>OW029916.1:14568322-15904658 GCA_932305915.1 Agriopis marginaria | reverse complement strand
TTGAAAAACAAAGTGAATCGCGTTTTTTTAGGTTTAGATACCTTACCCGAAGACAGAGAACTTTATTTAGTTTTTATTAATAGTTATAACTATATATTTATTTAGTTACATTAGTCTTACATTTATTTTTCTAAAATTATTTTCAGGGTATTGGTATTATATAATACTAGCAACCGGCTTCGCACGGGTGTAATTTACGTGCGAAGCCGGGGCAAGTCGCTTGTTATATATATAAACCTTCCTTGAAAATGTATCTAACTAATGGTGAAAATTGCATCAAAATCCGTTGCGTGGTTTAGGAGGAGTTAGCGGCCATACAGACATACAGACAGACAGACGCGTTAAGCGATTTGGTACTCCACAAAAGTTGATCATATCATACCTATTATAGTTTTTATATCGCTAATTTAAATAAACTTACTAAGTTTCATAAATATAGGAGGAGTTTCCGAAAATTCAAAAAGTAGCACGTTTGTTTGTATGAATTTGATGACATTACCCAATGGCCGGATGACCGTTAAGAACATCTTATACCAAGCTTGACAGTTTTAAATCAATTTTTTTCAGTTAAATTACATTATTTGAGCTGGAAAAAAATACATGTCACAGATACATCTGTGTTAGAGTCTGTGATTTGGTTCAAAACACGATAGAATAAACTTTCCTCGATCAAAAAAAATATCTGAAACAAAGTCGATTCAGTTTATTTTTTTCGTTTCATGCTCTAATGAAAGCTCGTAACAACCTGGAAATTGCATGTACTGAAAGGCAATTTTATTCAAAAAAAAATTTATTTGTATAGAATTTTGATATTGAATAGTTTCGTTTTTTAGTGAAATTAAAACCGTAAAAAGGTCGCGAGAATTTGCGCGCGCCGCGTTCAGTGCCGCGCCAGGCGTCATCGAGGTCGGACTTATGTTCGTTTTTGTCGTTGCACTCCTGCGGGCGTCCTGACTGTAGTGTGGCAATATACATCGTCGCTATAACTTGGCGGGGGCTGAGGGAGCGTTTTGTTGCCTACGCGACTCGGATAGCCGGCCGTTAACGCAAGTATTAAGTCCGTCAGTGCCGTCCTCAATACAATTTTTGTTTGTGTTCAACTGTCTCCATGTATCATACATTTCTTTCACCGCTTAACGCAAAAACTGTAAATACGGTCACTCATTGTCATGCTCATTTTATTCAAGACCTAAACCACACACAGATAGGTATAGAACGAAGACAGACCGATGTTTATTTCCACAGAGGAGAAAAAAAAAATACTTCTCTTTTCTGTGCTTATTTCACTCTGCCAAAGGACCAGCTAAGGACATGTCATTAACTGAGGAAAAGAAATGTACAAACTTATTTTGCATTTTTTTTTGCAAATGTTCATCTTCATTATCAGCCTTTTATTGACCACTGCTCGACATAGGCCTCTCCTATTGCACGCTACATTTTGCACATTTTAGTACCTACCTAATACGGCTTTACTAAGTGTATCAACCCAGTAGGATATACCTATTAAAATAAATACAATAATAATAGTATACTTTCCAAGTTTTGGTAGATGTAAATTTTGTGTGGAAATTAATTGCTGACCACCTTAAAATGACACCACGGAAGCAGAAAATTTGAGATTTAACTTTAGAAAAATTATAATATCAGCGATTTGAAGAAGAATACGAGTTTTTCATTGCAAACGATCTTATAGTTATTCAAATTTCAATATTTTTTTATTTCACATGAATTGTACAATCAAAAAATATTGTCTTCCGTAGCCACCAAACTGAACGTTAGCCTATATCTTGGTAGATAGTTCCTCTTAAGTTGACTTAGGTCAGAATTGTATATATTTATAATCTTTATTGCAGATACAAGATCCATAGTAGGTAGTTTACATAGCACATTTCAGAAAACAGGTAGGTACAGCTATTGACAAATTAAGACAAATTATTTATATTAATATAGTATAATATTAAGGGCCAGCATGAAAGTGGATTACCGTGCAAAGTGGATAAGCTAATTTCATTGGTTTCCCTAAATCTCTTAAAATTTAGCCTGATTCGCAGGGATTACCGTTCGAGCGATACACACGTACACCTAGTGTACAGGATTATACAGAACGATGGTACTTATGAACATCTTTTACTATGAGACCATCTCCTTTCGATTTGGTACCGACACCAGAGAGTCGATGTGGCGTTGCGGCTACGAGCGCTGCTAAAAAGTCTTTAGAACAGAGGAGCGCTGAGAGTAGGGTTACTATATCTCAGGATTTTTAGTTTTTTTACAAGTTTGCGTTTGGAGATCTCAGGATGTTAAGAATTTTCAATAAAAGAGAGTAGATTTTATAGATCTGATGGATTATAAAGTTACAAAACAAAAAATAATTTTCTTTATATATACTAGTAAGTATCAAATAACTGAAAAACTAATAATAATTTAAAACTAATAATAATAATATTTTTCCACAAATTTGTATATTACGTTTGTGAGAAAGTTTGCAAATTACGACAATATAGGCTTTTTTCTCTCCGTATTTTTAATTTTCCATCTGGTAACCCTAAGTGAGGGAGCGCGGCGGAGTTTTGGCGCCAAAGTGGAAAAGACATGTCGGATCGATGTGTTATTTTCTTAAAATTGTGTATTTTAGACTGTTGATAATGGTGGATTGTTATTTATTAAGTGCTCGTGATTGTGCTCGTGTGTAGAAAGCGATAAAACGAGGCGAAACATGCCCTTTCGTGTTGTTTCCAAAACTCAATAGAAGCCTTTTGTAATGCTTCCACCACTGGGCGCTTACTGGGGCATGAGTTTGACTTGACGGTCACTTACTTTGCTGGACTCTGACTGTGACTATGACTTGTTTGACGCTATTGAAGACTATGTAAACTTGTTTAATATTACGACTGAAGGACTTTGTATCCATGGTCATGAAAAACTATAACATATATATATATGGGAGCGCGACGGATTATTATGAACCTTCGATAAACCGGAAAAGTTGACAGCCGCTTGTACGCCGCAACGACACCTTGAATCTCCTGTCGTGCTTGCGCCTAATTTTGTATAAGTTAAGTAGGTGGTGAGGTTCGCATGTAGGCAATGTTGGGGTTCGTGGCAATAGACTGGATATCAGATTTTTGTTTCAAAGATATCAGTCAGTCGTGGACATACTGATATCACGAGGAACGCTTAATTTTCTAAATATTTGCAGTGAAAATTATCTTATAAGGGGGGTTAGACAAGACCCACTTTCTGTTAGCGTTAACGGCTGCAAAATGGTGAAATTGTATGAAAATGACATTGACAATGACATTAGCTTGAGAGAAATAATCTCAAACTAATGTCATTTTCATACAATATCATCGTTCCGCAGGCGTGAACGCTAACAGAAAGTGGCAGAGGTGAAATTGTAAGAAAATGACATTGACAATGATATTAGCTTGAGAGAAATTATCTCAAGCTAATGTCATTTTCATACAATTTTATCTTTCCACAGGCGTGAACACTAACAGAAAGTGGCTCATGTCTAGACCCCAATGAGCGTTGGTGGCCGAGCTGTAGGTTCGGTCCACTTTGCACCAATGCCTTATTTAGTACCTGAATAATTATGTGCAGTTTCAATGCCGTCTCTCAAAAACAGTGAAGCAAAAACATCTTGAAGAAAACTGTATGTCCAACCTCAAAAGGTTTAAAGATATATGACACTTCCTAACATGCACTGGGCCAGCATGTTGGGTTAAGTCTAGCTGGGACACAGCCCTGCTCTCAGCAGTGGGAACATGAAAGGCTGATAATGATGATGATGATTATCTTAAGGCCAGAACCAAATACTTATTATTGTCCATGGCCTAATGGCCTAGAAAATCTAGGTATACTTGTCTAGGTTCGCTTCAAAGTGTTTAACCGTGAACATCACTTTTTTAGTACGTAGCTTTTTACAGTAGGTACGAATAAATGAATGTTTACGAAAATCAAAATGCTCTGGTTTCTAGATCAGTCACCCCAAATATGTATCACTGTTGCCCGACTTCGTACGCGTATACTTTCATAAAATATTTCAACCCCCATTTGCCCCCCTTAATTCAGTCCTTTCGCAAAATCCTTTCTTAGCGGACCGCTACACCCATAAGTAATCTACTTGCCAAATTTCAAATTCGCAATTACAAAACTATCAACAAAAAATTAAAACACCCATTTTCCCTCCTTAATCCGTATTTTTCGGAAAAAACTTTTAGTGAAGAATGGTTTTTTTTTAAAAAGTGTTTATTTATTTTAAACTATCAACCTAAATACCAAATTTCATGTCCCTAACATCCAAAACAAAGGACTTTCACACAAACTTTAAACCTCCACTTTCCCCACATAATTCGGCCTTTTCGCAAAATCCTTTCTTAGCGGACCTATACACCCTATAAGGAATCTACTTGCCAAATTTCAGCTTCGTAAGTCAATTAATTTTCGAGATTTCATGATTAGTGAGTTAGTGAGTGATTTTCGCTTTTATATAATTAGATAGATTCTTTGCGTGGGTCCTAATATTGATATAATAATTATCAGAGACAACGACTCTCTGATATCCATGAATACAAACATTTGATATCGTGAACGTTGCCACTTAGCCAGTGTGTTGGGGGTTGTTGAGCAGGGTTGCGGTTCGCAGGGCTGTCGAACGAGGTGATAAACTACTACCTGCTGTCGCTGGCGGTGGCGGACCTGCTGTGCGGGCTGTTTGTGGTGCCTCTGTCGGTGTACCCCGCCATCACCGGGCGCTGGATGTTCGGCGACCTCATGTGCCGGCTCGCTGGCTACATCGAGGTCACCCTCTGGTCCGTCTCCGTGTACACCTTCATGTGGATCTCCGTCGACAGATACCTAGCCGTCAGAAAACCTCTCCGTTATGAGACGGTTAGTGCAACGGTAGCTATCTTTTTAATACTTTTTTATTTCTCTCATAAGTGTACGTAATCGAACATACTTGAACATTCCCATCTGTAAAGAGTCATTGACCGTCTAGATTCCCAGTACATTAATGGCATACTTAATATGTAGCCTAGATACTTATTCTTAATCTTTCAATAATTAACTACTATGTAGAAAATAACATACTTCTTTGACTTTGATCATTTGAAGGACTGATCTATTTGCTCACTTTTTATTTAAATTTGGCATGTTAGTTTTCGTGGAATTTGTAATAGTATTGAAATGTAGCTAGCCAATTTTGATCTTTTATAAATAGTCCTCTGCTAAAATCTTTTTTGTACGTACGCTAGGCATTACCATTGTTAATTTAAGAATTAATGCGTGTTTTTTTGTGTGGGATGTTCTTGGGTAGGTACAAACCCGCACGCGCAGTCAGTGCTGGATGGTGTTTACATGGGTCTCGGCAGCGATGCTTTGCTGCCCGCCGCTTCTCGGATACAAGAAGGAGGCGAACTTTGACAAGGAGACGTGCATCTGCATGCTGGACTGGGGCACGACGTACGCGTACACGGCCACGCTCGGCATCCTTGTGCTCGGCCCCAGCGTCATCTCTATCGTGTACAACTACTGGTACATCTTCTCGATGAAGCGGAGACTGAGCAGCGGTGTGCCGATCCACGACAAGGAGTACGCGACGGCACTGGCGGAGAACCTCGCCAACCCGAGCCACTGGATGAGCTTCGTGCTGGTGGCGATTTTCTGGCTCAGCTGGGCGCCATACGCTGGCGTGCGCTTCTACGAGTACATCATCGACCAGGAGCTCAAGATTCCGATGCTGCACTTCGGCATCGTGTGGATCGGAATCATGAACTCTTTCTGGAAGATCGTGATTCTTATCTCTCTGAGTCCTCAGTTCCGGCTCGCGCTGCGCATTCTCTGCTTGACAGCGTGTTGCCGCTCAAAGGGGCGCCTGCAAGCTGAGCTCATCGGCATGGATAATGATGACTGAGATCTGTGGGCCCGAATGCGCTTCAAATATTTATAGGAGTATCAGAATGCTCTTAATGATTCCCATGAGAGCGACAATAAAAAACAGTTCTTAATTGAGATCAACTCGTACAGTAGAAGCGTCCGTGAAGCCTTCGTTTAATGGGATCAGCTGGTAGAAACTTTTTACAGATGGCGATGGCATAGCTTTTACCTTGTTTATGGAGGTTTTTTTTTGTATTTGGAAACTTCAAATTTCCTAATTTTTTTTATATGCCATAATTTCTATAATAAAGGTATAAACTATCCTAACGCCACTTTGACAGTTGCCAATCCCGTCGACTTGTGCAGAACAGTTACTCTTCGTTATTAAAAGTGTGACAGTTAAAAGTGGCTGAAAAACAACATAACGAGAATAGCTACAATTAAGTTAGAATTTTTTAGACAACAATATGTTTCATAGCAAAGCATCCTAGGCCATTTTTGTACCTACTCATTACAATAGTTTTATTATAATTGGGCGAGCAAAATTATTACGACGATTGTGACTACTATTTATGCCTACTATTTAAAAAAAGACAATAATTACATTTCTTTAGTGAAAAATTTATAGTTATGTGCAATAAAAAATCATATCATTTTCCAAAAACATGTATCGATAGAATATAACATATATTTTAAAATGAAGTTAGTAATAAATATCTAAGCAATTCACTACGTATAGGGTACTACGTATATAAGAGATTATAATTGTATTAAAATGTTATTAAAATATTTTTTTGTAAATGTGAGTTAGACGGTATATTAAAAAGTAGGCTATGTACTTATGGTACATTACTGAAGAGGCTGGCTTTTATGGACAAACGTGAAAATGTGGACCAAAGCGTAGCCGAGGCTAGCATATATGTAATACCCAGTTACCACCAAGACGGGAATGGTACTTCTTCCTTACATTGTTAGATTGTAAGGATATTCATATAAAATACCTACCTACCCAGATATAGCGAAAAAAATCAGCTATTCCATAAATATTGCAATCAATGAGTGTTTTCTATGGAACAGCTGATATTTTATTCCCGATTGCAGGGTTGGTCCCAAATTAATAGTTGTTCATAATGATGAATACAAGGATCTCCTTTCAGCTTAGTGCAGTCTATATGCGTAACCCCGTATGTATAAATATTTTGTGATAATTATCGTATCACATCTATACTAATATTATAAAGAGGAAAGATTTGATTGTTTGTTTGTTTTTTTGCATTGAATAGGCTCCGAAACTACTGAACCGATTTGAAAAATTCTTTCACTAACGGGAAGCTACACTATCCCCAAGTGACATAGGCGTATCTATACCGGGTGACATAGACATATCTATACCCGTGCGAAGCTGGGGCGGACCGCTAGTTCTTTATATAGTACAAAACCTTGCGTATCAATCAAATTACGGAAATAATCAAAACTTTCAGACGGCTATCAGAGGAAAACAGCCAAAAACTTATGACTTGATTTACGTTTTTCTACCAACTAAAAGACGATTTAGCTCATTTGCACACAGGTTGTTTGTATTTACAGACAAATATGGACGTATGTGGCTGATGTCCAGTCATTGTTTAATACCATTTTTTTAAACATGGTTTTAATACATACTTAAGGAACGTTTAAGTGAATTGTGAAAATTACTCTTAAATTATTTATGTTTATTTGTGAATATTCACGCGTAGTTTTAAAAATATACTATACAAGTCTTCAGCAACCGGGTATTTGTGGACTAACTGTGTAAGCTGGGCTCGGCTACGAGTCCGCCCAAATTTTCACGTTCTTATGGACGACCGTCCTTGTTGCCGGCCGCTACAATAAAGTACCTACTATACAGGGTGTAAAGAAAATGCTCCCGAAAACGAAAACGGCTAATAGTGCTCGGATTGCAGATACTACACGATAAAAATGCTACTTTAGAAAAAAAACACTATATAGGGCACATAAAATATCAGCTGACGCTAAAGGTCCTGCGCTGCGCGCACGCTTGTACGCTTTACATTGCTCATTCTAAACAACAAAAACAACAAGTATGAGGCAAATGGTTATTAATATTCGATTATTTTTAGATAGTATATTATGAGCGTTTTGGCTTCGGGAGCGTTTCCCATACATCCGGGGTACTTATCAAAAGGAAGATAAAAAAGACAGTTTATTGTTAATTTATTTCTATTTAACTGGATTATTAATTTAATTGTTAAATATAATTTTATTTATATAGTTTTAAACGCACACGGCAGCAGCGGCCTTATTTTTGTATTATAAGTTTACTTATTTAGATTTTTTTACTATGTTTTTGTTGTAATGCACAATACACTCCAAGCGGGACATAGAATTAGACTTCTGTGGACGAAGTATGTATTTGTTCGTAAATTTGTATCGAATTAATACCAAATAAAGTTGAAAAAATTTACGTTTTTATGAAATTCGATACGTATTTACGTAAATATTCGCTCTTGGCCCCCATTTCTATGTTTTATGCGCAAATGCTAGACTCAATATAGCATGGCTGTGTTAGCATATAAATGCTTCTCAACATGAATTTTCTTTGTTGTTTCATGTTAATTTTGTTAAAATAACGTACCTATAAATAATAAAATATGTTTTTGCAGCATTCTTGATTAACTCGTTTGTATTAACTACTGTATTTTTACGACTCAAAAAAATAATGTTTTCTGCCAGTAACGTCTGAACTTCACTTATCTGCATTTCTTTTCTAGCTTTAGATATTAAATGTAGGTACCTAATTACATAAAATAAATCTGATTTACGCTACTAGCGTTCCACTTCTTTACTCGCCAATTTTCAATCCGAATTAGAATTAGAATTAAAATTATTAATGTGTTGTGATTAACAACCTCTTTTCAGAATTATTCTTTACTATTGTAATTAGGTACCTATGTCTTATTATTATGTGATGTCTTACCATAAGCACCGTAAGATATAGCAATAAATACATAATAGTATATTTACTGAGGTTCAATTTTAATTAATTGACAGATTTTAAACATGTTATGGCGTAGGTAACTATTAAATATATTGAAAACCAGCTCTTTTTCAGAATTATTCTATATCATTGTAAGTAGGTACTTTTGTCTTTTTTACTATGTGATGTGTTACTATAAGCACCATAAGATATAGTTATACTTAATAGAATATTTACAATTGTTCAAATTTAATGAAATAACAGATTTTAAAAAGGGGCTAGTTGAGGTGTTTGCCCCAACTAAGGATAGGCTTTATGCAAAGCAAACAACATTTTATTTTGGTATTTAAATCTCGTGATGATTCTTTGAATTTGAATTTTGTTCAATGACTTCGATTTTGAGATTTGTCAGGGGTGATCCCAGATACTTTGGGGGTTGAGCCCCTTAGCAGCCTCCCTGGATTCGCTACTGTGTAGAAGCCCTTTATATCAAATTAATTTTATTAATGTTGAAATTTATATGTAATTAAAAAGAAAAGGTAAAATTGAAATTTTTGAATAGGTACATAATTGAAATATCTGTATTAATGTAAAAAAAGTGTTGTTATAGATCACTTCCTATTTTATAGCTAAGAAGATTATGTTTAATGTATGTAAATTAAGGCAACATGTTCAATCGAGGCAGTCATGTATCATTAGCGTATCGTATCGTGAAAGAACTGAAATATATAGCTGCCATCCTTAACGGTTGTGAAATATCCTGCAAACGATACAGCGATGTCAGATTTTTACAGAATTCTAAATAACGAGTTTATGTAAAACAGAACGTATGTATGCATGTACCTATATCACAGAAGACATATTAGTACAAGTACAGAAGATTCAATCAGCAAAAACATTTAAATAGGTAGCGACTCTTGCTACTACACAATAAAGTGCAATTCAGGAGGTGCGAGCGCTAACTACCTACAGCTATATTAACCTAGAAGTTGCCTCTCTGTCTAGCGCGTAACACTTGTCGCGCTATCTCTGTCTATCGCGTGGCAGGTCCGACAGGTCGGCTCTATGTAGCTTGATATCTAAAGTGCGGAAAGGGCCAGGCCTCTCTATACATTGAGTTCCATTCACGTGACGTTGTCCGCTTTCATACAAATAACGTAACGTTGTGCATATAACGTAAACAAAAACTTTTTACATTGTTCGTATCAATCCTAACGTTTAAATAACTTTTATGACGTACCCTTTAAAAGTTCAACTGTTTTACTTGGTGCTATTTCCCTAGCTTTTGGTTAGGGTAGAGCGAGGTTGTTTTTCGGTGCGTTTAATTTCTGAAAACTATCGTAGGAATCGATTCCTGGATAAAAAGTATTCAAAGTGCTTATCCAGGATATAAACTATATTTACATCAAAATTTCATGCTGTCTACAAAAAACTGTGCCGGTCGCCTACAACGCCTCCCCCACCTTAAGGCGCAAACCGCCACTATTTTCCCCGCTTTTTTCGCCCCTTGCTCTCTGGCTCTACCCCAGAGCCAGCGCTGTATACACAGTTGTTTTTCCAGCGAACATATTAATATGAATGAGATCACGATAATACCTTGTAGAAGTATGGAAGAGAATGCTGTAAAAATTGACACCAAAATCTACTTAATAATATGTACTTCTCAAACTGCCGACTAATTGCCACGTCTAAACTATCTTATATAAAATAATAATTATGTAACTTGTTAAGTACATACGGACAATAGATTGTTAAAATATTTACGAACATTCTTGTATTTATCTTCTTAAACACGTTACATGTAAGTGCAGTATAAAGGTCATGGCAGAATAGGTAAGCGTGTGATGATCTCTACAAAAAAAAAAATTGATCATTTTTGAAATTTTTGTTGTTAGAGTTTTTAACCTCAATGACATTACACGCATGCTGAAGATGGGCAGATTGTTATCACATGTACTATGGCAGACAACGAGTGTCCGCAAAATGGACGATGATGTCGACACCACCCCCAATGGTCAGAAGACATTGCTAACCATGTTGGAAATCAATAATCTTCTAGAGATGTAAATCTAAGAAAAACCGGATCAGATTTCCGCGATACAGGCCTAGCCTAGTGCGGGAATCGCAGTTATCATCAATACTTACCCAACTCACTCATAAGCATAAGCCTTACTATGTTTCTTGCTTCAGTTTTTTTGATGTAGGTACATACCTTATTTAAGCCTATGTTTATGAAAATAAATATATTTTAATATCATTTCATTTTCAATAAGTTGAGGCTTGCAAGGATGGCGTAAACGAGAGATGGTAATCCCAGCAATTGGGGTGACAGACTGATTGGATAGAGATAGATATATATGTATATAGCGTATATAGCTCTTCTGCCATGAAGTCTATTTGATTGTAAAACTATTTCGTAATGATAAGTCTTTGCATTTTGCGCTTGACTGATGAACTCGACAGTACGAGTAATTACCTATGTAGACATAATATTTCGCTATTATGCCTACACTTACAAAGTTTAAAGAGTAAGCGCTTTCCTCATGCTTAAACGTTTCACATACTATCGAATTTTAATAGATGCATGCGTAAAATATTGTACCTATATCTAAGCATTTTCGATGATACTAACTTACCGAGGTATATATGTCACAGATGGATTGCCAAATTAACTGTTTTACAAAACCACAAGGTATTTTACAAAACAGCTCTGTTATGTAAACAGCTAAACAGATTTTAGCTGGATTGCCATTGCGCTACGTTTAACAAAACTGCTACCCTAGTTTAGACGTAATGCAGAATAGCTTATCAGTAGTTACAATAAGCATTTGGTGTGGACCTTACACCAAATGGTTGTACTGTGGGTCGCCCAATAATATAATAAATAATTTTTCAGTAATTGTCACTCATATTTCTCGTTTTATTTATTAATTATGGCAAACAACTTACTGTTTCGGACGCCGTTCTGCTGTTTTACATAACGGTGCTGTTTTGTAAAACAAATAGCGGTTATCTAAAACAGCTAATTAAGCAATCCATCTGCGACATTTATATATACTATAGTCGATTTTTAAGTTAATTCGGCGGCTCAAAGGGGGAGTTCGCACGATTGTTGTATGTGCATATATCGGATGTTGGCCGGTCACTATAATTTTTATAATGAGGCACCTGCCTATATACTTCCGTCTCGCCCTACTGCTTATCTCTGCGGATGTTTGCGGAAGTGCCTCAATATAAAAATTTGATTAACGTAATTGGTACAAGTGCCTGTAGCTAATTACTCAGTAACGATAGCTCAGAATATTTAGGTAGACATTTGATAATTATACTATTACCTACATAACATTTCTCAAAATATTATAATTCAAAACAATTTTATTACTAGGTAATTATACGAGTAAGTGTAGGGAGATCTGTATTATGTGTGCTCTTTCGGCAACATTTACTTATTTTGACATTTGCGGTTTTGAATTAATGTAGCACAAATGTCTGTAATGTAGAAAAGACTTGATTTGTTTAGGTATCAACTTATTTATCATTGCAAATACAGTTCTGATGTTAGAAAGAACCCATTTGCAATCAAAATTCACCTTTAAATGTTAACCTTCTCTATACAAATGTACTTAGTATATTGAATACTCAGTAGGTGCTTACTATATGAGTCTATATGTACTCAATATTAAATACTTAGTACATTACATGATCCAAGAAAACAAGGTCTAACGCTCTGGGAGTTGTCCCGCAATGCCGTCACTGTCCAGTTGCCACTTTATTGTAACAAACACAGATACTGAGTTTTTTTTTTTTAATGATCTATTAATTAAAATACAAAAAGCATTTCAATTGTCATTTGGTTTGTCCGCTCAAGCAAAGCAATTCAAGTTATGCACGAATTGAATATATTAAACATAATTTCATCAAGACCACATTGATTTAATGCATTCCCACAGGTAATATACGGATATTGGGGAGTTATAATTTCACGCTTCTGTTAACACAGAAAATCACCTGTTACGTGGTGTATCGTCATCTCTCTCGAACCTGTTGTACATTACTTATTCTGCTCTTCCTTATGCACGTGTACGTGTATCCATGACATCATTGCGGGACGCCCACGTGACATTTTTTCTTTGAGCGCTATACCTGGCGGAGTATATTATTATACCATGGTACATTAGTATATATATTTACCCTCGATATGCATAAAAGGTAGATAAGATAATCAGTTCTCCAAAAAAATTGTCTCGCTTTCTCGTATGGCAATTTTTGGGAAGTTGACAGACTATTTTATAACATAGATTAGCTTATCGTGCGTTTATGTATAGTAAGATAGGATATATATTTTCGGAAACTAAGTATTTGTCCAATAATTACTGTGAAGAAAGTTTGTGTGTTTTATACAGACTGTTTACTTGTTTGTTTTTATATAGGAAAAGTAGTTAGAAATAAGCTTCATAATTTAAAAAATACTTTATAAAAACAAGCTTTATTCTATTTTTCTCAGCAAACCCTTCCATTTGATACCCATATCATGATGATATGGGTATGATATGGTAGATAAAAACATATAAAACATAAGAATAACCATACATGCTGGGTACGATGCCAACTGGTAGTGGGTTTGAGCATTTGGATTGTCTTTAGACCATCAACAGTCTATGGGCAGTCTAACACTATTTGTAGTTTTAGTTTTAGCTTCTATTTTGTTTAGTTAATAAAGGCACTTGCCCAGTTCAAGAACATTTTGTCCGCCATCTCGGGGCGTCACCATACTGAATTTATCATTTAGGACCAAAGTGATTGGGAAGACAAATCTAACGAACCCAACCTCGACGGGGCTACGTCGTTTCGTTTAGGAGTTTCTAGGGCCACCTTCTGTCTCCATTATCAGACCAGCTCGATGGTACCATAACATTGCATTGTCACCGAACTTACATAAGTACGAGTATGTCAAATTTCACCTCAATCGGTTGAAGATATCTGCTTCAAAATTTAATTGCAAGACTCCACCCGAACATGCATACATTGTAAGTTAATTAAAAGCTCGTACAAAACTGGGTACCTATTTAATATTACGATTTTACGAAGTCGACGCATTTTAATAGGTTAAATCAATGACTGGTTTGAAAAGGGGGAAGACGCGAGACGTCCAAACATTGTACCCAATAAATATGGCTCTGTTTCGGCTCCAGTCAGCGGCGACGCTGATGTCTACAGTATAAACGTTAACTTCACCGCTTCATTAGACACTACACTAGACTAGACCATAGAAGTGACATTTAAGCAAAATTAAGTTAATTGTTTTAAGTATTTACGAGTGAAAAGTAATGCCGTGAAACTTGTTTTTTGTCTTCGAACTGTTGGTGCACCTTGTCTAAACGCAGGAAGTAATTTTTGCTGCTTTATTTAAACACAATTTTGACAAGTAAGACACGTGCTATCATAACGCCAGTTCGATTGTGACTGACTGAAATGGATTGTGCCCCGGAGCCTATATTGTGCGGTCCACGTCAAGAAGTTCGTCCCGTATTTTCCCCCTATTTACTTACATCAATGGGTTAAATGGTTATTTTACACTAGCTGCGTTCCTCATTTTTACCTGCGTTGATATTTCATCAAGAACCGTTTTTCTTTTACTTTCTAGCCCTCCAATAATTTTTATGCGAAAAATCTTGTCAATCCATTATTCTGTTACTGCGTGAAAATGGAACAAACACACCAACCAACAAACACACACTCGCATGTATAATATTAGTATGACGATTGGAAATCAACCTAGTTTAAACGTGTAATGTTAGTTACGTACAATAGTTCTGGAACACAGGTGATATCACCCAGGTGATTAAAGTGGAATAGACCATTTTGTATACTTATGATTTTATTGTATATTAATGATTTTCAGATAAACGACGGCATCACCCAAAGTACTTTTGCCATAATAGCAAATTACCTATGTATACATATGCATATTTTCTAAAAATTTAGGCAAGGTTACTAGAACTGAATTTATTTATTAGGAGATGTTTAGTGGGAATTTTGTGCACTCAGCGCCAAATTTTTGAACAACTTTGGACGGTCATAAAAAGTAAATTTATCAAGTTGTGGAACGGATTATATAACAGAATAAAACGTAATTATTTCAAGTTGTCATCCTACCAACACATAGGCATAGTGAAAAACGAATAATCTAACAAACATAAAACTTTCCGGTTCTGACGGATCAAAATTATGTGATAATTAATTGCTTATAATTATAAAGAGTATTAAGAGTCAAGTTATTATGATTTTTCAGCGATGGCGGCCGAGCGGTAACTTATGTGGTTAACTTTCAATCTGATAGCACTCAGTGGCTTAATCTTGACACTTGATTTCAATCGTAATTTGAGATTGGGATCGAAAGCATGCCCACTGGTTTGAACCTTGGCCCTGCACCAATGACTGATTAAATACTAAAATAAATTATGTGCAGTTCCGATGCCATCGCTCAAAAACGGCGAAGGAAAACATTCTGAGGAAACCGGTATATCCAAGAACCTTGAAACTTAAAGACACACGCACCACTCACCAACATGAAATGAGCCAGTGCCCAGCATTGTGGATTAGGGCCCATCCTCTCTCTCTCTCTGAGAGAAGGCCTGAGTCCCAGCAGTGGGAACATGGTAGGCTGAAATGATGATTATAAGTTTTACTCATCATAAACAGACCTTTTACGTTACTGTGCGATTCTCGTACATACTCGGTATTATGAAGGTACAAATAATATTCTAAGGTATAAAGTTTTAGTACTAAATCATTTCAATGTGCTCGTCACGACTATGCAAATTTTCATGCAACTTAACTTTCTATCATAACAGCTTTTTCGAACTTCGGTAGGTAAGGCTATGCAGAACCTAGCGTTAAACTATTTTCCAACAATGCGATGTTATATACGAATACGTGTAGAAATAATCTCATATGCCACGTAAAATATACACAATGTTGAATATGTATAATGTGATCCATTTTCAATATTTTGCTTCGCCCACTCAGTATTTCAGCGTTATATTTTAATAATATAATTATTCAGTATTTTTGACACCTTTGATTTGAATTTACATTAGCTCGTTTAAATACCGCCAAAAATATGGTTCTCGCGTTATTAACCACTAGCTGCGCCCCGCAGTTTCATCCGCGCAGTGATGAAAAATGGTGATGATGATAATAAAAAGTATCTATGTCACTCTCCGACCTTTGAACTATACCCATGCAAAAAATCAGGTCAATCCATTGCTCTGTTGCTGCGTGAAAGAGGAACAAACAAACCAACAAACTTACAAACCAACAAACAAATACACTTTCTCATTTATAATATTAGTAAGATTTTAAAGAAACTTGTTTTCTCTAAAGGTTCGATTTTGTGACGCAACAGTGAAAAGCTTATTTTTTCTCGTCGTTCAAAGTTAGTTCACGCATAAATCCGATTAACTACACAATTCGCTCTACAAAAGCAACTTAAGTCAATAATCTGAACATTGTCGTGATCCCGCTCTCTCTGGTTTTAATTGCCTTGTTAGGTAGCATGTTAGGTTTAGTGAAACTTACTTAACTTGCTTACTTAAGTGACATTTATTCTGGTTCTACTAGCAATTATGCCAATCTAATAGATGTAATTCCATTACTTAACACGTAAAGCAAAGATATTGAAAACTGTAGATTTAAAATCGATGCACTAAAAACTGCAGCAAAAACAAGAGCTTTCATAGGCGGAAAGCACGTCATTACTCACAGTCGCGCTTTGGAATATGAGTCGTAATGGTATAGCAATATGGTTGGTTGTGTGTGAATCGTTTATTTGAAAATCGTTGCAACTTTGGTACAGTTTTAATGGCCTTTCTTTGAAACGTTGGTTAAGTTAATAAAAGCATTAATTTTAATTGCTGTCAACTTTTTGTTGAAATTGTAACGTGCGAAAACGAGACAAAACAAATTTAAGTTAACACATATTTAGTTGGCGTTAAATGTTTATCTATAGTTTTAAAGATATTTGTTGTATAGATATTTGTAACTTCAGATTTGCCTACAAGGACTGTTTTCTTTTTTCTACTTGTAAGTACTTAGTAGAAATCAGATTCCTTGTTGGTGTCCTTCAATATTAAAATTATATAAATCGTTTATAATGTTTCATTTTTAAATAAGTACCCATATCCTTTGAAACTTGGCTTAATGCGTTGCTCGGAACCTTTATTTTGTACCTGAGTGAGTGTTCCCCGATGGTTACAATATGGGTGTCTTCCAAGTCGCGAGTGAATCGGTTTCTTCGAGGCAAGCGTGCGTGGTTTTTGTCAGTCCAGTGTTCCAAAAATAATAGAACTGCAAATAAAAAATAACTTAGTAGGAGGGAAAGATACCTATCTAGAACTTATTACCTCATATCTTGCCAACAGATCAGACTGATCGATAAGACATGGACCAGATGAAACAAGGCTATATAAAGTTCGTATAATGTGCCGCAACATGGTATCGTATAAATACCATGTTGCGGCACATTTGTACCGCAACATGGTATTGAGCACAAGTTCGGTCGTGTATGGAGTACTGCTCTCACCTTTGGGATGGATCAGCTAAGTACCAGCTTGAGGCATTGGAATCTATTGAGAAACGGGCCAAGAAGCTCATCAGCAATGAATTCTTAGTTCGGACTAAGCTTCTTAGTCTTGAGCATCGAGGTAAAGTTGCTAGTCTATCGGTTTTTTATCGGATACATTTCGGAGAGTGTGCATCGGATCTGCACGATCTAATTCCCTCCTGTCCATTTTTCTATCGGACTGCCAGAGCGGGCAAGAAAAATTGTCGCCACCTTATGGTTGATATTCCTAAAACCCGTACGAAGCGCTTTGATTCCACATTTATTGTGCGAACTGCTAGTCTGTGGAATGCGCCTGAATGGGTGTTCCCCGATGGTTATAATCTGGGTGTCTTCAAATCACGAGTTAATCGGTTTCTTCTAGGTAAGCGTGCTCCAACGTAGACCGCATCATCGCTTAACATCAGGCGTGATGGTGGTCACACGCAAGCCTAACATTTATTTAAAAAAAATGTTTTCAGAATACAGCATTGTTTCAGCAGAATTCTATGTGCCAAATGGCATTTAAAAAATCATAGGTACATGCGCCCAATAAAATTCGCGAAACGTGTATCGCAACTTGTATCCTAGTGCGGACAATGTCTGCGAAGGTTAAAGATGCGTAACGGTGTTGTAGCCACGTTGCAGTGTTGAGGACGTGGATATCCGCCAAAAGAACCAGAATCACCGACATAGCTGTTAAAATTTGCAAGTTGAAGTGGCAATGGGCAGGCCACATCGCTCGAAGAACCGATAACCGATGGGCAAGAAAGATTCTGGAGTGGAGACCACGAACCGGAAGACGCAGCGTGGAAGGCCTCTCACTAGATAGACCGACGACACTGTGAGAATCGCTGGCATCCAGTGGATGCAAAAGGCAGGCTGTCGTTCAGTGTGGAGGTTAAAGGGGGAGGCCTACGTTCAGCAGTGAACGTCTTCTGGCTGATGATGATGAGTGTTGAGGACGTTTCCTCTAACCCAAACTAGTTTGTCATTTTAGTTTGGCCACGAGGAAACTTAATTCTTCGTATCCAAAACGTAGTCAAAGTTTAATTATCATCCGACTAACTGCAACAAAAAACACAATGTAAAGAGAGAGAAATATATTTATTTTGAAACACCAACACAAATTAACTTTTATGGCAGGTGATCAATATTATACGACCAGAGCTTAATATCAATGTTGTGTCGCAAAAATGGCCTCAAACAGCATAAGCTGTTTACCAAACAGCGCTGATCTTCCGTGGTAGCCTTATGTACATAGTCAAATGCTTTTATCGCATCTTTTCGAGAAAATGCCCGACGGGTATTTGTATCTATGAATATCATATGCTTCGTATCGAATTGACGACGCTGTCGATATATTTATTTCTTTATAACATTAAAGAGAAATTAAACCATCTGTTGTAGTTTCAATTATGATATTCATTATGAGCCACAACGCACTGTATCTGCGTGAGTAGACAAGACACGACACAGTTTTTTATGTAGTAGCTACGTAAAAGCGTTGTAGCTACGTAGTAGTTGTGCAGAGTGTGCAGTCGAACATGTAGCAGCAGCGTAGTAGCTGTGCAGAGTGTGCAGTTGAACACGTAGCAGCAGTGTAGTATCTGTGCAGAGTGTGCAATCTAACACATAGCAGCAGCGTAGTAGCTGTGCAGAGTGTGCATTCTAATATGTAGCAGCAGCGTAGTAGCTACGTAGTAGCTGTGCACAGTATGCAGTGTGCAGTCTAATACGTAGCAGGAGCGTAGTAGCTGTGCAGAGTGTGCAGTTGAACACGTAGCAGCAGCGTAGTAGCTGTGCGGAGTGTGCAATCTAACACGTAGCAGCAGCGTAGTAGCTACGTAGTAGCTGTGCAGAGTATGCAGTGTGCAGTCTAATACGTAGCAGGAGCGTAGTAGCTGTGCAGAGTGTGCAGTTGAACACGTAGCAGCAGCGTAGTGCTACGTAGTATTTGTGCAGAGTGTGCAGTTGAACACGTAGCAGTAGCGTAGTAGCTACGTAGTAGCTGTGCAGAGTGTGCAGTTGAACACGTAGCAGCAGTGTAGTATCTGTACAGAGTGTGCAATCTAACACATAGCAGCAGCATAGTAGCTGTGCAGAGTGTGCAATCTAACTCGTAGCAGCAGCGTAGTAGCTACGTAGTAGCTGTGCAGAGTATGCAGTGTGCAGTCTAATACGTAGCAGGAGCGTAGTAGCTGTGCAGAGTGTGCAATCTAACACGTAGCAGCAGCGTAGTAGCTACGTAGTAGCTGTGCAGAGTATGCAGTGTGCAGTCTAATACGTAGCAGGAGCGTAGTAGCTGTGCAGAGTGTGCAGTTGAACACGTAACAGCAGCGTTGTAGCTGTGCAGAGTGTGCAGTGTGCAGTCTAATACGTAGCAGAAGCGTAGCTACGTAGCAGCGTAGTGGCTGTGCAGAGTGTGCAATCTAACACGTAGCAGCAGCGTAGTAGCTACGTAGTAGTTGTGCAGTGTTTTTTATTTTTAACGCGGATTAGTCTGCGTTTAACCACCAACTGGCCTGTTGGTAAGCGACGATGTGGTCGAAGATGAAGCACGCAGACTTAGAAGATACCTATTCACTCTGGTCTTGAAAATGCCCAGGTTATATATCTCAGGAAATAAGGAAGCTGGCAGATGGCTGTGCAGTCAAACACGTAGCAGCAGCGTAGTAGCTGTGCAGAGTATGCAGTGTACAGTCTAATACGTAGCAAGAGTGTAGCTACGTAGCAGCGTAGTAGCTACGAAGCAGCATTGTAGCTACGTAATAGCTGTACATTCTAACACGTAGCAGCAGCGTAGCTTCAAATTCACGTAGATCCTAGAGATAATTATCCCTAAAACTATTTCTAAGTGATAATTATACCTCCTAAATTGACTTATTTACCGAAACGGAAAAATCAAGTTGTGTCAATAGAACAGACTCCTATATGGAATCTTAGCATACGGCATAGTTTCAAAATTCCCTCTTGCCTAAATTGATTAACTAATTGTTGATTTATCATGATTTTTCAAACAATACAGGTTCTTGAAGACACTAAGACTTTGTGAAACAACTGTGCCAAAGGATCAAATTTGGCCGTTGCCGTTTTAGTTTAAAAAAAATTATAAGAAAAGGTTGGCTTCAATCCAAATTTGCTTTGTTTTGTTTTGCACGCCAAAATATCTGGCAGCTAGATTTGAAAGTGCAATTTAAGCATAGATTAATTCAGCTAACTTTTCTAAATAAGGCTGTAAGTACCACATATTGGCACATCGATGTATCTGGGACAAACATTTACGAGGTATTTATGAGATAATACCTCTATACCTGCGGTAGCTTAAAATAGCGATCAGCTCATTACATGCAACCCATATTACTAAAGGAATACCGAAATTTTTAATCCTGGGGGGAACTGCTTCCGCAGGTCGTAAGTAATAACAATTATTTGCTGTGTATACATGTAACATTTATTTAATATTTCAGAGTTTTATTTAGGCGTGTGATGTGTGTTATTTATATACTACTGTACTTTAAATTACTTACATCAAATACTAACATATGATTATATATGTTAAATATTTATTAATCTAAGAAAATATAGGTAAATAGACTTCCATTACAAAGTAAAATACTAATTTAAGGCATATATAGGTATGGTACTATGGCACGGTGAGACTGATGTTCAGTACGTATCAATTGACAAATAATAATGTATATAATAATAATAATAAACTATTTTTATACATAAATCTATATATTTTAGAAAAATAAATTAATTTTGAGACAGGTCTGACCTGAACTGTGTTAATTTATAAACAGTATACTACATAAACGATAAAATTTGACTAGATTAAGTTTAACACTAAGACGTTTTATAAATAGACGCGTCGCCAACATCATTGTACAAACAGCTTACTTGTATTGACACTAGTGAGTGACGTCCGGCCGCGGCACTGACTGGTGCGTAACTAAACGAATGTCGGGCGATTACCTTGTTATTGTGTTGCCAAAATACGGCACGGCCAACGCATCTACATGTTAAGAAACATCTCAGGTTTTAGGTTCTTAGTTTTACATAGATACAGTAAAATTTTATTATTGAAACTGACGTGGTTTTCACGACCGTCTAATGCGGTTGAAACTATAGTCTGAGTAACCGGTTTAATCTTTCGTGAGTAATTCCCGTGTAATATAAATAAAGTAAAATTAATATAAATCAAATATAATTATAAATTTGTTAGCATTGTAATAAATTCTACAAAAGTGAACTATTTTAAGATATAGATATTATTTTATCTTAGAAAGTGAATAGTTTGACAACTTCTACCTACTGATTGCGATATCTTAAAACATCTATAGAATAGATATGGTACGTTAGTGTATAGGTAAGTATATAATTTGGCATTTTTTCCAATAAAGTCATAAAGATTAATTATCGTCAAAACTTCAAAATTCGAATAGTTAAAACAATTTTTAATACAACCAACTGTGTGTCTTTGAAGAAACGATCGAAAGCCGTAATATGCTAATCGATTTGTGAAGTTTTGATTAACATTTTGACCTAAATATGGTAAAAACTTTACCCTCATGTGTCTCATAGTTAATAAATAGTGTTTAAAGATAAAATTCAGGGTATTTAAAATAAATGCACGAAAGATATGTTAATTGTAATATTTAGGATTATTTTTTGATTTTAATATAATAAGTTTTTACATACATTTGCTTTACACCAATATAATTTATCTACGTATAATATATTCCGCCGCAGAACACAGGCTGTAGAATGATTAATATAACTATAAGTACAATAAATTAAAATCTTTCTAAGTGAAACTTAGTTTTTTTTTAAATATAAATAATATAATTTCCGAAATTGACTTTAACAATTGAACATTAGTGTCTTGAGGAAAAAAGAGATAATAAACTCTCACATACGGTAGGCCGACAACATTATTAATAAGACGCAAAATCATAATATACCTGATAATATTATAAATGCAAAAATATGTTTGTTGGTTTGTTTATTTCTCTATTACGCAGTAACAAATCAATGGAACGATTTGAATTTACACAAGCTTTTATTTAACTTTCAATATTTGTATGTTTGTTTAATTAGGTCAAATCTTGCAAACTGAATTAGAACCAGTTCCTCTTAACCAATTTTGCTGAAAATTTCTATACACCTTTAGTTCTGGTGACAACACAATATCCAATATTGTAATTTTTGAAAATGCCCACCGTCACAAAATGACGAAAGGTGTATATTTTTTGCTAAGACTGTTAATATGGGTATGGTAACAATAAAACAATCAGCCCGGTAGCGTATTAAAGTAACAACAACCACAGTGCAAGTGGATTTTACTTTCAATGGATAAGTAGGATATAATTATTTTTGCTGTCCTATTCATTGATTCCATTTCTACTTATCTTAGATTCTTTATGACCGTAAACAATGAAATACTGTTTGAAACAGGACAAGTAGTAGATACAGTAATAGATACTTTACTCTAACTAATACTATGGAATTTACTTTTCTATATTTCTTTCTATCTATCGTGTTAATGAAACAAAGGGATGGGATATTATAAATAAATTTGTACATAATGCCATTTCAAGAAATTGATAATACTAATTGATATAAATAATGAAAACAAGATACGAATACTTAAATCACAAAAAAGTGTATTAGACTAGAGTTAAATCTTTATAAAGGCTGTACGTAGTAGGACTCTAGTATAGTATATTTCTCTATGGTAGGACTAAGCATTTCGGATCACATTTGCAAGCACACATTTTTTGGACTTTTTAAATAAAAGAACGTATTATCTGTCTGTCGATATTGATAATATTAATAGCATGCTACCTCAACTCGACACCGGACCAACGAAAAGAAAATCATTCATAGATAAGTGTAGTAGTGGTTAGGGTATATGAAGCAATGAAACCAATAGGGAAGAGAAGTAGGTGCGGTGTAGAAACCAAACATGGGTTCGCGCGTATCGTTTCTCAAAGTCTACGTAAACACAGAAGGGGATAGACTTATTGTGATTTAACAGTAAAGAGGTTGTACGTACTGAGCTAATCGTATTCATTCTAAGGCAACTTTAAAAGGTCGTCGCCATCGCACGCCATTTTTAGAATTTACATGTAACAGAGCAACCCTGAAACGCTAAATTATATTATTTTTATACTTACAAAATTGAGACCTGCACCAAAACTATAATTGTGCAAAGTTTCATGCATCATCATCATCATCATCAGCCAGAAAACCTCCACACTGAACGACAGCCTGCCTTTTGCATCCACTGGATGCCCGCGACTCTCACAATGTCGTCGGTCCATCTAGTGGGAGGCCTCCCTACGCTGCGTCTTCCGGTTCGTGGTCTCCACTCCAGAACCTTTCTTCCCCATCGGTTATCGGTTCTTCGAGTGATGTGCCACTTCAACTTGCAAATTTTAACAGCTATGTCGGTGACTCTGGTTCTTTGGCGTATATCCACGTTTCGGATTTTATCGCGCAAAGAAACTCCGAGCATAGCTCTCTCCATTGCCCGCTGTGTGACTCTGAGTTTTTCCAAAAGGCCAACAGTTAAGGACCACGTCTCAGTACCATATGTCATCACTGGCAACACACACTGGTCAAAGATCAAAGTTTCATGCACTTGCCATAAATACTATAGAAGATTCTTAAAAATCAAGATGGACAGACGGACAGACCGAACGAACTTATAAGGGTTCCTTGTTGAACTACGGAACCCTAAAAAGGAGTGTAAGACTAGGATTAAATTTTATCTAATTTTGCGGTCTCGAGCTTTTCCCCC
The DNA here is from genome assembly GCA_932305915.1 of Agriopis marginaria. Classification (NCBI taxonomy): domain Eukaryota; kingdom Metazoa; phylum Arthropoda; class Insecta; order Lepidoptera; family Geometridae; genus Agriopis; species Agriopis marginaria. The sequence continues at coordinate 15,880,391 of OW029916.1, read as the reverse complement.
CTGTTATTATAATACACATCACACAATCCATATAGGTTAGAAGAATGAACAATTAAAATGTATTAAAAGGAAACGTTGCAATTAACAGTTTCAAAGTAGCAATGTTAAGTGGCGGGAAAAGCGGCCTAATCTGAAACCTAATAAGACAAAGGGCAAAAAACTTTTAAACGTTGGACAGAAAATATCGCCTTTTCAGAGAACCACGCCAGCTGCTAGCTGGCCACTTCTGCAGCCAGCTAGCAGCTAGTTTAGCAGCTGGCAGAAGTGCTTATTTTAAACTAAGTTGATCATATTATTACAAACCAACCGGCCCTTTTGGAGATCGATGGGGAGGCCTTTGTCTAGCAGTGGACGTTCTATGGCTGAAATGATGACGATGATGATTTTTACAAACTTTTATTTAATTTGCAATGTATGTAACTTTGTTTGTTCGGGTGGAATCTTGCAACTCAATTTGGAAGCAAATATATTCAACCGATTGAGCTGAAATATGGCATACTTATGTAAATTCAGTGACAGTGCAATGTTATGGTATCATCGAGCTTGTTTGATGATGGAGACAGAAGGTGGCCATAAGAACTGCTAAACGAAAAGACGTAACCCCGTCGAGTTTGAGTTCGTTGGATTTGTGTTCCCAAGCACTTTGGTCCTAGATGATAAATTGAATATGGCGGACAAAATGTTCTTATCCATCATGATATGGGTATCAAATGAAAGGGTGTCCTGAGAAAAATAAGAAAAAAATTGATTTAATATATGTAGTTTTTTTTTTCAAATAATAAAGCTTATTCTAGGATTTATTCCCGATTCGTCCCCCAGAGTTCTGTCCCGCATAAAATATCTGGTTTTGGCCCCCATGTTATGCCCGTTTCGGCCCTAAAACATATTTTTTTTATTTCTAGATCATTGTTTTAAGAAATAGTATAATAGATAAGATTATGAGTCCTTTATTTTATGTTATTTTAGTTTCGGTTTATGATTATTGTTTATAATTGTGGTATAACATTATACAAATTACATAATCATTGTTTAGGTTTTTTTCTATTATTGTGGGTTGTTGTTAGAAATTGGACGTTTAAATACAAATTCTTATTACAGGTACATATATCAACAATTTTATTTTTAAAATATGTATTAGCATTATTTGTAATTCATATAATGCTTGTAAAATATTTAAGCATTATTAAAAATAAGTTCTATTTTAAAATAACTATGAACATGTAGTTTAGGTAGGTACTTATGTTAACATATGATAAAGTGTTTATAAATGACTTTGAATGTAAAAACAGGGCATCAGGTAAGAGTACTTAATTGGTTCGGTGTCAAGTCAATATCATGAGCTAAACCACTAAAAGAGTTAAAAAAAATCACACTGAAAAGAGACGTAAATTGTGCGGGCGCTCTTAAACGGGCGGTCTGACTGAGAATTAATCCTTTGGCTGAGGTTTCATGACCTCGCGTTTGCCAGGCGTGGCTGGGGTTGGCTCTTCGTTAAACAACGGGTTCTTCACCTCCATGTCGCCGGTCTGTGGAGCGCAGACAAAGGTTAGTGGCAGTAATAATCGAAAATTCTCATCTCCAATTTGCTAGACAGTTCTAGGCAATTTAATTCTGAGTATTCCCTTAAACAAGCATTCTGCCTAATATTTAATTCTGCCGCCCAAAGAAAGTAAATTTACAGTAGGTACAGTATCGAATACTATAATTATTATGCATACGGAGTTGAATTAAATAAAAAAAGGAATAGAAGATATGAATAAAACACTAACTTTCTTTGCAAATGCTTAATCATGTTAAAACATTGGAAACAAACCAGAAATTGATGAATATTTTCTTCATACTTTTATAATTTATAGGAAACATTAACTTGTAATAGTTTTGTTAATGCATTTTATATTTCCCTGTGCATACGCTAAACTTTTATACATTTAAAGCTGTATTTTTTGCCGTGTTTCTGGTGTATTTATCACTTTAACGTTGCATCAATTACAAAAAGAAATTTGGAATCAATTATTTTTGTTTAACTGCACAGAAATTTATCAGTGAAGAATTTAACGTAACCTGAAACAAAAAATTATTATAACTTAAAAAAAAACTTGTAAAATAATGAACTTTGTTAATGATACTCATTCAAACTTACCTGAAACAAAAATGAATTAATACTAAAACATAAAAAATCAAAATTCCATAATATACACCTGATTCAATCAACTATCTTTTTATACTATTTTTGTGCTGTTTGTACTTCCAACACATTCCGGAGACATTGTTGGAGTAAACCTTTTGCATTAGCAGTTTATTACTTGCACAATACTTTTGCCTTCACCACTTCACTTGCTTGTACCGTCAGAATCATTGCATCAGATTACATCACATAGGTAGTTAAACTATATCCAAAATAAAGTTTGTTGTTGAAATCTTTTCTGTGACTATACCCACACCAAGTAAATATTTTATTACATTGTTCAGTGGTACTTATTGTAACAAAGAAAACCGTTTACTTCAAACTTCTTGTCGAGCACAGAGTTGAGCCGAGTTGAGTCGAGCATTATCTTGAAATAAATGTTTGACGAAGTTAGACGGTCTCGAAAATGGTCAACAAAATGCTCCAAACGATATTTGACTCCATTTTTTGGTCAGTTCGTCATAATGTTAATTCTTCGTTATTACCAAATTTTAACTGTACCTTAAATATTCCACTCAAAATGCCACCCGCCTGTTGCTTCAGCGTAAGCTTTTTTTTTAACCTTTCAAGCTTAAAATAATTAATAAGTATAACATTAACAGCGAATACAAAGATCAAAGATAACTTGTTTACACTCTGTATAGTCACTTGTTAGTATTTTTAGCATTATTTAATACTTATTACACTTCGCGCCTCGTTTCAATGTTTCCCATAATTATGGAATTATTTATCTTTACATCCAGGTACAAGTATAGTGAGCGGTTATTGTTTATGCAGCTACGCCAATTATCTACCCTTGTTGTTTCTGTTGTTATTATTTACATTGTTTATTTCTTTTTACATAGCTAGTAAATCATACAACAAAGTTAATCAATAATTCAAATGTTAAATGGTGCAAGGATGCAACTAGCTTTAAACGCCTTAGCTTTCAGTAAATCGAAGCTTTCTATAAATTGTATTCGTAACTCATGATTAAAATTAAGTAAAATAAAAACTTAACTTTATTACTGTTTTCAAGAATTAAATTCGCGTTGGGTTTAAAAATTGGAATTACAGGTTGTTGTGTAAGTCAATACCTACAACCCCACATCACCGCATTCGGCATCGATAATTAATTACAATATATTATCTTTTGTATGAAATTAATTATTCCGTTAAAAACATCAAAATACAAAGCAATTTGAATGCAATCAACTGATAAAACAATTGACAAGCGCGAGCATTACGCTAGAGATGAAATGATCGTTGCTACCAGCCAAAGGGCAATATTGATTTTCTTCACAGAGTTGTATTACGTTACTTTATAAAATGAAGTTATCCTATGTTTAGTATTTCGGGTTCGATCAAGGGTAGACTAATTTCTATTTTCAGTTGAGCAGTTCTTTCAAATCGTTATTTCTTCCAGGGTGGAGGCCTTAAATATACATTTTCGTATATTTTCACGGACATCGCTACCTTTACTCTTGCCTGGAACTTAATGGACTTAATGGTTCTTTGGTGTTATATCGGACTATAGCTATGCGAGAGTAGCGCTTAGAATTCTGCATATTTCTGCGTGAAGTCCGGGAAAAATGTACAATTTTGTACTCGCGGAAAGCCCCCCATGTGAAAGCCAAGCTACGCCCATATACATAATATATAAGAATATTTATGAGCCTAGGAACCAAAATTCCATCGTCTGCGTCAAGCCTTACCGTTGCAAATCCAGGGCACTCGTATACAGTGTAGTCTCCCTCCTCGTTCTCTTCGTCGGATTCTGGGTCGGTGACAGAGCCACTTCGCTGTTCCATCCCGTTCCTAAGTAAAAATGCAAAGTTATACAAAAAATAGTAACAATCAACTTTAGTGTTCGATACGTCAAGCATATGGGCAAGTAAGTACTTTTTTCCCGTTTGGAAAGTTGGAAAGCGTTTTCATGTGGCTGTTAAGGCTGCCTGCTTTAAGCGATTCTGTTTAGGTGATGAAAAATGTAGCGCAACCGCAAACCGTATCTCGGCGTGTTAAGGTTCACGTTAACAGCGCTGTTTCAGCGCTAATTGGAGCCCGCGTTAAGAGTTAGCCAGTTAGAAAATATTTTCGTAGTTACCTTTCCATAGCAATGATCTGCTGCTTCTGGTGCTGGTAGTGGTACATGTGAGCAGAATGAGCTAGTTTTCTATCGCCAGAGGGGTCGACGGTCGGTCCGGTGACGCCGTAAGCCGGATAGTCCACGTCAGCTGCTGCCTTTGCTCGTTTGGACAGCCTGTTGTTGACAGAATATAACAGAGTGCAACCATCTTACATACAGACAGAGATACTTGAACATTTTATTATTAAAAAAAGTACGAGTAAACTGAAAATTTTCTACGTGCGGCCTACGAAGTTTTCAATTTTGGGCCCGAAACCAATGCCCGAAACCCATCTAATAGTGTTAACACACGAGACGTACATGGTTGACGAAAGGTGGGAGAGAGAAAATTTTCTCTTTCTCTCCCGTTGGTTGGACGGCGGTTCGTCAACCATGTACGCCTCGTGTGTTAGCACTATATGGTCTTTCAAATATAGGATGATAATTTTGGCAGGTCACGCCCAAGAAGTTTCGTATTTTTTTCGGTAAAATGTACTACTAATAATGTCGTATTTCATTGATGGGTACCGCCCACTTAGTGAAGTGCCACGCATAATGAACAGCCAGACAATCGAAAATAGGATTTGATATAAAATAAATCAAACAAATAAAAAATTATATCTAGGTATACTGTATTATTTTTATAAATATTAAAGTTATCTACCGGAAAATTTGTAAAAAAACCTGAATGAATAATAAAATTTAATTTTCAGCACAACCATGAAACTAATTATTCCACGTTTTGTGAGAATAATATCGATGATTGAATAGGTTCATTAACGATTAAACACTTCCTCATCCGTACTGTAAGCTGTCAAAATTATCATTCTATTTTTGACAAATAAGTGACGTGGCACGTGATCTGATCAATCTCCACACAAATTTGGCAATTACTGTTTTTTTTCTAATCTTTCATCCACTGTGTACCAACTTTCTTTTCAAATTATTTTTTAGTGTAACAATTGTAAACCATACAAATAGAATAAGCTACATATACCAAAACATACATATTAGTACAATAACAGAAGTTTCACTCCGCAAAATTATTTAAATAAATAGCGACTCTTGCTACGGCTCAATAAAGTGCAATTCAGGACGTGCGAGCGCTTACTACCTAACCACAAGTGATATATATATGGGCAATCTTATAATACTTAGGTACCTTTGTTGTTCTTATTTCATGAGCGAGTAAATGTCTAATCTTTCAATAATTATACATCATTCATTTAGTTTGTTTTCAAACTTGGATTAGTCGAATCACCTTATTAGTATTATCTCTAGTATAGTATATTTCTCTATGGCATTATATATTTATGATTTGTTAATATGATTGCTAACTTTGTTAAAATGTTAGTTTCTTATGTGTTATATTGCTATATTATTATTCATATATTTTGATTTCGTGGGTGACGTCACCGTCAGTTCCAACGGAAGACCAGCGCTGGTTGTTCGCAACCAGAATAGGCATGATGATGATTATTTTTTATTACCTCATAAATAAACTGATCATAAATAGAACAAAATGAAAACAAACTCAAAATTGGTTCAAAAATAAATAAGTTATAAGTATTTTAATTTCATACTAGACAGAGAGCGTAATATACGGAGTTATGACGTCATGCCTCAGGCGCTCCATACAATGCTATACTAACACATGTATGGCATCGTCCTACATCAGTCGATTGCCTTTTGCGCTGACGAAACCACAACGAATGACTTCAATCAAGCTGAGCTTTCGACTGCGGTTTCGAATCAATACTCGTAGCTGTTCCTCGTTTTAATTTATTCTCGTTTCAATATTTTATACTCGATTGAAAAAGAGAAATGGCAAAGGTACTATTAAAATTATTACTATTATTAATTACGAATTACTTTATTATACTTATTTATTAAATACTATTATTTTTTCAAGGTTATCGTAATTTTTATTATTACGGTGAAAACTGTGAAAAATACAAAAAATATATAGGTAAGTACATAATTATATATATATCACTAAACAAACAACACATTTTTTGTCCCATAGTAAAGTTGTTCATAATGATGAGTACAACGACATCCTTTCGGCTTAGTACAGTCTATATGGGTAACCCTGTATAAAGCTCACTTTTTGATGTGACGGTCCATTCGTAGGTACTTTTTTTTAAAATTATAATTATGCTTGCGCTTTGCCACCAACTCGCCTGATGTTAAGCGATGATGCGGCCTACGATGGAGCACGTTTGCCTAGAAGAAACCTATTCACTCTCGACTTGAAGACACCCAGATTGTAACTATCGAGGAACACCCACTCAGGCAGCGAATATGGCACTTACGTGTACCATCCAAAAGCGAAGCCCATAACCGCTAGCACAGCAGCAACGCCGATGGCAGAGAGTAGAGCCACGCCGTAGAAAGTGTTGGGAGTGCCCGTAGCGCTCTCCAGTCTGCTGACGTGGGACCGCTGCTCATCATGTGCAGGCTCACTATAGACATAACATCTTATTAAAAAAACATTCAACGAGAAAATCTATGCCATAAACGCTTTTCACAAACAAAAAATATCTCAAAAGAAAACGAGACAAACCATTGAACTTGAAGCCCGTTGGAAGTTTAGAAATAAGCCTGCAAAATTAGTAACTAATTCTAATTAACTTCTTAAAGCTTACACATTGCACGAGGTTAACTTCAAGCACAAGACTAAGGACTCATGATATATTGATTAATCGTTTCAAATAAAATCGATGAAAACTCAGGGAAGTGTGAAGTCTACATGCATTTATTCCGATCTCGAGCAGTCCTTACATTAGAAATTAACCCTACTTATACCGTGTCGCAAATGGCAGAATTTCCAGTGACCAGTGATGGGGTTGCAAGTTTCCATGCCATTTAATTCATTAATTAACGTAAACTTTGAATAAGACTAACATTAATGTTAGGGCCCAACTGGCCAGTCCTTGCGGCCTACCATAATTTGAATAGTCATCATTTCATCAAAACTCGCGTGAGGATTTATTATAACACCGGTTTGCACTCACGATTATGTTTTTATCGGTCGAGACGATCGACCGGTTTCGGAGCCATTAGAGCCCCTTCCTCAGGGAATACGCGCGATTCTGGAGAAGGTCGCCCGCGTACTGTGAGGAAGGGGCTCTAATGGCTCCGAAACCGGTCGATCGTCTCGACCGATAAAAACATAATCGTGAGTGCAAACCTGTGTTATAATAATTTATAGTCATCATTAAATAATAAGGCTTGATACAATGATTGGTATAATTTTTTCGACTTACCTGAAAACAATTTAATTAAACGCCTTGCATTATATTGTCACAAAGCCAGACTTTTTCACAGAACTTTACGAATAATGGATAGGTCCGTGCCATCATTCCTTGATTGGACTGCATTAAAATAAAGGAATTGTCATTGAAGTTAGCCTCGCGCCCAATACGAAAGGCCGCACAACAATATTTTATATTTTCTAGCACATCTATGTAATAATTTACCATAAATCTAAGGAATAACTAGTCCTTTGATAATTGATTGAACGAAAAAACATTTTTCGTAACGTCGCGCGTCGGTTTAACATCGATAATTTCGACAGATTTATGGCTAAGCCGTCATTATGATATTTTTAATAAGGCTTCAATGGGGAAATGCTTCTTCAAAACTATTTTTAGGCAAATCTCTAGTGTATTTCCGCTTCAATAAATACACAACAAATACACTAGAGAAAAAAGCGGAAATAGCCAAAGATCGTCTAAGAAACATTATTTATTATTCCTTTTTATATGGTAAATACACTGAACCCATAATTACTCGTTCATCATAATTTTTGAAAGGTTATGTTCAGGTACTTTTTAACTAGTTTGGTTATTAATACCCAATAGGTATCTGTTTGTCTTTACAGTCCAGAAAGGGCTTTTTTGGGTGCGGTCAAGATTGTATTAGCACGTACATCGAGATTATCTTCTTATACCCGGGTGAACTGAAAAAATAGGGTGTGATAGGTACAGGGAAGAGATAGTTTATGGCATGGTTTTCTTTCCTCTATTGTGTGAAAGACTAACTATAGTAATTTTTTCTGAAAAATTATAATTCTAACACTGAAAAATTCACAAAACAGCAATTATAACAATGCCAAAGGATTCTACTCTATGTACCTGGCTGTTAAACCATGTATAGTCAGAGTAAAAATATACTCTGAGCATGTCAGAAAAAAGGCCCTGTCGTACGTTAAATTTGCAATACAATCCACCAAGTCAGTTTATAAAGATTGGTAAAGTCGGTATAGTTTTTTTTAACTTTAACGCTTTTATAGTTACTAATTGGGTTTTGATTTCTAAAATTGATTACCGCAGAATGAGAAGAAGTAATTGGGTTCAGCTTAACTATTTCTTCTACAAAGGTACGTTTAAACTAGGACAGCGTATTAGACCCTTAAGAATTTCACTGTAGGCATTTGTAATATGTACTCTAAACATCATCTATTTAGTTGTTTTAGCAAAACTTCTCATGAGGACTTTGAATTTCAGTTTTAACTGTGATTTTTCTACTTTTTAGTATAAGTTTGTAGATTTTTATAGTTTAACTATAATTTAATCGACTTATAAAATAACTTATAAAACAGAAAATTAACGAAAACTTAAATTAATAACTAAAAATGAAAACTTAAATCTAACAATCTAACTACTAATTAAAATTTTAATAACAAACTAAATATAAAAAATAAATATCAAATAACCCGCCCCTAACTGTATCTGGTGCGAAGGTGCCCATAACACTAGCAGCATTGCCACGCTGAATGGCTATGGCCAAACTTTGCACAAGGTACGAGCCGGAGCGAGGGTCATTATTTTTCTCTCTCAACCTGCGCCCCAACTCGCAGTAGATTAAGTTATTTGTAGTATTAAATAAAGCCTTAAAATCGGTTTTAATGCTTTTTCTAAAAATTCACTTTATTATACCATTGTCGATCAGAGATGTACCTAGTCAGATTCAGCAACTGAACGCTACTGGGCGAACGCTGTTCTAATGCCTGTAACAGCGATTTAGTAAAATTTTGGCCTGGCAAATTTGATCACCCTCCCTTAGCTGCACCTCAAAATTCAGCAGTGCAAGTACCGTTCTTTATCGATGGTCAAATTTGACAGTTGTGGTCGTCAAATTCGATAAAATTCCATTTGATCAATACTCGCTATGATCGATTCTATGGCATTTTATCGAATTTGACGATCAATAAAGAACGGTACTTGCACTGCAGATTCGCAATAAAACTTGCAAGAAAAGCAGTCTACTATTTCATATAAGCAATACTCATATCTGCAAGTTTTAGAAGGTTTTGATCACCTGTAAGTCTAAAATAGAGTGAAAATTCTTGTGACTCTACATTTTTAAGTTATTAAGAACATTACAAAGGATTTGCCATTATGTCCAGAAACATTAGTTTATTATCGCAACTTCTAGTTTAAACGTACCAATTATTTATTACCTCTAACTATAACGGACTTGCTCATGCTGCAAATTTCAAAAACAACACAAGTTCGTTCAAGTTAATTCCAAAGTTAAAACTTCTCTAGGACGATAATAATTGATAAATTAAATCATACAGTATTTTTAGAAGAATACCATCGAGATAAAATACCCATAGAGACGCAACGTGCAAAAAAAAATCGAACCAAAACTGGGCACACGCAACGCATTGCGCCGAGTTTTTGGTTAGTTGTAAGGTAACAGCGATCCGACTATACCGCCGCGCGATCTCAGTGCTACGATGATATAGCGAACAAGTGTCGTTGATCACTATGCAATTGGCATTGTCTAAATTGGAGCAAATGATGCATTGCGAACTATATAATCGATGTCTAGGTTTGATTTTTGACTGTTTTCACTTAGTGATTGCGACTCTATAGGTATTGTATCTCGATGAAGAATACCTTAAATACTCACTGTGAACTCCACAGTTAGTAAATAGGTATGATGTGTGTGAGATTTCCAAGAACATCGTATAGGTTCCTACCTAATTATGCTAAAGCAATAGGTCGTACGTCATCGCGACGTTTTAAACGGTTTTATTTAGCTTTGCTCCGTTTGTTGTTTGTTTGTTTCAGTCAAATTTAGTAATTTATATTGTACCCCTTTCCTGTCGATAGATTGATCTAATATTTGGTATACACCTTTAGTTCTCATGACAATACAAATCCGTTTAATTAAAGTTTTTTATAATATTACTTGAACGCCAATAATTGGTCGTATGTCACCGCGACTTTTTTATCTAAGTACCTAATACAATTTTGCCTAATTTTGTAATAATCATGTAGGCTATTTCTATGTACTCATATCTACTGCTATACTATTATACCTATACACGTTAAGATGGTCGTGCAATGATATAAATCATATCTATAAGCGTGGGGAAAAGTGCACGTCTTTTCAATGACAGACAACAAAACCCTTATTGTAATTCTCGCGCTATACATACGAGTAAACATTATTGTACAGGGCTACGCATATTGACTGTACAAATCCGAAATAAGGTCATTGTAATCATCATTATGAACAACTTTTACAATGGGACAGAACCTGAAATCGCGAAAAAAACAGCTGCTCCATAGAAAACTATCATTGACACTCGATAAAATGTATGGAAAAGCCATTGTGATACAATGACGTCGATTCTGGCGTACCACTCACTAAACTAAACCAATCTGACAGGACGAAAATTATCTGCCTCTCTTTTCATTTTGATATGTGAGAGAAGGATGGCAATAATTTGAGAGCTGTCAAATTTAGTTTAGGTTAGTTTAGAGAACATCAGAATCAATGCCAATACCTGTTTCTAGTAGTTATTGTATCTCTATGGGGACAGCTGATTTTTTTCACGATTTCAGATTTTGTCCCATAGTAAAAGTTGTTCACAATGATGTGTACAATGACCTCCTTTCGGCTTAGTACAGTCTATATGCGTAACCCTGTATAAATTGATATTGCTACTATCAAACAAGAACATGTTAGTTATATGACCTATTGTCTTCGCCAGTGTTTTTCAAAATTCTTAAGACCACGACCCACATCGGTTTTTAATCTTGCAACTCCTCAAACTCAATCTTGGATGTCGTTTTTGCGACTTTTGACAAACGATGATTTATTGATCAATCATGTTTTTAGATTATGTATACTAATGACAGTTATTGTACTGTAGTTTACTAAGCTTTTGTTTCTACGGTCAAGACCCGACAACTTCGCGACTAGATCTGATAGGATCTAGGCTGACCCTATTAGATCTCAGGACCCTCATTTTGAAAAACACTGATCTACGTCGTGCCGAGAATGAATTTAATAAATTGAGCCGAATTCTGTCGGCAGCACACTGCGGCGGTACCTACTGATATTTTTGATTAGGATACTAAGTACAATTTTGATATCCAATTGTGAGGTGCGGAACGTATTCACGGTGAGTGATGGTGCCTTAATTGATCGCAAACACAGTTTCCTCGACATCTCAGACTTGCCATATGTAACTCGAGCAAGGGCATAACTAGTTGAACAGTTAGGAATCCGAACATCTTGCGAATCCGAACATGGGTAGTACGTTGTGTAACTTTACGAAGTGCCAACAATGTTTCACCAGTTAGGTATGTACTTAAGAGCCTTCTCACAATATTTGATGAAAAACTAACGAAAACTGGATTTTTGACGTTCTGATTCTATCAAATAGAAAGATCTATAGAAAATTAAATTACTGTAATAAATAGATCTGTATTTTTATTTAAAATAGCGTCTTTAAAATTGGGAAAATGTTACATTATCAAATTATTATGTCTAATTTACAAAACGTAGTTTTTCAAAAAACTCTAGGAGTAAAAGTTTGCGAGTGAATATCGTCAAATTACTGACTAAAATAAACAATTTTAATACTATTGTTTACTTGTTTTTTATTCGCTTTGACAGTTACGGTTTTATTTTTCGGTTTATGCCCGAAAATTCAAATACCTAAATAGTACGATTGCATTTTGGGATACGGCTCCTTAAGTATTGATGTGGTAAATACTGCAGCTGTCTTAAAGTAACGGGATGGTAATTTAATTGCAGGGACAAAACAGGGTTGCGTTCCATGCTTCGGGGGAAAGTGAGGGTTAGGTGTAGTTTTTGGGCTGTGAATCGCAATGGATGGCCTATGAATCACCTCTTGTGACTTCTTGATTGTTTTGAATTTTCAAACCAGCTCTGTTTCCCTTTTTTTTAATGGAGACGCAAATATAGTTTAGATTACAAAATATACGCGCACCTAATTTTCAAACTTTGTTTTTGTTAATCTTACATGCCACCAGTAACTATATATACACCTACAAATGACCTACATTTCGCACAAATATTTTATCTACTTTGAAAAACCACAAATAATAATATGATCATTATTTTTCAGCAGTGCGGAAAATCACACAAACGTGATCTATAACGCACCGAGACACGAGTTGCGGTTGCGCAACTTTAGGCAACACCTAAACAGAATCGCTTAAAACTGGTAGCCTTAAGGCTCCTATTTTTCACTCAATACACGTGTAGTGTCAAAGGGATCTTGATGAGCAAAACTGATACGTATTTTTATAAGAGTTTTGTGAAATATTTTACGGCAAATCGTTTTCATAATTCAAGCGAGCTAATGCTAATGCTCGCTTTCTTATCTGTCTTTTGTCTGTTTTGGGGTCTTTCAGCTACTTCTTTTAAACCGAATAGATTTAGGTGATGCGGAAAGTTGCGCGACCACAAACCGTATCTCGGCGCGTTTTCACGGTTTTTGCGGCGGTACGGTTCACGTTCGCGTGATTTTCCGCACTGCGCTGTTTCAGCGCTATTTCGAGCCCGCGTTAAAAGGTAGCCATAAAGCCCCAGTACATATTAAAAAATATATTATGTAGTTCAGAACTGGTTCACAATGCAATTTTTACTTTCTTTAAAAGTGATAGCTTATAAAAATTCAAAACTTGGATTAGTAGTTTATATAACTAGCGTACTTAGTATGACACTTCGATGATATTGTTCATTGTGCAAGCCAATTGATTAGATAAGTAGGGTAAGTGCAATCAGAAGAAGTTATTAGCAAGCGTCCTAGATCTAATCATTCATCGACAACTAGAGCACAGCTGGTGGCCTCGCGTTGTATTAAAGGTTGTTTTTGTCATTTGAGGTGATTCCGTAGGCCTTTCACCGCCAAAAGTAGGTCATCTACTTTAGTTATATAGTATGCAGAGTGTCATCACCTCGATTCAACCTCATTAGGGCGGTAAAGTTTCAACCAGCGCAGGTTGCTGGGCAGGAGGGATACAGGTAATCGGTATTCCTGTTTAGACCTGTAATTAATATCAATCCGTCGGCTATGTTTAATTATAGCTACAAATGATAATTAAATTCGATAGTTATTTCGTAATCGTTTCGTAAAATTGGTAATACCTGTATTTTGCTTTTAGATAAGCAACAATTATTCAGGCAACTCAGGCAGACTAAGATAATAAGTAACATAAAAAAGAAAACCTTAGTAAAATTACTTCGGCAAAGAAGATCCAAAAAACTGTATCAATAAATAACTGTCACATATAATTATGGTTCAAAAATAAACGTGAATATGAAAATTGCTAAAAAAAAAAAAAAATAAGAGGCGACTTTTGTATCAAATCAATAAACAACAAAGCTATATGATTCATACTAACTTTCAAAAATTATTTGGTGAATATTTATTAATTTATAAAGTTTTGTGGAAAGTCATAGAGCAAAAGTTGTTAACGATGTCAGAGGTTTTTAATATTTCCCACCGTCATTGTATTAGTTTTTTTAATGTAATAGTAGGTATACTCAAACAAGCGACGGGCCTCCTGATAGTAAGTGGTCACCGCCGCCCATAATTAGCGGAGCATTGGCGGTGTGTATTTTATTTCTTAATTTGTATGATTATAACATTAAATACATGCCTCGAAAACATTAGTATTTAAGAAAACCAGGGCTTCAGAACAATCTGAGGAAGTAAAATGAACCCAACAGTCACACGTCAACACGTAACGTCAAACCACGAAATCACGCGATGGAAAGCGACGATGCGGTCGAAGATGGAGTATCTAGTAATAACATAGACTTGAACACTGATTGTAATTCTCCGGCAACAGACGAATGTAAGGCGGTCGATGAATTGCCATTTTATTTAAGAAAGAGGAAGCAAAATTTTTTTACGAATGAATAGTATTTTTAACATGTGCGAGAAGGGGCGATAGGTTAGTGGAATTGGTTAGTAGCACTTCCATTGCAACTTGCACTAAGCAAAATGATGCAGACGATGCGTAGTATAGCTTCTTGCAATGTGTACTTGCTACTTGTACTACGCATCGTCTGCAAGAGCCATTACTAGATATTCGATAAAGGAACGGGGAGTCAAAAAATTATCTGTATCGACTATACATTTTAACCAGTTTTAGGTTATATTTTGTTTCCTGTTTCTTTGTACATTATACTTTTTACTGGCTAATTATAGCTAAGTAATAGCCATAGGAAACTATCAATTCATTGCGTAAGAAGTTATTGTACAATTTCATAATTAAATAGTTCAACAGAAAGTGGTTTTGTATTACGAAATCGACCTTTGAATGGTTTCAAAAACAGAAATCAATTTCTAACAAGAAGTCTTCTAACAACAATAAAAACTTAACAACACCGATATGCATTTGATTCCTTCAATTAGGAACTGATACTACTGATTGATCGGTCTAGTATCAGTATTCCGATGATCGGAGTGATGTGACTTTTCGTCTAATTAATCCGGTGTATTAATCGGACTCATTAAAAATTGTAATTCATCCAGAAAACGCATATAAGTATATCTATAAGGTTTACGAAAAATTTGTATATTAAAATTACCCTTAAGGACTACATAAATCTTTATTTTTAAAGATTCGGTGCGTGCATCGTAGAGAGGTTAGTCTTTCACTAGTGTGAGATCTAAAGTCTCATCAGTTCGATCATGGGACTAGTGATAATAGGCCGATTGATCGACCAACATATCTATATAGTTATCTAAATTATGACGAAATTATGTAACAAAAACTTTTCATCTGTTTGACAGATTTGCTACAAAATGTCCGATGGTAGTTGAGTAACGTAGGGATCTACAGAAAAGTTGATCCACGTGTCTTGCACTGTAACTAAGGAAGGTCGCAACCTTCATTCCATTATCCCTATATACTCTAGAAATACGAAAACACCTACGCGGGTTTACTATACATTGAGTGATTCTACTATGAATAGGATTAAATAATGCTGTAAGGACCTCTTAAATTGTTAGTTATAAAAATGGCCTCATTATCGTATTTGAATTATTAAGGACATTTCGCTTGATCTGTCGCAATATGTTTATTAAGATATCGATCTTAATAGATTTCATAGTTGAGGAGGTAACCGTAAAGGTACGTTTTTTGCGCCATTATTTTGCTCCACTAAATGCGCCTTTAATAGCATAGTACAAGCGTTGCTTAAAAGTAGGAAAATCTCGCCTTAAATTCTGTTGCGTTGTAACTAAACTTGATGTAAACAAATCTGACAGCAGAAAAGTAAATGTGTTAATTTCCTTGAAATACAATAATGTGAAGCGAGTACTATAATTTCCCCGGTGTTTCTAACGATGTCCTTGTTTCATTGACTGCATATAGGTAATAACAGCAGTGTCGAGTTTTACTTGTTTTGTTTAGTCTGTGAAGGTACTTCACAGTAAGAAAATAGACGAAGAAAATAACACGGTAGAGCTATTACATTATTTTTATGCTAGAGCTCTAATTAGGCAACACTCGTACGATTGCGAACACAACGGTATTTTTTTTATATATAGATGAGATCTACAATTGGCACCAACTCGCCTGATGGTAAGCGATGGTGCGGCCGAGGATGGGAACATGTTGATCTAGAAAAAATCTATTCACTCTATCCTTGAAGGCATCTTAGATTGTAGTTCTCGCAGGAAACAAGGCGGACACCAAAACGACAGACGACATTTTTGTGTCTTATTTTGCTTAATTTTGAATTTGACTTAATTTTATTGTTTAACGATATCTTCTAAATCTCGTATGTCATATTATTCTACTTCAGTATCAGCCCTTCTTGTACTCTGCTGCAACACAGGTCTTCACTCAGAGAGAGACAGAATGGGCCCTGACCCACTATGCTGGCCCAGTGCATGTTGGTGAATGTTATATGTCTATATTATATATTACTAGCTGGGCCCCGCGGTTTTACCCGCGTAGTGATTAAAAATGGTGATGGTGATGATGATGATGAAAAGTAGCCTATGTCACTCTCTGGCTCTTGGACTATACCCATGCAAAAAATCAGGTTGATTCGTTGTTCCGTTGCAGCGTGAAAGAGGAACAAACAAACAAACATACTTTCGCATTTATAATATTAGTATGATACATGAAATTGGATAAATAGAAAAATAATTGGAGTCAAAACTTTAAAAAAGATAATTGATGTGTTTGATCTATTCACGCCCGAATGAACGATGGAATAAAATCTAGTCTACGTGAGAGCGATGACTTGTGATTTAAGATGCCGCATTTTGTTTTTTAACAGAAACGCTATTGTTGGTAGGTACTCACAATCCTTTGCGTAGATCGTCTAGGTCCTCAGCGACGAGAGACTTCAGGTTGTGGCGGCTAAGGTTAGGGTTCTGGCGCGTGTAACGTGGGGGCTCTGGTTCCAGCTCTGGGTGTGCCACGTGTGGTGCACGCTCACCCCCGTCCTCGCGCATGGCTTCCGATGTCAAGTTAGCTATAAACAGATATTTGTGTATAGACCAAGTTGTATGTAGGTTTTGTAAGATGATAACTCACTGCTTAATTTTCACGTATTTATGATCCACCAAAGCTATTTTAGGTCACTCTACTAGATATTATTAATTCTATTAATTTTGGTTTTTTAAATTTTTTGCACAAAAATAAATTAATCACAAATAACCTTAGTCACATAACTCACCCACCTAACGGTTCCCGACGCAAAGATACCAAAAACATTCGCTGCATTACCATGTTGGATGCAATGGCTTACCTTTACCAGGAACAAGACAGAACACTACACTTTTCTTTTAGCCTATGTCCTATCTCTGAAATGAGCTTTTTGGCCTCAGTTCCCCAGCAATCCATGGTATCCACAGCCAGTCATTCCATTCCATCATCCATTTATCCTAACTATATAGTGGACAGTGACGCCTTTTTGAAAAAGTTTTGTTACTTTCAACCAGTGGTGGTCAGCGACATAACTTTTTTAATGCATTGCTATGTAGCGTGCTGGCTGCGCCACCAACTCGTTGTAGGCTTAGAGCATTTGGGTTTTCTTTAGACCTTCAACGGTCTGTACTTACTACTTATAAATGTACAATATAGATTGTTATAATGAACATAGGCATGCGCCTGTTCAGAAAAGAGATATGTAATTTTATTTGTTGCTGTACTTACTAAGGTATAAGTATATCGACACGCAAAATAATAACAAACAATCCATAAAAGTCAAAGACAGCGTTTACACGGTAGTTTGATAATTTGAATTTTGATTGTCTATTTATGCCAAATACAAATATAAATGAAAATTGTGAGTATTAAATTACAAGATTGCTTTCTCATATTATTATAAACAATTTGAGATCGTCATAAAAACAGCTAAATACCCTATATATACGTACACTTTTTAGTTTGTGTTAAAGTAATTTTAAGTCAATATATAAGCGTTGCTCTATTTGTACTGGAATGTAAACTCGACGGTGCCGTAAAATTAAACTTTATATACAATTTCCTTAAAGGCGCGAACCAATGAACCTACCTGCAAGACTGTATTTTCCATTTGGCTCAAAGTAGCCTTGGTCAAGCGGCGTGAGAGCAAACACTTTTTTCTTGTCTTCTTCATTCAATGGCGGGGCATTGATTGTTTCTGGAGCGACAGGGACAAACTGCTTTACTCCGTTCATTTTGCGATCACGTAGTATAGCTCTTTCAGACACTAGATCCAATGCAGGCGATTGTTCGTAATCATAGTGATGATGATAGGCACCGCGCATGGTGTAAGGGTCGGCCCAGCGGATGTAATTGGGAGAGCTCTGCGGCATCCGTCTAGGGAGCTTCGGCTTGAACGTCATCTTTTGTCGACCCAAAC
The DNA here is from genome assembly GCA_932305915.1 of Agriopis marginaria. NCBI lineage: Eukaryota > Metazoa > Arthropoda > Insecta > Lepidoptera > Geometridae > Agriopis > Agriopis marginaria. The sequence continues at coordinate 15,861,945 of OW029916.1, read as the reverse complement.
GCTGGATTTCCTACGCACAAATAACATACAGGGTTAGGCAGAGAGAACGGGCCCTAATTCACCATACTGGCCCAGTGCATATTGGTGATTGAATGTCATAATGTCTTTGAACATTTGAGGTTCTTGGATTGAACATTCCGGTTTTCCTTCATAGTTTTTGAAAAACGGTATCGAAAACTGCACACAATATTTATTTAAATAGAAATAAGTGTAAAGCACACATGCTATCGCACGGTCATCATCGCTTACAATAAATTATGAATGAAATAAAGAGCTGATCAGCTAATTTAACTTATTTTCCACCACCTATGTCGCAGTTGCGATGGAACTGAGCAGTCTTGCACGTGACGTGACCAAAATGCTGGCGCGTTTCTGGATCAACGTTGTCAAGCATTGTAATTCAGCGTGGTAAAAACCGCCATCATGCGCTACGCTGCGCTGGTACGCTGCTAACTGGTAGTGGGCTTGAACATATGGGCTGTTAGACCTTCAACGGTCTATGGGAAATTAAACTGTTTTTGTAGTCTTAGTTATTAAGACTACAAAAACAGTTGAATTTCCCATAGACCGTTGAAGGTCAATAAATAAAATAATTATTATAGCTTGTATTTTGGTTGTATGATAAAGGTACTTGCTAATTTAAAAGTTAGTAAGATAATAATTAATGTTATATGGTAAGTCTTTTATAATCAATGAACTGACACCTCCTTTCTTCTTGGCCTAGAAGTTGTCAGTTAATGCACGTTTCTATTGGATCACGCTCCCGTGGCTATAGAAAAGCTTTTAGCTAAAAGTAGCTTTACCTAGTCTGTTTTAGCTTACAAACAAGTTGTCGAATGATTCTTCTATATCATATTTTCTATTTAAATGTTCCTGTGGGGCTTTTAGAATTGCCAGTCGAAAGCAACTGACTGTCTGGTAAAGCCATGAACTCAATAGGCAACCTGTTGAATGACGACGGCTACGTGAAACTTTTGTTTAGTCCTGTTTGACATGTGGCGCATCATCCAGCAAACGCAGTTTTAGAACATTGGTGAGTGACTGAACTCGAAATTTTCGTAAAGTGAGTTAATGACAGAAACCAACTTAAAACAAGCTACGCTACCGGTCTGTACATTTGAAACTATTAATGTGGGAACAGGCCCACGAATATATCGGACTATATTGGTTAGATTCTGAAAACTTGTGGTTCGTTTCGGTGCGAAAACGCCGCAGTCTGTCTTGAGCAATTATTGTCCAAAACTTCGGTAAGTCTTCTTCACATTATTTAGATATAAAAATGACCAATTTAGCTTTATTACAAAAATAATGCGTGGTGTATTTGAGGCTTATGTAATTTTTGTACAAAAATGTAAATATAGGAATCTATAATTTTTAAGCTTCTATAATTTTATAAATACCCACTTTTAAGTGATAAGTATTTTATAGATATAAGCCATATATTTTCTCAAAAAATTACAATTGTTTTTTCAGTGACAAGTGATTAGTATTTTATAGATATACCTAAGCCATATATTTTCTCAACAAATTGAAATTGTTTTTTTTTTGTGTTCACTCAAAATAGTACGAAAAAATATCTGAAAGAGTACGACATCACCGTAATGTAAGATCTTATTTTGTGATTTCCCAAAAAGTTAGTTTTTCAGATCGAGTCACTACTGTTCTAAAGGAACAATTATCACTGTTTCTGTAGGCTTTGTAAATCAAAATCAACAGATATTCTAAATATTCAAAAGGAGGACAAGAAATAGAAAAGGAAATGATTGATATATTTTTTTCGCATTAAAATTAAACCATATTACATTTATATCATCACCATCATTCATCATCATTTCATCATTTATGCCAAGAAAGATCCATTCGATAATTTCGACTTAATATAAGTATTAAAGTCGAATATATGTTTTTTTTTTCTTTAATTTTTTCGTCCAATTACATTTACTTAATGTAATTAATGTAATTTTTTGTTTTTTTTCTTTGCTTTAATTACCTAAGTGTCTTTATAAAGTTTTTCCTCAGCCCTTTGCTGCATTCATATTTTATAAAATACGGATTGAATTAAGAAACGTCCTCCTTTTTTGGAGTCGATTAAATATATAAATAGATAAAACATATAATATTGCCATACAGCGATACCTCCTGTGGGCCCACAGGATACGCGGCTGTACTCTCAAGTACTTCCGGCTACGTTGCTGACTCCGCCTAATCTAAGATTACCTTGTTTAGCCACTCTGTACCCGGTAACGGTTGGACCTCTTCAGGGTTGTCGTCAAAAGTGAAGTAGTGGGGCCACAGAAAACGTGGCAGCAAGTACTCCTTCAAGTACTTGCGAGTGGGTGGTAGTGCTGGCTCCTCCTGCGATGCTGTTGTGGACACAGGACCTTGCAAAAGAAAATAGCGGACGTCATTCCATGCTTTTATTTAACTTGCCTTGTTAGTATGGGAGTATTTCTCTATGGTATGGGTCAAGTATTTTACCTAAACAAACTAACAAACATTGCAAATTAAATCAAGCAATTTGCTAGCTTTCCTGAGAGATATAACCTGGACCTTTTCAAGGCCAGAGGAAATGGGTATCTTCTAAGTCTGCGTGTTTCATCTTCGACCACATCGTCGCTTACCAACAGGCGAGTTGGTGTTCAAACGCGGACTTACCGCATTAAAAAAGAAAAGGTTGTAATAAATCAGTTATTGCTTGCAGTCATATTAGACTAGTGTCGTACACTAGTAGTAATTGTTAAACCAAGAGTAGGTAGTAGGTAGTAGGTACTTAGATGCAAATTTGACCTCATCCACACAGACTTTAAGTTAATTACTTTTTATTTCACATAATATTTATATATCTACTAGCGACCCGCCCGCCCGGCTTCGCACGGGTGTAATTTACGTGCGAAGCCGATGCGGGTCGCTAGTTATATGTATAAACCTTCCTTGAAAATGTATCTAACTGATGGTGAAAACTGCATCAAAATCCGTTGCGTGGTTTGGCTGAATTATCGGCCATACAGACATATAGACAGACGCGGAAAGCGACTTCAATTTATACTATGTAGAGATAAATAAATAGACACAAGTTAGACGAAGATTCGCCTTACTTGAGTCATGTGGTCATCTGTGCAGGAAGGCTACAAGCGTTGCTTAAAGGGTCCTATCATATGTTTTGACGAAAAAAGCACTGAAAACTGGATTTTTGGTATAATTTTTCTTTCACCTAATAAGATCTGTAGAAAATTTTATTGGATGTAGCGGCTTCAGATTTTGGTAAAACTCAACATATCCATTTACCTCCAATTTACAAAAGTAGTTTTAAGTAAAACTTTATGAGGGAAAGTTTGAGAATGGATTTCGTTAAATTACTGTCATAAAATAAATGATTTTATGTTATGGTTTATTTATTTTATATTTATCTTGAAAATTACGGCTTTATTTATTCGTTTTATGTCCGTAAATACAAATACTTAAAATTTAATGGTTCATTTTGTAATAAGCCTCTTAAAAGTAGGAAGACTTCGCCATCACAAAATTTACTTCGAAGTGTTTTTTTTTTTTATATTTTGTGTTATATTTACCTAGTATAGAAATGAAAATAACAGTAATATTAATAATTTGATAATACAATTCTAATACTAAATATTTTATAGAAATGAAACAAGAACTACCTAATTGAGTATAAAAAACAGAAAATAACTATAAATTCTATAATAAATTCTAATACTTAAATAACAATTTCAAGTAGGTAGTTTTTTTTTAGGGCAAGTGCCTTTATTAACTAAACAAAATAACAAGCTAATACTACAAATACAGTTAGACTGCCCATAGACCGTTGAAGGTCTAAAAACAATCCAAATGCTGGAGCACACTACCAGTTGGCAGCATACCCAGCATACTGGCGGTATTACCACGCTGAATGGAAATGCTTATGCGTTGAGCCAGAGGTAGTTAGAATATCAACTTAAATTCACAATAGTTGAAATGTCAAATTATATTCAACAAGTTCTCTGCGTGGCCGTTATAAGCCGTTTTATCAACTTGGACGAGTGTGACTACAATGGAGGATATTATGTTTACTAAAGACAAAAATTATGAACATTATAATTTTAGAACTTAACTAAAATAAAATAAATATAAAATGATAAACCGCTGCCCGTAGGCTTCGTTCCCAAAATGCTAGCCGCATTGCATTATTAGTGTGTCTTGTGTGATACAAAATATAGACCCAAAGGATTTGCAAAAGATTTGTTCACTATCAGCATAGACAAAATGCTGTCAGTCACTAAAACTGATTCATATAAACAGTTAATGATGTAGAGTTTATATTCGATAACCGATGGGGAAGAAAGGTTCTTGAGTGGAGACCACGAACCGGAAGACGCAGCGTAGGTAGGCCTCCCACTAGATGGACGACGACATAGTGAGAGTCGCTGGCATCCAGTGGATGCAAAAGGCAGGCTGTCGTTCAGTGTGGAGGTTAAAGGGGGAGGCCTATGTTCACGTCTTCTGGCTGATGATGATGTAGAGTTTTTAATACATTGTATGAAAATCGCATTTAGTGGAGCAAAACTATGGCGCTTTCACACAATCGTGCGTTTCGCTACTTTTATTTTTGATGATTTTCTGATATTTTTCGTAAAGTATAGCTGAGATTCCTCCATAATTATGCGATCTGTATATTAAGATATCGTAGACATTATTTAGTAAATATGTATTTGAATAAATCCAAAAACCAGAGGGAAAAAAGCTCAAATCAGTGTTTCATAAATTTTTCTATCGATCGAATCGTTCTTAATAGTGTTTCAGTCATTACGGTTTCCTAGATAACACATTCAATTTTGATATGTTTTTTTTTTATAATTTTAAGCTACTTAACCATGAAAGTTAATAGAGTAAAACTAGAAAAAGTGTCGGTACAGGCAAGCAACGTCCAATTCCCTGAATGACGATTCTCACGAACGTCCATTCTCATTCTTCAAGTCTAATTAAAGCGCATCAACCATGTGAAGTCTTGAAGCACTAGTTTAGATTCTTCTACTCCTGGAAGCACGACGGTCAAAATAATTTAGCTTCTTCCGGTCTTTGAAGCACGATGGTCAAAATTAATTTAAGATTCTACCAGTCCTTGAAGCAAGATGGTCAAAGTAATTAAGATTCTTCCATTCCTTGAAGCACGGTGGTCAAAGAAATTTAGATTCTTCCAGTCCTTGAAGCAAGATGGTCAAAGTAATTAAGATTCTTCCAGTCCTTGAAGCAAGATGGTCAAAGTAATTAAGATTCTTCCATTCCTTGAAGCACGGTGGTCAAAGTAATTTAGATTCTTCCATTCCTTGAAGCAAGATGGTCAAAGTAATTAAGATTCTTCCATTCCTTGAAGCACGGTGGTCAAAGTAATTTAGATTCTTCCAGTCCTTGAAGCAAGATGGTCAAAGTAATTAAGATTCTTCCATTCCTTGAAGCACGGTGGTCAAAGTAATTTAGATTCTACCAGTCCTTGAAGCAAGATGGTCAAAGTAATTAAGATTCTTCCATTCCTTGAAGCACGGTGGTCAAAGTAATTTAGATTCTTCCAGTCCTTGAAGCAAGATGGTCAAAGTAATTAAGATTCTTCCAGTCCTTGAAGCAAGATGGTCAAAGTAATTAAGATTCTTCCATTCCTTGAAGCACGGTGGTCAAAGTAATTTAGATTCTTCCATTCCTTGAAGCAAGATGGTCAAAGTAATTAAATTCTTCCATTCCTTGAAGCACGGTAGTCAAAGTAATTTAGATTCTTCCAGTCCTTGAAGCAAGATGGTCAAAGTAATTAAGATTCTTCCATTCCTTGAAGCACGGTGGTCAAAGTAATTTAGATTCTACCAGTCCTTGAAGCAAGATGGTCAAAGTAATTAAGATTCTTCCATTCCTTGAAGCACGGTGGTCAAAGTAATTTAGATTCTTCCAGTCCTTGAAGCAAGATGGTCAAAGTAATTAAGATTCTTCCATTCCTTGTACCACGGTGGTCAAAGTAATTTAGATTCTTCCAGTCCTTGAAGCACGATGGTCAAAGTAATTTAGATTCTTCCAGTCCTTGGAGCACGATGGTGAAAATAATTAAAATTATTCCAGTCCTTGAAGCACGGTGGTCAAAGTAATTTAAATTCTTCCAGTCCTTGGAGCACGATGGTGAAAATAATTAAAATTCTTCCAGTCCTTGAAGCACGGTGGTCAAAGTAATTTAGATTCTACAAGTCCTTGAAGCACGATGGTCAAAATAATTTTGATTCTTCCAGTTCTTGAAACACGATGGTCAAAATAATTTAGGTACTCCCAGTAATTCAAATGTACTCGCACATGTATCCACTTCTGAATTCAATATTCGCGAGAATCATAATATACCGTCCATTTTCCCATTTGAAGAGAGATAGGCCATAAGTAGGTCAATCAATGTGTTAAGATAGCCGTGTTAAGCCGAATTAGGCTTGCATAATACTGTCAATAGAATGAATATAAGCAATCCATTAAGACTTATTTTATGTGTCGAATTTATACTTCACCCTCTGTTTAATCCTGAAAACTACTGATAACTGTTGCATTTTTCTTATGCGGTCTAAAGTAGCTTCAGAGGCCGACAAATCTAAATACGAGAAAACTTAAACTAAAATTTAATAATAACCTGCGTTTGACCGCCTCCTCGCTTGATGTTAAGCGATGTTGCGGTCTACGATGGAGCACGCTTCCCTAGATGAAACCGATTCTCTCGAGATTTGAAGACCTAAATTGCAACTATCGAGGAACACTATTCAGGCAGCGCATTGCACTGACTAACAGATTGCACAATCATTCAAAGCGAATCAAAGCGCTTTGTTGAGTCAGAATATCAACCATGAAGCGGTGTCGCCTTTTCATGCCCACTCTGGCAGTCCGATAAAATACGGGCAGGTGAGAATTAGATCATGCAGATCCGATGCACATTCTCCGAAATGTGTCCGATAAAAACCGATATACTATAACAACTTTGCGCTGAGCTTAGTCTGAATTAAAAAAATAAGTTGAGGATCCATTCCGATTATTTAATTCCACCCACTTCCCGTAAAGTTGTTTTTTTTTGTATTAATTATATTATTACCTACAAACATTTTACTGAAACGGAAAAAATATTTTTATGACTACTGAAACTTCTAGTAGGTAAAGGCACTCAAACCACACAATGGGGTGTTTTGTGCTCGTTGGCCTCATGCAAGTTTCACCTCATGTTTAGAAATAGAATAAGCTGTACTTATCCTTGAAAACTAACTGCATCAACTGATACACAGTTAAGTAGTTGATACAGTCGCTACGTACGAGAGTTCTGAGCCCAGATTATATCGAGTTCTGAACGTATAAACAGTATTTATAAGTTAAAATTTTATGTGGTTTCGTTTTAAAAGTTATCTCGTCGTTTGCTGTAGCAAATGACGAATGTATATTGTATACTCCTGTTGGAGTATACAATATACATTGATACAAGACCAAGTCCTTGTTATTTTTACAGCAATAGGCACCTTTCTACAATGACGTAAAACTATCGTCACTGTTCAGATATTCAAGGTGCGTGGAAAATAACGTAGCAAGGATCAAAAACCCTCTTAATATATAAATATAATTATATCCTACATATATAATATTATAAACGCGAAAGTTTGTATGTATAGATGTATGGATGTTTGTTCCTCTTTCACGCTGCACCGGAACAACGAATCGACCTGATTTTTTGCATGGGAACTTATAGTTCAAGAGTCAGAAAGTGACAGGCTACTTTTCATCATCATCATCACCATTTTTCATCACTAGGCGGGTGAAACCGCGGGGCGCAGCTAGTATTTTATAAGGGACAAGCGGCGCCCGCGGTTTCACCCGCGACATAAAGACTACCGTTGTTTTCTGAAATTTTCCAATTTTTCAGCGTTATTTTCTTAATTTTCCTTTCCGTAAGAACCTTCTACAAAGTATTAACAAGAGAAAAGATGAATGAAATTGGTAAAGTCGTTCTCAAATTATGACTTGACCAATGTGAATAGTGTCCTGAAAGGTAGGCAACGCACTGACGCACTGAAAATGCCCCGGGTATTGTAGGTGTCTATAGGCAGCGGTGACCACTTACCACCAGGTGGCCCGCAGCTTGTTTGCCACTTATTCTATAAAAAAAATAGTTTTTTTTATATTGTAATAGATTTTCCCATAGTGACGGGTCGATGTTGCCAATCTGTGGCGGCCTATGTAGTTTTGGCGGCGTCTGTCAAATCTGTTGCTTATTATTCAGTAAGTGTTGCCCATATTGGTTGCCCATGGACAGTGGCATAATTACGTACTTGAGGCTCGTGGCTAATCTATCACATGGAGAGCCTAAAAGTAAAGATAATTAAATAAATCACTATATATATTACGTCCAAAACGCTTTATTGTGTACATATTTCGTAGATTTTTCAAGATTGTATTGAATTGAAATAAAAAAAACTCATAAATTCCAAATAATATTATAATTCCTTTTCTCGGGCATTTTGATCAGCATATGTGCTAAAAAAGTTAAAAAAACAGTTCTCTTTCGTCAGAAAAATTGCCTAAGTATTCTGACAAAAGCGGAATCTGACCTAAGTAAACTGAAATAAATTTTCGGCCCATAATGTTCGAAGGGTAAAATTCTTTTTTTTTCTGGGGCAAGTGCCTTTTTGTTACCTAACAAAATACAAGTTAAACTAACACAACAAATACAATTAGACTGCCCATATAAAGAATTTAATAAATAAGTTATCATCAAATTATGTTTTTTTTACAAATGCATTCAAATCTTGGTTATATTTTTTTATTTATTTATAATGTATAGGGTAATTTATTGAAAGGCGTGGGGGAGGCCTTCACCCAGTTTTGGGTGCCCTAAAATCATACTAATATTATAAATGCGAAAAGTTTGTAGGTTTGTTTGTTCCTCTTTCACGCAGCAACAGAGCAACGGATCGTACAGATTTTTTGTATGGGTATAGTTCAAGGGCTGGAGAGTGACATAGACTACTTTTCATCATCATCATCACCATTTTTCATCACTACGCGGGTGAAACCGCTGGGCTTAGCTAGTAAATAATATTTATTACCTACGTAATTATAACATTTGTTTTGTTATTGTTTGGTGGAATTTTGGGCCAGCGGCGTCATTGGTCCGTACTTTTTTTAAACAACTTTTGGTGAGGCGTTACCCGTCGCTACACTACAGATCGATGCTAAACAAATTCTTTTAGCCTGAATTGAACAATATGGAATAACACTATCGAAAGCGAAGCAAAGTATTTTAGTAGCGAAAAAAGGTTAACATTATATTTATATAGAAGGAGGTGGTATGCGTATGATGCTGATGATGAATAAAAAGTGAACCTTACATTACGTTTATTATATATTTTAAGAAATCCTTCCTCCTTTTTGGAAGTCGGTTAAAATGCATATATTTTTTACGTCTTTGTAAAACCAAAGTGTATAAAGTATAGATAGATTTTTCGGTGTTTCCTTTTTTAATTTCGAGCATCTCAAAATCTATTGACATAAAATGACCTACGCAAAGATTACATACATTCTGTATGTACTACGTGATCACGTACTTTTATCACGTATTTTTTTGCTCAGTTTGATTTTATGTTAACGACAAGACTTTGATTATGTTTAACTACTTAGTAGGATTAAGGATAAGTAGGTTTAACTACTTAGTACTGAGTCGCGGGCATCCAGTGGATGCAAAAGGCAGGCTGTCGTTCAGTGTGGAGGTTAAAGGGGAGGCCTATGTTCAGCAGTGGACGTCTTCTGGCTGATGATGATGATGATGACTTAGTAGGATAACAAAAAGTAAAAAAAATATAGTCACTTTAATAGGGCGTTGTAAGTACCCAGGTATATAGTTTTAGGATTGACTCCTTTTTTTTCTTCGTATTTTTCCTGTTATAAATTGTACTAAACTGTCATTAAATAGCAATTCTAAATCAATATGATTAAGTGGATATATTTTATTACCCAGAAATTTGTGTAACAGACTTATTCTTCTTAGTTATCGACGGGTCGTATACCCAATGGTCGTAAACGAGTATTTTAACGTCATGGTACACAGAAATCTTATCGTCAAATGTTGTAATGTTGTTAGTTAAACATTTCATGGGGGAAGGTATAATCTTAGTTTATTGTCTGGTATTGTTAAAGTTTATATAGGGAGATAGGTACCTATTTCGTTCTATGAAAAATAATTATAAAAAACATTGGCGGAGATATCGACAGACGTACCTACATCAAAAAAAACCTGCCTAGGTTCAAAAAATAATTAAAACAGTACTTACCGTCTTTCAAAAATATTCTAGAGCGAAAAAATTATCGTGTTTTGGACGCAATAATTTTTTCGTTTAGAAAAAAGAGCGTGTAACAGGTGACATCAGTAAATGAAGACAAAATCGTTCACACACAAAAAAACACCAGTACATACTTATATTATTTTGGTAGTTTTCGCGGGCGCCAGCCAACCAACAGTGACTGAAATCGCTACGTCTGACGAAATGACGTTATTCGCGGGAAGTTCTTATCACTAGATAACAACATGAATGAATGCAGGGTCGGAATAAGTTAAAAGTTTGGAATATTGAAAGTTAGTTACCAGGCGGGCGTGCAATGACGACCGACGCCACGACGGTCAGCACGAGCGCGAGCAAAGTGTGCATGCTGCCGGGTCTGTTGCTCGAGTAAAGCGAGCGTGTTTACTAGCGACTGATGGCGTGGGTGTCCGCCACAGCCGCGCAACCAGCTCCCCGCGGCCGGTCTGAGCGCACGCAGCCGCGTGCGATCGATACCCCCGCCCACATCCAAACTTACGAACTGCTACTCGTAAAGAGTAGCACTCTTTACTCCTTTTATCTTATCTCCACTTTGTTAACTTTCATCATCATCATCATCATCAGCCAGAAGCTCCACAGTGAACGACAGCCTGCCTTTTGCATCCACTGGATGCCAGTGACTCTCACTATGTCGTCGGTCCATCTAGTGGGAGGCCTACCTACGCTGCGTCTTCCGGTTCGTGGTCTCCACTCAACAACACAAGTTGTTAACTTTACTTCTTACGAAATTTCACATGTGCTGCTCACACAGGTGCTACTTCAGTTGGCTCGCAATCGTTGATAAAGAATAAGACAAGTCGAATATAATACCAGTGCATTTTTTAATACCTAGGTATAATGCGGTCCTGTTACGTAAATTCTTTCCATCCAATGGTTGCCTGGATTAGATTACTTTTAGCGATAAGGCCGCCACTTGTGGCACTAGGTCATAAGTGTTTCTATCTGTTTGTTATTTTTATTTCTGGTGTACACAATAAAGAGTTTCTATCTATCTATAATGCAAAGACAATAATATTAAATAGTAGGTACATAGTAGGTAAGTACTAAATTACCAACTAACGAACCTTGTACCAAATTAAAATAAAGTTCATGTGCTTTAAAAAATGTTGTTTTTTTCGCGTATTTCTGCGCAGGCTAAAGCCGTTAAGACCATACCGCCTCATCTTACATATTTTTCTACCAATTGTATGCCCTAGTGAAGTAGTGGAGTTAATGGCTCAGGCTTTTATGGAGTTTTGGAATCAACATGAAAATAATTATAACGTTTTACCTCAATAAATCACAGACCCTGTGCGATAGAGATACGCATATTTTTTTACTATATTTTTATCAGAAGAATCAGAAAATATAAATTGTATAAACTGTGTACATGGATGGTAAAGTAAGTTAGAGTCTGGCTAATGAAAGTAGAGACTGAAAAAGCGCGGCAAATTTAAAAATATCATCATGAAAACCCCAAAAATTATAATGAAATGCCTGGAATCATCTCACTTGATACTTGTAAGTTATTATTTTTATTGTAACACAGTCAGAACACAGTAATGTTTGCATTTCATATTAAATTCGGGCTTGCACTGCGGTTTTTTTTAAATTTGGCGGGCGTTTTCAGTCTCAACTTTCATTAGCCAGACTCTAGTAAAAGTATCAACAGTTTTGTCCATCACGGACATACAATATTTCTTATAATGTGGTGACAATTAGTACATCTTAATTACATTGGGATGCTACTTGCGTGGACACCCTTGCACCGTCTCATCTTCCGGGAACTCAGAAAAGGGCTGGTGTGGCGGCTGAATCAGCGGAGAGCCTCAAAAGGCGCAAATATAGTACCCTAGATAGCGGATATATATTTGAGCCTTTTGGGGTTGAGACGCTTGGACCGTGGGGACCAGGAGCCCATCGAATATTTAAAGACCTATCAGGGCGACTGGTCGAAGCTACTTGTGACCAAAATGCTGGCCTTTATTTTGCCCAAAGAATAAGCATTGCCATACAACGTGGCAATGCTGCCAGCATTTTGGGCACGCTGCCCACCGGTAGCGGATTGTTAGATTAGTTTTAGTTTTAGATTAATTTTAGTTTTAGATTAGTTTTAGTTATAAATTTAAATTTAAGATAGTTATTACAATTACATCTTAATGTATATCTAATACTATTACAGTTTCAATAATAAATAAGTATAAATTATAAAACGACAACTAACATACATTATAAACAACGACTGTAGGTACTCAACATGCAAAACCTTATCTAAATACAATATTTCATCCAAATCGTTTGAGCCGTTCCGAGTAAAATACACAAGAATTGCTCGTTTATAGTTATTAGATAGATATATTAGATTAGATACGGACCCGGGTATGTCCTAAAACTGCGACCAGAACCACCGGAGGATGGGCAGCAGCGTCCTGTTAGTACACGGTGAACGTACTGCGATCTCCAAGCCGCCTGCCAAGCGTGGGGATTATGGCAACACCCCTCTTTAAGAGGGAGGTCTTGTTCAGCAGTGGACATTTAATGGCTGATGATGTGTGTGTGTGTGATTAGATTAGATAGAAAAAGTTAATGTTTGAATTTTAAAAAAACACCATTTACTCACATTACATAGGTGCTTTTGTTTTTAGGGTTCCGCACCTCAAAAGGAAAAAACGGAACCCTTATAGTCCGTCAGTATAAAGTCAGTTATATTAAGTCCGTCTGTCCGTCTGTCAAGACCCCTATTCTCAAGAACACGTAAAGATATCAAGTTGAAATTTATATCAAATTCTCAAATCTACAGTTTCTTTCAGCTGTGAAAAAATCAAAGTTGTAAATCTACGCGATCAAAAGATATGACCGTTTATTTCACATATTTTCATATATTTTGCGATTTCACAAGGGAATCAAAACCTATAAGGTACTTACTTCCCGTTGACCTAGAATCATGAAATTTGGTAAGAGGCAAGGTCTTACAGCACATATAAAGGAAAAAATACGAAGGTCGTAAATTTGAAGTTATATCATTAAAAAAAATTGTTTTGCTGTTACAAACTTACAATTTGTAGTTGAAATGTATCGAAGAACCTTATTGTCCACTACAAAGTTAAGTTTGTCATTAAATATTTAAACTTTTTTGTTGTTTTTTTCGTTTGGACTCGCTCTCTGAGGGTTTCATCTAACGGAACCCTCAGAGCGCGAGTCCTACTCGTACTTGTCTGGTTTTTTTATTTTATGCTCACGACGATACCACCAGAGATAGTAGTGGCTTTACCTAGTCAGCAGTGCATAGCATGTTGGGGCAGTGCTGCCAAAACTTTTGTTCTCCGGGCTGAGAAAGCACAGCGTTCGGTTCTAGAAGTTATGCTTTGGAAACCATACAGATATCCTACCACGAATTTATATCAAGATGCTGGAGTATATTCATATTCACATTTATTCATAAAATGTTGTATGTTATGTTATGTTATGTTATTTTATGTTAGTACTCAGTGTGCGTCAGCTCTTTATTATACTACTTGATACTACTCTTTGAACATAGTTGTCAAGAGCTGTAATCTCCGCTAGGAGTAATAATGTTCCTTGGCTGTAATATATAGATAAAAACTTTGATGGAAGCAAAAAGTATGATACATTAATGGCTAGCTTTATTAACATACGACAAAAAGGATTCATTGAAAGTTAAAATATATTCAATTGTAATTGTTAAACTTAAAGAAGAAAATTTTTTCTAGGCCCACCGAATTTGCCGTATATTGATGGGTATAACACTATAAAATTTATCGTTTTTTTTGTACCATTCGGACGAAAGATAAGGTAAAAATGAAACCGGAATAATAATATACAGAATAATATATGTGATTTTTGCCACAATTCATTCATTTCCCTTATAAAGTCACTTTTTTTTCACACCGGAACGTTTTTAATACGAAAAAGGATGCATGCTTAGGAATTTTTATACAAAAATAAATAGACCATATTTTACAACAGTGGCCATAGTAATCGGCTTTTGTCAATATTCTGGTTTGATCGGATATAGCTAATATTACCACTAAATTTAGAGATTATGAGGAACAAATCGACATGAGTTTCATTACTATACGGATTTAGTTTGTGGTGGGCCTATTTTTCATACAAAAGAAAATGTCTCATTTATGGTAGCGGAGTGTATATTTTTATTTTTGTTTTATATTTATAAATAGTAATACCCTCTATTTATCTATATGATTATTTTATATGCACTGATTGTTGTATATATTTGTTTAATTTCAATTTGTATATCACATTTTTTGTAACATCATTATGTCGACAGAGGAACTTTAAATTTAAAACTTTTTTAAACAGGATTCCTCGATACAGATACCAGGCTTTGCCTAATATTCAAACTTTATTTTATTGTGTTTTTATTATGTATGGTTTTTAATATTTGTAGTAAATAAACATTTTTAATGTTTTCATATTTTTTTTTTCATTTCATTTAGTAAAGTTTGGCTAAAGAAAGTTGAGACTAAATTTAACTCATAAAATCAGTCTCAACTTTGTTAGCCAAACTCCTTAGTCAAACTGGTTCATTTTAGTGACAATAGATATCGAAATTTCGCGCTACTCATTATAGTCCCTCAATATTCCGTCCGGAATAAGCAGCGCTAGTGGTAACGGTGAATTTCAAACTTTTTTGTAGAAGGATACCCTTCTTCTATCTGTAGAGAGTGGTATATTCTCAAGAACGTTGTATAATAATAGTACGTTCATATATAATAATAGTATATTATGTAATAATAGTGTCTTATGTATTCTGTGGTTTCCTTGAGTATAGGGGTGTCTATAATGTACAACATGATAATATTTGCCGACACGATAATGTACGGGAAGGAAAATACGACATGTAAATTAATTCCAAATATAATGCTGAACAATCCATGTTGTACAACGGCCAGTACCGTTAAGTGTCAGCTCGTGCCTATAAAGTACGCCAAGGAAAGCACAGCCAGGCTATCCATGCCAGGAAAGCCATCCATTTACGTGAGAAAAGTTCACGTGTTTTCTGGCTGTACATTGTTATGCCGTATTTTATCATGTCGTGCAATACGGGCCGTGTTTTCTCGAAACGGGCCGAAAATGTACGACCGGTATACCGGTAATGTACAACTTGATAAAAGGTGGCTTCTACCGTTCTACTTCTATTTTTAGTCAATACTAAAAATACTAAAATGTTTCTGCTCTTATTGGCTGTTGAGTCCATGACGTCTGTCGATTTCATGCTTCGTTTGAAAGAGATAGTGTAAAATAGTCACAGATTAATTAAGAGAACCATTAAAACTTTTTTGGTGATGGGTTGGGGTAGAGGGGTAGAACTGCGTTAGATCTGTCTCTCATTTCGAAACTAACCAACTCGTCGGGTGGGCTTCCGCCAGAAGCTCTTGCGATTTTTATATACACCCTAGGCGACCACAAGACTAGGTGGAGTCGGGGTGCTTCTGTGTCGGTTCTGTGACCTATTACGAAATTTACAAACCTAACTTACTCATGTCGGGGTGCTCTGTATCGGATCTGTCGTGCACTCATTTCGATTAGGTCGAAACTCGACTAACTACTCGACGTGGAATGTCCACGTCTAAACGAAGGTTCAGCTTTGATATTTTTATGGTCATCAATTATCATGCTGTACAAAATCAGGGTGTGCATTATTGAACAGAGTCAATAATGTACGGCATAATAATTATTGTACGCCACAATATTACACGGCATGATAATTCTTGTACCTGTTAATTCGCATGTTGATTCGTGTGCATCAAATATTGATATGTACATTATCGCTTGTACATTATTGGGCCGAGCTGATAATCTAAGAATGATATTCCATGTACATGTACACCAATTATCACGCTGTGCATTATCATGCCGTACAATATCATGCCGTACATTATCTGTGCCATGCATTATTGCATCCCGCACATGAAATAGAGTCGAGTGAGGTTTCAGCGCCAACGTGGAAAAAAACATGTAGGCTCGTTATAATAAATTCCTAAACTTGTGTATTTTCGAGTGTTAATGTATACTAA
This sequence comes from Agriopis marginaria, assembly GCA_932305915.1. NCBI lineage: Eukaryota > Metazoa > Arthropoda > Insecta > Lepidoptera > Geometridae > Agriopis > Agriopis marginaria. The sequence continues at coordinate 15,845,543 of OW029916.1, read as the reverse complement.
ATAATGAAATATTATTAATAAATGCTTGTAAACGTACTCTAGTGTGGGCAAGTGATTTAACGAGATGAAACATGTCTTTTCGTGTTGTTTCCAAAACTCCATAGAAGCCTCTTAAAATAAAAAAAAAAAAAATGTATTTATTTCAGGCATGGAGCCCATATTGTTACACATTTGTTACAGTTACAAAAGAAAATTAGAAATAGATCATAGTTAAAAATGCAATAATAATATAAAATTGTTAAAATTATAGAAATATCACAGTCATTTTCGGTTCGCACTCCGGTGCACTGTCAGCCACGATTTAAAAATCGGGCTACCAAGGTAGTCCCCCATGCACTGCAATATGCCGTTCTTCGAACTCCTCAACCCAGTCCAGAAGGAAGCCACTCTGGATCTGATGACAGCAAAGAAATCCGGAACCCGTGCATCGGCGAATTAGCATGCTCGACGCGCTGCAATAACGTGTTTTTTTCATGAGGATGCGAAAAGCATCATTGTATTGCACCCTCATGGTATGATACGTTTTGCGTTTAAAATTAGTCCACAGCTGACACGTGTTTAGACACAGACAGTATGCTTTAAACAATGTTGTTTTGACTTCTGTGTTGCAGCTGGAAAATCGGCGCGCGAGCATGTTACACCTGATGGACAGATTCCTTCTTTCTCGTTCCATATCCATATCATCACTCAGATCCTCTGTCAAAATGTGACCTAAATACTTGAACTGCCGAACGGCCTTCACCGGCGAACCCCTCAAAAACACATTCGGTATTCTCTCCGGTCCTTTCCCAGCCCTAAAAACCATCATCTCTGTTTTGGCAACATTATATATGAGACCGTGCTCAGCAGCGTATCTTTCACATATAGCCAGCAGTTTTCTTAAACCGTTGATAGAGGGGCTGAGAAGCACCATATCATCCGCGTAACTAAGGTTATTGACGCATACATCACCAACGTGACATCCTATTCTGGTGCTTCTCAGCTCCTCTATGAGACCGTTCATATAGATGTTGAAAAGGTCCGGAGAGGTCAAACCCCCTTGGCGGACACCGCAATCTAGCCTATATTCGCTGGAAGTCGAGTCGCCCCATCTTACTGCATTAGTTTGGTTGCCATACCAGTATTTCAACAGATTTACAACATTTTTTGGTACTTCTGAGTCGGACAGTTTGTTCCAGAGAATTTCATAATTAACTAGATCAAATGCCCGACTCAGGTCGAGAAAACAGGCGTACACAGAAGTGTCTATGCTTGTGTAATAGTGTGCCGTTTGTTTCAAGCTAAATATCGCGGCATCCATTGAGAGACCGGCACGGAAACCAAACTGAAAGTCTCCACAACTTTACTGGGGCTTTGTTTTGACTTGACCGTGACTTACTTTTCTTGACTCTGACTGTGACTAAATTGTTTGACTCTTTTAATGGTATGCAAACCAAATTAATATTAAGACTAAAGGACTTTGTATCCACGGTCATGAAAAAATTAACAAAAAAAAGTATAGTATAGTCTATTGATAGTTGAAAAAGTTATTTGATTATTTGGGGGAGTAAAATAATCAGTAATATTCTCTTTGCAGTAATGTTTCGTGATTTGATTTGGGGAGTCCGATCCGAGTTAGTGGGCGAGGAGTGTAGCGAAACAATTTAGTAAAAATTACGAATTTTCATCAATGAAATTTGAGACACAATTTGATGAATTGGACTTATAGTTTTACGGGATTGATGTGCAAATAATGAGATAAATGGGTTCATTTCATACTAAACTAGTAAAAAAACCTTTACAGGGATGCGATTACCAGTGTAATTACGGGTTTCCTTTGCAAACGGTCTGCGCAGTGGCCTAAAGAAATCATGATTAAGTTCCACAGAAGGTGTGGCGACCGAGTGACTTTACTGAATCATAATTTGACCGCAATAAGGAACTTCGTGGAGTTCAACCATGGGTTAATCCTCGGCGCGGAACCCCTCGTTGATGATGTTATGTTTGAAGTGAAAATAGATAGAAAGGTAATCCTTACAGTTGTAGTATTTACTACTCATTTTCTTATATATTTCCTTCACCAATAAATAATCCAGCTACTGGCCGGCTCCCGAGATCATCCGCAGGGTGATGTTCTGGACCACCTGTAGTCTCTTCTCTCCTGCCTAGCGTGTATCCCGGCCCGGGCTGGGTTTCGCTTTCCTACTGTGACTGCCACTTTGCACGGGCGTCAGCATCTTGGCTACATGTCTGCTCTTACGATGTCAGCCTGTAGTATCTTCTTCTGGCTGGCCGAAAACAGTGAGTACCATCCCGGTGCAGGTTAAGTTAGCTGTGTGCCGATATACATCTAGAATATCCCCACTTTGTTCTGTTTGTTTGTTCTCAATGGCAACATAGATATGACAGATGGTGGACTGGACAGAGCAGCGCTCGAGCAGCCTTTGCCTGGTGGATGGCATGAGGAGGTCTGAGTGGAATACATCCAAGACTATTCCCATGTGACGTCCTGTCTTCTAAGTTGCAGTGGTGGTGGTAATCACATGTATTTTCAGGTAAACGTTTGGAATGGCAGCCTGGAGATTGGTGTTACAACCCTGGACCCCGAGTTTATGGAGCTTCCAGCAACAGCTACAAAGCTAAGGAATACGGCCTGGGTGAGTAATGACAAATATCCGGTATAAAATAATGACAAATAACGGATATCTGGTAAATTCCTTCCTGATACGAATTGCACAGGAATGGAATGCGCTCCCTGCCTCGGTGTTCCCTATAAGGTACAACCTGGGTCTCTTTAAGACAAGAGTACCTCCTCCGTGAATGAATAGTCACCTCATGGGCAAGCGTTCCCCATCTTAGACTACATCGTCACTTACCATCAAGTAAGTTGTGGTCAAAAGCTAGTCCATTTCATGATTAAAAAAATACTCTGGTATCTGGGTAAAATTTACTATCCGGCCAGATATGGGATAGCAAGCGATTAATTCCAAACATAGCACTTTCCATTGTCCGCTCAGACAGACATAATTCATACATAGACATACACAATATACAATGGAAAGTGCGGGCGTTTTCCGCAACTAGGCCGCAGCTAGTTCAACCACCCGGTTTCCTCCAAGAAGGTTAGCAGCTCGCTGACGCCGGTGCTGGCTTCCCGGAGCGTCCTCGGCAACCCGAGGATATTGTTTCGTTGTTGCGACACACTACTGCCTCTAGCAGCTAGCGTGGTCGTTTTACGACTTCCAAGCATCTTCTACACAAAGGACTGTCTGTAACCCCAATTTTGAAAAACTAGAATAATGCTTATTATATTGACAGAGAGTTTTTCCAAAAGGCCAGCATTAAGTATCACGTCTCAGAGCCATATTTATGTGATCACTGGCAACATACACTGATTAAAGACCCTTGACTTTTTGGCGCTGTAGTAAAAAGAATGTTTTCATTTTACTTTTACGTCATTATCTGTTCAACAGAAAGTTTCATGCTGTCCCTAAGCTTTTCTTAGTTTGGGTACCAATGCACTTCCACCAAGAATGTAAAAACTGGATATTATTACTTTCACTAGCTTTTGCTTGTGGCTTCGCTCGCTTCCTAAGTTATTCAGTGATAGTGTAACTTTCCGTTAGTGAAAGACTTTAAATCTAATCAGCTGTTCCAGAGATTAGTTCCTACAAATAAAGTCACAAACTTTACTTCTTTATAATATTTCATTGAATTTCATATCATCCAAATATAAAGAACAAACGAGGTGACCTGACGAATACTTCTCATGCAAAGAGTACTGATTACACATTATTTGAGTAAATTGTATTTTGTTTTTGAAGAGTCATAGCGTGCAAAAATGGGTATTATTGCTTTTAAGCAATGGTATATGTGAGTGATCGCTATTTGAATAAATTATCTTATTGAAAAAATACATATAGTGCTCTTCGACCAAAATAAAATGAATGGACGGGTCCTAACCATTGAACTTGCTCAGTCAAAACTATCTATTTGATAGCCCGTTGGTCCAGTTGGTAGTGAATCTGCCTTCTGAGCTTGGGGGCGTGGGCTCGATTCCCACCTAGGACAAACATTTATGTTTGTTCTATATCTGGTTGTTGATATGTATTTTAAACTATATAATTATGTATGTATATCAGTCTCTAGCAGCCATATCACAAGCTTTGCTTAGTTTGGGGTCAGACCGTGTGTGAAAAAAATTATTATTTATTTATTATTTATTGGCCATATACATCAACACCTAATTATAAAAATTTACAGTATATTTGTTACAAAAAATAGATACTGGTTTTATTTGTGTATTTACACATCGGGAAAGCATACTAATGCATAATTATGTCAGATGTTTCGTTATCACGTAATAATAGACTCATGTTGCACTTCCTACTGCTAGAGACCGACTAAAACGAAGTTAGCGTCGGAGCTTACTTTGTAATCTTCAAAAATGCGCTACTATTGGGCCGTCCATTAATTTTATTTCTGTCGAAGATAGCGCTTGCATAAAGTGTCTCTTTTTGTTTCAGATTTTGTCAGGAAATTCAATAGTTAAAGACTGTATTACGTTAGTTAATGATTATGGACCAGAGCTGGACTCACTACGAGAAGGTGATTGTGTGGGAGTCACAAGATCTAGTAAGGTAAAATCATGTAATTAAACTTTAAATAAACCGGCCAAGTACGAGTCGAGCTCACTCACTGAAGGTTCCGTACCACCACAAAATTCAATAACGAAATTACCAGTTATAACTTGGCAATGAACAGAAAATTGTCACCGACTTGCACTTGGTCATTTTTTATTATTTGTTGTTATACTTTAAAGTGTGTACTATAATCATGTTAAGTTTGACGCTTGTAAGTATTACCGTTTTTACATTAGAGCTAATACAAAAATACGCAAAGAAATACGTTTGTTGTATGAGGATAGTGTAGCTTCCCGGGGATAGTGTAGCTTCCCGTCAGTGAAAGAATTTTTCAAATCGCTTCAGTAGTTTCGGAGCCTATTCAATGCAAACAAACAATCAAATCTTTCCTCTTTATAATATTAGTATAGACTAGCGACCTAGCCGGGGCGGATCGCTAGTAGTATATATAAACCTTCCGTGAAAATGTTTCTAACTGATGGTGCAAACCGCATCTAAATCCATTGCGTGGTTTAGGAGGAGTTAGCGGCCATACAGACACACAGACGCGGAAAGCTACTTTAATTTATACTATGTAGAGATTACTTCAGTGTAGAACTAATATAGCGTCGTCATTTCTCAAAATTCTCAAATTTAAAGCTATATTATTATGTACAAATGATATAAATTTATAGAACTTTACAATCAATTTAATTATGAATGAATTATTATTTTTTAATTATATTTTGGACTTTACAGGGAGAGTTAATGTTTTTTATAAACGGGCGCTGCCTCGGTGTAGCTGCCAAAGATATTCCCCAGCGAGTGTTTGCCGTGATAGACTTGTACGGGCAGTGTGTGCAAGTGTCTATAATGCAGAATAACTATTCTACGGTGACGAGACCTGACATCGACACCATGAATGAGGTTAGTATCGGGACTTTTTTAAGTGTAGGCCGGGGGAAATCTTCACAAGAAAACTAGATGCTGGGCGCAATCGGGCTGGTGTGCTATGTGGCTAACCAAGTTTAGCGCAAACGTTAAGAGGCGTATTACAAAATTAACCGTAAAATTTTATGTATTTGTATTTTCGGGCATAAAACTAATAAATAAAGCCGTAAAACACTGTTTTAAACTATCACGGTTGTTCACTAAAATTATATGATTATTAAATAAAATAAAATAAAAAAACGAATGATTATTAACGGTAAATATGCCGTTAATAATCATCTAACTTTAAATAAAGCCGTAATTTGTATTTTAATAAATATAAAATATGTTAACCATAACATAAAAATGTTTATTTTCTGACGACAGTAATTTAACGATATCCATTCTCAAAATTTCACTCCTAAAGTTTTACGATAAACTTTTTTTGTAAATTAGAGGTAACAAATGGATTTGTTGAGTTATACCAAAATCTGAAGCCGGTATATTCAATTAAAAATTCAATTCTATTTAATACAGCACACGAATTTTATACAGATGTTATTAGTTGAAAGAAAAATTATACCAAAAATCCAGTTTTCGATGTTTTTTTCGTCAAAAAGTTTTATAGGACCCTTAACTCTCTAGCGCAGTGCGGGGATGGGGGCGCGTAGAGAAATAAGTAGCAACATCGCGCACTGGAGCTCTTCCTCACTAGAATCTTCTTGTGTGTCGGGAATACTCCAGCATACGGAGCTCACCACATCGACATTCCCACGAACTCCATGAAGACAAGGTATCCAAGTCGACTGGTGTCGACGTGGTGAGCTCCATGTGCTGGAGTATTCCCGTCACACAGGAACTTTCTAGTGAAGTAGAGCTCCGGTTTGCGCCGGTATTTTTTTAAACCTTATTCGGACTATTAGCAAAAAAAATTGCTAAATCGGTCCAGCTTTCACCACTACTACTCGAGTGATGCACTTGGCAAGGCAGCAAAACAGCATTTAATGTATACGGGGTCATAAAGACAACTAACGCTAAACATTTAACGCAATATCAGCTGTCAACAATTAAATCGGGAGTGAATGATGTTTTTGTATGGAACACCTGTTTTTTTTTGTGTATTTCAAAAACTTGTAGAATAAAAGTTGTTAGTCTTGATGCAACAAACACCTTTAAGAGGTTTTGCGTTAATTACCTGAAATTGACCCTGTATAGATATATTCCGCATTAAGGTGCAACGTTTCACAAATGGCGGGAAATTCAAATTTCAAACAGTTTTCTTGTCCTTATAGCTAGGCCGGGTAATTATTGTAAACGATCATGATGTTTGCGACAATTGATTATTATTCTTTACAAAATCATGTAAAGTTATTTATCTCTAATGCACATTATTACTTACATTTGTCAATAAACAATTTTTTGCTGTTACAAACGGTTTATTGACAAATGTAAGTAATATGGTGCGTTACTAATAAATAACTGTACATGATAATGTAAAAAACACTCAACTATTGTCGCAAACGCTGTGTCATTTCAAAATAATTACCCGGCCTAGCTATAAGGACAAAAAAACTGTTTGAAATTTGAATTTCCCGCCACAGGTAAAACGTTCCACCTTAAGCAATGGGGTGCATTAAAAAGTAAATAAATGTCGGTTCTTATAATGTGGTGTTCAATTGTGAATTAGAGACGTATATTTAAGGCCCCCTGCCAAATCTTATCGAAATAGATTAAGCCTTTTGTTTGCGAATAGGTAACAAACAGATTGACAGGCAGAGTTACTTTTTCATTCATAATTTTCATAACAGTTGTCACTATAGTAATACACGCAATAAGGGTGTCTATAACTACCTCTCCAAGCTGTCAAAGCACCGTCAATACCGCTAGTGTTGCAGGTGTCCATATATACCTAGAAGAATCAAGCGGACTGCAAACTTGTTACTGCTCCTTTTAAAAAAAAAACGTTAAGTGGTTAATTTCAATATATGGCCATGAGATTGTTAAGCTCCTATGAGGAGTTTTAACATTTTGTTTTGTCTTTTTTCAGATTGAGGAGTATATAGAGATAGAAGATGAACGCGGTCAAGGCGAAGCGGCTGCGTGGGCGGATCCCAAAACCGTCCGTGACGCTCATATTCAAATGCCTATAGTGTGTCCACTTGGTAAGGAAGCAAGCTATTCCAAACTTATTGTAATACTCCACCGAGGCTGAGCAGACCTGCAAGATATTGACCACCATCATCAGCCAGAAGACGTCCACTGCTGAACATAGGCCTCCCCCTTCAACCTCCACACTGAACGACAGCCTGCCTTTTGCATCCACTGAATGCCAGCGACTCTCACTATGTCGTCGGTCCATCTAGTGGGAGGCCTACCTACGCTGCGTCTTCCGGTTCGTGGTCTCCACTCAAGAACCTTTCTTCCCCATCGGTTATCGGTTCTTCGAGCGATGTGGCCTGCCCATTGCCATTTCAACTTGCAAATTTTAACAGCTAGATCAAGATATTGACCAATAGATGTAAAAAAAATACACAGCAATTTCTATCGGTTAACACTTTGCGCACCGTTTTGGCGACAACCGCTAATCGCAGGAACCATAGGAATTAAAATGAAATAAAAGTTTCGGCCTTCTAAACCAGTATGGACATCATGCAAGAATATTTCATCATTGGCCAGAAAAGTCCAATACCGAACATAGCCGCCCCCCCCCCCCTTAGACCATCCTCATCCATAGCCGAAAATAACAACAAAAAACAAAATGGTTTTTTTAATTTATTTATAAATAATTGGCTTGCGTTTGACCGCCATCTCGCCTTATGCGGTGATGCGGTCTACGTTGGAGCAAGCTTGCCTAGAAGAAACCGATTCACTCGGGATTTGAAGACACCTAGATTGTAACCATCGGGGAACACCAATTCAGGCCATATTTTTTTTTTTTTAATTTTTTTTAATACTTGTTAACTCAGTGCTCCGTCATTTATAAACCGATTTTTTTAATATTAAAAGATATAATTTTAATGTTTGGTAGTATAAGTTTTAGGTTTTAAATCATCTTTTAGTTTAATTTAGTTATTTTAAGTTTTAGTTTTTAGTTTATATTTGAAGTTTTCATTAATTTTATGTTATTTAAGTTTCATTAAAAAAACATTTCAGATTGGTCCCATAGATATTTCATTAAAATCGGTTCAGTAGTTTGGTTTTAAATTAAAATAACTTAAAAAATATGGCAACCAAGTAAAGGAAATTGCGTAATCACTAATTATATTTTGAAATCGGTTTTAAATTCATAAGTATTTGCAAATCCATTGGTCAACATGGTGCTGGTCATCTCTGCACTTTCTCCTAAGAATTCAAAATGCAAATAATAATTTTAAAAAATTTGCAGTGTCACAGGATCATATACGATTCCATCCGAGGTGTGGAATACTAGTGAAGCTGTCTTCCAATAATAAGTAAGTTTTTGTTGCCATTAGAACCGATATACTCTTAATAAAGATAAGCTAAGAAAAGTGGCAAGATATTGTCCAATAACTAAAAGTTGTTTATAAAAATGAGTACAATGATATCCTGGAATATGTTCATCTTCTAGACTTAGGTTGCATATCCACTAGAGATGTGACGAAATAGAGCGGTGCGCAAGGAAAAATCGACAAATAGGACCGCTCCAGTCCGTCTCGCCTCGCTTCCTATTGGTTGATTTTTATATGCGCACCGCTACTGGTGGGCTTCTAGAACCTCAAAAACATTCTTATAATAAACCTTACATTGAATTTGTCTAGCCCTCTCATTAGCAGAGAGCATCTTCATCTTCGACCGCATCATCGCTTTCCATCAGGCGAGATCGCGATCAAAAGTTAGCCTAATCCGATGTAAAAAAAAAAGTCAAAGCTCAATGTAAGATTATTATAAGAATGTTTTTGAGATTGTGGTACCCCTGAGCGCTATCAATTAAACAATCTTGTTTTTTTTAATGCCATAGGTGGCAAACAAGCAGACGGACTGCCTGATGGTAAGCAGTCACCGTCGCCTATATGGATACTTGTAACACCAGAGGCGTCACAAATACTTTGACGACTCTTTAGGACTCTATTAACTCGCCTTTTGAAGAACCCCATGCTGTAGCTTCTCGGAAATACCGTGGAAGGTAGATCATTCCATGATTTTGCAGGTATGAGGCAAGAAAGATCGTGCGAATTGCACAGTGTGCGATTTCCACTGATCTATGATGTGTGGATAAGGCTGTGGCGGCTAGTGCGATGCTAAAACCGCGATGCCTGTATCTATCTAATCTCTATCATCTCTATGAGTATGATTAAAACACGAATATGGCAAAAAAGTGCACAGTTAGTAATAACATAGAAAAAAATATACTAATATAATAATACTATGGTAATAAGATCCTGTTAGGTACGGACCTTGTAACTCGTGAGGAAACCTGCATACGTACGGAGAAGGAATTCAATGGCGTATGTGAATCCACCAACCCGCACTGAGCTAGCGTGGTGGTTATGGCCCAATCACCCTTTCGGGGGTAGGCTAAAAGCCCAGCAGTGGACTGTTAAAAGGCTGATTATGAGGTACGGAACTTTAAAAAGGTTCAAAGTGGGTATGAAAAAATACAATTTAGCATGTATTAATTTTACTGTGTTACATTTCAGAAGTGCAGAAAGAGCTAGACCGCTTGACGATTACAACAACGGCGTTGTGATGACGCATCGGCCCTTGTACGATAACGAATTATTCGAGATACGCATCGACAGACTGGTGGACAAGTGGAGTGGGAGCATTGAGGTACTTTTTTATATTAGATAGGCTTGCGCTTGGCCGCCATCTCGCCTGATGTTAAGCGACGATGCGGTCTACGATGGAGCACCCGATTCACTCTCGACTTGAAGACACCCAGATTGTAACTGACGGGGAAAACCCATTCAGGCAGCGAATTCAACAGACTAGCAGTTCGCACAATAAATGTGGAATCATAGCGCTTCGTACGGGTTCCCGGAATACCAACCATAAAACGATGTCGATTTTTTGTGCCCGCCCTGGCGGTCCGATGAAACTGAAAATGTACCGAAGATACAAAAATTTACCGTGGACTAATTGTCTTTCCACCGTTTTTATCCCGCGAGAAAAAGACAAACGTATCCATATTCTAGCTTTGTCGCGTCTGGGCGTAGATAAAAACAGTGGAAAGACAATTTATCCACAGCCCATGCTAGGCCTGCTGGACTGGAGTTATTGTTGCCAGTATCCTTTTTCTTTAACTTGGATTAGAAAGCTGCTTAAAATAAAATTACCCAATTAATTCAAGTATGCAAGTCCCCCACGTGAATAATTAGTGACACAATAACTGGAAACACAAATGTCTTAATTTCCAGGTTGGTGTGACCACTCACAATCCCGCCACCATAAGGTTTCCGTCGACGATGACTAACATGGACTCTGGCACCATTATGATGTCAGGGTGCAAGGTGCTGTTAAACGGCCACGGCTCTTGTATGGAGTATGGAAACTTCAACTTGGATGAGCTTAGAGTAAGTTTTAGCAAAGAATACATTTTTTTATGCCATAGGTGGCAATCAAGCAGACGGGCTGCCTGATGGTAAGCAGTCACCGTCGCCTATGGATACTTGTAACATCAGAGTCATCACAAAGGTGTTATAAGTTTAATGTGTGTATCTGTGTGTCTGTCTGTGGCATCATTCACAAACTGCTGAATCGAATTTGATTAACTTTTTTTTGTTTGAAGGTGACTTGTTCAAGACTGTTCTTAGATTTCTCAAGAAAATCTATTCAGCCGTTTGAAGATTATTGGCACTTTTAACGGAGGCTTAAAAAAATAATTTACTACTTGTAGCTCTGTGTCTCATTTTCGCATTTGATATGTTTAATGGTTTATAATATGATGGGTGAAGGAAAACATCGTGAGGAAACCTGCATACGTACGGAGAAGGAATTCAATGGCGTGTGTCAATCCACCAATCCGTACTGGGCCAGCGTGGTGTATATGGCCCAATCACCCTTTCGGGGGTAGACTAAAAGTCCAGCAGTGGACTGTTAAAAGGCTGACTATGATGAATATGATGGGTAACCCTTTAATGGCGTAACCAGCGTCCTCATCTCTCCTTATTTCAATATAATATTATCTGCACTAAACAAACCGTCCAAATTGATATTTGCGTGATCTGATCACAACATAGTAATTACAACATTAATTTGTTGAAATTGTTAACAGGAAGGCGACACGGTGGGAATGATGAGGAAAAGCACTGGAAAGCTTCATTACTATATCAACGGGATAGACCAAGGTGTTGCCACTGATAAAGTCGCCCCACAGGTGTGGGGAGTAATAGACCTCTATGGCATGACCGTTAAAGTAAGTTCTTTTTCATCTGGATTATTATGGGGCTCTGGAAACTTATCAAATCTGACTTCTGTTGAGAGGAAAAACAGCTCATCAGTGGTATAGATCGGGGCGCTACTGATAGAGTCGCCCAAAAGTTTGAAAGCAAAGTTTTATCACGCGTGTTTTGATGATGCCTTTTTTTTCATTTACCCTTGAATGACGTTAGCGTTGGCGTTATGTTGAAATATATGTTACCCGTTTACACGAACAAAAACAAAAAAGCCAAACCTCTGCAACTAATGACATTGACAGATGAAAACATGACAGAAGTAAGTTTTTTTTAATATAACGCTGATGGAGACGCCATCACATTTAAAAAAAAAATAGTCTTAAATATATTAAAAAAAACTACCGTACGGAAATATATTTATTCAAATTAGTGTCTTAAAATAGTCTATATTTTTGAAAATAACAAAACTACGAGGTCAGAATATTTGGGCAATCCCCATTACACCTTACAAATAATTCTAAAAGTGTCTGTTTAGTAACGGAAATCTTGACCAGGTAACCAAAACTCCACCTAATATCTTTGTTCATTTCAGGTAACCATAGTAGACCCATGTGAGGGTTTAGATAGCAACATAAACCATTTACCGATAAGGGTAGCAAGAGCTCCTCAGTTGCCGGTCATAAGTAAGAATGTTTTTTTTTTATTTCTTATCCGATTTAGGCGTGACCGGTCACGCTTTGTTGTGAAGAAATATATCGTTAATGTTCTGCTCTATAGTCTGGCTTCATGATACACACGATTTGCTTGTCAAATCGGCTATTATTGTGCATGCGACATGGTTTCTATCCCCGTCGCACTTGTGTCAATCCGAATTAGAGTGACAGGTGTCAAAACGAATATCGCAGATACTAGAGTAACCCACTAACAGCCGTATTCTTAACCCAATCGGAAAGTTTCGATTCGAGATCTGCTCTGGAAATAGAGGACCTAGATTGCCTCTAACGGAGACTGATAATGTATATCTCAAATCGAAATTTTCCGACTCAGAATATGACAGCCTTTCTGTTGAGCCGTGCCATATTTTAGTAGTGAAAGGTGTCAAAGAGTATTACTTCATAAATAAGAGTGTGACTACATAAATATTAAGTACTAGCTGCGACCCTCGGTTTCACCCGCGTAGTGATAAAAAAATGGTGATGATGATGCGCCCATAAGTAGCCCATGTCACTCTCCAGCCATTGAACTATACCCATGCAAAAAATCAGGTCGATCCGTTGCTCTGTTGCTGCGTGAAAGAGGAACAAACAACCCAACAAACTTTTTGCACTTATATATATTTGTATGATTAGTGTGATAAATGTAGATGAAATATCAACTTCCACAGATCCATACAGACCGGCTTTAGACGAGGAAACCCTATTGTTTCATACGCTGCGTGATTCGAATGTTATTATTATTAATGATGGTAAGACTGCTCATAGGCCTAAGTAAGTATCGGTTAAACATATTTATACTGGGTGTTAGGGAAACGCTTCCAAAGCCGAAACGCTATTATTATACTATCTAAACACTATCGAACACCAATATTAATTTGCCGTATACTTGTTTAGTTTAGTGTATATATTTCGAGCTTTCAGTTAAGCTCCTAACTTGGAACCATTAAAACCAAAACGTAATTCGTTTAGTGTTGTTTTTGTGATTTAGAATTTAGCAAACCAGCAATGTAAAGCGTCCAAGCGTGCGCGCGGCGCATCTTGTTGGTTGATCTCTAGCGTCAGTTGATATTTTATTTGCATTACATTGCGAACTTTTTTTTTTGTGTTATCGTGTCACCGTTATTACCAGTCTTACTTTTCGGGAGCGTTTTCCTTAGACCCTTTGAGTGTGGCCAACTTGTCATAAATCAACTACAAATATTCATTTCAAAGAGTCTAACTCTGTTATGTTTGAGGTGCGTCTGTTTTCGGCTCTGTACCACCGTTTCGTATAATACAAACCTATATTTAGTTTTATCAGCTGAAAGTTATTGCGCCGTCGATTTCTTTGGTTTCGTTTGCCACACTGCCGACCTTTTAAATATTCAACGATTATTTCCATATATAAATCTACACATAGTTGTATCTTTGTTCCAGCGCTTTCGAATTCTTCAACAATGGGATAGTAATGACAAGTCGCACTTTAAAAACGAACGAATTGTTCCAAGTGCGGTTGGACCTTATCATTCCTAAATGGGCCGGAAGTATCGAGATTGGAGTCACGCAGCATTCCTCAAAAGATATAAAAATTCCATTCAAAATGAGCAACGAAAAGTGAGTAAAATTTCACAGATAATGCCGTTACTATTCCGTAGTGTATCTATATATAAAAATATGCTTGTATGTATGTATGTTCCCTATAGACTCCAAGTCGGCTGGACCTATTTTGACGGGACTTTCACGGGCCATAGCTGATGTTATAAGGAGTAATCTGTGCGGGTGAAAGCGCGGGGTGCACCTAGTAATATATAAATGCGAAATACTCACTGACTCTTCGCTAAATCTGAAAGATACTTGACCTCATTATCGTCAGCCAGAGGACGTCCACTGCTGAACATAAGCCTCTTCGTACTTGATCTACGAAGCTGAAATCAGCAGGAAGATTTCTTTTGGGGTGTAGTGATCCGCTAAGAAAGGATTTAGCAACGGCCGAATTAAGGGGGGCTAAAGAGGGTTGAGGTTATATGAAAATTTACGCGTCAACAGCTACTCAACAATATCGCTAAGCTTTCAAATAATGGTTCGTACTACATTGGAGTTTCTACACAACGGGGAGTGTACTGAAGAACTGTTTGATTTGATGCCGGCGTCGCGGTTTTACCATCGCACTAGCCGCCACCGCCTGAAGGCTCATCCACACATCATAGATTAGTGGAAATGGCACTGTGCGATTCACACGATCCTTCTTGCCTCATACCTGCAAAATGTGGAATGAGCTACCTTCTACGGTGTTTCCGAGAAGCTACAACATGGGGTTCTTCAAAAGGCGAGTTAATCGAGTTCTAAAGGGTCGTCAACGTATTTGTGATGCCTCTGGTGTTGCGAGTATCCATAGGCGACGGTGACTGCTTACAATCAGGCAGCCCGTCTGCTTGTTTGCCACATATGGCATTAAAAAAAAACATTGGGCCTGGGCTCAGAAACCCTGACACTGAAATGTGAGCACTATATCACACACACACAGTAGAGTTTCCGTTGTCTGTGATTGTTATCCGTTCGTATTGCAGATCTGGTACTTGGGCGATAACAGGAGAAGATGTAATAAGAGATGGGACGATAATCATACCTCAATATGTAAGAAATCTAAACAAGCTAGTGGTGAGTATTTTTGTGGTCAGTCTGTATAACACGAAAGGGCCGCACACCACACTGTGTTATAAAATTTATAGCTTGTTCCCATCAAATCATAAAACAGCGCGCGTGACGTGATCCAAGGGTAACTCTTCTAGCATAATTTGAAAACTATGTAACATCGCTTTAAGGGGCCTGTATACCCTCTGCAGCTCTCTCGCTCGCACATTTTCACATTATTGAAGATATAAATAAAATCAATGAGTGTGAATTTCCAAAAAGTAACAAAATCATGTCTTGTGTCTATTATAACATTACAACAAGGGAGGCAAGGCAGGCAGGCTGGATCGATTATCAATCCTTTAGGATACGATGCGTTGCGATCATATGCCAACCTTCATATTTAATCATACTGTCTGAAGTTTATTAAAGTCCCTCTGTATCTAAATTCTCAGGAAGGAGACACAGTGGGTGTGATGCGGAAAGAATTGGGAATTTTGCATTTTTTCGTCAATGGGATCGACCAAGGACCGGCTGCTTTTAATATACCAGAGCATATCTTTGGCATTATCGGTGAGATATTTCTAGTACTCTTTCGCTACCCATTTAGAGTGGAACCGAAAGTAGGGTAATGTAATATTTTTATACCAATTCTTACAATTAAAGAAAACCTGTACATTGTACATTTTATAGGATTTTTCAAAAAATAATTTATATTAGATATTTTTATTATATATTTAATTATATTTACCAAGTTTCATCAAAATGGAAGGACCAGTAAATAATATAGATTTACAAAAAAAAAAAATACTCCACAGAAAGTACAATAAAAGAGATTCATCCTCTAATTTTCCTCCCTTAGAGGTGGAACATTTTCTTCACATTTAAATGGAACTACCCTTAAGACCTATTGATAAACTTAACAATAAAAAAACACTCAAAAGGGTTCACAATAGGCTTTCGGACTAGTGTATGATTTTTCAAAAATAACAGGCTTACTGAAGGAACTTTTCAAATTGGCTAAGATGAGATAAAAGCGATTAAAGTTTTTGTTTGGATCAGGAAGGGATGCCCTGTCCCTTTCCCTTAAAGTGAGTGTTACTATGAAGTTTGTATGGCGTACTTACAAGTGACGTCATTCGTAAGTATAGTGCACTCTCTGTCTAGCAAGAAATTAAATGTTTGTATCTTCCTTAATTTTGAACCTTTCAATATTGTTTTCGGTGTTCGGCCCTATTTATGGTCAGCTTTTTTATTAGACCATAAAAAAAGTCCGGTAGCTTATTAGTGAAAAATTCGCATAACATACAAACACAAAAAATACAGTCGAATTGAGTAACTCCTTTTTGGAAGTCTGTTGAAAAAGTAACTAGAAATTTTTAAACAAATATATATTTTGAAAAATACTTGTTGATTTCCGGGGTGTCGTTAGTAGTTAAAGCAGTTTAGAAGATCACAGATAAAGTTTAAAAATTGCGTATTCGTTGTAACGTAAATAACGACCGGGCAAAAGGAGGCCTCCCGCGCAGTAATACAATAAATAAAAGATTGCACGCGCAATTCATGAAGCTTAGTAACGCTTTACTGTGCTTGAATTAACTTTATTGCGTAGCCAGAGTTTTTTTAATGATTTTTCAGACCAGTTGTTTGGCATCTGATGATAAATGATGGTGTGGTAGATGTATAATACGTTTAGCCTGGAATGGGAATTGGCTCTAAAGGGATGCTGCTAAAACGCGCCGGAAGAGCCTATTACCGGGAGAATCTTTAAATGTTGGAGTGCATTGAGTCTTCGCTACTTGAAAAACTATTATTTTGTCTATTGCCTGTATGCAATATGTTTACCCTATCTCTATGGTGAGAGTGATGGTGGCCGATAGCATCTGTGCTTTATAAAAATAAATCTAATCTTGAATTGAGGCATTGGTTGCCTCGTAGAGATCGCTTTTAGCGATAAGGCCGCCACTTGTGGCACTAGCTCGTAAGTGTTTTCTATCGTGTTGTAAGTTTTATTTCTGGTGTACACAATAAAGAGTTTCTAACTATCTATCTAACGGCTTCCGGTTCGATCCTCGGCCCTGCACCAATTACTTATGTAGTAGTAATTTTTAAACTTTCGCGATTTGAACACATGTTTTAAATGTTTATCGGGACTTATCACGTATTATTTAATATAGGTAAAAAATATGTACCTCATTGTTTTTTTTAGTTTTTATTTTCTTATGTAGTACTTAAATAAATAATGTGCAGTTTAGATGCATGCCATCGCTCAACAACGGTGATGGAAAACATCAAGAGGAAATCGGTATGTCTAAATACCTCAAAACTTCAAAGTCATAATTAGAAACACTAACATGCACTGGGCCAGCATGGTGGATTAGGGCTCACCCTCTCTCTCTGAGAGAAGGCCTGTGTCCCAGCATTGGGATCATGATATGATATTGACGATGAATATGTTTACCACACAATTTATATGGACCCAACTGCTTCAATCCTGACTTTTCTATAGCGACAGCATTGTTAACTTTACATGACAACAAGACATTTGATTGTGCTATTATTTGGTTCAGATTTGTACGGCCGAGTGGCGCAAGCGACCATAGTTGACATGTATATGCCGCCGACATCACTTTCACCTGAATCGCCAATATCTTCCGAATCCAACGCTACAGTATACCCGTAAGTCCTTTTCTAAAACAGTTTTTAGAACGGGGCAATAATAACCATTGAAATTATTTAGAAGAGCAGCCCAGCAGATTTGGCATTGCTTTGTCGCTATTCAGAGAGAAAACGATGATGGCCGAGCGGTAGCATGTGCGTTGTCACATTCTGACGGCACCCGGTTCGATACTCGGCTCTGCACCAATGACTTATTTAATACTTAAATTATGTGCAGTTTCAATGTCATCGGTGAAGGAAAACATCGTGAGGAAACCGGTATGTCTAAGAACCTCATAAAGTAGAATAACATCACGATAGGGATAGAGGATGCTGTGACAATCACATAACCTAAAACATCACAACGTATCACCAAGGTGACGGGAAAAATGTGAAATGGTGAACAAAATACCACGTGACTAAAGGACGATCTCTTTCTGAGATGGTACCATGACAGCACGAAGAAAGTCTTAGGGTGAGGCCACAAAACTGCGGTGCGACAACGCATCGTAAAAATATACAATCCATGTCCATGTCCAATCAATCCATGTCTCACTAGAAACTAAACGAATGGTTAGAGTTTTCTCGTACAATGCCTAATGTGATGAAATTTTTGCGTTATTTCAACGCATCACACTGCGGTGCAGCTTCGTTCATGTTGGTTCTCATTAGTGTTGTTTGCATTAATTTGGAACGCACATTTATTAAGGTATTGTTTGTTACAGAGAAATGTGTTTCCACCGCGTTCACGGGCGTAACGCGCGCCTCAGTCGCCACCGACTGACAGCGTCACGGGCCACTGTGTACTCCGAATTTAACGACGCCGTACTGTTCAGCTCCAGACCTCTGCGAGAGTGCGACATGTTCGAGATCAGGATAGAGAAGATGGTGGACTGTTGGATCGGCAGTTTGGAAATAGGTTGGTACAAAAATTCTTAATTTGCTATTGAGGTAATGTACGATTTAGGACACTATTCGTAACGCAGAAATTTTGAAACAATTTTTATTCTCTACTGGCAAACTCGTGTTTGGCAAAATTGGCTCGTGTAAAAAAGAAACCCGTGTCTTGGTAGTCAGTCCCTTCCATATGTCATTATACTGAAGTCGTGTACAAATTATCTTTATCTATTATCGTCTTCTTCTTGTATATGTCGGCGCGCGTGCCAAAGGGCGCCGGTGGCTGGCCGATCTGCATCAGATATCGTGGTTCTACGGTGTGAGTATAGTGGCCGAGGAGAATGAGACATCGCACGTACATTGACACAGTTTTTTTTTATTCCGTAGCACTATGATTAATAATTACAACATCAAATTACTTGGTGACAAGGTGTTCCTCCTTGTAAAAAACACTGCCTAACACTGTCCCTCCAACCAACAATCCAAATTCAAAACCCAAAAGTAAAGTAAGCCGAACCTCGCGTGTCCGCGCGCCTTCACTAGCGCCTCTGCCGGACGGTATGCCAACTTGCTAAACGCTGATTGGTCGCCAACGACACCGTAAAAAAAATTCAGCAGAGTAAGTTACTGCGGCGTTACACCAGTGATGGCGCCACCTCCATCACTAGTCCACCAAAACTAAGCTATCTAAATAATTTAACAGCCGCACTCAGAAACGTTCCTTAAGTTAAGAAATACTTAAAATTGCTCTGTCTCGTTTTCATGTGTGACAATTTCCGTCAACGAGAAGTTGACAGAGCAATTTTAAGTATTCCTTAACTTACGTTTCTGAGTGTGGCTGTAAGCCTCAAAAACTATCCGACGGTAGTTGCGCCTGAGTGCTGAAACATCAACGCGCCGACATATATAAAAACCAATAGCTGTGCATTAGTCTCACTAAAACTCAAAAACGGCTTGACCCATTAGATATTTTTTTGGTTTGGTTGCCACAAAACAGGGTTGGTTTAAAATGAAAAATAAAATTTTGAAATTTAACCGGTAAATTCGGGAACTTTTTTCTATGAAATTTGTACAGGAAATTGTTAGCCGTGTCAGCTAGTTATTTAATAAATAAAATTATTATTTAAAAAAAAATAAGCTTTTCAAATTCTTCTCAGCAAACCCAGTAATTTGATACCCATATCATGATGGTAGATAAGAAAATGTTGTCCGCCATATTGAATTTAGAGTGACGTTATTTTATTTTTCGTATTCTCAGCTAACCCTTTCATAATGTTCCATTTGATACCCATATAATGGGGGTGTATAAAAAATTACTGGTCCGCCATCTTTGGGAGTCCGCCATATCCGATTTAGAATTACGTCCTTAGCTAACCTTGCATTGCCAAACTAAACGTGTATGCAAACTTTCAGCTTAATCGGTGAAGGATAACTATTCTAATATTCAGTTGAAGATTTGTCCCACACATACATACTAACTAACAGGACAAGTTAAGGCGAGATTTTCCCACTTTTAAGCAACGCTTATTACTACAGATGACCATAAGGCTTGGTTTATTATATTAAATACGCATTTAGTGGAGCAAAACTATGGCGCTTATTACACACAGTCGTGCGTTTCGCTACTTCTACTTTTGAGGTTTTTCACCTATTTTTCTTATCTTATCTTATGTTAAGATATCGTAGACAGTATTTTAATAAATATGTATTTGAAGGAATCCAAAAAACAGGGAGAAAAGCGCTAATCAGTTTTACTTATAAAAAAATGTCATTAATAGTGTTTCGGTCTTTGGGGTTTCCTAGATAAAATATGAAATTTTGATATGACACCACTTTTATAATTTTAAGCTAACCATGGAAGTAGACACACTTAAACTAGAATTACCAAAATTGCTAAAAGTCGGAAAAGAGCGTCTTAAAAACTTGTAAAAATAAAAGAAGGAATGTTTGTTGTTCAGGCGTGACGGCTATACGTCCGGACGACTTGGAAGCGAGCGGCGGTGTCGGCGCCATCGCAGGCACCGCTACGGACCTGAGCTGGGACACTTACATCCTGAGCGGAGCTGCCATGATGAAGGACGGGGAGTGCGTGCGAAGCGGGTACCCGCTAGACCTGGACACGCTCACTGAGGGCACTCGCGTCGGTCAGTACCACAGAATACATATTAGCACATGTACAAAAATTCACTCCGCAAAACCATTTAAATAAGTAGCTTCTCTTGCTACTACACAATATAGTGCAATAGGCATCATGACTAATATTTTTTATTACCTCATAAATAATCATAAATAGCTGATCATAAATAGAGCACATCAACGAAAACAAAATTAAAATAAGTTCAAAAATAAATAAGATACAAGCATTTTAATTTCATGCTTGACTTAGAGCGCATTATATTGAGCCGTGACGTCACGCCTCAGGCGCGCCATACAATTGCTATACTAACAGACGCTCTGCGAGAAAGGGATAGAGCATCCCCTCTCTATCCCCACCCAAAACTTTAAACACTCATATCTCATAGATTTATCAGCCAATTTAAATTATTTTTTCAGTATGTGTAATGTATTTAGTTATTTATTTATTATAACTAAATACATAATATTAATTATTTGTAGTAATTTAAACATTAGCACACATGCCTATTTAGGACGCGCTTTTTATCTTAATTTATTTATTATTAAAAAAAGAAAAGTATATAAATAGGATATAACAGCATTTAAAAACCACTAATGTTTATTATTAATGCTATTTGAAGTTTAAGTCTACGTCAATTTACCATAAAATAATGTTAATATCTAAGTACACAACTGGCAGCGAGCGAGTCAATTACATCAGATTATCAAGAAAATAGGATTTTAATTTAGCTTTAATATTATATGGAGTAATCATCATCATCATCAGCCAGAAGACGTCCACTGCTGAACATAGGCCTCCCCCTTTAACCTCCACACTGAACGACAGCCTGCCTTTTGCATCCACTGGTTGCCAGCGAGTCTCACTATGTCGTCGGTCCATCTAGATATGGAGTAATATTATTACACAAATCTGAAGGTAGATTATTAATTAAACGAGAAACTAAATACGAAGCTGTCCGTTCGCCGTAGGTATTGTTTGTACGTTGAGTAACTACCTACAGCTAGAAGTTGCCTCTCTGTCTATCGCGTAACTCTTGTCACGTTATCTCTATCTATCGCGCGACAGCGGTTGCGGTAAGTCCGACAAGTCGGCTACTTGTAGCTTCATACCTAAAGGCCCGATTGCACTTTGATTGGTGTGACTGATTATTGATTAGTAATTTTGCGAGTGATCAAAGTATACACTGGCACTAATCAGTTATTTATTATTTTTATTATCTTAGAGAAACTAACGGTCTTAATTAACAGAGTTAATAATTAGCTATAGACAAAGGGGCCATTTAAAAGTTTCTATTTATAAAAAACAAAGTACATTATATGAACGCTAAAGATGTGAATAAAAATATAGATGTATAATATTACGGTTAAGGTCAAAATGTGTATAGTACTAATCACTAAGCACCTGTATATACTATTAATTTTTAGACTAGATATTTTGTGGTGGTACGGAACCCAAAGCGCGTGAGCCCGACTCGTACTTGGCCAGTTTTTATTCTATATTATATATTTATGTATAAAGATAGTGACTGGTCGGTATGTCTCCAGGTGTAATGTGGCACGCGGACCGCAGCCTGCACTATTATTTGGACGGAATGGATATGGGCAAAGCGTGGTACGTGCCTCATCTCAATATCTACGCCGTTGTCGATCTATACGGACAGTGCGCTCAGGTAAGCACTGTAAAGCAGGCAATGCACGCTAGCCATAGCTCACTGAGACACAACCAAACGAGCTTAGTTTAATTAATATAATATTTTTCCTTCTAATTTTTTTTTGAACATCGTTTGTTTTAATTGCCCTGCCCTTTTAATTCTGGTCATTTGTGAATTCTACTAATATTATAAACGCGAAAGTTTGTATGTATGGATGTCTGGATGTTTGTTCCTCTTTCACGCAAAAACTACCAAATGGATTTTAATGAAAGTTTACAATAATATAGCTTATACATTAGAATAACATATAGGCTATAACGGGTTGTAGTAGCGAGGCCGAAGGCCGAGCTCTACGCGTACGAAGTAGCGGGTTTCAGCTAGTATGGAATATTCCTTAGATTAAGATATAACTGACTTTCCTCTCACTGTAATGTGAATAACTTAAATTCGTTTAAGTTAACAAAATTGTAGTCAAGTATAATAAAAATCACGGAACCTGGTGTCCGCGGAGTTGCATTTAAAATATAAAAAAAGAAAAGAATATGGAATATTACGGTCATTTGCTTTATATATCTTTATATAGGATATATATATCTACGTTTGGCCACCAACTCGCCTGATGGTAAGCGACGTTGCAGCCGAGGATGGAACATGTTGATCTAGAAGAAATCTATTCACTCTAGCCTTTCTTATCTGAGGTTCGATTTTTGAATCGCTCGTATGATTACGCACGAAACTATCATGCAAAATTTAAGATTTTCTATTGATAGCGAGATTGAAAGATTTAATATTGATATTGATACTGCGTTAGCTAGTGACATGATTATTTAAAAACATTGGACATATGTTTGGGATTTCGTTCGGAAGTTAGTCATTTCGCATGATCTCGCATGATATTTTAGTGCGTAATAACATACCGAGCGATTCAAATAGCGAACCCTAGGGTCCCGATTCTACATAACCAATTGTTTTTAAATTGTAGTTGTTTTAATTTTGGTTGTTGAATTCATTATAAAAAATTCAAATTGTTTATTTCAAGTAACCATGGACTCAGACTTAGCAATATTCGGACAAAGAATTAGGTATAAAAATAATTGTAAAAATGTCAGTGGAAAGTCAAAATAAAATTAACATATCATACAATAACTAATAACACACCAACAATAATTAATAATAAACAAAAAATTATCTAGACCAAAAAAATTATTATTAAAATGTCACATGAAAATTTTAGTACTTAAAAAAAAGTCACAGAAATAAAATACATAAGCAAACAATAGAATTAGTATATTATTATTATTATAAAAATTACAATTTCCTGATCGGCAATCGAACTTTGCCATGCCGGATGTACACACAGTCCAGCCTGTCAGCGATCATAGCCAGTGGGCTTACTCTTGACACTCAATTTCAATCGAATTTGGGATTGGGATCGAAATCATGCCATTTTGGTACTCTTGAATTCTAAACTAGCGCACGATTGGAACCGATAATGGTGGAATTTTATGGAACTAAATAAAATCTACTTAACTCGACGCTTTCGGTTCTCTTGACGCGATTGAAGAGTACCAAATGGCATGTTTTCGATCCCAATCCCAAATTACGATTGAAATCGAGTGTCAAGAGTAAGCCCACAGGACGGCGTTAGGGCTGGCGCACCAAGGACGCACTCCGTTTGCGCATAGTAGCGTGGTTAAAGAATCGCCTCAAAATAGACACGTTTTTTTTTACTTTAAGTGTCAAAAGTGACAATTTTGATGCAATTCATTACAATTTAAAAACAGTTGGTTTAGTCACACAAATTGTTACTTATGAAATTTATTTGTACTTTAAGTGTAGTTTTTGATGCAATTAATGAACAATTCAAAACAATTAGTTTAGTAGAATCGGGGCTCTGGTCATTTACCAATTGAAAATATGGTCATTCGCGTAACTGGTCAAGTGCGGATATGGCACATTACGTCGAAACGATCTCAGTGTCTGTGTGTTTGGTGCTCAGGTATCGATAGTGCAGACCGGCGATAGAAATTACAACTACAACGGGTGTAACGCAGAGCAATACCTGTTAAATAGGCGACGAGGCTACGTCACGCCGCCGCCTCCTTATTGGTAAGAATAAGGCTTGATTTTCTCCAAAGCTGACGTAGGTTACGCGTAGCATTACATCAAGGAAGATAGACTAAGAGGAAAGACAATAGCGGAACATGAGAGCGTAGCTCGGAAATTTGCCTAAAAACGGTATAAACTTAGATGGCACCGTAATTTGAGAGTGCTATAGGTTGTCTCGAACTTCCGTAAGCTCTGCAGTCAGATAGTGTACGAAAGGGTTCTACAAATTACCGTAGCGCTAGTATCGCAGTCAAGTTTCGCAACATTTCAACAGAAGCGCAATCCATACCAGTAGATGGTGTTTTTCTGTATTCTCTTGAAATGTTGCGAAATTTGGCTGCGATACTAGCGCTACGGTAATTTCTAGAAACCTTCCGAACGCTATCTGACTGCAGCGCTTGCGGAAGTTTGAGACAACCTATAGCACGCTCAAATTTACGAGCTTCGCTCTAATGTTCCGCTATTGTCTTTCCTCTTAGTTGATTACATGAGCGCGTACCTTCGAAAATTTATACATAGAAGGAACAACGCACTTTAGAATTCTTTTACAAATTTTTTTTTATCGGTTATTGGCGATCGCAAGAAAGTTTTGTTTCGTTGTTGTGTTTCGGTTTAAGGCATTTTTTTTCTACAGGACTTTCTCAGAATACTGCGGTGAAAACATAGCGTTACGAAACGAATACAACATCGCTCAGCGAATGAACCCCGACCCACTTGGAGCGATCGTCTTCAGCTCTCACCACCTCATGGTAGACGAAATATACGAGGTAAGTCATCTTTACATAATAATAAATGTGTAGATCTCCCACTAGATGGACCGACGACATTGTGAGAGTCGCGGGCATCCAGTGGATGCAAAAGGCAGGCTGTCGTTCAGTGTGGAGGTTAAAGGGGGAGGCCTATGTTCAGCAGTGGACGTCTTCTGGCTGATGATGATGAAATGTGTAGATCTAATACAGTCGTACTTGACTTCTAAATACGCGGTTCTGCGGAAAGATTGTATTAAGCCGAAAGGAAAGTCTTAACGATGAGTACAACGGACCCCCATTGTACTTCATTATTAAGACCCGTTTGCACTTTTATTAATGCGAGAGCAAGTGATTATTGATTAGTAATTTGCGATAGCTTAAGTATACAAATTCAAATTCAAAATATTTTATTTCGAACAACTAAAAAATCCGTTGGGTTAGTACAAACAAAACTTAGAACTATTGTTAGATAACGTTTCGGACCCTAGGCTCAACTGCGAAGCTCAACTAGTTGAGCCGTTCGGACTTTTTTTTCCCTTAGGCACAACTAGTTGTGTCTAAGGGAAAAAAATTACCCAAGGCTCAACTCGGTCCCTAGGCTCTACTGCGAGGCTCAACTAGTAGAGCCGTTTGGACTTTTCTTTTCCCTTAGCCACAACTAGTAAGTGTCGATTAGAAAAAAAAATCGAATCCTCAATTCAAAAAAGAAATATCAACGGCACCACTAGTTTTATGCCCGATGTACCGTTTGCACCATTGGCTTGCAACATCAATGTTGCAAACGCAACTGCTTTGTATCGTTTGCACCATTAATGGTGCAAACTAACGTTTTCACCTCGTACCGTATGCACCATTGACCAATGGTGCAGATGCAACTGGCATTTGCAGGAGTACGACCCGTCCACCTGCCGGCTTCAACCCACTAGTCGGAAGCATGGGTAATTCGCATTTACCTTTGAAACCACTGCATTAGAGTTGGAAACTAATAATTAAAAAAAAACGACATTTATGAAGATCAAGATCGTTTTTACACCAAATCCAAGTACCAGGAATGCATACACCATGAAGAGCTTTCCCCTTCGCGATCCATAATAACACTTTTTGTGAATCTAGAGTGAAATACCTCTGCATCGTTTCTGTTATCCTGGTACCTGGTATCGACAAATTGGACTGTTCCACTTGCCCTACCAACGTAAACCATCATCATCATTATTACCCTACTCTTATCAGACGGACTTGGGCCACTCTCTCGGGGTAGATGCGGGCGTTGACAGCTGTCAAATATTTTCGTATTTCGTATTTTCAAATTTTTGGTGGCAAAAGAACTTATCGATGGTATTTCTACTGAATAATCCTCAATGTTCTCATTAGGCAAGTGCATTGTTAGTACGGCAAACGGAATTAAATAATTAATATCTCTTCTGACAATGGATCCGGCATTGAAATGTTTCGAAAAAATTCTACCATATCTTGCTGGCACCCAACTTTCACGACCGTGTAGCACATTCATTTCATTCGTAAGGCAGGATCAATTGGAAACCTGCAGAACGAATAATTTATGTTAGATGCGGTGGGTAATTTCTTTCATAAACTGGCAACATTCGTCATAATTCTTCTAAGTGAATAATTTGATAAAATTCATAGAATTAGACCACAAATCGACCCAAAAACGGACTAATTATGAAAATACGTTTACGAATTGATATCCTGAATGTCTTTAGGTGATCGCTACAAGCGTTATTATGTTTACTTACTTGTGAAATAATATTTCATCGTTTTGTCTCTCACTGCGCTTCTTGCAGCCCAATATGCCACACCCAAGCATTGTAGAACCATTTCTACAGTTATTACTCAGAGAAAAGACGCACATAACACATTAAATCACCAAAATAAGCCAATAAATAATATTCTGACCCGTTTTGTTTGGCATTGAACCGTCAGATTTTGACATTTCGGGTCCAAAAAAGAGGCCACGCCGATAAGGACAAAAAAGTCTATCTATGTCCTTTTTGTACTTGTGCTGAGCTGTATCAATTTGTCTCTTTCACCGAAATATATTGCCGATCTGGTTGTGTATATCTGTGGTAGGTATAGTCAAGTTCTTTTTTTTTTCTAAAAATTCTAATTATATATGAATGTGTTCCACCGAGCCAGCGATTGATGGCGCTTTTAATAAGATATTTTGGCGCGATATTGCCGTTGATGATATTATTATGTGTAACGACTGCCCCGGTGGCTTTGTAGTGAACCTGTTTTTTGCGCTTGGGGGCGTGGGTTCGATTCCCACCTACGGCAAACATTCATGTGACGAACATTTGTGATTGTCCTATATCTGGGTGTTAATATATATAAATGTCGTCATCAGCATCATCAGCCATATTACAAGCTTTGCTTAGTTTGGGGTCAGATGACCGTGTGTGCAAAAAATCCTTTAGTTAAAAAGTCAATTCTAACTTAATACTCTAGGAATAGGGTTTGAAGTAATTTATTTTGGTACTACGTTAAAATAAAACTGAGTGAATCTACATACCTACTCGGCAGTGAGGTGTGAGTTACACGAGCATGGAAAAGGAATGGGACGGAAGTGGATATAAGAGAAAGATGAGAATAGAAAGTAAATTAGGATAGGGATTAGGACAAAAAAAAAATGGGTCGGGGGTAGGAGGGTGCGGGAGCATAAGGATAAATAACTGGTGCGGTAGCGAAGTACAAGTAGGATAAGAACAGGACCAACTCTGAAGAATGAGAATTTGGAGTAATCAAACTAAAAAAATATATCAATAAAAAATTATTCATATTTGGCGGAGTAATCGCTTAACAACATACAAAAAAAACAAACAGTCAAATTGATAACCTCCTCCTTTCGTCGGTTAAATATTACAGATAAATTGTATTATATTATACGGGGTGTAAGGGGAACACTCTCGAAGCCAAAAGAAGGTAATTGTACTCATCATGAACAAATTATGAACAAAATTTACTATGGGACCAACCATGGGACAGAAATCGCGAAAAAAATATCAGCTCAGCTGCACACTCTAAAGTATAACAACAAATAATAAATAATGGCCAAATGCGAGTCGGTGACAAGTTTCTGTTCATTACCAAGTTATAACTGGGTACGGAACCCCTCAGTGCGCGAGCCCGACTCGCACTTGGCCGGTTTATTTAAAAGACTCCTTGCCAGATACTCTTTGGTCCATCCATTTAGGCCGTATGCGCTATATATGACCGCGAAAACTACGCACGGACTAAGCGAGTTGGCGCCATTATGAAATTTTCTTGGTAATGATTTTCACATTCCAAAACTTCTAAGTGTGACCCGTGATTCGTTTTTTTTTTTTACAATAGTAGATAGGCTTGCGCTTTGCCGCCATCTCGTCTAATGTTAAGCGACGATGTGGTCTACGATTGAGCACGCTTGACTAGAAGAAACCGATTCACTCTCGACTTGAAGACACCCAAATTGTAACTGACGGGGAAACCCATTCAGGCAGCGAATTCCACAGACTAGCAGTTCGCAAAATAAATGTGGAATCAAAGCGCTTCGTACGGGTTCTCGGAATATCAACCATAAAACGATGTAGATTTTTTGTGCCCGCCCTAGCGGTCCGATAGAAAAAAGGGCAGGAGCCATAAATTTAACTAATAACTCGGGACTATGGTTTGCAAACATTGTCCTCTCGATTACAATAACCTTCTTTCCACACTTGTATGATACAAGTGTGATATAATTGGAAAAAATATATTTAAAGGTTACTTTTCATATCAAAAGGTTACTTTTTGATCAATAAAAGCTGTCTTCTGTCTAGACCCGGCTGGCAACACTCCTTGTATCATTTTTATTTTTTTTATATTAGATAGGCTTGCGCTTGGCCGCCATCTCGCCTGATGTTAAGCGACGATGCGGTCTACGATGGAGCACGCTTGCCTAGAAGAAACCGATTCACTCTCGACTTAAAGACACCCAGATTGTAACTAACGGGGAAAACCCATTCAGGCAGCGAATTCCACAGACTAGCAGTTCGCACAATAAATGTCGAATCATAGCGCTTCGTACGGGTTCTCAGAATATCAACAATAAAACGATGTCGATTTTTTGTGCCCGCCCTGGCGGTCCGATAGAAAAAAGGGCAGGAAGGAATTAAATCATGCAGATCTGATGCACACTCTCCGAAATGTATCCGATAAAAAACCGATAGACTAGCAATGTATCACAATGTACTAAATTTGTCATCGTTAAAGAGTAGATGCCTAAAGTTGAGAGAAAAAGTGCCTTAAGTGCTGCTCGAGAAATGATACTGACCGTGATAGATACGTGATGACAGCGCTGCATCTTGGGAACTTCTGTCATTAAAAGCATTTTAACTTATACATTCAAAGGAACTACAACAATGTGTTTAAAATGGCCTGTTTTCGCGGAATTATAATGTCAACAAAAAATTCACTAATCGTGTTTCTAAAACATTTCTAAGATTAGTTATATCTTCAAGTATTTGTAATAAAAATAGCTAATTTGTATTGTTTGCCGTTACCGCATAAAAGAAACCGATTGTAAACCTGTGTGCAAGGTATGCTCCAAAGGTCTTCCCGCCGAGCTTTAACATAAAGCGTTTTAATAAAGGGTGTCTACAACTACCTCTCTGCGCTCGCACTTATTATAATTAACCTTTGAAAAACAATAAATATATCATAAACAATATGTGGACTTATTAACGAGAGTCCATAATAGTCAAGTATGACCTAAGTATTACGTAAAGTGCGAGAATAAACCCCTGTAGAAAAATGGCGAATATTCGAGAAGGATCATAAGGTTGTCAGATCTAACTAACAAAGTTACCGAGCACTAGTGCAGTGGTTGGTTCTCAATCTTATTTTCCCAAGCACACAAAAACCTGAAGTAAATGTTACTTGTCCTAATCCGTTATTTATCTGTGATCCTGACAAGAGCCACTTTTCTGTTCTTCATTCACCTTTAGAGAATCCATGATACTACGAAGGCAGAGGGCGTTGAAAATAAAAGCATATGAGGCTCAGAGCAAAGGATCCCTATTTTTTTAAATATATAATATTGCCTATGTTACCCGGGGATAGTGTAGCTTCCCAATAGTGAAAGAATTTTTCAAATCGGTTCAGTAGTTTCGGAGCCTATTCAATGCAAACAAACAAACAATCAAATATTTCCTCTTTATAATATTAGTATAGAAGTATATGTCAACATCATTGAAACTAGAAATCTAGATAATCTCGAAAACAGATTTTTGTAACATTTGACCTTGTATGACTTACGACGCAGAAACGAGATTTTATGTGTCTGTTGAGACAACTTTTAGAATGCCAAAATGAAGGTGTATACGAGTCTCCAGTTTATTATCTCTCAATTCAAACATCTTTTAGGTCATCTGTCCATATTGTAGTTGGACGTCCTACGTTGCGCTTACCAGTCCGTGGTCTCCATTCCATAACCTTTCGGCCCCATCGGCCATCTGTTCTACGTGCTATGTCCACAGGGAAATGCTGGATGCAGGCCGCTTCCAACCGGCCCTTTTGGAGATCGATGGGGAGGCCTATGACCAGCAGTGGATATCCTACGGCTGAAATGATGATGATTCCAAACATCGAAACACGGGGCTGTAATACCGAACGGTTCGGTAAAAATACTGACACTGGCATCCCTACGTCGCGCGCCGCCATAGCTTCAAATGAAAGCCTGCCTGTAGGTCCAGGGCTTTAATGTTAGCAGTGGCGGTGTCTGGGGCAGTCCTGTAGATCTAGGCTCCTCGAATTACACAAGTGAGTATTTTTAGTTTTTTTTTTTTATGTTTTTGATAAGTGATGTACCTACATATGTAGGTACATCACTTGCAAGGTACGAATTACACAAGTGAGTATTTTTAGTTTTCAAGTTTTTGAGTTTAAAAAAAAAACAAGTATAATCGAGAAAGTAATCTTTGTTGTGTGTTTATTATTATTTACTTTTAATGAGTGAAAACTGTGATAAGGTTTATAAAGGAAATTATCATGTTTTGAATAAAATATTTAGTTAAAACAAATAGGAACGAGAAATTAATCTTTATCTTCACAATTAATTTCTATTTATTTGTGAAAACTGAGAAAATATTTATTGACAGTAATATTTAGTTCTGAGTAAAAAAGTAGATACTAATAACGTCTCTTAAACTGCGGTCTGGTTATTGGGACTATTCGTAAATTGTGTGATATTATAAAAAACTAGGTGATACCCGCTACTTCGCACGCGTAAAGCTCGGCCTTCGGCCTCACTACTATGACACCCTAATCACCTAGCGATATGAAATATACTTTACGATCTATATCAAATAAAAAAAAAATTATGTATCAATTTTTACCAAATATACATTTTAAAAAACAGTCGAGCCGTTTCGGAGGAGTGAGACCAGAAACACAGTGACACGAGATTTTTATATATTAGAATGTATTTTAAGTCGACAATATTTTTTTTAAATAGGTAATTTACTTGAGTAGGTAGGTATTTAAATAATAACAATACAGTTTTTCTGCTTTTTAGGGTTTCATACCCAAAGGGTAAAATGGTTCAAGGTCCTTGAATACGTTTTGTTACCTTGAATAATATAATCTTCTTCTTGAGTCAGTCATGCGTCATGATACACCTGATAGACTTTATAAAAGTTTATAATTCCGTCAGTGATCTTAGAGCTTAAACGAAGGTCTGAGAAATACTTAGCTCAAAATGAAACTTCACCTTTTTTGCATCGTTTCTTTTTTCTTGCGCTTTTCTCCGTCATTACTCAGTTTGCATTTTCGCATTTTCTGTTACTTTTTATCTCGATGCACATTGTTTCCATGTCTAACTTAGATTTCTGCCTTTTGTTTTCTTATGCTTCCATTCTAACGAGAGGAAGTTTTTTGTCGAATATTCCCAGAGACAGGCAAAATTACTTTTGGAATCTTTTAATCGTTTTCCTTTTTTTTTTAAATCTTTTGTTATTTTTGGCCAAGCGCAAACCTACATATTACAAAAAAATAAGATAAAATAAAAAACTAACAAAATTTTCATAATTAATTACTTAAATTTCACCTGCCCGCCACCTTCTCATCCTACCGCTAAGATCTTTGGGGATGTGTTGTTGCGGTGATTTTTGACTGTTCAATGTATTTTACATGTAAGGATCAGATAATATATTTATAATATATTGTTGCATCGAGCGCAAAGTGAGTTGTTAATGCACTAGTGTTATGATGGTGCCCGAGCGCACGCGAGGGCACTAAATTAACACGAGTGCATTAATTACTCACTTTAGCAATTATCAATCTACGTTTTAAGATTTTTATTTCCTCAAAAGTCTGGTACTCTACTTTCCTTTAATTACCAATCTCCCTACCGTGATAAAATATACCGTATCAAAATAAAAGTTAATGAAAACAAAGTTTAACTCATCTTCTCCCGGAACATTTAAAACTTACAATTATTTTCATCAAGTCGGTTTTTTTCCGCCGATTTTTATTTTGTGCCAGTATCTTTTTCATCTAATGCATACATTTTATATTAAACTTAATGGGAAACATTAAACCTCTGTTTTAAATTTATATCTAAATAAAAAACAGCGAATTAATGAAAAACTATGCAACAATGAGATTTCATATAACATTTCTGCACTGTTTTGGTTCTAAGCAAAAAATACGTCCTTTGTAATAAATAAATAATAAATAAAATAATCGGTTTTATAGTGATTAACGTTAACATTATTACGTAGTCGACAGAAAAAAATGTGTTTTTTTTTTCTTCACAGATCCAAATTCACGAGTGCAAGTACAACTACGCGGGCAGCTTTCGCATGGGCGTAACGGACGTCAACATTTTGAACGCGAACGTGAACCGACATTTTCCCCTCACTATCTCGTGGTTGCCTCACTTCACCGCTTACATTGATGGTAAGTGACAGCATTCGAGTATGTGTCGTATTTTTCAGCTAACGAAGGGAAAAAATTTTTTTTTACAGGCCGAGCTTTTAACTTCCACTGTCCGTTTGTATATATCATAGACTCCATCCTTGTACCTTCAACGGTCTATGGGCAGTCTAACTGTTTTTGTAGTTCTAGTTTTAGCTTGTATTTTGTTTAGTTAATAAAGGCACTTGCGCAGTTAAAAAAAAAAATACCTTGTACTAATGATAATAAAAATATATTGATTTTTTTGCCTCTTATAATTTTCAAGTATCAAGGATTATTTATTACCCCTTGAACCAAACGATTAACAGGAGCCCCTGGCTAGCGTCTAGCAAAGGTCTCAGTTTGAGTTACCTATCGATATTTTAAGACCTGGTTCGAACGTGATTTGGAATACACGCGAGAACCCAATGTTAAAAATGTCGAATTGTTTTATACTAGAGGCTTTTTATGTATAACTAGCAGCGTCCCGTGGTTTCACCCGCGCTATATACCTTCTTGAAGAAACCTCTTTGGTGGCGGCAGCAACCCCCTTTGACTTAGATGACAATATCTTATTATTGTCTATGATGTAATATGTCGATGTATATAGACTTCAATTCTAGCCGTTCCTTATAAATGTATCTGAAAATGAACTTCATAGTTTATTTTACGTATTTTTTTCCGATATTTTAATACTTATTCTGCTATTCGAGGCGAAGAGGAATCCAACAAATCATTGATCATGAAATTCGGTCCAGCCGTTCTCGAGTTATAAATGGTGTAACTAACCCGATTTTGTTTTTAGGGTTCCGTACCCAAAGGGTAAAAACGGGACCCTATTACCAAGCCTACGATGTCAGACTGTCTGTCTGTCAGTCCGTCCGTGCGTCCGTCCTACCTTTAAACGGCTGTATCTATCGAACCGTAATAGATAGTCTTGAAATTGAAAGTTGAAATTATACTGTTAAAATTTTCATAGAATATGTAATGTTACGGCGGATTAACTAAGAAATACTAAAAAAGTAAAAACGAAATGGGAGGTTATACAACAAACGCGTTTTTTTAACGTATTATTGTATTAGCTTTAATGTAAAAACGGTAATACTTACAAGCGTCAAACTTGGCCCGATTATAGTACGCACTCTAAAGTATAACAACAAATAATAAATAATGGCCAAGTGTGAGTCTGTGACAAATTTCTGCTCATTACCAAGCTATAACTGGTAATTGAGTTATTTGGATAATCTCATTTTCTTTCTCCAAATCTTTTTCCGACGAATCTCTAGTGTAATTACAATTCTACGCCGTTTCAAGAACAATAAGGAATTTGGAATAAATTATTTTACTCTAAAGATGAAAAAAAAAGTACATTATTATATTTAGTCATTACTTATGACTTCTAGCGACGACGTAACTTTCGAACAAGTATTTTTATTATCGAACCATGACAAGACTGGAATACGCTGCCTGAATGTTCCCAAATTGTTACAATCTATGTCGTCAACTCCCGAGTGTGTCGATTTCTTTTCTAGGCAAGCGTGCTCCATCGTAGACCGCATCATCGTTTAACATCAGGCGAGGGGCCCGGTCAAACGCAAGCCTTCATAATATATTTGGTTCACAACAAAGATAATATTGGTTCACAACTTGGAATATGCACATATCTTATTGCTATTAATAATTATACAATAAATAAACATACACCTACTAAACAATTTAATTTTAAGTCAATGGAGCAATGTTTAAACATGAGACAGCAGCAGCCGTCAACACAAATTATCTTAGGATATCTAAAATCACAAATATATTTTATGATACTTAACGAAAACAAATATTAAAATCAGTAGGGGTGTCTGGGGGTTTGTGTTCTTTTGATGGCACGTTGCATGTTTTACACAGAAATAGGTGACAGCAGCATCCTCGCACTTAAATGGTGGACCCTCCTGCGATCCCCAAGCCGCCTGCCAAGCGTGGGGATTATTAGCAACCCCCCCTCATGACAGACAAACAATTGCAAAAGGCAGGCTGTCGTTCAGTGTGGAGGTTAAAGGGGGAGGCCTATGTTCAGCTGTGGACGTCTTCTGGCTGATGATGATGATGATGAGGTGACAGCAGCGTGCCAGCGAATTAATAAGGACCTATAAAAACAAATTTTCAAGTTGTAAACAAGTCTCGGCAATTTACTACTTAATATTGCAGCGAGTGAATATGATTGTTATTCGATGACATGTGGCGATTATTTTGCATGTACATTTTTTTACGACAGCTTCTTGCTCAGATATTTGACTTGCTAGTCTTGCTACATGCAAATAAAGTGCAATGATGAAGGGGTGGTGCGACTGTAGAAAACAAATTTAAGCTAATTTGCAAGTCTTTTAAATTTTAAAACACCAAAAAAAACGGCAAATTAAAACGATACTTTTATTGCTTTAATCCACTGGTTCCCTTGGGTAACTTTTTATTACAAATATATTTACTTACCATTACTGATGTTATTTTTGGAACATTTGTATGTAAGTGTACCTTTGCCTGTACTTAGTACTTACTTCACTTCAGGCCCGTGCGGGTATTGCAATAGTACCTACACTTAACTAGTTATAACTGAAGACAGATCATGTAAAAAAAAACGAATTTCAGATTAAAATGAATACATCAATATCAACTCGGATGTCTACAGCAAAATGAACTGCATAATACATTCATACTGCATAATTGATAACAGCGCACCAAACAAAAGCTTCTGAAACGAAAGAAATAGTCCATACTCATATTATTGAAACTGACGTGGTTTTCACACATTTTATTTATATTACACGGGAACTACTCACGTAAGATTAAGCCGGTCACTCCGACTATAGTTTCAGCCGCATTAGGCAGTCTTTTTCAAGTTGAATGCACGCGCGCGGCTGCGTCTCGCTTAGAACTTTATAGTCAGAGTAACCGGCTTAATCTTACGTGAGTAATTCCCGTGTAATATAAATAAAAAAAATAAAAAATAGTCCATACTCATTTTAAAACAACTGGGCGACTAGACGATCTAGTGGTGTCATATGATACCATAGAGCTAGATCAAGAGAGGGTTGACCCGAAGATTGCGTCCCAATATGTTCAGTACTTGAAAAATATGCACCATCAGTCAATCTCTACTAACTACGACGCATCGTTGCGTGCTCACTTATATTTGCATTTAGAAATGACGCGACGTGCAACCACCGCGACCTATGACGTCCGTGAGCGACTGACTTCACAGTGGTGCTAACAAATATACTGCGCACTAGACGCAGCTTATTTGTTAGCACCACTGTGTTAGTACCATTGGAAAAGTTAATTTGCCCCGTCCTTATACCTATATACTTCTTAGAGTTTTTAATGGGAAAATTAATTAAGTAGGTGCTGCAAATCGCTTTCAGTTTTGCGTTTCAAAATAAAATATCGTTGACGAAATAGCTAAATAAATATTGCGAAAATATTGGAAATCTGATGATAAAAAATATACACACATTACAAAATTATCAGGGAAGTCTCTGCGGAAGTTATTTCCCTCGTTATGGGCAGCCGTCATCAGCGATGAGCAATGATAACGTCAGTGTAGATTTTCAAACATCGTTATCGTTGTGTGATTTGAATCAAAGCTCAAATCCACATCCACTACATGCAAACTTCGACCAAAATAAAATGAATGGACGGGCCATAACCATTGAAATTGCTCAGTAAAAACGAGGCAAAACCGTCGGACATATACTTCAACGCCTAATTATAACCATGTACAGTACATTTGTTACAAAAAATAGATAGGGGTTTTTTGATGTGAATTTACAATTCGGGAAAGCACACGAGCATCATTTTGTCCCATGTTTCGTTATCATGTAACAATAGACGCGTGTCGCACTTCCTAATGAAACGAACTGAGCGCCGGCGCTCATTTTGTAATCTTCAAAAATGCGCTTCTTCTGGGCCCGTCAATTCATATTTTTTTTTGGTCAAAGCATGCAAACCTGGAAATCCCACACCGTCGATTTTTCTGCTCCTTTATTCCGCGGAGCTGCAAGGTGTGGAATGTCCTTCCCCAAAGATCTTCCCGCCGTGCGTCAACATGAAGCGTTTCAAAGAGGATGTCTACAACTACCTCTCCAAGCTGGCAAAGCACCGTTAGTGTTGCAGGTGTCCATAGGTTTCTGCTTACCATCAAGTGGACCGCAAGCTTGTATGCAGCTATTTTTATGTTAAAAAAAACTCTGGATTTGTTTGGCAGGTAGATACCTAAAGTATTCAAAACAAGGGACCCGCAACCAAGTGGTCCGTTCGTTCGTGCCTTCGTTTGAGTGGCTTCGGTCCGGCGATCGAGTCGGCTTCAAGAGGACCGTTGACTCGCGGGTGCTGATCTACTACAACTCGGAGCTGCTCGACACTGCGTTCGAGAAAGTTCCCGATGTGAGTTCTCGCTTGTTCCTGTTCTTAAGAGCTCTCTGTCTCGCTCACGCTTCTTAACATTATTGTAGATACAAATTAACTTAATGTACTTATGATAAATTTAAGCAGCACGAAGAAAGAAAATAATGTAACATGTTGGCGGCCAAACGCAAGCCTATTATTTATTTATTAAAAAAAAAAAAAAATGGACAACATAAAAGTTTCACCAAACTTTAGCTGATAGTGACGTTAGTCGTCACCTAAATTTACGAAACCGATTCGGGGGTGCCTCTTAAACTGACAGCCCGCGCCGCGCTCGCTCACTCATTTCAAAACCATAGATAACTGTCAATAATTTAGGCAACTCTTAGCTTAGGAGTCACCTATTAAAAATGGATTGGTGAAACAGAAGATTACGCTTAAGACTCTGCTTATTTAGGAGTTCCATAGCTTGCCTTGTTCGTGGTTAGTGAAAACGGGCATCACTAGTGCAGTGCTTGTCTGACTCGCTACGACTCTTACGAAGAAAATCTGTTACCAATCACAACCACCAACCAATCAATCAACTGTTTCTGGCTCAACGCATAAGCATTGCCATTCAACGTGGTTATGCCGCCAGCATGCTGGGTGGGCTTGAGCATTTGGATTGTCTTTAGACCTTCAACGGTCTATGGGCAGTCTAACTGTATCTGTAGTTTTAGCTTGTATTTTGTTTAGTTAATAAAGGCACTTGCCCAGTTGAAAAATCAATCAACCATCTTAGACCACAACGTCATTTAACAGGTGGGCCTTGATCGAACACCTGGCTTGTCAGTAATATAGAAAGAGAAACTATTATGTATAATAATTAGATTTCTAGCGTTCGGAATCTAAATCTATATACTATAAAGTTTTTTTGTTTCTTTTTCAGAAAGTGTACGTGGTTTGCGAATTGGGAGGTCATGTTACTATAATAAAGTCTGTAACACGTGGCACACCCGTCGTTCAGCCTAATCAAGCTACTAGTAAGCAAAACATATCAATTAAATAACGAAGCACGTAAAAAAAAAACGGCGCCCAAAAATGTTTATTACCTCCGAACTATTGACATTGACATTATTTATTTTGACATTGACATAAGCTGAAGTTTCATTGTGTAAAATTCATGAATTTCAGTTGGTATAGATAAAAGTTACCATTTCAATTCACGTCTGAATCGGAGCCTATTTGCCTAAGTCTCGCTCGCGCTTACAAAGTGCGACGGCAGACGAACACCATTGCCACAAAACTAACGTAGAAAGGCCCCAGGATAGGGTCCGCTGTAATACAAATCAAGCTTAAAACTTTTCACAACCTTTTACCCGATTACGGCAAAAGGAAGGTTATGACTTTGACAGTCTATGTATGTATGTTCATGTGTTCCTTCTTATTTTCTGAAGTAATTATATTTTGACCAATGAGATATCTATCGACGCTTAATACTCCTTGTGTCATAGGCTTTGCATAGGCTATACGACGTCACGCTAAAACGAATATGGTGGACATTACAATCTAATTTGGCACGTCGAAACAATTTTTTTGTTAAATATATCGTGTTTGGTATCAAAAAAAAGGTCTAAATCTTAGAATAACTACACAAAGAAACCAAGTACATTCGCAAAATTTATGCCATTCAAATGGTGTCACATATGGCTCCAAAAAAAATATAAAAATTTTACTATGACAATTTGCGCGGTGAAATCGCACCACAACAAATCAGAAAAGCAGTATAAGACTTATGGTGTGACATTCCACAGGTAATCCATTAATTTTCTTGCTTAAATAGTTTAAAATACCAATCGAAACGTAAGCTACAAAGCGAATTTGTAGCTTACGTTTTGAGAAGGCGTTGTTTGGAAATCTACCTTCTCTGAGTAGTTATTCTAAGGTCTAAATGGTTAACATTGTAGACTGATGTAAGTAAATTCCAGAATACACACGGCTTAATAACGGTAGTGTATTATGAAATTAAATGCAATGGCTTTTTTTTCATTAAATAGTTCTAGTGGTGGTTAGTTTCACTAATGGCGGGAAATTCAAATTTCAAACAGTTTTCTTGTCCTTGTAGCTAGGCCGGGTAATTATTGTAAACGATTATGATGTTTGCGCAAATTGATTATTATTTTTTACAAAATCATGTAATGCTATTTATCTCTAATGCACATTATTACTTACATTTGTCAATAAACAATTTTTTGTTGTTTCAAACGGTTTATTGACAAATGTAAGTAATATGGTGCGTTACTGTTAAATGTAAAAAGCTGCCCACAATTTGCGCAAACGCTGTGTTATTTTAAAATAATAACCCGGCCTATCTACTAGGATATAAAAACTGTTTGAAATTTGAATTTCCCGCCATAAGTGAAACGTACCACCTTAATAATAAATTAAACATAAGTATGTAGTCGGGTCTTAGTTTTTCAACCATTATTTTGTATATACATAGTTAAAAACGACAGTGGCACCATGCAACAAGCACAGAGTACCACATCTTCAGATGCGAACGCGACGGACAACGCGACTGGTCAGAGTGTGGTCAGTGCGAACACGGCAGCCAACGCACCGGGTGGCGCGGACCCGTCAGATGGCGCTGCGAGACCCGGAACTGCACAACATGTTGACCTAGAAGCTCCTACAGAAAATGTTAACGAAGCCCATGTGGCGGGATCCAGCGGTCGCCTTGGGCCGGGGCATTTCTTCGACTCAGGGTATGTTTATTTTTTATTTTTTTATTATAAACTAGCGACCCGCCCGCCCGGCTTCGCACGGGTGTAATTTACGTGCGAAGCCGGGGCAGGTACCTAGTTATATATGTAAACCTTCCTTGAAAATGTATCTAACTGATGGTGAAAACCGCATCAAAATCCGTTGCGTGGTTTAGGAGGAGTTAGCGGCCATACAGACAGACAGACAAACGCGGAAAGCGACTTCAATTTATACTATGTAGAGATAAACAGACTGAAAAATTTAACACTAAAGAAACTATTTAAATCTGCTTCTATAGGTCTGAGATATAAGCGTTTAAAGTTTTTGGTTACTTTAGGAATGGACGCTATGTCTTTTTTCCCGCAAAGTGAGACACGACATCCCTTTCTTACTGACAAGTATGCATTTTGTATGGCGTACTTATAAGTGACGTCATTAGTGAGTATAATACGCTCTCTGTCTAGACGTTAAAAGCTTTGTACCTTTCTGAATTTTGAACACATTTTAAATTTATTTTCTGTGTTCGGCTTTATATAATACTAGCAACCCGCCCGCCCGGCTTCGCACGGGTGTAATTTACGTGCGAAGCCGGGGCGGGTCGCTAGTTATATATATAAACATACCTTGAAAATGTATCTAACTGATGGTGAAAACCGCATCAAAATCCGTTGCGTGGTTTAGGAGGAGTTAGCGGCCATACAGACATACAGACAGACAGACAGACGCGGCAAGCGACTTCAATTTATACTATGTAGAGATTGGAAGCTTTTTTATAACACTTCATTTACTAAGCCTAGAGAATAAACAAACTCCACTGAGTTTGTTTAATTCTCTAGGCTTAGTATAAGGGCTTTACTACCCTATTACTAAGCCTAGACTAGAAACCTATGCGTTCTACTATTACTATTTTTAAGGACCCTAACGGGTATTACTAAGCCTAGAATTCTCTAGGCTAGCTCTCTAGGCTCTCTAGCCTTTTATTCTCTTAATTGTAGAACGCATCCACCTGCACCTGTAATCTGCACGGGTCCTTAAGAGCCTCTTATACCAAATTTGACGGTTTGAAATAAAAAAAAATTCAGTTAAATTACAATATTTGAGCTGGAAAAAAATACATGTCACAGATACATCTGTGTTAGAGTCTGTGATTTGGTTCAAAAAACGATAGAATATACTTTCCTCGATCCAAAAAAAAATCTGAAACAAAGTCGATTCAGTTTATTTTTTTTCGTTTTATGCTCCAATGAAAGCTCGTAACAACCTGGAAATTGCATGTACTGAAAGGCAATTTTATTCAACACTTTTTTGTTTGGATAGAATTTTGATAGTGAATAGTTTAGTTTTTTAGTGAAGTTAAAACCGTAAAAAGGTCGCGAGAATTTGCGCGCGCCGCGTTCAGTGCCGCGCCAGGCGTCATGTCGTTCGTTAGTTTTTGCCGTTGCACTCCCCCCGCGGGTGTCCTGACTCTATAGCGGCAATATACATCGTCGCTATAAGTTTGCGAGGGCTGAGGGAGCGTTTTGTTGCCTACGCGACTCGGATAGCCGGCCGTTAAAGTCTGTAAAGTTGGAAAGTGTTTTGACCGATTTTTATTTTATTCTAAGGTTGCCGACGAATGTTGAAGGATATCTGCCTAGTGCTCCGGCTATGGCAGCGGTGGAGATGCCCCAAATACCTGAACCCGGCGAGATAGAGCCTTTGTGCAACGAAAGCAACGCAGAGACTAACACTTCGAACGATGTTGAACCAGAAGTTGGCCCGTCGAATGGCGACCCCGATAATGCTGGCGATCGTAGGCAACACCGCTCGCTACCTTATACCTTCCACTACATGCACGGGAGAAATGTGCGCCTTCGTAGTTCTGGTAAGGACATTATTATCACTGTCTATAAATCTATACAGTCGTCCAACGAAGTCGTCTAGACTGAGCAATCGTGCGGGGGGTGAAAGGCGAGACCGGCGGGTATGACAGTATCAAGTATTTTTATTGCAGATATCTCGCCCGTCTAATTCAATATTGCGTAAGTAAAATGTGTGCTGTGCGAAATTTACAGTCTTACAGAGATAAAAGAGATCATCAATTTCCGGACACTGAAGAAAGGTGGAAAATTAATGGGAGAAAAAATCCTAATGAGCTACACTGTGACAGGATCTTATGAGACTTGTCGAGAAGTCACCGTAATGGTGTGTAAATCATCACCATCAGCCAGAAGACGTCCACTGCTGA
Organism: Agriopis marginaria; assembly: GCA_932305915.1. Taxonomy (NCBI): domain Eukaryota; kingdom Metazoa; phylum Arthropoda; class Insecta; order Lepidoptera; family Geometridae; genus Agriopis; species Agriopis marginaria. The sequence goes on along the minus strand of OW029916.1, from coordinate 15,802,839 downwards.
TCATAGGCCTCCCCCTTTAACCTCCACGCTGAACGACAGCCTGCCATCTGCATCTATTGGATGCCAGCGACTCCTTTTGCCTCCACTGGATTTTATAATGTGTAATCTTAATATATCGTGTCACAATGTTTGTCCTCAATGGACTCCTAAACCACTTAACCGATTATAATAAAATTCGCACACCATGTGCAGTTCGATCCAACTTGAGAGATAGGATAGTTTAAATAATTATATAACTAGCGACCCGCCCCGGCTTCGCACGTAAATTACACCCGTGCGAAGCCGGGCGGGCGGGTCGCTAGTTTTATATAATAAACATTCTTAGTTACGATGAGTTGCTAGCTATGTAGGTACCTACGAAGTAGTGCTAGTCAGATTCCTGGAACCACGGAATACTTTTTATTTCAAAAAATAGTGGGAATACTAATAAATCGCTGCTATTTTCCCGGTGATTTTGAATTTTCCTGTATATTCCGGAATAAAATATTCCCTGTGCCGTTCCTTCAGCAGTTGCTACTGCTGAAGGAAGGCTACCATCGCTCTTAGCACTTAGCATAGCTTAGTGCTCTTGTCTATCAATAATGTCTTATTGACTTGAATGACTTAAGGCGAGGTTTTTCCACTTTTAAGCAACGCTTATTACTACAGCAATGCGATTCCGTAAACTTATCTCGCTTGCGTGAGCGCTAGTCTCGCGGTGAGATGTCCGATTGGTATTCTGCAAAAACCACCCACGACAAAAGCCGACACTAGCGCCACCCGAGTGACGGCGCAAGGGCAAGTAACTACACACGAGTGATCAAACTCGAGACTTTGACGTTTAATTGGTATTCCGCAGCTAAATCTAGCGCTCGCTCGCATAGTCACCTCACCCAAGAATTCGAATTGAAGTGTCAAATAAAAAGTTAGTCATTTGTAAGTGAATATTGCGTGAGTTTATAAATTAGTTTTTCCAAAACAATTTATTTGATTGAATACTAAGTTTTTGTGCCAATAAGAAGGTAAGCAAGTGTAATAGAGATATTCATTCTTGTTGGAATCTGTTAAGAAATAGCTAAAAGTGTGTGATTGTACTTATTTGATGTTTGTTTGTTTTCCAAGAATGTCTCGTGGTTTTCTGCTGCTGAGTAGTCTAAAAGAGGCCAAGGATTTAGACATAAGCGAAAGCCGTCGTCAATCATTTGGTGTGCGAAAACTTCGTCTCCTAACTCGCGATGAAGAGTATATAAATATTATACAGGCTTTCAGAGTCACTAATTGATAGCCTGGAAATAGACCTACATCCTTATCTAGTAAGAAGTCAAAGATGTATTTCAATGAGGACAAAGGTATGACTATTACAGATATATTAATCAAGTTTTGACAAGTTTAAATCCACATTATTTTTACATTAACAATCTCAAACTTTTCAGATACTTTGCGCGCTATCATTTTTAGCTAACGGTAGCTACCAAAAACAAGTGGGGAGAAATGTAAGTGCATTTCTTTCGCAAGCATCAACAGCATTTTGAGTTCTCAGAAAACCTCTCGCTACGTCTTGATTCCTCTCTAGGTTGTCGAGTAGCAGTTCTATTTGAGCTGTATTCGGATGGACAGAACGTTCACTAGTGTGGCTGAAATTGGAATTAATGATTATTAATATTGTAAATACATGTACTAAGATACAAAAAAATTAAATTGAGTTACATAACAGAAATATAGCAAGTTGTACGTAACGAAATACTGTTTTCTTACCTCATCTTGTATTATATTTTCTCCCCTTTTGTCTTGTTTTAAATAAATTGTACAACTCTGTATAACGACTCACGGGACTCTCGTTATAAAACAAACTAGTTAAGTGTTTCTTTATAAACATAGCGGAGAACTTTTGGAAATGCAATAAAAAATTAAACACTTATGGTCGAGAAGGTAATAACTTAAAGTTACAAGTGGTGTGTCTGACGAAGTCGCTGTTATCTCGATAGCTCCGGCTAGTTTAACTTAACATTCCACGTTTAATGTGAGAGTTTTTGTGGTATAGTTTGGTTTTAAATCGAATCATCCGAAATAAATACAACTTGTTTTGTTTTGTTTACGAAAATACACCGATTTTTACGAAGTGAATAAACGTCATACTTTTTTTTCTGGCGCTGACGCTCGCTGCGGCAAAAGCCGGCCACGTTATTCTGCCAATATTGTAAAAAACATATTTTCTTGTGTTCTACCATTAACTCAACCCATATTTTGATGTGATATTGCATTATGTCCATTAGTATACTCTATTTTAGTAAAATATCTCACATAAAACGTCATAATTAGGAAATAATTAAAATACGGTAAATTCCGATAATACCGATTCGATTAAAAACGGTGTGTGTCATGCACTAGTAAACTCACCCAAACTTTATGAGCGTCGATTGATCACTTCACTTCGCCCCGTGGCACGTGATTTCTCGGAATACCAATTTGGGTGAGGTGAGCGCCAGAATCGAAGGGAGCGCGGATCACTGGGTGAAGCTCACTCAGTGAGGCACATATTACAGAATCGCATTGCAGATGACCATAATCCTTGGTTTATTGTATTAAAGTCGCAGTTAGCGGAGCAAAATCATGGCGCTTGCACACAGTCGTGCGTTTTGCTAATTCTATTTTTGGGGTTTTTCTCATATTTTTCGAAAAGTATAGCTGTAATGTAAAATGTACCTCACCGGTTTCCTTCATCATTATGAAATCTATATATCAAGATATCGCAGACATAATTTAATACATAGGTAACTGAATAAACTAAAAAAAACAGGGATAAAAGCGCTAATCAGTGCTACTTTGATATATTTTTTCTATCGAGTGAAATTTGCTTAATTGTGTTTCAGTCTCATGGGTTTCCTAGATAAAACATTCAATTTTGTTATGATACATATAATTATAATTAATATAATTTTTATAATTTTAAGCTAACCATGGAGGTATGCACACTTAAACTAGAATGACCATAATTGCCTAAAGTCGGAAAAGAGTGTCTTAAATACTTAACATTGTTTTAGATACTGTCGCGATGCGCTATCGAGGGCACGCGGACGGCATTGCCATCGCGAGCCAACCTCTACGACGCGGAAATTATTTCAGGGTAAGCTTAAAAATTATATCTTTCATTTACCATTGGTATCGCTGTAAATTACTTAGTGTGCGTGAAAAATTTGTAAGTGTGCCGTACTTATTAATCATTCCAAGTTTTGGCGGACACCGTAAGTCGGGTACTGCTTCCAGCGGACTTCCCCTACAAAACAAAAACGACAGAAGGAAAAGGAGACTTTTTTCTTACTTCTTATGCATGTTGTTAAATGTCATATATGTCTGTGAACTTTTGAGGGTCTTGGACATACCGGTTTCCTCACGATGTTTTCCTATACCGTTGTCGAGGGATGGCATGAAAACAGCACATAATTAAGTCATTGGTGCAGGGCCGAGGACCGACTCGGGTGCCGTCAAATTGTAAAGCGCACATGCTGTCATGGCCACAATGTTGAATGTATCCATCATAAAATAGAATAAGTTAATAATGTTGCCGACAGTTCCGAGTGGACAGGGTAACGCACCAGTGGCAGGGCACTTTATGCATTGGCGCAGTAGCTACGCTGCCCAACGAAGACGTACTGCCGAGATCGGCGCTCAACATTGAAGCTCCCGCCTGGGTCATAACTCACGATATGCTCATGAACCGGGGCAGATATGTAAGTACCTAGCGAGAAAATTGAATATTGGTTCCAAGTCCCGCCCGCTCCTGCACACCGTCTTAATATGCGCCGCTGGGCTTTTTATGTACATATTAGCGATCCGCCCGCACGGCTTCACACGGGTGTAATTTACGTGCGAAGCTGGGACGGGTTGCTAGTTATACATATAAACCTTCCTCTTGAATCACTCTATCTATTAAAAAAACTGGTTCAAAATCCGTTGCGTAGTTTTAAAGATTTAAGCATACATAGGGACGGACAGACAGCGACAGTGACTTTGTTTTATACTATGTAGTGATTCTCCGGAACGTATGCGGCCAGTCGTGGAATGATCAAAGTGTGTAGTGGTCAAAAAGAAAAAGAAGTTTCCACGGGAACTGCTGATGTTCTTTGCGATTTGAGGTTTGATTCAATAATAAAGTTGTTTATAATGATGGGTGTTGTGGATCTCTTTCGGTTTAGTTCCCCTTTTCACTGTAGCCCCGAATTATGCGTTATTAACACATTTCTGGTAACATCATTTTATAAATTAACTAACTGACCCGACAGACGTTGTCTTGTCTTAGAATAGAATTGTCAAACGCGCGAAGTTAAAATCGTAGTTAAGTTACCTGAATTTTCCAATTTTCTGCGCAATTTTCTTAATTTTTCTTTACGTAAGAACCTTCTACAAAGTATTAGAAAACTTAAAAAAAAGATGAATGACATCGGTAAAGTCATTCTCATGTTATGGCGTGACCAAGGTAAATAGGGATTCATTTTTATTTAGATAGATAGATATACTTTACTAGCTAAATGGCCGCTACTTTGTACGCTTAGGCCTCTGCCTTTGGCTTCGCCAATATTTATGATTTTCAGCAAACCTTTTCTAGTGCTCACCTACGTTATTATAAAGACCACTTGTGCAATACTTTCATGCTTTTAAACCCAGTGGTGTTAGGCTGTGCGTTGTCTGTCAATAAAATAACTAAATATTTTAGTAAAATAATTAAGTCGATAGTCTTCTATTTCGATCTATCCACATGGGACATGTCCACGTGGATGCGCTGTTTCGACAGAGAGTCTCGTTCTGCGTATATTATTTATTATTTGTATATATTTTTAGAGAATTTCCTTTTTGTTGTGCTTAGTTTGAGGCTCGCCGACAATTCTATTTAGACAATAAATATATAGTGTTTGCTATTTCTAAGTAAAATTAAGGTTATGGTATATTACTTTTGGCAATAAATAAATATTCTATTCTATTCTATTCTGTTATATTCATATTATATTGGCCATTATAACACGATTTTCTCTTTGTTTCAGTTTATTACAGACCAAGGCCGTCAACTTGACACCATCACTGTGAACACGGTGTTAACTTTACATTTCCGATTCAACAGTGAATTGGTCCTTGAAATAGACGGGGAATCGCGTGGAGTTATCGGAATAGTTCCGAGAGTATTCCGTAATATTTACCCTACTATCGACCTCTACGGGAGGGTTGTACAGGTAATTATCGCAAGCAAGAATTATATTGACTAAAAGTGTAACGCTTTATTCACACTGGGCCTGAAGGAACCTTCACATTGAAACGTAAACGGATCCTGACTAAACTGACTTGTCTCGTTTATAGCAGCACTAGTTGTTGACCGCAACTTTGTACGTGTGAATTTTCATGTGAACTCGTCGTGTAACGTCCAGTGGGTCTAGCACATGCCGTAGACACATTGTCATTCCACCATTTTTATTCCGCAAAAAAAGGAAAAATCTGCAAAACAATGACAAGACAATTTGTCCACGACCCGTGCTAGGCTTGCAGGTCCCCCTTTGTTAGTCCTCCAAGCCATTTTCAAGTCACTATCCGCACTTTGAACATATTTATAAACAGCTGCGGTTACTATAAGTTTCTTTTGGTTTTCAGGTTTCGATTCTTTTACACCCACATGTTGTCCTCGGAGGCAACTCTCTGGACCTGCCAAGCATTGAAGAACATCACCAGGAGGACAACCAAGACCCGCCAAACGACGAAGACTACGGTGGAGATGATGACGACGATGACTATGTAGACACGACGGTCAACCACGGCCAAGGGCGCTACTGGAACGGCTGGTGCGACAAGAAACGAGATAGAAACCTGCAGAATGGACACAAGCAGACGCCCGCAAGCAACACCCCGGGCCCTAGCCGGCGCCCTGACTGCCTGCCCGGCCTTAACGCAAACGACGCTCGAAACCACAAAATCAAAACCAAGGAAACTCTTGACCAACCATCGTTCCATCACAGCCTGATCCTACCCAACGGAGTTGAGATCACCGCCTCCGACAACGACGAGGCCGCGAAGCAAATATTCGCCCTTCGGCGGAGCCTGTCCACGGAGCAATTCTTTAGACCGCCAACGGAGAGCGAAGTCGAAGATGAGGACGACGATTCTAGAAACTCGCTCGTGAACGCCTTAAGCCTGGGCTCACGTATGGGAGACGATGACGACTCGCTCGACGTGCCCGAAATATGCGACACTAACATCCGGCACAATGATCGCTACCCGGAAGCGAGCGATGTCGATCTTTTAGATAACGAGATCATGGATGCTCTGACCCTCGACGCCGGCAACATGCCCGATTTGACAGAGGACCAGTCGCCTTCTATCGACGAGTCGACTCGCCGCGACGAGCTTTGGTCCGACGGGATATTGCACATTGAGACGCTGAGGTATCTCAACAACATAATCAGATACAGCCCGGACGAGAACGGAGCCCGGTTCGCTGACCGCGACTGGGTCTTCTATTCCGAAACGAACGGGAACTGTGAGCATATGCATTTAGCATTGAAGTTCTGGAACTACCTGGTGCTTCCTTACCCGGATATGCGCGAGGTGGTGGCTAGCGGACAGGTGCGCTGTTTCTGCAACGACTGCCAGCCTGATGCTGTCGCGCCATTCGCAGGTACCGAGTATTTCGTTGGCAATCTATTATCCGGTATTCTATGGAATAACCCGCCTTCAATTCAACAAGAAAATCCGTACGTACGATAATTCATAAATTTTTATAACAAGTGATTATCTTCAAACGGCTGAATAGAAAATGTGGAATGAGCTTTCCGCGGTGTTACCGAGAAGTTACAACATGGGGTTCTTAAAAAGGCGAGTTAATAGAGTCTAAAGAGTCTGCAACGTATTTGTGTAGTATCCATAAGCGACGGTAACTGCTTACCGTCACCAAGTAAGCAGATCGCTGCTTGTTTACCAGCTATGGCATTTTAAAAAAGGAACAGTTTTTTTATCATAGCTATGAATACTCCCGATCAAGTCACCTTTCAAACAAGAAAAACTAATTCAAAATCGTTACAGCCGTTTGGGAGCTACTATGCCACAGACAGACACAAAGATACACACGTTAAACTAATAACACTCCTATTTTTGAGTCAAGGGTTAAAAAAGATACAACCTACGTCATGCGAAGTTCAATAAACGGGCTTCATCCCCAAATAATCCACCCTTAAAAGTGGAATGTTTACTTCAAATGTAAATAGGGCCACTCTCGAAGTATATTCAGTAAGAAAAGAATCATTAACATCGGCGATAATATCGCGCAACAAAAAAAAAACAGATACGAGTATGGAGTGTTGTATATTTGAAAAATCGGATGCCCCAGATTTCATGCCAAGGCCAGTCATGCCAGCAGAGTGGGACAAGCGCCCCACTGGTGCATTGGCGGATCCATGGGGGCCATGCCCCCCCCCCCCCCCCCAAAACACCTAGCAATTCCATATATTTGACTCAGTTTTTCGATTTGATTCAGGTGCACTTTTACACAGCATACTCATAGGTACCGTCTTCCTTGTCATACTTGTCAGAATGCCCCCCCCCCCCCAAAATGAAATCCTGGATCCGCCCCTGCACTGGTGGCAAGGTGGCTACGGCCACGCCGTGTATGAAGTGCGCGTGTTTGTGTGTTTGTATAGGGTGGGTGCGCATCGAGCGCGGGGCGTGCGAGGCCAGTCGCGGCGAGCACGTGTTCTGGCACGTTATGCGGTCTACCCTGGTGTCGGCGGCTACACAGACGGCCGAGCCGGGCGCCGCGCGCCGCCCCGCCGCGCTCGTCGAAGCGCCCGCCACCAACCCGTCCGCCGCCGACATGTGAGCACCTACTCCTTCTTAAAAAAACATCCCACCACAACCACAACCTTACCACGGTAAATATCTCGTAAATAAATCATATAACTTTAGTGAACAACCATGATAGTTTAAAACAGTGTTAGTGCGATTTACAAGTAGAAATGTACCATAAACTAAGTATCATAATAGACAGAGCCATGCGGCGTTGCCGCTCCGACGTTCATTATGTCAACACACTGTCATGTTTCTCTCTTTGTTACACGGATCGTTACGTTAGAGTACAAAAAAAAAGTGTTTTAATCGTTCTTTTCTCTTGTTCTCCCTCCCTCTCGTTTGCTCTTTCTCGTCTTTCTTGTTGTTTTTAGGGTTCCGTACCCAAAGGGTAAAAACGGGACCCTATTACTAAGCCTACGATGTCTGTCTGACCATCCGTCCGTCTGTCTGTCTGTCCGTATGTCCTAACCTATTAACGGCTGTATCTTTCGAACCGGAATAGATAGCCAGTTGAAAGCTTATTTATCACGCCAGGTGGCGCATTATTTTTTTTTTTATTTTTATTTATATTTGGATAGCCAACAGCCTTCTTACACAAAAATATAGAAAAAATAAAAACACGTAGGCCAACATAGGTTATCACTTATAGCAACACATGTCATGGTGCTAGTACACAAAAGTATAAAACTAAATATTACAAATTAAACAACTGGAAATATATAAATACGAGACTAAGAACCAACATTAAACAGAGAAATTGAGAAGAAAACATAGTATTAATAGTATTAAAGATAGTACTAATAGAAAGATGACAGAGCCGTACGAATTACTCTTATATTAAGAGTTTGTTGAAAAAAACTGGTTGTTAATTAACATTTTAAAAATATTGTGCCTCGATGTAAATAAGTCAACAAGCTGAGAAAAGTTAGAGTTAAAGTTATTAAATGTACGCAAAAAGAAAGAGTTTCCACGATAATTCGTACTATGGCGGGGGATATATAGACGAAGGTAGTTTTTGCGAGACGAGATAGATGGTGAGACAAGCTTGACCTCAGCCAGCAGGGATGAGCAGTCAACTCTATTCAACACAATACTGTGCAGAAAGGAGAGGTCCGCAGCCTCCCTTCTCCTTCGAAGAGGCAACAGATGATGGTGCCTGCAACTCCCTTCGTAATCAAAATTAGAGTTGGAAATTTTCGCCTTAAAATTAATGAAACGCAGGAATTTCCTTTGTGGTTTTTCGAGAAGGGTTATCGCTGGTGTTGTTTCACTGTCAAAAGTGTCAAATATCAATAGATAATTTTTGTAATTACACAATAAAATATCGTCTGGTATTAAAACATGCCTCTGTGTAGTGCATTTCACTGTAAAAATAAAGGTACACACCGTTTTCCTTCCGATGAGAAAAAATAATAATGATAATTTTATTACATATTTACTTTGCCACAAGATCAATTTTTACCAGCTAAGGAAGCATTTATTTTCTTAAATCTTTTTTTTAATTTCGCCACTGTCATTAGAGAAAACGTTTTACTGTTTAAAAGCAAAGTTTATTTTTATTGTTTTATTCAAGAGCAATGTTTATAACCTCAAATAAACCACAAATGATAGCACCAGCGAAGGTGGCGCCATCTAAGATTAGCTTTGCCTGTGGCTTCCCATTAGTACGATTAATTAATGTCGCAGTCTGTAATGAATGCGTTGTTGGCAGAGATGATAATGGTCGATAGCGCAGCGTAGCGCAGGTCCAAGACATCACAGCGCTGACAGCGGCTGCAATGATGACCAAGCTTGAAGGCTGAGAGCGTAGATAAGCTTAAACTAGAGGCCATCATAGAGTGGCCAGCAGTGCAGTCATGGCGGACCAAGTCTTGTATATTGCTTTACCTACTCAAACAATGCGAGTAATATAAATACAACCAGCTGTTTCAGATTTAAATTTTTGTAGTATATTTCCACTACTTAATTGTTTATTACTGCGGTCAAAAAGAAAAAAAAAGAAATTGTACCGTCAATAACGTCAATTCTATATTCTCTCTCTTCAGCTCAGTTTAGGAAGTTTTTTTATTTATTATATTGGGCAATGATGCTTGTTCTGCCTATAATTCTTTACCTATACAGCCAAATTATGAACAAAATCATATTCACAGACACACACTCGCACGCGCGCACACACACACACGACAGTCACTCAACTTAACAATTAAACATTACAAGCATTTATGAGTAAAATAATTAGCCATATACTTATGTAAAGCGCTTGTGCGCGGACATGGTTTTGGCACCATGCGTCGAAACCCTTCGAACGTAACCGACAAGAAAAAAAAGGACAGGCGCACCAAACCCGTATCAACAAACGAAAAAATTACTTTTTTGTGGTATCAACAAAGCTATATAGTCGTAAATTCACTGTAATGACATGACCCGCTACCGTGTTGGTCAGTGATGGAACATTCCAGTGGGCGTAGTTTCGTAATAAATTTACATGGGTCGATATGGGGCCAGTGTAGTAACCCAAGACCTTAATACAATGTTGTTTTTTTCCAGCTGGTTTGATGAGGAAGGCAAACCTCATCACACCGTGCTTGCTTTGGACATTGATTCTGTGTAAGTTTTTTTCGCATTAATTATACACTGGCTTTGTCGCGGTTTCAAACACTATTCACTAGGAACCGTACTTTTTCAAGGCGACACGGATCCCAAAATTAGCAGGTCCATACATTTTGAAAGGAACTTCGTGTGTAATAACTTTTTGTTGAATTAAATACTAATTCAGTCCGTACTTCGACTTAGCGGTTACGGTAAATAAAATAACGCGATGCAACTTAGGTTAGCTTACTGGAAACTTAAGAAATGGCAAAATACTTTATTTATCTACGAACAAAGAATCTTCAACAAAATCTACAGCAAAGTTGGTTCCGTAGACACTTTGAGATCCTTAATTTTGGCGGTGTTGAGCACTAACCATCAGGTGACCGTCTGGCCCGTCTGCCTGTTTGTCAGTGTTCTTTAGAGTCCTCCAGGTGACCTAAAAACTGCCTAATAGCAATAAAGCTGACCACACAGCCTATACGAACTAATTTTTTTTATATACATTGTTTAAAGTTTGATAAAAAAAATACCCGATTACGGCAAAAGCAGGGTTATGAGTTTGACAGCCTATGTATGTATGTATGTATGTTCATGTGCTCCCCTCTAATCTCCTGAACTACTCATATTTTGACCAGTGAAGTGTATCGACCCGTCTTAATACTCCACGTGTCGTCGGCTATAATATATGACCATAAATGGCTATAAACCAATATGGCGTATGACCTAATTGCGCAAGTCGAAAAGAAAACTTGGGATAAAGGTACTGTTTTTGGTATCAAAAGAAAGGGCTTAATCTTCTTAATGAAATTAAAGGGCCTATCACATTTTTTTTTTTACTAAAATAACATGGAAAACTGATTTTTGGTATAATTTTTCTTTCAACTAATGTGATCTGTAGAAAATTCAGTTGCTGTATTAAATATATCTGTATTTTTTATTGTATGTAGCGGCTTCAGATTTTGGTAAAACTCTATATATCCACTTGTTACCTCCAATTTACAAAAGTAGTTTTATGTAAAACTTAAGGAGGGAAAGTTTGAGAATGGATTTCGTTAAATTACTGTCATAAAATAAAGATTTTTATGTTATGGTTTACTTATTTTATATTTATCTTGAATATTACGCTTTATTTATTCGTTGTATGCCCGAATATACAAATACTAAAAATTTAACGGTTCATTTTGTAACATTTCAACATTGATTTGTAGTTTTACAAGCTCCTATCATATAATGTTGATAGCCCGTTGGTCCAGTTGGTAGTGAACCTGCCTTTTGAGCTTGGGGGCGTGGGTTCGATTCCCATCTAGGACAAAATTCATGTGATGAACATTTGTGTTTGTTCTATATCTGGTTGTTAATATCTATTTAAGTATGTATTTAAAACTATATATGTATGTATATCAGTCTCTGGCAGCCATATCGCAAGCTTTGCTTAGTTTGGGGTCAGATGACCGTGTGTGCAAAAATGTCCCGAATATTTATTTATTATTTTTATTATATTTATAATGTTTCAGGCCAGGCACGGAGCCGACCAACGATCGCCTGTTGGCTTACATGATCTACCTGCGCTCTCACATGACGTTCAACGAAGAAAATGCGGATCCCCTGAGCTTCGAAGATTAAACATTTTATCACGCGAGTAAACTAAACATTTTTTTTTTTTTACATCGGGCTAGGCTAACGTTTGACCGCGATGACAACGTTTGACAATGCATGCATTTATTTAATTACATTACTCGTATTATACATGTGTTGATCGTTTATATATCTGCTACTACACAACCAATCAGACTGTTCATTAATTCATGTAATAATAACTTTATAATTAATTTAGAAATGATAGGTGAGTTAATTAAAACCAATAGAAAAAAAATACACGTGGAGCATTTAAGAAAAATAGAGTTAAATTTTGAAGTCCTTATATGTTTTTTTTATTTTCTTTGTATATGACGAATTTATAGTGTAGTTCCGCTTCTACGTCGTTTCGAGTACAATAAGGATTTTGGGATAAACTATTTTCCACTATAGATATTTCTGATGCTAATTTAAACTTAACCTGTAATAAATATTAATTACATAATAAAGAAAAATTAACCTAACCTGACACAAAAAGTAATTAAATCTGTAACAAAAAATTCGTAATAACAATTTGTACTATTTTTGTATGTACATAGGTAGGTATAACAAACAAAGAAAATAAAAAAAAGCCTTAACTATTACTAATTAACACTAATATAATCAAAAATCAAAAACAAGATGTTGCCCGTGTGGTAAAGTGCCAAGAACGCTGGCTGCATTCCCGCGTTGAATTGCTAAAGAAATTCTCTGCGCGAGGAATGAGCCAGCTCTCTTGTCACCAGCGGTGTCAATTAATTGTGGCGAATTTTTTTTAATAAACTTTTTCGTACATGGACCCCATGGACCAAAAGTTTCGACGCCAAGCGGCACAAATATATACTCACTTGAAAGTGATGCATACTTGCGCCGCTTGGCGTCTTCTGCTGCCTCCGCCGCGGCTCCAGCTTTTTGAATTGTCCCCCTGAGGTGAGAACGGGCTAACGTATCGACGCATGTAGCGTCCCAAACGAGAGCCCTTCCCCGCTCCCAGGGGATCAAAGTTAAGCCATCAGGGCGCTTGCCATCATCCCGAACTATCCCCACCGGCTCGAGAACAGCAGGGATGTTGCTGGTGGCAAGCGCCCGTTTGATGATATCATTTATGGAGCCGTGGCGGGAAAATCTACCGGCACTACGTTGGCAGTAGAGTCCATGAAGTCCATTTTTATCGACGCCGCTTCCACACGGACACAAATGTCGTTCGACATTTGTACTAATGATATTAATTTTAAATAAAATAATTTTAAATTTTCAAATTAATACGAAATATACTATTATTTAATTTAAATTTAAATGAAATAAACAATTATACCCGTTTCCTCAGTGCACCAGTCGACACATGTTTCGCCTCTTCACGAGGCATTCTCAGGACGTGTTGACTATCCGAGCGCGATGCCGAGAATGCGGAATTGCACTAGAAATTCGTCATATACAAATTAAAAATGGGCTTCCGCAAAGTAACGCCTGATTCAATCAACTGTCCTTGTATATGCCACGTTCACAAGGGGTGATAATTTTTCTGATTGTTGCTTTAATAAATTACTGTAATAACTGTCTTGGAGAGTATCCTCCATGGTGTAGGAGCCAGGATCAGGGGTTTAGATACGGTACAAGCGGTCCCGCAGCCGAATCACGGCCAAGCAAGGTTCCTCCTGGAAAAGAGAACTTGCCGACTTCTTCCAGTAAGATTTGCAGAATTTTTACTGTTATAAGCAGTTTTATCACACGTTCGCTACATTCCAGAGCCTATCATCAAATGACCCATCACGGTATTTTGATTCTTTGCTTTCTAATTTTAAAATTATTAGAATATAGACGAGTGGCCTGTGTAAAAAATTATTAAAATTAAAATAAGGTTGAATGAGAGATGATGATGATGATGACAAAAAAAATACATACTACTACTTCGCATAGTCAAGCGTCGTATCAATCGATTTATGAATTACAATTTATTTATTTATTTATTAATAATGTAATTGTTTGAAAACAATTTAGGTACCTATACGAGGTGTAAGGGGAATACTCTCGAAGCCAAAAGAAAGTAATTGTACTCATCATTATGAACAACTTTTAGTATGGGACCAACCCTGAAATCGCGAAAAAAATATCAGCTGTTCCATACATTTTGTCGAATGTCAGTGACCGTTTTCTATAGAACACCTGATATTTTTTTCGCGATTTCAGTGCTGATCCCATAGTAAAAGTTGTTCATAATGATGTGATGTTGATGAGTACAATTACCTTCTTTTGGCTTCGCGAGTGTTCCCCTTACACTCCTTATAATTATGAATTAAACTTTGTTAGTCCAATATCCTGAATTTAAATTTCTATTATTAAGTACATGACCTTTCAGGATACCGATATATAAAACCTATCTAAGTGACCTAAAGAGACACGCAATTTCCCGAACGCTGCCCATCCGAGTTGGATTCTTCGGACGACCTCTTTGCTTAAGTTGGACTTACCTAACTGAACAATCTGTCCAAGATAGGTGTAATGGTCAACAACTTCTAGAGTATCGTTCCCAACAACTATCGGCACGGGTTCAACATGGAAATTCGACATGATTTTTGTCTTGTCCATGTTCATTTTAAGACCCACCTGTTGGGAAAGGCTACTGAGGTCACTGAGCATGGTATTTAGGTCCTCCAGCGACTCTGCCATGATGACTATAACATCGGCAAAACGAAGGTGAGTGATGTATTCGCCGTTGATGTTGATGCCTAATCCGTTCCAGTCCAAGAGCTTGAAAACGTCTTCCAATGCGTTCGTGAACAGTTTCGGAGAGATAACATCTCCCTGTCTCACGCCTTTCTGCAATTGGATTGGTTCCGTGCTCTCGTCCTGTAATCGGACCGACATGGTGGCGTTTCTATACAAACACTTCAACACTTCGATATACCTATAGTCGATATGACAACGCTGGAGGGACTGCAATACTGCCCAGGTCTCGATTAAATCAAAGGCTTTCTCATAGTCCACAAACGCTAGGCATAATGGCCGATTATACTCCTCAGTCTTCTGTATAATCTGGCGGAGCGTGTGTATGTGGTCTATGGTGCTCCAGCCTTTACGGAAACCGGCTTGTTCGGGAGGCTGAAAGTCATCAAACCTGTTTTCGAGACGGTTCGTAATGACTCTGGAGAACAACTTGTACACATGGCTCAGGAGTGAGATGGGTCTATAATTGTTCAATAAGGTGTTATCACCTTTTTTGAAGAAGAGCACCACCACACTCCTGTGCCATGCTTCAGGCGTTGTACCATCGAGTATGACGGAATTAAATAACTTCTGGAGGACTAAAAGTACCGGTTTTCCACCCGCTCGCAGTAGTTCTGTCGTGATTCCGTCATCACCCCGTGCCTTGTTGTTCTTAAGCTGTTTCAGAGCCATACTAATCTCGTACAGGCTGATGTCTGGGATGTCCTCAGTGTAGTGTCGTCTCACCCATTTAAAGTTTGAGAATAGGTTGAGGTCGTTTCGGCCCCAATGCCTCTAATCATTCGCTTTACCGGATGAGACTTCGAATCGACGCCAGCTATCCTGAGGGAAACTTCGGACGGAACCAGCTACTAGATGGTTCGATTAGTCTTTCGCCCCTATACCCAGTTCCGACGATCGATTTGCACGTCAGAATCGCTACGGTCCTCCATCAGTGTTTCCCCTGACTTCGACCAGAAAGGGCATAGTTCACCATCTTTCGGGTCCCAGCAAGTATTGTAAATAGGCACTACTAAAAATCGACAACCGGCAGGATTCTTACCTGAACATATCCGGGAAAACAATCCCATTGGTCTAGCTACTGAGTCACATTAGATAATGTAAGCTAAAACAGTAATTTAATTTTAAACAAACACCCGAATCGAGTGACGTACACAAATAAACCGACCAAGTGCGAGTCGGGCTCACGCACTGAGGATTGCGTACCACCACAAAATACAAAAAATATCAAATTTAAAAATACTTAATAGTGTGTGTTATAATCATACCAAGTTTGACGCTTGTACATATTACCGTTTTTACATTAGCGCAATTACAAAAATACGTTTTTTGTATGGGGTTTGTTGTCCTTTCGTTTTTACTTTTTGTCTTTTTTTGTTTCTTAGTTAATCCGCTTTAACAACACATAATCTGTGAAAATTTCAACTATATATATTTATATATATCTAATATTACGGTTCGAAAAATACATCCGTTTAAAGGTAGGATGGATGAACGGACGGACGGACAGACGGACGAACAGACAGCGTAGGCTCAGTAATAGGGCCCCGTTTTTCACTCTTCGGGTACGGAACCCTCTAATGTAAAAGTGGTAATACTTACAAGCGTTAAACTTAACATGATTATAGTACACACTCTAAAGTATAACAACAAATAATAAAAAAGTGCGAGTCGGTGACAAGTTTCTGTTCATTACCAAGTTATAACTGGTAATTTCGTTATTGAATTTTGTAGTGGTACAGAACCCTCAGTGCGCGAGCCCGACTCGCACTTGGCCGGTTTATTTTTATTGTCTATCTGTATGACATTTAAATGAGTTTAGTAATAAATGGCTCTAATATTTGATGAACTCGAATATTAAATTTTACTTTGTCTTGTATGTATTGGATTATGCCATTTACAGGCATTGTATAATTTTTTTAATATACTTGGTATTACGAATAAAATAAATTCCCATTAGTAATATTTAAACTTTCGCGATTTGAACACATGTTTTAAATGTTTATCGGGACTTATCACGTATTATTTGATTACGTATTATTAATGTTTTTTTTTAAATTTATATTAAATAATACGTGATAAGTCCCGATAAAAATTTTATACATAAATTCCCATTATTTGCAAATATTTTAGATTTTGAAGAATTTTATACAAATGATTGATGAATGAATTTGATCCTATAGGTACTTTCAGTTGCAGTTTTTGTCAGTTAATTTTCGTAGCCCTAGTCCCACATTTTATAAAATAATTATTGTAAATATTAATATTTCATGGACCTTATTAAATAGTGATAACTACATAGTGGCATCGATTCTGATGTACTCTAAATTAAAATAAATTTGACAGCTCTTAAATTGTTGCCATCTTACTCTCACATATTAATATGAAAAGAGAGGCAGATAATTTTAGTCCTGTGAGATTGGTTTAGTTTAGTAGTATGGCAGAATCGACGCCAGTGTCACTTGCTTACAGCAAATTATGTAAGAAATTAAGATATTCGTAATTATTACGTATTAGAGATAAATTTATTGAACCGACCAAGTGCGAGTCGGGCTCACGCACTGAGGATTGCGTACCACCACAAAATACAAAAAATATCAAATTTAAAAATACTTAATAGTGTGTGTTATAATCATACCAAGTTTGACGCTTGTACATATTACCGTTTTTACATTAGCGCAATTACAAAAATACGTTTTTTGTATGGGGTTTGTTGTCCTTTCGTTTTTACTTTTTGTCTTTTTTTGTTTCTTAGTTAATCCGCTTTAACAACACATAATCTGTGAAAATTTCAACTATATATATTTATATATAATATTACGGTTCGAAAAATACATCCGTTTAAAGGTAGGATGGATGAACGGATGGACGGACAGACGGACGAACAGACAGCGTAGGCTCAGTAATAGGGCCCCGTTTTTCACTCTTCGGGTACGGAACCCTCTAATGTAAAAGTGGTAATACTTACAAGCGTTAAACTTAACATGATTATAGTACACACTCTAAAGTATAACAACAAATAATAAAAAAGTGCGAGTCGGTGACAAGTTTCTGTTCATTACCAAGTTATAACTGGTAATTTCGTTATTGAATTTTGTAGTGGTACAGAACCCTCAGTGCGCGAGCCCGACTCGCACTTGGCCGGTTTATTTTTATTGTCTATCTGTATGACATTTAAATGAGTTTAGTAATAAATGGCTCTAATATTTGATGAACTCGAATATTAAATTTTACTTTGTCTTGTATGTATTGGATTATGCCATTTACAGGCATTGTATAATTTTTTTAATCTAATTGGTATTACGAATAAAATAAATTCCCATTAGTAATATTTAAACTTTCGCGATTTGAACACATGTTTTAAATGTTTATCGGGACTTATCACGTATTATTTGATTACGTATTATTAATGTTTTTTTTTAAATTTATATTAAATAATACGTGATAAGTCCCGATAAAAATTTTATACATAAATTCCCATTATTTGCAAATATTTTAGATTTTGAAGAATTTTATACAAATGATTGATGAATGAATTTGATCCTATAGGTACTTTCAGTTGCAGTTTTTGTCAGTTAATTTTCGTAGCCCTAGTCCCACATTTTATAAAATAATTATTGTAAATATTAATATTTCATGGACCTTATTAAATAGTGATAACTACATAGTGGCATCGATTCTGATGTACTCTAAATTAAAATAAATTTGACAGCTCTTAAATTGTTGCCATCTTACTCTCACATATTAATATGAAAAGAGAGGCAGATAATTTTAGTCCTGTGAGATTGGTTTAGTTTAGTAGTATGGCAGAATCGACGCCAGTGTCACTTGCTTACAGCAAATTATGTAAGAAATTAAGATATTCGTAATTATTACGTATTAGAGATAAATTTATTGAAACTTACGTACCTTAAAATAACTGTTTATTAATGTTTCAATTCGATGTTAGCTGACAAAATTTATGTAACCGGTTATTTTAATTATATGTTATCTGTACCCTTAGTACAAGTTTTGACAGTACCTATAAGAAAACTTTTTTCGTTTGCTTCATACATTGCTGGGCTAAAAGTTATACGAAAACTTTTTCGTATTAGAGTTAAGCAATCTATACCGCCGATTACTACCGATTTTAGTTCCACCACGTTTCCGATAGAGGCGCTTTACTAAAATGTATGGAACAATACGTAAACGATTTTTTTTTTCGTAAACTATCAAATCTGGGACTAAGCGTACTGGTTATAAATCGACAAGTAAATTACCCATAGTATAAAGTAACATCATAGTATTATTGTCACTTTTGAAAGTATTTTGAGTTATCTCATGTAGCTTTTGTGTTGTGCAGCATTATTTTATTGTAGTAGTGTTTTAATAAAATAAAGAAAAAACCCTTCAATGTTATTTTATTACTGTAACTAGCGGTCCGCCCCAGCTTCGCACGGGTATAGATTATAGCCTATGTCACCCGAGGATTCTGTAGATTCCCGTCAGTGAAAGAATTTTTCAAATCGGTTCAGTAGTTTCGGAGCCTATTCAATGCAAACAAACAAACAATCAAATCTTTCCTCTTTATAATATTAGTATAGATAACTCATACATTGCCCGAAGACTGACTGCCCCGGTGGCTCAGTTGGTAGTGAACCTATCTTCTGTGCTTGGGAATCGAACCCACGCCGGGTTCGATTCCCATCTAGGACAAACATTTGTGTGATGAACATTTGTGTTTGTTCTATGTCTGGGTGTTAATATCTATTTAAGTATGTATTTAAAAATATATATGTACGTATATCAGTTTCTGGCAGCCATATTACAAGCTTTGCTTAGTTTGGGGTCAGATGACCGTGTGTGCAAAAATGTCCCAGATATTTATTAGTTTAAGACTAATTGTCTCAGAAATGGTAAAGGTAAGATTAACCATATATTCATAGATTATAAGTGCCCGTGTGGGAGTTGTTAGTTAAGTGTATGTGTGTACTTTTCCGGGGTGGCATAGTCATTTTATGACAAAGCCCCATTTCAAAATAAAGTTTAAAATTCAAAAGCCTTAACTAAGCCCTTTGGCGGATTGTAGTCAATTAATAACAGACGATCATGGGTGCAGCAAAATATGAGATGTAGGCAGTTGACGGACCCTCCTATCCAAGGCATCCAGCTCAGTCTGAGTTCACCTCAATATGCCAAAGAAGTACATCAGTAGCATCACCTAACCATTCTAGACACGTACCTTGTTGCTGCCAGACACAGATCTAATACCTAAATAGACTGTTATGCAAAGAGTAGTATAATATGCTGTTATGAAAAAAAAAATGTCCCGAATATGTATGTATGTATGTATGTATGTATTTTTGTCAAGTGATAAAAGAAAAACTTCTTTTTTGATATCCTGATGTCTACTACCGATATATCCAATGACTCTGACATACTGAGGGACTTGTTAGTATCGGCATCGTAGAGCAATCTTGAGAGTGATTCTCTCAGAAAGATGTAAATTCGGAGAATTTACATCTTTCCCACGCTGTACATGCATTACCACAAACTTGTCTACACCAAACTCCATCCTAAAAACTTCTGTGGTTTTTAGCAGCTCCATGGCGTTTCGATGTAAAGAGTTTGAGGTCATCCATGTACAGCAGAAGAGAAATTAGGTACTTGACCATCTTTTCATAGTCGATAGTTTGGCCTTGAATCCTTCAGCAATGTTAAGTTAGTTTTTATGTATAACCGCCATCAGGCGAGTTGGCGGTCAAGCGCAAGCCTATTATTTATAAAAAAAAATATGCTGAGAGGATTCAGAGCTAGGCAAAATTACAATACGCTCAGACTGTTTACTTATTTATTTAATACTATTTTGCACACTTACAAATGAGGAGGTGAAGAACAAAACCTCACATTTCCAGTTTTTATAATTTTAGAGAATACCTAAAAATGTCTCGATGGAATTTCTCTTTTTCAACGGAAAAGTGTGGTATTGTTCGAAACTCTCGATTTCAAATGAAATTTTATATAGGAAAAGAGGTGTTTTTGACAAGGTTTTACCAAGGGGTTTTACTTACATGCTTCAATCAATTTATCATTTTTTGGCCAAAAAAAAAAATATAAATTCAAAAGTGGAAAAGTGAGGTTTTGTTCTTCACCTCCTCAAATTAAGTAGAAACAAATAAGGCCCAAGTTCACCTAATGTATCATAACCGACGTTTACGTAATCGGCCTGTCAATTCCCAAACATCGTTTAACCGAACCGTTAAATATTTTCTGTTCATCACGAAAATTCAGCCCCCGATTTCTAAATCATCGGATCACCGACCATTCAGAGTGAAAGAACGAATGTTATAAAGCAACTTATTTGCGAAGTCACTTGTCATCTCGCAATCTACACTTAGAAAGATGGCGTCTGTATTTAGTAGCATAAAATAAAACGCTTTCAATTTAAAAAGTGCAATAACCCGCTGGGGAACCTCTGTTGCTCTGTAGTTTCCAATTTCGGCAGATAGCTTGTAAGGACTAGGTCAATGTCAACTTTAACTATTCCCGTTGTTTCTTTTCTGTGCGTGTTATTTATTTCAAATAATTTCCATGTTCAGTTTTATAAACGAAAAATTAAAAAGGCTCTTCAAAAAGTGATATAAACGACTGAAGTGAAATTAAAAAAACAGAAAAAAATCAAAAATCGTCTGATAAAAAGCGTATCCTGGCGGATTTTGTAGGTACTAAAGTACCGAAAGAATTAGACAAACGGAATCCTAGTTTTAAAATATTCTTCATCATATTCTTCGAAATAATTACGGTGCTCTTGATAAATACGTGGTCTTGTCGTTGTTCTTTCAAAATCGTCGAGATTTTCAAGAAGATCAAAGTAGTGTTCGTAAAAGTTATCTAGTATTACATTAAACACTGACTACATGTTTATTTCCATTCAAAAACTTATTTCCACAAACAACGTAGGTAGGTATAACCAAACAATTGTGTAGACTCATAGACGGCAAATATCAAAATATGGTGGAACCGAGGTTTAAACGAGGTTGTCGAGCTCGGTTAAGATGATCAGGCGATTATGGGATATAACCGTCGATTAAGTTGTGGTGAACACTAAAATATGTTTGACCTGCGGTTAAACTGATAAACAGGCGTTTTAAAATCTGATGAACTCCACCCTAAGCCTCGCTCAATCCTTATTAAGTCTTGTGGGCTAGCCAACATCCCATGGAGAGCCTAAGTAACAGGTACCTATAAGCTTCCTAAAAGTATTTTACTATTCTATTGTATTCTATTATTTTGATGGCTAAGTTTAACTCTGCATGCAATAATAATTCATAAGCCCACTAATTATATCGGTTACCGTCATAATCAGTGCAAGATTATATTAACTTAAAATTAGCACACTACAAATGCGAACGTTTGTGTGTTTTTCATTAACTTGTTTACGCTTTTAAGACATAACTAATTTGAATGAAATTGAAATGGAGATACCTAACTTATGCCCTGGAATGCCCTGGATTAACACAAACTACACAAAGGCTACTTTTATCCACCACACAGGTGGAGCCACAGGGCGTAACTTCAGTTTTGTTATACCTAAAACGTACGTAACGTTTCACGACATACGCTTTTTCAGTAGAGTTTAAACCATGGAATAAGTAAGTAATAAGTTACACAACATTTATTTTTACCCCCTTTAATAACAGCGCTAGACAAGCTACGATAAATTTCCTCATTATTTTCCCGTGGAAGAAATGAGTATAATTTTTTATGTACAAAAGTTTTATGAAAGTGGACTGGAATAAAGGCGTAACTCAAAATAAAACCATCTAGTTCATCTAATTTCCGTAGCAACAAAGCGTTAACTTTAGATGTTTCTAAATTTGCGGTGATCAATGGAGTAACCACCTAATTTTAAATTTGCGTAAAAACTGCTAATTTTTCCTAAAAATTTAGTATAATATAGTAATCTGTCAGGAAATTTTTGCTAACATGTTGCTAAAGGAACTAATTGTCTAAGACTTCTCATTTCTCCGCAAATCAGTTTTTTGACGCTCCTGAAAAGTTGGTGTTTTCAACTTAGGTACGCCAGTCTTCCATAGGTAGTGCGTTTTGCCGCCAGCGTGGAAAAAACAATACATGTCGGCTCGTTGTATTAGTACTTTTTTTTGTGTATTTTCGAGCGTTAATGTCTACTAAATTATGAAATATTATATGTGTTCGTAAACGTGCTCGAGTGTGGTTTATTACGACTAAATTTAAATTATTTAAATTTAAAGTTAATTTTTCCTTAGATCCTTAAAAAAATGTTTGCATGCTGAAAGGTCGAATAAGGCGCTCGTCTCATCTCCTGTGTACCCATACATATACGCAATAAATTAAATATGAATATAAAGGAGTTTGAACCTACGGTCACGAACAATTTAACAAAAAAAAGTGGACGGACGCGCAGTTGCGCAAGTTATAATGTACCTTGCGTGCTAACTGCAAAGGGTGTCTATTTGCCGACACGATAATGTACGGGAAGGAAAGCAAGACCAATAATTCATGTCGTCTAAGGAAACGAAGTTTCAGTTTTAAATTTTTATGGTCACCAATTATCATGCTGTACAAACTCGGGGTGTACACTAAATAGAGTCATAATGTACGCCACAATATTGCACAGCATGATAATTCGTCTACTTGAACATCAAATATCAGTCTGTACATTATCGCTTGTGCATTATTGGGCCGAGCTGATAATGTACGGCATGATATTGCACGGGACAATATTGTACAACATGATATTGCATGTACATGATTATCATAATATGCATTATTATGTCGTACATTATCATGCCGTACATTATTTGTGTCGTGCATTATTGTTTCACTTCGCTAGGAGCAAGGTATATACTACTCTCTAACGAGATGCTAGGAGTAATAATGTTCCTTGATTGGCTTGATCACAGAGTTGTGTATATCTGTGGGCTTGATATACATGTTTAATATTACGACTAAAGGACATTGAATCAACGGTCATGTCATGATTACCCACCAATGATGCCAACTTAGCTACTTTGTAGCTAAATCTAGCTATTTACGCATGACCATCAGCTACAGCTCAGAAAATGTAGCTAAACTGTTTAGCTACTTTTCCTAGCAACTTTACAACACACTGACATCTTTTTATTGAAACTGACGTGGTTTTCACACATTTTATTTATATAACACGGGAAGCGAGACGCTGCCGTGCGCGCGCATTCACATTGAAAAAGACCGTCTAATGCGGTTGAAACTATAGTCGGAGTAACCGGCTTAATCTTGCGTGAGTAATTCTCGTGTAATATAAATAAAACACTGACATCTCTTGAATGAAAATGGAAACGGGTTACGTTCATACGTTCTAGCGACAAGACGTCTAGTCGTTCATGTTGCTCGCGAATAAATATTTTAAATAGTAGTTTTAACCTTACGTGGAACAGTGAAAATTACGCGATCGCGTAGCTGGAAAAATAACGGATGCAGTGAAGTGATTGCAAGGCAATCGGTGTTGTGGCTACTGAGATATAAGTTCAAATTATTAGTTAACGGCTAATATATTTTCGACTCACCGCTTGCGATTCACCTGCGCGTGAGTCATACGCTGCCAGAGGTCAACCAACCCGCCGGCCGCGCTGCCCGCCGCCCCGCCTCACCGCCCGCAAGCACCTGTGACACCGGCCCGACACCTGTTGTGACATCCCCGCCACATCACTTGCATACTGGTTCGTCCGTACTAACTGCCAAGTATTCTGCGCCCATACTGCGAGTCATTGCGCCGTCGCTGTTACTTGTTACGCCAATCATACAAACACAGACGTAGCGCGAATTTTTCTGCGCACGATGGATTGTTCTGCTTGCTGTAATAAAATTTCTGATGCCGATGCTGATGATTGCAAGAGCTGCAGCTTAACTCAATGCCGCAAAAAATACCATATACTATGCATCGGCGAAAATAACCTAGATTCAGAATCGCGCGAAAAATGGATTTGCCCCGAATGTATGTGCACAAAAAAAAAGGGAGGCGATAACAGCTCGACCCCAGTAGGTGTTTCAAAGAAACTCCGGGACCCGTTCGTGACCACCAGACAGAAAGTAGGGCCAAATCCTCCCCTGAATACAAACCACGGTAACGAAACGACTAACACCACGATATTCGTACAGGAGTTGTCTAAGGTACGCTACACGAAATACGTATAGGTACGAAATAACATCTATGAGAGAGCAGCTAAACGATGAGCTATGTTGTCACGACACTAAGCTTAGTCGAGCAATCTTTATGATCGAGGGCTACGAAAATAAATTAAGTGAAGCTGTTGCAACTATTGCCAGCCATCAGTCCCAATTGGAAAAATATGCCGACCTAGTCGAGACACTCATGGGTAGTAAGGAAAAATCTAAAACGTTGCCACCCGATCAATCCACCACTGCGTACACTGTGCCCGCTCATTCCAGCACCAAACAACGCATCCCCCATCAAACTGTACCAACTAAAAAACGTCAGCGCGACACCCGTTCGACTTATTAATAGAGGTGTCCTCAGCGGACAACAGTGACGATGACAAAGGATGGGAGAGAGTGGAGAGTCAGAGGAACAGGAGAATCGAACAACGTCGACGAACCGTGATTCAAGGCAGCGGAGCCTAAGACGATGAATTGAAAACAGTAGAGCGAGTGCGTAAAATCCACGCGTGTTTCTTTACGCCAGAGACCACTGCAGAAACAATAAAATCTTTCATGAAGAGAAAAAAAACGTGTGACCATTACAAGGTGGAAAAGCTGAGGTTAGCGCATTCTCACTACTCATCTTTCTGCATCGCTGTACCGAACGACTCGTTCGAGTTCTTTATGTCCGCCGAAAACTGGCCGCGGAGCACCCAGGTTAGCGAGTGGTTTCGGAGGAGCGGCGGGAGCGCGGGAGGCGCGCCCCGTCGTCACTCAGTGCCGCACCGACACCCACGCTGGATGCGCAGCGCTAACACCACCGCCGCCACTGTTGGTAATTTCACCGCCACCATCCCCATCGACACCCCCGGGTCACCGAAACATGCGACGTACGCCGGCGCAACCCGCGCTGATTTCCACTGAGCAACGTAAACCGACAGAGTTGACTATATGTCATCAAAATATTCTTTGTATCACGAACAAGACGAAGCAACTGGAGGTCCTATTGACAAAGGAACTTACCTGCGACTTAATAATCATTACCGAACACTGGTTGCGTAAGCACGAGTTAACTTCTGTTACATTATGTAACTTCGATTTATTGTCGTTTAGCTGTAGAAAACTAGTAGCTCACGGTGGAAGTTGCATCTACGCGCGGTCAGGATTGCTAGTTGTTAATAGACAGGATTATTGCGACTTGACGCAGGAGCATATTTTTGACGTGTGCGCCGTGCACCTGCTCGATGATGATATATTGGTTGTGGGGGTGTACCACTCTAATGGGACGAGCCATAGCGATTACCTAGATTTGTTCGAAATGCTTCTTTGTAAGATTACAGACGAGGGCATAGACTGTGTCATCATGGGCGACACGAACATCGACCTCCTAGATAGTTCTAGCGCGCAAAAGCAGTTAGTGGACTTCACAACTTTAAACATCTACTGCAAGAAACCATACGACAAAAAAAAAGGTTTCCTATGGACGACCGATTGCGTGCAAAGTGCGACGAGCTAACCGGTAAATACCATTCCTTGTTGAAAGAAAAGCGAGTACGTCATTATTCCAAAGTAATTCAAAAGAACCCGCGGTGCATGTGGCGTGTTATTAATTCCGAGTTGGGTCGTGGTACCCACGAGAGAGTCGACTTTACTGACTTAGTACGGGACACAAGCGGTCAAACGTTCGTCACTAAGAAAGATGTTGTGGACGCGCTCAATCTGGAATTTGTTACCGCGGCGAGTGGGTGTGGAGCGCCCGCCGCAAACAGCGCCATGGCGCTGGCTGCACTCGGAGCCCGAAAATCCGCAAGCGACGTGTCAATAAGAATGGAGCCGTTCACCCCGTTCGAAGTATATACAATAGCGACAAAACGTATTGCTCCTAAGAAGAGTACTGATATTTATGGTTTGTCCACGAGCGAAATAAAGACTGCTATAGGCCCGGTGGCGCATGTTCTTTGTCACTTGTTTAACTCGCGTATGCGGGAGGGCATTTATCCGGCGTCTCTAAAAAAGGTAAAGATATGCCCTTTGTACTAGGGAAAAGGCAAGAAAGCCGACCCCAAGTCATACCGTCCCATTTCTCTTGTCCCTGCCGTAAGTAAAGTGTTCGAAGTTGGCCTCAATAGAAGGATTATGAACTTTTTAGTGGACCGCAATAGTCTATCGGACAGGCAGTATGCGTATAGGGCGGGCCGCGCGACCACAGACATGGTGCGCGAGGTGGTGTGGCGAGTGTTGAGCGCACGCGAGTCGAGGCTACAGGTAGCCCTGCTTTGCTGTGACTTGTCGCGCGCGTTCGACACAGCCGATCACAGCCTCGTCGCAGACAAGCTACAGGTTCACGGTTTTCGCGGTCCGGCTCTATCTATACTGACCTCCTTCATGTCCCAGCGAACACAGGTTGTGGTAGGTGACAGAGGGCGCGTCGAATCAACCGAGATGGAGAACGTGATGGGCGTCCCGCAGGGCTCCTGTCTGTCCAACACCAAGTTCAGCCTCCTCCTGAATGACCTGCCCGATGCCATCGACGATGCTGAGATATACATGTATGCTGACGACGTTGCCGCCATAATTATGGCGCCAACGCACGCCCAGCTGGAATCAAAGCTGAACTCGGTGGTAAACAAACTCGACGGATGGTTCAAGTCAAACGGACTAGCGCTGAACAGGGACAAGACCTGCTTCATGGCCTTCAATCTCAACGGCCAGATGACAAAAACGTATTCGGTAGCAATAGGTCAAACTGTTCTCCAACAGGTCCCCTGTACCAAACTGCTAGGCTTCCACCTAGATAGCGCATTGACGTGGGAGACACATGTGGAGGAGCTGTGCAAGAAGCTCGCGGGCTCGTGTTTCGCCCTCAGGCGGCTCGCGAGAACTGCCACTCGCAGCGTCGTTCGCACGTGCTACTTCGCAACTGTCCACAGCGTCATCACGTACGGGTTGGAGCTGTGGGGCCGTGCTGCCGATCGTAATAGAGCTTTTGCGATGCAAAAGCGAGCCGTTCGTGCCATATGCGGGGTACAAAGTGACGTCTCCTGCGTTGAACTGTTTCGAGAGCTTCAGATATTGCCACTGCCCTGTGAACTAATATACCAGGTTGCCCTGTTCACTCACACACACCTCGATGCATTTCAGCGCAGGGGCGTGCATAGTACGATGAATCTGCGGAGCAACGTGAAGAAAGCGCAATTAGTAACGCCATCGCACCGGCTCGTCAAATCAGAGAGATCAGTGTACATCCTAGGGCCCGCGATCTACAACCGCTTACCTGCTTCCATCCGGGATGCACCATCCACCGCGTGCTTTAAGACTAAGCTTAGAGCTTGGCTATTAGAATTATTATTTTATAAAATTGAGGATTTTTTAAATTGATTGATTACTGATGATTATTGACTTTATTATTGACATTATTATTGAATATTTTTATTATTGTTATTAATTAATTATTTGACGGAGTTACTATTGTACTTCTATTATTTAATTTCAATTGATATTGTGTAAATTGTGTAATGAGATTTTATTGTACTATCTAATCTAATCTAATCTAATTTATGTAATGCGAATTGACTTGTAACTTTTGGTGTTACCAATAAAATCTGAATCTGAATCTGATTTGTGGCGATATTAGCGCCACTACTCACACACGTGCACGCAGTGCACGCTGCACGCGTAAAATAGTGTTTTGACGTTTATCTAGTAGAGTCTGGCTAATGAAAGTAGACTGAAAAAGCGCGGCAAATTTAAAAGTATCAGCATTGATACCCCAAAAATTAGTATGAAATGCAATAATCCTACTTGATACATACTTGTAAGTTATTATTTTTTATTGTAATAGTGTTAACACACGAGACGTATATGGTTGAGCTCAACCACGCACCGCGTTGACAGTTTTCGTCCCAGACGATCGTACCAAGTACCAACCCTTACCAACCGCCACGAACCGCAGTCAGTGTTACCATAATACACGGATGTGTCCGTATCTGTACGATTATTGAAAATCCAATACGGATGAATCATGGTTACGGATTTTTCCAAGCGACAGTTAATTTATGTCCAGATTATTCAGTAGATTCAGAGCAGTATTTAATATTGATATATTTTATTAATTAAACTATTATGGCAACACTACTGGTCTAAATGAGGAGCTGTAGAAGTAATATTACAGGGATTACCATGATCCAAAGGTCTGATATGCCAACGTACTTAAAAAACTTTTTTACCGCATTAAAATACATAATACAGACCAAAAATAACATAATTATAGGGCAACATTTTATTCAAAGGAGCGCAGAATTTATGAGGAATTTAGGCCTATAAAATTGAGTATTTATATTTGTCTACGCGGGGACACTGGTTAATAGTCAATTACAGGCACGATGCACAAAAACGATGCACTCACGTTAGAATAGTAGAAATAATAGGAAGGAAGTGGGCAGTGTTGCCCAGTGCCGGTGGAGAAATTCATCCATCCGACGTAGTGTTGCTAGTTTACTAGCAACACGCCCGTACATGCTGGGCGGCGTTGGAACCCTCCGGTTCCAAGATGTTGTCCTCTGCAGGGTCCAGCAAAGGACAGAGGTATTTGACACCTCGTCTGAAGGTGGCCGTGGGAGTCTTTACGTCTGCAACACGGGCCACATTGTCTTTTCCGTGGATTAGAGTGGTGATTCTACCGAGTCTCCAATGCATCGGTGGAATATTAGGTTCTTTGATAAGTACTAGGTCTCCGACCCGCATCGGCTTGCTGTGGACACGCCATTTTTGCCGCTGCTGAAGTTCTGTGATGTACTCCATCTGCCAGCGCTTCCAGAAGACCTGTCGGAACTGTTCCAATCTCTGGAATCGATTTAATCTGGTCGCAGGTCTGTCATGTATATCAGGTCCAGGTAATGAGGCAAGCGGTCTTCCGATGAGGAAGTGTCCGGGGGTTAAAGGACAGAAGTCATCAGGAGAGGATGATAGGGGACAGAGGGGGCGGCTATTGAGGATAGCTTCTATTTGACAGAATAGAGTCGCCAACTCTTCAAATGTTAGGTGAGTGTTGCCTAGAATGCGCTTTATATGAAATTTTGCAGAGCGCACACATGATTCTATCAAGCCTGAAAAATGTGGACTGAATGCCGGTGCAAATCTGAAATTAATACCCTCCCCTGAAGTGTAACTCATGATGTCATCAGAGTGGGATTTGATGAACTCTGAAAGTTCTCGAGATGCAGCAACCATGTTACGACCATTGTCGCAGAAAAGTTGAGTTGGTTTTCCTCTACGAGAGATAAAACGACGCAGAGATAGTATAAATGCTTCCTTGCTTAATTCACTTACAGCCTCCATATGTAGGCACTTGTATTTTAAACAGCAATATATAGCCAAATAACATTTGGTGATTTTGCAGCCTCTACCCTTTCGATCGGTGATGTAGTAGGGCCCAGCAAAGTCACAAGCACTAAATTCAAAGGGGGAGCCAGGATTGACACGTTGTTCAGGTAACATACCCATTATAGGAGTAGGTGTTTTCCCGCTGACTCTCCTGCACACAACACACTGTCTCGCAGTGGTACGAGCCAAATCTCTGCCGGCTATTGGCCAAACAGTTTCACGAATCGAACACAAAAGCAGCTGTGGGCCAGCATGCAAAAGACGAAGATGTTCCTGTCGAAATAATAGTTTTGTTAAGATATGTTTTGAATGTAGTAGCATTGGATGACGTTTTTCATATGGGTAGCAAGAATTTTCTAAACGTCCTCCAACCCTGATTATGTCCCTATCCAGAAATGGGCTCAACGACAAAATATTGGATGTAGCGCTGAGCTGGTTGTTTAACTTGAGAATCGACAGTTCCTTCGGAAAAGATTCAATCTGTGATAATTTTACTAAACTTTGAAATGAATGTTTGAGTTCTTCAGGCTGCAAAATACCAGTGTGTTTGTTGGTTGGATTTCTGCAATTGTTAATGAATCGATGTACATATGCGAATGAGCGTTGTAGAAAGTGTAGCTTTGAGTATCTATCAAATTCTATTAATGTTTGTTTGGTGTTTTCATCACAAGAGGTGATGTTTACCTTGACCTCAGGTAAATCATGTGTATCTGTATGTGTTTTAGGATAAATGGGTGGCCATTCTGATTCAGGTTGCCGTAAAAATGGAGGTCCCTCCCACCATAATTGGCAAGTTTCTATCTTATCTGCATCTACACTGCGTGTGGCTAAGTCTGCAGAATTAAATTTAGTTGGTACATGTCGCCATTGAGAGTGCTGTGCTAGCTCTAAGGTGGCGCTTACCCTGTTGGCTACAAAAGTTTTTAATTTGTCGTACCTCATGCCTAGCCAAGACAACACAATGGATGAGTCCGTCCAGAATACATTGCGAGCAATGACACATCGCAGAGCGCGACATACGGCGACCGCGAGCTGAGCGCCTAGAAGGCAAGCACACAGCTCTAGCCGAGGTATGGTTGTTGGCTTTACTGGAGCCACTCTAGCTTTGGCACACAGCAAGCGTGTAGTGATGTCGCCCCGCTCATTAGCTGACCGTGCATAGACTGCTGCTGCATAGGCAAATTTTGATGCATCGCAAAATATGTGTAGCTCTCTGAGGACAGATGCTTCACACATGACATGTCTAGGAATGTGTAGTGTGTGTAGGTATTTTAACTTGTCTACAAATTTGTACCATTGTTGAACTAATGGGTTTGGAATTGGCGCGTCCCATGGAATTTTCTTTATCCATAAAGTCTGAATGATAAGTCTGGGAATTATTGTCACTACTGATAACAATCCGAGTGGGTCAAATATCTTGCATGAGTCTGACAATATTGATCGTTTTGTTGGAGTTTTAATGTCAGCTTTATAATTGGTTGGAAAATGAATGAAATCATCGTTCGGATTCCATCCTATGCCTAATGTATGTGAAGCAGAGCTTATTGTTAGGTTGTTTTGTGTACGCAAGTATCGTTCAAACTCTCCACAAATCCTAGAAGATACACCAAACACAGCGCCACAGGATCATTTGTAATTTTTTATGAATGTCCTGGACGTTGACCATTCTATACATTTTCTCACAATCTCCTGATAATACATATGTATATTGTCTGAATCTTATTAAAATGTTGAACAAGCTATCTTGTATGTGTGGTCCTACCATCTGTATGTCGTTAATGCTATAACCTGATGTTGTTTTTTGACTACCATTGAAAACTACCCTTAAGCGAGTCGACTCACTGCTAGGTTTCCAAACTGCATGGTGTGGTATGAAATATGACGGTTGTGGTACAGTAGGAATCTCTGTTAGATGTCCAAGATCAGCATATTCCTTTATGAAGTTTGAGTATAGTCGTTTGAGTTCTGAATTTTTAACGAAGCGTCTTTCAAGAGCTAAGTATTGTTGTTTGGCTCGTTTAATTGAATCTCCTAAGCAATCTGGGTCTGTACGAAGGGGTAGCTGAACGCAAAACCTGCCCTCATCATTACGGTAAGTGTGCTTTACGAAGTGAGCCTCACATTGAATTTCTTCGTCGGTTTGTTTGTCATTTAACTCGGGTATTTGCTCTATCTCCCAGAACCTTTTGAGATTTTCGTTCAGTTCATCGTTTGAAATGATATCTTGAGTATTGGATTGGATTGATGCGTGATTGCATATAATGGAATTGTTTTGTTTTGTATTGTTTGTATACAGTGGGCCTGCCAGTATCCACCCTAGCTTTGACTTGAGCATCATGGGTTGACTGGGACCGAGGCGGATTTGTTCTGGTTCAATTAGATCCCAGAACAAGTCAGCTCCTATCAGTAAATCTACTGGTAAAGCTTGATTGAAAGAAGTGTCTGCGAGTTTGATGTTTGATGGTAGTTTAATTGATGAAATATCTATTGTTTTGCTAGGTAAATTTCCAGATATTTGAGGAAGCACCAGACAAGATAAATTTGATTCAAATGGACTGACCTTTGATTTTAGTTTGACAATGCAACGTTGTACTGAGTTGGATGAATGCACATTACCTATACCCATAATGTTTACTTGTGTTGGCTGAGGAGTCAATTCTAACATGGATTTTACTTTATCTGTTAGTAGCGAGCATTGGCTCCCGCTGTCTAAAAGGGCTCGTATTGTGGTGCATTTGTCTGTGTGTGGATTGTATAAATCGACTAAAGCGGTCGAAAGAAGTGTGCTATTGTTGTTAGTAGCTGAAGACATACTGACTATGTCCTGTTGGTATGGCTGATTGCTTTGAAAATCAATTGCAGTGGATGTGTGTACATTAGATATGTTTGCAGCCTGAGAAGAAGAATCTTTGCATAATAATGTATTGTGTCTGGCGGTTTTACACTTTGAACAAGGACCTAACCTGCACTGAGGCGAAGAATGACCTTTCCGAAGACAATTAAAACAGAGCCGGAGACGCATGACTTCGGAGGCCCTTTCCTCCACCGGCTTGGACAGGAACGAAGCACAATCGTACAGGCGATGACTACCCTTACATAAAGTGCAAGTAGGGGCAGGAGAGGCAGCAGTTGAAATTGCAAACGATTTGGCATGTGATTTCTCCGAATGTCTGAACAAATTGTTTGGTTTATGCATCATGATTGGACGATTTTCATGTTTATTGTGTTGTACTGATTCAAAAATATCTGCCCGAGACTTAAGAAATTGGAAGAACTCCTTTAATGTGGGGCTCTTTTGAAGAGAGTTTTTATGCTCTTCCCATTTGAATGTAGTGCTGTTATCAAGCTTTGCTGATGCCAAATGTACGATCAAAGTGTCCCAATGCTCAGTTGGTTCACCGAGGGTGCTCAACGCCCTTAGGTTTTTGGACACATGGTCAATGAGAAAACGTAAATCCTTAGCTGAATCTCGAGGCACAGGCTGCATGCTAATCAGAGAGTTTAAGTGATTGGTTATGAGCTGCTTTTCGTTGTTGTATCTCTCGCAGAGGAGACGCCAAGCTTCAGCATAGTTCTGTGCGCTGATTTCCAGGTTGCTAATAACTCTGGCAGCGTCACTCTCTAAGTAGCTATTGAGATAATGGAATTTATGAATGGGTTGTATCCTGTCATTATCATGTATGAGTGAAGTGAATGTGTCTCTGAATTCAAGCCATTTAAAACATGTTCCGTCAAAGTTGCTTATTTTAATTATTGGTAGCTTGAAGCTTACTGTGTTTTGTTTGTGATTGCATGCGTGACTGCATGTCGAATGTATTGAATTTTCTGGTGATTTACAGTCATCATTTTGTGGCTTATTCTTGTCTAAAAGTATCTGAGTTTCAGATAAAAGCATTGAAAACTCAAGTTCAAATTCTTCGCGGATGTCAAGCTCTGCGTCTAGCTCTGATGAATTTAAAAGTTCTATTTGTGACTGTAAATCATCAAAACCGAATGATAAATCTCTAAATTTTTCATATCGCTGGGCTAATGCACCCAATTCAACTGCAGTTACTGCCTTTGCTTGAGTGAATTTGTAAAAATAATTTTTGTATTTAGTTATGCGACCCTTGACGGAACTGCGCTTTGTATTCAAATCCTTCAAATTGGTTAACTGTATAGTGGGTACATTCAAGTTGACACTTCCCGCAGGTGACCGTGGAGGTGGCTCCTTTGTCTGAGACATTATGAGTTATGTACACTTTCAACAGAAATCGAAGGAAATAGTAGTAAAGAATGTAAGAAAAACCGAAACGTAAATTTGCAATTCGCGATCCGATCACGAAGTAGTTGAAGAGGTGCGCTGTTTTCGATGAGTAGAACTCAAAAACAATGAACGCGACCTTTGACCACGCCGTGTTTGCTGAAATTGCATGAATAAATGATTCGTGATTACACGCTATTTGATTGTTAATAACCCTTTGACCTTGGGTTTGTATTGAGTGTCGTGCGCGTGCGATATTGAGAAAAAAAGATGGATGCGCGCGCAATAATGCTCGGTGAAAAATGAAGTATTTATGATTATTTTCGTTAAATTTAGTAACAAATGAAGAGCCAATATGTTTATCTATCAAAATAGAAGTGAAGATAAGTGGGATGGGAGTTAAAAGGATAGACACTTCCCTGTTTTCTTCGCTTGCAAAATGGCGTGTCGGCGGCGTTGATCGGTGCCGGCCGGCGTTTTTGTCAACACTTTTTCACTGCTTTTAAGTATGTTATTGTATTGTATGTAATTGATATCACGTCGGGGTATAATGTCTACGCGGGGACACTGGTTAATAGTCAATTACAGGCACGATGCACAAAAACGATGCACTCACGTTAGAATAGTAGAAATAATAGGAAGGAAGTGGGCAGTGTTGCCCAGTGCCGGTGGAGAAATTCATCCATCCGACGTAGTGTTGCTAGTTTACTAGCAACACGCCCGTACATATTAAAACCCTGAGAGAGCTAATGTCGGAGTTTCTTTGCGCGATAAAATCCGAAACGTGGATATTTGCCAAAGAACTCTGGTTCTTAGGCAAATATCCACGTTTCGGATTGTCACCGACATGGCTGTTAAAATTTGCAAGTTGAAGTGGCAATGGGCAGGCCACATCGCTCGAAGAACCGATAACCGATGGGGAAGAAAGTTCTGGAGTGGAGACCACGAACCGGAAGACGCAGCGTAGGGAGGCCTCCCACTAGATGGACCGACAACATTGTCAGAGTCGCGGGCATCCAGTGGATGCAAAAGGTAGACTGTCGTTCAGTGTGGACGTCTTCTGGCTGATGATGATGATGATGATTACAACCCTGGACGAAGACGATTTTCGCATAATAATATACCAGTGAACGAATCACGTATTTTTTTAGAATTATTATTTAAATATAATAAACTTATTATTAAAATAAAAAAAGCACGCACGTCCATCCACTTCAGCGTCTCGTTAGTGACTGACGGCAGTTTGTCCGCGGA
This sequence comes from Agriopis marginaria, assembly GCA_932305915.1. Classification (NCBI taxonomy): domain Eukaryota; kingdom Metazoa; phylum Arthropoda; class Insecta; order Lepidoptera; family Geometridae; genus Agriopis; species Agriopis marginaria. The sequence continues at coordinate 15,767,072 of OW029916.1, read as the reverse complement.
CCGCTGCCCAGACGGCCTGACATGGTTGACCTCAACCATCCTCAACCGCGTTGACAATGCATAACGCTCAACCGCGACGGACCAGTGCTAATAATAATTATGTCCGTCAACTTCCCGTCAACACCGCCCCAGATGACCGGATTTGGTACGGCCATAGACAAATTGTCTATAGACGCACGCCGTTGACGGTTGACCTCAACCATATCCATACGTGTGTTAACACTATTACACAGTCAAAATACAGTAATGTTTGCATTTCATATTAATATTGGGGTTGCAATGCGGATTTTTTTAAATTAGCCGCACTTTTTCAGTCTCTACTTTCATTAGCCAGACTCTAAACTTGCAACTTATACTTTAGCTACTTTAAGGTCAAAAATCTGGTAATCTAGCTACTTTTGCAAAAGATCTAGCTACTAAGTTAATGGTCCAGTTGACAACACTGTGTCCCACTCGTGCACGGAACACTATTACTCCTAGCGGAGCACTCGTGCTCCCACTGCAAAGACGGGTGTCTATAATGGAGTGTCTATAATGTACAACATGATATTTGCTGACACGATATTGTACGACATGATAATGTACAGCATGATAATTGGTGTACATGTACATCGAATATCATGTTGTACAATCCATGTCGTACAATACTGGCCGTCAATTATCAGATCGTGTCTATAGCGTACGGCAAGGAATGCACAGCCAGGATTGCACAGCCAATAATTCATGTACGAGAAAGAAGTCCACGTTTTATCGGGCTGTGCATTATTATGCCGTACATTATCGTGTCGTGCAATTCAGGCCGTGTTTTGTCGAAACGGGCCGAAAATGTACGACTGATAATGTACAACATGATAAAAGGTGGCATCTCCCTATTGGCTAATATTGCTGAAATGTCTCTGCTCTTATTGGCTGTTGAGTCTATGACGTCTGTCGATTCTATGCTTTGTTTGAACAAGATAGTGTAAGATAGTCACAGATTAAAAATATGAGAACCATCAAAACTTTTTGGTGGTGAGGCGGAGAGAGGAGTAAAACTGTTTTAGATCTGTCACTCATTTCGAACCTAACCAACGCAAGTCTGACTCCAGGTGGGCTCCCGCCAGAAGCTCTTGTGGTCACCCCTGAGTGTCGCTTCGCCACACTCGACCTTCGCTTCGCTACGGAGGTCACCGGCTCGCTTCGCTCGCCACCTCCCTCCCTCGCCACCTTCGCTCCGCTCGGTCTCGTATGGCTCGCTCTCACTCAGGACCTCCCTTGAGCTTCTGGCTCCCGCGCTTTTTATATACACTCTAGGGGTAGGGACCACAAGACTAGGTGGAGTCGGAGTGCTCTGTGTCGATTCTGTGACCCATTTCGAACCTAACATACACAAGTCCGGATGCTCTGTGTTGGATCTGTCACTCATTTCATTTGTACCTAATACACTCGACGTGGAATGTCCACGTCTAAACGAAGCATCAGTTTTGAATTTTTATGGTCACCAATTATCATGCTGTACAAAATCGGGGTGTACATTATTAAACAGAGTCAATAATGCACGGCATGATATTGTACGACACAATAATGCACAGCATGATAATTGGTGTACATGTACATGGAATATCATGCTGTACATTATCGCTTGTGCATTATTGGGCCGATCTGATAATGTACGGCATGGTATTACACGACACGATATTGTACAACATGATATTCCATGTACATGTACACCAATTATCATGCTGTGCATTATTATGCCGTACAATATCATGCCGTACATTATCAGTGTCGTACATTATTGCCTCCCGCAAAGACTAGCGCACCTTTTTGCAACGCAAGTTTTATTTTATATTTACTCTAATTATTAAATGGATATCGGCATCAAAGATAACAGCTGTTAAACGTAGTGCTACTATTCTCTTTGACGGCGGTCTGCGGAGTACAAGTCAATAGTGTTCCTTTCCGTGGTATAAGTATACAGTACAGTGGTACTTTGATTCATCGTCAAAGCAGTGCCCAGAGGGACAGTGGCTCAAAGACACTATTACAGTGCTGTGCTGCGTGCATTCGACTAGACTTGGAATGAGTTGAATTCTCGACTTTCTTGTGATTATTTTGCTGTCCTTGGCCCCGCGCAAAGAGTACTTTTTAATGCCCCGCGCCCCCGCGCTTTGAGGACTTGAAAACACGGAGAAAAAGGAATCTAAGGAATCTTTATAAAATGGGAAGAAACAGCAAGTACGTATGACACATCTCTCATAAGATTATATTGATAATCCTACTTTTCCTTACTTACATAAACTGCTTGCAACGAGAGAATGAGACCAGGCTTCATTGCTGGTTTGCCGTATGCCGGTCGCGGTCGGCGGTGTTTTGTACAATCAAAATGGCGTCAATGAAAAAGCTTAGTTTGATTCTCAATTGTTGATAATTTAGGACATGTTTTGTTAGATTTTTGGCGCTAGAAGCCGGGTCATGTTGAAAATACATAACATGTTAACAAAACATTGCGGTCTTCTGCGGCTTGTAGGCAAAAAGTCAGTGGGTCCTTACCACCTGGCCCCCGATTCTACTAAACAAATTGTTTTTAAATTGAAATTGTTTCAATTTTAATGTTTAAATAATTGTCTTAAAAATTACAGTTTTAAATATTTTTTTATACTAGAAAAATACCACTATCTAATAATATAAATTAGTATAAAAAATTAAATAAAACTTCCAATTTTGAGGCAATTATTTAAAAATTAAAATCGAAACAATTACAATTTATAAACAATTTATTTCGTAGAATCAAGGCCCTGTTCTACTGTCAGTTTATGTTAGATCTTTTGGTTAACTTTGAACTGATCCGCGGTCGTGGCTATTGAACAGGGAAACTTGACCACTTTATATTGACTTCCTTGACAGAAATAGCCATCAGCATTGTTTTATTGTGTTTTTGTGGTCCAACAATAGCACAACCCAAATTGCCCCAAATTCATATGCCCTAGGTGGGAATCGAATCCACGCCCCAAAGTGTAGAAGGCAGGTTCACTACCAACTGGGCCAACGGAGCTATTGAGTATACTATGCATATAGTTATGCAAATTGCACAGAAGATCAGAGTAAAATCGACCCCTTTGCTTAGCGTTTGTGATCTTTTAGGACTCTGTCAAAACCTGGGCTTTTCTGGAGTCCTTAGAGAGATATCTGGCTGACTTGCTATATATCGAGGTGATTAGAAGTCAGTATGACACTGTAATAACATTATTTGCTATGCTGGCATAGCTGGGCTATATTTTTGCTTATAAATAGAGAATGTGGAATCTGCTTCAAAATATTTACTGTATATTTTACGTGAATATCCACCGCAATTCTTATTCTTATTCGAAATGGGGGCGATTAGTCCTGCACTGACGTCCCGCTAGGAGTGTATTATGCATTTCCCCCTACCAGCACCTACCCGAGCCAACCCAACTCCTTGAAATACCGGAGTGAGGCTCTGGGGCGCTGGCACAGTTGCTCCAGTGGTGTAGATGGTAGTGTAAGTAATGATGATGAAAAGCAGTCCAGCTGTTGCGACGACGCAGATGAAAGAGGCAACGGTGCCCCATGCAACCCGGCAGCGATTCTAGTTTCTCCTGTGGCTTCACAATGCCACAGCACATGCTCTACAGTTTCGTTCTCTTTCATGCAGCCAATTTTTCACCCACCGCAATGTTTGAGGAATAGGAAATGCTCAGTTACCTTGGCGGCAACTGAGCATTTATGGACTCATGCATGCTGGCCTCGGCTATGCTTTAGCCCATGATTTCACACTCGTCTATAAATGCCTCTCGCTGGCCGCTGCAGTACCAAATCATCATCATCATCAGCCAGAAGAGGTCCACTGCTGAACTTAGGCCTTCTCCTTTAACCTCCACACTGAACGACAGCCTGCCTTTTGCTTCCACTGGATGCCCGCGACTCACAATGTCGTCGGTCCACCTAGTGGGAGGCCTCCCTACGCTGCGTCTTTCGGTTTGTGGTCTCCACTCCAGAACCTTTCTTCCCCATCGGTTATTGGTTCTTCGAGCGATGTGGCCTGCCCATTGCCACTTCAACTTGCAAATTTTAACAGCTATGTCGGTGACTCTGGTTCTTTGGCGAATATCCACGTTTCGGATTTTATCGCGCAAAGAAACTCCGAGCATAGCTCTCTCCATTGCCCGCTGTGTGACTCTGAGTTTTTCCAAAAGGCCAACATTTGAGGACCTCGTGGACCAGTGATGGACATATGGTACTGAGTACCAAATAAAATTATTTAAATGTCATTACCATGTGCCAGTACAATGTAATGTGTGTGTCGTATAGTTATATTGTACCTATAATTTGCTTGTTCCTATAGATTGGCTGTACATGCGCAAAGAAAATATGCCCACAAGGCATATATTCCAGGGGCACCTCACAAAAGTGACGCTGAAATCCCAGAGCCAGAACAGACAATACCACCCCAACCTGTGGTGATGAGGGCTCGTAAGTCAGCAAAGGACTTATTAGACCAAGTATCCTTCCGGAGTAAGTTTATTGAATTTATTTATGGTTGATGACAAGATTTTTCTGATAATATTTGGTAAAACCCCCGATGCAAAAAGATGGGTGTTATAAATTTAACCTGTATATCGTTGTGTCTGTCTGTGGCATCGTAGCTCCCAAACGGCTGAACCTATTCTGATAAATTTTTATTTTTGTTTGAAAGTTGACTTTATCTAGTGTGTTATTTATTAGCTTTATTATGTAGAGAATCTGTTCAGCCGTTTGAAGATTATAAACTGTTTTATCGGGAGTTGCAAAACACTCTCGATTTATACTTTGTTGATTGATTGTTTTGTTTGAGACCACCAATGTATATTTACGTTTTGACTTGGTATGTAGGTACCAGGTGTAAAGGAGCAGTGTCAGTTGCAATACTTGGGATGTAGGTACCAGGTGCTAGGGCCCAGGCACCATTGACGGATCTAGGGGCCATGGGGGCCATGCCCCTCCCCAAAACACCTAACAATTCCATACATTTGACTCAGTTTTTCGATTTGATTCAGGTGCACTTTTACACAGCATACTCATAGGTACCTATACTTGTCAGAATGCCCCCCCCCCCCAAAATTATCCAGGATCCGCCCCTGGCAGGCACAGCGTTAGATGCAAGGTGTGGTAAAAGAAGGTGGTAGTCATCTCCACCTTGAAAAGGGAGACATAGTATAGCCCCATCTTAAAACTTCATCATGTAAAAGTGGGAGGTTGTCATCCCTATATTGAATCCCCATTTTGATACAGTCAGTATTCAGCCTCCCACCTTAGTAATTCCCACTTTAAAATAGTTGGTGATATTCAGCCCCAACTTGAAATTCCCATTTTGAAGTAGTCAATGTTATTCAGCCGTGGCCATTCAGTCAGATCGCATTTAGTTTTCAGATAATTGAATATTTGTGCACCACTTACCCAATTTTAGGGGTTGAAGTAAACTGATATTACTATATTTACAATAGCTATTTCTTACAAACCGTTTTGCATAAATTAAAATTATAGATTCTTTCTAAAATTTCATAAAATGTCTCTCAGTTCGGTGTGCCTTTTGGCATAGTCCCCCTCCAACTGTCTCCATTGCTATCATCTGCCACTCTTGCCTTGTATGTCCGCAGGGTCAGCCGAATGTCGTTATCCCATCTTCTGGTTGGACGTCCCTGTCTTATTGTGCTGTCTCTTGGGTACCATAGAGTGACTGACTAGTTATCATCAAACGCCAGTTACAGGTTGCGGTGCCGTAAAACTATTATTGTATTTTGTCATCATCATCATCAGCCTTTTTAACAGTCCACTGCTGGACTTATAGCCCACCCCCGAAAGGGTGATTGGGCCATATCCACCACGTTGGCCCAGTGCGGGTTGGTGGATTCACATACGCCATTGAATTCCTTCACTGTACGTATTACAGGTATATACGCAGGTTTCCTCACGATGTTTTCCTTCACCGAAAAGCCAGTGGTATGAAAATCCGTACATAAGCTCCAAAGAGCTCATTGGTACGGGCCCGGGGTTTGAACCCGCGACCTTACGCTTTCAAGTCTAGCGGTCTCCCAAATAGGCTACCATGGCTTCACGTATTTTGTAATATCGCTAAATTTCTCTATTTCTCTTTTTTTATAGTATATAGGCTTGCGCTTGGCCGCCATCTCGCCTGATGTTAAGCGACGATGCGATATGTCATAGACACTCCTAGCCTAGCGCTATTTGAATGACCAGTTGAATCTAGCGAAAGCTTCTACGCTGATTTCTTAGTGTAATATTACTAGTCATGTCTAGTTATGATCGTTCTAGCTTTAACTGATTTAATTTAATGAAATTTCAGATATTCATGAACATCCCGAAGAAAAAGATAGAATGTTAAACGTAAGAGTATTATTAAAACGGTATAACCCACTACAAAACGCTCCAGAACCTGCTCCCGTAATAACTAAAGAAAAACAAGCACCAAAGAAAAAAAAAGAACCAAGAAAAATAGAAGAACCAAGAAAAATTGAAGAACCAAGAAAAGTAGAAGTGCCAAGAAAAATTGTCAGTAAAAAAAGGAAATCATCAGCAGTAATAGCAAATTTATCGCAGATGAAATTAAGAACTCGTAGTAAGGCCAGGATTGTTGCAGTGAGCACAGTTACACAGAAACCGATAATTAATGATACAAGAGGCCGTAGATCTCAACGCACTCTAAGTGAAACAAGCACCGAAGACAATAGGCCCTTAAAATATTTATCAAAAACAAGAAACAAAACAGATAAACGGACATCAAAACAAGTCCCACAAACCGACAGACCTAAATTGGTATTAAAATCAATTCGAAAATCATTAAGAAAAAAAGCGACCAAGATTGTAAAGAAACGAAAGGCTTTGAAGAAACGAACAATAAAAGAAAAAGGGCAGAATTCTGGAGCTAAAAATCAGACCGAAGGAAATGAAGTGCGGTAAGTTAGCGGTTTTTAGGGTTCCGTACGTCAAAAGGAAAAAACGGAACCCTTATAGGATCACTTTGTTGTCTGTCAGTCTGTCTGTCAAGACCCTTTTTCTCAAGAACGCGTAGAGGTATCAGGTTAAAATGTATATCAAATACTTGGGTCTATGGTTTCTTTCAGCTGTGAAAAAATCAAACTTGTATGTCAACGCGATCAAAAGATAAGACAGTTTGTCAGCATGCAATACGTACTACCCAAAAGGACGGAACGCTTAAAAAAAAAACATGCAGAGCGAGAAGTACTATTTTTTGCCATTTGTCCCTTTCACACTATATTCTTCTATAAAATGACATTCATGAACACATATTTTTTTTATTAATTTATTGGCAACTGGATACAATGTCCTTAATGCATGAACACATATTAATGTGTGGTGTTGCCACTGTTGGAAAAATATCGTAACCGTAAATTTGGTATTATTTTGGGTTGTCCACACATTATTTTAACAGCATCATTATTAAATAGTTATATTTTTATTTGTGAAACATATTTTAAAAGAAAACTCCCGTGATTATTTAGTGTGCATCCGTTTATTATTGTAGTGATATAAATAAGGAATAAATTAGTATGTACGTGTGTTGAGTACTGCTGCCACCTATTCGACGGCGCAGCCAAGTACCAACTGGAAGCTTTAAATTCCGTAGACCGGCGTGCTATGACGCTGATTGGTGACAGCAAGTTAGTCGCCAATAAATTATATGGCCTCGAGCACCGCCGCAAAATAGCTTGTCTGTCTATTTTCTACCGGATATATTTCGGTGAGTGTGAGCAAAAGCTTCATGAGCTTATTCCACCCTCCCCCTTTTACTACAGGACAAGTAGGACTGCACACTATCACCCTTTCCTCGTGGAAATTCCAAAGATTCGTACACAACAATTTAGGTCGTCTTTTATGATACATACTGCCCAAGAATGGAACTCCCTGCCGTCCTCCTTGTTTCCTGAGAACTACAATCTAGGCATCTTTAAGGCTAGGGTGAATAGATTTCTTCTAGATCAACGTGTTCCATCCTCGGCCACACCGTTGCTTACCATCAGGCGAATGGGTGGCCAAACGTAGTCTAGTATGAAAAGTAATGAAGAATTTGTATCAGTAATTATGTCAACACTAGAAAGGGACAAATGGCTAAAGATGGTACCTCTCGCCATGCTCGTTTTTTCTGTTTGAAGCGTTCAGTCCTTTTGGGTAGTAGGTATCATGGGCTGTAGACACTTTACAAATAAACAATAGACTGACAGATGTCAGATGTGATCTTTTAACTTGGCCCTACTTTACTATCTATTACTGCTTTCTACTTCTAATACTAGTAATATTTTTCCAGGGCGTCCACCTCGGCTGCAGCACAGAATGCTGATCTAGATCCAAATGTGTTACCAGACAATGCGCCTACATTAAAGGCATTAGAACCTGAAGATGATTGTTCCCCAATGGAGCAGGATCATGGTGGGTATTGGTTTACTGTCAGCTTGTTATTATGTCCAACTCATTGTTTTCTGCTCACCACATCATTAATGCTTTTGTTTGTTTCAGTAGATCAAGAAAACGATTTCCAAATACCAGTAAATCCATTAGCAGGTAAGTTTTTATCTTATTTTGTCCCCTTGTTAAACTAGCTATTGGGCAGCCCATTTGGGAGCCCCTTGTTAAACTAGCCATTGGGTAGCCCATTTGGGAGACCTCTAGACTTGAAAGCGTGAGGTCGCGGGTTCAAACCCCGGGCCCGTACCAATGAGCTCTTTGGAGCTTATGTACGGATTTTCATACCACTGGCTTTTCGGTGAAGGAAAACATCGTGAGGAAACCTGCATACGTACGGAGAAGGAATTCAATGGCGTATGTGAATCCACCAACATGCACTAGGCCAGCGTGGTGGATATGGCCCAATCACCCTTTCGGGGGTAGGCTAAAAGTCCAGCAGTGGACTGTTAAAAGGCTGACTATGATGATTTAAGATGTTAAACTAGCTAACCTTATAGTAAATATCATATTGAACTTTTTAATTTCTTATCGGCATTCTAGGTTTTAACACTGCAATGGCAGAAAGCCCATCTGCTTGTCACGGATTGAGTTTACCACCTATAGCATTTCCGAGAACCTACAACACGAGTTACTCATAAGCCGTGTTAGTAGTTTTAAAAGGGTCGGCAACTTGTTACTTCACGTGTTCATTGGTTAAAGGTTTCAAGGCAGGTCGTCCTCTAGTTTCCAAAAATTTATGCATAAAATACCCGCGACAGTAATTTCCTTCTGACTGTTTGTTACCCTTGCATAACCAAACGAACGACTGAGCCCATCTTAGTCAAAACTCGTAAGGAAATAATGTTCATCATGAAACAAGACCTTTGATAAAATCTGTGTATACTATACCACGGGGTGCGCTAATATTAATGATCACTTACCCTTTTTTTTTTTCTTTCAGATTTTGTCATCAGAATCTTTAATTGCGACAAAAGTGACGATATTGGTAAGATATATATTATAAGCTGCTGATACAATAACTTTTATAAAGTTTTCTTGAGGATTTTCTATCCACAAACTACCTACCTGTGGTAACTACCAGTCCCACATAATTTTAATACCTCGGTATTTCATACAAAACCGGCCGGCTAAGGGAATATGGTCGGCTTGGACGCACGCGTGAAATTCATATTCATAAAGTTTCTTTAATGTTTCTTGCTGGAAACTCTGAAGCAAAGATTATCTGGCGGAGTGAATCGTGAACGACTTACTGAGTCTGGTATAATCTTGATCGTTTCCTTCGCAGTTGCTAACACGACGAGAGAATGCCTGCTTTTGAACTCAAAAAACGTTCCCGTAATATTAATATTGCGTTGTCGAACGAAACAAAATAGAACACTGTTTTAAACTATCACGGTTGTTAACTAAAGTTATATGACTATTTACGGGATATTTACCGTGGTAAGACTGTGGAATGAGCTCCCGATATTTCGGTGCAGTTACATGCACCACGTAAACAAAATAGCTTTCCGCATGTATGTTGTTGACCATATTTTGACGCCGTATTTTTCTGGCGTCTCCTGGAAATTACCTTATTTTAACTTTCAAATGGCTCGATTGTTGTTTTGAAGCAGTTCTTTGTTTCTAAAATAACTAAATTTACATTTTATTTATTAGACATGGGAATTACTCATGTATGATCAACAACTAGCTCTCTGGCTCGTCGAATGCATTCAATACGTTGAGAGTGCAATGTGTAGAAAGGGAAAGGTAGAAGAAAAAATGCATTTTAAATTCAAGTTTGAAATTCACGCCATAACACTCGCCGGAGTAAAAACAATGAATTTGATACCGTTCACGACTCATTGAGCGCATTCAAGTATAAACTAGTAAACTATTTCAATGGAACCTATACAAATGAATACTAAATTATTTAATACTAGCGACCTGCCCGCCCGGCTTCGCACACAAATTAAACCCGTGCGAAGCCGGGCGGGCAGGTCGCTAGTATTAAATAATTTAGTATTCATTTGTATAGGTTCCATTTAAATAGTTTATAACAATATTTCGTTGCTCGGAGGACATGGTAAATTATGGACCCCGGTTGCTTGCCCTGAAACATAGTATATAGCGGTTTTGGGGCAAGCACTGGTTAACCACGAGGAAGGAGGGAGGCAATAAGCTCGATTGGGTTGCCATCTCCAGACATCCTCAAAAAAATCCCTCTCTCTATTCCCTACACTCTCGCTCATAACCCATCCCCAATTTCTTTTACAACTACCCTATATAACATACAACAAAATACCCTCCACTATAAAAACCTCATTCCAATATTTACATATGAAGGAATCGGCAGACGTGTCAATTACCTACCTTATGTTACCCCTCTCCCACCCTCCCATTATATTCTTAACTTAATCCCATTATAAAAATATGTATATAACAATATTGTTGCAGGCCAAGAGGAGATAAACGACATGTCGGACTCATTAGTTCGAGTCCGGGAGTGGGTTGCGACTAGCTATGAAGAAAATCAGCATTATCAAAAAGAGAACTCTCTGTTTAAAGTTCCAACAACGCCGCGATTGCGGGTGCGTGCACCGCCATCACTTTGTTCAACAATAAGATCGCCTGTGGCCGTAATGACTTCAAAAGAAAGAGCATTGAGGGCTCGATGCCCCACTTGGAACTATAAAACATTAAGTGACGTCGTAGTGATAAAAGAACTAGTAAAGCGCTTTTGTGGCGAGTGCACGAGGTGCCGCGTCATCTTCAAACTCGATCATAGGCCGTTAAGTCCAGTCTTAAGCAATGCATCGGACATCTATGAATTTACTTCGGGTATAGACGATGAGTCCTCCACTTTACCATACAGAGAAAAACCAATTTTCTCCAATATATCCACACAAGCAGATCATGTTTCAAAGCTGAAACAAATAATGACAGATAAAGGAAAAAAAATATTTAAAGCTGCTCTTATTATCAAGAACAAAATAGAAGAGAATGAGCTGCTATTGCCCAAAGAAGATGCAATTTTAGCCCAAGTCATAGGGATACTAAACGAGTGCAATGCGGCTCGAATTCCTGAAAGGCCGGTTCCATTGTCGCCTTTCACCGAAGAGGAGATATGCGCGCAACCGAGCCGGCGTCGTTGTATCGACGACCATTCCATCCCGACGACGTCCATTAAGCGCCCGCGGCAGCGTGCGACCCCTGCGCTGTCCATGGAAATTTCACTTCCTGCTCCTATGCGAAAATCTAAAAAATTCTCGCCTACCCTCGAGGAATTTACAGTGGTAAGTCCATACAAGAAATTACATGACGTGTTTTAACAATGCAGTGTAAAACAGATTTATTTACCGATGACGCATGGATTTGGGTCTGCGCTCAAAAATATCCGAACCAAAGATACCGTTTCCTGATTTGTCGTTGCAACAGCCGTTCGTCATCAGCACGCTCGGTAAACTTGGTATACGCGGTACCGAAAGTTTACCGAGCGCCTATATTTCATTAAGTGGTTCCTGATTGGGACATGTGGTGTGCAGCAATGACCCTGAGCCGTCCCAGCGCCAGGCAGTGCTCGTCGACATCACCATCCCATATCATCCAAAACAGATGTCGTAATCGCCATCTAAAACCACCTTAATGAACCACAGTATAATGTGCATGGGATCAACTATCTACAACACTGTACCGATTTCAATAAGGAATCTAAAATATAGTCAATTTAAAACAAAACTAAAAAAACTTTTAGTCGAGAAATGTTATTACAAGTTAGCGATTTTATAAATGATAAATTTTAGTAATGACTGCAATAGGTCAATTTGTTTATCATACAATTACAGTAATGTCTATCTGTTAACTATTTAAATTAATAACATCATATCTGAACTTTTGAAATTATTTCGACAGTTAATTTAGTTAATACTTCTTTATATAAATAATTCTTACGGTATTTTTATACCATCTCTCTAGATTTGTACACCTACAAACTAGGCAAAACATGATACAAAGTGACTAATATTTTGACCCACCTATTGTGCATGCGTTTTTAAATGTGTGTATGATTTACTCGTGTTTTGTGCAAATAAATAATCTTTTCTTTATCACATGACGAGAATCTCGTGAACGCTGTGAACCTTGACTTGGCACACGATGGTAACCGCCATGTGGGATGTTAAAATAATTACCGCCCATTTTTTATTTGCTCTATCAATAATAACCCATTTATTTTTAACTCTTGAAAAGTATAATAAACTATAAACTTGTTTTCGATTTGCAGAGTCCAATTAAGTTCGCGCATAAAATGCAACTGAGGCATCCGGGCATTAGTCTTTGTGGAATTAAACCTCCACAAAACTTCAAGCCGCCATGCAATATGAGTGACCTAGAGCCAAACTTTAAAGTGACGAACCAGTACATTCATAGAATGCTAAAACGCTGGGGGACAGCAACTAGACAGTTGACGGCCATACGATCAATACAGGATCCAAAGACCCAACGGTCACCACTAGTAAGTTGCTTTACATTAATGTGACATTTTATTTATTTTATTTTATTTTACACTATTCAAAAAACAAACAGCTGAAACTAACTAATTATATTGGGTAGATAGTAGACGAAAGCTATAAAAAGTTTTCACTTATAAAATCGAAAGATGGTTATGATCCAGATCTTAAGACAAAGATGTAAAAAATAATAGCTAAACAGTAATTACTATATACATAATTTCTTGTTGAGAAAATAAAGTTCTTTAACCCGAATTATATTGATATACTACATGAAAAGAAGCCACATCATCCCACCGAGGTTTATAATAGTAGTGTAGAAAATTAGTAATGGTTTATGTACTAGTTTTAAAGAATGTGGTACATGCATACTGTTTGAAGAAATTCCTTTTAGCGGTAAATAAGTCAACATGTTCGGTATGCATTAAAGGTGTTGCAAATTTGGATAAAGTACGAGTTGTATCTGTAGTTTGTCGAACACGAGTCAGCGTGGAGTTTAAGACATTTGCGCCTAGTGTTGATACGACTGGGTATTTGTAGGTTTATTTTGGATTGAAGAGTGCTACTGTCAACGTTATTTAAAACAAAATTATGAAGAAAGGTTAGATCAGCCACTTCTCTTCTCTGAGCTAAAGGTCAGGACCATCTACTTGATTGTGGTGTTTACAAATGTATTCGTAGCTGGCGACATGTATCCTGTGCTTATAGTTGATAAAGCGCAAGAATTTTCTTTGTACTTTTTCAATTTTATCTATGTACAATTCATAGCATGGATTTCAAACTTGGGACGCATAATTGGGACGTAAGTGTGTTAGTAAGATGCGATATATAAGAGCCATTTTTTCAGTTCGAAGGGCTGGAGGTTGACCTCGTGAAATTATTCCAAGCAGTACAGAGTGAAGATGGCATTGAAACGTGTCAAAACTACCCCGCAAAATGGCAAGTTGTGGCACAGAAAATGAAGCTGTGCTGCCGTGGAAAAGCCTACACAAAACTTGAAAACATTTACCTCAAATATTTGCTTGGGTATAACACATTAACACAAGGTACGTTATTAGCTAAACTTATATTTTATTGCTGTGGTATATTTTTGAACTTCAATTATAAATGACTACCGGTCCGCCCCGGCTCCGCACGGGTATAGCTATATAGCCTATATTAATAAGTGAATTTGTAGCATTCAAACAGTGAAAGAATTTTTAAAATCGGTCCATTACTTTTTGAGCCAATTCGTTACAAACATACTTACATACAAATCTTTCCTCTTTATAATATTAGTATAGATAAATTATTATTAGTAAGTATGTCTGCCTAATGAGACGAATGGGAGGACAATGACTCCTAGTACTCCTACCTTAGAAATTGGCAAACAATAGCATTAGACAACGATAGATGAAAAGAGCAGGGAGTACTTACTGCCTTTGCCTTGCAGTAGGACAAAACAAGTTAAAAATAATTCTTATCCCTTCGTATAATAAATGTGTAGATGAAATACTGTTGTGCATGACTTCTACCTAAATAGAAAAAATATCTGATATTGGTTCCATATACGGGGTGTAAGGGGAACACTCTCGAAGCCAAAAGAAGGTAATTGTACTCATTATTATGAACAACTTTTACTATGGGACCAGCCCTGAAATCGCGAAAAAAATATCATCTGTTCTATAGAAAACGGTCATTGACACTCGACAAAATTTATGGAACAGCAGATTTTTTTTTCACGATTTCAGGGTTGGTCCCATACTAAAAGCGGTTCATAATGATGAGTACAATTACCTTCTTTTGGCTTTGAGAGTGTTCCCCTTACACCCTGTATATATATAATATCTAAAATTACTGTTTGCGTTGTTCAAGTGGAATGGCCTAAATACCATTATTACAAGCTCTTTTTGTATTTTTACTCTATGAAATTCACCAAAAATTTGTATAATTGGGTTTTCGCTCTAAAATATCTGAACCAAAAGTAGATTTAAATAAATATATAACGGGAATAATATAACAGCTTGTATTAAAAAGAACAGCAAACCTACAATCATTTCTTAATTTATCAACTAAACTTTTCAGTATCCATAGCCCGATGGATTAATTCATATGTATGGTTCTTTAACCTTTATAGTTTTGTTGTCTGTCTGTCTAACCGGCGGTCTGCTATTTTCTCCTCACTACGTGTACGAAGTCGTGGCCGGATTCAGGTAGTTAATAATATAATGTAAATAAATAAATATTCGGGACATTTTTTGCACACACGGTCATCTGACCCCAAACTAAGCAAAGCTTGTGATATGGCTGCCAGAGACTGATATACATACATATATAGGTTTAAATACATACTTAAATAGATATTAACACCCAGATATAGAACAAACACAAATGTTCATCACACAAATGTTTGTCCTAGGTGGGAATCGAACCCGCGCCCCTAAGCTCAGAAGGCAGGTTCACTACCAATTGGACCAACGGGCTATCAAACTAAATGTCTACCTACAATTTTGATGGTGCTTGAGTGGAGACCATGAACTGGAAGATGCAGCGTAGATAGGTCTCCCACTGGATAGATCGTCAACATCGTGAGAGTCGCGGGCATCCAGTGGATGCAGATAGTAGGCTGTAGTTCAGTGTGGAGGTCAAAGGAGCAGGCCTAGGTTCAACAGTGCACGTCTTCAGGCGCCATGATCATGATGATGACAATCTTGAATCATACAAATATCTGTCTGGGGGTATACTTGCTCTACCTACAGATCGTAATCAAAACACACACACAAACACTAATAATACACAAACACATAAACACTATTTCTGTATTATAGAGGAACGCAAAAAGGCGGATGTGGAGGTGAATTTATGCTGGTTAAATCAAGACATCAATTCTGTGATGCGTGCGCAACAGCCGCTATGGAGGCAAGAACGCATGAGAAACGGCCTGCCTACAGACGAAGTCGCAGTCCCCTCGCATTTAGGAAAAGTTTGCGCTGAAGCCGAAGAGTGTGTCACGCCTGGTCGATATATGAATTATAGTAGCTTCAATAAGGTAACCACATTCTTTGCTGCATTTTTGTTTTGTTTTTTATAACGCTGATAAGTCTGCTTTTGACCACCAACTCGCCTGTTGATAAGCGACGATGTGGTCGAAGATGAAACACTTTTGCAAAACATCAAAATTATAATCCTCGTTTTGTCATTTTGTATCGTTGCATGTTTATTAGTATTATCGTTGTAAGTATTTTATTTAACGTGCTACCACGATTGGGTTGTTTTAGCTGGCGCTGCGAGTGCAAGGGACTTACTTCCCTGACAATGGAAACCCGAGCCCGGAGGAGGTGGAGCGGAAGTATTTAGATATAGTGATGTCGGCGAATGCGCATGTGTGCGTATACGCAGCGTCTGTGGATGCGGCGGAGCATGTGGCCGGGTTTCCTGTCAATCCAGCCGATAGCTACTCGAGCAACGCTTGGAACCTCAAGGTATTTTGATTTTTTAGGGTTCCGTACCTCCTCGAAAAAAGGAACCTTTATAGGATCACTTTGTTGTCCGTCCGTCTGTCTGTCTGTCAAGACCCTTTAATTCAGGAACGCGTAAAGCTATCAAGTTGAAATTTATATCAAACATTATATCAAGTCTACAGTCTCTTTTAGCTGTAAAAAAACTTGTAAGTCAAGGCGATCAAAAGATATGACTGTTTATGTCGCATATTTTTGCATATTTTGCGATTTTGACAATTTGACCTAGATTTTTTTTTTTTTACCAAATGTCATGCATTTGGTATAAAGAAAGGTCTTAAAGCACATACAAAGGCAAAATCCGAACGTCGTAAATTTGCAGTTAAATCGTATAAAAAAATTATATTACAAACTTATATTTTGTAGTTGGTATGTATAGGAGCAATACCTGCTTGCAAACTAAAGTTAAGTTTGTCTTTCAATATTTCAACCTTTTTTCGTCGAGACTATTTTTTAAATGGATGAACTATCTTAACTGAATCTTAATCTAATTGAATTAAGTTTGTACGGAATCCTCAGGGTGCGAGTCCTATACAGACATAACATATAACAAAAAAAAAAAACGAAATTGACGATTTGAAAAAAGAAGCCTTAAATTGGCATGGCATAGGTTTGTTGTATAAAGTTGGTAAAAAAAATGTAATGGTATTTTTTTATCGACGGTAAGTCCGCTTTTGATCACCAACTCGCCTGTTGGTAAGCGACCATGTAGCAGCTACGACGTTGTGTGACATCGAGACAGACCGATAGATGCAGGGACACCACGATTATATTACGGATCCTAGTTGTTTTATGGAACTCTTGAAACATATAAATAACTAGCCGTCCGCCCCAGCTTCGCACGGGTATAGATTATAGCCTATGTCACCCGGGAATAGTGTAGCTTCCCAACAGTGAAATAATTTTTCAAATCGGTTCAGTAGTTTCGAAGTTTATTCAATGCAAACAAACAAACAAACAATCAAATCTTTCCTCTTTATAATATTAGTATAGATATCCTGGTAATTTTTAAACTTTCGCGATTTGAACGCATGTTTTAAATGTTTATCGGGACTTATCACGTATTATTTAATATAGGTAAAAATATGTACCTTTCGCTCGACGTTTCATAAAAGGTACATATTTTTACCTATTATTGTATAATACGTGATAAGTCCCGATAAACATTTAAAGCATAGATATCCTAGTTCGTTGTTTGTTTCCATCGATTTAAAAAAACTGCGTGTGTGGTGCTTTGTGGCAGCAAAGTAATAGTTGTTCTGTTTGACAGCTGCTGGGTTCCAGCTCGGACAACCTACTGAGCTACCTCGGCCCCAGGCTGGGCGTGTCGTCAACCTCCAT
Organism: Agriopis marginaria; assembly: GCA_932305915.1. Lineage (NCBI taxonomy): Eukaryota > Metazoa > Arthropoda > Insecta > Lepidoptera > Geometridae > Agriopis > Agriopis marginaria. The sequence goes on along the minus strand of OW029916.1, from coordinate 15,749,266 downwards.
TCATTACGGAATGATGTTTTCAACAAGCTGCTGGCACATGGACCCAACGTCCATACCTTGGATTGAATACCTTCACAGTGGAAGCCCCAAGATCTGGTAAAAAGCGACACTTTTCGATACTATTTGATAACTAGTAAGATTTCAATGAATTTATTCCTGCATACAGATTAAATAAGAACAACTTATAATATTTAAAAAAAAAAACTAAAAAAACACACCTGTCTGACCCGTTAAAACAAACCAAAGGAATCAAAACTCGAGGGGTCATAACGACAGAAAAGAGAATTAAATAGAACGGAAATGAGAAGGAAAATTTATCGCAAGGCATTATGACAGAACCTTGATTGAACATTCTTATTTATGTCGACACGTCAAACTCCGCTTCCAAAGAACTTAGACCTTACCTTTTTGGGTTTGGTCTCAAAGTTCTTTGTCCGCATCACAGTTGCTAACTGATTTGAACTAATTTGATACGACTTGACGAGGGTCTGTCGATGGAGCCGGGACAAACCAAATGAGCCGAAACTCGAGGGGTTTACTAGTAGCTATTGTAGAGTTCCACTATCCACCTCCTGGCTCCATTAGATCAGTCCGATGGTACAAAATTATTGTATTGTCATCCGAATTACATATTATACTTGCAAAAGTTTCTAATGGACACGACAATTGGTAGTGGTTAAAATCGACTACCAAGATTTTTTTAATTTTGTATTTGGTTACAAGTGCAGCTAATAAAGGTGTTATAAAGAGTAAACTGCATACCTACAACTAAATTACATTAATTACATAAAATTACAGGTACTCGATTTCGGCCGATCAAGAAAACAAGTTCCGCGCGGCTGCGGAAACGTTCTGTCCGTTTGCGGTTCAAAACAAGCCAATCTGGCTGCCGTGCGACATCATAATGATCCCACCGGACATGCTCCGGCAGTACGGTGTTATTGTGGAGAGGCACGTGCAATATCCCGGTGAATTCGTGATTGTCTACCCGAATACCTACTGTGCCTGCATCGACACCGGGCTATCCGTCTCGGAGGGCGTTTACTTCGCGCCTCATGACTGGATAAAAACCATCGAAAAAATATTCTTGGTAAGAGAATGGGTATTTATATATATATGACGGAGCGAGCCTCAATGCGTGAGAGGGGGCTCCGGTCAGTGATGGCTGATTTTCATCAGAATATCTTGGTTCTATGTCGTGAGTATAGTGGCCGAGGAGAATGAGACATCGCACGTACATTGACAAAGTTTTTATTTCGAAGCGCTATGATTACTAATTACAATATCAAATTACTTGAAAATTACTTGGGACAAAGTGTTCCTAGTATTAGGTACATGCAAGGGTGACGTAGCTGTTAAAATTTGCAAGTTGAAGTGGCAATGGGCAGGCACATCGCTTGAAGAACCGATAACCGATGGGGAAGAAAGGTTCTTGAGTGGAGACCACGAACCGAAAGACGCAGCGTAGGTAGGCCTCCCAATAGATGGACCGATAACATAGAGTCGCTGGCATCCAGTGAATGCAAAAGGCAGGCTGTCGTCCAATGATGAGGTCAAAGGGGGAGGCCTATGTTCAACAGTGGACGTCTTCTGGCTGATGATGATGATGATGAGTGGTGATAAGGGTGCTGACCACGAGGTGCCATGTGTTTACAGAACCTGCAGACCAGTTGCGAGCCGAGCCTGTTCTCTATGGAGGAGCTGCTGATTGCGATGTCAACGAACGCGAACACGCCTTTCTCCCTGCTGCAACAAGTACACAAGGTGCTCGCCCCGCTGATGTACGGCGAGCTTTCCTTGCGTTCTAAAATGGCAAATCGGAACATTGAACTCATGTCACCGCAAGTAAGACACAACTGATCAAACATTTACACTTCCTTAAGATCTCTGGGCGGGCAGGGCTAGCCATCCGGTGCATATGAACTTTTATCAGTCACTGATGCAACCACAGAAAAGAGAAGTAAATAGAACGGAAATCTGTGGCCAGGCATTATGACATTACCATGATTGAACATTATTATTTATGTCAACGCGTCGAATTCCGCTTCCAAAGAACTTGGACCTTACCTTTTTGGGTTAGGTCTCAAAGTTCTTTGTCCGCATCACATTGGGTGACTGATTTCGAACGTTTCGTTTATATGGGTGCAACTGGCTACAGCAAATTTCTTACAAAATGCCTTGACAGCCGTTCTAATTTAAAAAATAAATAAAAACTTTTCTGTTGTTGCAACCCTGGGCACACTACTGCCATAAATATGATGCCAATTTATCGATCAATTTAATATATTTTTTCAGTATGTGTAATGTATTTAGTTATATTCTACATAGTATTAATTAAAGTCGCTTTCCGCGTCTGTCTGTCTGTATGTAAGTTTTCCTATGAAAATAAAATAAAATAAAAGTATGGCCGCTAACTCCTTCTAAACCACGCAACGGACTTGGATGCGGTTGTCACCATCAGTTTCAGTTAGATACTTTTTCACGGAAGGTTTATATATATAACTAGCGACCCAACCCGGCTTCGAACGTAAATTACAGCCGTGCGAAGCCGGGCGGGCGGGTCGCTAGTTTGTAATAAATTAAACATTAGGACACATGCCTATTGCTACTTTACGGCTTTCTCCCGTCAGGTGTTCCTGGATCAAAATCCGCGGGCCACCGATGGCTCGTGGCAAATTCAACCCACGGGCGAGTGCAGCTACTGCAGATGCACTTTGCATCTCTCAAGGGTAAATTTTGAATATTTGTATATAAGACTTCGTACACTTCGTACTCGTAGACTTCCATATTTTTATTTTTTTATTATTATAAATAGGCTTGATCCTGGCCGCCAACTCGCCTGATGTTAAGCGATGGTGCGGAATACGATGGAGCACGTAAAAAAAAAAAACTTAATATAAACTATCAACCCCTTTTTGCTCCTCTTAATTTACCTCTTTCGCAAGATCTATTCTTAGCGAACCTTTACACCCCATAAGGAAATACCTCCAAGTTTTAGCTTGGAGTAAGTTAATCAGATATCTATACTAATATTATATTATATCGTATTATTCTATAATAAAGAGGAAAGATTTGATTGTTTGTTTGCATTGAATAGGCTCCGAAACTACTGAACCGATTTGAAAAATTCTTTCACTGTTGGAAGCTACACTTTTCCTAGGTAACATAGGCTATATATTATTTAAAAAAAATAGGTATCCTTACTAAAACTCCAATAATGTAACCCAAGGTGTAAAAAAATAGATTTACAATTTAACTTTGCGTGTTTGACAGTTCTAAGACAGGACAACGTCTGTCAGGTCAGCTAGTCTATCTATATCTATTCTCTATGTCTACATAGTATAAATTAAAGTCGCTTTCCGCGTCTGTCTGTCTGTATGTCTGTATGGCCGCTAACTCCTAAACCACGCAACGGATTTTGATGCGGTTTTCACCATCAGTTAGATACATTTTCAAGGAAGGTTTATATATATAACTAGCGACCCGCCCCGGCTTCGCACGTAAATTACACACGTGCGAAGCCGGGCGGGCGGGTCGCTAGTATAGTATATAAAAGCGAAATTTATCTACTCACTCACTCATTAAACACGAAATCTCGAAAACTACTTGACATACGAAGCTGAAATTTGGCAGGTAGATTCCTTATGAGGTGTAGAGGTCCGCTAAGAAAGGATTTTGCGAAAGTGCCGAATTAAGGATGACAAAAGGGGGTTGTAGTAGCGAGGCCGAAGGCCGAGCTCTACGCGTACGAAGTAGCGGGTTTCAGCTAGATATAAAAGCGAAATTCATTACTCACTCACTCATTAATCACGAATTCTCAAAAACTACTTGACCTACAAAGTTGAAATTTGGCAAATAGATTATTTATTGGGTTTAGAGGTCCGCTAAGAAAGGATTTTGCGAAAGGGCCGAATTAAGGGGGGCAAATGGAGGTTGAAAGTTTGTATGAAAGTCCTTTGTTTTTGATGTTAGGGACATGAAATTTAGTATTCAGGTTAATGGCTTAAAATAAATGAATACTGTATAAAAAAAAAAAAAGTTAAGTAAAAGTAAAAATAGTAGTCAGCTTTTTAGGGTTCCGTACCTCAAAAGGAAACAAAACGGAACCCTTTTAGGATCACTTTGTTGTCCGTCTGTCCGTCTGTCAAGACCCTTTTTCTCAGGAACGCATTAAGGTATCAAGTTTAAATTTATATCAAATACTCGGATCTACGGCTTCTTTTAGCTGTTAAAAAAAAAACTGCGACCAGAACCACCGGAGGATGGGCAGCAGCGTCCTGTTAGTACACGGTGAACGTACTGCGATCTCCAAGCCGCCTACCAAGCGTGGGAATTATAGTAACACCCCTCTCTAAGAGGGAGGCCTTGTTCAGCAGTGGACGTTTAATGGCTGATGATGTGATGATGTGAAGGTCTCACCGCAAATAATAAGGGAATAAATCCGAGGGATTAACAACTTTCCGAATCCGGAAAGTTGTTAATTTCATATAAGATTAAATAAAATAAAAAACATTTGCAATTACAAACTTACTTTTAGCAGTTGATGTGTATGGGAGCACCTGTTTGCCAACTACAAAGTTAAGTTTGTTATTCAATATCTCAATCTTTTCAACCTTTTTTCGTCAAGACTCGATTTCCGGGACTGATCTACATACATATTTATTAAGTTTGTACGGAACCCTCGGGTGCGACTCCTACTCACACTTGTGCGGGTTTTTTAAAATTATATGCTTATATTAATGTATTTTGTTGTTTCTAGGTGGTGGGAGTGACGGATGGACAGACGGGGGTTTGCGCAATGCACGGGCTCAGCTTGTTCGAGAGCGCAGTCTCACGTCGGGTACAACTTACGAACGTCTACTGCATCACGTTAGTAGATAATACAGAAATCTACAATATCATAAATAAACTCCGTGAGCGCGTGATCGTCAATGTAAAGGCGGCAATGTAATAAGCAAAATAAATATGTATACCAAATTATTTTAATATTGACCAATCAATGGATATTTTTGCCCTACAGAAGGTGGTGTAGATAATTTGTATGTTTAGGTATGACTTGACTACTCGTGAAAAATAAATCGTAAAAATACAATTTCTCGTCCCTGAGAAATGTAGACGTTGCCATCATCTTTAATTGAAGGTGCCAACATTTCCTTTTAATCCACTTTTTGTGTTTGAAATGTTGTTTATATTTCTCATAGACACTTTCGGCAAATGATTAAATGTTGAGGCATTATAAAAAAACAACACTTTTTCCCTCCTTTTTGTCCTTGCAGAGTAAGGGGTAATTAATAGATTTTGATACAGAAGACGTCTAAAGATGTATATTGAAGAAATTTAACTCTGCGAATAAAGTTTTGATATTTAAGCATTGACCACCACCGGAATGCACCCACCGGATGGGCAGCAGCGTCCTATATAAGTGCACGGTGAACGCACTGCGATCCCCAAGCCGCCTGCCAAGCGTGGGGATCATTGTAACACCCCTCTCTAAGAGGCCTTTGTTCAGCGGTGAAAGTTTAATGGATGATGATGTGATTTAAGCCAAAGTGATTTTGTAGTTATTTATGTAAACAAGTAGGACCCGAGGTTACTTCCTTGCGGTACGCCTGGTTTAGTTACGAAATTAGACTACTCGTTCTTCCATTATTGTGTCCTTGTATTTGACCAGTAATTTGTCTAATTACTACCGGTATGATGCTTATTTCTTCAACTTAAATTTTTTTTTTAAATATTGATTGAAATTAGATCACTTTGCAATTTCAACCGGGAAGATGGATTTAAGTTAGCGGTGTCGTGGAATCTCATAGTAAGCAAGTGTACAAACCGCGATGTAGGTACTAAATCTTTTATCGATACAGTCAGTTTTGTGTGTCGTAGTGATAAACCTGAGATTTCTCAAGATCAAGTGAAGGTAGAAGAACACAACACACGCTCTTCTCGCCGGACTCACCCGCAGTTTTCAGTCAGCTCGTGACCACGGCCATTGTAACATGGTCGAACCGTCGACCGAGAAGCACCTATTTACACCTAAATAAAATAATACGCGATAAGTCCCGATATACATTTAAAACATGTATTCAAATAGCGAAAGATTAAAAGTAACAAATCACTACATTTTCTACTTGACCTTCTGTGGGGCACTTTTTGTTTCGGCAGACTGGCGTCGTTAGATTTTTATACTGTAGATGACTGAAGATGACGTATATTTAAGAAATAATTTAAGTCTGCAAATAATTTAAGCTTTGAGACTGAACTGTTTAAAACCAAAATCCCCCTTTTAATAAAGGGAGGAACTTATGCAAGTATTTAATTATTGTATTATAATGGTGGCTAATTAACGTGTACATAATTATAAAGTCTGTACGGTGGTACCGATGGACTCAAAACTAGGTAAGGCATATACAGTAGAATCCGTTTATTATGACTCCGCCTATATTGACCATACACACCATATATTATATTACGTCATAATATATACCCTATATTATGACGTAATTACACTACGAAGTTTGGTTTTTATATAAATTCTTTATAAAAAAAGTCGAATATAATGACTTCCCCTTACAGTGACATACGGCTTATTATGACCCATTTTTAATAAATTATGTCCGGTTATAATGACCGATATGATTCTTTACACCTTCGGTAATGATTCCCGACGACGTTCGGCACGTGGCTCGTTTTTGTTTTGAATCTCAGCGTGTATTTGACCATGGCGATGTCTTCTATACACAATAGTATTAGAGACTGTTTTTACAATAAAATGAAAAAACAAAAGCAGACAAAAATTACAGATTGCCTACATTAAACAATATGTATGTACTGCATTACGTGCAATTTTTATTTAATATGTATGTATACATACTATGTTTCTCTATTAAAATACTTAAGTACATATTTACATAAAAAGGTTTTTTTTCTTCACAAAATGCTTTGTATGACGTCCGCTTTTTATGACGTGTTTGTCAATTCCTTTCGATGTCATAATAAACGGACTCTACTGTATTTAGACGCCCCCTTCGGGTAGCTACTACACTATAATTGATGTTTGTATGGAAACATTCCTATTTACATTGTAACCAGTTAGTGGTATTATCTTAATTTTCACAGTGTCATTTGCTTGTCTCTGAGGAATAAATGTAGAGACATCATTCCGAAACCATGACGCAAAGAGGGTTTGTAGTTAATTTATTTATGTAAACAATTGGAGGCCCAAGGCTACTTCCTTGCGGCACGCCTGGATTAATAATTGACAAATCTGGCGACTGTTTCTACCATTATTGTGTCCTTGTTGTATTTGACTGGTAGCTTGTCCAACTACTGGTCTGCTGTGATTTATTGTTTAGATATTAGTACGTCAAATAATTATAATTATTTTAGTCATTTGCATAAAGATTTGTTAATTTTAAGCGTATTTTTTTTAATGTATGTGTAATTAATGTTGGAAGTACATTACTGTGACGGCAGGCAATAGAAGCACATTTTATGGTCGTGCGTGAACATGGGGTGGAGGCGTAGCCGAGGCCAGCTTACGTGAGTCCATAAAATAGGTGCCGCGTTAGTACATTTCTCAAACTATGCGAGGATGTTAACAATAATTTGTACATAAACTAACGACCCGCCGCTCGGCTTCGCACGGGTGTAATTTACGTGCGAAGCCGGGGCGGGTCGCTAGTTATATATATAAACCTTCCTTGAAAATGTATCTAACTGATGGTGAAAACCGCATCAAAATCCGTTGCGTGGTTTAGGAGGAGTTAGCGGCCATACAGACAGACATACAGACGCGGAAAGCGACTTCAATTTATACTATGTAGAGATATTTTGGTGTGATTTTTCACATCTCACATTACCAATCGAAATATCCAGATGGCTATGGCTTGTACGACTATTTTTTTTTCTGAATTTTTTTGGTCAAGGAAATTTTATTCTTTAAAATTTTGAACCAATTCATAAACTCTTAACACAGATGTATCTGTGACATGTATTTTATTCCAGCTCAAATATTGTAATTTAATTGAATAAAATTGATTTAAAACCGACAAATTTGGTATAACAGGCCGTTAATATACTTAGTTGAAATATTAATGCTTAAACTAGTACCTGTTATACAATTAATATGTTACCGGCAATGTGTATAATTTAGGTATTCTATACAATGCCTAGGCAATGTATAGAATGCCTGGGGCGTCCAGGCAATGTATGAAATATTATGAATGTTATTGACCGTTTCATACTTTACCTAGGTAATGTGCGCGAGTGTGTGTGTGTGTGTGTGTGAGAGAGAAAGAGTATGAGTGTGTGTGGGTGAGTGTGAGTGCGAGTGTGTGTGTGTGTGGGGGTGAGTGTAAGCGCGAGTGTGTGTGTGCGTGGGTGGGTGCGCGCGCGCGTGCATGCGTGTACCCGTGTGTGTGTGTGTATTCGTGAGTGTGTGTTTGTCAACACCTTGTTTTAAAATTACAGACCCATCTCGCTTCTGAGCCATGTTTATAAGCTGTTTTAGAGGGTCATCACGCCTCCCGCCCGCGTCGCAAGGAGTTTACTTCCTGCTCGCACGTCTCCCCCTTCCCTGCTCTCGTATTTTACACACATTGCCGGCTGCGCATTCGGCATTGTATTGAATACCTAGGCAAAGTATAAAATAAATAATATTTCATACATTGCCTGAAGGCATTGTATAGAATACCGGATTATACATATTGCCGGTAACATATATAATACTTGAGTAAATTAAGTAATCAAAATAATATGTGGGTGACACTGAAAGTTTTTAGAATATCAAAACGGCGACTAAATAACGAATTTATAGTTTTTCAAAATTAACCCCTTGACAATCTGTGTATTGTTCCATTCGATTAAACCTCCGAGAGAAAGCCCAAGCGTGCCTCAGGAGATGACGACGGACTTGGCCTAGCCGATGGTTTGAGGTACATGCACTCACGTGCGACATGCACTATTTGCAGGGCTGGGCAAAATACATGCTTTGCTTTAATTGAAATACAAATTTAAAAATACTGTAACGCAAGTAATTAAAATACGAAATACAAAATATCTTTAAAGTAAGGTATTTGAAATATAAAATACAAAATACAGTATTTTAGCTATTTTTAATTGAAATAATTTTGAATAATTTTTTTAATGGCCAGTTCTATGAACTTTTAGTGTCACAATCGTAACTAAGGTGGAGGGGCCTTACATCCAACTCCTAACGCGGTATCAAACTAACGTTAAAACCGCGCAGTTCGGAAAATCACGCGAACGTGAACCTTAACGGGCCCAGATATGGTTTGCGGTCGCGCTACATTTTTTCATCACCTAAACTGAAGTTTAAAAAAAAAAGTTTTTTTTTTATTTCTGCTCCACAATGATTAAATAAAATATTGATTTGTAATGTGAAATGGTGTGTTTTGATTTTAACTTTACTAAAACCCGCTGAAGACGATGCGCAGTAAACTCGCGTACCTACTGCGCATCATCTGCAACGAGCTTCACATTGCATTGTATACCTACCAATAATAATTCATCATCATCATAGTCAGACTTTTAAGAGTCCACTGATGGACTTTTAGCCTACCCCCGAAATAGTGATTGGGCCATATCCACCACGCTAGCTCAGTGCGGATTGGTGGATTCACATACGCCATTGAATTCCTTCTTCGTACGTATGCAGGTTTCCTCACGATGTTTTCCTTCTGAGAAGCCAGTAGTATGAAAATCCGTACATAAGCTCCAAAGAGCTCATTGGTACGAGCCCGGGGTTTGAACCCGCGACCTCACGCTTTCAAGTCTAGCGGTCTCAAATGGGCTACCACGGCTAATACAAATTACAATATCACTATTATACAGCGAAAAAATACAAAGTAACTTAAAAAAAAAAACTAACTATTACCTACTAAGCCTACGATGTCTGTATGCCTGTCTGTTTGTCCGTCCGTCTGTCCTACCTATTAACGGCTGTATCTTTCGAACCGTACGTAATAGATAGCCAGTTGAAATTTTCACAGAATATGTATTGTTCGTTTGTTCCATTCAGTCCGACGAGTAGTTCAATCACCGATTGGCCGAATGAAGTAACCGAATTACCAGTTATTATAACGCCTTCCAAAATTGTCGAAGCAATTGCTACGCAACACAGTTAATTATTTCAGGTATAACACAATTATAACTTGGTAATGAACAGCAATTTGTCACCGAATCGCACTTAGCCATTATTTATTGTTATATTTAAGAGTGTGTACTATAATCATGCCAAGTTTGAAAACTAAACTAAACTTGTACGTTCCTATTATCGTTTTTACATTAGAGCTAATACAAAAATATGTTGTAGTTATCAATTTAATTAAACCATAAAAAGTCGGGATGATACATCTCTAAAATTTGTCTGTATTTTGTTATGATATTTATGCAAATAATCTGAACGGCTAGACGATTTAATACAGCTTTTTAGGGATCCATACCAGTACCAGTGCGGTCCTAGGTCATACATAGTTCTAGGCCTATATAGGACCTAGGCGGTAAGTTTTGGGTGGTGCAAGATCTCAAGTAAGCGGTCTTTCGAAGCACAAAGATAGAGCTTCGTTGTTAGTCGATCGGTGTTCGTACGTTCTTGGCGCCTGGTGCGGTCTTACCGCTTGCACCGCCTTAGGGCCACCACTGCATAAGTACTACTTTGCTATTATGTCTTCTGTGGTCTACAAGGAACCCTTACAAGTTTGTTATCTGTCTGTCTGTCCTAATTCTTTAGAATCTTCTAGATAAGTCCAGGAATCTTTGCTCAGTAAGTATTGGTACAAATCTCAATTTTAAAAGAACCTCATTATCACCATCAGCCCTTTGACCACCACACTGAACGACATAATATCCTGTCATCTGCATCCACTGGATGCCGACCAACTCTCACAATGTCGTCGGTCCATCTAGTGGGAGGTATACCTACGCTGCGTCTTCCGGTTCGTGGTCTCCATTCAAGAACCTTTCTTCCCCATCGGTTATCGGTTCTTCGAGCGATGTGGCCTGCCCATTGCCACTTATACTTGCAAATTTTAACAGCTATGTCGGTGACTGGTTCTTTGGCGAATATCCACGTTCCGGATTCTATCGTGCAAAGAAACTCCGAGCATCTCTCTATTGCCCGTGGTGTAACTCAGAGTTTTTCCAAAGGGCCAACTGTTAAGCACCACGTCTCAGTACCATTATGTCATCACTGGCAACACACACTGGTCAAAGATCCTTGTCTTTAGGACGATCGTTGTCTTTTGTCTTTAGGCGGAACTGTGGCGAATCTTGGACGAGAAGATGTCACGGAATTTCCCGAACGCCCATGTTGCCCATGATCCATGTTGGATTTCTTCGGGCGACCTCTGCCTAAATTGGACTTACTGAACAATCCTATTTAAAAGTACAAATTAATTTGTTATTTAGCGGTAGTTCGGGTACCTACATGTGATGATGATATTGATGAAATATCCAAACTTATTCTGGTGCGCTAGAGACTTATTCCGTCACTTTATTTTTTATTATAAATGTCATAAGAGTGAGAGTGACCAAGATAATCTCGAGTGCACTAGACTAGAATATCCCTGAACAAAAACATCTCATCTAGCAATATGAATAATCAGCTCTACTGAATTATCTGATCGTGAACTGGGGCCTTACGGACAACAGCTAATTGCGGTAACTAATCCGCTCAGTTGGAAAATCACGCGACCGCAAACCGTATCTGGGCGCGATAAGGTTCACGTTCGTGTGATTTTCCAACTGGGCGGATTAGGTGCCGCAATTAGCTGTTGTCCGTAAGGCCCCTGAATCACCTAATACTGGCAAGTGGCTATATACTATTGCCTAGGTCCTCTGGTCCTGAAAACCGCTGACTTTGTGGGATAAGGGAAATCCTTAAATAAAAGCTTATCGATATTGTGGTCGTTAAAAACGATTTTAATATTGATTTCCAATGATTTACAACAATACAATCGTGTCCAAAAGTGTTCCTTAGCTTGCTACTTAAACACTAAAGTTAAATTATCACTGCTCGTTTCTTAATCACCTAATGTGAGATTCGATACAGAATACAATAAAGTAGATACAATTTAATTTTATTACAAACTGCAGCGACAGTGCGGTCACCCGTGTTATACCCGTGTCAAACTGTCTAAAATAATGTCGAAGGGTAAACCTAATTAAATACTTTAAATTCGAGAACAAATAGGTGATGTACTGTCACCGCAGTTACACAATAAATATATGAAAGACTAAAATTGTAAAAGTCGGTTCAGAAGTGCATATCAAAGTGCACCATACCTACAGCTAACTGTCCGACTTCAAAGGTGACCTGAGTACACTACACAAAGGTGACCTGAGTAGACTAAAAAGTGTTTGTACTTCCCGTGTACAAGCTTACATAAGTACTATAGGTACAACTTTATACCCGTCAAATACCTAACGTTTTGTGCTCAGTCTAAAATCTCACCCAAAGGAAATACAATTTTGATCTGTGATGTGAACAAAACTATAAATACAATTCAGCTATTCTATAAACGAGATAACAACATTGAATTATTCCTTGATACCTACAAAACGTCGAGTTTACGTTGGCAAACTGCATGCACCTATCCATTGATTTTGTACTAGTTGCCTGTAAATGAACTCTACACAATATTGAAGTCTCGGTCTTTGTAAGGCCGGTCGAAAAAAGTAGGTGCTTGTGTGAGGAGTCCAGAGAATTTTCACAGGTAGCGCTATCTCGCTCGCACAATACACATTCAACATCCAAAAAACCAAAAAACAAAGTGGTGGAGTCTACTAATAATAAAAAAACCAAGCATCAACTTCTAGTAGTTATTTTTTTGCATGTGAACTTAGCAGTGAGATTTTCATAAATATGATTACCTAATAGTTGTTCTAATTTGACTCAGAGTTCCTTGCAGAAGTGATCGCATGGATCACCACAACTTCTAATTTAGAAGTTGTATTTAACTTGTATCCTAGAAATATGTAGTATTTATGCCTGACATGCTAACTAATTTGCGAACATGAGAGCGCGGAAACCAGAAGAGCGTAACTTAAGTGGGCTCGTTGGAAATTAAGTACCTAATTTCTGAATTACCATACTTTGCACTTGCCGAGAGGGTTCATGGGCGATCCTAGCGGACACTGGAAGTCCTTGGCAAATTCTTCCATGTTGGACATAGGGCCGACCACGCGGAAGCGACCAGGCGCGTGGAATCCGGTCGTGATGCGGAGTTTGATGGCCTCGTTGCGGTAAACGGCGCACCACGTGTTCGCCGCGCTTAGCCAAAACAGCTGCATAGACAAATACAAATATTAGATCCAGACTGATGTAGAATGAAATTAAATCTACAGATAAGGTAATCACAGACTACTTTTTATCTTATCTCTATCGATATAAGTAAGTAGTTTGAGCCTGGAGCCAATAGATCTTAGTATACCATTTCTGTATACCCTGCCTATCGTAAACAAAGAGTAAAAGGGGCCTTTGGTGGATTAGTGGGTTGGTCAGATTAGGGGATGACCTCTCATTCAAACGAGCCCAGGGAAGACTGGTGCCGTGGAGGGAAGGAGCGGAAATTATCTAAGCATTACTATTACCCAGGGCCTCAGACAGGGTGCGTCAGTGGTATCAGTCGGTGCGATTTTGTATTTTTGGGGTTTTGTGAAATCTCGGGTTTATGCGAATAAACCAGAAAAAAATCCTGATCTCAAGTCAGAGATCCAACGCGTCATCGGTGAGATACAGCCACATTTCTGTGTAAAATACATGGAATTTCATGAAATAATGGCCTGTCCTCAGAGCCGTGGGTGCCATTTGTTGGATTTTTTATTCCATACTTAATCGGAACATGTCTTCTTTACAATCCAATAAAAATATCACAACTCTCTTATAACAAACGTGTTTTTATTTTAAAATGGAAAAGTGCACTCTTACGGATACACCCTCTATAAATAAGTACCTGTCGTGGAGTGTATTTCTCAAGTCCCGGCAAGCGTGCCTCCTCCCCGTGGCGGTGGATCCAGGCCTGGTAGGCGTAGTATGCCTCCTTGATACCGCCGTTGTCAGCAATGTTTTCGCCTTGGGTGTTGACACCATTCAGCTGGGAAATGGTAATGGAATATGATGATTGGGAACTAAAAATAACACACGTACCTATTAGATACATCGATAGTTCGATACAGTTAAACGCGACCACCCCTTTTCCTAACGCTTGCAGTACAAGTTGCAGGTTTAATGTTTCATTATTTATTTCCTTTATGTTTTCCTTTAAATGTTTATGAGTGGAACCGAGATGTATTTTTAATGCAAAATGCTCATTTAATAGTCTCAGGTAGTTCTCAGTTGTCACCCGTCTTCTTCTTATCACCTCTATACAGATGAAAGGCGATTGCAATTGAGTTTACAAACTCGGATCTAAGAAGTATATAAAAAGTTCAATTAGACGTAGGTAACTAGGTACTGAGTATCTGATTCTATCAATAAGACTAGTTCATATGCAAGTAGCTCTAAGCAAGTTTTTTTCTCTTATTATAAAGTTCAATATACAAACTTAATTGAAGTTACTATGATTACTATGATGTTACGTTATAGGTATTTCAATCATCATCATCATCATCATCAGCCAGAAGACGTCCACTGCTGAACATAGGCCTCCCCCTTTAACCTCCACACTGAACGACAGCCTGCCTTTTGCATCCACTGGATGCCCGCGACTCTCACAATGTCGTCGGTCCATCTAGTGGGAGGCCTCCCTGCGCTTCGTAGGTATTTCAATATGCTCTTATTAAAGTAACAGAGGTAAACGCACCTTTAAGCCAACTTCGTTGACGGTGTAGTTGGAGTATTGGTCGATGATGCATTTGGCCCTCTCGAGGTACTTTTGTTTGGTCGACTCTTGCCACCAGTCGATCAGGTTCCCGTTCTTGTCAAATTGGCGACCCTGTAACAATGTCATTGTATAAATGTAGGTTACAACTAGGAACAATTTATTCTTTATTCTGACGCTGCCATTATTATCATTATAAAAAACCCATGAACATTTCGGAAATAGCTTATAACTCTTAAACAGCTAGACAGATTTTGTTCAAAGCAATAAAGCTTTAAGAAGCAATCAAATCGGTGTAGATTTAGATTTTGGAGTTTTTTGTTAATAGACTTACAAACATGAATTTATTCTTATCTTATTCTGTTGCAAACGCCAAAGTAGGTACCTTCTGCGTTTCATGGCGGGAAACGGAAAGACGCGCGTGAAACTTCAGAGCGCAGTTAGTAAATAATAAGTAGGTAATCTAAGAACCTGGTCGTCAAATCCGTGAGTGATCTCGTGCCCGATGACAAAGCCGATGGCACCGTAGTTCATGTAAGCAGGACGCTTGGCAGAGAAGAACGCACCTTGGAGGATTCCCGCAGGGAATTCTGGGAAAACAACGGATCAGTTAGATATTTTTTTCATAACAGTGAGTATCAATATGGTGGCAGAGAGGGTAAAATGCCACGGGCCCCAGGCTCCCCGGCCCGAGAGGCCTTTATTTTAACTAAATACTTGTAGCTTTCCTAAACTGTGTGAAAAATGCCAGTACGGAACGATCATAAAAAAATAAAAATTAATAAATACTTGGTTAAGAAATTCTATGGCACAAGAAAGGCTACGCATCAGCTTGGCTATTCTATCCATCAAAAGTTCCATGGCTCGTTATTAAGGGCCCCGTCCGATGAATTTGACATGGGCCTCAGATGGTATAGTTACGCCACAGCTTACAAGGCCACCAAAAAGCTTGGTGTAGCCAAGTAAGCACTATAATTGCAGGATAAAATATCTTTGGTGCGTACTTAATTTTCGAATAGGTAGGTATATCGTCGCTTACCAACAGGCGAGTTATT
Organism: Agriopis marginaria; assembly: GCA_932305915.1. Taxonomy (NCBI): domain Eukaryota; kingdom Metazoa; phylum Arthropoda; class Insecta; order Lepidoptera; family Geometridae; genus Agriopis; species Agriopis marginaria. The sequence continues at coordinate 15,733,374 of OW029916.1, read as the reverse complement.
TAACAACCACAGATAGATAGGTACATACCTTAATGAAGGAATATAAGTTAAACACCATTGATGTAAGTAAATAGTTGAAAACCCACGGATTCTGTGGTCGATAGTTCGAGATATCGACAAGCTTACGACTTACGAAGACAACACCACATTCGTGCACACGTCTCTTCAAAGCACTAAACAAGCTATATTAATATACACATATTCTATTTTTGAAGGAGAAATATAAGCAAAATAAGTAAAAATAAAGTGTTTAACTTACGGATGCTGTTTTCAATGGAGGAATAGAACGCGTTGACAACAGCAGGCCGCCCGTGCGACACCCAGTCGGTCTTGTTCACGGGCTCGCGTAATTTACCAAACAAATACTCGGTGCCGAACAACGTCATGTTCAAGACTGATTCCATTAACTTGTCTGATGACATCTCCAGCTGGAAGAGACAATCAAATTAAAATAAGCTTTTTGTATCATCTATTTTCATAATTGTATCTTCTATTTTCATAATTGTATCTTCTATTTTCATAATTGTATCTTCTATTTTCATATTTGTATTTCCTATTTTCATATTTGTATCTTCTATTTTCATAATTATGTGTGTTCTATTTCCATGTTAAATTTGTATTTTCATACTGCATCAGCAAATTTTGCCTCTAGATTGGGGCATTATTAGCCGTATATATCGGTGACAGAAATAGGTAAATCATATTGATATTTGGACGTGTTACCCAGAACAGTGACCGCCAGAATATGGCCGAAGCGGATTTAAGCAGGGAACAGGGAAAGGAGAATGGACTGTGTGATAGAAGATATGAATGTGAAAGGTGTGGATGTAGAGATGACAGCGGATGGAGAGAACTGATGAAATAAATCCCGAAACAATCCATAGCAGGAGCGAGGTAAGACTAGGTAAGATAGCGACGGCGAGAAAACGAAAATTTAGTCATCATTCTATAGGCTACACTTGTTGTATATTACTAATTTCAGATATGGTTCTTTTTAGTTATTCAACCGTCTATTGTATTTTTTCAGTAATATCTAGCCCACTGCTAGAGATAGTATGCCTCTCCGGTCAGCCAGAACCTCTAGCATCGGCATTTTCTGTTACTGCCAACTATAGGCCGTTTGTACGTAAGTAGGTATAATAATCACTCTGTCGGTCGTGACGCATGGCATAATATGCCAATGATTCGTGATCTATACTCTAGAACACGTCTACCTTAAATATTATCGGTTCAATCGGCTCATTGCATTTTCAGCTCGTCAATGTAGTGACTGTATTTAGTTTAGAAACAGACTTACCCCTTCATAGAACTTGGTCAGTTTGTCATTATCGAGCATTTCATTAGGGTAGGCGATGTGTGAAGCCATGGCATCGGCCTTCTCAAGCGCAGCGTAACGGGTCAGCTCGTCCATCCAATCCACTTGGTCCAGAGTCTTACGGAATTGTTGTCTGGGGGAAAATTTGCGAAATGAACCTCCTATTAAATCAAAATTCACCTATTGTTACTGATACATATAAACGCATTAACTTGGATATGTTTCAAGGTAGATTTCCGTGCATCGCGGTCGATCGTAGCACGCGTCTGACGCGCATGTCTAACGCGCGCGACTGATGCGACAATAATTGCACTATGAAAATGTATGGTGCCACTTCCGAGGTATCTGACCCTGCTAACTACAGGCCAATTTCAGTCACGTCCATTCTCTGTAAGACTATTGAAAGTGTCCTCAACATCAGGCTCCTGGCGTATCTGAAAGCTAATGATATCCTCAGTGACCGGCAATACGAATTTCGCCGAAACCGATCCACTTCTCTCTTCTAGGGATACACCATATTCTCTTCTACACCATACACAATTGCCGTTTCCCTCGACATCTCGAAGGCTTTCGACAGGGTTTGGCATGACAGCCTTATTAGCAAATTTTCCTCGTTTGGCTTGTCCAAAGGTTTCATTGCGTGGATTTCGGACTTCCTGAGGGATAGATCGATTCAAGTTTTTATTGATAGCTGCTCGTCCGATCGATTGGCAATAATGCCGGTGTCCCCCAGGGATCGGTGCCATCTGCAACGCTTTTCCTGCTGCATTCGCTCGCACGCGGCTGCGATCAGCCGCGGTGCACGGAAGTGTACTCACAATCTTACGTTGTAACGTCTAAATATATATGGAGATGCTATTACGGTAAATTCGTACGCACAGAAAATGAATAATCACAGAATTTGTGAATACAATGAGAATGAAATTAACAAAAAAATATTTGACGAAATGTACCTGATATCATTGACCATTTCTAGGGCGTTGGCTTTGGAGTTCTCATTGAAGTATTTCCGGATATAGAGGGCACCCACAGCAATCGACATGCTGCAAACAAATACGAAGTAAAACACAAAAAGTGGCACATGCAGCTGGTTCTACTTGATTTGTACAAATAAGGTGTCTGGAGTAGACTCCGTAAATATTCAAGTATACCTATACCAGCTTGGGGTGTTCTGGTAAATGTCTTTATTTTTTACATTTTCACGACTAAACGGCTTTATCGCTCCTGATAAAAATAAGCTAGCAAGAAGAAGGATGAGAGAGATACCTATGAGAAAATACATAAATTTAAATGTATAAAATCAGGACAACTAGCAATAGAAGGATGAATATTTGACGGTGGTGAAGTTAGTGCACTCTTTCCAGTATCTGTTCTCTCCCTTTCGTCTTTACGTAGGGAAGCTGCCCGCACTGTTAGTAGCTCTACCGTAAGATAGAAAACTGACATGACACGCTCAAGGTGCACTCCTTCCATTTGCTCTCGCGCTCTGTCTTCCTAGAGAGCGTAGCTCTTCCGTAAGATATGAAAGTTACATACCTGGCACTGGTGGTGTCAGAGCACTCCTTCCACCTGCTTTCCCGCTCCGTCTTCCCGGAGAGCGTGGTGATGTAGGCGAGCTGCCGCCGGCGCAACTCTTCCGTCAGGTAGGACACTGACGCGCCGGCCACTCGCCACATGACGTAGTTAGCCTGCACGCGCTTCGCCGTGTTTTCCAGAAGGTTCTGAACATCACACGTGACACATTGGTTATTTATAGCAGACCCACAAACGACTGTGAAGATGTAACTTTTTGTTCAATCTTGTTTGATCTCAACAATCAACCAGCTGGAATGAGACAAGCTAGATCTTACAGCACTTGGCATTCGCTTCGTTTCCTTGTTTCTTGTACTAATCACGCGTGAATGTAATTTGTAACCCGACAAAACTGGGCAACCAAGATATAGGTTTTGTCTAGTCTGTAGCCCATCGGGCCCTGACTGTTTAATAAGACATTTGAAAAAACCCATCAGATTGACTCCTTGTGTTGCAGGGAAATATTTAGCAGTGAATGTTACGAATGGGAAAATAGAACCAACCTCTAGTTCGGTGATGTAGCTGGGGACGCTAACGATAGTGATTTCATCAAGGTCCACCACCACATGGGGCGCCAGGAGACGGTTGATGTACTTCAGCCATGGGATCCTGCACAAGATCACATTAGAAATAATTACAATTAACAAGACTAAGTGTAGTTTTTTATATAAATATACACTGGATATTTACAGTGATAAGGTTGTGGAAAGAAACAATAATAATCAAAACTTTAGCGAACAACGGTGATAGTTTAAAACATGTAATTGAAAAAAGTTTTATTTTAGTAACTTAAATAATATTACATTTATATCTCAGTAATATAAATAAAAAATAAAAAAAATACCTAACTACTATATGTGTATGTTTATTCCAATACATAGGCTGGGGTATTTTGTACTCTGAAAAAGAACGGCAGGATAGCGGGTACCGCGGGTACAACCCATTTCCTACTTTAAATAATTATACATTTTTACCGATTGAATTTATCAGATTTACTAGTCAACTAAAAAACTAATCTGATCAGACCTGCCTTCAATTTCAAAAGCTATTATAATATAATGAAATCATATGAAGTACGTACTTAGGGAACTTCTGTTGCAGCTGGGCGATGGTCATGGGGTTGTATAGGCTGGTCGCGTTACGACGTTTCTCTAGCGGCAACGATATCTGCAAATACAGCATAAACCAACTTATGTACGGGTAGTACGGAGCACCAACGGGAATAGACCAACTAAGACCAACCTTGATTGCGCGCGCAACTCAAGTTGAAAACCAGTTTCAAATGCATCGCAGTATAAGTATTTTTAATTTTCAGTTGCCTGCTAAACCTGCAATACCACTGGGTACCTAACTGGGTAACCAACCCTGAAATTGCGAAAAAAAATATCTGCTGTTCCATACATTTTGTCGAGTGTCAATGACTGTTTTCTATAGAACAGCTGATATTTTTTTCGCGATTTCAGGGCTGGTCCCATAGTAAAAGTTGTTCATAATTATGAGTACAATTACCTTCGAGAGTGTTCCCCTTACACCCCGTATAAATCATAGTTAACATAGTATCCCTCAACATGGTTCAGCTACAAGTGCTACAACGTGACCTCAAACTTACTTCAGGGGAGTGAAACTAACTGGGAGTGATGTATTTGTTATAGTACAACAATCTTTATGCAGTACGTATTAAAAGCCTTCGGGAAGCCTGATATAATCTAATGCCTTATTCCTAATATACGAGATCCTTGTGTTATCAAAGAATATGTGTTATCGCAGTTGACATCATTTTAATTTGACAGTCGACTTCGGGTACGAACTATACCTAAAAAGTAGGTCCAAATTCTTTGGTACAAACCGTCATGTCATAGGTAACGTGTAAAGCCCAAGGCTTGGTAAAGCCTCAGATAACACGAGTGTTAAATCGGGTAGCATCATCTGAGCTCATTCGTATCGAAGCTTTGTCAGAGCGTATTTTAGCTACCTGATCCCAAAGACTGGCTACGTACGTTTACCTATACCTAGTCTGCGCGTATACTAGACGTCGCGTCGCCGTCGTTACTTTACGTTATACAGACTAGGAAAGTACTTAGGGAACCGTTTTTCAAATTAACATTATTTTTGGCATGTAAGTCCGTACTTATATCGTCTGATTCGCGTAATTTGTCTTTTTGTTACCAAGTCGTACCATTGCCTGTAGTTCCTAATAAACTGTACCATTGTCAAGAGAATCTATTGAAATGAATGCGTTTCACAGCCAGAACAACCAATTATCAAGTAGGTACCAAAACGTCACTTACTATTGTCAATCGCAACACTTCTCACCAATTAGATACTTGTGACAAATACCTACTCCGGACCATATAGTGATGGCAATGATTGCTATATTGATTAATTTAAATTTCTATTATTAGCTTGTTCAAGCATGCGTCATAAGCACGTGCATGTTTGCTATGATTTATTTTGAAAATGTGCAAACAGCCTCACTGTTTGCACATTTTGATTTGGAGACTTGATCTCAATCAAGCGAGCCCAGGGAAGACAACGCGGTGTGGCCCATACCGTTGTAAAGGAAAGGAGCTGAAACGTTCTGAGCATTTCCTGGGAGTGTTGCTTTCGGCAGCGTGCTAGGTAGGTACCGCTGCGTTCCTATGGAGATCCCGGTGCCCTCCGTCCGGCACAGAGGCAGACCACCGAGGGGGGATTTTAGTGATCTAACATAACCCGGTTACATCCTAGCTGGGTATGTTTTGAAGATTTTCTCCTCCCGAAAAAGTAGAGTGAATCGGTTTCTTCTAGGCAAGCGTGCTCCATCATAGACCGCATCATCGCTTAACACCAGGCGAGTTGGCGGCCAAGCGCAAGCGTATTTATAATTTTAAAAAAAAGTCTGTACACAACATCGCTACTCGTTGAAATATGAACCCTGTACTTGTGTACCTTAGCTTCGCTGAACATCTTAGCGTCTACGGAAACAAATCATGTTTGGTACGTGCGTGTGTGTAGTAGAGTCTATCTTCCTTGGTGGTAGGTACGTAAAGTTATCGTCAAACAAATAACTTTTGCAACGATAACTTGCGTACCTTGTATCCTATCTTAGGGAGGGTTGCACCATCTTACTTTAGCTTTAACAAATGTTGACATTTCAGCTAAAGTACCAGTTAGGCAAAAAATTTGTTGCACCATCTGAAAATTGTTAAATGACGTCATAACTTTAACTGTAACTGACAACGCTTCGCTATTGTTTATTTTAAATATCTGTCAGATGCATAAAATATAATTCCAGCTTTGCATCTGGAGTAAATAAGGTATCATTTGACTTGTAACCCTGGTTACTTTAACTATGCCAGCGAATATGTTGGTGCAACGCATTTCGCAGTATCTGCTAAAGTCAGCGTTAATGTTATTGTCAACTTTGTCTTAAACCTTAACTTTAACTGCTACTATGGTGCAACCAAGCCTAAGTAATATATTATGTGCTAAAAAAAATACTAGACATCTACACTAATATTATAAAGAGGAAAGATTTGATTGTTTGTTTGTTTGTTTGTTTGCATTGAATAGGCTCCGAAACTACTGAACCGATTTGAAAAATTCTTTCACTGACGGGAAGCTACACTATCCCCGGGTGACATAGGCTATAATCTATACCCGTGCGAAGCTGGGACGGACCGCTAGTAAGTTATAATATAACAAAGCTTGATATATATTTGGACAGCTTTTTAGAATTTCTTTGTCCTTAGGCACTACTAGGCATCGTGGACTTTGAACGGACTCATTATGGTCAACTGCATGGTGACCGTAAAATTGTTCATAGCTTTCAGGGTGATTTATTTAACATCAAAGTCAACGAATGGTCGTAAAAAGGAATTCTTTGTGGGCTCATAAAGCTGTTGTCGTAACAAGAGGCCCGGGTGAGGTGATTTTAGCTTTAAAACTAACTGTTATGTGCTCTTCCATTTGACCGCATTGATTTTTTAAGATGCCTACCCAAGAAATGTTCTCTTGTCGATTAATATCCGGCATATCAACATTCCATGCAGGGTTAGGTACATGTAACGGTGGTACTTAACCAAAAGAAGGTCATGGAGTCATGAACAACTTTTACTCATCATCAAATTCGGCCAGAATACTTCTACTGCTGAACATAAGCCTCCCCTTTGATGTCCACACTGAACGACAGCCTGCCATCTGCATCCACTAGATGCCCGCTTTCACGATGTCGTCGGTCCATCTAGTAGGAGGCCTACCTACGCTGCGTATTCCGGTTCTTGGTCTGCACTCAAGTACCTTTCTTCGGTTATCGGTTCTTCGAGCGATGTGGCCTGCCCATTGCCACAAACTAAGTATTATACTAAGTACCTATATGATAACAATACTGAACACAGAAAAGAGAAGTAAATAGAACGGAAATGAGAAGGAAAATCTGTCGCCAGGAATTATGACAGAGTTTTGCTTGAACATTCTCATGTATGTCAACGCATCGAACTCCGCATCCAAAGAACTTGGACCTCACCTTTTTGGGTTACGTCTCAAAGTTCTTTGTCCGCATCACAGCTGCTAACTGATTTCAAATAACTGACGTGTCGTTAATATGGGTGCAACAGGCTACAAAAAAAAACTTACGAAAATGCCTTGACAGCCGTACTAATTTAAAAATTTTTTTTTTCTTTTCTATGATACTGAAATCGCGACCAAAAAAAATTGCTGTTTCAAAAAGAGTCTAGATGGCATTTTTCTATGGAACTCCGTGTAATCCTGTATGAAAGACTTCTGAATCACCAACTATTAGCTTGCAATCAAGGAGTTCGTAAATGCTGAGTTGCAGTTACAGTGTATTTAGGTCGCCCGAATGCTTCCCACATGGCTTGACGGTTAAATGGGACCTAAACAGTGATCATCATCAGTCGCGCTCACCCGTCCAAACACTGGCCGGATCGTAAGTAATCAGATTGGCGCACAGTCTTGCAACGCCTCTACAAAATACATATTTTGCACAGTTAATAGTCTACAAATGGTGAACACGTCTAGTCTGTACCTACTAGCAATTAGCTTTCAAGTGAGGCTGCTGGAATATACCGTAAGGTCTTCTCGGCAGATGGCAGGCATGGTTGTTATCTCAGTTCAGGCAAACGAGGGAATATTTATGTCTTAGTATATAGGTACAATAATAATTATCGTGTTCAAATGTCTCCGCATACGTAGTATAGTATGAAAAATCTTTGGTCTCCGTGTTTGAACTACTTTTTTCACTTTAGGTACCGCTAATCCGCTAAACGCAAAAATTGTAGGTAAGTACGGTATTTTTACGCATACTAAGACTTGACGCAACACCAATGAAATATAGCCCACATGCAAAAAGGGCGGCAAGGTCGTCTGCAGAAGGCTGGTAAGTTCGACTTAAAGCATCAAGCTTGATTTAGGCCTGGTACGTTATCTGATCTGAGGTTTCTATAGTAAGAAGTAGGTATGATGTTAAAAGCATACTCACATTGGCAAGTGCAATTTCGAACTGCAGCGACTCCTTGAGCTCGACCTCTGCTCGGGCTCTGTCGGCGCCCAGCAGCGTGGCGATGTCTACCATGTAGTCGTAGTAGGCCTGCACCAGCTTGTCTGTAGGTCCGCGGTTCAGGTACTCCCGGCTCAAACCCAACGACGCCTGGTCCAGCTATAGGAGACAGACTAATATTTTCAACAGACTTGTAAGTACTAATTAACATTTAACCCCAACTCAGTTTTTACTATCCTCAAACGCCATGCCTCGGATCAACATTCGTGGACCTGAGAGCGCCAGACGTGGATTCCCAGCTCGGTGAATGTGACAAGCGTGAGCCTTCGACAGAGGATACGGGTGCAAGTGTGTTAAGGTCTGCCGTAAACTGGTGCGACCACGTAGAGATCACGTGGTATGATCAGCGGACGCCCAACCACCGTCCGTGACGTCACCGTTCCGCCTGCGTTGATTGGGCGGCCGTCACTACGTAATCGCACCAGTCATTTGGTATTTCACTCCCGTACATAGAGTTATTCGCAAATAAAAATACAAAATAAAAAGTTGCTGTACAATAATGCACCTCGTACACTTAGTTCACAGGTTCATGCGCTTCATTGACTGATTTTATTCTAGTTTTTATTTCAATAGCCTATAAGCTCTGATTTGGTTAGGTAATCATTATTTTTCTCGCTCGATGCGTTTTTAGGGTTTCGTTCCCAAATGATTTCAATGGAACCCTATTACTACGCTTTCTGTCTGTTATACCTCTTAACTTCTGTATCTTTGAAACCGTAATAGATAGCAAGTTGTAATGTTAACAGAATATGTACAACAAGGAATAATCATAAAAGTAAAATGTAAAAATAAAGGGGGTCTACTAATTTTGAATTTATAAATGACAGTTCTGAGGTAAAGAACATTAAAAAGAACGAATTGAAATCTCCTTCCATTTTAGAAGTCGGTCAAAAATAGAATAAACACTGTTATGGGATCATAACCTTCAAAATAACGTTGCGAATATTTTAAAGCAAATTTCATAATATTTCCTATTTTGTAGGAGAAATAAAAATCTCAAAAAAATAGGTCTATTATAATATTCCTTCTTCTTCGCCAATATCATAATGAACATTACTTTAAAATTCTTGTTATGATATTTCAAATACATTTTCTCGTGATATTTATCTCTAAAAAATCCCAAAATGAAAGAAAAAAAAGTTTCTTTTTATACTTATGACAGAAACAAAATATAAATAGACATTACGAAAAGCGAAAAAGATAACTCTGACCGAGTGGGCCCTCCCTGAAAATTATGTTAAAGTACTGTAGGCACCTATTCATAGTATTATTGATAATATACCAAGGTGTGTAATCTCTTAGGAATCTACTTAAATAAAAAAATACCTTAAAACAACACCAATATTTGTAGATTGTACAAGAGCAAAACATATACCTACATACAGGCACCTACTAATTCAATTACATCGACAACATGTTGTTTACACCCAGATTGTTGTTGATAAAATGTGGTTTACCTGTGGTAGATTTCCGGTAATCTAAAAAATAGTTTTTGTTTATTGCAAGTAAGAGTGCACACAAAAACATTGCACTTAACAAGCGGTCTTACTTAAGGCGCTTGCAGACGATGCGTAGTACAAGTAACAAGTAGAAGTAGCAAGTGCCTACTACGCATCGTCTGTAACGGTGTGCATAGTGAACGAGGCTGTGATACTTGTGCGCCAAGTGGTACTTCACGCTGGTACTTGACGCCAAGTGAAGCTTCGTTTCTCCGCGCTACTCACGCGACGCCCACTGAGCAGTGTTCCTCTCATTCGAACACTCGTGCGAGTCCACACTCGCACGCGAGCTGTGGCATCACCGCGTGGCTACTTTATAGTTTAAGGGCCTACTTCTACTTGTTTACTTGTACTACGCATCGTCTGCAAGCACCTTTAGAAACGTTAGCTAAAAGCCGCTTCCTGCCACAGGTCATTTAGATAGCGCATTTAAACATAATATAAACGTGGCATACAAAATTATATTGCAATATCTTTAAAATAACATTTCAGAATATGCTTAAAAGCAATTTTTATGATGATATTTTCTATTTCCTACCCCAAAATAGAAAAATTGGTTTAAAGCATTTGTATTATTATTTCAAAGATAAGCATAATTCCTGACTTTTTTTTTCTCTCTGTGGTTTTTTATCTTGAAAATAGAGATATCTCTAGCTGCACTCTAGCCGGAAGTGCGGCCTTACTCTATGCTTAAAATCGCTTTTGGCTGATGGAAATTGTCACCCACAAAAACGAAACAAAGCAATTTTGGTTAACACATCCTTAATTGATGTTTTCTACCCAAAGTAATAACTGTACAAAAACGGTAAGGCCCAAGATATAAAGAAAAAAAAACAACGATTTTTTTAGATTTCATGTAGAAAATGGCCGTGGCTGTATACCAGCAATAAGGCACTTGATACGCCTTAACGAAATCTTTAAAATTAAGTATGGTGTAGAGAAGCTACCCGCTAGATTTTTGGTGAATCAAAAATAGCTTCAAACAGATATAAAGCGATGGGAACGATGGTGGCAAAGCGGTAGCATGTGCGCTTAAAATATATCGGAACCCGGTTCTATCCTCGGCCCTGCTCTGATAACTTGCATATTTAGTACTTTAATAAATTATGTGCAGATTCGATACCATCACTGGTTGTACAAATGTACACCACACAACAACAGTGAAGGAAAGCATCGTGAGGAAAACCAGTATGTCCAAAAACCTCAAAAAGTGACCTCAGTGGGTGTCACCCACGTGACACTTTTACTCGGAGCGCTGTACCTGGCGGAGTATATTATTAAACCATGGTAGTACATACTAACTCAGTGTTTTTAATTGAAATAATGTAGAAAATGTGCGAGAGAAAGCTCTGCCGGTCTCTGATAGTCTCTGCTCCCGTCCCTGCGTTATAGATAAGCAAGTTACACCAAAAACAGAATACAAGCTCTTACATCAATGACCCTCTTGGTGGAGTTCTTGACATCGACGCTGATGGAAAAGTCCAGGAAGTAGTCGACGGAGTAACCAGCCTGGCGGAAGTTGTATACCGACTGCTCCCAGGTGAAGGCTGCGGCGTCCCAGCGGTCTCCGTCCAGCACAGGCCAGCCTCCGAGCCTCTTCATCATCTCGAGTAGAGGTTTCACGCCTCGCTCCTCGATCGCAGCTGCCATACAAGATTATAATATTTACATTTGCACTGATACCTATATACCCCTATTATTCTGTGCACACGATCTTAGTCTTCCCTCGAATTAGTCATGATGCTGTTTTAAACTATCACGGTTATTAGCTACAGTTATTTTTTGTTAACGATGTATTTACGTTTAAATACGTTTGTGGTATCGACCCATTTGGTTTTTACTTTTTGTCTTTTTAGGGTTCCGTACCCAAAGGGTAAAAACGGGACCCTATTTCTAAGCCTACGATGTCTGTCTGCCTGTCTGTCCGTCCTTTTGTCCGTCTGTCTGTCCTACCTATTAACGGCTATATCTTTCGAACCGTAATAGATAGGCAGTTGAAATTTTCACAGAATATGTAACGTTCATCATCATCATCATCATCATCAGCCAGAAGACGTCCACTGCTGAACATAGGCCTCCCCCTTTAACTTCCACACTGAACGACAGCATGCCTTTTGCATCCACTGGATGCCCGCGACTCTCACAATGCCGTCGGTCCATCTAGTGGGAGGCCTCCCTACGCTGCGTCTTCCGGTTCGTGGTCTCCACTCCAGAACCTTTTGATTTTTTGTTTTATGAGATTTTTGTTTTATGACATTAGAATTATTAACATATTTTTGTAGATTAAAAATAAATAACTAAATATATAATAAATATTCATAACCCTTAATCTACTAGCTAAACGACATTGAAACGGAAATGTACACATTCTACACTAGAGATTCGTAGCAACAGTTTTGATGTTGAATTTCCACAAAGTAAACATTGATTCAAACATGATTTTTATTTCTCAAGTTCAGAAAGAGATATAACGCAAAAAAACTCAATGGAAATTGCCACTTTTCAATAGAGAGTTCAAAGCGCAGATTGAAAGGTAATTTGAAAAACGAATAATAAACTAATAAGCAAACGGTGAGCTTTTAGGTACCTTTTTCGGTTATGCCAGTGTCAAGTAAAAAAATATTCAATAGTCTGTAATGATAAGTAGAGTATTTAACTCGAGATAAACCATAAATTTCACACTCGTAAAGTGTAGTTTTATTTTACGGATTGCTTTTATACCTTGGTAAATAATCCACTATTTAAACGTAATATCAATTGCGCATTTTTTATGTGTTGAAAATTGAATAGCGTTCCGCGATCATTGGTAATTGGTAGCGAAACATGCAAAGTTCTAAAAGGCTCAAGCTTCAGTGATTATTCAATTTAATCATCCATCACCTTACGTCACTTGGTTGTGCAAATTGCGGAAGCAACGTCGCAGTTCACTTTCGCTCTCCATAAACACGTTTTAATATAACACCAAATTGACGTAATTAAATACAATTTTCTGTCCACTTCTAATGGTCACATGCCTAAGCGCTTTGCGTGATAAAAACATCAGTTGCTCAAGGCTCTTACTTAATTGTAGAGCAATCTCTGGATCCATTACAACTGTCACCACACTTTTTCGCAACAAAACACTTTTCCTCATTCAAATCGACGTAACTATTTCAATACCACAGACAAGCCTGCCAGCTGCCTGCAAATGGTTTTTGGTAAATTTTACACATTTCTACATCATACAACAACTTGCGTTCCATGGCTTTGTTTTTTGATGTGAAATATATATTGGTGCTCCTGGGCAGTAAATCCGACTCGTATGCTGTGACGGCAAACGAGTCGGTTTCACATCTGTCGTGCATCCCATGACGGCGAACGAATTTTCTCCTATACAGAACTCAATATATTTAAATTAGGACTCTAAATGACATGAGAGAGAAAGAAGAAGTTGGTGGCCAAGCGCAAGCCAATCTATATTTAAAAAAAAAAAATATATCGACGAACAAATATACATACATGCAAACAGTTTTACGAGCACCAATTTGAACCAGAATCCTCCGAGACTTTTGCTTTACTCGGAAAAAAACTGCAATTTTCAAAACAAAACCAGCATCTACCCTACTTACCAAACTTCAAACTTTACTCAAAAGTAAAGTCTTGATATAAATTCAGTGAAACTCTTGATAATATTTAAAGCACATAATGTAGCCGGCGGCTATTTAGGCAACTGTTTACTAAGAATGACTTAAGTTTGACTATTTATCCAAGATTTATCAAATTTGCCGCGCCGCCGCGGCTTGCCCTACCTAAACTTTGTTGTCTTGCGAGAGTTCCCTAAAGTTATTCCGAATAATCACAAGATAAGTTTAGGCGGAAGCATCGCTGATGCATAATAATTACCTATGTACCTATCGCAGGATACGGCCGAGGGAGGGTAGGAATGAAAACATTATCAAAATGATGATTCGGCGCGTGTGAATGAAGAGATATTATTTCTTCTCGAATTTGAAGTAGAAGAAAACAAAATCTTCAAAGATTATTTAGCGTGCTACATGATATCTATCTAGTCCTCGTATTTTGAATTTCTATTTTATTTTAGTTGGCAGGCTAGTATTTTAGACGTGGTCGAAGATGTTAAGCATGATGGTAAGCTTGGAATGTGAACTGGCTCTCAAGTGATGCTGCCTGAACACATCGGAACCCATTATTACTAAACTAATTATAGGTACCCACATACAAACAAATCAGGCAATTTTAATCTGTTCGATAGCAGACAATACAAAATTATTCTTACTTACGTGTGAATAAGTAAGTAGTAAGTGTACATGATTGAATATCACAATTCCGACATCATAAACAAAATTGAGTTAACAAAATTTATAAACGTGTAAAATATTGGAGAATCTATGTAGTTATAACTACAGTACAGTACCGTAAGAACAGTAAGGACATCCACTATAACCGTTATTGCTATATTAAAACGGACTGAGAATACATTTCATGGGTTTAGGAGTCATTTTGTATTACATTTACAGATTTTAGAAAAAATGTGCTGTCAGCTATATGTATAAAAAGGTATTTTCGCAATTGATGACTTTTGATTCTGTTCCAAATACGGATTGAGTGTCTATGGGCCCAATTTAGATTAGAATAGGTACATAAAACATTGTAAAAACACCGTAAAACATACCGTACCGACTGTACAAAATATACGGTCGTTTATTTTTGATGATAGTTTAAGTTTCATTTGAATTTTCGGTGTGTAATAAAGATATTTTGTATTGTATTGTATAAAACTTATCCCAAAATCATAAGCACAAAAAATATTTTCCCAACATAACAATATATATGTCACATCACACACATAATCAGCCATTAAATGTCCACTGCTGAACAAGGCCTCCCTCTTAGAGAGGGGTGTTGCCATAATACCCACGCTTGGCAGGCGGCTTGGAGATCGCAGCACGTTCATCGTGTACTAACAGGACGCTGCTGCCCATCCTCCGGTGGTTCTGGTCGCAGTTTTAGGACATACCCGGGTCCAATATATATGTATGTAATGGAATATATATGTATGTAATGCTAAACATATATATAATACTAGTAAGCCGCCCCTGCTTCGCACGGGCGAAGCCGGGATATATAGCCCATGTCAACCGGGGATAGTGCAGCATCCCAACAGTGAAAGAATTTTTAAAATCGGTTCAGTAGTTTCGGAGCCTATTCAATGCAAACAAACAAACAAACAATCAAATCTTTCCTCTTTATAATATTAGTATAGATATATGTTTAGCATTAAGTCCTCCAATTGTACATGTTAACTTAATTTGTAAGTGTGCATATAAGTATTAAAATAAATAAATAATAATAATATGCACTGAATCTGCATATTTTCCTAAATCTCTGTATGATAATCAAAATCTCCCTAAATTACATGGAATATTTTTTCAGACCACTTTCATGACTTGCCCTTACTGTCTACATTAAAGTTTTATCATAATAAATAATAGGTGTGGAACTATAGGAATAGTTTAATGGATTATTAAAACTTTCTTCTCGCTCGTCATCATATTGTGATGGATTTTGCAAATGTGATTGTGTTGAAGGGATGTTTGATACGGTACTTATTTCTAAGCTAAATAAAAAAGGTGGACGAAGGCTAACGTGTTTCTGCATAACATCAGACATGACATGGTCAAGCAAGCCTATCATGAATAAAAAAATATACGAGCATTTCCCAGTAGAAGGTCCTACTAACTTGCTTGCTTGGAGATAGTTTTATTGAATAAATTAGCCGAATATTTTTCCTTGTCAGAAAAAGGGTACTTACTTCTGTTCATGCAGGCCTGGTACAAGGTTTTAGCCAATCTGAAGGGCCTGGGTTCCTCTGGAGTCATGGGCTCATCAAGAAGAGCTCGTATTTGTTCCTGGAGCTGGTCCGTGATGATGGAGAACGTGTTAACGGAGGTTTTGTCATCGGGGATGCGGGTGTTCTTCACAAAGGAGCCGCACGCGAAGTCGTAGAAGTCATCGCAAGGGTCCACCTTGTCATCCATGTTTTGTAGCAGTTTGGACGCTGCATAAAATTGAAGTGGTTAAACTTTTAAGCTTGGATGTACTTGATATATCGGAGCCGGAAAAAGTTCATTCTATTCATCATTATAAATAATTTTTACAATGGGGCCAACCCTGATATTACAAAAATAATATCAGCTGTTCCAATTCGTTGAGTGCGAATGATTTTTTTTTATGGAACAGTTTTTTTTCGCGGTGTTAGTGTTGGTCCTAATGTAATAGTTGTTCATAATGATGAGTACAACAACCAACTTTCGGCTTAGTACACCCCAAGTTTATAGCCCTGTATATTATACCTAATTTATAGATGCAACGTTTCAATAGGCTATTGGACAGGTGTTTGATTTGTCAAAAATAACCATTCTTTGCGGTCCTACTGCGTAGCTCTACTGATGGTACCAAAGATTTTTCTTTGTCCGTGGTATTATCAATAGAACTACGGGCAAGTAGCATTGCCCGTAATTCAACTATTTTTCCGCGTTCTACTGTAACAGTGCCAATAAGAACAAATAAAATTATAAATATATTTTTTTCGCCCGTGGTTGGTATGTTTGTTATTCATAAGGCCCAAATTATCGCTCGCCGGTATCTAGCCCGCGCATTTGATGTTTTTTAAAGATATACAATTACAGTGTCTACTGTTTAAAAATATGCTTCGGTCATTTAGCAAAGCTTAACAAAAAAAAAATAAGTAAATAAGAAAAAGTATTTGTTTTAATATTTCTTATAATGACCATAAAAATCTACTTTAAAAATTTTTAAATTTTTATCTCGTAAAATTACCGAAGCACATTTTAAAAAGTAGACAGTCATTTTATATCTTAAAAAAACCTCAATGGCGCGGAAGGAGATCGCTGCAATAATAATAATAATATGGTAATTCTTAGAGATAAATGAATGGTGTGTTAAATACCTGTATGAATACATCCCGGGTAATTGCAGATGGTTGCTTCCGAGCCCTTGCCCTCCATGGCTGGAGGCATGGATGAAGAAAGTCTCAGTTCACTAGTCTGTGGCATGTCTAAAATGCAGATACAAACACATGCTGAATGCGTGATAATGTGTCTCGCACCAAATAAACAAAAAGAAAATAAAACATGAATCAATATGACCCACTGCTCTTATTGTGATTGGTGTTAAAATAGCACTTTCAGTTCATGAATAGGGCATGCAATGAAAATCAGTGTGTTGGAAAAATTAAAATTATGTAGTTACATTAAAAGCCTCAGTTTGGTTCAGCTGTGAAAAAGCAGTGGGTTGCTAATAATGATAATCCACGTTTTGCCAGTTTTATTTCTATGTTTACATTGTACTAGTGCAATCTACTGAAGAAAAAAAAACAATTGACTTCGGCGAGCATGACGCTGTTTTCTGTTAACATGGGATTTAATGTGTTCATAATAAAGTTTTTTTTCCTGTGGTTCATAATTTAAATAAACCTCTTTTTCGAACATGTAACCGCTGCACGAAAAATTTCAGGTCAGCATCGTACACTATTTCAATGTGCAAAGAGGTTTGATTACGTTTTTCTAAAAGAGACGAATGCACAGAGGTTATGTTAGAGTTTTAAAAACAAAAGATAATTGACACAATTGATAATTGACAGTTAGCACCAGGCTTGCGCAACTTCAATACAAATTTCGAATGTATGAAACGGGTGCGAAATCAAACTTCTACGTTTTACTCGTATATCCTACTCTAACGTATAATCTTGTCTCTATACACTTCATTATAGGTGTCGCACCCGTTTCATAAATATTTTTCTCTAGGGAAGTCCCACCTCTTCAGCGTTAGCGGTTATTCTCTTTGGTTGGCTCATAGAACAAGTCATAGTCATCTGGTAATGATTTATTTTTATAGTATGGTTTCAATTAAATGTGAAAATTAGTAAATAGAATATCAATACAATATTTCAGATACGTACTAGGCAATTCTTGGCGGCAATTGAGCATTTATGGACACACGTATGCTGGCCTCGGCTATGTTAGGGCTGGCCGCTGCAGTAATGTATTTTTAGTTTGAAATTTGAAATGGTAATTCCTGACAGATTCTCTATGGTATTCAGGTATATTCATGACATAATTGTGTTTGAATATTTATTGGAATAAAACTCGTGCGTATTTGGCTCGGGAGATATGCCTTAATACAACTAAAAATCGTTTGTCGTGTGTTTAAATGTCACCATGTTTGACACACTTTTTTACCATATCGCAAACCAATTTTTATGCAAAACCTAGGTACGGCATACAAACCCATTTTTAACGCATACCAAGAAACTTTTAGCGACAAAAATGAACTAACTAATAGTAAACATTCATATAAGTACAAGTACTAATAGTCTACATGCAAAAAAGGGCGACAAAGTCGTATTCTGGGTGAGTTCGACTAAAGCCATCAAACCTGATTTAGGCCTGATGCGTTCGCACTCGCCATGCCACCTAACCATATCTCCCTTGATTGTCTGATTTGAGTTGAATGTGTTATGAAGACGGCACGTGGTGATTTCCTACAATCACCGTTACATTTCCGTAGAAAACGTAATTTGATGCTAAATTGCAGTCAATACAGGGCTATAGGCTATCTACATTTTGTTTCACTATTTTTACATTCACTGTATTCTACAGTGTGGCAGAAGCGAAGCATAAACCAAGCAGCAACTTTATTTATTTACTTTTATTCTATCATAGGCTTGATTACCCCGCAAATGGCCTGTTGGTCGCCTATGGATGCAGTCTACGATAGAGCACGTTTGCCTAGAATCTAGATTATAACTATCGGGCAGTGTTGCCCGCCCGCGCTGCCTGAATGAGTGTTCATTCAGGCAGCGCGTTCAACAGACTAGCAGTTGGCACAATAAAAAAAGGAATCAAAGCGCTTCGTGCGGGTTTTCGGAATATCAATCATGAAGCGGTGTCGATTGCTGACCTGACAGACGTTGTCCTGTCTTAGAACTGTCAAACACGCAAAGTTGGAATTGTAAATCTTATTTTTTTACATCTTGGGTTACATTATTGGAGTTTTAGTAAGGAACCATATTAAAAAAAAAATATAGCCCATGTTACCCGGGGATAGTGTAGCTTCCCAACAGTGAAAGAATTTTTCAAATCGGTTCAGTAGTTTCGGAGCCTATTTAATGCAAACAAACAAACAAACAATCAAATCTTTCCTCTTTATGATATTAGTATAGATTACTAGCGGTCCGCCCCAGCTTCGCACGGGTATAAATTATAGTCTATGTCACCCGGGGATAGTGTAGCTTCCCAACAGTGAAAGAATTTTTCAAATCGGTTC
Organism: Agriopis marginaria; assembly: GCA_932305915.1. Taxonomy (NCBI): domain Eukaryota; kingdom Metazoa; phylum Arthropoda; class Insecta; order Lepidoptera; family Geometridae; genus Agriopis; species Agriopis marginaria. The sequence goes on along the minus strand of OW029916.1, from coordinate 15,714,083 downwards.
AGTAGATTCGGAGCCTATTCAATACAAACAAACAAACAATCAAATCTTTCCTCTTTATAATATTAGTATAGATAGTATAGATTAGTATAGATAGGCTTGCGCTTGACCGCCCACTCGCTTGACGTTAAGGGAGCGGTCTACGGTGGAGCACGCTTGCCTAGAATAAACCGATTCACTCGTGATTTGAAAACACCCAGATTGTAACAATCGGGGAACACCCATTCAGGCAGCGCATTCCTCAGACTAGCAGTTCGCATAATAAAAGTGGAATCAAAGCGCTTCGTTCGGGTTTTCGGAATACCAACCATAAAGCGGTGTCGATTTTTTGTGCCCGCTCTGGAAGTCCGATAGAAAAATGGGTAGGAGGGAATTAGATCATTCAGATCCGATGCACACTCTCCGAAATGTATTCGATAAAAGACCGATAGACTAGCAACTTTGTCCCGATACTCAAGACTAAGGAGCTTAGTCTGAACCAGGGATTCGTTGCCAACCTCTGCCAACCGAGCCTCTGAGATGAGGCAAGCTTCTCGATAGACTCTAACTTACCAAGCTGATACTTAGCTGATATTTTAATGTTTTAGGTGGGGATGGAGAGGGGATGCTCTATCCCTTTCTCGCAAAACGTGTGTTAGTATAGCATTTGTATGGCGCGCCTGAGGCGTGACGTCACTGCTCAGTATAGTGCGCTCTCTTTCTAGCATGAAATTAAAATGCTTATATCTTATTTATTTTTGAACTAATTTTAATTTTGTTTTCGTTGATGTGCTCTATTTATGATCAGCTTTCTTATGAGGTATAAAAAAAATATTAGTCATCATGCCTATTATAAAGAAAATGCAATAGTGAACTGCTGGGTAACTTCTCCTTTGGCTAGCATTTGAACAGTATGGGTTAAAAACTTTATTATTTTCGTGTAAAATTCTTTGACAACTTGAAATTGTTAAGTCGAGTCAAATGCAGGAAAACCCCAGTATGGTATCGTCATACCCAACTGACAATAATTGTCTCGTCCGAACTCAAAAGTGGTTGTTATTGACCGAGATGTACATTATTGGACTTGGCCTCTATACCAAAATCCGTGTTTATATATAAAACCTTCTGTCTTATCTTCATTCAAATAGGTACGTATAAATAATATACCTACGTGTTTTACGTACCTTTATTTTAAGTTAGGCAATTTTGGTTCTAAGTGAGTATATCAGTGGGGACGAAGGCCGAAAAGTAGAAAGGACAATTCAAGCATGGCCAATGACTATCAATATGAATGATGTTATGGCGTCAAGTAAATTCACAGGAATGACTGCAGCCTAATTTAGTAATCTAGTATGAAGATTTTTTTTAATTTTCTTTCATTGTTAATTGTATGTAAAACTAGCTGTTGCCCGTGACTTCGTACGCGTAGATTTTCATATAATATTTCAACCCCCTTTTGCCCCCCTTAATTCAGACCTTTCGCAAAATCCTTTCTGGGCGGACCTCTACACCCCGAAAGTAACCTACTTGCCAAATTTCATCAAACTTTCAACAAAAATAAAATCCCCTTTTCTCATCAGTAATCCGTCTTTTCCGAAAAAATATACAGTATTTACTTATTTTAAATTATTAACCTGAATACCTAATTTCATGTCTCTAAGATCAAAAACAAAGGACTTTCATACAAACTTTCAACCTCCATTTGCCCCCCTTAATTCGGCCCTTCCGCAAAATCCTTTCTTAGCGGACCTCTAAACCCAATAAGGAATCTACCTGCCAAATTTCAACTTTGTGGGTCAAGTAGTTTTCGAGATTTCGTGTTTAATGAGTGAGTGAGTAGATGAGTAGATGAATTTCGCTTTTATATTTTATAGATTGATTCTAATTTTTGACATCATCATCATCATCAGCCAGAAGACGTCCACTGCTGAACATAGGCCTCCCCCTTTAAATTTTTGACATTTTGTATAAATATGGAATTGTGTTTTCTGAAATAAATTGATTGAATTAAATAACACTGAACTGTGTTCTGACTTACGTTCTGACCTAAGAATTAATTATACTGTAGCATAAATCAAAGAAGATTGCTATCAGCGGTTAGTTCCCAGACGTTATGTGGAGACTATGTAGTTAATGCATCATAGTGGTTACAGTTATAGGCAGGTAACAGTAACAAGTACAGCCAATAATGTTATTACTCGGCTCACTGCACGGACAATTGTTTCGCTCTATTGAACTCGCTTTCTGTTATATCTGTTTGTGATATCACTCACTGATTGTTATCGTTCTCCTTACGAAATATCATTAAAATTGACCTCTGCATTTATTGTATACCCTTTAATAATATACTTTGGTTAGTTGACACGAGAGAGATCGACCAAGCGTGTCTGTTTGTCCGCAAGTTGCAAAACATAACGTGATCGTTTTGTAACTATACAGTAACTTGGCAACGTGCATTTCCCAGTCCGCGTTGCGATAAGCGTTTTTTTATCTGATTGGATTTCGTATTATTAAGTGGGAATCTGAGCAACTTGCGCAGTGATGTGTGAATTTCAATCACGTCGCGGCGCGAGAGCGCTTCCGCGTACATCCGTTCAGTTTCCGCAAGGAAGATGGGCGGCGCGGAATAAACATAAATGTTATATTGATTGTTTGTATGTTAAAGACTGAACGGATTTAGATGAAATTTGGTATTCGGATAGATTTTTAACCGACTTCAAAAAGGAGGAGGTTATCAATTCAACTGTATGTTTTTCTTTGGTAGCTTGGATACATAGAACATAGCAACTCATGCTACTTCTAACTATCCCGAAAATCGACGGGTCCTGCGTGTGTAACTGCGGGGTGCTGCTAGCAATTATAAATGCTTCCTTCCAAGGATTCCTCATGTCAAAGCCTTGAAACAGACACAAAGACATCGGCCAACTAACATCCAGACTAATTGCAGATTTAAAAATTATTTATTTAAACATCTGGCCGGCCTGGAATTGAACCCGGGATCCCCTGTTCATGAGCAGACGCGCTACCATTGAACCATACTGGTCATCAGAAATTAACTGCAGTTATTGGAAAATCTATAACATGTCAGTTATCTAGCAATTTATGTGGAGAGAGACCTTAAAAAAAGACTCTAAGCTGTCCTTACCAACTAACAAACATTGCAAGTTAAAAAAGGCCTTGTAAAAATAGAGACTGCGGCGCTGTCTGAGCGACAATATAATTCGATCAAACTCTAGTTCTAGCCTTTAGACTATAATCTAAAGAGCGTTCTTATTTTAACTTTATGAAATTGTCTTGATCTCTTCAGTCTTTCGAAAGCGAAAAAAATGCCTTTGAGATTATGGTATGCTCCCTGATATATATGGTATGTTAAAATAAATAATAGGCTTACGTTTGACCACCATCTCGCCTGATGTTAAGCAATGATGCCGTCTACGTTGGAGCACGCTTGCCTAAAAGAAACCGATTCACTCGTGATTTGAAGACACCCAGATTGTAACCACCGGGGAACACTTATTCAGGAAGCGCATTCCACAGGCTAGCAGTTCGCACAGTAAATGTGGAATCAAAGCGCTTTGTATGGGTTTTCGGAATATTAACCATAAAGGGGTGACGATTTTTCGTGCCCACTTTGGCAGTCCGATAGAAAAATGGGCAGGAGGGAATTAGATCGTTCAGATCCGATGCACACTTTCCGAAATGTATCCGATAAAAAACTAGCCTTTTAGCCTAGTTCTTTGTCTGAACTATGGATTTGTTGGTGATAAGTGTCCTCAAAGACGGGTAGAAACAACGCAATGTGGTTCAATGGCGAAATTTTCTCTGATTATACATTCTATTGGCATCCAAAATCCATTTGGAATTCATGACATATTCCTCGGTTACATTACTGGCCTTTCTTTTTGTATTCAGGTTGATTATTATCTCAATAATAATATTATTCTATATTAATATATTATTTTGATTTAAATATTATTTCATATAATTATACTGATAGCTCTAGTGAAGTTTACCTGTAACAAGTTTTTTTTCTCTGATTTAGAAAAAGAACAAACCCCTCAAATTATTTTTTTACCACTATATAATTATGTAATAGTGCTAAGAACGTATAGATTTGGTACGCCAGACCACAGTCTGACCAACTGGAGAAAAAGAGAAAATTTTCTGTTTCTCTCCCGTTGCGGTTGGACGGCGGTTCGTCAACCAAGTCCGTCTCGTCTGTTAGCTACTTAACATCACAGGTAACATGGGCATTCCAAGTAGGTATGGTAATCGTCAGCCAAGTTATAAAAAAATTATTATAATCGTTTACACGTCAAAAATTGAAACAATCGAAGTTCATCGTACTTTTTTCATTAAAAAAAACATTTAAATTCGTTTTCATTGTTTGGGCTACCACGGCGAGTTGGTAATTTGCCAAGGTCACATAAAATCCGATTCGTGATACAAACAAAATGGCAAAACGTGGTTTCATTGTTAAATTGTGCGTGATTATTATGTGCGTATCGTAAGTAGGTCGGTGCCGATGGATGACTTAATGTACACTTTGAACAATTTTGCTATTGATGGTATTGTTTTTATTATCTCTTAAGGCAGCATTCTAATCATGGCGACCGCGACCGGCAATTCCGACAGGCGCGGCGGCAGCGGCCGTGTCGCGCGATCCAATGCTCAGTATGAAATTATATGGAGTGCTCAACAATACAAGCAACGTGTGGGTCGCTTGTATTTTTGAGCAGTCCAGTTGCATTGAGCAGTGGATCGCGCAGCGCGGCCACTGCTGCCGGTCGCGGTCGCCAAGTTAGGAATAACTTTACGGGTGTAAAGCTACAAGTATCTACAATTTTAAGAGATCGGTTTATTAAGCCAGTCAGTTAAAAATTAATTCTGATATATCAAATATTATGTTCATATATTACATAGAATACGCAATCATCGTGAAGTTTCTTCTAATTCGGTTTTTTTTAACAGGTATTTTAGAAAACCCTTAGCGCTATTCATTAGGGATAATTCATTCAGCGCAAAAGTCAAGTCCCTATCGCATTCATATCAAATAATGTTCGGTGAATACCAAGTCTCGTAGCAAGGTTCTTTGTAACATCGTGTATCCATCGACATTGACATTTGTGATGATGATGCATCATACCATTGACATCGGCGGAGGTTTTCATCATCATACTGGCGCAGAAAGCCACGAGGAAGGCGACAGCAAGAATCGACGCTACGCCTGAGACGAAAATCAATCTCTTTTCCATCTTAGTCCTCCGACTCCAAAACGATGGCCTGTAAAGAGGAGAGCCACATGAGTGAAATTGTATGCTTTTTATACATGTACAAAAGACCCGTATCATTTGATTTATCAAATGATTTTAATTTACATTTCTGTTAATAATTAAACGAATTTTCAAATAATAAATATTTTCAATTTGATGTAATTTATTTCAACGAAAAATATGACACACTATGAGATTTCACGGATTTTGAGATTCTGACGTGACTGTTCCAGCATGACTAAAATGAGTGAAAAAGATATCAGTAAATGGAGAAGTTCCTTAATAATAACGCAAGGTAATTAACCTTGCGTTATTTATACTATTTAGATTATAGCTTACATCACAGATAAAAAATAGATATATAGATAGAAACTCTTTATTGTGTACACCAGTATTAAAAATTACAACACGATAGAAAACACTTACGAGCTAGTGCCACAAGTGGCGGCCTTATCGCTAAAAGCGATCTCTTCCAGGCAACCATTGGATGGAAAGAATTTACGTAACAGAATCGACGGGGGATGCTAAAACACTTTTAATTATACCATTAAATAAATACTACTAAATGATACATAGTATAATAAATATTATATATATCTATACATATATAAACACACATAATACAGACGCGACAAGTAAGTACATACTATACCCTAATATATAATATGTAATAAGAAAAAAAAAATTGTCCAAAGCAAGCCTTTAGGCGTCGTCCGCTCGTCATCTAGGACCAAAGGGCTTGGGAGGACAAATCGAACGAACTCAAATTCGACGGGGTTACGTCGTTTTGTTTAGGAGTTCCTATGGCCACCTTCTGTCTCCATCTTCAAACAAGCTCTATGGCACCAAAACATTGCATTGTCACCGAACCTACTTATGTAGGCAGACTCCTATACATTTTCAGCCTGGTAGAAAGATTAAATCGCATTCCAATTTCCACATATATTCGCAACATGAATGGCGTAAAAATTTTTTTTTCTGGAGCTAGTCTCATTTTGCCACCCTTCTTTCAATTCTCATTCGGTTGAGGGTAGCTGATCTGAAATTTAGGTGCAAGATTTGTCCCACACATATAAATAAAAACTTGTAATAATATGCTGTTTTTAAAACAACATACAAACAATTTGTGTTCACCGTAATCTAAACAATGAAATAAAACCTAACAGAGTTATATAGACATGATACAATTTAAAGATAAAACAATGTTTAAAAAAATGTAACTTTGGAAATTAGTTGTTAAGCTTTGAGGTAGAAAATTGCCACCAAATTTTCAATTTGTTTTGGTAACCCAATTTTCTGTAGGTACACGTAATCTTTCCTTGGTACAAACGAAGAGAAATCACGAGGGATTCTTATTCAGCCTGATAGATAAAAAAAAATGGTTTTCTTGGACACGATTTTTGGGGTTCCGTAGCCCTACAAGGAACCCTCATAAATTCATTCTGTACGTCCGTCTGTCGGTCCATACATTTTTTTTAGAACCTTCTAACTTCTATAGTTATTAAGGCAAGTGCTTGAAACCTTGCACAATTACAGTTTAAGTATAGATCCAAATTTTTAAAGTATGAAACGAATAAAACTTTGCGGCTTAGGGGTGGCTCTGGTACATGTGAAATGGGAATGAAAAAAAAATTCACCGCACCCTCAGGAGAGTTTTCCGGTCTTTAGAATGTTGCAACTAGTCAGTAGCAACGTTATCATAAAAACTTAGTCTTCTTACTAACGAAAACACAACGTTTATACACAACTAGCAACGCACCCCGGCTTCGCACCGGTTTAAGTCTTATTTTTTTACACCTTGGATTACATTATTGTATTTTTAGTAAGAATCCCATTTTTTTATATATAATAAAAATATATAAATGAATGAAATCGGTAAAGTCGTTCTCAAGTTATGGCGTGAGGGCGTGACCAAGGTAAATAGGGATTAATTTTTATATAATTATATAGATAGAGGATTATGAAAACCACCTGTTTGGGCCAGTGCTAAGCAAACATTTCTGAAACGCTACAGAACCGAGGCAGTCATCCCAACGTTTTTTGATTGTTTTTTAGATCCATCTAGCGTTTTTGGTAAATTATTGTTCGTACGAGAAATTACATATAGATTATAGGTACAAGATATGTTGGCCTAAAAACTACTGTAACTGGCGGTCTTATCTATTAGAGTGATTTCTTCCAGCCAGTCTTCGAGTGATGTGGCCTGCTCATTTCCAATTAAGCTTGTAAATTTTAACAGCTATGTCAGTGACTCTGGTTCTTTGGCGAATATCCACGTTCCGGATTCTATAGCGCAAAGAAACTCCGAGCATAGTTCTCTCCATTGCCCGCTGTGTAACTCTGAGTTTTTCCAAAAGGCCATCAGTTAAGGACCACGTCTCAGTACCATAATGGCGTACGATACGAGTCAATAGCAGCAGAAGAGTTGATGCTACCATTCAGCTCATTGATAAGAAGTAAGTATATTCGTGGTTTCGAGACGATGTGTTATTTTTAATTCGCACAAAAACAATCATGGCCTGAAATAAACTGAAACGGACAACAGGTGCCGCAATCCCATATATTTTATCATTCTTTTTATTACCTCTGACGAAAGTTATAAACTCTTGATGTACCAGGAAGAGGTTAGAAGCAGTACCATAACTTCATTTTCTCTGATAATTTCACACAAATTACTATTATCAATGACGTGAACTAAAACCAACTATACCAGCTATGTAGAGAATAATTTATTGTCAGTGTACCATGGCACACCGATATAACTTTAACATTGGATATAAATCACAGTATAGATTGACGTTTTCATAAAAAGTTACTTCGAGAACTGAAAAAATAAAAACCTGACTGATTTTATTGTACATAATATTTCGCAAACGGTATACCGAATACCGATATACTGAAATCCGACGAAGAACAAAGGTTCAGAATCGAAAGACGTCAGAATCGCGGTAATGAAATTAAAGTGGACTTGGGCAGGATACGTTGCTAAAAGATCTACATAATACCCCACGTAAGGGAATGCTGGCATGCATTTTTTTCATCCTTACTTTACCTAATGACGTTTTTATCTGTATGGGAGTCATCATCATCATCAGCCAGAAGACGTCCACTGCTGAACATAGGCCTCCCCCTTTAACCTCCACACTGAACGACAGCCTGCCTTTTGCATCCACTGGATGCCCGCGACTCTCACAATGTCGTCGGTCCATCTAGTGGGAGGCCTCCCTACGCTGCGTCTTCCGGTTCGTGGTCTCCACTCCAGATCCTTTCTTCCCCATCGGCTATCGTATGGGAGTGGTGTATGGGAGTCACCACCTTGTATTTATGATGAGACCACCTCCCAACTTAGTACCTGTCTTTTGGCTTCGAAAAAAGATAAAGCCGCTTTGACTGACAAATTATTTTACTAATTTCAGTAAGATTAGATGGGCACAGAAAGGGTAGAGGTTAAAGTACTGTAGTGTCGAGGAAACTTATGACGTGAAATCATATCGTTCAATACTTACGTTTGTTTACGACATTCTTAAAAGCCAACTACATTTCATGGACTTGGTTTTTTATATTACCAGGTAGTGAGTTCTGCTTAATGGCGACCACGATCGTTGAAGGATATATGATTCAAATATTGGTTATAAGCCTGAAAGGAAAAGAGGAAAAAAAGGAGGAGGTTATCAATTCAACCGGTTTTTTTTTGTAGGTATGTTTCGCGATTATTTCGCCAATTATGAATTGATGTTTATTAGACACTGGCATCGATTCTGATGCACTCTAAACTAAACTAAACTAAATTTGCCATCCTTCTCTCACGTATTAAAATGAAAAGAGAGGCAGATAATGTTAATCCTGTCAGATTGGTTTAGTTTAGTTTAGTGGTATGACAGAATAGGCCTCACTGTCATCTAGGTATTTTATTATAATCATACGCTTGTTATACGCTCTTATTTTTTTTTTTACAGGCGTACGAAAAAGAAAGATACCCTTTTTTTAATCTGTGCCCTCCTATAAAATAGCAACACAACCCTATCGATAATGCCCGTTTTTTGGCGCCAACGTGGAAAAAAACATGTCAGCTCTTTGGATTATTTTCCTAAACTTGTGTATTTTCGAGTGTTAATGTGTAGTAAATGGTGAATTATTATTTATTAAGTGCTCGTAAACGTGCTCGAGTGTGGACAAATGATATAACGAGGGGAAACGTGTATTTTCGTGTTGTTTTCTAAAACTCCATAGGAGCCTCTTGTAAATCTCCACCACTTTACAGGGGCATGAGTTTGACTTGTCCTTGACTTACTTTGCTTGACTCTGACTGTGACTATGACTTGTTCGACTGTATTAAATGTCGTGATTCAAAACAAAGACATGGTCAAAAGGCCTATGTAGCCAGACCAAATACCCAAACAAAAAAAAGTAATGCCTGATCGGTTTTTTTAAATCCTCATCCAGTGATTTTTGTCTTAAAAATGTCTTGAAATAGCGCAAAAGAGATAACCGCGCACCTTTCGCAAACGCTTTTTTTAAAACAAACATCATCAGAGTCTATAATAATTATATGGTCCAGTTGGTAGTGAACCTGCCATCTGCGCTTGGGGGCGTGGGTTCGATCCCCACCTAGTTCTATATCTGGGTGTTAAAATCTATTTAAGTATGTATTAAAAAATATATATGTACTCGTATGTATATCAGTCTCTGGCAGCCATACCACAAGCTTTGCTTAGTTTGGGGTCAGAAGACCGTGTGTGCAAAAATGTCCCGAATATTTATTCATATTTAAATAACATTTCGGAGCAAGTCTTCTGTACTTTCTCTATTATTTATTCTTTGGTGGTACCTACTAGTCGTTGTACATAATGTTTAGTTATTACTAAGTAAACTGTAACTCCATACTTCACTGTTCTACCGTCATAATAATATAGTATATTACAAAATGTTTACGAAAGGTAATACGGTGTGGAACTATCTATTTTGATCTAGAGCTACCGTGTAACAAAGGTAAACAATAGTACAACTACCTATCTACATATCAGTGTGTGAAAAATTAAATTAAATAGAGTCGCGTAGGTTGTTTTACCTTGCATTCTCCTAGCTCCAAGCGAGCGATCTTTTGTATACAATCATCGAGATACAATACCTATAGAGCAACAATCTCTAAGTGAAAACAGTCAAAAAATGTCCGAGCATCGAAACATCAATAATATAATGTCACAATGTCACATTTACTCCTATTTAGACGTTATGTCACTTGCATAGTGTTCAACGTCGCTAGTCTGTTATGCCATCGCAGCACTGGCATTGGGCAGCGTTGTAGTTGGATCGCGGTTGCCTTACACGGCTTACACCTAACCAAAAAGTCGCCACAATGTGTAGCGTGCACAGAGTTTTGGTTCGGATTTTTTTTGACACGTTTGTGACTCTATATGTATTATATCTCGATGTGTGCAATGCAAATGTGTAAATGCGCTGTAAACTTGAGCATTCACTGTAATGATCATTCTAGCGAACCGCCACATTATTAGCCTTATAGCATAACTATAATATATACAAGAGATTTAAGTACCTATATAGCGTCCAAAATACATCTGCGTTTTTTTCTGCATCTAAATAAGAAGATTCAAGTGCGTCAGGTGAGGTAATTCTTTTTCCACGGATGCTACATCGCCTGAGACATTTATAAAAGCCGCTTTCAGACCATGTGTAGTACAAGAGGCAAGTACCTACAAGTTGCAAGTAGCTACTACGCACCGTCTGCAACGGTTTACGTAGTGCAAGTGACCGTGGAAGTGGTTAGTAGCACTACTTGCAACTTGTACTTGCAAAGTGTACTACGAATGTCTGCATGTGACCTAAGTAACGCAGGCATGCCCAGAATCTCGGCATATGACGATTCATTTGCGGTTTCGGGTCGGGAGCTGGCTCGTATCATTCCGTGTTTCGTTCAAGTTTTCCACTGCCTCGTGCGAGTCAGTTTTTGGGTTCCGTACACAAATGGTAAAAACGGAACCCTATTACTAAGCCTACGATGTCTGTCTGTCTGTCCGTCCGTCCGTCCGTCTGTCCATTCGAACCATACTAGATAGTTAGTTGAAATTTTCACAGAATATATAATATTACGGCGGATTAACTAAGAAACAATAAAAAAGTCTAAAAGTAAAAACAAAAGAGGGTCCCCATAAGCTTCGCAGGCGTTATGCATTACTAATGTAGAGGTAGGTAAGAGCAATTTAAGTTTTTGTTAGGTCTTATTAGATAGTTTCGTTTATCAGCAATTTTCCTGAGGCTGCGTCGTCTTTCCAGTCGGCGGTGTTGGAAAAAACTTGGCCTGATAATTATTGTTCTAAAACAATCGACCTACATTTTAATTGTGTCCTTGACAATGAAAGCCGACAGTCAAATCAAATAAAATTTATCAATTTGTTTCTACGCCGATGTTTAGTCTTGGATGGTTTCCAAAATGTTCTATTAATTAAGTACTTGATCGTGAAATAGATACCTACGTAACTATCTATTCTGTGTTTTAGACATCTTCTGTTTATATAAAAATCAATTGCTGTTCGTTGGTCTCGCTAAAACTCAGAAACGGTTTGACCAATTTGAATTAATTCTTTACTTGATCGCTTTAGGGCCGATTAAAAAAAAACCGGACAAATACGAGTAGGACTCGTGCTCTGAGGGTTCCGTTGGACGGAACCATCAGAGCGCGAGCCCAAAAAAATAAACTAACTGAAGTTGAAATATTGAAAGACATCCATAACTTAGTAGTTGACAATAAGGTTCTTCCATACATAACAACTACAAAATGTAAGTTTGTAATTGTAAAACAATATCTTTTATATGATATAACTTCAAATTAACAACTTTCAGATTTATTCCTATAAATGTGCTTTAGGACCTTGCCTCTTGCCAAAATTTATGATTCTAGGTCAACAGAAAACCTATATGGTACCCTATAGGTTTTGATTCCCCTGTGAAATCCCAAAATATGCGACATATTGCGTTGACTTACAACTTTAATTTTTTTACAGCCGAAAGTTGTAAGTGCTACTAACCACTCCACTGCCACTTGCAATAAGCAAAACGTTACAGATGATGCGTAGTAGCTACTTACAACTTCTACTTGCTACTTGTACTACGCACGTCTGCAAGCGCCCTATCGCCTATAAGTGACGTGCTATACAAAACTGTAATTTATTTGGCAGCTTCCGAGGATCATTCAGATTTATCTTCCATTCCTACAGCTTATAGGTATCTAATAAATAAGTAACAACTGACAAACAATGGTTTAGGTATGGTTTATGAAGGATGTTGCAAAAAATTATTATTTCAAGAATTACCTACTTTGAGAAATCCATATAATGGCACAACAAACAACACGATGCATTGTTTTGTATTTCATGGTCTCACTATAACAATATTGCCAAGTTATAATAATAATACTAAATAATTATAATTTTTGGAAAAAAAAAGAACCGACTTCATGACTATACATACCTACATTTACAAACTGAAACTAAAAAGTAGAAAATATTGTTTAATATTACGACTGAAATACTTTGTATCCATGGTCTTGAAAAATTTAACGAAAAACAACAGGGCCCGGTCGCCATGGAGACACTTCTTTGTTTTTTTGAAGTTCTGTTGTAGGAACAGTTCCACTATGTTTGCTGCTCAGTTGACAGCGTCGCTAGTGGAGAACAAAGTATGAAATTCACCAAGAAATAACTCTAGTTCCAATTTTGCCCACTTTATCAGCTAAGTTGGTGGCACTGTGCAATGTACATTGAATTCGTTGCTTATCGTCATGTTTTTGTAGATTTTTCAAAAAGCGCTGAATTAATGACGATAAAATATTTATGGGACCACCTATGAGTAAGACCTACCAACCAAAAAAAGAATCATCAAAAACAATTCTAAATTGGCGGAGTAATCGCGTAACAAACATACATAAAAAAAAAACATACAGTCGAATTGATAATCGCCTCTTTTTGGAAGTCGGTTAAAAAGGACTTGACATTTTATCGGGTTTTTAATTGAGGACGCTCGATGTAGGTAAATAAAAACAGTTTTTGTGTTAGATAATATATCCACTCATATATATTTTTTAATAATATTTTATGGCATATCATCATCATCATCATCAGCCAGAAGACGTCTACTGCTGAACATAGGCCTCCCCCTTAAACCTCCACATTGAACAACAGCCTGCCTTTTGCATCCACTGGATGCCCGCGACTCTCACAATGTCGTCGGTCCATCTAGTGGGAGGCCTCCCTACGCTGCGTCTTCCGACCTTCCATACTTAGAGATCCATACTTAATAATTTTCCTTCCTTTCCCTTTCGGCTTAGTACATCCTTTCCGCGTAACCTTTTGACGTAATAGAATGTTTAGTACAACTAGCTAACGTGTAATTGGTTGAAACAACTATGTTATTAAAATGCACCTTCGCATAAATATATATAAACATGCTATATGCGCTCTTCAATTGATGCTAACAAAACAACATTCTGGGATTTCCCTTTTTTTAAAGGTAAGATAAAATATGTGAAGGCATTTTTTACCATTCCTATAAATAAAGAAGACGTAGGCATATAAGTAAAGACAAATAATGTAAAAATAAAACTGACGTATGTTAGTAAATACATACTAACATACGTTATAGGCGTTTGGGGTCGACACTGGGACCTTAAGGACTAGGGCTTATCTCATTTTCAAAAATCTTTCTGAACGCGTGACCAAAATGCTGACGTGTTTCTGGGTCAACGCATAAGCAATGCCATTCAGGGTGGTAATGTCCCCAGCATGTTGGGTACGCTGCCAAGTGATAGTGGGCTTGAGCTTTTGGGTTATCTTTAGACCTTCAACGGTCTATGGACAGTCCAACTGTTTTTGTAGGGTTAGTGTTACCTTGTATTTTGTTTAGTTAATAAAGGCACTTGCCCCATAATTGTATTTTTAGTAAATTACTAATAATGTTTGTAAATATATCATTATTTTATAATACTGTGTTATATCATGCCACTTTGAAAATTTAAAGTCTTTATTTTCAGGACCAATGTTTAGTCGGTACTTAACTAAATATATTAAAAACTATGTCTGCGTCCTCTATCCTCGACCACACCGCTGCTGCATCAGAAGATCTGGTGACTGATCTATCTTAAAAATTAATAATTTACATGCACCTACTTTTCCCCCACTAAGACGCTTTTCAATCAAGCTGGTTCATCATCATCATTTCAGCCTATCATGTTCCTACTACTGAGACTCAGGTATTCTATCAGAGAGAGAGAATGGGTCCTAATCCACCATGCTGGACCAGTGCATGTTGGTGAATGTCATATGTCTATTAACTTTTCAGGTTCATGGACGTACCGGTTTCCTCACAATGTTTTCTTTTACTGTTTTTGAGCATGGCATTGAAAATGCACGTAATTTATTTAGAAACTAAATAAGTCATAGGTGCAGGGCCGAGGATCGAATCGGGTGCCGTCAGATTGTAGCCCACATGCTACCGGTCGGTCGCCATCGCCCAAGGACTTTCTATAGTAGTCCTACCCCCTACCTAGGTCTTTACCTAGTCTGTGCCATCGCCCCAAGATGGTTGCCGGTCACTAAATATTGTTTTTATTTAGTAAAATTGATTGTACAATAAATATAGCTAAGTACAAGCTAGCTTATAAAGTCAAATTTGCTTCCGGGTTAATGTACCTGCGCATTGATTGAAATCCTCTTGGAGCATCGATTAATAGATTTGTTATCGTAATAAGCAAGAAAAACTTCACTTTTTTGTAACTTAAAGTTGAAGCCTTGAGGTCAGCCGTAAAAACGATGACCTTTAGAAACTTCCCAGTAAGTAAAGGTTCGGCCACATGATAGCAGCGGCGCACTGTGACGGCACCGGTTGCGCTGCGGCGGCACGGCATCATCAATGCCAAATACGTAATTAATTTCGCAACACCCCTGTTGTGTTGCGTTCGACATACAAAAATATATGGTGCACCCACAACGGGCTTGCGGTCAAAGATGAACTGGAAAAATGCAAGCCAAAGAAGCTCCACATTTTGTTTGAAAATCGGTAATACCTATGTACGATGGTAGCACTGACGAGTGATAGAAACATATGAGTGAACGAGGGAATGAGGTATGTGAAAGAAAGAGCGAAAGGGTATGACAAGATTCGATGGGAAGATGGCGTGAACGGTGTGCGCGAGTGAGCAGTGGATTTTTATTTATAAAGTTACTTTAATTAAAGAGGAAGTACCATAAAACTAAACTCTAATAAACGATCTAGACAAAGTGAGTGAGATTATCGTTTGATTTAATCCCACACCAATAACGTCGAAGAGATGCCGTAACGCATTGTGTGATCGGACCCTATAAACTACCTATATTCACGCCCGGCTTTGGATTGTTATTTTATGACTTCGCTTCCATTCGATGGCCATGGCCAGCCAATTTAAACTTCATATTGCTCATCAACACTTTTTACTTTTTTAGGGTACCGTGTCCAAAGGGTGTCCTACGAGCGGGACTCTATTACGGAGCCGACTCCACCTGTCTGTCTTCTGCTGCGTCTCCTTAGAATATAAATGAAACGACACGCAGCGCTTTCACCGAATGCAAGGAAATACACTGCTTCTTGTTTCATTTCAAACAGCGCATTCGCTCGCTCGCGTTCGCTACGTCTGCCCTATCGAAAGTCTTTTTTATTATTATTAAAAATATGCTTGCGCTTGGTCGCCAGCTCGCTTGATGTTATGCGATGATGTGGTCTACGATGGAGCACGTTTGCCTAGAAAAAACCGATTCACTCTCGACTTGAAGACACTCAGATTGTAACTATAGTAAGTCAAAAATAAAATAACTATTAATAAAAATCGCCCAAGTGTGGATCGGGCACGCGTTAACGATCCAACTGAATTAAAGAATACTCTTTTTATAGTAATACTAGCTGACCTGACAGACGTTGTCGGGTTACATTATTGGAGTTTTAGTAATGATCCCTATTTTTTTTTTGAAAATATAATATAGCCTATGTTACCCGGGGATAATGTAGCTTCCCAACAGTCCAAGAATTTTTCAAATCGGTTCAGTAGTTTCGGAGCCTATTCAATGCAAACAAACAAACAAACAATCAAATCTTTCATCTTTATAATATTAGTATAGACTAGCGGTCCGCCCCAGCTTCGCACGGTTATAGATTATAGCCTATGTCACCCGGGGATAGTGTAGCTTCCCGTCAGTGAAAGAATTTTTCAAATCGGTTCAGTAGTTTCGGAGCCTATTCAATGCAAACAAACAAACAATTAAGTCTTTCCTCTTTATAATATTAGTATAGATATAGATAAAGAGGAAGGAGGAGGGAGGAGGTGTTTAGTATATTAGTATTAGTATTCGTATATATGTTGTAGTGGTACGGAACCGTCGTGGGTACGCGGGTTCAACTCGCACTTTGCCAGTTTTTTTTTACATATTCGTGGATTACAAAGCATTTGTTGCATTTCCATTGATTCGTTACTTATAATTTTCCGTCTTTATCGATATGTTTATGTATGACCTCTTTTGCCTTACAGAGAGAGATACGTATTTCAGTGCTCCGAATGCCACGATCTATTTTAGCTAATTCAATACGAAGCGCAGCCTCTGACCTTTGCATTAGTTTATTTCCAGTTTTCATTTTCAAACCTGTCCACGGGAAATGCATCCAGAATTTTCGCTTGGATACGTTCAATAACATGTTGCTCTTATAAATTATTAAAAGTCGCTCTGAATTGGCTAATTATATTGGGCTTGAGATTATAATTATTATGTCATACATGTTTTTATTTCAAACAATAATTTGGTAGTAGGCTTGAGAATTTGGTTTGTCTTTAAACCTTGAACGGCTTATGCCAATGAAATTGATTCTTTTTGTACATTATCCAATTTCTTTGGTAAGTTTTTTAGTTAATAAAGGTACTTACTATTGAATAAAGAAGTATTAATTTATAGATAAAAAAAAATTGATGCAAATTAGCTCTGGTTTTTCAAATATTTTTGCACAGGCTGGTATGATATTGTATGACTATTTTGTGAAATGTAGATTCGTGATGTCTTTCCTTCTACGATTGTACAGTGTACACTGTGGCCTATCTAGTTATCCTTGTACTCGTATTAAATCGTAAAGTAAATCCTTTGCCAACCATTAGTAAAAAAACCTTCAAGTGAGCGATCCAAGGCACTTAACTACGAGGAAATCGCTTGGGGAAATGAAACACTTATTCACAAGATGAATTAGGGAGCGTAATTGCGTGAGTGTCAATTTTAAACTGACTATATATACATATAATACATATATCTCATATTTATGTAAATAGAACGTGGAAATGAGGAAAATACATTACTGGGTGGAGAAGATAATATTGGTTAAATTTAATGGGAAATGTGTAGGCATTTTGGTGAATACGAGGGCAGAGTGAAGTAAATCTGGAAAAAAATAACCAGGTATAATTATGTATTTGAAGTGAAAGTTATTATTAATTTTTAAACATATTCTTCCCCTAGATTAATTAACGTCGTTCAAGAATTCTCTAACTTTTGGATTCCTTCACTAAATAGTGAGATTATGGCAACCGTTCAATATAGGCATTTGTTTCGTACCCTTTATTACTTTTCTAGTGGTCCGCCCCAGCTTCGCACGGGTATAGATTATAGCCTATGTTACTCGTGGATAGTGTAGCTTCCCGTCAGTGAAAGAATTTTTCAAATCGGTTCAGTAGTTTCAGAGCCTATTCAATACAAACAAACAAACAAACAATCAAATCTTTCCTCTTTATAATATTAGTATAGATTAATTTAATTTATCTTTTCATTGGAGACAAATCTTAATCCCCCTAAAACCTTAAACAAAAAAATAATAATTTGACATAATACAAATATTATGTACTAAACTATTGTTTGTCTTTTATGGACGAAGTTTTTGAGATTTAACCTATTTTAAGACCTTACTAACCTATACAGTTAGACATTATTCTGATTCTGAACTTCTACCGTCATTCGTACTTTCTCTGTTGCATCACATCTCACACATCAGCAGCCATTAAACGTCCACTGCTGGCCAAAGGCCTCCTTCTTAGAGGCGTTACCATAATCCCCACGCTTGGCAGGCGGCTTGGGGATTGCAGTAAGTTTACCGTGTACTAATAGGACGTTGCTGCCCATCCTCCGGTGGTTCTGGTCTCAGTTTTAAGACATACACAGGTCCAGGTCATCTCTCCTGCGCAAGATGATCATATGCATGACATGAGCATTTTAATTTTTCGATACTCAATAATTTCGAGACAACCTTGGGAAATGTACTTTTCTCGGAATAAAAAAGTAGGCCGGATGTTATCTCTACCTAATTAATACTCGCTGGATAATAAAGCGTCGTCCCGGCAACCAGTTACGATATGCGTCCCAGCAGCCAGTAGTACTACCACGGTAAGTAGCTAGTTATGTAACGACAATCTCGGGTTGCTATCATTTTTTCTGTCACTCGGATACCGGTTTCGTTGATCCAAGTTCATTGTCTCCCGCGAGGTCAACAAACCATTTCGACTGTGTATAATGGGGTTTAAACTAGGCTTCTGTCAAGGTGAATTAAAGTAACTCTTACTTTTATTTAGGTACTCGCGTTTAAGTTTTCAGACTTTCCATTACAGTCCAAGATTGCGCTTTCGCGATACAAACAATGGTTGGAAGTGACCCAATCAAGACACAAACTATAGTAAACAACTTTCTATTGAAGGACACAACAAGTGTCTTTATATTAACAAAAGAGCTTCATGTGTAGGTAATACCTAACGGTCGTTCGCGGCTCGGCCAAGGCAGGACCGGTGTGGTAACCCACGTAGGGCTACCACAAAGGAAATTGTGCTATTAGATACTATGTCCAGCTCTAGCTGTTCGCCTCGAACTGTGACAAACCCTTGATTGAAATTGCTTATTTGTACATACCTACTTATACATACTACATATTTTTCAAGATTGGACCAATGGTATGCACATCATCGTCGAACAAACATCATAATACATGGCCTGTTCCATTGTTAGTGAAATGAAAAATTGTTGGAATATGAAAAAAAGCTTGTTTATAACTTTTCAAAATAATCTCAGCTAGCTCCAATGCATTTATGCATTTGCATGAACCAGCTATCGAAACATAAAAAAAAAAATATTACCGCCGAAATTCTTCGACGGCCTCTACTGCAGTGTTAATTTTTCGCCCACGAAGTATTTTTTTTACCGTGGGTAGTAAATAAAAAATCCAACGGAGCTAAATCTGGGCGTATATACAATCATTAATATTAAATACACAAGTCAAAATACAGAAAATAAAATATATTATAATAAAGAGCCAGTACCAGGCGCTGCTAAATTTAATAATAAATGCTTGTCAATCCCTCGTCAAATAAACACGTATTCTACTATCATACCAAGATTACAAATGCGAAAGTATGTTTATTTGTTCATCATCATCAGCCTTTAACTGTCCACTGCTGGACATAGGCCTCTCCTAATGCCGCCACTGAGCTCGGCCGGCAGTTCTCTGCATCCTGTTTTTACCAGCTGTTTTACGCAGGTCGTCATTCCACCTGGGCGCAGGGAGTCCTACACTACATTTGCCTAAACGTGATGTTTATTTGTTGTTTTGTCAATTTGTTGGTTTGTTTGGTCCTCATCCAAGCAACAGCAGAGTAACTGTGTCTGTTTATTCGCTATCAGTTCATGTCTATTAGAGACTAAATACCATCGAGATATAATGCCTTTAGAGTCACAATCTCTTAGTGAAAACAGTAAAAATACGTCCGAACGTCATTGTACATAAGTACATTGTATCAATTATATACTTCACAATGCCACATTTACTCTAATTTAGACGTTAAGTCGCTTGCTTCAATGTGAGTTGTCCGTTATGTCATCGTAACGCTAGCATCGCGCGGCGTTGTAGTCAGATCGCGGTTACCTTGTAACTAAACAAAAAGTCTTCGCAATTCATAACGTGCGCCGAGTTTTGGTTCGGTTTTTTTTGGCACGATTGTGACTCTATGTCTATTGTATCTCGATGCTAAAAACCTACCTATGGTTAAATGGTTATGAATATGGTTAATTCATATAGTTTTAGGGAAACAAGTAATTAGGAGTTATCAAAGGTTTATAAGCATTGGTTCAAGGTTCACGTGTCCTTCAACAAGCCTAGCACTGAATTATAATCACGACAAATCCCAATGTTTTGTGATCCAAATACAAGAACGCGTTTGTACTTGTGTGTCACATGTATTTTGGTCACACGTGTGCGGATTACCGTATATTATTTACTATTGTTTTTTTAGAGTTCGTCGAGTACGTGACATTGACCTAATTTTTCTGATTTTGTCTTATAATAAATAAAATTTTCCTTCTACCAAGGGGATCTTAGATTCATTTTCTTTTTATATGAATTTTAAGTAGTTCATAGATTTCATGCTTTGATCAGATAATCAGAGGATATTGCACCAACGCTGCCTGACCGTGGCCTACCTAAAACTCCGCTGCGCCGCGCCGGTGCAGCAGTTTGCATTCAGTTACTCGTTACATAGCGATGCGTATACATGACCTCTGTTTATTTGATGAAAAGTTTAATGTTAGTTCTTTAGCATTGTCAGTCAGCGTAGTAATGCCTCCAGCATGCTGAGTACGCTGCCAACTGATAGGGGGCTTGAGTATTTGGATTGTCTTTAGACCAGTCTGTTTTTGTAGTGTTAGTATTGTATTTTTTTAGTTAATAATAAAGACACACATCACATCAGCAGCCATCAAACGTCCACTACTGGACAAAGGCCTCCCTCTTAGAGAGGGGTGTTGCCATAATCCCCACGCTTGGCGGGCGGCTTGGGGATCGCAGTAAGTTCACCGTGTACTAATAGGATGCTGCTGCCCATCCTCCGGTGGTTCTGGTCGCAGTTTTAAGACATACCCGGGTCCTTTATTATACTAAATATGTATAATTTCTTATGAACGTACTGCGATTCCCGAGCCACCCGCCAAGCGTAGGTGTTATGACAACACTTGCGGCCTTTGTTCAGCAGTGGATGTTTACTGGCTGATAGTGTGATGATGATGATGATGATGACATAAAGCGTGCGATATCCTCTGTTTATTTGATGAAAAGTTTAATTTTATTTCTTTGTTATGCTAAATATGTATAATTTCCTTGTGTAAGTAACATTTCCTTATCCCTCTTCGTTTGTCGTTTTGATTTCCTTGTCCCTCTTAAGATAGAGTGGCAACCCTAGTAACCTAGGATCAAGACACCCCGTTATACGTTTCTAAGCTGCCCCAACGAGTTCAAAAGTTCATTAAACTATGACATTAGCCAATTCCACTCACAATAAAAGTTGATGACATGATTATGCTAAAATATGCCGAGCCCGATAGGAAGAATTCTATAGCTCGTATGCAAAGCGCACGGAACTTGTGGTGAAACATTTTGTGATTGGAAATATACTATAACGTTTAACACGCTTTTATTAGGTTCGCTTATACTTATCTAACTGAGAAAATATGTGACCAAATCCTGGAAATCTATTTTAACCTCAGATCAGACAAACAAGAAAGATATGCCTTAATGCAATTACCGTCGGTTGAATGTATCGGCGTTCCATACATTTTTAGGGTTCCGTACCCAGAGGGTAAAAACGGGACCCTATTACTAAGCCTACATTGTCTGTATGTCTGTCTGTCTGTCCGTTCTACCTTTAAACGGCTGTGTCTTTCACAATAGATATATAGCCAGTTGAATTTTTTACAGAATATGTAAAGTAATGGCCGATTAACTAAGAAATTATAAAAGAAAATAATGGGATGTCCCCATACAACAAACGTATTTTATAAACGTATTTTTGTATTTGCTCTAGTGTAAATGCGGTATTACGTACAAGCGTCAAACTTGGCATGATTATAGTACACACTCTAAAGTATAACAACAAATAATAAATAATGGCCAAGTGCAATACAATACCATACAATTCTGTACTTATTAATAACTCCATAGTTACAAGTCAAACTTCTCCAGTACACTTTCTACATCGATATATTATATAAATATAACACGAGTAAAGGACCCGGGTTTGTCCTAAAACTGCGACCAGAACCACCAGAGGATGAGAAGCAGCGTCCTATTAGTACACGGTGAACATACTGCGATCCCCAAACCGCCTACCAAGCGTGGAGATTATGGCAACACCCTTCTCTGAGAAGGAGGCCTTTGTTCAGCAGTGGACATGCTGATAGTGATAGTCGACAACCCACAAGATGGATAGGCGACTTAAAAGAGACCGCAGGGAGACGCAGACCGCTTACAACCGGCCCTTTTGGAGATCAATGGGGGAGGCCTACGTTCTATGGGTGATGATGATGAGTGATAGTCGAGTTTAGGTTAACGGCCGGTTATCTGAGTCGCGTAAGCAACAAAACGCTCCCTCAGCCCCCGCCAAGTTAGAGCGACGATGTATTTTGCCACGCTAGAGCCAGGACGCCCGCGTTTTAGTGCAACGACTAAAACGAACATAGGTCCGACCTCGATGACGCCTGGCGCGGTATTGAACGCGGTGCATGCAAATTCTAGCGGCCTTGTTACGGTTTTAATTTCACTAAAAACGAAACTATACACTATCAAAATTCCATCCAAATAAAAAAAAATATTGAATAAAATTGCCTTTCAGTACATGCAATTTCCAGGTTGTTACGAACTTTTATTAGAGCATAAAACGAAAAAAAATTACTAAATCGACTTTGTTTCAGATTTTTTTTGATCGAGTAAAGTTTATTCCATCTTGTTTTGAACCAAATCATAAACTCAAACACAGATGTATCTGTGACATGTATTTTTTTCCAGCTCAAATATTGTAATTTAAATGAATAAAAATGATTTAAAACCGTCAAATTTGGTATAAGAGGCTCTTAATTTGATTTGTTTTAACGAGTATACGTGTTTTTTAGTTTATTAAACTTAAATAATTAGTGTGTTTATAAAAACCGTAGTTTTCCTCAATGGCTAGTGCATCACGATATTTTTAATTGCGTCACAAGCTCTCAAGAAAAATTGTGCATCGTAGGTACTAATAATTAAACGTGAACGTCTACATCTTTTAACGTTTCTGTTCTAGGCAGTTAGTAATTTAGCCTGATGGTAAGCAAAAACCGCCGCCTATGGACACTTTTAACAGTAGCGGTGTTGACGGTGCTTTACGTTAAGTCACGACGTTTCGGCGTGTAATCCGAATATTCCAGTAATCCGGCACCACTTAGTCTCTAATAGTGCCGGATTAGTAAGACTACTGTATTTTCCGATATCTGTCCACTATATAATTATATGTCCAATGTATATGTGGTTGATTACGTAGGTAGGTACTAAAATAATCTAGTGACGTATATAGACTCGTTAACTATTGTACCATCACTTTAAACATATTGAACAAGATTGGTATTGTGGTCAGGCAGATTTTTTACTGATTCCACACCTCAGATCACATAAACAAGGGAGATATGCCCTAGTACAATTATTGTTCGTATTCATATGGTTAAATTTTTCATATGTATATATTTTTTCATTATACTGCTAAACCGCTTAACGCAAAAACGGTAAATACGGCACTTACTAATTTTGCACATACACTAAGAAACTTTCAGTGACACTAATGAACTAACTAATAGGTCTCATGCAAATAAGGGGTAACTAGGTCTTCTGCAGGGGGAGTTTGAGTAAAGGCATTCAGACTCATTTAGACTGGATGCGTTCGCATCCATCGGACAAGGGTATGTCCTAAAACTGCGACCAGAACCACCGGAGGATGGGCAGCAGTGTCCTACACGGTGATCGTACTGCGTGAAGCAGCCTGCCAAGCGTAGGGATTATGGCAACACCCCTCTCAGAGAGGGAGACCTTTGTTCAGTAGTGGATGTTTAAAGGCTGATGATGTATGTCATGTGTTCGCATCCGCCACGTCACCGTATCATATCTCCCTTATTTGAATGATCTGAGCTCCACACAATCTTCCAAATACAGAGATTTGTGTCTGCGGTTGACCTGTGCGCAATATGGTATACAAAGTCATAAATTAAATTCAAAATTAAATTAATCTTAACCATGACCGGAATGGCCAACTCTGCACATTTAGATAATTTATTATCTTCTTGTTAATTTAACTTTTTTGTTTATTTTTATAATAATATATTGTATACATATAAAATCGATGTGTGTATTTTCCTTATGGACTCCAAAACTGCTGGGCCGATTTTAACGGGACTTTCACTGGCAGATAGCTGATGGTATAAGGAGTAATCCACGCTGGTGAAACCGCGGAGCGTGGCACATTTTATCAAAAAACCTTTATTCGAAATTGTTGAGGACATTTTGTGACCACAACTTTTTGAGGTTATAGCGATAAAACTACTTTTTGGTATAATGATATTTCTAAAAAAACTATAATAATATAAACTATTAACTAACTTTATTACTAACTTTTTCATTACTATACAGGGTCAAAGGTAACTAACGCAAAACCTCTTAAGGGCGACTTTGGTGCAACAACACTAACAAAATTTGACTTTTCGTAATTAGGGGGGAAAAAAGCTGTTCCATACAAAAAAATCATTCACTCTCGACAAAATGTATGAAATAGCAGCTTTTTTTTCTCGAGAATTTTAGTAAGTCGTAGAAAAAAACTTATTAGTGTAGATACAATAAATTCGCCCTTTAAAAGGCTTGGCTATACCTTTGACCATGTATAGCAAAATATCAGGTAATGTTATAATATAGTTATCGAAGTGAAGCCTTAGTAAAATAAAATAAATCATTCGATCTCAGAAAAAATATCTACAAAAAGCTTATTTTCGGGCGCATTTTAAATATTGAACTGCCGACGATATTATTATATATTCACCGAGTAACATTATCAAAATTATACGCTTATTTTCTGAGAAAGGGACAACCGCAATAAATTACGACGTTAAAGTATCTAACCCTGCATTTTACAACCCAAAGAAAAACTGATATGTAAGTACGATTGTATATAGGGTTACGTATATAGAGTGTACTTAGCTGAAAGGTCATTGTACTCATCTTTATGAACAGCTTTTAAAATGGGACCAACCCTGAAATCGCGAAAAAAAACAGCTGTTCCATTGAAAACGGCCATTGACACTACAAAATGTATATGGAACAGCTGTTATTTCACGATTTAAGGGTTAGACCCATAGTAAAAGTTGTTCATAATGATGAGTACAATGACCTCCTTTGAGTTTAGTACAGTCTAAATGTGTTTCCTTGTATATTACTTGCGCTCCGCGTACATTTATTCAGAAACCATACATTTTCCGGGATAAAAGTACCTTATGCGGCCTTCGCTCCTCCATCTATTAAAAAATAAAATCGATGAGCTGCTCTGTTGCTACGTGAAAGAGGAACAAACATACATTCGTATTTATATTATTAGTATAAATCAAAAAGGTTCGTCTTTGTGGGTTTACTTTAAGTGATCTCTATCAGCGAAAGTTTGTGTTTTAGTAGGTTTAAATAAAATGTGAAGTAAAAAGTTTTCAGTTTAGTAGAGTTGGAATCATTTAAGTTGTTTTCGCGAATAAGTAGAATTTAGCTCCAAGATGCAAGTTAATGGTATAGGGCTATTATGATTACTAAAAAAGTATTTTATTGCTGACTTAAAAATACCAAACACAAAACTTATAAAACTAAACTATCGTTTCTACTACCTATAAGCAACGATCTCTAACTTCAGGCATAGTGCCCAAAATGCTGGATACGTTGCCTCACTGGATTGCGAGTCTAACTTTTTGACCAAAATAACAGATCAGCATGATTAAATAGGGATTATTTTGACAAAACTTAACTTCAAGTAAACTAACAATGCAATGAATACCCAGTTTAGGTAGTTTGGGGCGCCGAAACAAACACTTTATTCTATTCTTGGGGATGTTTTGTAAATATTTGACGTAACTTCCGTAATGGCTACCCTCATTCTTATTTCAAATTACCACCTCGCACATACTTCCTCGTAGCCGCTAAAAGCATCACGCTCTCGCTCTATTACCCAAGTAGTGCCAATCTGGGGTCGTAACGAGAAAATCATGTTTTTCGCGAGCGCCATTTAAATAACTGATAAATATTTATTAATTGTCCTTGCGGGGAAATTGCCTCATATATTACTTTTATTCGAGGAAAAATACCTCGCTGGAGACGTGGCGTGACGCAATACTACATGTTTAGTTTTCTCATAAAACTGGTTAACATGAAGGCTCCTGGTGTTTGCTTCGTCTCATTTGCCATTAAACAGGGTCACACTGCGCGGTGCTACTTAGCCGAAAGGTGGTCATTGCAACATTTTTTTATAATAGACCAACCCTGAATAGCGAAAAACTTTGAGCTGTTCCATATATTTAGTCGAGTGTGGAAAAAAAATGCCACAGGCTGGTATTTTTTTTTCAATATTTAGGGTTGCTCCCGTATTAATGGTGTGTTCAATGACCTAGCTCCATTCAGCTATGTGCCATCGTTCAGTGTTTCTAACTTTGTAGATACCTACAACCAACAACCAATAAAATTACAAATCAGTCAGTGTTAGTTACTAGTTAGGTCTGTAAGTACCTTACGATCACGTAAGGTACTTACAGACCGAATCAATAGCATTTTTAAGATATTTTATCGTTATAATACTTTTAAAAAAATTAGTTACTAGCTGCGTAGTAGTTTCACCGGCGCGGATTACTCCTTATAACATTACCTATATCTGCCAGTGAAACTCCCGTAAAAATCGATCCAGCGTTATGGAGTCCATAGGGAACATACACGCATCCATACACATCTATTTATAATAATATTTATGTGTGTATAGATGTGGTGTTTCAAGATTATTTAAATGTTAAAGACTATAATAAAAACAAGATTATCAAGATTATTCTTCCATACGCAAGAAAACAAACGAGTTCTTAGTTTTTATGTAAGTTTTTTTCATGGTAAACTTTATATTTCGCCAGACGGTATAGTATTTTTTGTATTAATTATAGGTATAATAACTAAGTAATAACGTAAATACTTAATTGGTTCCGAATTTACCCGTGAAGGTTGAACAGACAAGAGACATCCACAAGGATTGTGCACGAAATGAACTTAGTCATATAGTGGTAGTGGGCTTGAGCATTTGGATTGTCGTTAGACCTTCAACGGTCTAAGGGCACTCTAACTGTATTTGTAGTGTAAGTATTAGCTTGTATTTTGTTTAGTTAATAAAGGCACTTGCCCAGAAAAAAAACCATAGTAAATCTATATTTATTTTAGCATATACGGGGTGTAAGGGGAACACTCTCGAAGCCAAAAGAAAGTAATTGTACTCATCATTATGAACAACTTTTACTATGAGACCAGAAAAAAAAATCTGCTGTTTCATACATTTTGTCGAGTGTCAATGACCGTTTTCTATTGAACAGCTGATATTTTTTTCGCGATTTCAGGGCTGGGGGGTTAGACAAAACTCACTTTCTATTAGCGTTAACGCTTGCGGAAAGATTAAATTGTATGACAATGACATCATCTTGAGAGATTTTATCTCAAGCTAATGTCATTTTCATACAATTCCATCTTTCTGAAGGCGTTATCGCTAACAGAAAGTGGGTCTTGTCTAACCCCCCAGCCCTGAAATCGCGAAAAAATATCATATAAAATATTTGCTCTAGTGTAAAAACGGTAACAAACTACGTAGACACATAAGCGTCAAACTTAGCATGATTATAGTAACTCTTAAGTAAAACAACAAATAATAAAGGCTGGCCAAGTGCAAGTCATGTCAAAAAATTAAATTTTGTTTTATACATATTAAGTTTTTGTATTTTATTTGGAGATGCGGTACCTCAGTGCGCAAGCCCAGGGCTAAACAAGGTTTATTTCTGTGTATTTTAGTTAAAATAATTATAAAAAATATCGTTAATAGTAAAAAATCGATACTAGTAAATAAATCAATACTTGTGTATAGTTGAACTATACGAATATGTATCTATATAGTAAGAACTACTTATCAAATCTATAACAATTTCGTAATTCCGAACTTGAAATTGAATAAACTTTGATACGGCATACGGAGGAAAATAACCAAAGATGCTAGTTGAGATTTAAATGTATTATTTTTCAAAGGAAAATGATTCAAAGCGTTCGGCTTATGTTTTCTTAATGTTTTATTTTCGTGTAAAAATAGACATTTCACCCCAACCTGTTTCCATATCGCCGAGAAATTCCGATTCCACGATTTCGATTCTGATCAACGTACTGCGCTATACTGTTTCGCCCACTGTTTTTTATTTATTGAGGAAAATATTAATTTTCTGAGAAGCGTTCGTTGCGTGTATCATATAGCCGGTTTCAATAAATATTACCGGACGTTCGGTCTGCACTTATACAAGTGACCGCGAGTGGCATTTACTATTGAGCATCGTCTTGATTCGGAACGCCGTGTGACTCTGGAATAAAGCAACAACCGTCGCTCAAACAATGTCGGGAGCTGAAACCCGCCCGGCTTTTAACACTCTTTTGGCTGGTGGTCCAGAAACGTAACGCCAAGTTTCAAGTCTATCTATCTATATATATAAAAATCAATTGCTGTTCGTTTGTCTCGCTAAAACTCGAGAACGGCTTGGTCGATTTAGCTGATTTTGGTTTTGAAATGTTTGTCGTAGTCCAGGGAAGGTTTAAACGATGAGTATACGCCTGGACCGATTTGGATGAAATTTTGTGTTCCTGGAGCGGGTCGTAGTAGCGAGGCCGAAGGCCGAGCTCTACGCGTACGAAGTAGTGGGTATCAGCTAGTATTTATATATATTACAAAGTCACACCATTTAGAACTCAAGAACGGCTGGACAAATTTTCATGATTATTGATTTATTGGATTTCTCTCCGCCCCGAATAGCAAAATAAGTACAGGAAACTTACAGTAAGTACAGGAAAGTACACGAAAAAAAAATTATTAAGAAAATTAATTTTCCCATACATTTTGTATGGAACACCAAGAATTGAAGTTGAAATATTTCATCATAAAAAAAATGTCGGAGGTTGCTGTCGCTACCAAGTATGTTGCTTCAAAGAAGTATATAACGCGGGAGAAACCGGGCGTAGCTAGTCATTAGATACAAATATGAGATTTCAAAAAAGTACTTATATCTATTTCCCACATTCACAATTATTTGAAACTATCTATAAAATAAATATTTAAAAAAAGAAGTGTAGGTACTTGTTCAATTTCTAATAAGATTTGTATGGAAACTAACTTTTCATCTTACACCAATTTTAATAGAAAAAAATGGTACTCACTTGACGTTGTTTCTCATATTGTTATAATTTGTGGGGCTGTACTCGGCGTCTCCACTGTAACAAGCAAACAATACAATTTTCCACGTGTCTTAATTAAAATACTAAACAAATTTTCGTGAAACACACGGAAACTGTATCCCCGGAGTGACACGTACTTAACGGCCTTCGGCGAAGTGCCACGGCCGTCCATTGCGTCCGTTAATAGAAAATAAGTATCGGTTTGTCTGTTAACTAGAATGCAATATCCACTTATTATTTTAGTTCAGGAAACAATGGCACAACGACACGCGCCACCGCGGCCGCCGATTGACTACTGTCGTCACTTCTACCGATTGTAGAGAGAGAGTGCCAACGGATTCCTCTCTTAATTATTTCACTAGGCGACTACATTTTTTATGGGTTGTTATTAATCGAGCAAATAAAAAAATACTTGGCGACTTAAAATTAGAGTACGTAATACCATAGGTAATACGTATTTAATTATTTTTGCAAAAAGTTAAATGAACAGTCATCATAATCATCATCATAATTTTAGCCGTAGGTCGTCCACTGCTGGATATAGGCCTCCCCCATCGATCTCCAAAAGGGCCGGTTGAAAGCGGCTGTCCCAAGTCGTCTGTCCATCTTATGAGTGGACGTCCTACGCTGCGCTTGCCGGTCTGTTGTCTCCATTCGAGAACCTTTGCGTGCAGACGTAGTAGCTAGTAGCTACTTGCAACTTCTTCTACGCATCGTTTGCATGCGCCGCAAGGCGAAGCGAAGCGAAAAAAAATTTATGTTTGACATTTGATGTTCAAGCCTAAGAAGTTTAGAGGTCTGGCTGCATGGCTAGTACTTGCCTAAACGACTTTACTTACCGTATCGGTACATAAGTACATACCCAGACCTAAGTTTACCTATGTTTGTAACATTACCTATTAAGGGTACAAGAGAAGTAAGAATATAAACAAATTACAAGCTAACACTAAACACCTAAATATCTTAACGTATTACATAAAAATAAATAGTTGGACTGTCCATATAGACCGTTGAAGATCTAAAGACTATTGAAATGCTGAAGTCCACTACCAGTTTACAGCGTACTCAGCATGCAAGCGGCATTTCCTCGCTGAATGGCACTAAGAATATAACCTGCCACCTAATGCCAGTTAATTCGAAATGACTGGTTTCCTACTTTACGTCGCAACACCGTGTCAACTAAATTACTTGAAGTGCAAATTGTTTGTTGCATTAAACTGGTTTGAATTAAACCACGTTTAGCATTAGAACATAACTTTGTCAACGCATGTTTTAGAACCATATGACAATGAGTCACGTACTATCATTTAAGTTTAGGCCCAAAGAGTCACCGATGGGGTTTTAGTGGGTGCAATCTCTAATAACCCGGCTACAAAACAACTCACCTGGGATATCTTTCGAAGATTAGAACAAGAAAAAGATAAAGGAACTCTTCAACGGTCAATAGCACAGACACGAAATTTTGGTAAGAAAACACAATGTTTAAGTTAGCCTTAGTGCGAAAAAGTACCAACTAGTATCCTAGATTTTAGGACAATGCATAAGTAAACTCGATATTTAAGTTAGCTTTAGTGCAAAAAAGTACCTATTAGTGTCCTAGATTTTCTACAGGCTTGTCGCTAGATCTCGTTGCGTTTCTCTCTGATTATCTACTTTCTAAAACCGCTCAGCTTAATTGTACTAAATGCAAGACATTTAAGATACAATCTACAAACAACATATTAAGTAAGTAGGTATGTATGTATGATTAAATAGTATTTATAATCTTATATTTTTACGCTGTAAAATTGCGATAAATAAAAAACAAAATGAGAAGTTATTTTACGCATAAAACAAAACAGTTTTGATCTTCTGACAAAATTACAAAAAGGGTGTAAAACAAAGGAAATTCTTAAATTTAAAAACACCACTAATTCGGAAAAGAGCTTGTTATTTTGAAATCGTTGGATGAATTTTGATCAAACATAGCTAAGAACAACTGCAAATAATTTTTAAATAAAAAAAACTGTATCTATTCAAATCGGTTCATGCGTTTTGGAAAAATGGTAAAAGAAAAACACGCTGCACGTAATACAACCTCTTACCCTAAACGCATAATATATAATAACTAGCTGACCCGACAAACGTCCTGTCCAAATTTTAATTAAAAAGGCAGCATCAATTTACTTGTTTTTTCCAATTTCCCGGGTAAATTTTTGCATGGGCCAAATTTTGGAATCCTAACTTGCGCGAGTGCAAGTAACCCGCACTTGGCGGGTTTATTTACAATATTGGAAGAGGTTCTTAGACAAGCTTGTTCCCAAACAGGTCCAAATTTTTTCCTTTAAACTCCAATATTTTTGTAGGTATTCAATTTATTCCCAACGGGGTCTAGTTAGCAGAGTAGAGTAGAGTTAGTAAAAACACTGGTACAGTTTTTACTTGCTTCGATAAATTAATCTCAAATCTGCACAGTCTACACGCGCTTAAGTCTCACCAGCAAAACACATGTTGAATTCGTTAATGTATAAGTTCATAGAATCTAAACTTTGTAACTAAGTATGTTATTTATTTACGCTGCGGAGACTAAGCCAGAGTTTGGCTAATTTGATCATACACTATGGAGTATGAATTAGGCACAGAATTTGAGCTACCAGTTTGCACCTCAACATCTGAACTGAATCGTGCATCTACTGTCATCTATTGGTAGTCAATATGGCATAATGGCATTATCAAAAGTTAATAAAGGCACAATCATGCCCTAATTCACAGGCAAAAAAAGTCTATTATGTTATGGTTTTAAATAATAAAAATAATAATTTGTTCGCTGGAACAGGCAAGGACATGAGATACGTTTCCATTCTTACGACCATGTATGCTACTTTATATGTATGAGTACCTACCATGTTCTGACAAATAAATATTTTGAATTTGATTGAATAATGAAATATACTAGAAAGTATTACTAATTATTGTTTTTATTTTATAAGCAACATTAATAATATATTTTAGGCGATTGGTGAAGGCTCCGGGTTTCCAGAGTGCGGCTTTCATTTCGCACAGAAATTGAGCATTGCCATTCACGTTGCAATGCCGCCAGCATTCTTTCTCTCCACTAATGACCCTTGGTTACTAATGACGAGGGGCCTTTCCCTTCCCTAAGGATTTTTTAGTTTAAGTTTTTTAAATTTTAAAGTTAAGTTCTAAAATTTTCGATAATTTGGTTTTTTAGTTGTGCATTATATTTTTTTAATTATTAAAATAATTATATAACATTAGAATACATAATTATATTATATTTCCCCAAATTATCTTAATCTTTTTTTACATTAATAATTTTAGAAAATTGTGTTTCAACTTTTTTTTGATGTCGATATACCTAGACTTATTTGTTTAGAAGACAATCAGGTATTGAACCTTGATTGTGAGTGCTATTCTACGCTTTAGGTAGGTACACAACAGGGTTACGCAGAAAGGGGGTCACCCCTTTCGGTTTATTATACAGTCGCAATAGTTATGTATATCGAAATAAAACTCTACTACGCGAATATTTATATTATTCATAGGTAGTCTATACCTTTTTTTACATCGGACTAGGCTAACGTTTGACCACAATATCACCTGCTGGAAAGCGATGATGCGGTCGAAAATGGAGCACGTTTGCCTAGTAATAACCTATTAAACCTAGACTTGAACACTCCAAGATTGTGAAGCTACGGATAATAACCATATTTCTTATATTATCTCGGTACAATACAGTATATTAGCCTTGCGTCAATATTTAAGAGCAAGCGGTACAAGTTTGATTGAATGAATAACTACCAACATTAAATTCTCGGATATGGAAGGCGAACATATTCGTAATTGAAACATTCGATATGTCGTAACCTGAACATAAAATTGGCCATATCATGAAAAAGGTGCTGGCTGGATTGGAACAACCTGCTTCCTTGTTTCCTGAGAGATATAATCTGGGCCTTTTCAAGGCCAGAGTGAATAGGCACCTTCTAAGTCTGCGAATTTGGTCTTCGACCACATCGTTGCTTACCAACAGGAGAGTTGGTGGAAAGAAGCATTATTCGCAATAAAAAATCCGTCCATTTCAAGAAATGGCCAAGTAATTCTGGCCATATCGATACTTAACGATTCTCGGCCGGTAAATTTTGTGCATTTTGAATGTTGCAGATGGACCTAATAACTCTAAATTGAATTTGTATACTTATAATTGGCTAAGAGTGTGTCGAGATAAGCATAGATAATAGGCATATGCCCTAATGTTTTATTTATTACAAATAACAGGCTTAGCGAAGGATATAACTAAATATATTACATACTCTGAAAAAATATATGAAATTGGCTGATAAATCTCTGAGATATTAGTGTTTAAAGTTTTTGGTGGGGATAGAGAGCGGATGCTCCGTCCCTTTCTCGCAAACCATGTTAGTATAGCATTTGTATGGCGAGCGCACGGCTTGACGTCATAACGTGCTATAGTGATACTCTCTATCTAGCATGAAATTAAAATAAGATACTTAATATTTATTTATTATTGAAATAACTTTAATTTTATTTATTACCAAATAAAAATTAGGACACAAGCCTATTGTGGTCAGTTCATATATTCATAGTTCAGAAATTGGATATTATAGAAAAATTCAGTAATGTATCATTCCGATGCGTTATTTCTGTTGTTACCATTGGCTAGATTGCACACTTGCTATTATTTAGTTTGAGAAGAAAAAAAATAGGAAAATCCTTGTGGATTGGACTGACTCTACCTGAAATAAGAGCTTTCCCATACATCTTATAGTTTTGCATTGTTTCATTACGAAATCTTGATTGCAAGACCACTCAAGTTACGAACGCAACATTAGTATTGTTAGGCTTGATTGCAAGATATTACGTTCTCTGTGGCGTTTACGTTTTAGCTTTGCACAAGCACGTCGGCTTACTTCTCTATCTCTACATAGTATAAATTAAAGTCGCTTTCCGCGTCTGTCTGTCTGTATGTCTGTATGGCCGCTAATTCCTCCTAATCCACGCAACAGATTTTGATGCGGTTTTCACCATCAGTTAGATACATTTTCACGGCAGGTTTATATATAAATAATTAGCCGAGCGGGCGGGTCGCTAGTTCAGAATAAGAATAAAATCGGCTACTTTTTTAATGTAATATATTTTATTTGGTGTATTTGTCATACTTATTATTGTAAAAAGTATCATTAAAAAAAACTCAAATTCTAAATAAATATTCGGGACATTCGGGACATTTTTGCACACACGGTCATCTGACCCCAAACTAAGCAAAGCTTGTGATATGGCTGCCAGAGACTGATATACATACATATATAGGTTTAAATACATACTTAAATATATATTAACACCCAGATATAGAACAAACACAAATGTTCATCACACAAATGTTCATCACACAAATGTTTGTCCTAGGTGGGAATCGAACCCACGCCCCTAAGCTCAGAAGGCAGGTTCACTACCAACTGGACCAATGGGCTATCATAATAATCAAATATAATAAAGTTGGTATCCGGTCAAAGTACCAAAAAACCTATTTTCGGAACAAAAACATTAATTACTTACTCAAAGTCTTTGCGCTTTTGTTAATAATGTAAGAAGTAGGTAAAGTTAATGCTATTTAAGAAGGACCCAACAGTTAAATGTTTTTAAAAGGCTTATGAAAAATGAATTTACCTTCATAAAATATGAAACGAGGCACGGAGGGTTATCCTGGACAGCTTCTGCAAGACCAGGTAAACTTGACTTTGTTGTGAAATATTTTAAGCAAGTTTAGATGTACTTTATACACATGATACCAATCATTTTACCTTGACTTGTTGCTGGTAGAGCCACTGCGCAAATGTCTAACGCTTTTCCATTGCGCTACTTTAAATGCATAAATAGAAGCTGATCAGGCTTGTGGCTTACATAAATATGATTACACAAACACACGTATTAGAGACAACAACAACAATTATTATCTATACATTTAAAAAATCAATTCCTGTTAGTTTGTCCCGCAAAAATTCGGGAATGGCTGGGCCGATTTAGCTGAATTTGATAATTAAATATTTGTGGAAGTTCAAGGAAGGTTTAAACGGTGAGTAAACGGCTGGACCGATTTGGATGAAATTTTGTGTTCCCAGAGCGGGTTTTAGTAGCGAGGCAAAAGGCCGAGCTCTTCGTGTACGAAGTAGCGGGTGTCAGCTAGTTTTCGCAGTCAGTTAGTTTGGTTTTCGCTATCTCTTAAACAGAATCGTTTAAAACAGGCAGCTGTAAGGCCTCACATATAAATTACTTTAATATATATATGTTTCTTTTTTCACAATCGTGATGTCATTCGCTCTAATTGGCATTTAACTTATCATGGCATATATTTATATAATGGTATATCTTTATTTTAAAATAATATAAGTAACATCGCTTTTATAATAAAATAAATAAATATTGTAGAATAATTCTAACTTATTTTATTACATAAGTGATTCTTTGTTACTGTCATTATGCCTGTAACGTTATAAAGTTTGCACTTCCGAGTTATACGTTTTACGTAACCGTAGTCTTACTTCATCTCGTTTTTCATTGATGGCACAAAACCAAAGCTATCTCTAATAGTGCTAACAGACGTGTGGATTTGATGGACGGACCGCCCGCCGTCTGAGAGAAAATTTTCTCTCTCTCCCGTTGGTTGGGCGACGTTCCGTCAACCAAACCCGTCTTATCTATTAGAGCGTAGGTAACAGATAGCTTTATTTAGCTTATAGTATTAAATACAATTATATTACGTTAGTTACTTTTTTTGTAATAAAGTAATTTATAATTACTAAATGAATTATCAAAATGAAATGTTTTTGATGTTTATTATTTAGAAAAGGTGTGCAAGAGAACAAACTTACTCGCATGATTGCAAACCAAGACCGAGTCAAAAATATACCTTCGTTGTTCGATAGCGTTCCGAGCTTTAATTTATAGCTAGTCTCGATGATACCTTCTGAATTATGTAACGAGCCAAATCACTATAATTCGCGTATCCACTTGAAGTGATATTTTTACGAACTTGGCTCCCATGGGATGATCAATCATCAGGTCGCCCCTTGAGGTATCACATTCGAATTGCTAAAACCTTTAACAAATAGGTACCAGATAATGCATGGCTAAGATGCTTTCTAGGACACGGATGCTTTTACTGCCGCACATCATTTTTATGATGATGGGATGGATTACTCTGAGAAAATATAAACATTTTTATGATCGCATAGAGGTATTAGTGATGACGAGTAACTCCTACAAGGAAGCTTCTGTTGCCCGCTCAAGTGGTAGGCGTAAATAGACCCCCATTACATTTCATGATAATGTTAACGGTTTCGTAAATACATCGATTCTGGTAATCGTTTCCTGACTTATCGCGTGTTCATTCCATGAAGTCTTTGACAAACAATATCAAATTAATAGTTTCATATTAATAAACTTATAAAGTAATTTATATTTTCAATATAGGAATAAGATGGCGAAGCATACATTAGCATAATAGAGACTAAGAAAAGATGTAAAATTGAAAACAAGAATTAAGTAGCGATAATTAAATAGATCAATTATACATTGTAGTAGAATATGAAACATTGTAAAGATAAACACGCATTTATCTTCATCATCATCATCAGCCCTGAATGACCCATTACTGGGTATAGGTCTCACTTTGTTTATTTCTCTTCTGTACTCTCTCTTTGTTTACTCTCCCCGGTCTTTCTCCTCGTCTCTTGCACTTAACTAAATAACTATAAAAGTTAGAAGATTGTAAAATATGATGGACAGAACGAGCTTATAAGGATTCCTTGTAGTACCTACTATGTAACCTTACAAAAAAGACCATTAAAAGTAACGATACAAAAAAAACTGCCCTGACTGAAAGAACTGACTCTACCCCGATTCCACTAACAGCTATTTATAAATAATAGCCAAGTGCGAGTCGGTGACAAATATCTGATTACCATCGGTTTACGTACGATCACCGAGTTGGGCGCGGTCGATATTTGGATGGGAGACCGCCTAGCCTGGACGTGATGTTGTTTTTTGCACTACTTTTTGTATTTTGTGGTGGTACGGAACCATCAGTGCACGAGCCTGACCCGACTTGGCCGGTTTATTTAGCTGTATATCTCGATATAATTTTACTTTGTATTTAGATCAAATAATATTTGAATGTCGGGCCCCGATAAGTATCATAATATTGTCGTATCTGTGAATACGCTTCATTTATAAGTTAATAGATGTAAAAATAGTAATAATGACCTTTAGCATCATGATAACCAGAAAGCGTATAAGTATACGTTGGCTTGACTAGAAGAATGTTTACGCATAATTACGAATAAAAACATTCTAGTTAACTTCTTTTAGGTGTGAACGCAAAGATCTATAAGACCAATTTTTTGTCTTGTATAATCAACATTTTCCTTATACGTGAAACATAGTGGGATTTTCTGTGCAAGGAGTTTTTTGTGCATTATTTTTAAATTGAATAGACGTTGATAAATACGTGCCGATATCTCTAGTCTCTAGAATAATAACATCTTAACCCTGTACTTGAGTGTTGTTTTTTTTTTCGGATTTATATTAAATAATGTATATGTAATGTGTATGTGTATATTTCTATGTAATATTTTTATCTCTTTAATTTTTACATATGACATTATTTTATTTTTATTGAATTTATGATCTACTTTAATGTAATTTATAATTTAATTAACTTGACATGTAATTTTGATAATCTACCTATCTATATACATATATAAAAGTGAAATTCACCTACTCTCTAAGCTCACTCAATCACGCACCACGAAATCTCGAAAACTACTTGACCTACGAAGCTGAAAATTGGTAGGAAGATGCCTGGACGTAATGTTGTTTTTTTGCATTACTTCTTGTATTTTGAAGGTATTAATTAAAGGTTATTAAGAAGATAAATAATTAGTAAAGACAATTTTCACTTTATGACATAAATTCTTGACACATGTAATGTCATAAATAGTAGATTGCTAAAATTCGACACCATATTTAAATTTAATATTGTATGACATACTTGTAACATCCGAAAATAGGGGGTTTTAGTTTGTAACATCAGATATGGTATGGACCGCGTCTGCTACGATACATCATTTTATATTTTCATTGAAAATATTTTTTCATTTTCTAGGGAGGACTATCATACTAATATTATAAATGCGAAAAGTTTGTTGGTTTGTTTGTTTCTCGTTCACGCAGCAACAGAGCAATGAATCGACCTGATTTTTTGCATGGATATAGTTCAAGGGTCGGAAAGCGACATAGGCTACTTTTCATCATTATCGTCATCATCACAATATTTCATCACTACGCGGGTGAAACCTAGGGGCACAGCTAGTTATATATGTGTATATTTTTGAGGCGTTTGGGGTCGTGACATTGGGCTCTATGGGACCGGGAGTTCACCTCATTTTGAAAAATCATAATTTGGTTAATGCGACGCTTGACCAAAATGCTGGTGTGTTTCTGGTTCTGGGCTCAACGCCGCCGCCAGCATTTGGATTGTCTTTAGACCTTCAACGGTCTATGGGTAGTCTAACTGTATTTGTAGTGTTAGTGTGTGTACTAAACGCAATATATTATAAGAATAAGAATAAGATATATTTATTGCCAAAAAACAAAAACAATGAACATGTACTATAAGAAACATAAGGAGATACAGCGTTATAAACGCAAATAATTTAATAGAAGCTAATAAGCTTCTATTATAAAGGCACTTGCCATTGAAAAAAAAGTGTAATAGTCCCGATGATGTAAGTGTAGTAGTAAAAAGAAGTAAGTACCCAAAGTAGTAAAGGTAATGTTCCCGTCCTCGTGTAAGGGCTATAAGAGTCATCATCATAATCATCCTATACTAATCCACTGATAGGCCTCTCCCAAGGCATGCCACTCAGCCAGATCATTGTCTTTTCTCTTCCAGCCACTGACAGCCGTGTTACGTATATCGACACTCCGAGTCTCAGGGCGTCCTACGCTACGTTTGCCGATTCGTGATCTCCATTCTAGAACACGTCTACCCCAACTGTTATCGGTTCTGCGTTAGATATGACCAGCCCACTGACACTTCAGCTTGCTAATACGTTATGAGCTGTGTCGTTTACTTTATTTCTCTGACAAATAACTTCGTGATAGAGTGATTGCCCCAAAGTCCTCAAGTGTAAGAATTGACAAAATATAAATACAAAAACTTCGCTCCACCAATAATAACGCTTCACATTCATAAGCCAAATAACAAGGTGAGCACTTGAGCAGTGTTTATATTACTTATTTACTTAGTTGATAAAAAAACACCACATCTTCGTAATTCTGAATTCAGCATCGGTTATGAAGTTTTTATGTAAACATAAGTATATTCAACCAACTGAAACATACTCACTAATGAATGAATAAATAAGAGTTGGGTTGGCTGTGATTTTAAGTCGCAAGATAAGACAGATTTATTGAATTAATAATACCCGCACAAAACGTATTTTTAAATATGATTCAAAATAAGTTTGAATGGGCTAAGTAGCCAGTCCTGATGTCAGAGTTTCTATGCCTAGCGGTGGCTGTTCAAAGGGCAAAACGACAATCGGGACCTACAATTTAACGTGACATCTTATCTACGCTAGCGCTTAGAACTATTTTTTTTGTTATTAGTTAAGGCATAGATAGTTTCTACAAGTTCCAAGTAAGTAAGTTATTTACCTATTTGTTTTTATGTTTTCGCAACTAACTTGGCGTTTAAATTGTTATTTTTACGAGTATAGTAATGTTCTTTGCAAATATTATTATATAAAATAAAATTGAATGCGAATACTCTGATCGTTTCACCGATTACATCGAACACTTGTTGAATCACGAAACAATACTTATTATGTACATCAGACTTGATTATTACTTTGGTAACGTTGATATTACCTAATTACCTATCCAATCCAAATATGAGCTAATCTAAAAGTTACGTCCATTGATTAGCAATATAAAAATATATAAATCGAATCACACACATTTTTATATAGCAATCTAAAGTTTTTTCAAACGACTTAACTTTGGTTATAAAATTCGTGAGAGCAAAATACTGCTGAAAATAATGTTATATTGACAATCGCGGTAGAGAAGTAATATCGCCAGCAACAATAATATTTTGAATGATTTGTGTACTCACCTCATTGAACCGGGGGTTTTGTGTAATGTTGCGATAAAGTTAGTGGTGTGTTCAGCCGCATACACGAACGAGTGGCAGGGCGCGGGCGCGGGTGGCGAGCGACTGGCGGCGGCGGCCTGGGACTGCCCTCGGGCTGCGCACGGCGTCGGCGGGAGAACTCTGAGGACGTGCACGCGCCCGCTGGCCGATCACCTGAGTGCAACTCGCTGTTGGTTTGGCGGTCGCTGTTCGACCGCGGTCAGACTGAACCGCGCGAGCGACCAACCTTCTCTTTTATATGCTTCCCCTTCTCGGGGGTACGACTTTTTCTGTTTGAGAGGCTCGGATCCTGGATACCGTTGACCCGTGACGGCTGCATCACCGCTGTCCGGCCCTTAGGACATTGTTTGCTGGATGTGGAGCCGGTCAACCGTAAACAATATTTCGTGTCTTACTTCATCTTAGAGCGAAGGAATACGTTGATGTATACGTCATCATCTGCTCTTCAGCATGTTAAAGTAGACACGGAATATTGTTGCCGTCAAACCACGTGGAATAGGTAAGTAGGCTTGGAATAGAGTTACGCATATTCTATTGTCTTTTCAAGTAAGTAAGAAAAATAGAACGAAAAAGACAAAACACTGATGAAACTTTCGAAGGCTACTACGCGTTTTGTAAAGAAAGAGTAGCCCCCTTTATTGATCCTTATCAAAAAGGGGGCAATCATATTGGTACCAAGGAAGTGGTCCTTTTAGGGAATATATTTATAACGTCCTTGATTGGCACATAGTGAAATTAAGAAGTTGAAAAAAAAACTCACCTTATTTTCGTAGAGGATGTTGATATCCACCAGTGACACAAGCAAAAAACAATAGCATAGGTAGTTTAGTTCATTATTGCTAGTTAGCCTGTATAAAAAAAGGAGGGGTTTCAATAAGGTTGTACCTACGTTTTTTACCTCAGAATTCCGTCATTTATAAACCTTTTTGAGATATTATTGAAATCGGTTCAGTCTTTTGGTTGTTAAATCAAAATAACTAGAAAAAAAATGTCATCCAACTAACCGAAATTGCATATTTTCTAATTTTGGTGTCGGTTATTTAAATTGGTAATTTTGACTAGTTCATTTAAAAAAGGCAAATAGCCATTAAAGTAAAAATATTGTAGAGCATATTTTTCCGACAATCTTGACGATACGTCGAAGTCGTCAGTAAACGTTACGCAAAGAAGTGCGTGGCGCGCCAACAAATACATAATAGACGAACTTAATATAATAGGTATCATCATCATCATCATAAAGCCTGAGTGACCCACTGCTGGGTATAGGCCTCCCGACTCCTCCTTTATGCCACTCTCCCCGGTCTCTCGCTATTCGCATCCACTCGTTCCCGACAGTATTTCTGATGTCGTCAGTCCACCTCATCCTCGGTAGGCTCGGCTGGTCTCGGCCACCACGCGGCATAATAGGCATAGATATAATATTATCGTAAGCCATTATTATTAATATATACATTTATTCTGATATTTACACAGTCCAAGATTTTTATTTCAGACTAGTAGGCCGCCCCCGCTTCGCACGGGCGAAGCCGGGATATATAGCCTATGTCAACCGGGGATAGTGCAGCTTCCCAACAGTGAAAGAATTTTTCAAATCGGTTCAGTAGTTTTGGAGCCTATTCAATGCAAACAAACAAACAATCAAATCATTCCTCTTTATAATATTAGTATAGAGTATAGACTAATGCAGTAGATAATAACATCAACAGCACCAACTTCATTAATTTAATAAAATACTTTTGAAAAACAAGCTTTTTCATATTCTTCTCAACAAATCTTTTCATTTGATACCCATATTTATAATGGTTGATGGTAGATAAGAACACTGTCCGCATTCTTGGGGCGTCCGCCATATTTAATTTGTCATGTAAGACCGAAGTGCTTGGAAAGACAAATCCAACGAACCCAAACTCGACGGGGTTCTTCGTTTCGTTTAGAAGTACCTTTGGCCACCTTCTGTCTCCATCATCAGACCAGCTCGATTGCACCATAACATTGCATTTTCACCGAACTTACATAAGTATGCCAAATAGCTCAATCAGTAGTCAAACTGGTCTAAAATTCAGTTGCAAGATTTGTCTCATATTCGAACATAATACTAACAGGGCAACTTGAATAAAAGCGCTTGTAATAAACAGCAAAGAAATCTCGAAAACCGTTAGGCACCTGCTAAATATTCTTATTTGCATGAAGTAGGCAACGATAGATGAGCATAATTATTTTTAGTAGGTATAATTTCCATTTAATATATTTTTATTCTCGGGTCTAGCTCGGACGTTTGAGAGGCATTGGCGGAGCCGAAGTC
Source organism: Agriopis marginaria (assembly GCA_932305915.1). Classification (NCBI taxonomy): domain Eukaryota; kingdom Metazoa; phylum Arthropoda; class Insecta; order Lepidoptera; family Geometridae; genus Agriopis; species Agriopis marginaria. Next base: position 15,670,912 of record OW029916.1, on the reverse strand, counting down.
AACACCAAGAGGCCCGGTTGAATATAAAATACAACTATTGAAAGTATTAAAGGGAATGTGAAGCTATTGTACAGTATAAGATTGAAAAATCTGGGCTATTCTAAGTTCTAAGTTCTTGATGTTATTGAGCTAATCTATGGCGTGAGTAGGGTTGCCAACATATAACCAACATATAATATGCCAACATATACCTCTCTGACGATAAAAAAAAGGATTTACAAAAAAGTTGTATATATTAAAATGTTGGAAAACATAATAAATTTCTTGTGCTCTTAGCACAATAGCATCTCTGCTAGCATAACATATCTTAAAACAAGAATATTACGTTACATTCTATGCACAAGCGTATTAATATGTATTATGTGGCATAAGTCAAAAATAAAGCATTTCCGATAGTTTTTTTCTTCCAAAAGTATAACGAAGCAAAATAAAGTAGGATGCTTTATTTGAAAGTATAGTTGCCAACCCTAGGCGTGAGGTAATTTTTAGCCGACTTCAAAAAAGGAAAGGTTTCGCATTTTTTTTGTTTGGTTACATCAGAGCTCCATAATTTTTAAAACGATTTTTTTTTAAAGAATATCCGTTCAGTTTGCTGCCATAAGACAGAGGAGAGCAGAATGATAAATAGAAAACCCATTTCGGTGCTAGATACAAGTATAGATTGAAAAAAAATTCCTAAAATTTTGTGTTCCTACTCGTTGATGATAAAATTTTGTTAAAGAGAGTAGATGTCTGCCTATAAACTGCTATGCAATTTGGCAGAGTTGTGTAACAATAATATGTTTGTTATTCAATAAGATAAATAATAAATAAATAAAAAAACGTAGAATACCATCTACATAAAAAAACGATTCCTCATAAAATACTGCTGTAGAGATACATTGTCTATCCATCATGCATTAACCCTAGATCAGATCGGAAAAAGCTAAATTTTTTTTAATCAACATATTTTGATCAAACAGTGTTATAACCAGAGTAATGAAACCTGCTTTGAATAAAAATTGGGAGTGGGAAGTATCGCTACTCAACCGTAATTTTCTGCGTGAAAACATCTCTCGTAGAATTGGTATGGCACAACTTTTATTTTTTCTGCTAAGCTAATCTTTTAGAACACCTCAATATCTACACGACGATACACAAATAACTCGTGTAACCCTTTCCGTCCGAGTTATGACAAATTATTTGGTTGCGCAGAGTGAATAAAAAAAAATTGTGCGTGGAGCCCCTCCGCGCGGAAGAAGTTATACATCAACAAAGGACCCTAAAATTATAACTAGGGCAAAAATATAAACAATTTAAAAACATGCTTTTCTCGAGATTCGAACCTAGCTCCTTAGGCTTCTCAATCCATTAGCGACACCCATTACCGTTTCTGCTAGTCGCAGCGCGAAAAAAGGATACGCATTTCACAACCATACGAGACAGAAAAATTCCCCCTCCATGGTAGCGTTAAACGTTTAACGCAACCTTGTTGCAAGTCGCATAAGAAGTATAACTTCAAAAACGGTTCCTGGGGGATAGCAGGAGCAACCACGGGGCACAGCTTGTATGCTATAGAGTTTGTTATGAATTAAGTTCACTTAAGAAGTTCATTGAAATACATTTGATCCTCAGATTTCTCAGCCCAATACAGACACTAATATACGATTGGCATTGCATTTACTTAGGTAGAGCTGGCAGATTCTGACAAAATTTCAGACAGCATAGAGCAGATTCTGAATCTGTATTGTTTAGATAATCACATTAATGCCTTTTAATTCCTGCCCTTTTTTCTATCGGACCGCCAGGGCGGGCACTAAAAATCGACATCGTTTTATGGTTGATATTCCGTGAACCCGTACGAAGCGCTTTGATTCCACTTTTATTGTGCGAACTGTTAGTCTGTGGAACTCGCTGCCTGAATGGGTTTTCCCCGTCAGTTACAATCTGGGTGTCTTCAAGTCGGGAGTGAATCGGTTTCTTCTAGGCAAGCGTGCTCCATCGTAGACCGTATCGTCGCTTAACAGCAGGCGAGATGGCGGCCAAGCGCAAGCCTATCTATTATTAAAAAAAAAATGTAATTTTTTTACACCACTTGCTCGACAATGTCTAAATATGTATCATGCAAACTTAACTTAATTAAGCCATTTTAGCATTAGAGTTTAGCAGGGAAATGATTTACTCAAAGAAATGGGATCCAATTTCTTTGAATATATTGGAACAGATTTTTTTGTTTGTTTTTGCTAGTCAATAATGTTATTGGAAGTTGAAACCTCATTTGTATGAATAATAAAAAATAATATATGTTAATAATATACAGACCAAAATAAATACCATAGAAACTGCACCAATAAGATCTGAAAATCAAACTGGCCGCCTGTACACAACACTGAAAAACAGTCCTGGCTTTTCTTCCTTTCAAAATAAGACATTTTCTCCAAGACTTTTTCTTTCCTAAACTGAGTAAAGAAAAGGATTGAGAAAAGGGCATAATTTAGAAGGAATCGGTTTTGGAAGGCAAGACATAGCAGGAAAGTATTTTTTTTCATCCCATCTATTCGAAAATAACGACTTGGTTCGCCTTTAAGTGCACTCAAAGGTATTGTTTTCTATAAGAAACTTTTAGCGGGCAGTAATGAAAGAAATCAAACTCAAATATTGTTTGAATCATGGTAGTCATAGTCATAGTCATATTTATTTATTTCCATTGGAACACATTAGATCACTTGGACACGTCAACAAAACAATTCAGGTGGTAAATAAAATATTAATAACAACTTAATAAGCGGCTGTAAAGGGGCCTTGTCATAGAAAACATACTTATAACATACTTTAACTAACAGTTTTTTTTAAAGCATTCAATTCGTTTCGTTCAGAGCCAGACAATTTCCAAACATTTTTATCTTCAGTGTAATGGTTAAATTTATAATACGCCTTTTTTGTCAGATAGTGTTTAATGTAATTTTTAAAACTAGTTTCATTAAGATCCAGTATCTCTTTTGGAACTTTATTATAGCAGAGTATCGCATTGCCTACAAAAGAGTTACTACTTTTCTTAAGTCTGAGGTGGGGAAAAATTAATTTATGATTGTGATGACGATTATAAATATATTATAATTTAAATAATTATAAATATATATGTATAATAATATACTCCGCCAGGTATAGCACTCCGAGAAATAATGTGACGTGGCCGTCCCACAATGATGTCATCAATGTCATGGATACACGTACATGTGCATAAGCAAGAGTAGAATAAGTAATTTACAACAAGTTCGAGAGAGATGACGATACACGAAACAATGGCGGACTCTATGATTTTCTGTGTTAACAGTAGCGCGAAATTATAACTCCCCAATATTCGTATATTACATGTGCGAATCCAATAAATCAATGTGGTTTTGATAAAATTGTGTTTAACATATTCAATTCGTGCGTAACTTTCTTGAGTGGACAAACAAAATGACAATTGAAATGATTTTTGTATTTCATTTAATAGATGATTACCGAATTTGTTTTCCAATATCTGTGTTTGTTGTAATAAAGTGGCAACTAGACAATGACGTAATTCTGGGACAACTGCCTGAGTGCCAGACCTTGTTTTCTTGGCTGGTAAGACTGGCTGGTACGACGGCCCATAGTCGCGCCGCCAGCTGAATAAAAAAAAAGAAATCTTAATTTCTTTAATTTTCACGGATTGATAGAAATTCATGGTTTTGTGTAACAAGAAATTTTCGTAATTGCGAAAATGTCTCAAATGTAAATTTAAGTTTTTAGTAGTTTTATTATTAGACCAGCGGTCCGCTTCAGCTTCGCAAGGGTATATAATAATATATTTTTTGTTCTTTGTAGTGGCATATTAATTTAGACTGTACGATGGCGATACTTTCGTCACCGTCCGTAAAAATGCACTATTCATACAATTTAGCCACAATTTCTTTATTGTTATCGATTGTGCGAAATGCTGATTTTGTACAAATCAATAAGTTGAGCGAATTAGATATACAAAGAAACAGCACAACATCTTTGTACGAATTGATAATATGTCAACCAAAATTCTGTACAAACTACTAAATGAACACGAATTGAGCATTTGCTCGGATGGCAAAGCTTCGCTTTGGCACTATAACGTATCATTCACATTGCAGGCGCATCCGTGCGTGATCTACGCAAAAACAGCGCTAGGTTTTACACACACTTTTTTCCTTTTTTTTATAAATATTCGGGATTTTTTTGCATACACGGTCATCTGACCCCATACTAAGCAAAGCCTGTGATGCCAGAGACTGATATACACACGTATATAGTTTTAAATACATACTTAAATAGATATTAACAACCAGATATAGAACAAACACAAATGTTCATCATATAAATATTTGCCCTAGGTGGGAATCGCACACACTCTTCTGCTTACAGACGAGTGGCACTTTGTCAACTGTAGTGGCCCCTGGAGTCTTCGGCGACAGCCGTCATCGCGTTGGCGGCAGTTGCAACACGTCGAAAGCTACCGCTGTCGGGTGGCGTCGCTTGCAGTTGTGGCGTGCCGCGTCAATCTACGACAGCCGTCGTCGTGGACTTTATCCACAGAAGAGAAAAAATGTTCGTTTAAAAATTTAAGTAAAATTTAAAAACTAAGAAAGAGGGTAAATCGTTATGTCTGCACCTAACTTGGTCAAATTGGTCAAATCTTCCTCAAGTCATGTTTGATGGTATCGCAATACCATATAGCGATACAGTTAAAAGCTTGGGCATTACTATAGACCGTTGTTTGGGTTGGGCTCCACAGCTTCAAGCTACCAGCAAGAAACTGTATGCTGCGGCTGGTGCGTTGAGGAGGTTACGTAACTTTCTCCCTACGACTACTAAAATTGCGCTGGTGCAGTCCTTACTGCTTCCAATCCTTGATTACGCCGATGTTTCTTACCTAGATCTTACTGAAGACCAATTTAACAAACTTGAGCGCCTCCAAAATTTTTGTATAAGGTTTGTATTCGGCTTACATAAGTATGACCGTATTTCTCAATTCCGCACTAAACTCAAATGGCTCCCTGTTCGTCTTCGCCGTAATGCACACATCCTGGCACTTCTCTTCAATACATTATTTAATCCTTTCACTCCGTGCTATCTCAAAGAACGTTTCAAATTTTTCCACGACCCTGCTTCACCTCGTTCTTTGAGATAGTCAACTCTTCTCTCTCTTGTTACTCCCAAACATAAAAGTACTTTCTATGAAAATGCTTTCTCCGTGAAAGCCATACGGTTGTGGAATTCCCTTCCGGTCTCCATTAGACAATCCCAATCTATCAACATTTTCAAGGCTAGAGTGAAAGACTTTTACCTTTCCCAAGTCTAAAACTGTTCGTTACTGTTGGTAGAGAGTTTTTGGACATATCTGTTGCTTCGAATTCGTGTTGGTTGTTATTTGCTCTGTCATTGTGCGTGTTCCTTGCTGATCTTGCATTGTGTGCTCATAATGCGAAGGTACTCCAGGGACTTAGGGTATAGCATAGTTAAACATATATACTAGGGTATAGTATGCACTTACTTGTCGCGTCTGTATTATGTGTGTTTATGTATGTATGGATAATATTTATATAATATTTATTTATTTATTAATATTTATATTTGGTTAATATTTATTAATTTATTATACTATGTATCATTTAGTAGTATTTATTTAATGGTATCATTAAAAGTGTTTTAGCATCCCCCGTCGATTCTGTTACGTAAATTCTTTCCATCCAATGGTTGCCTGGAAGAGATCGCTTTTAGCGATAAGGCCGCCACTTGTGGCACTAGCTCGTAAGTGTTTTCTATCGTGTTGTAATTTTTATTTCTGGTGTACACAATAAAGAGTTTCTATCTATCTATCTAACTTTTTAACTGTTCGACCAACCACCCGCATTTTTCAGTCTTCCCGTGAACATGGTGCATGTAACTGCGCCGAAATATCGGGAGCTCATTCCACAACCTTACGACGGTAAATATCCCGTTAATAATCATTTAACTTTAGTGAACAACCGTGATAGTTTAAAACAGTGTTAAAATTTAAAAGTTAAAATTTAATAATGTTCACTCGTATGCCTGGTAACAGATGTTTCGTCTCTTTTCCGTTCTATATACTTCTCTTTTCTGTGACTTTATCTCAATACCACTAAAACTTTCATAATAAGGAACCCAAAGCCGGTCAGAACAGTCAAAATTAGAAACGTGCGAGAAAGACGGTTTTTGATTAAATAAATAAGGCCTTAAGGTCGATAGTGATAAAATAAAGGCAGAATAAAATATACTCAGTAATCAGAACGTTTAAATGTATTTGTAAAATGAACGGGGCCTAACTGACCCTGTACAGTGTAAACGGTGACTGTTTCAGCGCGTACCCGAGGTTTTAACAATGATAAAAGGAAGTTAGTAGGCGACATGGAACGAATTGAGTCATAAACTAAAAACCCAAAAGCAAAACGAAAAGGTAAAGTAGTCCAAACCATTGAAAACATTTTCTGCAAGTCCAAGTTTATGGATATTGTTTACTGAAATCTGTTGTGTATTTGTAGGTCACAGTCTATCCTTTGAGGTCACTTTTGCGAATATGCTAATAACTTTCTACGCCTTAAGTTTACAGAAATTATATTCAAATTTTATACTTAAATGTGAAAGACAGTGTGTGCGTGTGAGGGTGTGAGTGAGTGTGTTAAAAAAACTAACACGATTTTGACCCAAGATTAAATTACAAAGATTTATAAAGCAACTAAGTTGTTCAACCGTTAGTCCAAATTTCAAAGAAACAAAAGAGCTCTATCAGAACAAAGTCATAGGTGTAGTATTGTGTGTATACCCAGAGCACTCATGCTCACTTAAGGTGGTTCGTTGCACAAATGGCGGGAAATTCAAATTTCAAACAGTTTTCTTGTCCTTGTAGCTAGGCCGGGTAATTATTGTAAACATTCATGATGTTTGCGCAGATTGATTATCATTCTTTACAAAATCATGTAAAGCTATTTATCTCTAATGCCCATTATTACTTACATTTGTGAATAAACTAATTTTTGCTGTTTCAAACGGCTTATTCACAAATGTAAGTAATATGGTGCGTTACTGTTAAATAATTGTACATTATAATCTAAAGAACAGCCAATATTTTGCGCAAACACTGTTATTTAAAAATAATTACCTGGCCTGGCTACTAGGACCAAAAAACTGTTGAAATTTGAATTTACCGCCATAGGTGAATCGAACCACCTTAATCACTTTGCACGGTTTGCGCACGGCAGCCCAACGACCAAAAAGAGGTTTTATATTAAAATTTATCCCTAGACTACAAATTACATAATCTACAAACCACACCATTCTATCTATCTACATACCACACTTATAATTAACTTATGTAGTAAGGGCGCACAGGAAAGGGCGCACTTTGTAAGATTGTTTGCACTAACTAAGTAGACTATAATAATAATAAAAAAGCATGGACTTAAAGCTCTTTCTGGCCGGTTCAAGCCGATTCCGCGTCATTAATAAGTGTGGTCACTTACCCGTCGATTGGCATTACTATTCTAGCCATCTCCAGCTTTATTAGACCAGTACCGTTATAATACAATATTTATTTTATTGTTGTTAGCTGTAGAATAACAACTCTGAAGTTTCGAATACATAATTAAACACATAAACTGGAAAAACAGCTTTGTCGTCGGTTAAGTTTCTTGACCTTTTCGTATCGAAGACTAGTACTATTGGTGTTATCTTAAACGTCGTTGTGTATGGTTCTCTAGCATGTATCTAGCTTTCTCTCGGGCCTAAGCAGGATTCTTTAACGATCGAATCTCTCTATTTGCATAAAGTAGGAGGAGGTGTCCCAGAACAGCTACAGATATACTCGTAACTGTCTGAATGCAAGTTTAATTAAATCAGGGTACAGAAAAAAAAATTGTCTTTCCAACTACTCACAAAGTCCAACTGTAACGACTGCATATCGCACTAGCGTCCAAACATTTAGTTTCGCCTACCCCCTTGGCGTCATAGCTCGCGGCGTGCGAGAGATAGCATACTGCCCCTAGACCGTTGAACTTCTAAGAACAATCCAAATGCTCAATCCCAGAAACGTGCCAAGCGGCTCATCAGCCGTATCACCATCACCGTGTCATCACGACGTATTAACATTATAACCATCATCTTTGTTGGCAATATAAACCCACAATTTCCCATTATTCGTTCAACATCTTCCTTTTGCTTAATAAAAAGTAAATCTTGTATCAATTCCGAAAAGAGCTCATAGAGAAGATATTTTCTGTTCTTGGTGTAGTACAATAGCTGGTGTACTTCAAGGTGGCGTTTTATGTCCCCTTCTCTTCGCAATTTTCATTAATTCTATATCTTAGCGCCTTACTTCGCCCTACCACTTTTGTGCAGACAACTTCCAAATTTGTTTACAATTTCAGGTAATGAACGGGACATATAGACAAACGTTACTATTTTAGGCCACCATATGCCACCTGGTGAGGCCTAAGATGGCCTGGATGGGGACCACTCATTAAGGCTGACTAGGAAAAGTTGAAAAGAATATGGTTTTGAAAATAAGTAAGCTATCTCAATAAGTTTGCTAATAGGCTGACGTTGATGATGATGTTAAAGTTTCCAAAACACTGACTCAACTCTTACTGGAGCTTAGAGGCAGCGTCCTAACGTACAAGTGGCCATGGAAAACCAGCTTATCTTAGGTTCAAAACTGTGTGTAGGTACACTAGGTACGGACGGTACGTCCGTTACGGATCGGTACGACCAACATGACGCGCGACGCTGCCTTGTCTGTCCTGTTAGCATTGGCCCTATGGAAATTGAGAGAATCCTCATTCCATCGACACCCTTGTCCCGGTTCTTTTGTGTTTAATTTTCACACGGAATCATTGCAAATACTTGTAAACAAACGGCGTTTCACAATTGTGTTATTGTTGTGATTGCCACGGAAAATATAATACATTATTGTCGAAAAGTCTCATACTGCGTTTCTTTCCGGACAAATAAGAAATCACAATATTTATATTACGGGGATATGACGGTAACATTTTTTAATATTATTTTATTTGGTAACATTTTTTTAAACAGATAAATTTAGGAGAGTGTGCTTTGGATTTGCATAATCGAATTCCCGCGTATCAACTTTTCTATCGGAATGCCTAAGTGGGCACTAAAAATTGACACCGCTTCATGGAAAACGATAGTGTGTGAGTGAGCGTACTCAAATTCCGTGGTTCAGTAATGTCAATCTGACACGTGCACTTTTTGTTACAGCCCAGAGATTAAGGACTATAACCCAATTAGGGTATATATAAAATCCTTGCTATAACCTTTATAAAAACTCGCCTTTATGATGGGAAAAACAGAAAACCGAAACCGAATTGAGATACATGTGGAGTGGAGGAAGATGTATTACTTACCTACTGGTGGAATGTGTCCGCCTCCAGTGTGACAGAAGGAAACCATCTGAACAGACTAGATGTGGGTCAGTTTAACAGACCCGATTCAGAAACAGCCAGGGAGCTGTTCGGATATGTGAGTCACCTCAAGTGACCGACCTTGTGTTTATTTGTTGTCTGTGTTTTGTGTAGTAATATTTTATAATATTATTTTGCCTGTTTTGTCCCATTGCAAGGCATACTCTCTTTCCATCTTTGTCTGGATATTACCATAGTGTTTGCCAGTCTTGGTACGAGTCATATTCCGCCCGCTATCTCTTTCGTGGTCTGCCGGGATGTAGTTTTCGATCTGAAACGCACTGAGTGGTAATTTTTGCCCAAAGGTCACCCGACATGCGGCAGACATGCTTACATGTCTAGCCTAGTCGTACTTTAGGTCACGCCTTTAGATCAGGCAACAAGGCAGATATTCTTTAGCTCGTGTTTAAATGTCACCATGTTTCACTCGTGTTTAAATGTCATGTTTCATACACTTTTTTACGGTAAGCGCAGCTTAAGACGCCCACCCACTAGATGGACAGACGACCTAAAAGAGACCGCAGGGAAACGCTGAATGCAGGCCGCTTCCAACCGGCCCTTTTGGAGATCGATGGGGGAGGTCTATGTCAAGCAGTGGACGTCCTATGGCTGAAATGATGATATACTTTTTTACTATACTTCTAAACCACTTATTGCGAGAACTGTAAGTATACGGCTCATTTTTTAATTTTTCACAAACACTAACAAACTTTTAGACGAGAAACGATACCAATAAACTAATAGTCCACATGCAAAAAAGGACGACAAAGTTGTCTGCTGGTTGAGTTCGACTAAAAGCATCAGGCCTGACTTAGGCCAGAGGCGTTCGTACTCGCTTTCTTTCTTAAATTTTTAATAAGCCGTCATCGATACTTTTGGCAGATTATATTTTGCAAACTTTAAAAACTTCAATCTCATAGAGAAGATCTGTTCAACGTTGGCTCATGTAAAGGGTTGAAGACAAAAAATTAATTTCGGCCCCACTTTACCTCTTTGAGAGCTAGTCGCCATCACCTTGTATTTAATGATGACCTCACCTACCTCTGGTCATCATTTATCGGATGACCGGCATTTTTCAAAATCGGTTGTTGCGTTTAGGCTGGAGATAGGATCATACATTAAGAATCATATTACAATATGCAATCATTTAAAAATGTAGGTATCTGCATTTTCGGGCATGGAATGAAAAAATAACGACTAATATAAAACAAGTAAACCATAACATTAAAATTATTATCAGTAAATTGACGAAGTCCACTCTCAAACTTTCCAAAAGTTTTACGAAAAAATTACTTTTGTAATTGGAGGTAATATCTAGGTACTGTGTTATGTTTTTCCAAAATTGGAAGCCGTTATTTTCAATATAACATACAGATCTATTATATTATAAAAATTAAATTACTAAAGATATTTTTATTTGATAGAATTAAGCAATACTATTATTGTAACTATAATTAAACCCAGTTTTCGTTGGCTTTTTTCGTCAAAAAATGTGAGAGGGCTCTTAAACACAATGCCCACCTTTGGCTTGCTTCGTCAGGTAATAAAACCCTTGCAACCCTAATGCAAGTAGCTATAAACAAAATCGAAATGCCCCAGCACACCAGAATTGCGTCATTGTGAACGGTTTTATCTGCAAAGGCACTTTACTAATCCAGATACAGGTAAACTTTTTGGGCAAAATATACGTTACTCAATGCAGTAAACGATCAAATTAATAATATCATAAATACATGCATATTTTTCAAATTATTAAAAAAATTGTAGCGCCAGAAATTTCCCCCCTATTCTCACATACCATGTTTACCTATATATATATATATACCTATATACCAAACTTCGTGCCCGGACTCAGACAAGAAGCCAAACATGAAAGTACAGAAACACTGTAATAATCAAATTATGGGTATGTCAACGAGCTATGGAGATAAATCTACTGAATTTTAAACCAAACAACGGGTTAAGATGCCTTGGAAAATGCATTACAACCTAAATGGAGATGGGACAGACATGTAGCCAGAATGAAAGAGCATAAATAAGCAAAAATTGTTACAACATGAATGCCCTTGCCGCAAACCTGGTAAACATAAAATGAGATGAAAGGAAGATATTATACAGAAAAAAAGGAAATAAATGTCCGCAGTAGCCTTGGATAGGGAAAATTGGAAGAAACTGGAGTAGGCATTCTCTTAAAATAGAATTATTCAAAACACAAACATTTTATAAAAAAAACTGTCAAAGTCCGAACAAATGGTAACCCTATTACGATGGAACATACCTCCGTAGAAGAAACTCAAGCTTTTTAGGCCGTGACTGCAGTTAGTACGACTCCTACATTGTAACTATCGGGAAATACCCACTCAAACAGCTCATTCTAGTCTAGATTCGGGTTTTCGGAATATTGATAGTATGATGTTTTTCGTGCTCGCCAGGTAAGGACAACAGGCAGCGCTGTTCCTGTGGTAGAGCGTGAGGAATGATCTCTCTAGGCGCCAGATACCAAGGAGGGCCAAAATAACAATGGCAAAAAAAAAACTGCTTCGCGCCTCGGCGCGGGGGCGGCGTGGCAGTGGTCGAGGCACACTTGCATACCAACCCAACTAACCCAACCCAACCCAAACCCAAAACTACCTCAATACTAACCCAATGGATTCTTTACTTGTCCGAAATAAAATATTTTGAATTTGAATTATTTGTAACCAGCATAAAATTTTGACATGTAAATATGTAGTTTACATCCTGGATTAGCTACAAGGGCTACTTTTTATTCGGCAAAATGATCGATTCCTGTACGTTAGTTTTCAGAAAAAACCGCGCCGAAATATCTTGCTCTACCCTGATCAAAAGGCTAAGGCCGGCGCTGATAGAAGGGAATTAGATCATGCAGATAACAAATCCAATGCAAAAATGAATCAGAATGTCATTCTATTTGAGACTAGTATAAAAACACGGTTGGAAGCGGCCTGCATCCAGCGTTTCCCTGCGGTCTCTTTTAGATCGTCCGTCCATCTTGTGGGTGGACGTCCTACGCTGCGCTTACCAGTCCGTGGTCTCCATTCCAGAACCTTTCGGCCCTATCGGCCATCTGTTCTGCGTGATATGTGCCTTGGCTACTGCCACTTCAACTTGCTACTCAGGTGGGCTATGTCGGTGACTTTCGTTCGTCTACGGATTCCCGGCCCTTTCGGAGATCAATGGCCTATATCCAGCAGTGGACGTCCTTTTGCTCAAATGATGATGACGATGATGATGATAAAAACACTCCAACGTCGGCTATTGTTACTGGATATAAATGAACAAAACGTGTTATTGTCTTCTATTGCAATATTTCAATACCTATTTCGGATCAAATTCGTGTTATGTATTGAAAACCGTAAATAAAGGATGTTTTAACATCGGTGAAAGAGCCTATGCTAAAATGTACCTACAATCTGTACATGATGTAAAATGTGTACACAGGGTTACGCAGAAAGTGTGTAATAAACCGAAAGGAGGTCATTGTACTCATTACTATTATTATTTCAAGTTGAAGTGGCAATGGGCAGGCCACATATAACTCGAAGAACCGATATCTGATAGGGAAGATAGGTTCTTGAGAGAAGACCACGAACCGGAAGACGCAGCGTAGGTAGGCCTCCCACTAGGTGGATAGACGACATCATGAAAGTCGCAGGCATCTAGTGGATGCAGATGACAGGCTGTCATTTAGTGTGGAGTTCTAAGAGGGAGGCCTATGTTCAGCAGTGGACGTCTTGAAGATCTCACAAACCCTATAAACAAGCATATCACAATAGATAATATGATTATGTACCTAATGCCTTATTACCTAAATATATAACTGTCTTTTCTGCAGATTACAAACAGCATTCAGTTAGCTATCTATATCTTCAAATATTTTTAGTAATAGGATTTTTTTGCTCTCAGTAAGTGAATGACCTCTCGTGAGATATTGGTGTTCAGTCATCTAAAAACTCGATGAGCCCAGCATGTGTCCGACAACAATTTTTAACCGTACCAAATCCAAAAAATTAAAAACAACATCGAAAATTCTATCAACGTGTTCCGACACCGGACAAAGATTGCAAAAACCCTGAACATTTGATCTAAATCGGGTTTTTCCCTGGATGTCTTTGAATTTATCAATTTTTTTTTCTGTGAGAAGCGCAGCGAGAAACAGTGATTTCCTACCTAAGTTATGAACGTGTGTGCGTGGAACTAATTGCTGAAATAGAAAACAAAGCAGGCATGATGTGACCAGGAACCTTCCGAGCAACTGCTATTGCGGCACCTAATCCGCTCAGTTGGAAAATCACGCGACCGCAAACCATATCTGGGCGCGATAAGGTTCACGTTCGCGTGATTTTCCAACTGAGCGGATTAGGTGCCGCAATAGCAGTTGTCCGTAAGGCCCCAGGTTTTAACACGGACTCTTCTTGAGAGCCTTCAGACGTCCGCGGACGCCCAAACAAACTAAGACAAATCCAGGGATACCCGGAATGATAACAGCTCCGCGAAAAATTTGTAGGCGTGCCTTATTTACAGGGTGTAGCATTATAGTGAAAAAGTGGCTGAAACACGAAGACATTTGAACACGAATGATATCTCCCTTATTTGTCTGATCTGAGGATCAAACAGTCATATTGTAGTGTCAGATTGTAGTGTCTGGTGGATGACGAAATTAAAGAAAACCTAAGAAACGTTGGAGCTGCGATCATAAATTGATTTTGACTCCGATCTAGGCCAAATCTAGACAATGCCTATTTTTGACATGCAGGCCAAATATATACATATCGCTAGGTATAGGTACTCCATTAAAAAGAACTGGGGTCTTACTGCTACTTGTTTAAGCAATTCTGTTTAGGTGATTGCAAATATTTGCACGACCGCAAGCCGTTTCTCGGCGCGCACTGCGCTGTTGCAGTGTTGTTTCAAGCGCGCGTTAAGAGGTATAATAGCCGTAAGGCCACAGGCGCCTTACGAACTCACGCGACCGCAAAGGTTCACGTTCCAATTCTCCAACTGAGCGGATTTAACGTTAGTTTGGTGCCGCAATAGCAGTTGTCCGGAAGGCAGGTGTACTGTATAGGGATCTTAATAGCTGGGAAATCTATTCGAGATTGAGTTTACGATATATAAGCGACGACATTGTGAGAGTCGCGGGCATCCAGTGGATGCAAAAGGCAGGCTGTCGTTCAGTGTGGAGGTTACAGGGGAGGCCTATGTTCAGCAGTGGACGTCTTCTGGCTGATGATGATGATGATGATGATGAAGCGATAATTACCAAGGAGCCATGTTCTTCGCAGGTGCTCCGAGGTCGACAGTCAGCCCGCATGCGGAATGCTGATGAGTCCTCACGTAGCGATCGCTTCCGGAAATACATCGTACAGCTTGTAGATGGCACACATGAACACAAATCCATCGTTCATTTCCCTTTAATCACCCAGCTACCGGAACTAAACGACATGTTGACAACCCCGGATCTAGGGGGGCAAACGGGGGTACCTGCCTTGGGAAATTCAAGGAGTCAACGTCGAGTTTTGCCCAAGCACTATTAGATTTGTTAGTTTTGCACACTATTACTCCTAGCGGAGGTTTTGCCCCTGCTTGGAAAACCGTAGAACCTTGACTGATTGATAGCGCATTGCTTTTTTTTGTACCTTTCATTATATATTTTATTAGCCAGCGATTGGCTAGCGAATATTATAGCCATAGAAGAAATAATAGTACATAGCTAGCTAGGCTGGACATCTCTCAAGGGCTCGATTTTTGAATTGCTCGTATGATATCTCACGAAAATAAGAGGCCCTGGGGCCTTACGGACAACTGCTATTGGGGCACCTAATCCGCTCAGTTAGAAAATCACGCGACTGCAAACCGTATCTGGGCGCGATAAGGTTCACGTTCGCGTTATTTTCCAACTGAGCGGATTAGGTGCCGCAATAGCAGTTGTCCGTAAGGCCCCAGGTCGTAAGTCAATTGTGTCTGTTTCAATTCTCGATGCTCATAAAAGAAGTACATTTGGGCTAGAAATTCTCAGTTCGTTCCAGAACGTAAAATCATATCAGTAATGGTCTATAATTTTGGAAATTACTATGATAAGAGCCTATGTTGACTTTGCATGTAACGACTGATACTATTTTCAATCATCCCCTTATCTACAAGACAGAAGCTACTCTAGTAGGTATTTGTCTATTTAAATCTGGCTATTTGGTCAGTGATAATATAACTTACTACTAAGTACCGAAAATAATCTCAAATTGATCGCACTTGCTATATAATACGCTCACGAATGTTTTTCATTTGTGCTTAGAATTTCCACAACCAAAAATTATAATTATAACCCGTTACGCAATAAAAACAAGTGGATTATAATAATATAGGTATAGCTAAAAAAAACGCTCGCGCGCTTATCAAGGCGATTACTATGTGGCCCGATATCAGCGGTTTCCTGGACCTCCGAAAAACTTAGTCCGCCACTGATCGGATGCCTCCTATAAAAGCTATAGCTACGTCCGTGTATGTCAATATTTCCATTAGTTTACTATCTTAGTTCGTGATTTACCGATTATCCCTATCCTATGCCATATTCTATTATATATCTTATATTATATAATAGCAACGCACCCCGGCTTCGCACGGGTGTAAATCCAAAGTATAATATATCCTATGTCACCCGGAGATACTGTAGCTTCCCAACAGCGAAATAATTTTTCAAATCGGTTCAGTAGTGTCAGAGCCTATTCAATGCAAACAAACAATCAAATCTTTCCTCTTTATAATATTAGTATAGATATTCTATATTATATAAAGCTTAATTATATAAAAATGAATCCCTATTTCCCTTGGTCATTGGTCATGCCATAACTTCAGAACGACTTTACCGATTTCATTCATCTTTTTTTTTAAATGTTTTCTAATACTTTGTAGAAGGTTCTTACGGAAAGAAAAATTAAGAAAATTGCGCAGAAAATCGGTTAATTTCAGAAAACGATTCGCACGTTTGTCAATTCTAGACGTCTGTCGGGTCAGGTAAAAATAATATTATAATGTAGGTAACATTTTGATCTCTAGTGTAATGAAACCAACAGTAATTTTTTCAAAATTAATTATGGATCATATTACTGAGATTGAATGTTATTTAAGTTATCGAAATAAAGGGCTATTGTATTGTGCCTACTTACTGGTCATTTCAAGGAAAGGTGTTTCTCCGAAACATAGTGAGCAGGTACAAAAGTTTTGCATTACAATGAATTTCTTATACTTACATACTTAATAATAAAATCAGGGTGATATGGTGGCGCATTCTGACATTCTGAGGCGCATTGAACTTAAACGATATTTTGTATATAACACCTCTGCTCCACCCACAGCTTGAAGACAAATGTTAGACAAGGATATTGTCATTGGGTGCGGCAAGCCGATGACTCCTTAACAATGAAGAACGGTATTGCTTTTTCATGTCGGCATATATTATCTAAGTATAGATTGTTTACATCATATGTATGTTTGTTCGGGTGGAATCTAGCAACTCAATTTTGAAGCAGATATCTTCAACTGATTGAGCTGAAATTTGGCATAAGTAATTATAAATAAATAAATAAATAAATATTCGAGACATTTTTGCACACACGGTCATCTGACCCCAAACTAAGCAAAGCTTGTGATATGGCTGCCAGAGACTGATATACATACGTATATATTTTTAAATACATACTTAAATAGATATTAAACACCCAGATAAGAACAAACACAAATGTTCATCACACAAATGTTTATCCTAGATGGGAATCGAACCCACGCCCCTAAGCTCAGAAGGCAGGTTCACTACCAACTGGACCAACGGGCTATCAGAGCTATGTAAGTTCGGTGACTATATATGCAATGTTATGGTACCATCGAGCTGGTCTGATGATGGAGACAGAAGGTGGCCAATGGCTATAGGAACTCCTAAACGAAACGACGTAACCCCGTCGAATTTGGGTTCGTTGGATTTGTATTCCCAATCACTTTGGTCCTAGATGATAAATTGAATATGGCAAACGCCCCAAGGTGGCGGACAATATGCTCTTATCTACCATCATGTTATGGGTATCAAATGAAAGGGTGTCCTGAGAAGAATAAGGTAAAACCTTGTTTTTAAAAAGTATTTTTTAAATTAATAAAGCTTATTTCTGTAGATTATGTTCGCAAATAGGATTTCAAATAAAATGGTGTTATTAGTTTAACCTACTAAGTAGGTAATACTTATAGATTGATTGTTTTTTTCTTTATTGTCATATTTTTTTAAATGGTTAATTAAATTGGCCGTAACAACTTCAGATTCGTTTTCTTAAATACATAAGTAATATAGGTACCTACTTACCTAAATTTGGCAATACACGACCTCCTAGAAGTGAACACTGCGCATGCTCGTGAATGAATACAATAGTATCTAATAATTACACTACTTATTTAAAGATAGGAATTATAACAATGTTCAATGTTGTAGAACTCGTTAGGGGTGTTTTCAAACTTTTACCAGTTAATTGTTAAAATTCATAAGTAAGTACTTATATTTCGATAACTTAAATAAAAACCCGTAAGTACTTGGATGGGTGACCGTCTGAGCGTGATGTTGTCTTTTCCCATTACTTTTGTATTTTGTGGTGGTACGGAACCCTCAGTGCGCGAACCCGACTCGCATTTGGGCTGCTACATTGTTTGTGGAAAGTGTTCTTGAACTAAGTTCTAAATTTTTATATGGAACTTTGATTATGTAATACTAGTAGGCCGCCCCAGCTTCGCACGGGCGAAGCCGGGATATATAGCCTATGTCAACCGGGGATAGTGCAGCTTCCCAACAGTGAAAGAATTTTTCAAATCGGTTCAGTAGTTTCGGAGCCTATTCAATGCAAACAAACAATCAAATCTTTCCTCTTTATAATATTAGTATAGATACATCGTCAAAGTTGTGTACGTCATAACTATAACGCAGCCATTTCTACAAAATCACAATAATTAATAATTGTAATAATTATGGAGTTACCATTACATATTATACTGCCATCTATCTATCAACTCAGTACCTACTTTCAACCGCTGTTCACAAAATTGGATTTATAATACAGTATTCCGTTCACTGACGAAAAGGTAAGTTTTATGTTACATTCGTATCAGTTCGATCAAGAAGCAATAGATGGCGTTAAATTAATACCAGACAGTTCCTCCTCCGAGTTTCGAGAGGTTCGAAAGATGGCACCGCTCGGAAGTGTTACCGGCATCTATGTATAAACCAATGCTTTAGTTCGCTTCCGCCTACACGTTTGTTCGGTGAGTGTGGCTGGTATCCCACAGCGAGCTAAGTTGTGCCGCGTACGTAGGTACTCACGCATCCTACGGTCGTCACGCCCGTATCGAACCCGCCACCGCCGTCACTTCTCCAATAAGACGATTTCGCCGAATTGTTGACATAATAGTGAACATTTATGGATTGAGTGTTTATATTTGTTGTGTATCTAGTGCGAATTGAGGACGATAATTTTATTATAAATGGTCTTTACTTGAAACATCCACGATATATCGGCTCGATTTTAAGAAGGAGAACAATTATTTGGTACTTTTGGTAGCTTGAAACACTTCGTGCCGATCTATAGGGTAAGTGTTTATAATGACTATGAATTTGACTGAACATTATTTTTCATAACAAATACGGCTTCATAGAGACAATTTCTAATTGTTTGTCTGTCTGTTTTAGGTACGTGTTGTTATAATTATTGTACCTACTTAAAATAACCTAAATGCTTAGAATTTCTAAGCATAAATGATTGTGTATTATTAGTTACTTAAGGCTGAGCTATCTCTTTTTAATTTTTACTAAAGATAAAATTAGGAAAAGTAGAAATAAAAAAAACACGATTGAGAATAACATTGCAAACGTTTTGAAGTAATTTTTAAGTTGAAATGTTTTATTTCGACGCATAAGATCGAAAAATTTATATTTTCCAAGGTTTTGCGATCCCTTCGCCACCCTAATATCAACACCAAAATTGCTTTATACCGTTTGCAACGCTTTGATAATATGACATAGGTATTAAGTCTTCGACCAAAATAAAATGAATGGACGGGCCAAGAAAGAGCGCATTTTTGAAGATTTCTAATGAGCGCCAACGCTCACTTTAATACAGTTGGTCCCTAGCCGTAGGAAGTGCGACACAAGACTATTATTACATGATAACGAAACATCTGACAAAATTATGCCTTCGTGTGCTTTCCCGAAGTGTAAAAACACAACAAAACCCCGCTATCTGTTTTTTGTAACAAATGTATTGTACATGGTTATAATTAGGTGTTGAAGTATATGTTTGACGGGTTTGCCTCGTTTTTACTGAGCAAGTTCAATTGTTTACTTGTTTAGTTGTTTAGTTCAGTTG
Source organism: Agriopis marginaria (assembly GCA_932305915.1). NCBI lineage: Eukaryota > Metazoa > Arthropoda > Insecta > Lepidoptera > Geometridae > Agriopis > Agriopis marginaria. The sequence continues at coordinate 15,651,033 of OW029916.1, read as the reverse complement.
TTTAATTGTTTACCATATCAGCGGTGGGTATAACAAATACCTACCTAACTTGAAAAAGCCTGCACCTAAAAACCTTGACAGTACTTAGGTACATATACTACATAATACAAACACCTACCTACCTAAATTTTCTAGTCTACATATACAGGGTTAGGTACTCGAATCGGTCGTAATAAGCAAAGGAGGTCATTGTACTCATCAATACGAACAACTTTCAGTAAAAAAAAACAGCTGTTACATTTCGTGAGCATGTACCTATTAGGTAGGTACCTACTCCACGACATTATTCTATGAAACAGCTGATTTCTTTATCGAGATTTGGGTCGAAAAGGCAGAAAAAAACTACAGTTAAGTAGGTAGGTAAATTTTTTTAAACGTCACTTTCTTGACTTTTTCCAAATTATTTTTTACACTCATCATAAAAAGAAGTGTTATTATTATGTATGTTTTAATGTATATGGGTATCTGAATGTTACCATAACTCCTGAACTGCTCAGACAGGTTTTGGTATAAGTCCTATTAGTAGTACTCGGTGAACGTACTGCGGTCCAAGCCGTCTGCCAAGTGTGGGGATTAACAGCCCTCTCTAAGAGGGAGGACTTTGTTCAGCAGTGGACGGATGATGATGATGATGATGATGATGTGGTATGAAAATTATGTGTCTCGTTACAGACTGATAAAACAGCTGTTTAACCTCGATGTCGTAATGTTGGTACACAACGAACTTTTAGACGTACCTACCTACCGCTTCGTGTAACCAATTGCTGACACACTAGATGTGCCTATTTCAGATATTACTTACCTACTTACTTATGCTGACGCAGCAAACAAAGTGTCTTGGCCTCTACCAAAAGACAGCACTCTTGCCATTCTTGCGCAAATTCATGCCAATCATGAACATCAAGCTGCAGATCTTTTCTAACTTCATCTTTCCTTCTATTACGTCCCGGCCAACGGCCCTTCGGCCCTCCACGCCACAAGTAAGCCCTTTTTAGCGTCCTCTCCAGATGTTAAAGTCAGCGCTGCCTATGGGACTTTATTTCACCACCAACCTACATAAAGGTACTTATTTCTGGGAACCAATGTGATTGAATGGGTAAACTAGTGTTCTATACAGGGTTACATTACATGCAAAGATAATATAACCACGTTAGAAACGGTGGTAAGCCATGATGGTTGTATCTATCGGGGAACACCCATTCAGGCAGCGCATTCCACAGACTAGCAGTTCGCACAATAAAAGTGGAATCAAAGCGCTTCGTTCGGGTTTTCGGAATACCAACCATAAAGCGGTGTCGATTTTTTGTGCCCGCTCTGGCAGTCCGATAGAAAAATGGGCAGAAAGGAATTAGATCATGAAGATCAGATGCACACTCTCCGAAATGTATTCGATAAAAGACCGATAGATTAGCAACTTTACGCCGATGCTCAAGACTAAGGAGCTTAGTCTTAACCAGGGATTCGTTGCCAATGAGCCTCTTAGCACGCTTTTCGATATACTCTAACACCCCAAGCTGATACTTAGCTGATCCATCCCAAAGGTGAGAGCAGTACTCCATGTACGACCGAACTTGTGTTTGATACAGTGAAAGCAACTGTTCCGACGTGAAATACCGTCGCACCTTCGATATTACACCCAGCATCTTGGCAGCCAATTGAGCCTTGTCCTCAATATAGGAGCCAAAGTTGAGGGTAGAAGATAGAGTAACTCCCAAAAGCTCAAGCCGGTCAGTTATCGGTATGGGTACATCACGGAAAGTAGGAGCCAGTTGGAACGGCGTCCTTTTAGCGGAAAACAGACACGCTTGGGTCTTAGCGGCATTGAATTTGACCAGGTTGGCATCGCCCCAATCGGAGACTGCCTTAAGGGACAAATTCATACGCTCGAGCATGGCCTCTCGAAGAGACTGGATTTGTGAACCGCTGGTTCGTGAATTAGATATATATAATAGCTCTCTACTACTGTGCTGTCGTCTGCGTACCCAAAGGTACCGGAATTTAGCAGATCGTTGATGTGCAGCAGGAAGAGCGTTGCAGAGAGCACTGATCCCTGAGGGACACCGGCATTAATTGTCAATCTATCGGTCGAGCAGCCATCAATGACAACTCGCATCGATCTATCCTTCAGGAAGTCCGATATCCACGCAAGGAAACCTTTGGAGAAGCCAAATGAGGAAAGCTTGCTAATAAGGCCGTCATGCCAAATCCTGTCGAAAGCCTTCGAGATGTCGAGGGAAACGGCAAGCGCTTCTCCGTATTTCTCGATGGCTGCGCTCCAGATGTGTGTGGCGTACGCTAGAAGATCCGCAGTGGATCGGTTTCGGCGGAATCCGTATTGCCGGTCACTGAAGAGATCATTAGCTATATATTTATGAATCGATTCCGGGATAAAAGTATCATTATCAGCCCTGAGTGACCCACTGCTGGGTATAGGCCTCCCTTTGTTTATGCCACTCCCCGGTCTCGGGCGGTCTCGGACCGGGGAGAGTGGCATAAAAAAATCAAAAGTATTCCATATGCTAATCCAGGATATAAACTACATATTTCTACATCAAAGTTGTATTCTGTCGACTAATAACACAGTGCGCTTCGCATCATGCCACACTCCCGCCACGACGCACGAGGCGCCATATTTTTTTTATTTTACGCTCCCATTTTTTTTCTTCGCTTGGGTCGTTTTGGCGCCTCTTGCATCTGGTGCCTGGACGACCGCACCTGATCTATCCCAGGTAGGCGCTGAGTAGGTATATATGACATCCTCTCGGCTCTGTACCACCTTTCCGTTAACCCTGTATATGCATAACTATAGCTACCTCTCACATCATAATATATAATTTATACATAAAATGTTATCAGTTTGAACGCATTCTAGGAAAGTATTTACTGGAACTGGACTTTGATTGATTAATTAACCAGACTTACGCTTGGCGCCTCTCAGTGCAAATCGTACCGCTTTTATCTACTTATGATTACAAGTAACTACATTATACAATCAGGGTATCGAGTAAGTACATGCATATAGAACGAGTTTATACATATACAGGGTGTAACGGGAACACTCTCGAAGCCAAAAGTAGGTAATTGTACTCATCATTATGAACAACTTTTACTATGGGACCAGCCCGGAAATCGCGAAATAAAAGTCAGCTGTTCCATACATTTTGTCGAGTGTCAATGACCATTTTGGGATTTTAGGGCTGGTTCCATAGTGAAAGTTGTTCATAATGATGGGTACAATTACCTTCTTTTGGCTTCGAGAGTGTTCCCCTTACACCCCGTATGTTCTTAATTAATTATAGCCAGTTGATGGAAAATTTGTAATGACCATTATTCTGAAGATTGATCTACATCGTAACAAATATTTATATACCAAATAGCTGTAAATACCTACCTACTTAGAAAGGTGCTTAGATAACTGACAATTTTTTACCCCCGATAAAGAGCTGATATTCTTTAAACGGCTGAACAGATTTTCTTGAATCATATCTAAGAACACTCTCGATCAATTCACCTTTAAAAATAAACCAGCCAAGTGAGAGTTGGGCTCTTGCCCTGAAGGTTCGGTACCAAAACATTTTTTTATTTTTTTTATCTATTTAAAAATCCCACTTTAAAATTAGTCAATTATACAATTTCGATTCGGTGAAAGAAATGGTGAGGTCGTCCAAGTAAGCGAGTTACCAGTTATAACTTAGTAATAAACATTATTTATTGTTGTTATACTTTAGAGTGTATACTATAATCATGCCAAGTTTGATGCTTGTACGTATTACCGTTTTTACATTAGAGCAATTGCAAAAACACGTAACAATATACGTTTGTACTCGTAAGTACGTTGTACTCGTAGTACAAATTTCAATGTACAAAGAAGTATGATAACGTTTTTCTATTTAAAAAAAAACTACTACACAAAGCACAGAATAAGTACTTACTAGTATCATAGAAGTAGTGTTAATTTAGTATTAACGAAACAAACATGTTACAGCCATTCTCTACTCATATGCCAAAATTGTTGTTACCAGAACGAAACAGATATATTTTTGACAGGATGGTAAATTGCAGGGTTGTACACTGTTAAACAATACGTGTTTGTAAGGACGACAAATTAGAAATAGACTAGAAGTAGACAAATATGGAACGGACGAATTAAGAAGTAGACGAATACGGAATGGACGAATTCGGAAGTGGACGACTCAAGAATTTGTACAACGTCAACTTAGGAAAAGAACGTGTTAGGAATGGACGAATTAGGAAGTTGACAACTTTGGAAATGGACAAGTTAGGAAGTGGACAAACTTGACCGGAGCCGTTAGAATGTACTAGGGACCTGTAAAAGGCTTTATATACTATTTCACAGACGGCCTGCTACGCTTTGTAAATCACGTGATGGATTCTATGCTAGTCCATTTTCTTAGGTATATACAGACTAGGATGTTCGATAAAATAATTGTAACAGTGTCTGATGTGCATAACAGATGGCTACAAAGAGAATAATTATAACCACTAAAGCTGAAAATTGCTATATCGGGAAATGTCAGCTTGGTCATTGGTGTCATGTGATTGGCATAGAACGTACAAACCAACGATCTTTTACTTATACTACGTATGTACAAACCATGAAACCATGACTGACTGAATTTTTTGCATAGTTTAGGTGCTAGGCAACGTCAAAAGGAAATGAAGAAAATTTTATAAAATATTTATGACTATATAATTATATGTTGGTGAATATCCACGTGAATTATGTTTGAAAAAAGTATTATCTAGTGCATAAAAAACTTGAGTCAATGTCTGCCGTGTCCGCATAGAAGCCAAGAATGTGTTTGCAAGTCCATAAAAAACTACAAGCTTATGCGAAATTCGATATATCTCAAGATTACCATAACCGCGACGCACTATTTGTCCTGCCTATAGTTATATTGTAACTAGATTGAATTTTTTAATGAAACACATGCCTAAGTATATATAGCACTAGCTGCGCCCCGCGGTTTCACCCGCGTGGTGATGAAAAATGGTGATGGTGATGATGATGATGAAAAGTAGCCTATGTCACTCTATGGCTCTTGAACTATACCCATGCAAAAAATCAGGTCGATCTGTTGTTCCGTTGTAGCGTGAAAGAGGAACAAACAAACCAACAAACAAACACACTTTGAAACTTGATTTTATGTATTTATTTTCAAGGTATCGTGTTTTTTTGTTGTTTAATGACAGGCTTGCGTTTGATCGTCAACTTGCCTGATGTTAAGCGATGATGCGGTCTACGATGGAGCACGGTTTCCTTAAGAAAGCGATTCACTGGACACCCAGATTGTAGCTATCGAGGAACAGTCTTCAGGCACCGTATTACACAGACTGGCAGTTCGCACAATAAAAGTGGAATCAAAGCGGAAAAACGGACAAGATTTGGAAACCCAGATTGTAGCTATCGAGGAACAGTATTCTGGCACCGCGTTTCACAGACTAGCAGTTCGCACAATAAAAGTGGAATCAAAGCGCTTCGTACGGAAAAATGGACAAGATTGATAGTTAATCGCTATGCTAGCAACGTCAGTTTTCCTCGTAAACAATTATCTTGTATGTAAGGTATATAAAAATCGGAGTCAAAGATTTAAAAATAAAATGGCAATTTTATTGGGACGATCCATCATAGAAGTGAAAACTAATACGTCACATTAGTATGTCGGTGAAACGAACCCTTGTTTTTCCCCTACCGAAAATCTCTCAACGTGGCTAAAGTATTCACTTCAAAAACCAATATTTTGTAGACACGCCAAACAATCAAATTTAAAAACTAACCAGCAAAAAAAAAAAAAACAATGACTGTTTGTTTACTTACACATGCATCAATGATTTATTTAATAAAAATTACAAGTAAAATAAACCCTATCTTAAATATAAATTTATAACTAAAACTAAAACTATTTATAACAAGCCGCTACCCGTGGCAGCGCTCAAGAAACGCCGACAGCAAAAAAAAAATTACTGATAATTTGCCCGGAAAATTATAAAATCGGGAAAAGTTAAAGTACTTTTTTTTAATTGAAATTTGAACTGGGGCCTTACGGACAACTGCTATTGCGGCACCTAATCCGCTCAGTTGGAAAATCACGCGAACGTGAACCTTATCGCGCCCGGATACGGTTTGCGGTCGCCTGATTTTCCAACTGAGCGGATTAGGTGCCACTGTAGCAGTTGTCCGTAAGGCCCCAGGACAACGTTTGTCGAGTAAAATGATCTGACACCTTCCTGCGCTTACGAGAAGTAGGAATCACGCGCTGAGCCGAAACATTTTTTTTTAGAACAGCTTGTACTATTAGCTTAGCTTATGCTATTAGTAAGTATTCAACCCATTATTCCTTACTAGCGACCCGCCCGCCCGGCTTCGGACGGGTGTAATTTACGTGCGAAGCTGGGGTGGGTCGCTAGTTGTATATATAAACCTTCCGTAAAAATGTATCTAGCTGATGGTGAAAACCGCATCATAATCCGTTGCGTGGTTTAGGAGGAGTTAGCGGCCATACAGACAGACAGACAGACGCGGAGAGCGACTTTAATTTATACTATGTAGAGATAGAGATTATGCTATATCAGGCAGTTTAGAATTCTATAATAGTCTAGAAAGAAATACTTGCCCCAGATATAATTACACTACTAACAACGTCTCGCTATCTGTTTTCCTCAATTCGGGAGTTTGGGAGTGATTTGTCAAAAGCAAATATACTTATTCTAATGATGGTTAGATGAGTCACCAAGTCAGTGACGCAGCGCCCCCCGCCCGGCCCCGCCCGCGGGGTGGCGTGTTTAGGGAGCGCCTCGCCCCTATATAAATTAAGATTGTTTGCTGCCAAAAAATCTTCCTTTCGGTCTGACCAACGTATAAAACCTCTTTTACATTTCATAATTTGAAACCACAGGCCTAGCATTTTCTATGGTTGAAACAGAATAAGGGGTTTTGGCGCTAATAGCAAAAAATCTTGTCGCGTCATTTTATTGTTTTCCACAATTTTAGAGTGTTAATTAGTATCTAATTATAGAATGCCTAATAATAAATTTATGTGCAAGTGATTTTATAATCAAACAAAATACAAGCTAACACTAACACTACAAAAACACTTAGACTGCCCGTTGAAGGTCTAAAGAACAACAAAATTTTGTGGCGGGCCGGATTTATTAACTTTGTAACTATGGCGGGCCAAGAGATAAATAAATAAATAAATATCTGGGACATTTTTGTAACTGAGCAAATCAAGACTAATATAAGTAAAATGGTAGAATGGGTATAATTATAACCTTTTGGCGGAATTCACAGCAGGTTTCACTTGTAACTGCATGCAAAGGCACACTGATAAAGATCATATAGATATGAATCTCCGTTCTTTACAAAATTACGTCTAAAAAAGTTAAAAGTTACCCAACTTTTAACTTATTCGCGGGCCGCATTGTGGCCCGCGGGCCGTATGTTGGACACCACTAGTCTAAAGACAATCCAATTGCTCAAACTCGCTATCAGTTGGCAGCGTACCCAGCATGCTGACGGCTTTACCACGCTGAATGGCAATGCTTATGCGTTGAGCCAGAAATACGCCAGAGTGCTCTGAAAGATTTTTGTAAATAGTCTTACACTATAAAAATTAAAATATTTTTAGATGTATTCGTATATTTAAAATTTCGTTCGTTAAAAGTTTCGTATACCTTTTTTTCATTTCAGTTTTTTGGTAGATAAACATTTTTGTTGCTGTACAACGAAAATAAGTTTAGTAGGCCTCTACTAGGGATTGTAGAATAGATGCTCAGGCTCAGGCTCAGGCTAAACAAAATTACTAGATTAGAGTTAGGACGTTTTCAAAATAACATTTATCATTCAAAATGAAATCGATTAGTAGAGCCGAATTTGAAATCATTTCAAAATTTGACGACGGTATTAGAAAGTAGGAGGTGCTACAACGCGTAGATAACGTGAACCTAATAGCAAAATGATTACATGTGATCGCTAATAGAGATTTGAGGTGGTCACTAGAAGACAGATTTATAATGCCCGTTTAACTACTAGTAGTACCACTGGTAAAAACTACATAATATATACTACTGCCAAAGATATAGCTATTCAGCGTGGTAATGCCACCAGCTTGCTGGGTACGCTGCCGACTGGTAGTGGGCTTGAGCATTTGGGTCGTTTTTGAGCTTCAACGGGCAGTCCAACTGTTGTGTTAGTTAGTTTAACCAACAAAAGGAGGTTAAAAATACAAGCTACAGGTTGTTTTTTTTCATGTTTGTTACGCTATTCCTCCGCCTATTTTGAATTGATTTTGATGATTATTTTTTTGCTCGGGTGGTGATACTTCCGAGGTGCTCATATATATTAATTTTATTGAAATTTATTCAGAGCTTTTTAAAAAAATGGAACAAAAATTTATACTCAAATGAGTTTTGGTTTGTGGTTCCCTTCAGCAAAAGTTTTGATGAGGACTTTTCTATCTCTGTTACTGTCCATTTTTACTTTTTAGTTTAAGTTTGTACATGTACTTAAGTATAGTCTTGAAGTCAGTTTTTTTTAAAACATTAATTATGTTTAGTTAATAAAGGTACTTTTAAAATATTATATGCAACTTATCGATAAAACTATTATGTACTACTAAAAATATAATACTATATAAACAGAGAAAGTAAAAAAAAAAAGTATTAATTTCGGGTTAGCGCTAAAAAATTACAGAACCAAAAGTAGACTAAACCAAAGTATTTAGTCTTCGTTTGTTACAAGCTAAAATATAAAATTTTAACTGCTTTGTCGATATTTCTAAGACGTCTAACTTTGTACAGGTAAATTCAGGAAACATCGTGAATTTTGTACAAGATCAAATATATTTGTGTTTTGTTAATTCGGAGATCAGTATAGTAGGTATAGATAGAGGTACTACGAGGGACTGCTGCTGGTTGAAACTTGTAGTTCTGGGGGTCTAGACAAGAGCCACACACTGTTAGCGTTCACGCCTGCGGAAAAATGAAATTGTATGAAAATGACATTGACAATGACATTAGCATGAGAGAAATCATCTCGTCATTTTCATACAATTTCATCTTTCCGCAGGCGTGAACGCTAACAGTGTGGCTCTTATCTAGACCCCCTGGTGGTACAACGGAAAACAGTCCCATTGTTTTTACTGAGGCAGTCAGTAGCAAGATGGGGAAAATTTACCCTTTATACTACTGCTTTAATACTGGTAGTACGTATGACGAGCAATAAGCGCAAATTGTATTGGTTAGTTGATAAGCGTGGCCCAATACATAATAGAAATCCCCTGTTAAGACGTTCATTCACCTCTCGGGAGATGGGGAGGAGAGGGGGGTGCGGGGAGAGCGAGGGTGGTACAGCGAGAACTTCCGACGTTTCCGCAGCTCAATGTCTACTTCTACCGTATATGATTGAATTGTGCTTATCACGTATTAAGTATATATCAAAACATATAAAAAATCTTTGATTAAAACCTTATACGCTAGGCTAGGGATAAACTGCGTTACTCCCAAAACACAAATAAAACCGAACCGGGTAATTTACCCGGCTTATAGAAAAACAACATTCACATCTGATATTTTTGCGATTTAAATTTGGTCCCATTGAAATTTTTTTAAAATGTTATTTCGGGTGCCTGTTCCGTATAACCCTGTGTGCATACAATAAACCCGAACTAAATAATAGTTCGGTTTTATTTGTGTTTTGGGAGTAACGCAGTTTATCCGCAGTTTAGCCTAGCGTATAAGGTTTTAATTCCCCCTTTCTCATTGTAAAATTTATGCATAATAATAAGTACAGTGACCTCCTCTCGGCTTAGCACCACCGTTCCGTTTAACTGTAGAGTAAACACAGTATCAGTATCATGTTCCAACTTCTGGGACAGGCCTTCTCTCAGAGAAAGATATACTTAATAGGACCACAACTCGTTTAGCTTTTGACGCTGTTGCAGGTTAAAGAACATTCATTGCCTTTTTTGCTGTCTCGAAAGTATCTAAAGAGATTCACAGAATCTTTTGAACCAAAATAATAATAATAATTAACGAAATAAGTTAATATATTAGTAAAAAAATATTTTTAAAGAAATTTTTAGCTTTTAGGATAGAAAATGTAAGCCGCCATCTTGGAACTTTGACCATATTTAATTCAGTGTCAGCCATTTTGAAAATATAAGAATTTTGGATGTTGCATTGTCTTAGATTATGACATGTATAATATGTCATAATCTAAGCATATTGTATTATCACCAACTAAAGTGTATGCAAAATTTCAGCAAAATGTGTTAGGAGGGACTCGGTCTAATTCAGCTTGCAAGATTTGACCTAAACAAACTAACAAAAAGATAAATTTGACGAACATATACATAATTAAAGATAATTTATAAGTTACAAGTGGAACTAATAAAAGCGTCTTAAAAATAGTAGAGGACTTTGGTTCGTCGATAGGAGCTTTACTTTCTCTTGTCTATACACGAGCATGTAATGGCCAATCGCCACTCTTCCCTGCTAGTGATATGAGTGACAGCAGTACACTGGAATACAGTGCTTGAGTTTTACACAATGAAACTACCGTCGCGTCGCGGCGTACAAGGGGCCGTGAAAAAGTCAACTCTTTTTGACTTGTGATAGATTCCATTCAGAACTGTCTAAAAGCGACAAAGGCCTAAGCGCGATGCGGCGAGGAAATGAGGAAATGTGATTGAGCAATTTCGAACCTACGGCTATAATCTTAGATCTGACACACAAGGCAGATAATACCCTTATTATAACTATCGTTCGTGTTTAAATGTCTGAATTTTCAGCCACTTTTTTACTATACCGCTAAACCGCTTAACGCAAAAACTGTAAGCACTTACTGATTTTTCACGTATACTATTAAATTATCAGCGACACCAGTGACCTAATCTCTTCTCTATCTCTACATAGTATAAATTAAAGTCGCTTTTCGCGTCTGTCTGTCTGTCTGTATGTCTGAATGGCCGCTAGCTCCTCCTAAACCACGCAACAAATTGTGATGTGGTTTTCACCATCAGTTAGATACATTTTCACGGAAGGTTTATATATATAACAAGCGACCCGCCCCGGCTTCGCACGTAAATTACACCCGTGCGAAGCCGGGCGGGCGGATTGCTAGTAGTCTATAAATGCATAAAAAAGCGGTAAGGTTGTCTGCAGAGTGAATTCGACTAAAGGCATCGACCCTGATTTAGGCCAGATGCGTTCGTACTCGCTACACCCTACCATATTTCCCTTGTTGTTTGATCTGGGGGTATAATCTACCTTGTATTTAATAGTATGATTTTCGTCTAGTTTAGTTCATATATTTTTATACTGTATTTATATTACTGATCCGATATCCTTACTCTTAAATATATTTTTATACGACACTGAACCGAACCATTCCGTTCTTTAAACCTAAAAAAAATAACAAAAAAATATGGTTATATTTTTTTTATCATAATTTAATTATTAGACATTCAAACTTATTATCAACTTTCATCATAACTAACTGTTTTTTTTGTTGTTGTTTTTAACGAATAAAAACTCCGACCTACAATGATAAACAAATGAAATGGAAATCTATATGGAATAGGTAGTGTTTCGTCTCGCAAAAAAGGATAGACTGAATCTCCAGTACTGCATCGCTATTACACTAGTGACGTGCCTGACAGCGGCGCCTCGGTTATCGATAGACCAACAACAAAGGTCAACCCTTGACCTGCGTGTCGTCAAACGCGCAAATGCGTCTGCAGCGCCGGAAGCGTATACCATTAAGTGCGTAGAAGCATCTATACATAACAGCAACCTATAAATTTCTACTTATACTGGGTCAGAAGGAACGGTTGTACTAAACGAGGTCACTATATTCATCATTATCAACAACTGTAACTTTGAGACCTAACCTGAAATCACAATAAACTGGCCAAGTGCGAGTCGGGCTCACGTACTGAGGGTTCCGTACCACCACAAAATTCAATAACGAAAATACCAGTTATAACTTGGTAATTAACAGAAACTTGTCATCGACTCGCACTTGGCCGTTATTTATTATTTGTTGTTATACGTTAGAGTGCACTATAATCATAGCAAATTTGACGCTTGTACGTATTACGGTTTTTACGAGGTAATACAAAAATACATTAAAAAATCCGTTTGTTGTATGGTTTCTTTTTTCGTTTTAACTTTTTGACTTTTTTATTATTTCTTAGTTAATCCGCAGTACATCCGTAATCTATTATGATTTGAAACATATAACCGTTAATAGGGTCTCGTTTTTACGATTTGGGTACAGAATCCTAAAAATAACCAGCTGTGCTTGTTCAATGGACAAGTTATTTTTTATGCGATGTCCACATTGGTTTCATAGTAAAAGTTGTTCCTAGTAAAGAATACAATGACCTTCTTTCTGCTTAGTACCTCCTTTCCCTGTAACCCTGTAGATATTAACGTAAAAGCATGATGGATGACCGACTTCGACACGATATCGGAAATCGGTTAATATCCTTCGTCAAATTGCTACAGCAAAGAAAAGTATAGATACGGAAATATAAATATTATTGCTTGTCATAAGAAACTCGTCCACAAAGCTCATAATATATTCAAGAAAAGAGCTGAAAACTGAAAAGGTAACAAGAACGGATAAACATTAGGTAACAAACCGAGAGAAACTGCTGCGGCTTATGATCAGGCACATAAATGCGTATTTTAATAGTACTATTGCAAAAATACCGCAGCATTACGAGATACGACAGAGAATATAATCACAGTAGCGGTCCGCCCCAGCTTCGCACGGGTATAGATTATAGCCTATGTCACCCGGGGATAGTGTAGCTTCTCGTCAGTGAAAGAATTTTTCAAATCGGTTTAGTAGTTTCGGAGCCTATTCAATGCAAACAAACAAACAAACAATCAAATCTTTCCTCTTTATAATATTAGTATAGAAATACAGACCGCTGTTTGACTTTTAGGACGATTAGAGTAGGTAAGAAAATTCAATCTGGACTACCGCCGGTAGAGTGAGTCTGTAAATTTTCTATACAGGATTCATATCGGAGAATGTGCTTCAGACCTTTAAAATAATTCACAAAAAAATGCTTAAATACGTTTTTTTTTATTGTTAGTTTCGTGACACTGATATTATGGAACAAAATAAACATAAGGAACAAAATAAACCAAAAAAGTATACTTGTAAAAATTTTACGGGTTTGCAATGATTGAAAATTAGTCACTAAGTCTTGTTATCTTACTGAATCCCGCGGTTACCTGAGATTTTCCAGTTTTTCCGCATTTCTGGGGGCGCATTTAATTTCGTTAAGATCGGCCTAGCCGTTTAGTCATGAAGAGCGAACAAACAGACGGAGATACAGTTACTTTCGCTTTCGTTATAGTGTTCGTTGCATTGCATAATAGAGTTGCCATCTTAAGATCAAATATAAATATCTATAGAAAATTAAATCTCTGTAATAAAATAGATCTGTATTTTTATACTAAAAATAATGCCTGAAATGCTCAACATACCAACTTATTACCTCCTATTTACAAAAGTAGTTTTTTGCAACACTAAAGAATGGAAATGTTTGAGAGTGGATTACTTAAAATTACTATTAATAAATAAACAATTTAAATAAAATAAACAATTTAAATTTTATTATTGAAACTGACGTGGTTTTCACACATTTAAAAAACAAATTTAAATGTTATTGTTTGCTTGTTTTATATTCGTCTTGACAATTACGGCTTTATTTTTTTATCATATTCTCGGAAATCCAGATACTTTATTGAACGATTGCATCGTGTAATACGGCTCATAAAAGTATGAATTTCCAAAAAGTAACAAAATCATGTCTTGGTGTCTATCGTGTAACATTACAAACATAGAAATTGACAATTTGATATATTTAAATTTGAGACAGTAAAATGGTAACAAGTGATTTTTTTTTTCTCGTGTCGTGATAATCCGTCAAATTACAAGATATCGAAACAAACATTTCTATGTTTGTCAATGTTTGTAATGTTACGATAGACACCAAGACATGATTTTGTTACTTTTTGGAAATTCACACTCATTGATTTTATATCTTGAATAAAGTGAAAATGTGCGAGCGAGAGAGCTGCAGACGGGAACAGTCCCCTTAATAGTGTCTCATTGGACGGAATTTCCCTCATGTGTTGTCGTTAGAACAAAAATAGCAGATAAGAACGTATCCACTACCTATAGAGAAATAGATGACAGGGCCTCGCGACACGTCCTCGGCAGTATGTCCTCGGCCGGAAGCCACTTCCGTCATGAATCACGGTGAGCTGGACTGGACACGCGCCCCGCGAATGACCACTTTCTTCGATAGAATACCCACTTCCTTGACTACGCTGGCGCCATAAATAGCGAGTGCAGTACTTAGGTGACCTGTGTGCTCTGTAATAAAAAACACTTATTTTGACGCAGGCAACTGAATAGAAAGCATTTTTACAAGCTTTTATTTAACTTGCCCTGTTAGTTAGTATATGTATACGGGATGTAAGGGGAACACTCTCGAAGCCAAAAGAAGGTAATTGTACTCATCATTATGAACAACTTTTACTATGGGACCAGCCCTGAAATCGCGAAAAAATTACATATACATCACAATAAAGACTATAAACTAATTACAACATCATGAAGTGACTTGTGGAACTTGAAAATGTCGTGCAGCACCTACACTAAGAATAAACTTGTGTCGTAGGTGACTGCTTTCCTTCAGTGGTTCTAGCTGTTCAAGTTACCTTTAAAAGAAACTAAATCCAAATCGGTTCAGCCGTTTGGGAGTTACTATGCTACAGACAAACACATAGATACACACGTTAAATGATAACATCAGTTTTGCGTCGGGGAATAAAACAGCAAAAAAAATATCTCAAATTTGTATTTTGTTTTCAGCATCGATATGTCCTTTAAAAAAAAATGTGAAACTAGAATGACGACAAAATTAAACAAATAGGTATTAACTTGTAAGTTTTGGCGGGTCTGTCTGTGTGGAAATTAGTCGCTGAGTTAAGCCCTTAACTGCGGAAGTTGGTATCTTCTATTTTTAAGCACACTATTTTTAGCGCTCTCGCCGCGTTCGCAATGGCGCCCGATGGAATGTTCGCTCGTCTTATTACAAAGCTTAATTGAACTTAGTCCTTTTTAGAACGACGGGAAATATGTTGGCATAGCATACCGTGAGTTTACCCTCCGCTGCGATAAGAATACCGTATAGAATGACTGGTAGCGGTCTACTAGATTATTTTCTACAGCAGAAGCATACGTGATTGTGTAGGCAGAGGCGTAGCTGAGGCCAACATACGTGAGTCCATAAATTCTCAGAGGCAGCCAGGGCTGGACTTTTCTCAAACATTACTGGATATTCACGCAAAACTAACACAAATGTTGGGGTAATTTATGCATTTCATTAAAATTATGCTAGCGACAATACTTAAAAAAAAATCGTCTGACCATATTTGGCAATATAGGACAATAACAGGATAGCATCGGCAAAAATGACAATTAATCTAACATGACCTCTTTGCACAATGAAATATTGTAAGCATGACCAAGTTAGGCAGAGGCCAAAATTGGCCCCCAATGGGCCAATTGAAAAAAATCCTTCTACCAAAATAGACTTTAATGCCTCAACCGATGCTATACTTTAGCATCGGTTGAGGCATTAAAGTCTATTTTGGTAGAAGGATTTTTTTCAATAAATGGACACAAAAATACAATTTTCGAGCAAAATCTTTTTTTTTATACGTTGTATAAAGGCTGACGTGAAAAGGTATAATTATAAACAACGTTTATATGGGACCAACACAGAAATCGCGAATAAAATATAAGGTCATACCATTTTATCGAGTGCGAATGTCCGTTTTATATGTAACAGTGAATTTTCTTTCGCAATTAAATTTTTTTTCCCACAGACCTATATCCAAGTAGACGCCAAAAGTCACCGCCACCTATCTTGCATGTCATATTATTTCCAATACAATTATGATTAATCGACGTAATTGAGTCCGGCTAAAATCAGTCTTTTCAATCGGTGCCGCGACAACACGTGTCGCGGTAATTGTGCGATACTAAGGTGTAAGAATATCACAAATAAAGTTGGCCGACGCAATAAAGATATTTCTTTTCACAGTTAAGTACTCTTAGGTACGAAAAATTTGACACGCTTAGTTTTCATACAGTTCGGACCGCTTGTGAAGTCTACTAGATATAGGTCTGTGGCTTTTCCCACAGTAAAGGTTGTTCATAATAATGAGTACTATAGATAGATTTATAATGTACCGGAGACCTCTCACTAGCAGGTTCCGTACATACGTCATACTTTGTTCCATGACAACCAGAGCCAAAAACGCTGGCCGCATGAGGCCTGCGCCGACCTAAATCTAGTATAAGTACTTCTATTGGACATACTGAGAGCCTACTGTTAAGGTGTACGTTTCACCTATGGCGGGAAATGTCAAGCAGTTTTTTGGTCTTAGTAGCTAGGCCGGGTAATTATTTTAAAATCACAGTGTTTGCGCAAATTGTTGGTAGTTCTTTACATTATCATGTACAGCTATTTAACAGTAACGCACCATATTACTTACATTTGTCGATAAACCGTTTGAAACAGCAAAAATTTATGTGCATTGTGCACATGCATTAGAGTTAAAAATTTACATGATTTTGTAAACAATAATAATCAATTTGCGCAAACATCATGATCGTTTACAATAATTACCCGACCTAGCTACAAGGACAAGAAAACTGTTTAAAATTTGAATTTCCCGAAGTGAAACGTACCACTTTAAATAGAAATGATATAATAAATGAATACGAATACCTTTGCACCAAAAAAAATACTACGTGTCATATAAAAATAAATATTTAAAAGTCAAACGTGACGGAGGGGTCAGGCTGTTTTTGCATTGCTAACAAACTAAATTTAAAATTGCAGAATGGTTGTACTAGAGCGAATCGGTAATCACCGTCATAAAATTTCGAAGCTTCGATGTTATCACCATGGAATTACAATTTTGAACATAGTACTAAGCTAAAAGTAAAAGAAACGTCTACGAATACATTTGTAGCGATGATAGCTTAGTGGTTGGGCCTTAGTGGTTGGGCGTTCGAATTCCAGTCCGAATGGTGTGGGTGCAAATCCCAACAATGAGTGACCATTGTTGTCAGCGAGAAGTTGAGAGAGCAATTTTTTTGCATAGATTATTTTGAGTAACGTTTCTATGTAAGCCCCTGTATGATTAGTCTCTAGTGACTGATTTTATGGTATTTTTCTGGAACTACTGAACGGATTCTGAAAATTCTTTGACTGATAGAAAGCTACAGTATTTTTGAGTGACATATCTTTTGTTCAAAACGTGGGCGATGCCGCGAAAAATGGCTGGTCAATCATAATAATGTGCGTGCTAAATGACCATAATATGCCACAGTAGTCGAGCTATGAATCTTAAGAAACGTGGCTGCAATAAGCATCATACAATGCGCTGAAGTGATACTAATCAAGTAGTGTGTACCAATTATATAATGCGTGTAGATAAGGCAGCGTCTCACGATAGCCAAGGGCATCGACCGAAGAACGAGGTCGCGGCAGACATATCCCTCCATAGAGATAAGGTCTATTCGCTACGTTTGCCTAAACTATTAGCTGATCAAAGGTTACGGAGCACGGAGTACAATTTAAATGCACAATGCAACTTATACCAGTTAAGATACATAAGTAATTTTCTAAACTAAATTTACCAAATTTCGACACTTAGAGACATTGATTTACAAAGACATGGATGTTGGGTATAGTAAAAATCCACGAAAAAAGTTTTCTGAACTAACATCTTAAAATTTCCTCAAACATGGTATTTTATGCACTTATACATTATTTGAAGAACTCTCTTCGACTAAAATGTAAGGTACTGACTAAGGACAAGACCTTAGGTAATTGGTGGTCTATTTTTGTCTCCAGTTGGGTACGTGTGTACAATATTTCAACGAGAAAAGAGGTTTGGTTTATATCTCCATTTATATGCAACAGAATAAACGAAATAAGTAGATTATTTAAAGTAAAAACAAAATACCCGACTCCAAGATCTGACCGGTCAAGCCGTTTATTAGAGGCCATGTGAGATAATAAAAGAAACATTAAAAAAAACATATATACGCCCGTAAAACGTTACTATTTCATATTAAAAGTTATTTTTCAAATTTGTATGAAATTTATGCGCTGAGTAAGCCTTTAACGGCAAATTGGGCAGATTGAGCGCCAAGGAGGAAGTCAGTAGCGATTATTTTTGAAGATGAAAAGGGTCATTATTGATTAAGTGTTCCTCTGGTGCCGAATAGCTGTATTTATGGGACAGAATCCGGACGACAGACGCGCTGCAGCGGCGGTCAACCATTGCGAAATGGGCCGCTTTCTGCATCAAACGATACTGAATCAAATCGCGTCTGCTAGTTTCTTTTGATCAAAAATGTTGCATATCTGTTGCTTGTGTTGACCGCCACTTGATAAATAAATCCCGTCTCGCAGACAGGGATAAGGGGCCGTCCATTAATCGCGTGATGTTTTTTGAAGTTATACTTCTTATGCGATTTGCAACATGGTTGCGTTAAACGTTTAACGCTACCATGGAGGGGGAATTTTTCTCTCTCGTCGCGCTGCGACTAGCAGATCCGGTAGTGTAATGGTGTCGCTAATGGATTGAGAAGCCTAAGGAGCTAGGTTCGAATCTCGAAAAAAGTATGTTTTTAAATTGTTGATATTTTTGCCCTAGTTATAATTTTAGGGTTCCTTGTTGAACTATAACTTCTTCCGCGCGGAGGAACTCCACGCACTATTTAATATTATTTTGCATTTTTTAACCCCTCCCTCCCTCTTGGTGAGGATTAAGACTATTGTTTGTGTATTGATTGTGATATTTTGTGATTTTTGCTAAACCCCCTCCCCCCTCCCCCCCTCTCAAGCCTCACGTGATTAATGGAAGGCCCCTAATAATAAGAGCCACTTAGAGTATTGTCTTGAACAGGCCAAAAAGGCAGATTTGGTAGGTAACACATAATATCTAACCATAAGTTTGGAGCCCACCGCTGGTTCTAATATAAAGCTAAAATAAATCTTACCGTTACGTACAAACTGCCTGGAAAATAGAATAGAATGGAATATAATGTACACATATAATTGCCTTTTTATCCCATCCTGACTTATTGGAGTTTAAAACTCATTGAGGCTTAATACCGATCGTGAAACAATAGGTGATGTAATAACGAGTGTCTTTTGTTTGTCGTTCGTTTTTAGAGTTCCATACCCAAAGAGTAAAAACGGGACCCTATTACTAAGCGTACGATGTCTATCTGTCCGTCTGTCCTACCTATTAACGGCTGTATCTTTCGAACCGTAATAGATAGCCAGTTGAAATTTTCACAAAATATGTAATGTTACGGCGGAATAACTAAAAAAACGAAAGGGACTAACTGAAAAAAAGAATTGGGACCCCATACAACAAACGTATTTTTTAAAAGAATTTTTGTATTAGCTCTAATGTAAAAACGATAATACGTACAAGCGTCTAACTTGGTATGATTATAGTACACACTCTAAAGTATAACAACAAATAATAAATAAATGGCCAAGTGCGAGTCGGTGACAAGTTTCTGTTCATTGCCAAGTTATAACTAGTAATTTCGTTATTGAATTTTATGGTTGTACGGAACTCTCAGTGCGCGAGCCCGACTCGCACTTTGTTGGTTTATTTATTTATAAAAAAGCTATTGCTGCAATATTTGTTATCTGTTGCATAAGTTTATATCGCTTGACAAGGAAACGAATCATAACTAAATTATGTAACGCAAATTAAAACCACAAGCCTTGAAGAGTATCTAAGTATTATTTAACAAACGATAACAATAAAATCGTTTAAGAGCCAACGTTCTGTTCGTCCTCTATCTCGTTCGCACGTTTCAATAGTTTTAAGATTTAAAATGATTGAATTTACCTACTTAAAATCTAAGCTGTGTGAATAAAACAATAGTATAGATAAAGTGATAAAACAGTGTGTTTAGCCACGGGTGCATATTGAATCCCGAGCGTAATGAAGGATCCTAGAGCTAACTCCCAAGCGTAGCGAAGAAGTTTAGAGTTAAATCCCCACCTAAGCGAGAAATTTAAGACTAGAATCAGTGAAGCGAGTAATTCAAGGTCACCTACGACGAAGACAGTTTTATCACCGAGGAGAAAACGTACTCTTTTTTTAAACCTTTCGAGAGACAATAAAAAGCAACCTAAGCCTTTAAATAATTAATAGGTTTAGTACATAAGTAACACGAATAATTATTTTTAATACAATTGTAATGTATAATCATAGTACTAATTTAAAAAACTACACGTTGCAGAAACAGAACCAAGTCTATGCTTTAAAACATTCAAGTTCCTTACGTAAATGTAGTTACTCGATTATAATAATATTATACGCAGAACTTACACAAAGGGCACGATAAAATAGTTTGACCTTATAATTGCAACTACGTCCCACAGTTTCAGCCGCATACTTTGTCCCAGTATAAGTTATTTTTAACCGACTTCCAAAAAGAGGCGGTTATCAATTCGACTGTATTTTTTTTATGCATGTTTGTTACCTGATTACTCCGCCAATTTGGAATTGTTTTTGATGATTCTTTTTTTGGTTGGTAGGTCTTATCTCATAGGTGGTCCCATTTTTTTTTATCAACATTGATTCAGCGCTTTTTGAAAAATTTACAAAAATTCCAAAAAAATGACGATAAGCAACGGATTCAATGTACATTGCACAGTGCCACCAACGTAGCTGTTAAGGTGGTCAAAATTGGAACTACAGTGATTTCTTGGTAAATTTCATTTCTTTGTTCTCTACTAGCGACGCTGTCAACTGAACAGCAAACATAGAGGAACTGTTCCTACAACAGAACTTTAAAAAAACAAAGTGTCTCCATGGCGACCGGGCCCTGTTGTTTTTCCTTAAAATTTTCAAGACCATGGATACAAAGTATTTCAGTCGTAATATTCAGTTTGTAAATGTAGGTATGTATAGTCATGAAGTTGGTTCTTTTTTTTCTAAAAATTATAATTATATTATTTCGAATTAAAAAGTATTATTTCACGCTCAGATCTGTCAACCACTTCGATCTGTTGTCGCGTGAAAGAAAAAAAATACATGATAAGTTAGTGTGATGAAATAGGCCCGAAGAGAATATTATTTTCATTGTGTATAGGCGTATGATGGTTACGAAGGGAGCGCAACAGCGGGTGCATGTAGAGTGCAACCAAGAGTGGGACGCAAGCGGCGTGGGTGAACCCGTCGAGCCCAGCGCGAGGGTGGCGCCGTGGACTTTTCACTTCTTGGCCAACCATTAAATATTCAAATGGCATCCGACGCAATGCACCGGCGGCCGATATTTTTAAACAATGAGTTACTTAGCCTAAACAAGCGCGTATACAAACACTAGGGCTACTTGAAAAACGGCGGTACTAAGCTGAAAGGAGGTCTCAATGTAATCGTGAAAAAACTGTTGTTCCATAGAAAAATTTCATTCACACTCAACGAAATATAAGGAAAATTAATCGCTGTTTTTTTCTGCGATTTCGTGGTTGACAAAGCAAACATGCAAAAGTCTTTGATTCGATGTAATGTACCACTTTGCCTTGTTGTGCACACCAAGTTTCTTAATTGAGACAAGCTTGCAATGTAACTACGAAATAGTACATTCGCAGAACTGTCGAGTTCTAGGATTCCAATGCTCCCCAAAACTCCGAAGCTTCTCTCTTTCACTCAGGGTCAACGAAAACGCAACTTTGCGTGTTCATCGCCAGCACCATTTGTTGCAACCTTAGAAGACTCTAGGGTTGCAACAAATGGTGCTGGCGATGAACACGCAAAGTCGCGTTTTCGTTGGGTTGAACTGATTCAGTTCACCCCAATCTGAGAACTGCTCAACATAGGCTTCAACTTCAGACACTAGTTTGTTCCTACTTTCTTCAACGAGCGGTATATGCACAACCGGTATACCATGCATCGCCCGTGCTATCGTCCGCATAACAATGCATATTGCTCGAAAGCAACACATCAATGATGTGGAGATGAAAGAGCATCAGCGATAACACAGAGTCATTTGGAACTCCAGCGTTGAGAATGCTGTCTGAGTAAAAGTTGTTCATAGTGATGAAAACAATAGCTTCTTTTCAGTACAGTACCACTATATGGATAACCTAACCATGTATAGGTACACCAAGTTTGTTGAATTCTCCTAGAAAGTTATTCCCGACTACGAATACGAGGAATACGTTTCATTGTTTAACATCTCGAAGAAAATCTTAGTATTCGATTGCACTGCACTTTGAAATTACATGAAATTGAAATTATGAGATCGTACAAGTGTTTATATTTATGAGTAGCCATTAAAACGGTGGTTTATAGCCATTTGGGTTTTATTACAAACTATAATTTATTGTGAAGATAATAACTCAATGTTGGACCTATTCCATAAATTGGTTGTTTTATTCTCGTGATTAATTTATACGGGGGACTTTTTACCTATACAGAAAAATTAGGGTGTGACAAACATTCAGATTGAAACATTCAGATGGACCCGGGTATGTCCTAAAACTGCGACCAGAACCACCGGAGGATGGGCAGCAGCGCCCTATTAGTACACGGTGAACGTACAGCGATTCCCAAGCCGCCTGCCAAGCGTGGGGATTATGGCAACACCCCTCAATGAGGCCTTTGTTCAGCAGTGGACGTTTAATGGCTGATGATGATAATGATGACAAACATTCATGGAGTGCCTATGACGTAATTGACTCTGCAGTTTTTTTTTTACTTTTTAATGCAAACAGCGTTCTTGGCACTATACCACACGGACAACATCTTGTTTTTGATTTTTGGTTATATTAGTGACAATTAGTAATAAGTAATAGTTTTATTTTCTTTGTTTGACCTTTGTACTTAAATAAGAAACGAGGATATTCAGAAAACAGACTATTTCGAATACGCTATAAGCTTTTGTCAGCCATAACTCCTTATCAAGTTTTTTTTTTATTGGCAACCTTTTTTTGTTCTGATTAGCATAACCTTAAATTACATTAAACATTGGAATAGTAAAATGTGTACGTCTGCCCCAAAATTGATAAAAAAAAAGTCACCCGTTATACCTTATTTTGGTGACAAATTTTGTGTTTTACGATGAAATTTAGGTCAGCTCTTTATCGGTGTCACTTCTCTTGGTAGAGTTTCAGTGTCTCGAGTGTCGCCAGACATGCTTTATCATACTATCTGAGTAATACCAGTCGGTGAACGACGACTGTTAGTAATTACCTAACATAATACGGAAAGGCACGATCGCAAACTACTAATTATGTCCCTGGCTATTACTGGTTTCTGAAGCCATGAAAATCACAGGAATAAAACACTGTTTTAAACTATCACGGTTGTTCACTAAAGTTGTATGATTATTTACGGGATATTTACCGTGGTAAGGTTGTGGAAGTAAGTTGTAAGGTGCATGTAACTACGCCGAAATATCGGGAGCTCATTCCGCAACCGTACCACGGTAAATATCCCGTAAATAATCCTATAACTTTACAAGAATAAAGGTTAAAAAACTAAAACCCAACTAAGAAAAATTCAAAAATTTATAAGAATACCTTATAAGAAAGCCTAATAATTTATAAGAAAGCCTACAGATTATATATATTTTTGAAATCATTCTTTTTATACCAAACACGATATATTATTACGTATATTTTTTCGACTTCAGAAATTAGCTCCTATAATCCGCCATCTTGGTTTTAGCGTGACGTCATATTAAAGCGTATGACACGAGGTGTGTATTAAGACGCTTTGATAGACACCTCATTGGTCAAAATATGATAAGTAGCTAAGAGATGCGTACCTATACATACATACATAAAAAAACAGTTTTTAAATATTATTTTAATGTTGAAATGTTATATTGGACTTATACATAAAGTGTAGACTCAGTTTCAAAATTATTATAGCACCTTTAAAAATATGCTTGAAATTATTTGTCAAACACGACTGCTTATTTCGTATGGTGGGAGGACACTTTCTAGTGCCTAGCTACTACCCTCAAATTGAAAATTTGCCATACAAGCACCTAACGGTGTGCTCCAACAGCATTATTTGAGAGCCAGTGCCAATTCAAGGCTAGGTGCGTTTACCATCTTCGACGACACCATCACTTTACATCAGGTGAACTGTGAACATTTCCATGGACACTTAGACGCCCTTTCAATTCTTCAGTCTGCGTCGAACCTAACACAATCTGGGTTCGCCGAACTACGACGCGAGGCGTGCGTGTGTTCACCAGTTGTAATAAAATTATCTATCACTTATGTGTCAACTTTTTGATAGTGTAAAACAATTTTGATTGGACGGCTATTTTAAATGATTACTTGGTATTCACTTATAACAAGGTTACAGACCGTTGTGATAAGTAATGCTCTTCGATCTTTAAACTCGTCGTTTTGATCTATTTGTCCTTAATTTTACCCACGACTGAATGGAGACGGTTTATGCGTTTGGGGTAAAAGGTTATGTGTTAGTGTGTAGGTGTGTAACCATTTTTAGGGTTCTGTAGCAATTTAAGGAACCCCTTTTAAGTTCGTTCTGTCTCCCCGTCTGTCTGCTCCGTGTGCCCTAATTCTTAATTCTTTGAACTATTGAGATTCTTGTACATACCGGTTTCCTCACTATGTTATCGTTCACCGTTTTTTGAGCAATGACATAGAAACTGCACATATTTTATTTGGTTACTAAATAAAGTCATTGGCCGTCAATAAAGCAAAGCCGAGGATCGAATCGTGTGCTGAGCGCACATGCTAACGGTCGGCTACCATCGCTCCCACATCGCTCCCACATCGCTCCTGTATCCTTATATCCCAGGAACTACATAAAACTGAAAATACAGTTATTCTGGAGTACAAAAGCTCCGCCTAACAACTACAATAATAGTTAAGGGATTACGGCATCGCTATGCGGCGCGCGCGCATCACGGGACGTCCTTCCGGCTGTTTCGGCGCTGCGCTGTCAGCCGACTGCCTCGTGACGGACATACAAACACGACTATATTTTAAATATTTTAATTGTTAAGTTGTGTTAGTAAGATCATATGAGCAGAGTGGTGGCCCTGGTGTCAGAGATTTAACAAGGCTAAACGGGCTTTATTTTTACCTATAATTATAGTAATTATTGGCCAAATCAATACAAAGAGCTTTTTGAATAATTTTCTATTTTTAATCATGTGTGTTCAAAGAACAGAAACATTAAATGATATTGATGAATTAAATGTATAGAATAGTAATAAATTAGGTGCATGTCATGAATATTTTAACTAAAATTAGTTAAATTGAATAAATAACTAAATAAATTGACTGTGTCTACGAAATAGGTGAATAGGTTTCTTCTAGGCAAGCGTGCTCCATTGTAGGCCGATCAGGCGAGTAGGCGGCCAAGCGCAAGCCTATTTATAATTTAAAACAAAAAAAAAACTGTTTCGAATATAACTTGAAATTATCATATTAACTGTACAAAAAATTATCTAATACATAAATCTGGCTAATAAGAGATGTCTGGAGACAAAACTTAAAAGTTTTTTTTTTAAACGGACAAGAGCGTATGCTATACTATAATGTGCAGTGGGAAATTGGTAGCCTTCACTTCACTTATGTAGATACCCACTAATAGTTAGACGTTAGAGTTCCGTACCAAAATGATGTAAACGGGACTCTATTACCAAGCCTACGCTGTCTGTCTGTCCCGTCTATCCACCATGGCCAAGAAATTTTATGAATAGGTATTTAGCAAATCTATTGCTGTACCCTGTCCTCAAGTCTCTCTCCGTAGACCGCAATAGGGACAACTGCACCTCGGATCGATTATACCTACGAAAAGTAGACAAAATCATCGTCTCGTATTTTTCCTTTTCCTCATTCAAAACTAAACCGATTTCGTAATTTTTTTAATTAATAGTTGTGAAAAGGATTGAACTATGCTTCTATAATTTATTTTTGTTTTATAAACTCGTCAAATTTATTTGATAGACGTCTTAACATGGCGGTAAAAAATATTTTTTGTGATATTTAAAGGCCCATATTTCTTATAATATATATAGTTAACTTATAAGAAAAAATCAATGATATAAGCATAACAATAGAGAAGATAAATTTTATTTAAAAAAAATACAGCTTTAGCGGTATTATCCAGGGAGGAAACACGAGAATACGTTTGTATGGACAAAACGCTGCCCATTTGCCCCCTTAACGGCCTCTTATACCAAATTTGACAGTTTTAAATCAATTTTATTCAATTAAATTATAATGTTCGAGCTGAATAAAATACATGTCACAGATACATCTGTTTGAGTTTATGATTTGGTTCAAAACACGATAGAATTAACTTTCCTTGATCAAAAAAAAATCTGAAACAAAGTCGATTTAATTTTTTTTTTTTCTTTTTATGCTTTAATGAAAGATCGTAACAACCTGGAAATTGCAAGTATTGAAAGGCAATCCTATTAAAAAAAAATTGATTTCGATATATTTTTGATAATGAATAGTTAAGTTTTTTAGTGAAATTAAAAGCGTAAAAAGGTCGCGAGAATTTGCGCGCCCCGCGCTCAGTCCGCGCCAGGCGTCGCTATAAAAAGTGGGGGCTGAGGGAGCCTTTTGTTGCCTACGCGACTCGGATAACAGGCCGTTAACGGATGCATGTTTCGAATCGTAATAGACAGACCGTAAAATTTTCACAGAAGATGACGTAATGTTACGGCGGATTAACTAATAAAGTCAAAAAGTTATAACTAAAACAGATATATTGCTCTAGTGTAAAAACTATACTCTACTACTACTGTTAGTAGTAAGTTTTTGTACAAATCACATTCTAAAACAAAACAACAAATAATAAATAGTAGCCAAATGCAAGTCGGTGACATATTTATGTTCAACAAAGTTAAGCAACGTCGGGCGCGATCGGTACTAGCATGATAACTAGGTAGGATGGGTAATGGTGGCGTGATGTTCTCTTTTTGTAATTTTTTTTTTTACTTTAGTAATTGACGATTTATTTGGTGTTGCGGAACCCTCAATGCGCGAGCCCGAATCGCACTTGCCTGACTTATTTTGTTATAAGAGCATATGGTAGAGCAATCAAAACATAGCCTCGTTCTCAGAGTCCAGAGCATCACATAAACACATCGACGTGATCACGTCACAGCACAGACCAAACAATAGTTTCCATCTGCTCCTATTTTATGGTAATAATCGCGGCCAGCGCTCAATTGATTTACTGAGTTAATTATCTGTTACAAGGACGCTACGAATCGCTCTATACGCTCATTGCAAGCGGGACGCAAATCATTTTGCAGACACGGAGTCATTTAATAATCTATAGGGGAGAAATAATTACTAGAATTAAAATTTCTTAGAATATGCTTCAGTATCCCCTACCTATCGTATGAGTTGATTTAAAAGGGGACCTTTGGGCTCTTGGGTGCTGAGATTTAGAGATCTGATATAATTCAAGCAAATTCTGGCGCTGTATGACGTTGTGAAAGGAAGGAGGGGAAATATTCCGAGCATTTCCCGGGAGTAATGCTTCAGGCATGGTGTTATACCAGTGCGTTCCTATAGTGATCCTGGCGCCGAGGTAAACCGCCGAGGAAGGTTTTATAGGGGCAATCTGGGTCGGGCTTCGACCAAAATAAAATGAATGGACGGGCCCAGAAGGAGCGCATTTTTGAAGATTACAAAATGAGCGCCGGCTCTCACATCGTTTCAGTCGGTCTCTAGCCGTAGGAAGTAGGTACCTACAAAACAAGACTATTGTTACATGATAACGAAACATCTGACAAAATTATTGCTTGGTGTGCTTTCCCGTGATACAACAAAAAACCACTATCTATTTTTTGTAACAAATGTACATGATTATAATTACGTGTTGAAGTATGTATATGTCCGACAGTTTCAACTCGTTTTTAATGAGCAAGTTCAGTGGTTATGGCCCGTCCATTCATTTTATTTTGGTCGAAGGGGTCGGGTAGATTTAAAAAAGCAAAGAATTGAGTATAGTAAATTATTATGCGACGCTGTTGGAACGAGGAGCCTGAAGTTTGTGGTCTGTGCACACGTATAGATAATCAAGATTGCTATTTTGACTGAGCTGTACCATCGGCTAAAAGTGCTTCTGTTTATACGAAATAGTTTATATTATTTTTTTCATCGAGATACAATTCCTATAGAGTTACAATCTCTCAGTGAAAACAGTCAAAAAACGTCCGAGCGTCATTGTATCAATTATATACTTCACAATGCCACATTTACTCCAATTTAGACGCTATATCGCTTGCCCAGTGTTCAACGTTAGTAGTCCGCTATGGCAACGTAGTCGGATCGCGGTTACCTTGTAACTAACCAAAAAGTCTGCGCAATGCGTAGCGTGCGCCGAGTTTTGGTTCGGACATTTTATGGCACGATAATGACTCTATCTCGACCTCTTTTCGACTTAGCATCACTTTTCTGGTATAACCCTGTATATTTGTTACTAGCGGTCCGCCCCGGCTTCGCACGAGTATATTATTGGAGTTTTAATAAGGAACCCAAATTTTTTTGAATATAATAATATAGTTTATGTCACCCGGGGATAGTGTAGCTTCCCAACAGTAAAATAATTTTTCACATAGGTTCAGTAGTTTCGGAGCCTATTCATAGCAAACAAACAAACAAACAATCAAATCTTTCCTCTTTATAATATTAGTATAGATAAGACAATTATATTAAGTGAATTTAATAGTCGAAAACAATCATAGATATCTCGTTGTTAATATAATAAAATCAAACAATAACGGAACAATAATATTTATTCCTTGTTTACGAAACGTTTTGAACGTTTCGATACTGTCAACAGAGATAATTTAGTCTAAACAAGGCGTGGTAATAATATTATTTCTTATTACAACAAAATACTAAATTTAGTGCTAGAAAAACGTATATTATATAACGTATTTTGACAAATTTGGTTCGGTAAAGCTTTTATGACGGCATTTTGAATAAGAACTTAGAAATAAATTCATTTGAAGCTTCTTGTACGATATGACGTATGCATCATATTAACTTTTATACTTACAATAGAAAAGAGGTTAAAATAAAACAAAAACACGATTTGCAATAATAAACCAGACTCGCAATGAGTCGAACTCACGCATTGAGGGTACCACCATATAATATTCATGTTACAAAATATTAACAAAAAATTACCCAGCACTATTGTGCTTTTCAGATTTACACTTAGTTTGGGTAAATAATTAGACAAGCGCCTCTATACAGCATGATATTATTATATTAATTTTACTTTTATTTTTCTTTTATGGGGTTTAAGAAGGGCCTGAAATAAATGATTTTTATTGTATTAATTTTATATAATTCTGTAAAAATGTTAAGAGGGCATACCACGGCCAAGAAATTTGATGAATAGGTATTTAGCAAATCTATTGCTGTCCCCTGACCTCAAGCCTCTCCCAGTAGAGCGGAATAGAGACAACTGCAGCTCGGATCGATTATTACTACGAAAAGTAGACAAAATCATCGTCTCGTATTTTTCTGTTTCTTCATTCAAAACTAAGCCGATTTCATTATTTTTTAAATTAATAGAAGTGAAAAAGATTGAACTATGCTTCTATCATTTATTTTTGTTTTATAAACTCGTCAAATTTGTTTGATAGACGTCTGAACATGGCGGTAAAAATATATTTTTTGGGATATTTAAAGCCTCATATTTCTTATAGTAGTTAATTTATAAGAAAAAATAAATGATAGAAGCATGACAATGGGGGAGATAAATTTTATTTAAAAAAGTTATAGTTCTACCGGTATTATCCAGGGAGTAAACACGAGAATACGATTGTATGGACAAAACCCTGCCCGTGAGCCCACTTAATACATTTCTATAGAAACAGCCCTTAGATGTAGGACGGACTCAACGAACGGATGGATAAACTAAAGGACATAATGATGACGTAAGCTTGGTAATAGTGGTTTCACCTGAAATCTTTTGGGTACGGAACCGTAAAATACGGTGTTGATAAAAAATCACGTCATAATCATCCATTATTACTACCAGACTGAGCTGCTGCAGTCGTTACAATCCACATTTTATAATAGGCATGATGACTAATATTTTTTTATTACCTCATAGACAAGCTGATCACAAATAGAGCACATCAACGAAAACAAAATTAAAATTTATCCAATAATAAGATACAAGCATTTTAATTGCATGGTAGACAGAGAGCGCACTATACTGAGCCGTGACGTCACGCCTCAGGCGCTCCATACAAATGCTATACTAACATACGCTTTGCGAGAAAGGGATAGAGCATCCCTTCTCCATCCCCACCTAAAACTTTAAACACTCATATCTCAGAGATTTATCAGCCAATTTAAATATTTTTTTCATTTTGTGTAATTTATTTAGTTATATTCATCGCTAAGCCAGTTACTTGTTATAAATTAAACATTAGGACACATGCATATTTAACAATACGCAATCTATTATATGACATGACCATAATTATCAGAACGGTAGCCATATGCGATGCGACTAAGTTTCACGGGTCGTATGGCGGTCTTTTGAGAGCCATTAATGGGACTGAGACCAAAACCAAGAGGCCCTGTTAAGAGTAGGAGGTATTTGTTTCATGAGTCTTATCTCGCGTATTATCTCGCTCACACACACATCACATCATCAGCCAGTAAACGTCCATTGCTGAACAAAGACCTCCCTCTTATAGAGGGGTGTTGCCATAATCTCCACGCTTAGCAGGCGGATTGGTCATCGTAGAACGTTCACCGTGTACTAATAGGACGCTGCTGGCCATCTTCCGGTGGTTCTGGTCACAGTTTTAGGATCCCGCTCGCACATTATATAAATTTACGAAGATGTATTGAATGTACTTAAAACACAGCTGTTTAAATAAAAAAAAATACATTATAATTTTCAGTAAAAAATATCAAACATAAAATAAAGTTGCCCTCATTTGGTGTAATGTAACTTTAAAACATTCTTAGCAACGAACATAAAATCGGTACAATATGGAAGTGGTTCCATACGAGTGAAGAACAAACATATTTTATTGTTATCAGTAGCGGTATCTGGCTCTGCCGGGTCATGCAAATAAAGGTGTGATTCGCATACATAAAGCTATTCAAGTATGGCCGGCCCCTCTTGTTGCCTTACTCTTATGCTGAGAAACTAAGGCATTTTAAAAAATAAATAAAAAATAACTTTTAAGCAACGCTGACTTTCTTGTTATTGTTATGACCAAAGGCTTAAAATATTGTATTAAAATAGTATTTAGGAGCATAACCATGGCTTTTACACACAGTAGTGTGTTTTGCTACTTCTATTTTGAGGTTTTTCTCATGTTTTCGAATAGTAAAGCTGTAATGTAAAATGTACCTTTACGGTTCCCTCCATATTTATGAAAGATATTTTGAGACTGGACGATTTGAGAAGCTAGTCGTTTGGTATATATGGTATATTTATTTGATATTCCAGTCAATGTAGTCCTAAACCAAGATATCGTAGACATCATTTTAGGAAATAGGTATTTAAATGAATAAAAAAACAGGGAGAAAAACGCATACAGGTTCACTTTTTATTTTTATATAGCGAAATGTCCTTAATCCTGTTTCGGTCTTTAGGGTTTCCTAGATAAAATATTAAATTATGATATTGATTTTTTTTATTACTATGGAAGTAGACAAAAAACGATGGACACCCACAAGATGGACAGACGACCTAAGAGAGACCGCAGGGAAACGCTGGATGCAGGCCGCTTCCAGCCGGCACTTTTGGAGATCGATGGGGGAGGCCTATGTCCAGCAGTGGACGTCCTATGACGATGAGACAAAAAACCCTTCCAGCCGCGAGGTTCGTTCGCGTAGTTCGATCAAGCGAACCACGAAGATTTTTAGGTCCTTGCAGTTCGATTCAATACTATAATAACCAAAATAGCTAAAAGTAGGAAAAGAGGGCAGAAACTTACATCTCACCTTATCCTCTACCTTTTAAGGTTCCGTAGCCCGACAAGGTACCTTTTTAAATTCGTTTCGTCTGTCCTAATTTTTTAGAACCTTCTATCATCTATAGTTATTAAGGCAAGTGTATTGTATTTTGTGGTGGTACAGAACCCTCAGTGCACGTCACCCGAATTGCACTTGGCCGATTTTTTCATTCCTAGAAAAAATATTGTGATTATTTTTTGTATTTATTAAAGTTAAATCAGCGTCAGCAGGGTTATTGTAAAAGTAGTTCCGGCTACTTCCGGTTTAATACCGTCCTTTATAACCCTGGATAGATTAGAATAGAAACCTGAAAAAAACTTAACGTAGCGGTGCTGGGTGAGAAAAGGCCTTACGCATTTGATTTTGCGAGATTGGATTCCAATAATAAACAGTGTTGTAAGAGTCTAGTGGGCGACTGCAGGTAGGAGTGTATCCTACGCACTCGTTAATTTAAGATACGAGATTTGTAATAATACAATATATTCTTGACTATCTATATCTGATATTGTAAATAGTGCTGCAGAATTATCGATAGTCAAGCTATCGATAGTTGAACTCGATAATCAGAATAGTAATTGATTGATTAACTCTTTATTGTTCACACCATTAAGTTTGATACAGAGGACAAAAAACTCTTAAAAACTAGTATAACAATTGACGGCCTTTTCGCTAAAAGCGACCTCTTCCAGGCAACCTTAATGATTTACCTATTGATCGTATCAATACTGTAGAAAGTATCGATTGCACGAAATGTGATAAAACTATTGATGATTTGTTATAGTATGATAGAACTGAATTCCTATATAGTAGCTACACTGGTTTCGTCACTGACGCGTTTAATAACGATACTTTTATTATTACCGTTTATTTTTAGCTATCGATAATCAAAAAATATTGTAGTATCAATATTACCTCCAGCATTGTAACAATCTAGCTTTAATTCCATCGAAACTATTGCACGTCTTCAATAATATCACATTTAGTACTATGGATGCTATCGATACTATAATACGAATCTAATTGATATTCTTACTATTTTGGGGCTATCGATAGACTATCAATATTGGTATATCGATTGGCAACACTAGTTGTGAAGTGTGAAGCGAGTCTTGGTACTTCCTACGTGAATGGGTGATAAAGACGAGTGTCATTCACCGATAAGTACGATATCTATCTATAGATGCACGAACCTCATTTATTAGCAGGGAATGAATGTGTTCATCTTTTTTTTAATGCCATAGGTGGCAAACAAGCAGACGGGCTGCCTGATGGTAAGCAGTCACCGTCGCCTATGGATACTTGTAACACCAGAGGCATCACAAATACGTTGCCGACCCTTTAGAATTCGATTAACTCGCCTTTTGAAGAACCCCATGTTGTAGCTTCTCAAATCATCATCATTCCACCCACTGGTGGGTATAGGTTTCCTCTTTAGCGCGCCATCTTTTCTGGTCCTGTGCCTGCCTTGTTAAATTGAAAATTATTATTTAGATTTTTCTACATTATTTTGCATTATTTGCATTAGTATGCTTCGCGGTTTCAACCCCCATCCTATAAGATTCATTTTCCGGGATCAGATCAGTATCAGCCTATCATGTCACTGCTGGGCTTCTCTCAGAGAACGAGGATGGGCCCTAATCCATAATACTGGCCCAGTGCATTTTGATGTATACCGTATGTATTTAAAAAAAAGTTGAGGCTCTTAGACATACCGATATCCCGTGATACTTACCTTTACCGTTTTTGAACGATGGCATCGATACAGTAGGTCATTGGTCCAGAGCCAAGGATCGAACCAGGTGCCGTAAAATTGTAAATTGACACACGCTACCGCTCGGCCACCATCGCTTATAATTTACCGGGATAATAAGCTAGGGCTTCGATAAAAAAATACAAGGTAGGGCCTCCTGCCTCCTAACCAAATTTCACCCAAAACAGTTCAGTGCAATCAGTAAAATCAGATGAGATGTCGTCACATTCGATGTAGCTTGTCGGACATTAAAAAACATAAAAAAATATCTCCACGCAAGTATTTGCATTTTGGGGCAAATATCGTCGTACCTTGCTACGGACCACCGAGCACCTTTTTTATTTTATAAATAGGCTTGCGCTTGGCCGCCAGCTCGCCTGATGTTAAGCGATGATGTGGCCTACGATGGAGCATGCTTGCCTAGAAGAAACCTATGCACTCTCGACTTGAAGACACCCAGATTGTAACGATCGGGGAACACCCACTCAGGCAGCGAATTCCAGACCAGCAGTTCGCATAATAAATGTGGAATCAAAGCGCTTCGTACGGGTTCTCAGCATATCAACCATAAAGCGATGTCGATTCTTCGTACCCACTCTGGCAGTCCGATAGAAAAATGGGCAGGAGGGTATCAAATCATGCAGATCTGTAGCACACTCTCCGAAATGTATCCGATAAAAAACCGATAGACTAGCAACCTTGCACCGATGCTGAAGACTAAGAAGCAAAACCCCCAAAGGATCTAAACCTACCTCATCTGCCTTGTTTGTCTGGTCTGAGGTTTACTCGGTGCAATTCTTTATTCGTATTGGAAACTAACAAGTCCAGTCAAGTTCAAGTTCCCGTCAAGCAACTCCTCCCGTTTTGGAAGAGCAATCCTATGGGAATGTCACCATGGTTACAGAATAATTGACAGATACTACGCTGAGGTGCAATACGCTTCGCAGCCCACGCACCCTTTGTTGCCGCCGTCAATAGCGAGATGCTAAGATTTAAAAATTACACCTTCTTTAAGATCCAGTCAGGGTCTTTTTAACCGACTTCCAAAAAGAGGCGGTTATCAATTCGACTGTGTGTTTTTTTTTATGTATGTTTGTTACGCGATTACTCCGCCAACTTAGAATTGTTTTTGATGATTCTTTTTTTGGTTGGTAGGTCTTATCTCATAGGTGGTTCCATAATTTTTTTATCAACATTGATTCAGCGCTTTTTGAAAAATCTACAAAAACTACAAAAAAATGACGATAATCAACGAATTCAATGTACATTGCACAGTGCCACCAACTTAGCTGTTAAGGTGGGCAAAATTGGAACTACAGTTATTTCTTGGTGGTTTCATACTTTGTTCTCCACTAGCGACGCTGTCAACTGAACAGCAAACATAGAGGAACTGTTCCTACAACAGAACTTCAAAAAAAACAAAGTGTCTCCATGGCAACCGGGCCCTGTTGTTTTTCGTTAAATTTTTCAAGACCATGGATACAAAGTAT
Organism: Agriopis marginaria; assembly: GCA_932305915.1. Taxonomy (NCBI): domain Eukaryota; kingdom Metazoa; phylum Arthropoda; class Insecta; order Lepidoptera; family Geometridae; genus Agriopis; species Agriopis marginaria. The sequence goes on along the minus strand of OW029916.1, from coordinate 15,615,664 downwards.
TTCAGTCGTAATATTCAGTTTGTAAATGTAGGTATGTATAGTCATGAAGTCGGTTCTTTTTTTTCTAAAAATTATAATTATTGTGATGTGAATTTCATAATATGCAATAAATTATTGAGATCAATTAGATATAGATAGATAGTGGTATACAAAGTAATGGTGGACGTGCCTTAGCATGTGCGCTTTACAATCTGACGGCACCCGGCTCGATCCTCAGCCCTGCACAAACAACTTACTACAATAAAGTATAAGTAGTTTCGATGCTATCAAAAACGATGAAGGAAAAAATCGTGATGAAACCGATATGTTTGGACCTTTGAGAAGTCAAAGACGTATGGCATTCACCAACATGCCAGCATGGTGGATTAGAGCCCATCCTCTCTCTCTCTCTCTCTCTCTCTCTCTCTCTCTCCATCTTTCTAAGAAAAGAACTGTGTCCCAGCAGTGGGAACATGATAGGCTGATATTGTGATGCTGATGATGATGATGATAACACGTAAGAATGTTTTGATAATTATCAATTCCATGTTCAAGTGACAGTGTTGGATTCAGATAAAAATGTATTTAGCACAAGCTTTCGAGCTCAGAGGTATAAGCTACTTCCATACCAAATTTAATTAAAATCTGCTCAGCTGTTACGAAGTTGAGTACGGACAAACATATTTACACACAAACTTTCCCATTTATAATATTAGTGTAGATAAACTCTTTCTACGTTTCGAAACTCAAAAGTGAACATGGTAGAGCGTAGTACGCTGGGAAAATAAATAGAATGCATTGAAGTCGCATTATGGTAAGACCGGGGGGCAGTTTCCATTCATGGCGCGAGCATCCAATGCGACTGGTTCTTTGGACTTCGCTCCAGGAAACTTGTACGACTAAATATAATTTACCAAGTAGCCTGACGTAATTTTACACTTAGTAATGCAGTGCGATTATTCTGTGCTTACGCACTGGATAGTGACATGTGCAAGAGATTTGCAAGAGGTGATGATTGCTTGAATACTTATGTTGGGAAAATTCTATGGCCAGACGCCGAAAGACAAAATCACCAAGAAATTAATAATACAGTAATTAATAAAAATAAAAAAAACTTCTCAGCAACCCCTTTTATTTTACCCATATCATGGGTTTATATAAAAATAGCTGGTGTGCCATCTTTGGGAGTCTGCCATATTGGATTTAGAATGACGTCATTTAGCTAACTATGCTTGTCATCCAAAAAAGATAAAGATGTATGCCAAATTTCAGCTCAAACGGGTGAGGATAACTAGTTTAAAATTCAGTTGCAAGCTAGGTCAAGGCCAAGAGGTTGTGGAAAAGTCAAATCTTTTAGACTTAGGCTAGTACTATAATGTCTTCTGTGACTTAGACTAGGTTCAAATTGTTCCTCATTTCTTAGAGTTTAGAAAAGTCGAGTCGCGACTGGACAATTTAGAACATACAGGACTTTTTCACGATCACTTGTTCGCGCAGGGAGCGTTGGACGTTACAGATGAGTCACATTACACCGAAGGCCTTAGAGGCTCAAATTTTTAGATGTGACCCCAATGTCACATACAGCAGAATTTTTGATGATAAACGCCCGTATATGCGTGACACAGATCAACGTGATTGGATGTATGGCTCAGATTTCAATGTCAGGGTCCGGCGGGCCCAAACGATCCAGTGTGAATTTATACTTTTATAGCGACCCATGGCTCCTGGTTTATTTTTATCTCTAGCGGATTATGGTGAAGGTCACAGAGGAAAAAAGGACTTCCGTCGGTCACTGCTCCGATAGGAGCATCCGCTGCCAATACCTACTCCACTATCGTGGTTTTGGCGTAAACAACACACATTTCCACTTTAGGTACGATATACAGGATTACACAGAACGGAATCACCGAGCCAAAAGAAGGTCATTTTACTCATCATTATGCACAATTCTCACTACAGGACCAACCCTGAAGTCACAAAAAAATCAGCAATTCCATAGAAAAACTTCTTTTATACTCACATCTGATATTTTTGTCGCAGTTTCAGATTTATTCCAATATTAATAGTTGTTCATTATATATACCCTGTATATATATATATATATGTATATATAAATGAGAAACTAAGCTGCAATGACCCATATTTATGCCTGAATAACAAGTAGTACCTACATCTAGTTCAATATACACAGTTTTCATACCACTGCTGGATGTATAGCCTCTTTCTTACTGTGACATCTATATCGGTCCTACTCTTTTTTAGTCCAGATTCGACCATCGTCGTCCCATCTTGCTGCCGGATGAACAACGCTCCGGTAATCAGGCTTCGGCCACCTCTCTCACTGCGGCATCTAGCCACGTGTCCTGCCTCCCATATCGACTCGAAATTCAATATAACAAAATTTATTCCAAAAAAACTAAAATCTCTTAGACAACGTTTAGGCAGACGCAGTGTAGGACAACCTGCGGCCAGGTAGAGTGACCACCTGCGTAAAACGGTGGGTAAAAACTGGATGCATAGAAATGTCGACCGAGCTCAGTGGCGTGCATTAGGAGAGGCCTATGTTTAGCAGTGGACAATAAAACACTATTATGGTAATAGTATAGTGTAATATAGTGTGCATCGGATCTGCATGACTTTATTCCCTCCTGCCCATTTTTCTATCGGACTGTCAGACGTTTGTGGGCATGAAATTCGTCACCGCTTTATGGTTGATATTCCAAAAACCCGTACGAAATGCTTTGATTCCACATTTATTGTGTGAACTGAGTCTGTGGAAAGCGCTGCCTGAATGGGTGTTCTTCGATAGTTACAATCTGGGTCTCTTAAAATCACGAGTGAATCGGTTTCTTCGAGGCATGCATGCTCCATCGTAGACCGCATCATCGCTTAACATCAGGCGAGTTGACGATCAAATGCAAGCATCCTCAAAAATATTGAAAACGTGCTATAGAGAGCTATGGCCGTTGAGCGCAGTCTGGTTCGTAGTAAAGTAATTATAATCTTCATACGGCTTAATTTATTTATTTTATTTACAGATTTTATTTATTTTATTTACATTGCCATTTAATTAATGCGTTGTAACATTTAAAGGAAAAATGCACTAAATACACATTATACCCTGTTTATAGGGAGTTGCAAACAGTAAATGGTTTTACTTATTTGAATAATAGATAGCTAAGAACATTCTCGATCGAATCACTACTCCAACAAAAAAAATCGGTTCAGCCGTTTGGTAGCTAGGATGCCATAGATAGACAGATACACTTATAACAGCTCTCTTTTTACGTCGGGGGTTAAATAATCTATCGTCGCAGCGCTCATTGCGCAGGCGTCTCGCGGGTTGTGTAGGTCTGGCATTTCCGTTATGTCTACCTACGTTTAGCTGTTTAATTCAACAATACACCTTTTACCTACCATGGCTAAAATAATATGCGTGTTTCAACTATAAACTTATTCAACTGCAACCTTGGAACAGACAAACAAGGGAGATATGCCTTATTAAAATAATTGTACTAAGGCATATCTCATTAATATAGTTCGTGTTGACATGTCTCAGTGTTTCTTCCACTTTTAAGGTTTCCGTAGTAACTACATGGAACCCTTATAAGTTCGTTCTGTCTGTCCGTTTGTTGGTCTGTCCGTCTGTCTGTCCGTCCGTCCTAATTATTAGACTTCTTTATTTTATAGTTATTAAGATAAGTACATCAAACTTTTTATAATCACAGTTTTAGTATAGATCTTAGTTTTAAAAGTATAAACTAAATAAATAAATAAAACATTGTTGGGATGGCTCTGATACATATGAAATGGGACCAAAAAAATCGTTGGACTTCCTTATCGTTGGACGTTGTTATTGTCTTACTAATAAGCCTTTTAAAATTAAGATAATAAATATGTCATACATTACTTTTTTTCCACGTGTATTCTTTTCGAAATGTGGCCTACGAAAGTGGCAAGAATTTGCCCTACCCCCTGCATTTCTAAACTATTAGACATAGAAACGTGTAACTTACCATGCTGAAAGGTCATATTAAAAACCATAAATAGACGAACAAGTGACTTGCCTTGCGTTACGCTTGCCCGTCACAATTCAGTGCTACCCAGAATTTCAAACTAACATTTTAAATCCATGCCGCGCAGGATTTTGATTTTGTACTGCGCTTTTCACCCAGATAATTATATTAGTTGTTAAGTCTCTCTATGTCCAGTAATTTAACTGGCAACATTGCCTTTTAGTCCGAAACACAGTAACAGTTGCACACTACTACTTGGCGGCTAAATAACTGGCAAAGGTGTCGTACTTAACCAGGCAGCCTCTGCAAAAGAGTCTTACCATTTAAGAGCCGTATTACAAAAAACGAAGATAAAACAAGTAAAACATAACATTATAATTTTTTTATTTTATGTCAGAAATTTTACAAAATCCACTTTTAAACTTTAGAGAGTTGTTCAAAAAACTATATACTTTTGTAAATTGGTGGTAAATATAATTATGTTGATATGTTATGTTGAGCTTTTCCATAATTTGAAAAACCATTTTATTCAATAGATAATATAGATTTATTACTTCAAAATTCAAATTCAAAATATTTATTTGTCAGAACATGGTAGGTACACATACATATAAAGTAGCATACATGGTCGTAATAATGGAGACGTATCTCATGTCCTTGCCTGTTACAGCGTACAAATGTAAGTTTTTTATATATATTATTAGTTTTTGTTAAAGTTAAAAAAATAACGAAATTATGTCTAAGTTAGAATATTGTCAGAATCATATTTTGGTTTGGTTGTATTTTATACCTTAATTAGATGTTTATTACTACCTATATAAGCTATTATTATCATTTTATCTTTTCCTAGTACCTAGTCTCGATTTTGTCAATTATTTAGTCTACATTACATATCAAAACATTTTTATCATTATGGAATTCTGAAATTTCATGGTAGCTTTTTTGTGCTAATAAAATTTTAAGTTTATTTTTAAACATTCCAATATTTAATTCTCTGATAATTTTAGGAATTTTAGTATATATTAAAGGAGCCATACAGAATACACTTTTTTGCATGAGTGCAGTTTTGGCCGTACGTGGGCAGAGTTTCATCTCGGCCTGTGTGCGAGTTCGAATACCAGCATCAGTCCAACTACCAAAGAGATGTTGATTTGATTTTACAAAAGTTGCTATTTCTAATATGTATAGAGATGGTAATGTCAGAGTCTTAAAGTAAATATTCCATAGATTTTTCTATTTGATAGAATCAGAACGTCATAATTATAGTGTCGTTGCTTTTTTCGTCAAAAAATATGCATATCTTCTATCTATCATATTTTACTAGGAGTTCCCTAAGTATACTTATACATACTTACATAACATGAGCGAATATTGGGTGGGCCCTGTATCATAAGATAACCCGACAAAGAAATCAAAATATATATATTATATTTATGCGTCTGTGATCATAACAAATTCATGTCAAATCAAAAAATTGGTATGTACTTTGTTTGAAACAAACTCTCAGTCGGTTCACGTCGTGAGGCTTCGGGGCAGTTTTTATTAGGTGGGTCGGAGCCCAATCAAGTTTGGGAACCACTACTATAGACAGTTAAAAAATTTGACGACGGGCAGGATTCGGACCTGCCCTACGATCCGCCAAGACAATTCGAGAATTTAGATTTCAACTGTATAATTTTTGTTGCAGACTAAAATGCAGCCACGATAAAGCAAACAGGACAGCGAGTGAGTACTTTTATTATCATTTCATTATTTGTTTAGATCGTTATATTAAATTCTTCAGTCAATAACTTTATTGCCTTAAAACATGAATATACAGGTTATGTAGAAAGGGTGTAATAAACTGAAAGGGGCCCGCTATACTCATAATGGTACTATTGAACCCCTTTCGGCTTGGTACACCCTTTTTAAATTCTATTATAGGTTTGCGTTTGACCGCCAACTCGCCTGATGATGTGGTCTACGATGGAGCACGCTTACCTAGAAGAAACCAATTCCCTCGTGATTTTGTTGAGAGCCAGATTGTAACTATCGGGGAACACACATTCAGACAGCGCATTCCACATTCTAGCGGTTCGCACAATGAAAATTGAATCAAATCTCTTAGTACAGGTCGTGACCTCAGATTCGTGTGATCAATTGGTGACGAAGCCACTATTTTAAAGCTCACTATCAGTTTGAGACTAGAAAATAGTACAATCAATTTAACTCTATCCTACTAATATTATAAACACCAAAGTTTGTATGTATGGATGTATGGATGTTTGTTCCTCTTTAACGCAAAAACTACCGAATGGATTTTAATGAAAGTTTACAATAATATAGCTTATACATTAGAATAACACATAGGCTATAACGGGTTGTAGAAGCGAGGCCGAAGGCCGAGCTCTACGCGTACGAAGTAGCAGGTTTCAGCTAGTACTATATATTTTTACAGGGCAAGTGCCTTTATTAACCAAACAAAACACAAGCTAATACTAACACTACAGTAGACTGCCCATAGACCAGTGAAGGTCTAAAGACAATTTAAATTTAATGTTACTGTCTATACGTGTAGGTTTACCAAATTTCAATAGAATAAAATGAAAATACCCTTGAACATTGTTATTACCTGCGTAGTTACAAAGCGGTGCAAGCAGGCTAATGGTCTGACTAATAACACAATAGGTATAGCTTTGATAAATTGAACTGCATTCGAGCTACAATTACCATAAGTAATTAATAATTTTGTATTGGATTCATTCGCATCGCGGACTAAATCACCTATGATTTCTATATTGGGTGCATTCGGACCACGGTGCGAATCGCAGAGCATTTATTGATTTTAACTGTCTAGGCAGTATTTGGTTTGGTTGATTTGTGCATATTTTGGCAAAATAGTGTTTATCTTTAGCGAAAACTTTCAGTTTCTTCTAGGCAAGCGTGCTCCACCGTAGACAGCATCATTGAGATGGCAGTCAAGCGCAAGTCTATTATTCATTAAAAAAAACTGTAGTCTAATTGAAATAAAGTCATTAATTAAAAAATTCAGGCTGTTTTCACGCAGAACGCATGTAAGTGCACCTGTAATGTTAATGATGGGTTAGCTATTTGTTACAGTGATACCTAAAAATAAATATTAAACCCCATAGATCACTGCCAGGAGGGTGTTATGAAGTGGTTTACCAAAACTACGCGTTGAAATAAGGACCCTCTCGATTCTTTCACGCGAATGCCCTTATATACTACAATGCCACTATTCAGCATTTTTACTATTTTAGCTTGAAATGAATAGAAAAATAGAAATAATAAAAGAGTGGTGGTCAGACGCGGAATTATTCGAGAAATTAATATATATTTAGGCACGTATTTCCAACGCGGAGAATACAAAACTAGAGCAATCATCTTTAATATTTTGCTCTTATTGGGTTGGTAGTGCCTTAACGGGTCTTTTTATTCTTTCCTATCATCTCTCTGAGAGAAATCCTGTACCAGCAGTGGGAAACATAAAAGGCTTATAATGGCGCTGTACTCCGATTACTCAGAAGCTTGTGAACTAACTTACGTGTTTAAAAAAAATTATGTATGAAGCTCTCGAGGTAGTCAAAAATCTTTCAGAGCGCCTGGTTATTGCGACGCTTGATCAAAATGGTGGCGTGTTTCTAGTTCAACGCATAAGCATTGCCATTCAGCGTAGTAATGCCGCCAGCATCCTGGGTAAGCAGCCAATTGATAGTGAGCTTGAGCAATTGGAATGTCTTCAGACCTTCATCAGTCTATGGGCAGTCTTAACTGTTTTTGTAGTGTTAGTATTAGCTTGTATTTTGTTTAGTTAATAAACGAGGTAATTTTACACAAATTTCATTAGCCTTGGCTTTGTAGTTTTTTAACCAACTCCAATAGTATGAATAATTTTGTTGATATGGCAACACCAATTATTTGTTCCAGCACTCAGTCTGGAGTAAAAAAAATAGAAATTAGAATTATCAACGAAATAAATTTAAATTGAAACCTACTTTTCTATGAAGGAATGTCTTCCTTTTTGTGTTGAGAATAATCAAAAGCTACGGTGGTATTAATTCCAGGAGGTAGGTTAATGCAGAAAGCCGGCCTGGCACAAACACATTACTTTAATTGGATGGTTTTATGAGAATTCCGCGAGGGCTTCCATCCTCCGGCTCCTGTTTAAAACAGAGTTTAGCAAAAAACTAAGGGCGTTAAATAAAAAGTGAGAACGAGTATGTTACTGGTAGGGCTACCATATCTAAAAGTCCTTATACATAAAGCCGGACATATTAATAAAAGTCCGAACAGTTTAGCATGTTGATTATTTTTAAAGTAAATTTTTGTGTTGTGCTCAGTGTGACGTTAATCAAGATTTACTCGTTTCACATCGATCAAGCTAAAAAAGCCTGACAAATTATAAAGCTGGACTTTTCCGGACAAATCCTGACAGATGGTAACCCTAGTTACATGTAACTTTCATTAAATGTTATTATATTTTTTGACATAATTACCTTATAGTATTATACAGTCATTCCAATTACGATAAAATGTAACTATATCGAATTCCTAATATAATGGAATCATTACGAAAATGAGAAGTTATTTATTCAATAAAAATTACAAGTAAAATAAAAACTATCTTAAATTAAAATTTATAACTAAAACTAATCTAAAACTAAAATTAATCTAAAACTAAAACTAATCTAACAATCCGCTTCCTAATATAATAAATAATTCATTGTTTTTTAATTTGTAGATATGTACGTAAAGAACAAAATAACTTTTTTGAAAACAAATCTGCTAGGTCGGGCATTCTATGTCCGAAACAAAAATTTAACATTCGCGTCTTAAAAATAATGCAATGTCCCATAGAAGCATATTTAATACTGCTATAAAAATATACAATTTCAGAAAGTAACCATTATAATTATGTAATAGTTACCAAATAAGTTGATCTCATGTATATTACTTAAAATGATTACTATATACTAATTCGATGTCAGCCTCATAATCAAAAAAATTTATTAATTAATTAAATATTTTTAATGTTATAGTTAGGTACCAAATATTTCACGTCCGCTAGCATAAACTGTTGGATCTAAAATTTTATGTGACCATCTTTGTACACAGCTCTAAGCAATAAGCGTTATTCTATTCTGTTTTAAACTATCACGGTTGTTCACTAAAGTTATATGATTATTTACGGGATATTTACCATGGTAAGGTCTACCGTCTTCCCGTGTACATGGTGCATTTAGCTGCGTCGAAATATCGGGAGCTCATTCCACAACCTTACCAGGGTAAATATCCCGTAAATAATCATATAACTTTAGTTATTCTATTCTATTCTAAGATTATTATATTATTATTCTTTATACCCTCGAAATGCAAATATGCTCTATGCATATTTTCTTTTTTAAATATGTCCTTGGCCGGGGCTAAAACGTTTTTTTTTTAGCGCGCATATATTTTTTACTTGAGATTTTTTAAACACTTGCATTAACGTTCTGCGTTCTGCTCTATACTTTTTTCTCGCTTTTACGCCTGACATTTCTCTTTACCGAGAATTTGACAAATAATTTTTCTGCTTGAGATAAGAGGGTTAAACTCTAACCCCTTTACTAATAAACGTGGAGTAATATTGGAATAGTTAAGCCGTGTTTTGTCTTTGTCTCATCGAAAAAGACAAAAGACGGAGTAACTATTCCAAGGCTAGGTGTGTTATTGGTGTTGTAGTAGGTAGTTGTTGTACAGTTTGAAACAAAAGCTGGTTAAATGACATTCTTTACCTTAGAAGTCTTTCTCCTTTAATTATTCTAATAGCATTGTATATGTAAAGCCTACTTGATTACCCTGGCGGACAAACAATCGAATAATGCAATACATAATTCATTGTGTGCCACATACCCACGTGTGTCGTTAATTCTCAAGGGCGATTTACAAATTAATTTATTTTTGTACCTCTCGGTATGATATAATAAATATTGATCAACCTACAGGGCTAAACGGAACATTTGTAATGTTCCGTTTAGCCCTGTAGGTTAGCTAAGTTGATTGCAGGTCATTGTTCTTACCAAATAAACAGTGTTTACTATGGCGTCAACACTAAAACCTCGAAAATCTGCTGTTCAACAGAGTAATGTATTTTGATTTGGTTTTTTTTTTTACGGAACATTACTAACGTTCCGTTTAGCCCTGTTGGTTAGCTAAGCTGATTGCAAGTCATCGTTCTTACCAAATGAACACTGAACAGTGTTTAGTATCGGTTCAACACTAAAACCGCGAAAATCAGCTGTTACAGAAAACTGTGACATAATGGTTTGGAGTAGCTCACATTTCTTTCGCTTTTTCAGTGTTGGGCCCATAATAAAAGTTGTCTATAACCACCACCATGACCACCATGTCATGAGTACCATGACCTACTGGCGGTTTGCTATGAACCTTCTGTGTAACCCTGAATTAGATCTTGATCAACTAAATAAAGATATTCGTAGTCATCAATTATTGATTCTATCTACATGGGTAGGTTTTTCTGATTCATTGTCCAGCGTCACAATGTTCCTTGGTTCTTAACAGGAACGGTTCAGTTTTTTGTCGTGAAAAGTTAATAAAATAGCATAGAAACACAAATAGTGAGACAGATGAACATTAACATAATTTATTGCAAACACAAATGTATGGCTCTGCCTTTTGCGTTAGTTGAAATCTGAGTTGCAAAATGCAGCGTCTTACAAGGGTGGGTGCCGGGTGGCATGTTTTACAAAAATTGTTATAAAAAAATTAATGAGATGAAGAAACTGAATCACTTTCGTATTCATAGATATTTTTATTGAGATTTCTCAAAACAACGTTCTGAAGCCCTTGCGTGCATCGTCTACTAAGGCAATGATGTCAACAGATCTCATACCTATCGCCGGTTCTCATGACGTGACTCATTCGCCTTGAATTATGTTATTAGTTTTATTATAGAATACCGGTTGTTTTCCATGAAATCATCTGTTCACGTCACTATTTAATGTTTTAAGAATGCGTGCAGAACAATTTTCCCTAGAATCCTCTATTTTGCCTAGAGCTCTACAGTTATCTAGATTATCGTAACCTTACAACAAGTACCAGTCACTTGTAGTTCATCTATAATTTAAAAGAACAACCAGTTGTTCCAAATTTAATGCTAGGACCTCATTAATATTATTTAAGTAGACAAGTCTCCAATACTTACATGTATTTCAGCATCATATCAGTCTTTTTCAATCCACTTCAAGCGGGCCAAGTTCTTTTTTCTTTCCGATTTTCCGCGAAGTGTGTAGAATATAACTACACGAACATGTTCCCTCAACACCATTCTATCACCGAACATCCAGACTACTGGCTGAGCGTCATCTTTCATCATCATCGTCACCTAGAAGACGTCCGCTGCTGAACATAGGCCTCCCCTTGCATCTACTAGATGCCCGCGACTCACAACGATGTCGTCGATTCATCTAGTGGGCCCACTTACGCTGCGTCTTCCGGTTTACGGTTTGCAGCCATCGGTTATCGGTTCTTCGAGCGATGTGGCATGTCCATTACCACTTCAACAGGCGAATCTTAGCAGATATGTCGGTGACTCTGGTTCTTCGGCGAACCAGAACATTTTGTTCTGGTTGAGCGTCACTCTTACATGGTCGAAATTCATTCATTGGCACCAAGCGTTGTCCTTCTGACTCTTATTTCCTTATTAGAACGGCAAAATAATTGAACGCCTTGCTTCTGTCCGTGTTTTCACACAATCTTGAAGTGGTAAAAGGTTATTACTAAGCAAACGTTCCCCATCTTCGACGGAATTTTGGTTTTCCATCAGGTGAAATCATGATCAAACAGCTCCAACAGCTACCTGCAGCTGTTCGCCTGGCGGATGGACATGGACTGCCCAATAATGCAGTACTGGACCAGAGTTCATGTTGAGCATTCCGGGTCTAAGCCGAAATATAGATTAAGATAAATTATTGATATTTGACTTATTAATTTTATTTGATTTTGATTTTTATGTTGTGTGTATGTAATATTATTTAAATTTTTGACATTTTGTAAAAATATGGAATTATGTTTTCTGAAATAAATTGATTGAATTGAATTGAAAAACGTTAGCCAAGCCTGATGTAAAAAACAAGCATCTGCCAGGAGTTGCCAGGATATGCATCTGTTATAACTCTGGCCGGTATACTGACCTTTTTGCTACTCTATAAGACGTATTTTCATCGCAAAACATTCATTCATTCAATTTTCAACTCAATAAACTTTTTCAGAAAATCATTCCAGGCATTGAATGCAACATAAAATTACTACGGCGATGGAACTCTACAGCACAATTGCTTGCAATGCTTCAACTTTGCGCGAGCTTCAGCGTTTTATTAATTGGGTACAACTATGTATTTGCTATTTGGGTTGCTAACATTGAATGCGAAGCTTAACAAACCAATCTCAAAATTCAAGATTCTCAAGATTCAAGAGAAGTATCTACCAGCAGGCATATACACACTTCTCTTGCTTACTCAAAGTTGACAAAGTTATATATCTCGGTCTCTCACTAGTCTCTAAGTAGACCTAAATACTTATAGGTAGAGCTAATTACTAATAAGTAGGCACCTGCCTTAGATCAGACAAACAAGGGAGGCATGGAAAGGTGGCGTGGTGGGTACGTATGCGACAGGCCCAAATCAGGCTTGATGCATGCAGGCGACCTTGCTTGCTGGCCTTTTTTGCATGTGAACTGTTAGTTGATTTAAAAATTTGGTTCGCTCCAAGTTTCTTAGTGTGCGAGAAAAATTTGTAAAAGTGCTGTATTTACAGTTACAGCTTTTGCGCTAAGCAGTGTAGCGGTATAATAAAAAAAAGTGAGTGAAACACGGAGTGATTTAAACTCGAGCGGTAATTGTACTAAGGCATATATCTCTCTTTGTTTGTCTGATCTGAGGTACACCTACTATAATAGAGAAATTATACAATCTACTATTGAGGGTTATACGGAATGGTGGTACTAAACCGAACGGAGGTCTTGGTACTCGTCAACATAAACAACTTTACTGTGACCTTAAAATCGTGACAAAAATATGAGCTGTTCCGTACATTTCCATGACATTTTGACATGTTGCTATGGAAGAACCTTTTTTGCTATTTATGGGTTGGTCATGTAGTTAACAGAACAAATGACCGATGGGGCCGAAAGGTTCTCGAATGGATACCACGGACCGGTAAGCTCAGCGTAGGACGTCCACCCCGAAGATGGATAGACGACCTAAAAGAGACCGTAGAGAGACGCTGAATGCAGGCCGCTTCCAACCGGCCCTTTTGGAGATCAATGGGAGGCCTATGTCCAGTAGTGAACGTCCTATGGCTGAAATGATGATGATGATGATGTAGTAAACGTTGTTCCATAAAGATGAGTACAATACCTTCCTTTCTGCTTAGTCATGTGTCTACCCTCACATGACTAAGAGTAATCTACCTATTTTCTCTTGCAGTAGTTTCATAGAATCCTATGTTATCTATATTTATAATCATAGGTTGTTTGATTATTAGTTTTTTTATTATTATTACAATTAGATTGTATAGACTTTAATAAATTATCACTTCCCGGTAAAAAAGGAAGTTTCACTCAATAACGGTTCCTCCCACAGACCTATATCAAAGTAGACGCCACACCTCGACCTACCTTGCATGTCATATTTCCAACACATTTCTGACGAATAGTCGTAATTGGGTCCAGCTAAAACCAGTCTGCTTAATCGGCGCCGTGACAATACGTATCAGTTTGAAACGAAAAAGGGTTATTGTGCAATACTGAGTTGTAAGAATAACACAAATAGAGTTGGCTGACAGAATAAAAATGTTTCTTTTAGCTATTAGGTACGAAAAATTTGACACTCATTATTTTCATACAGTTTGGTCCGCTTGTGAAGTCTACTTAAATATATGCCTGTGGTTTCTACGTTTGGAACCATCATTGGTTTTACTTGACATTCCATCTCTTCAAGTCGATTATTCTTTGTATTCCGAGGTTTTTCTCGAGTGTCATTTAGGATAGTGACTCGTAAAACTCCAAATTAACATAATCATTACCAGTCATGTTTGCTTTCCATACTTAGTTAATGCAGTTCCCGGTTATGTTGGATCCACGGTGCCAGTCGATATGTCACGGTGTATTGTGTGTCTAACTGTGCATCGGCGCGAGCGCAGGCGTCGCGCGTCGTCGTTTGCATCTCGCTGCAGAGACTAACGGCATTTCGCCCTTTTTAGGTCCGAATGGCTCGCTCGTACTTTTGGTTTGTAACGTGTCTACGACCATCTGCGTCACATTAATAGGTTGGTATCTTTTATGGTTTGTTCAGTATTCCAGTTGCTCAACCGACAATTACTGTCCATTTACGCCACGTCGCGTTCGAGCCGCTTTGGCTTAATGAATAAATCGACTTTACCAGCAGTGCCATTGTTCTGCAATGAAGGATTCACTGCTTCAACAATTTGGTACGTTATGCAAACAGAGGGGAGAAACTGTTTCAGTGAGAGCTCCGCCATCCGGTCTAAATATAAACGGGCAGATACAGCTGGCGAAGAGGGGCTAGGGGGGTGGGAGGTAGCCAGGAGCGGCGCGGGGGTGCGCCGGCCGACGACCCGACCAACCCAGACCTTGTGCGCATTGCCGGAAGGAACGACACCAATTCGCACCACTGTCGTCGTTATCTTGGGCCTCATCGAACTATGATACAGATTTAACACGCTGAGAGCAAGTTCTGAAGTAACACAGTTCTCTAATCCCAACAAGATATTATATTATATTCTTATACCTATCGTAAACGTAAACTGAGAGCTTGTTTGTGCTTTTTTTTGTTCCAAATCATGCATAAAATTACATCTGTAGCTGCCAACACTTACTTTTAGGTAAGAAACTGAGTCTCATGACAAATTTATCAGCATGATCGTTTTAAAACTTTAATTTCTTCTGCTAATATAATTATGTACCTGTGTTTCTTCGGTAGACCCTGAGATTCACATTTTTCGTGCTGACGGTTTAACATAAACAAATAACGTATTTTGGCAGAATTGCTATGGTAAAGCGGTCAAAAACCATATTGACGAAATTAGTAAACAAGTTTAAAAATACTTTGTGTAGTGTGAAGTACAGGTATCCTAGACGTAATTAGTCACTTAATCGTTTCCATAAGTGAGTTCACTCTTGCTATATATCTACTAGAAAGGCAGTGACCGAAGTTTAAACAAACAATGCACCCCTGTAACGAATGACATGGAAAGATATCGTTCTACAGTCAGTAATAGATATCAAGCAGAAACAAACTCCAGATACTCTTACTAAGTAATCAGGAATAAGAAGTATCGGTACCTGGAGAACATCGAAAACATCATCGGCTGCTGAATGATGATGATGTTTTTTTATTGTGGCTTATGCCTTTTTTTCGGTATACGCCTCACTTAGATTATGCCATTTTCATCAGTTCCTTGTTAAGGCTAGGTTTTCCCACTTTTAAGCAGCGCTTGTTACTATAGATGACCATAAGACTTAACATATTGTATCAATGTCGCATTTAGGGAAGCACAAACACAGCGCTTACACACAGCCGTGCGTTACAATACTTATATTTTTGAGGTTTTTTTTTATATTTTTCTAAAAATATAGCTATAATGTAAAAAAAAAATCTTTATGGTTCCCTCTATAATAATGAAATCTGCATATTAAGATATCCTAGACATCATTTAGTAAATAGGTATTTGAATTAATCCAAAAAAACAAACGGTAAGTATACAAACTAAAACTAGAATGACCAAAATTCCTAAAGGTGGCTAAAAGAGGGCCGCAATCGCATCAAAAATAAAAAAAAGTCCTCGAAACAAAACAAAAAAATGTAGAGTTTTGATACTGCAATACATTGTGATGCCGAATCAGGCAGGTCAATAGCACCGTTAGTGAAGGTCTTGGCCGTCTGCCGCGTCGATGCCCTCGCCTCCCATACCCTAGTTTTTCGCACCACCTTTCAACCCTCCCAGTTTAAACACGCCCATCTCTTAAAGAAATCCTACATTACATTATTTTGAAATATCATATTAATTATCAAAACAAAGGCGCAATTGAAAAAAAAAATCTTCACTACATTTTTTTTTTACTTTACGGTCTCAGCCCCCTACACCGGCCCAAACGAAGTTTTCCCACTTTTAATCGACTCTTGTTAATACAGATGACCGTAATAATATTGTATTAAAGTCGCATTTAGTGGAGCAAAACCATGGCGCTTTCACACAGTTGTGCGTTTCACTACTTCTATTTTGAGATTATTCTCATATTTTTCGAAAGGTATATATAGCTGTAATATAAAATGTACCTTTACGGTTCCTTCCATAATTATGATATATGTATATTAAAATATCGTAGACATCATTTCCTAAATAAGTTTTGGATGAAACCAAAAAAACAGGGAGAAAAGCTCAAATCAGTGTTACTTTCATTATTATTTTCCATCGAGCTAATATCCTTCATCGTGTTTAAGTCTTTACGGTTTCCTAGATAAAACATTATATTTTGATATGACACCATTTTTATAACTTTAAGCTAACCATGGACGTAAGGAAGTTGACAAACTAAAACTAGAACTCCCAAAATTGTTAAAAGTGAGAGTACCGGCTCATGGCAAAAAATATGCTATGTATCTCTTCTCTTCTCTTCTCTTCTCTATCTCTATCTCTACATAGTATAAATTGAACTCGCTTTCCGCGTCTGTCTGTCTGTATGTCTGTATGGCCCCTAACTCCTCCTTAACCACGCAACAGATTTTGATGCGGTTTTCACCATCAATTAGATACATTTTCAAGAAAGGTTTATATATATAACTAGTGACCCGCCCCGGCTCCGCACATAAATTACACCCGTGCGAAGCCGGGCGGGCGGGTCGCTAGTATTTTGATAAGAAATAACGCTCACCGTTCCGACACAGACCAATAAGGCGCGTTTTGACAGTGAATTCTCGATTAAAATTATAGTCGGTAATTAGGCGTGGTCTAGCTCGAGCCCTTTAAAGTTTTCAGTTTCGTAAGAGCCATATTATAAAATTCATAGTTTAATTTTGATATCTAGATTTTCGGGCATAAAACGAAAAAAATAAGTCGCAATTGTCAAGACAAATATAAAACATGTAAACCATGACATTAAAATTGTTTATGTAAATAATTTAACGAAATCCACTCTCAAACTTTTCCGCCTAGAGTTTTACGAAAAACTTTTTTGTAAATTGGAGGCAATAAGTTGATAAGTTGAGTTTTAAAATATGAAGCCGTTGTAAAAAATACAGATCTATTTATTATAGATTCTTTCTATTTGATGGAATCAAAACGCAAAAGTCTAGTTTTCGTTAGGGCTCTTAAGCTAAGCTGCGGAAACAATTGGATGTGCGGGGCACAGAAAAGAGAAAAGAGAGACGGGGAACGATTTTTATTTTATTTTTTGTTTCTCCACATCAAAAACATATCAGAAACCAATTTTATTAGATATGAGACCACGATAGACCGCTAGTGGTTTTTAATGGAATATCGGAACCATTATAACCTTTCCGAGAATGTTACGTATTGATTAAATGCCTACTCTGTTCTCTGAATCGAACTCTGAACGTGTAAAAACATCACGGTTTATGCTAAATCAATCATAGGTACGGGGAAATTATTCTCGTTCCACGCAACCCAAAACATTATCGCATAACAGGATATGTATTAACGGCCTGTTATCCGAGTCAAGTAGGCAACAAAACGCTCCCTCAGCCCCCGCCAAGTTATAGCGACGATGTATTTTGAGTGCAACGACAAAAACGAACATAGGTCCGACCTCGATGACACCTGGCGCGGTACTGAGCGCGGCGCGCGCAAATTCTTGCGACCTTTTTACGCTTTTAATTTCACTAAAAAACGAAACCATTCACTATATAAAAAATCAATCCAAACTAAAAATAAAAATAGGATTGCCTTTAGTACATGCAATTTCCAGGTTGTTACGAGCTTTCATTAGAGCATAAAACGAAAAAAATAAACTAATACGACTTTGTTTCAGTTTTTTTTTTTTTTGATCAAGGTAAGTTTATTCTATCGTGTTTTGAACCAATTCATAAACTCAAATACAGATGTATCTGTGACATGTATTTTTTTCCAGCTCAAATATTGTAATTAAACTGAATAAAATTGATTTAAAACTGTCAAATTTGGTATAAGAGGCTGTTAAGCATGTATAATTTAAGGACGTGATTCCTCCGAACACTGCAATCCAATCTATTCCCAGAACGCCAGACGCTTCTGTCTGTCACAACTGTGAAGTAGGCACTAAGTCTAATGCATTATCACGTTACAAAGCTGTGAACCGTGAAATGGCAACGCTGAGAACGTCTACAATTCGTCAGATGCGAAGAAAATAGCTTTGGAGGAGAGTCGTATTATATTAGTGAAGAGAATTTAAGGGTCTTGCAGCTATTCAAAAAGAAAAGGTGTATTTTTATGTTCATTAATGTTATAATTATATACATACATACAATACTTTAAGTATTTTTTGTCTTTCTGTATATTTGATCCGGCTAATATCTGAAACGTCTGGACCGATTTGGACGGGACCACTGGCAGGAGATGTTATAATTTCATACATTTTAGAAAAAAAAGGGATAGAGTTTCGCGCAAAAAAAAAGAATGTTTTTTATGCCATATGTGGCAAACAACCAGACGGGCTGCCTGATGGTAAGCAGTCACCGTCGCCTATGGATACTTGATTTTTTGTGAACTGGATTTGTGACACCAGTGGCGTCACAAATACGTTGCCGAACCTTTAAGACTCGATTAACTCGCCTTTTGAAGAAACCCATGTTGTAGCTTCTCGGAAACACCATGGAAGGTAGCTCATTCCACATTTTTCAGGTATGAGGCAAGAAAGATCGTGTGAATCGCACAGTGTGTGATTTCCACTGATGTCTGTTTGTAATGTCAAAATTGACGAATAAAAATGTAGAGTTGTCATCTATCAATTATTTGTTTTCCTGCCGTTTTGATTAGACGCTGATTTGACTATACTTTCCCAGCTCTACATTGTTAGAGCTACTCTATCATACGAGATAGTGTTTATTTGTTCTTCTTTCACGCAAAAACTTATAACGGTGATTTTTTGGCATAGAGATAGTTGGAAGACTAGATCAGTATCAAACTCCAGAATCAAATGACAAAGTATTTTAATTGCGAATTTTGTGCGTATTGTGTTATAATAAAGATCAACAAGTAGAAATTGTATTTTTTTAAACCTTAAAAAAATTGCTGATAATCTTCAAACGGCTGAACAGGCTTGAATCGTGGCTAAAAACATTCGATCAAATGACCTACAAGAAAAACCTACTAACAAAAAGAAATCGGTTCAACCGTTTGGGAGCTACGATGCCACAGATAGACACACAGATTTGATAACACCCCTCTTTTTGCGTCGGGGGTTAAAAAGACTCAGTTTTGGTAATTAGCAAAACACCGATGAAGTGAACAGTAGAATATCGGGATGCAGTGATAGTTTCTATGGATATCACAATTGTGTACCCAAAGTGCTTGGAGGCGCTTGGTACGACTGGCCCTTATATCCCAACCTGGTTAGAACCCTTTTAGGTACGTACGATCAAGCTGAGAACCGAGCTAAACGCAGAGACATGGGAGAGTCCTATATCCAGCAGTGAAATGATGTGAAGTAAAATTATATAGCTGTTTATAAGCGTTTTAACCAACGACACAAACAGAAGGATGTTATAAATTTTAATGTGTATTTGTGTGTCTATATGTGTATAATGTTATTGTATTTAATATAATGTGTATTTGTGTATTTTGATTGATATTATTGACATCATTTTAGAGCTGGTTTCTCTGACCAGTCCACAAAAAATATCACGAATTAGGGTTATTTTCATAATTTTTTTCTATCGAGAAAATTGTTACTAATCGTACTTCGGTCACATACAACACCTAGATAATATGTTCTATTTTGATATGACACCAAATTCATAGTTATACTAATTCTAATTTCTATACAATTCTAGATAACAGTCTTTCAAAACAGCAAAAAATAGGTTCAGAGGGCCTTAAGTGTTTGTAAGTTTGGGGCTAACTACAAGTACATATAATTAATTTTAGTACATATTAACTATCTTATGAAAATGCGACACAAATGTACAAACGAACATACACATACACACAGCACTTCCCCAGTTTAAACATTTCACAACGACCGGCGGGTCGGCTCGATAAAAGCTCAAAGGCTTCAAATAATTTAATCAATTCCGCGAGTGGCAGCCATTTCATCGTTTGAAATCGACCGTTTGCGTTGTGGTAAAATCATTTTAAAGTTTTCAGCCACTTTTGTAGAGTGTATTTTGCGTCGCGTTTGAGCAAAAACTTTTTTATTTCGTCCTAAGTATTGTATACAGGGTTATTGGTAATCAATTAGCATCCTCTTAAGGGCGGCAACAACTGTTTTTATCTCCGCGAATTTTTCAGTTCTGCAGAGAACAACTACAAACAACTCAACCGATTTTTTTATCCAGACGAGCCTAACAAAGCGTACCTGGAAAGTTGTGTTTGCACAATTTTAAATTGTTTTAGCGTAAACATGCAATATTAAATTGTTTTGGTCTAAAAGCCCGAAATTTGGCAGAAAGATACTTAATGTGCATTATAAGGACGGACATAAAGTACTTTCCCCTCCCAGAAATGTGAAGAAAAGAAATCGCAAGTAACGACGCGGGATACACCTAGTGATAAATAAAATACAGCATTTCATAAAGAGGATACATAACTTTTGTATTTGTATTCATGTATTACGTGTCTTTTTTAACCGACTTCGAAAAAGGAAAAAGGTTCGCAATTCGGCGCGTATTTTTACAATAGTGACATACCTTATAATTGTAAATTTTTACATTAATTAACCAAGTCCTAAAATAATTTGGAGTGCATGCGCGGAGAGGGAGTAGAGAGGCGCGAGCGGAGGGTGCCGGATTATCGAACGTGCCGGACTACTGCAGTGCCGGATTAGGGAGACTTTACTGTATTACATAATGACCTTCGGTCTGACATCAGGCATCTCCGGCAGGCTTATTTTCACACAAACTTGTTTTCCGATTTATATCGTCCATGTCTAATGACGATATAAATTATCTTTGTCCATGTCATTGTTAATCACAATCACGTGAAACCCGTTCATGATGTGGTTAGTATAGTGAGAAAAGGGAGGTAAACGAGTTTTCGGAGTTGCAACAGCAGGTGGTGCAGCCCGCCTCCCCCAACTGCCCTCCTAACCGATCAATACCCTCTCCCGCCCGCCCTGCCACCTCTACGAACGCACGACCCAACCACCCGCAATATCGCGATACATTTATTGACTCAGTAAGTAATCTCACAAACTGAGTTCTTTCCATTTGAAGCTCATCTTTGAGACTTTGGACCTCTTGGAGGTTCACAACGGGCGTAGCCAGGTTTTAATTTAGGGTGGGGTAAAAAAAACTACTTATTGTTTTAAGTTATTTGATTATTTACAGGATATTTATCGGAAGCTCATTCCACAACCTTACCACGGTAAATATAACTTTAGTGAACAACCGTGATAGTTTAAAACAGTGTTTTACTTTTTTTTTGTCGTTGTGTACTGTATGTTTGCTTGTACCGAGACATCACCAAACGGCTCCAACGGAAGACAGCGCTGGTTAACAGCTGGCATTATGCTGAGTTGGGGCCGATTTGTGACCTATAACTATAACTTCGTCTATAAGCTATTTTAAAAAAACCTAATTTTGGTCACAAATAAACCTTTTTTTTTCTTTTTTTTTCTATATTAGGTACCAAAAATTTATTTAGTTAAAAAATAATCATATAAACACCTATACACAGTCCTAACATTGAAACTTTCTTTTAAAACCATCCCACGAGGGTTCTGGCTAAATATTGTCAGAATTTCAGTTTAGAATATTTTTTTCGCTTCTAGATCCCTTTTTCTATGCACACTCATCATACACAAGCCAGCAACCCGGTTTTCTGTAGTTGTTGACCGTAACCAAGTTTGATGTAATCATTGAAGCAGGCTTATCCCAAAAAGTAGGCTTCTACAACACATTTATGCTTTAGGCTCTATGAATACAAAGAATATGAACGGAGGAAAAGAAAACCATCCTATGAGAATAAAGCGCTGTAAATTTTAAAAAATCGATTACCCTGGAGGCTATGTCAGGGACAGCCTGGCCAGCCAGGGTGGGGTACGAGCCCCAACCTGCCCAAGCGTGCCTACGCCCATGAGGTCTTCGACCGTTTTGGAAACCAAGTCGAGCAAATAAACACCAATACCTAATGGAAATGCTAAAATTTGTTTGTTTTCACTCCGTAATAGCTGAACAGTTTTAGATGAAATTTGTATAGAAGCTATTGGATTAACACAGAGGCTACTTTTTATCCCAAAAATATACGGTTCCTGTAGAAAAGCGGATGAAACCGCGGCGCGCAACTAGTGTGTAGGTTATAGGGATAATTTGGATATTCCCTACTGTATACTAACTTATATAGAGGGAGATATACCTATCTACTCACAAGTTGAGTTCGTGCTTGTCTAGCTACCACGCTACCAATATTGAGAGACAAGTGGTACCCATAATATTTGATACTTCAGGCTTACCTGGCTTCATAATCCACAGCCTTCCTTCCCCACTGCTGGGTATAAGTATCTCTCTTGCTACGCCATCTGCCTTGGTCCTGTGTTATTCCAGTCCAGGTTTGACCCGCGATGGTGGCAATATCATCGACCCAACTTGGAGCTGTACGGCCAACGCTCTGCTTACCTTGCATCGGCCACCACTCTGTCAAAACCTTACTCAACCTGTCATCACTGCGCCTAGCAACGTCTGTCCATTGAGGCAACAGCTCAGTGCAAAATTAATCGGCTATTCCACTTATCCCACCCAGCCTATAACGCCTATATTCGCCTATTTTTGAAATTTTGTTATTCTCTTTTATGTTAATATGACAGATTTTTATAATACTTGTATCATCGCTATAATATATGTCAAAAGTGCTAAAGCAGGTTATTCGGAAAGACTATGCTAAGCTGAAGGGCACTGTCCTTGTTATGTTAAACCCCTTAGCATAATATTATATCAACTGCAGCATAGCTTCCGAATTGAATTCATAGTGATGATACAGTATTATAAAACCTTTTACGACAGTACTAACCGTTGATTATAAGGAAAGAATGTATACACAAATGTACCTACCTTGCAATCCCGAAAGAAAAATCAGCTGTTCAATACGAACCCGTACGAAGCACTTTTATTGTACGAACTGCTAGTCTGTGGAATGCGCTGCCTGAATATGTTTCCTGGTAAACTGGGTGTCTTCAAATCACGAGTTCAGTGAGTCGGTTTCTCCTAGACAAACATTTTCCATTGTAGACCGCATCATCGCTTAACACCAGGCGAGTTGGCGGTCAAACGCCAGCCTACTGTAGAATAAAAAAAGTAAAAATAAAATCATTTTGTGGAATGTGAATGAGGTATTCTATGGTTCAGCTTAATTTTTTTCTTGGTTCCGTATTAAAAGTTGTTCATATAGATGAGTGAAATGAGCCTTTTTCGTATTATCCTTATTAAGCTAAAACTAGGTAGGTTAGCTAGGTAGGTAAAATCAAAGTGTTGTTGATACGTATCCCTCTCCACTATATTATAAATGTGAAAGTTTGTTTGTTGGTTTGATCGGATTGACGTTGTGTTTGCACTAAGCTAGTCAAAGAGCTGAGGGACATAGAATAGGGACTTTTTATTACAGAAAACAGTACTGTTTCTGTAGGAATATCCACGCGAGTAAAACCGCAGGGCATAGCTAAAATAACATTTGGTTTAAATCAAGGTTTTGAGATAAATAAAAAATAAACTTACTCGATATTTGTTCTTTACTACATTAATCACGCTATTCAAACCATAATATCATGAAAATTATGAGAAACATTCATCCGAACTGAATCGTATTGTTTAGACTTCACGAACGATTTAATTTTTTAGTGAAGAGATGTGTTGAGATAACTGTAACAGAAACATCACCTCAGGTCAATCACAGAAATGTTCTATAAATAAAAATTAGCTAGTTAAATTAGTTTTGTCGAGTGTCATGTCAACGCGATTTCAGGTTTGGTCCCATAGTAAAAGTTGTTCATAATGATAAGTACAAATACCTCCTTCTGGCTTAGTACAGGGTCTATGCGTAACCCTGTAGATTAAAGCATACACAATTTTACAAAAAAAAAAACTGGTACGGTGTGTCTCAGTCAAAATGGCCGCTAGCTCCTTGTCTAAATCCCAATCAGAAAGCTATCGAACAGCTGCCATGCAAACATCCCACGTTAAGGATTAAACCGATTTAACCCCTTTTGCATGCAACAAGCTTAAGGACATCTCAGGGCTTAATTTTCACACGGCTTATACCTGGTTATGCCTTTGACCGATTGTGTGAAACTAGTAAGATAAAAAAAAATACTTCAAATATAAGTTGCCGCTTTGAGAGCCGTGGAAATTTCATACAACAAAAATTTTAATCTTCTGCTTTGCATTTAGTTTCTTTCAGCGTCCTTTCGTAGGTAGTTGCTCAACCTGACCGATGGGCGCCTGTGAAGAAGATGGTGTGAAGTAGAGTTCTTCCAGAGTGGGTTAGGTACCTCAGATCAGACAAGCAAGGGAGATAGGCCTTAGCGAAATTATCGTTCGAGTTCAAATGTCTCCGTTTTTCATTTAAAAAGTCACTATACCGCTATCGCGCGGTGACGCGCATAACACGCGTGCGACTACGTACTCGCGCGAGAGTTCGAACGAGACGAACGATGCGCAGAAACGAAACTTCACTTGCGCAAGGACCAGCGTGAGTGCTACCAAGCACTTCCACTGCTGCTTGCACTAAGCAAAACGTTGCAGACGATGCGTAGTAGGTACTTGCTACTAGTACTTAGCATGATCTGCAACGAGCTCTCATTTTACACCCACATTAAAAACTTTTAGCAACTACCAATGAACTATCTAATAATATACATTTAATTAAATTTAATAGTCTGCATGCAAAAATAAACCAGCCAAGAACGAGACGGGCTCGCGCACTGACGGTTCCGTATCACCACAAAATTCAATAACCAAATTACCAGTTATAACTTGTTAATGAACAGAAACTTGTCACCAACTCACACTTGGCCATTCTTTATTATTTATTTTATGTTTTAGAGTGTGTACTATAAACATGCCGACGCTTATACATATTACCGTTTTACCATTAGAGCTAATACAAAGATACGTTAAAACAATAAGTTGTAAGTGGTAATGGGGGGCTCCCCATACAACAAACTTAATCCCTTTCGTTCCCTTTCGTTTTTACTTATTGAGTTTTTTAGTTAATCCACTGTAACATTACAAATGTTCAGTGAAAATTTCAATTGGTTATCTATTACGGTTCGAAACTTGACGGATAAGCTTAGGTATTTACTTCTGAATTATTTTAGTGAAGGCTACCTGTTTTTTTATTATTTACCGTGTATAGAAGAAATAGCTTTAAGCTATAAAGCCGCCTGTTAAAGCCTAGATTATATTTTCATTTTAATGTATTTGTCCTTGTTTGTGTGGTATTTTAAAGAGTTATCTAATCTTAACGGCCTCTTATACCAAATTTGACGGCTTTAAATTAATTTTATTTAGTTAAATTACAATATTTGATCTGGAAAAAAATACATGTCACAGATACATCTGTGTTTGAGTTTATGATTTGGTTCAATAATCGATAGAATAAACTTTCCTTGGTCAAAAAAAAATCTGAAAAAAAGTCGATTAAGTCAAATTTTTTCGTTTTATGCTCTAATGAAAGCTCGTAACAACCTGAAAATTGCATGTACTGAAAGAAAATCCTATTCCTATTCATGGTTTAGATAGATTTTTAATAGTGAATAGTTTCGTTTTTTAGTGAAAATAAAAGCGTAAAAAGGTCGCGAGAATTTGCGCGCGCCGCGCTCAGTTCACCTCACGCCAGGCGTCATCGAGGTCGGACCTATGTTCGTGGGCCGTATTTAGGCCTCCTGACTCTTGCGTGGCAAAATACATCGTCGCTATAACTTGGCGGGGGCTGAGAGAGCGTTTTATTGCCTACGCGACTCGGATAATGTAGTTTCTCACACGAAGACTGCATGTATACTTAATAATCAATAACTGTGCAAGCTACCACGCATCGTGTTCAACGGGTACAACATGCAAGTAGTGATTAGTCGTCGCGTTCCAGGCCTCCAATTAAAGCCAGCATTATGCAAGCTCAGGGTCGGTTAAACTTTCGCATATTGCTACCTGATTTTACCTTGAACAACATGTGACAGATTTTTACTAAAAAAAATCACGAGACACGCAGATATCGTCCCCATCGAAATACAATTCCTATAGAGACACAATCTCTCAGTGAAAACAGTCAAAAAACGTCCAAGCGTCATTGTACATGTATGTGTCAATTATATAGTTCACAATGCCACATTTACTACAATTTAGACGTTATGTCGCTTGCATAGTGTTCAACATTAAATGTCCGTTGTCATCGTAGCTCTGGCACCGCGCAGCCGCGTTGTAGTCTATATGTGTTGTGACTCTATTTGTGTTGTATCTCGATGATCGTTTCACAATATTATCCGCGTTTTCCGGCATTCTCACATTTTCCAGGATGAAGAGTATCCTATGTGTTTATCTTTAGGATGTAGGTACACTACTGTGTACTTATATAACAGGATAATTTGCCTAACATCGTGATAATCCGTTCAGCTGTTCAGAGTCAAAAAACAACTTCAGTGTAACAAAAACTTGGCATCCTCAATAAGGCCAGGCGGTACTTCTCACCGGGCAGAAGCTTCACTTGTATCAAGCACAACTCCGGTCGTGTGTTGAGTACCAGCTGGAAAGTTCAGATTCAGTAGAAAGGCATGCTATGAGGCTAATTGATGACAGCAAATCAGTCGCCAAAAAATTGCAAAAACTCGAGCACCACCGTAAAATAGCTTGCCTGTCTATTAATTTTCTATCGGATACATTTCGGCGAGTGTGCGCGAGATGTACTGCCCAAGAATGGAACTCCTTGCCGTCCACCTTGTTTCCTGAAAACTACAATCTAGGCATCTTCAAGGCTAGAGTCAACAGATTTCTTCTAGATCGACGTGTTCCATCCTCGGCCACACCATCGTTTACCATCAGGCGAGTAGGTGGCCAAAAAATTTATTCTATATTTAAAAAAAACATAGAAACAATAAATCCACTCGTAGACTTTGAAATGGTTTTGCTCTAAGTATGTGCCAATATTTATAGTTGGTTCGTCGCACTCATACCACAGTGTTTTAATTCCATCAAACTGACCTCATGCTCTTGCAGATTTCTAGCAAGACACAAGAATGTAGATTTCAGCCTAAACCAATATAACAGCTCAGTACAATTGTGCCTAATTTGCTTGCCGATGAACAAGGAGCCACTTGTCCTGTTTCACAAAAGAGGAAGCAATCATTCAGGTGAAGCCCGCGCAAACTCTTTACACGGTTGAGGTAAAATATGTTTTTGTTCTCTATCTATGGATTATTATGTGTTTTTGCGAATGACACTATTCTATCCAATCTATCCAAGGAATAAGGACTTCCTTCTGTAGTAAAAGGTGCTCTTATTTCTGTAGTCGGCATTGTTGACAGTTTTGCATTCAGGCAGTGCATTCCACAGACTAGCAGTTCGTACAATAAAATTAGAATCAAAATGCTCCGTAGGGGTTTTCGGAATATCAACCATGAAACGGTGTCACCATTTCGTACTCACTCTGGCAGTTCGATAGAGAAATGGGTCGTCATGCAGATCCAATAGATAAAAAAACTGGTAGATAGGAACTTTGCACCGATGCTCAAGACTAAGAAGCTTAGTCTGAATTAGGGACTCATTGCTGATGAGCCTCTTAGCACGTTTCTCAATTGACTCCACAGCCCCAAGCTGGCACTTGACTGATCCAACCCAAAAGTGCGAGCAGTACTCCATGCACGACCGAACTTGTGCTTGGTACAGTGAAAGCAACTTGTTTCGACGTGAAGTATCGCCGTACCTTCGAAACAAAACCTAGCTTTTTGACAGCCAATTGAGCCTTGTCCTCAATATAGGAGCCAAAGTTGATGGTAGAAGATAGAGTAGCGCCCAAAATCTCAAGCCGGTCAGTTACCAAAGTTAGTTCGCTTGTGTCGTTTTGGTCTTAATATAGGAGCCAAGGTATAAGCAAGATATTGGTAAAGGCGTTGTTAATAGCTAAATCTCTGTATTGACAAAGAAATTCAAGTACCGCAGCGAATTTTGACCGTGTCAAGACAAACGGTCAAACGCAATTGTCGCATTTTCACAATGAACATTGAAATAAAGCAATTTAAATGTTACTTTTATATTTCACAGTTTGTGAGTATTGAGCAATAACAACTGTTTAGCAACCGGTCATTTTAGTAGTAAGTATAAAACTTTACGACGTTCAATTAGTTTCGTCCACAACTACGCACGCGACAGAGAAACATGAGAAACATCCAAACATAGAAATAGCAACTAATTAAATAAGTTATAACTTCTGTATAGTATGGTAGGAAAAGGTTATATCAAAGGTTACAATCTGGGTGTCTTCAAATCACGAGTGAATCGGTTTCTTCTGGGCAAGCGTGCTCCAACGTAAACCGCATCATTGCTTAACATCAGGTGTAATGGTGGTCAAACGCAAGCCTATCTACTATATAAAAATAAGTCGGGTTTTCCTTCCTGACGCTATAACTCCAGAACGCACGAACCGATTTCCACGGTTTTGCATTCGTTGGAAAGGTCTCGGGCTCCGTGAGGTTTATAGAAGTCATCTGGTGGCGAAACGGAGTTCGCCGGGTTTGCTAGTTATTTATATTAAAAAAAAAAAAAAAAAAAAATTAACTCCAATGCACATTGTTCGAAATGAATCCTGTAGAAAATTGACAGACTCCTACTTTACGGTGGTGTCCTAGACTGAGAAGTGTATTAGCCATGGCTAAGACACTTTTTAAATTTAAGAGGATTTATGCTTTCGGATATATACCTATGAATTAATATTTGCTTGGTATAAAGCTTTTTATTTTAGTTGAAGAAATCGTTTTTTACCGTGCACTAACTTCTCATCGCCTATAAGTCAAGCAGCACGCTGGTCTGCCGATTCAAAAGCTTCAAGCTGGTATCTGGCTGAACCGTCCCAAAGATACACAGATAGTAGTATTCCACATACGATCGGACTTTCCATCGGCTTTTCCCTTACACCCGGTATAGTTTAGAACTGGATGATAATACAGTATTTACTTTCTAAAAATCAATACCTAATAAAACCAGGGGCCAACGGAATATCAGCGCTGGTTGTTTACAACCAGCACTACGCTGAGCTGGGACCGGCTTGTGACTCTGGCAGAAACTATTCTTTTGTTCACATATTTTGATGTTTTAACTCGTAATGTTTATGTATCTATTGTTTCTGTCATAAATAAATATTTTTCATACTTTAAAAAAAAAACGCGTTAGATGAATAGCTTTTTAGTTTAATTATATTATTTTTGGTTATAGGTTTGATTATCAAATCTCACTTCTACGCGTGTACTAGTGGCACAGAATACATTCAAGTAAATATACAGAACATTCACTCCGCAAAATCATTTAAATAAGTAGCGACTCTTGCTGCTACACAATAAAGAGCAATTCAGGACGAGCGAGAGCTAACTACCTACAACTATATTAACCTCTTTGTCTATCGCGCGGCAGTGTTGGCCATATGGTTCCCACCACGTATTTGTAGCTTTATACATAAAGCTTCTGTGCCTAAAGCACAGAACAGTACAGAAGGTCGGCTCCATACATCGAGCGTAAACAGGCGCACGCACACAAAAACGCGCACTTACAGCGATCTCGGATCGAATCTGTCGACGGGAATCTTGAGAGCACTACGCGCAATTATGGTTTCACGCGATAATTCGCCCGATGAACACAACAATATATTATAGCTGCGTTGCGTGCCCTAGCACTACGGCGACTCTGTAATTAAAATCAAGGTCAGCCGGAGCCGACTCTCTGTACCCTTTATATTCTGGGCCTAAAGTGCAGAGTCCGCCAGGTCTGTTAGCGGTGAGGTGTGAGCCAACGGGGGGAAATATGACGTTTAAAACAGCCTCTTATAAAGTATTCATAAATGCCGCAGACACGGGTACAGATATTTACAAAAACAAGCTTGTTTCACAAAACATTGTTACTTCACTTTAACCTTGGTGTCGTAACAGCGTATCTGCGTACGAGCATAATTGAAACGCGGGTGTGCAATAAGGGTGGTGTGGAGTCACTACCCAACCTAAAATATGCGGTGACACGCGACCCGACCGGCGCACCAAGTGGACCATGTGAAACACCTATCGGCCAGACAGTTTTTTTTACATAAACTCCATAGAGCTCGAGTGATAGAGCTAGAGTGTGGAAAATAGGTGCAGTAAGGGCAGCTGGCATAACCCTTACAGCTAACAAAACTGCCTGAGAGGACATTCCATGGATTTAAGGGACATCGTGATTGGCATTTATAAATAAAAAATAAATAAATAAAACCGAAAAAAATATGCCGTTCGATTCATTTCTTTTGGATCAAAAGTCTATGGATCTATCAAGGTGTAATTGGCGCAAGCCGTACTAATTGAATAAATAAATACAAATACAGATAAATCTTGGATTAACATACTGTTGGCCACGCAGCGTTAAAGCCAGTCGTCCGACACCAGCCCCTCGGTAGAGTGCTGCCTTCATGGGCGAGTACGAGGCTGGCGAAGAACGACTGACACGACACGTCACTAATTTAAAATTATATCAATCGAATATATATAAAAAATCGGAACATTCTTTTTTTCTCAATAAACGTTTTTTGTGCCTTTTCACTCGTTATTGCACCCGCAGGTTGCTAACACATACCAAAAACTTCAAACAATCGCAAAATACTTTTCCCATACATTTCCTAAGAACAGGTAAAGTATTTTGTCCGGAGAGTATCGTAATAAAGATAACTTGTCTTTACTTCAAGCAGCACACTAAGCAGCCTTTGGAGAAATTCTCGAATGAAAGCTTAATAATGCGCCGAATCGTTACAATGGCGAAACCATTCATAGATAAGTCCCGGCGGCGATGCTTTCCTAACTCACCAGTCTGGTTGAACCAGAATTAACTTCGGTATTCATAGAAAAGTAAAAGTATAGAAGATACTGCAAATTACTTCTTCCAAGTCCAACCTATGCTTCTATGGTTATGCCGGATCACGTATAGTATGCTTAAATATATACTATCAGTATACAGGGTACGCTGCCAACTGATAGTGAGTTTGAGCATTTGGATTATCTTAAGATCTTCAACGGTCTATGGGCAGTCTAGTGTTAGTGCTTCCTTGTATTTTGTTTAGTTAATAAAGGCATCCAATGGATGCAGATGGCAGGCTATCGTTCAATGTGGAGGTCAAAGGGGGAGGCCTGTGTTCAGCAGTGGACGTCTTTGGGCTGATGATGATGATGATAAAGACACTTGCCCAGTAAAGAAAAAGTATAGTAAGCGTGCAAAATGTTTACAGTAACATAATTATATTAAGTATCTTAGGTTTGCACTGGGCCAGCATGGTAGATTAGGGCTCATCCTCTGGAACATGAAAGGCTGATAATGATGATATTATCTTAATGATTTCTTGGGTTTTTGCTATTATTGCACAGTGGTAATTTTTTCAAGAATCACACGCTTTTTCTGGATAAAAATATCTCATGTCAGTCTCCGGCCCTCTATCCGCAATTCACGTCCATCCGTTGCTCTGTTGCTGCGTGAAAGAGGAACAAACAAACAAGCGAAACCACTTTCGCGTTTATAATATTAGTGTGACATTCAATACACGAACAAGCTTGGTAAGTGCTGATACATAATATACAATAATGTAGCCACGAGTATAATTTAAGCGTGACCACACGTGGCGGCCATAATATTACCCACGTATGGTCGAACAAGACGTTATAAAGATAGGTAAATAAAACCCGTTTGGTGTGCACTTCTTAAATGCTATACCTTTTAACGCGGGCTCGAAACAGCGCAGTGTGGAAAATCACGCGAACACCCCGAGGTACGGATTGCGGTCGCAGAAGTTTTCGCAATAATCTAAACAGAATCGCTTAAAACAAGTAGCCGTAACGCCGCTGATGGGTTAACATAAGCTCAAAAAAAATCCTTGCCATGCAAGTTTCATAAAGATCGGTTCAGCTCGTGTGAAACAAAAAAGTTCTGTATTTTGGCATGTTGGAATGTTGCTTTGATTCTTTTATCGATACAATGGACTGCATTATTTACAGCTTTTCTGTTTTACGCTTTCAGTTTTCTTTGAAACATCATTATTTCGACGTCTATTATAAAAAAATTAACAATAATGTTTAAAAACCACTCCTAACAATACCTTACATTCAACATTAAAACACAATGAATAAAATAAATATACAAGTGGCACGGATTGACCGTTCGTGATCAAAACTCGATGTAGACCGTCGCCTGACAACCTTGAAGGTGGAATTGCATATTGTGTAAAAAAACATAGTCGATTGTTCGCGACGCGGCTGTTCCCAACGTATAACATAAAACTACAGGCCCAATGCACCTGTTACAACTCAAGAATAATTCTGTAATATGTTAACGTGGTTAGGGCCAAAGTTATCTCAATAACTCGCAAGTATAGTTTTGTGTAAATGCCTGGAAGAAAAGACCTAGGCTAGACCTAGGCCTAGAAAATGTATATAGTAATTCTGTCACGTACGGGCATTACATCGTGCCAAATGGCGTAAAACATCAAAATCTAAAATTTGATTTTGTCTAATGTCTATCTGGAGTCAGGAGTACTTCAATAGAAATTCTCGAATGTATGAAACGGGTGCAAAATCAAACTTCTACGTTTTTTTACACTACTTTAACGTATAAGCCTGTCTCTATAGGCGTCGCACTTCATTAAAGGCATCGTACACGACTCTGACAATGGCAAATTAGTAAAAAATTCACTAGTATCCGTATCATATAGAAATTTAGTTCCGCTGTTTGCCGTGGGGCGGGTGGGGCTTAATCTATCATGAAAAGCACTCTGGATTTCTGTGCCCACCATTTCTTACGCCATTAGGCATCCCGCAGCGCGCCATTTCGGGTGAACTTGTATGTGGCGTAAATTTTTGAAGTCAATTCATTTGACTTTAGCCGATCAACGCGAAATGGTGTGACCGTATGAGAACAACGAAGAAGATACCAGCGACCACC
This sequence comes from Agriopis marginaria, assembly GCA_932305915.1. Lineage (NCBI taxonomy): Eukaryota > Metazoa > Arthropoda > Insecta > Lepidoptera > Geometridae > Agriopis > Agriopis marginaria. The sequence continues at coordinate 15,582,297 of OW029916.1, read as the reverse complement.
TGCGTGAAGCTGGCACTGTATTGTCCCCCGACCGACCAATCTACAAAATATTTATTACCTTGATACAAGGCATTGGCAAAATTGCGGCAACACCGCACTCAAGCCATGAACAAAAGTTGAAGTTGACGCTTAAACCCAGCTGTAGTATAAATAAGTCGATGGATGATAATGATAATACATCTATACTATACTATATATACTTATACATACTATATTACGATATAATATAATAATAATATTATGAAGAGGAAAGATTTGTATGTAAGTATGTTTGTAACGAATTGGCTAAAAAGTAATGGACCGATTTTAAAAACTCTTTCACCATTTGAATGCTACATTATCACTGATTAATATGGGCTATTTTAATAGGCTATATAACTATACCCGTGCGGAGCCGGGGCGGACCGCTAGTGTATTATAATTATGGTACATAATTATAATATATATACTTAGTTTATCGATCTGTATTTCTTTCAGTTAGAATGGTTGGTAGGTATCAATTATTATAGAATATCAATTCGATCTAGGCATCCTTTTTTTACATCGGACTAGGCTGACGTTTGACCGCGATCTCGCCTGATGGAAAGCAATGATGCGGGCGAAGATGGAGCACGTTTGCCCAGTAATAACCTATTAACCCTAGACTTGAACACTCCAAGATTTTAATGCTGCAGAAACACAGACAGGGGCAAGGCGTTCCATTTTTTTGCTGTTCTAATTAAGAAAGAGGAGTCAAACGCTTGGTGCGAATAAATGGCATTTCGACCAAGTAAGGGTGACGCCTTGCCGTTCGTCTAGACGTCCGGTAATGAAAAGGTGATGGGGAACAAGTTCGTGATGTTCCGTTGCACACTCTCCGTGGAAAATCTTATAAAATACCATAACAACCATAATAAATGGTAAACCTCTCTACCTGGGTGAAGCACGGAGTATTTACACATCCTCGTGCTCCAACTGCCAGTAAGTACAGTTATGTGCATTTTTATTTTTGTATAGACTGAGTGCAACCTATACCAACTAACAAACAACTGACATAAATGTAATTTCTATTTTTTTGGGATAAGTAAGTTCCACACTTCACATCTATTTATCTAGTAAACAAACATGCCAGTCATTGTATGAGTATATCTACATTAATTACTTCCACTCCTCCTGCCTTATCAAAACCCTATGAAAAGCAAAACACTAGTGGAAGTGGCTCTGACTATATCATATTTTGATTTGAATCAAAATATGATATAGTATTCTGCTTCACAAGTTACCTCAAACTAAAATTCGGCTAGCACACACCATACAGCGGATATGACCATCCTGAACTATTTAGAGGCCACTAAAATAACTTGCAATGCGCTTACGTAGCTGCGCGCACGCGTGTTTACATCCAGTGCAGTTTACGGCGAAACCATGGCCGTTTTATTACCCAACTATCGTTTAAAACATGCATAAATATAACAGCTGCCTTTTAGGGCACAACATTAAAGTGTTACGGGATGGTAAACTGACAGATCTACTTGCACTCTGCAGGTGTACCTTCATCGCCTTTTATCATTAATTTAGCATTCATTTGTAGCTCTTGTCGGTGGAGTCATAGATAATACACTATATACATGAGAGGTGGAGTAACTTCCAGGCTTCACGGTCTTCTGCGTTTTCTTCTCCCTGTACGACATAACATTTGCCTTATCTTTTATTTGGTCTAAGAATGCTGTTCTCGGTCTATCTGGTTCTCTCTTTTTTATGCCGTTATCTGATTGGTTACTTTCCCTCAAAAATATATAGTATACAGGAAACGTTTTAAACATGGTTCTTACGGATCTAGAAGACGTCACAATATGCGTTTGCGCCGTGTTACGGGAGTTTGTGTCTTGTGGCGTTAGGATATAAAAGGACAAGTACACGTATTAACCCCAGTTTAAACTTTTTTTTTAATCCCTCTCGCATGCTTCAAAAGTGTGACGAGCTACTGGGGCAAACAGGCTCGAATTTGGTGTTAACAATGTTCGATCTGACTGAACACTTTCAAGTGGCACTTTTCACAGAGAACAAAAACTGCTGTTGTCAAAGCAAAACGTTGAGTTCAGTTTTCCAATTAGTTTAACAAGCTGGGCTGAAGGACTAAATGTTTGATATTTTTAAAAGCTCTTGGTTGTCATTGCTTAATAATTGTACTCTACCCTCTACCTTGAAATATATTTTCCACTAAATTTTGCCAGAAGTTCCCTGTTTTTTTTCAGACTAAAATGTATCCTATGCTCGGGTAGCAAAGTGTAGTTTCTTAAAATCTCCAAATCCATTCCAATTTATTTAGCAAAACTCTCGCATTACAAAACTGCAAAGTCACCGCTGTTTTTATCTGTCATTATATTCTGTTATCATGATACACTAATTCCTTGTAAAATGTTTGATTGAGTATTTTAAAATTAAAATAAGCTTTAAGTAATCAATTTTACTTTCGCGAAATACTATGCGCCAAAATGTGTCTACTTCGAAAACAGCGCTATGTGCGTCTTATCCGAGTAAAGAACCGTTTGTTGACTCGTTGATAAAACTGGCTGTTCTTCAAACTATGATTAAGAACCGACATGAGTCACGAATGAACAAGTTTCCAGCGGTGAAACACCTATCGAAATAGTTACTCTGTAAACAAGACGAACAACAATAAGTGCAGTGCCAATAATATTGCAAGTTAATTACGTTTTAGGGTTCCGTACGCAAAATGTAAAAACGGGACCCTATTACTAAGCCTACATTGTCTGTCTGTCCGTCCTACCATTAAACGGCTGTACCTTACGAACCAAAATAGATAGCCAGTTGAAATTTTCACAGAATATGTGACGTTTCGGCGAATTAACTAAGAAATAATAAAAAAGTCAAAGAGTAAAAACGAAAATGGGGACCATTCAACAAACGTATTTTTTTTAAACTTATTTTGTATTAGCTTTAATAGAAAAACGGTAATACGTACAAGCGCCAAACATGGCACGATTGTAGTCCACACTTTAAAGTATTACATAAAATAATAAATAATGGCCAAGTGCAATTCGGTGACATGTTTCTGTTCATTGCCAAATTATAACTGGTAATTTTGTTATTGAATTTTGTGGTGGTACGGAACGGTGGTACAGTGCGCGAGCCCGACTTGCACTTGGCCGGCTTATTTCTTCCTTATAAGTTATGTTTCTTGAAGAGATTATCAAGCTTTTATTAGTTTTTTTAAACAATCTTTTCTTTATATTCTTTTTATTTTTATGTTTAAATTTTTATTTAGGTGGCCATTTTAAAAGTATTACAATACTAGCGGTCCGACCCGGCTCCGCACGGGTATAGTTATATAGCCTATTAAAATAGCCTATATTAATCAGTGATAAAGTAGCATTCAAATGGTGAAAGAATTTTTTAAATCGTTCCAGTACTTTTTGAGCCAATTTGTTACAAACATACTTACATACAAATCTTTCCTCTTTATAATATTAGATTGGGTATTTCGTATTGTATTGTCACCAGAAATAAATGTGTATGCAATGTTTTAGTAAAATCGTTTAGGGACTGGTTCTAATTCAACTTGCAAGAATTGACCTAAACAAACTAACAAACATTGTAATAGGTTGTAAAAACTAATTCGATGGCGTATTATATAGTTCAAAGTATTTTTTTTTTTTTTGTGATTCATAACAACTAAACTATCAAAACACAGCAGGGAAATCCCTCTGTCGGCATATTATAGCCAAAGTCGAGAGTATGAAGCGAAGTGCGCCTTACCGAGCGTCAATTAGAAGCGAGTTAGTTAGCAGTTTGTTAAACAAACCTTCACTAACGGTTTGGAACAGTTTTCAACCTATACAGGAAATATATACAAAATATACAGGACATTTTTGCACACACGATCATCTGACTCCAAACTAAGCAAAGCTTGTGATATGGCTGCCAGAGACTGATGTACATACATATATAGTTTTAAATACCTACTTAAATAAATATTAACAACCAGATATAGGACAAACACAAATTTTCATAATATAAATGTTTGTCCTAAGTGGGAATCAAACCCACGCCCCCAAGCTCAGAAGGTAGGTTCACTACTAACTGGACCAACGGGCTATCTAAACCTATACCTATGGTATGAAGAAAAGTTACTTTTTTTGATAACGGGAGGGAAATCTTCTAGAAATATTTGTTTAGGATTGCATCTACTAGAACCTCCTTGGAGGCCTGAATCTGTTCCTGATGGAGGGCACCGCGATATCAAGAGAATCGTAAAAAGGCAACACTCCCGGGAAATGCTCGAAGCATTTCTCGTTCTACTCCCTACAACAGCGACAACACGTCACTTTTGGTGACAATGCAATGTTATGTTACCATCGAGCTGGTCTGATGATGGAGATAGAAGATGGACATAAGAACTCCTAAACGAAACGACGTAACCCAGTCTTTGTTTGGGTTTGTTGGATTTGTATTCCCAAGCTCTTTGGTCCTCGATGATAAATTCAATATGGCGGATGCCCCAAGGTGGCGGACAATATGCCCTTATCTACTATCATGATATGAGTATCAAATGAAAGGGTTTGCTGAGAAGAATACGAAAAAGCTTGTTTTTTTTTCAAGTTTGCTTTGTAATACAATAATTTTATTTTCTTCTTGTGTTATTTACGTCCACAATCTGTCGTAAGTATTCATCATCATCATTATGAGCCTTTCATGTTCCCACTGCTGGGACGCAGGCCTCTCAGAGAGAGAGGATGAGCCTTAGATAACCCACCATGCTGGCCCAGTGCCTTGTTGGTGAATGTCATATGTCTTGGAACTCGTTAAAGTTATTGGACATAAGGTAGGCTACTTTATTTTCCTTATTTTTTAAGCAACATTACCTATTCCATGAATAATCAAATTTGATAAAATCATTTTTAACGCAGGCTGTTCCCAGCAGCAGATAGAAAAAGCGGTAAAAGAACTTAAATAAACTCGGTTAAAAAACACAAAATGCGGTATAATATATATTGTTTATTCATATTGCTACTACTTTGTTTTAGCATCCAGGTCATCCAATACCTTCCCATGCTCTACAGCAGGGGTGTCCAACTAAATTTTGTGGCGGGCCGGATTTATTAACTTTGTAACTATGGCGGGCCAAGAGATGCTTCGTAACTGAGCAAATCAAGACTAATACATAAGTAAAATGGTAGAAAGGGTATAATAATAACATTTTGGCGGAATTCACAGCAGTTTTCATTTGTAACTGCATGCAAAGGCACACTGATAAAGATGATATAGATATGAATCTCCGTTCTTTACAAAATTACGTCTAAAAAAAGTTAAAAGTTACCCAACTTTTGACTCATTCGCGGGCCGGATTAGGAACCTTGGCGGGCCGCATTGTGGCCCGCGGGCCGTATATTGGACACCCCTGCTCTACAGGGTTAGGGATTTTCCACCCAGACAGTAACGATGTCAGAAGTGAAATAATACTGAAAATACGCGGGGATACGCGGCACACTAATCAGCCAACAGTGGATTAATTGGCAAAAAGCAATGTAAATAGGGAAAAACTAAGTCTCTGTCATCACTGTCCTTACAATTATTTCGCGTAGAAGATAACGTAACGACGTATAGAATGATGCAACGTGCGTTTTAGTAAGTACTTATAAAATAAACTAATTTATCATGGCAAATAGCTGACGTCATTGCCTCATAGTCTATTCATTCATTTAATAGTGAGTGGCCAGAGTAGACAGACTCACTGATGTGATGTCATTTAAATACAACTCGTTTGTCATTTGAAAAACATGAAAGAACTTTTAGTGCAGAACAAAATTAGATCATGTCAACTGTCAGTTACTGCAATGGAATAATGTTGGCTTAAGTGTCGAGTGACCGTTAATCAGTGCAAATTTTTTTTCTTCAATTATACTGGTTGTTAAATAAAGAATACCCTTAAACGTAAACAACAGAGTTTACGTTGGTAATCAATCGTTTATATGCAGTACATCTGATAAGTTTATTAAGTGTTTGTTTATTGCCAAATTTCTGTGAGGAAATCCTTATAAAAGATTATATGACTAGTGCGAAAATGGATCCGTGAGAAAATTGCAGCTTGGTGCTTTTATCTATAGAAAGTATCAAATAAACTGTCATTGTTCTACAGCCAGATAAAGTTCGAACATCAAATGAAACAAGGTAGGTCTAACTAGCATTTTAAAGTAATGCCACTGAAACTTACACGCTGCAGCCCGCGGGTGTATATGTAATTTTTTTTTTTTTTTCGCTCTTTCCCGAAGTCAAAAAAACCCTTTCTTATGATGGCTCTACCGCCTTAACGAAATTGAACTTAACTAAAATTGATAAAGATGTTTTGCTTAGAATATTTTGCAATCAGGGCATAAGACATTGAGATAGAGTTACATTTGCATTTTACCCGACGACGCAAAAGCCAAAAGGAGGGTGCTGTTGTAAACGTGTGTGAATCTGCGATGATTGATGATTCGTGTTGGTTTAGGGATGGTTACAACACTTACAACTCACTAGGTAGGTGTCGTCATCATAAATACACGATAGTCTATGTGAAGTGGGGATGAAATAACATTGATTGCACTCTCAAATCAGACAAACTAGGTTGAGATAGTTAGTACAATTTATAGTTCATGTTAAAATGTCTCAATTTTTCTTAAATTTTTAGGGTTCCGTAACCTCAAAATGAAAAAAGGAACCCTTATTTATAGGATCACTTTGTTGTCCGTCTGTCAAGTTCTTTTTCTCAAGAATCCGTAAAGATATCAAATTGGAATTTATGTCAAATACTCAAATCTACGGTCACTTTAAGCAGTGAAAAAATCAAATTTATAAGTCAACGCGATCAAAATATATGACAGTTTATGTTGCATATATTCGAATATTTTGCGCTTTCACAAGGGAATCAAAACCTATATACCTTCCCGTTGACCTTAGAATAATGAAATTTGGCAAAAAACATACACATACAACAGCACATATAAATTAATAAGTCTGAAAGTTCTTAATTTGAAGACCAAAAAATGTGTTTGCTATTACATACTTAAATTTTGTAGTTGGTATGTATCGGAGCACCGGTTTGACAATTACAAAGTTAAATTTGTCCATCAATATTTCAACTTTTTTTCATCGAGATTTGATTCCCGAGATGGATGAATTATCTACATACGGAACCCTCAGGTTCACTAGGTGCGAGTACCCACACTTACCCACACTTGTCCGGTTTCACGGTTTTTATTTTGATATGATCTTACCGCTAAACCGTTTTTCGCAAAAACTGTAGTTACGGCACACTTTCTCATTTTTAGGGTTCCGTACCTAAAGGTTAAAAACGGGACCCTATTTCTAAGTCTACGCTGTATGTTGTCTGCCTGTCCTACCTTTTAACGGATGTATCTTCCAAACCGTAATAGATAGCTAGCTGAAATTTTCACAGAATATGTAATGTTACGGCGTCTGATTATTTTGTCGCCATTCGGATTCCGATACGGATAAGGTACTTTAAGTGCCGCATGACCAATTCTTGCACCTTGTTGGGATATAGTGATGAACACATAGTGCTTCCTAACATTTCCTATAGGAAACACCACTTTGCTCCCTTGGTACGGCGGCGCTCCCCTACCGGAGACGATAGGCAGTATGGCAATTGGAACAGGGGCCTTACGGACAACTGCTATTGCGGCACCTAATCCGCTCAGTTGGAAAATCACGCGACCACAAACCGTATCTGGCCGCCGTAACTGAACGGATTAGATGCCGCAATAGCAGTTGTCCGTAAGGCCCCAGGTATGGCGTACTTGTCAGAAATCAATTTTTTTGTAGTCCTGTCGTCATAGTTTTATATTATGTGGTGGTAGTGGTACGGAACATTCAGTGCACGAGCCCGACTCGCACTTGGCCGGTTTATTATAAAACCATCTAAAGATAAAACTACTTGGAAAACATTCTTTGAGATCCTTTTACGAAAAGGTTAGGTAGGTTAAAGATGACCTTTAAGCTAGGTCGGACGAACAGAATGCATTTATAATGGTTCCTTGTAGTGCGACGGAACCCTAAAAAGTGTGATTGGCCGCACCGGATGTTTATTAGATGCATATGATTTCCTTGCCATGCACGGGTTGATCTATGAGTCTTTTCATAAATACAAATTGTACTGCAAAATTACGTTATGGCGTCGAACGAGCCGACCACTGAGCTACCATCGCAGAATCAGAATTATTAGAATACATCAGAGTTACTAACAATTCCAGTAGGACAGCGAGACAGCAACCGCGGGAAGCAGCTAGTTGCTCATAAACTCATCTCGTTCAAACTTAAATCTTTAACGATATGTTACTGAAACTGGTTTTTTGAAACATATACTTACTTCGCATTTGCCTGACAACCTAACACGCTAGCGCAAGTGATAAGACCCTGGGGTCTTACCACTTGCGTGATTGCAGTGTACGCGCACTGTATCGATGTCCGGCCAGAGAAGTTGACCACGTTTTGTCTTATTGATTTGTATAAAATTCATAAACTAAGTAGCTGATAGCTTTTAAAAAATAATGCAAGCAACCCGTTTCGAAGTGTATGGAAATTTCGAGAAACACCTAATCCACTCGGTTTAGCGCTGATTTAGGCCTTGTAGTTTTTTAATCTCTTTCTTTTTCGTACTAAAATGGTAAAAAGCGACCCTTACGATGAAACTTCGGTGTATGTCTTCAAGCCATAGCCGATTTTCTAAGAAATAAAAATTTCAAGAAATGTAGCACTAACTTGGTTAATGGTTGCACACAAATAATGTCGCATATTATTTTAAAATATGCATAAAATCAGAAAATAAATCTTATGAAATAAAAAAAAAATATACATAAAAAGTTTCCGATTAGTGAGAATTGGGAGAGCTTTAGATGTAGGATCGAAGCTCAGGTACATTATTTTTATAGACACATTTCCGTTCGACTGTAATCGACTAGTCCTATTTTGGTCGAAGTGGTCTAATATATCATTATATTATATTAGCCTGCATCGTCCCACTGCATGTCAAAAGCCTCCCTTCCCTCCTTTCATTTCTAACTCTCTGTTCTGAGCAATTTGAGTCCAGTCCTTCGTGTTGGAGTCCAGTTCGGCCCTCCATCTCCGTCTGAGCCGTCCGGGAGGTCGTTTGCCATTGTGTGGAAGCCACTTGTGCTGTGGTTTTGGCCCATCGATCTTCCGACATTCGACTGACATGACTAGCCCAGTACCACTTTATCCACTTATTCTAATATAACGTTTACTTAATCCAATAAATATACGCTTTTTGAATTTATATTTATAACCTAATTATACTTACCATGTTTCATCAAATGCGTACAAGCATTAATGATTTATTACTACACACTACTAACTAGTTACACCTTTTTTTATGTAACTAAAATGAACCGATGTCTGGCGTCCCGATATAAATGCCTTATAATTACAGAAAGAACGAGAGATAGACTCAGAGCTATTTTTTATTTGATCTGAGACAGATGAGTTACTTTAACAAAACAATTAGGTACGTACATAATTATTATTTAGGTACAAAACGTACAGTGCGCGGTGACCTCAACCACTAGAGTACGCCCGCATGCTATTGATGGCCGCTCACATCAAATTGAAACAGTTCATTTATCTTCGCTGCTCTACACTTTCCCCTAACTAAATAAGACTATAATGTTTAGGAGAAAGCTACGAGTATGCTCTGATGCATTATGCGTACTGTTACTTTTCAAAATCTGCATCAAATGTACCTATCTACCTATGTTGGTAATGCTACGTTGTTTTAATGAAAATGGTCTAAACTTATGATTAACGAAATAAAATTAAAAATGTTGTTTTTGACAAATACAACATTACTGATTTATAAACGCGAATGTTTGTGGGTGTGCGTGTGTGTGCATGTTTGTGTGTTTGTTCCACTCAACTGCATAACGGCTATATGGATTTAGTTGCAATTTATGGATTATGATTGTTTAGATCTTGGACTATCATGTATTTTTCACCCCGAAAAAATTTACGTTTCCGCAGGATTGCGCGTGAAACCACGCTAGTTACCTACAGACTGATAAGTAATAACTATTGCAATAGGCTGGAGACAATTAAGTGACTGCACAATCTAGAAGATATATGTCGTATCTTGAGAGAGGCATATACAGGCCGAAAGGAGGTCATTGTTCTCATCATTATGAACAACTTTTACTATGGAACCAACTCGCGAAAAAAATATCAGCAGTTCCATAGAAACAATCATTGACATTCGACAAAATGTATGGAGCAGCTGTTTTTTTCTTCGCGATTGCAGGGTTGGTCCGAGAGTAAAAGATGTTCATAATGACCTCCTTTTGGCCTATTACAGTTTATATGCGTAACCCTGTGTATCCAACTGTTGAGAAACATTTAATAGACTGATGAAGCTGATGAAAAAAAAAAGATAACTATTAACTTGACTAAGTAAGCAAAATGTAAGTTTACTAACACTAAAAATCTAAACTGGGTACTTTGGCATATTATCCAAAAACAGTTGGACTGCTCATAGACCATTGAAGATCTAAAGACAATCCTAATGCTCTAACCCACTACCACTTGGCAGTATACCCAGCATGCTGACGGCATCATCGACAGCGTCGTACGCTGAATGTTGAGCCAGAAAACGCCAGCATTTAAAGCGTCGCTAAGAATGTTTTTTTTTTAAGGAGCTGAGTTCGGTATCAAATGCCCAATGAGACTAATAATAACTTGATAATAGGTACCTAATTGGACATTTAAGTAAACTCATAAAAGGTGAAAGGTGATGTTATCAAATAGGAACCACGTTTTGGGCACCACCATTCAGGAGACAATTTTCTATTGTTAATCTGGATTTAGCCAGTCACGACCAGTCTTTTGTGTATGATATTGTTGTGAGTTACGTAAATATTGCATCAAAACAACTTTCCTTCCCGTCTATGAATAATGATAACAAAAACATAATGCGAAAGGGCCAAACGACGACGTGCCTGACTGAGTATTGATAAATAACCTAACGACTTTCGACTGATCAGTCTTAAAATAGCCTGCGTGTTCAATAATTAGCTGTTGCCATTCTAATTTCTCCGATAATGCACTTTATGTATGCATAAGTTGGTATGCTATAACTGCGTTGGATTTATCTCGTTCGTAGCTTTAACTTCAAATCCGTGGTTATCAGAACATGAGATAGTCAACTGCATTTTAGGGTTCCGCACCCAAAGGGTGTGAACGGGACCCTATTACCACGTTGTCTGCCTGTCCTACATTTAACTGCTGTATCTTTCGAACCGTAATAGATAGCCAGTTTGAAAGTTCCACAAAATATGTAATGTTACGGCGGATTAACTAAGAAATAAGTATAAAGTCAAAAAGTAAAAACTAAAGACCCTCTCTCCCTTCAAAGCTTATATTATAATTTTTCGTGATTTCATGGTTAGTCCCATATTAAAAAATGTTCATAATGATGAGTACAATGACCTTCTTTTGGATTATAACAGTCTATATGCGTAACATCCTATATAAGGCCCTCCCTTTAGTTTTTACTTTTTGACATTATTATTACTTAGTCCTTATACAACAAACGTGTTTTTAAACGTATATTTGTATATGCTCTTGTGTAAAAATAGTAATACGTCAAGCGTCAAAATTGGCATGATTATAGAACACCCTATAAAGTAAAACAACAAATAATAAATACTGACCAAGTGCGAGTCGGTGACAAATTTCTGTTCACCACCGATTCTCGTACGGCAACTTCGAGCGCGGTCTGTATTGTGATGGGTGACCGCCTGGGCTTGATGCTGTCTATTTGCACTGTTTTTTGTACTTTAGTAGTTAATAATTTATGTAGTGGGACCCTCAAAGCATAAACCCGACACATTATCATCATCATCATTTCAGCCATAGGATGTCCACTGCTGGACTTAGGCCTCCCCCATCGATCTCCAAAAGGGCCGGTTGGAAGCGGCCTGCATCCAGCGTTTCCCTGCGGTCTCTTTTAGGTCGTCTGTCCATCTTGTGGGTGGACGTCCTACGCTGCGCTTACCGGTCCGTGGTCTTCATTCCAGAACCTTTCGGCCTCATCGGCCATCTGTTCTGCGTGATATGTGCCCTGCCCACTGCCACTTCAACTTGCTAATCCAGTGGGCTATGTCGGTGACTTTAGTTCGTCTACGGATCTCCTATTTCGGATTCGATCTCGTAGAGAAACCCCGAGCATAGCTCTCTCCATAGCTCGTTGTGCGACTTTGAGCTTGCTTATGAGGCCCATAGTGAGAGACCACGTTTCAGTGCCGTATGTCATCAGTATTTATCAAAACCCGACACGTGAGTGCTCTAATAAAATCTTGATATATACAATTTTAATGGGTTTTTTTTCTGAATATTATTAAGAGTAGCGTAAATACCTAATCTTACTAATATACTAGCCTTACTTAGAAATTGTAAAACCTAGTCAAAAAATTATAATTGCATCAACATAAATAAGCTAAGTCTACTTCGCAAAGTCCATTTCAAACTAGATCAAGGGATCTGCTTATCTCCAAGCCGGAGCCTGATCAGGAACAGATGCCCTTTTATGGGTGGCGTGAAAAATAAAATCCGTTATACCGTTGTTAACTTAATAGGCTTAATAAGCCGCATATCGGTTTCTCCGAAAATGTCTACATTATTGTAGACATTTTATAGTCCGAGATTTCAATACTTTGAGAAAGTTTTTGTTTTTATAATTTTTAGCTAGAATTTGTTAAAATCCCCGGATTAGTGGCGTGTCGGCTCGCTTAGTTCTCACTGATCCGTAAACCGATTGCAAAAATCAAGATATAGTGCGGCTAAGTTTTATAAAAGCAGGAAACGTGTTGCAATCAGATAAATACTAACTGACGGTCATGACATTCTGCTACACTTGTCTAGATACCGAGCATAGTTACGTAAAAATAACTAACAGACCAAAAAAACAAGATCTGGCATTCCGTCCGGGAGTTGACACCTATCTTTGCCACTTTACAGTTGCCACTTTATTGCAACAAATCCAGAAATTAGGAAACAAATGCGTTAATCATCTATTAAATAAAATACAAGCATTTCAATTGTCATTTTGTTTGTCCACTCAAGCAAAGTAATCTATATCTATACTAATATTATAACGAGGAAAGATTTGATTGTTTGTTTGTTTGCATTGAATAGGCTCCGAAACTATTGAACCGATTTGAAAAATTCTTTCACTGTTGGAAAGCTGCACTATCCCCGGTTGACATAGGCTATATATCCCGGCTTCGCCAGTGCGAAGCCGGGGGGCCTACTAGTTCAATATAAGCACAAATTTACGTATTATTTAAATCATAACTACATACCTAGTTTTATCGGATATTCACAGGTATTAATTACATTGATATTGAGGAGTTATGATTTCATGCTACTGGTAACACAGCGTCGATGACGTAGGTGGGTGTCACCCAAGTGACCTTTGAGTCTTGTGTCTTGGAATGCCATACTTGGCGAACTATATTATTATACCATGAACTAACCTATCCATACCTAAGCCACAGAAGACACCTAAGCGACGTTTTCTTCTGGTATTATAACTAAATAGGTAGCTCTACTAGGTATCGACTATGTATAAAGATCACCAAAGTTTGTTTAATATTATCAATTAAAAAAACCGACAAAAAAATTAGACAAAACGCGAATTCGTTTACTTGGCTTAAAATGTATGAAAAATTTGAACACGAACGATTATTAATTGTTAAGCATATCTCCCTTGTTTGTCTGATCTGCAGTGCAAGTACCGTTCTTTATCGATTAGCAAATTTGACAGTTGAGATCGTCAAATTCGCTAAAATGCCATTTAATTAGTACTCGCTATGATTGATTCTATGGCATTTTATCGAATTTGACTATCGATAAAGAACGGTACTTGCACTGCTGAAGTCTGTTTGAATCTGCCTGTACTAACTACATACTTATATAGACAGAAAAAGAACTTGTACGCATTCAGTTAGTATCCGTCTTTGCTTGTACCAAATTTTTTTAAGTTTATGTTTAAGTACATCTCTTTTCCGTAGCTTTATTTTTTTAGAGTTTCTGCAATTCATGAATTTAAAAAAAGAAAAGCTTTTATGTTTTGCCTGATTAATATGACAAAGACATTACTAACACAATATAAAAATATGTATTATATTTACTGAGAATAAGTAAGTAGGTAAATAATTTACTTAGTTTTGTACATAATGTACATATTTCAGCTGGTTACATTATCTAAAATACAGAATTAAATAAATTACAAATAACAATACAGAATTTCTAAAAGTTTAAGCTCATTCTGATTATTGGGAGTCTATTATACTCACTTCCATGGTTATATTTCGGCACGCCGTTTAATGGCGTTTGTTTTGAGAAATCTTTTATGAATAGAAAATAATGAAGGCCCACAAAAAGAGGCACAAAAAGTATTTCCAACGCGCACGTGGTGTAGCATTAGTGGGAACAGCTGCGCTTATTGTGATGATAGAAATCACAACGAATGAAACATTATGTCGAGAATGTTATGTGACACATTTATACGCGCCTTTACTGAAAATACCTTTTAATCATTCTGTCGAATGTACTTATCATCATAATTATGTAGGTATAATACAGGAAATGTATTAACTTCGGTTTTATATACAACTAGCGACCCGCCCACCCGGCTTCGCACGGGTGTAATTTACGTGCGAAGCCGGGGCGGGTCACTAGTTATATATATAAACTTTCCGTGAAAATGTACCTAACTAATGATGAAAACCGCATCAAAATCCGTTGCGTGGTTTAGGAGGAGTTAGCAGCCATACAGACAGACAGACAGACGGGGAAAGCGAATTTAATTTATGCGATAATAATTATAGAGATAGAGATGTCTAGCTAAGTATGTCCAAAATGGACAGGCAATGTATAAAAACGTCACAATGGCAGATGGTAGAGTAAGACAAGCAGTAGGATAAGTTACCTCAGTATTTTTGTTTTTCATGTATTCTCTGACACCATTCAGCCATTTTATGCCAATTTATTGTATTGCCTGACCTTAGTCTCGCATTCCATACAATAACTAAGCATTTTATAAATTTTCTAGGTGATATGTGAAATGAAAATACTATTTTAGTCGTTGTCCAAATATGGGTGTAATTGCATACAATAACTGTAGAATAGAATACATTTTACGGTATATTTTTTTATTGTATAATATTGTACCATACATGAGTTGTTACAATATACATCCTTGGCGACCGCGACCGGCGGCAGCGGCCGAGTCGTGCGACTCACTGCTCAGTATGAATTTATATTATGGAGTGCTAAACCATGCAAGCGACTGCGTCGCTCAACGTGTGGGTCGCTTGAATTATAGGTTACCTACCATCTTCGGGCACTGTACTAAATGTCATTATTCTATACATTTCCGGTAACACGTATAAATAAAGCACCTGTGCCTGAGTTTTGTATGAGCAAAGCCACGTGACGTCCTTTTAATAACAATGTCAGTATTTGCAATGTTTGGTGAATGTACTTTTTCATCTTGTGACCAATCAATTCAACAATAAAAGTAACTGTGGCCCTCAATTCGACGACTGTACAATAAAAGTATACGATATGAACACAATACAGTGACTCTTATTATTAGGATATTTGCAATAAACAAGAAAAGATGTAAACCTGGTAATGTCGAGAGCTTTATGGGCACATTACCAGACAGGATAGCTTACCGTTGATATAGTTTTTGCAGTTTTTTTTATTTAATTCGGTCTAAAAAAAATAAAAAAAATAATAATCAATAGCCAACAAATAAATAAACTAATTTAGTAAACAATAGGGTAGATACTTAATAAAAAAAATTGGTTAATACTTTAGCTTAAAAACATTTATGTGGTAAAATAGGGAATTTTACCCATATATTTTTAACAAAAACAGCATAATTTTATTGTGCATTTTGCGTTTTCAAAAACCAAATAAAATTTACCTCGAACACGCTCAAAACGGTCTCGACGTCTTGAATGACGTCACGGGGTGCCAACCCAACCCAATGGTAGGAGTTTAACGCCAATACGTGAAAAAACCTGTCTCATTGTATTATTTTCCTAAACTTGTGTATTTTCGAGTGTTAATACGTAATAATGCTGTATTATTATTTATTAAATTTTCTTGGACATGCTGGAGTGTGGAAAAGTGATATGACGCAGTGAAACATGTATTTTCGTTTTATTTCTAAAGCTCCATAGAAGCATTTTGTAAAGTCTCTACCACTCCATCCTAGTAGGGCATGACTTTAACTTGACCGTGGGTAGTCCGTGACTTACTTTGCTTGATTCTGACTGTGATCAGAGAATGTGTACTGTAACCACGACTTGTTTGACGATAGTTCATCAAAATTGATAATATTTTAATACATGACATTAGCAAATGCACAACAAGTGCGACGCCAAAATCCTCATAGAGTAAAGAATAATAAAAAAAACTATGATAATATAAATATTACGCGGGAAACAACCCAGTCTGTGTTAATAGTTTTCTTTAAATTAAAAATGAATTCCTCGTATTACAAGTACTGTAAAAGAACAACTATAAAAACACCAAACAAATTATATTTATTTACATATTGTCCAAAGAACCAATACGGAAAAAGTGGTTAACACTTGCAAGGCGATCTAATAGTTATCAACAAAAATCAAAAATCTATTTTTCTTAAGATCATTTTGATGTGAACATTTCTTACAGATAAGTCCCGATAAACATTTAAAACATGTGTTCAAATCGCGAAAGTTTAAAAATTACAATTTCTTACAGAACAATCTATTATATTTTTAAATCTGAAGGATTATACTGGGCGACCGATTTTTTCAAACTTACGGCACATCATACTCTTGGGATGGTTTTCCTTCCTTCCATTCATATTATTCTTTATATTCATAGAGCCTAAAGCATGTTTAAATATAGAAAATTTCGGTACCTACTCCAGATTTTTATTTTTGCCCCACCCTAAACCTTGCTACGCCCATGCTGTAAGCCATGATACAAGAAAACAAGGTCTAGCCCTCTGGGAGTTGTACCGCAATGACGTCACTGTCCAGTTGCCACTTTATTGTAACAAACACAGATACTGGGAAACAAGTTTTTTAATAATCTATTAAATAAAATACAAAAAGCATTTCAATTGTCATTTGGTTTGTCCGCTCTAGCAAGTTAAGCACGAATTGAATATATTAAACACAATTTTATTAAAACCACATTGATTTATTGGATTCCTACAGGTAATATACGAATATTAGGGATTTATAATTTCACGCTACTGTTAACACACAAAATCATAGAGAGTCCGCCATTTTTTCGTGTATCATCATCTCTCTCGAACTTGTTGTAAATTACTTATTCTGCTCTTGCTTATGCACGTGTACGTGTATCCATGACATTGATGACATCATTGCGGGATGCTCACGTCACATCATTTCTCGGAGGGCTATACCTGGCGGAGTATATTATTATACCATGCTGTAAGCAAGATTGTAGGTATAAGTACTTATGTATGTATTTCGTTTGATGCAGATGGCGCTGGTGGAGGAATCCGGTGCAGTGGCCGCCTCCGACGACCCGGAGGCGCTGCTTAACGAGTGGCTCGGAGAACTCACTGTTCTCACAGCGGTCAGTGTCATTTATTCTATCAGCACCCCACCCTCTATCCCACATGAATAGTATATTTTTGAGATATATTAAAACAATAGGATTCCAGGGTGTAAGCTACGTCCATCGATCCCAAATTTTGTACAAATCTTTTCAAATGTAAGAAATTGAAAAATCACACACGTTTATATCATAATTACCTATGAAAAGAAAACTGTTTTACCTGATTACCTACGTTCCATCATTAGTTTATTGTAAAAATATGCTATAAAAATTCAGACTTAGCACTCGATTAGGGCAGCGAACGACACGAATAACTTTTTGATCTCATTCCTGCGTCGGAATTCCACTCCACACCGTCAAAAGGCCACCCCCACATTTCGCAAAGCTGGAAATCCCACCCCGTCCAGTACTGCTGCTGCTTTCTTCCGTGGACCTGCAAAAGTTCCCCCGAAGGTCTTCCCGCCAAGCTTCAACATGGACCGTTCTTACAAAGGAATCTACAAACATTTCTCTGGGCTGGCAAAGCATCGACAACACCGCTAGTGTCGCAGCGATTACGGCTTACCATCATGCGGCCGTTTACTTGTTGCTGCTATTTTTAAAAAGACGGGATAGGTGACTGCGAGTGGTATTTACAACAGAGCGTATAATGAGATGATATTGGTCGTATGATTCTGTAAATTTTAGGTCTCTACTGTTTGTTCAATAACAAGTCAGGCGAGTTGGCGGTCAAACGCGAGCCTATTAATAGATAATAAAAAATAAATAAAAAAAACATCATTCCGCCATGTCAGAAACTTTTTAGGCGGCCTAAAACTTGGACATCATGGGTAGCACTCGGCTTCAACTTTATTTAAGATTTACTTTGTGGACCTTGGTATGATAATTCAGAGGTTATCACCAGCAAGCAGAACTTCATGGCAAACCAATTTAAATGTTATAGAGATATCATTATTTTTTATCGCGTAGTATACAAGCTATCGATATTTTTTAGTTTCGAACTGTATAACTAGAACTGGGGCCTTACGGACAACTGCTATTGCGGCACCTAATCCGCTCAGTTTGAAAATCACGCGACCGCAAACTGTATCTGGGCGCGATAAGGTTCACGTTCGCGTGATTTTCCAACTGAGCGGATTAGGTGCCGTAATAGCAGTTGTCCGTTTGGCTAGTTGAGCAATACAGTTCAAAATTAAAAAGTATCCATAGCTCGAATACCCGATAAAACAATGACCCATCTCTATTACACTTCAATTGTTTTGCTACTAGATTCCGCTCCATCTCAAATCAGTTTGAATATTTGTATAGCAATTGAATACGGCTGTTTACACATATTGCACCATATCGGCACTGTTCAGTATTCAACATAATTACTTACAACTTTAAACAAGAGGGTTCTTATGAATAAGTCCGCAGTCCCTATTTCTGCTGCACACGTCCAAAAATAGAAGCGCCATGGCAACGGCGTGTCACGAGTCAACGCAACACAACGCTTACATTAATTAAATAAATAAACTGGTGGTTTAAGGGCCCGCTTCCCTGGCCAGTTTTTTTCACATTTTTTTTACATATTATAATGAAATGCTGGCGGGTTTCTGGCTCAACGCATAAGCATTGCCATTCAACGTGGTAATGCCGCCAGCATGCTGGGTACGCTGCCAACTGGTAGTGGGCTTGAGCATTTGGATTGTCTTTAGACCTTCAACGGTCTATGGGCAGTCTAACTGTAATTGTAGTTTTAGCTTGTATTTTGTTTAGTTAATAAAGGCACATGCCCAAAAAAAAAGTTAACCTATATTTTTTTTTTTTTTTTTACACACGGTCATCTGACCCCAAACTAAGCAAAGCTTGTGATATGGCTGCCAGAGACTGATATACATACATATATAGGTTTAAATACATACTTAAATAGATATTAACACCCAGATATAGAACAAACACAAATGTTCATCACACAAATGTTTGTCCTAGGTGGGAATCGAACCCACGCCCCTAAGCTCAGAAGGCAGGTTCACTACCAACTGGACCAACGGGCTATCAAATTATAATTATCAATCAAAGAAACAACTTCAATAGTATTAAATACGCAATTTCGTTTACTTGGATGACTTATTATTTCCAGTTAGGTATTTTGATTTATAAACCGAACTACTAAATAATGAATTTTCTATGGGAAATCAGTCTGAAAGTATATCCATTCAAATAAAAAAAAGAGTTTTTTTAATATTGCATACTATATAACGGCGGAGAAGATATCTATTTATAATTGAGTGTTTTTTTTTTCGTCTTCTTTATTATTTATTTCGAAAAATTCTGGGGTCTAGTTCGGTCATTATTAAAAGCATTGTAGGGGCCGAAGCCAACACAAGGAGACCTTGTTGAATATAAAAATACAATTATAGATTGTGTATAAAATGGAATATGAAACTATTTTATTGTATAGGATAAAAAAATATGTGCTATTGAGGTAAACAACTAGTGGATAAGATAATAGATCTATAGGACGAGAAACGGCACCTCCTTATCCTGTTTCATCTCAAAATATATTTAGGCAGGTGATGATTTGCCTTGCCTGTCTTGCCACCCACTAAATGGCACTAAAGGCTGCCAAATATTGGCACCGGAGGGGCAACATTAGCCTGTTATTATTTATTATTATGGAGTAAAATTGCAATTTTACTCCAAAGATAAACCCAATCGGGTTTTTAACATTCTCACTAAGTGATTGTTTTTGTTTAAAAAAAATTGAAAAATGCAAGTATATTAGCCGCGTGACTTTAACTGCCCCTTAAAGGGATGTAGGGCTCCAGGAGCACACGTATGTCTGCAAACTTGCACCCGGCAACACCGGCACGGATGGCGGCAGGTGCTAGCCGCCATATGCTCTTGTACCTACCAAGATTTAAATCGAACCTCACCTTATTATATCTCAGAGAGCGGTATATGTGATTATAAGAGTGAAACTGTGAATATTCTGTGAAATTAAATATTTTTACAAGCATTTATTTAACTTGCCCTGTTAGTATGTGTGGGACAAATCTTGCAATTGAACTTTAGACCAGCAGGCCTAGCATGGGCTGTGGATAAATTGTCTTTCCACCGTTTTTATCCACGCTTAGACGCGACAAAGCTAGAATATGGATACGTTTGTCTTTTTCTCGCGGGATAAAAACGGTGGAAAGACAATTTTTCCACGACCCGTGCTAGGCCTGCAGTAAAGTTATCCTAAATCTATTGAGCTGAAATTTGCCATACTAATGTAACTTTGGTGACAAGACAATGCATTGCAATGGTACCATTGAGCTGGTCAGATGATGGAGACAGAAGGTGGCCATAGGAACTCCTAGACGAAACGATGTTACCCCGAATAAAATCAATATAATTTCCTGCAGAGTCCCCAAAATTAAACCCCCGATTGATTGCAAAATGAGGCGTTATAACCATGGTCCAATTTTTTTATCCAAAGCAAAGCGACCAGTTTGCGCGTGCTCGTTCTTGATAGCACTGCCGCCATGAATAAACCGAAATATTTTTATTGAATAGATACATTAGTCTTATAGCAATTTCATCTTTTAGTAGTTTGGTTTTAAATCAAAATTACTGGTTAAAATATGTCATCCAAGTAAACGAAATTGCGTACGGTTTATTAAATTGATAATTACCATTATTTTCGTGGAAGCCACACCTTTCACCGTCAATTCGGATTATAATGTAAGGGTAGCCCTAAATAGAGCCGTTCGTGTTAGGAATCAGTGAGAGACCAGGCCAGATGGTTGACGTTATTATATCGGAATACCGATGAGCTTAATAACAGACGCCCAGTAAATAAATTACTTTTTCGTTTTTATTTCTTTACTAGGTTTTGTCCGCGTTTCTATTAATGAAAGAATGTTTTAGATCGGTTCACTAGTTCCTGAGATTAGCCCTACATAGAAAATCACAAACTCACACACTTTTACCCCCTAAGTAGGAATACTAATCTTCGGAAATACTCGGAATAGATGAAGTCTTTTGTCTTCGAGTTCCAAATTCGAAACAGAGAAAAAACAAAACACGGGGTTACTATTTCGAGGCTTTTCCAGGTAAGATTTCATGTATTTGCGCCAAAATATGGCTGTTGCACAGAGCGCCACAAAAGCATACCGAGTAGGTAGAGTTATGGCTACACAAGAATTTACTGTTGGTTTCGTCAATCCAAGCAAACCACGTAAAGATCCTAAAGCAGTATAAGTGGTCATCACCTGTGCCTTTCTTAGTCCACTACCTTGCCACGGTCAACACTCCCAACTTTACTCTACCTGGCATCACTGCGTTTAGCAGCCCCATCGTCATCATCAGCCAGAAGACTGCTGAACATAGGCCTTCCCCTTTAACCTCTACACTGAACGAAAGCCTGCCTTTTGCATCCACTGGATGCCCGCGACTCAGCCCAGCCTCACTTTTGATTAATTACCGCTGTTCAGACATCTCATAGGAATTGGTTAACTTGCGTAAAAGAAACTGAATGTAAAGCATAGAAAGGATGTAGTGGCCATTACAATCGCAGCTGTGGATTGAATGATTTCGGCTCATCACATTTCCCTATCACGTACGTACTCAAAGTACTTACGTTCTGTGGTTGGTGTGGTCAAAGTAGATAGTGATCGGTAGAAATTCATAAAAAAAATAATTGACAAAGGCCTCAATTTTAAAGTACAGGCTAAAGTTATCTTTGCAAGAATCTGTAATTTCCAAATCGTATGCACAAGACAGGTGCAGTCTGCGTTAAGTACGCTGGTGGACTTGTTTTTATTGTATGTTCTTTGGATAAGTAAAAATTTTGTATGCATTGGCGAATTATTTATTGTATTGGTGTGGATTTTGGGTAGAGTTTTTTTTTTTTTTCATGTACGGAGCTGGAATTTGTAGGTACCTACCTAACTAACATTATGTACGTTCGTTACTCATGAATGGAAAACACAGGAAATGGCGTATACCTACTCGTACAATTGTTTACTACGAAGTGTCAGAATACTTGTTTTTTTCTATAATATTTTACAGGCATTTTTTTTTTCATTTATAGTATGAATTGGTCGATTTCCTGTTTTCTTTTTTTTGTCGTCAATAACCATGCAATGTTGCAAAAGTTGCAATGTATTTTGATTGCTACGTGTCGAGTTTGTCATCAAATTCAAGGGTTTACGGTCTATTTTTCATGTTGCTGATCAGTAAACCAACACTGTACATTTAAGTCCCATTTGTACCGGGTGCAGTAGGTACTGACTGTGCCAGGCGAAGATCAATAAGTATCTCGCACATCTGTCGATACGGCAGGTGTTGCACACACCACCTGTTTCCCATTTTTTGTGCATATCCTTCCACCGCTCGTCGCATGGTATACCTACTTAAGGAAGCAATGATTTAAAAACGTTCAATATTCGAGGTCGTACAAAAAACAATTTGCAAGCAGGTTGTTTTTGTACAGAGAAATGTTAATGTCAATGTTGTTTGTCCACCCATTTCTGCGCAGAGCGTTTGGAATAACAATAATAGTAAGTGTGGGCGCGGCTGTTACGTTTTATAAGTAGGACAGTGTGAATAAAAATGTAGGTCATAATCGCCTTTTTCGTTTAAGATCTTAAAATGACCTAACCCGCCCACTCTGATCTGTTCCTCCGAATGTGTCGGATTAGATAACATTATTCAATTGTTTTGTAAAAGCATATTCAAGGACACGAAAAAATTCTTTCTACATAGAATGGTCACATGGAAAATGCGCTCAAATAGTTTGGACATAGATTAACAAAAATCTCTAACATTTCTATTAACCTAGCACTGATAAATTAATGTATGTCCTAACCGCCAAAAAAAACATTTAGATAGGTAGGTACTTAGAGCTTTTCTCATCAACGTCGTACGCGGAGCTTTGTTGGTGTTTAAGAGAAACGCACAATGTGGGATCGGTCGGCGTGTAGTTACGATATGTGTCATCGCGGCGACCGGCGGCGCCTCGCGTGGCGTGGGTGCGGGCTCGGCCAGAGCGGGCATCGGCTAGTAGCTAGTAGAGTGCAGGCAGGGGTTCCTGTATGGTAGAGCGAGGGGATCGCACGCACACCAGCGCACCCGGCCCGCGCCCAGGGAGCGCGAGGGCGCACACACGTGCGCGCTCTACAATGACCGGGAGGGTCCCCCCTGCCTGGTCTGGCATGCTCGCTGTGCCGCCGCCTGCCTGCCGAGCGAGCGTTCATGTCATGCCTCATTTTGTAATACAACTCACTTCACTCTGCTCTACTACTCCGAGCCGAGCGAGTAGTAGTGGTCGGGACACCGCGCGCTCGACGCGTATTCCGCACAGTGATCAAACCGTCCTTTGTTACCAAAGCACTGTTTATTAAAACTTAAACGCCGTACAGCAAAATAAAGTTTAGTGAACGGACGAGGTCACCACTTCGTCATAGGTACCTAGTATTTAAACAGTCGGTGTGCTCCTGTCGCAGTGCCGCGCAGACTCCGAACGCGGTGGAAATAACAAACTCGTTTCCGTACTTGGGATTTATGTGAACTTATACGCAACTTGGAAATTTAAATTCCAGTTTTGGGATATTATCTCAGTTTAGCGTGAATAAGTCCGCTCCATCCGCAGTGCGCACGGTAGCATGAGGTATTTGTTTGAATTAAACACTGAGTAGAATGCGCAACGTGTGGCGCCGGCCTTTTGGCACACTTTGCTAACAGCGTAAAGTGGTGGATCGTGAGTCATTGCACGCTGGCTGCAATGTAAACGAACGAAATGATGGATGTGCAACTCAACGAGCCGACCAAGTGGCAGCGCGGAGGCTTTCTGTCGTCGCTCAACAGAAGCTTTCGATTGGCCGCAGGGAAATCTAGAAGTGTAAACAACTCTCCCACAGAACACAAAACTATGGAGCAAAGTCTGGATACGTCCGCCACAATGGTATGTAACTGCGATAACGTTTGAACTTCGCTTGCACTCGGTCTGATATCTCCAGCCTTGCTTTCTTGAAATGAGTAGGTACCTATTTTTTTTTTGCTTGTGTTTGACCGCCAACTCGCCTGATGTTAAGCGATGATACGGTCTACGAAGGGAGCACGCTTGTTTTAATCATGTTCAAGCGATTTAATTAGTAAGTTCGAATAAAACGACTTTTTAGGCAGCCTAAAGGGCGCTGACATGGTTTGTTCTTGAAGAAAACCGAACCGAACCATAAAACAGGACCTAGAATTTAACATGTGATCTGACACACGGTAGCGCTTAAATAGTTAGCTTATTATAGTATATTCCTCTTATTAATGACTACGATGAGATTTCGTCTTCGTATTCCCTTATCATCAAAATATTGATACACTCATTCCCCCATTTCTGAAATCATGTAAAACTAAGTTTCCGCGATACAGGCCTAGCCAATCTCTCGTAAACATGAGAATAGAATAAGTCTGGTTGTACCTAATTATGTTTAGGTCAAAGTAAATTAATATATTTTATTTTTTTTACTTTTTTATAAACCTAAAAATCGTTCTAAGAATCCAAACCCCTCCTTCTCGCTTTGTAGTCGAAATCCGCAAAAAAAAAACTTAAACAATGTGTAACTCAGAACAAGAAAGTTCAATTGGTTTGGATAAAAGCTCACGCATGACTAGAGGGGAATGAAAAAGCCTAGGATAATAATATCGTAAGTATAGTATGAAATCTTTAGAAAAAGCAGATGATTTGTAAAGAACGCGGCTACTAAAAACAAGGCCATATTTTGACAAATATCCGGTTACATTTGTCGAGCGACAAATCCGTATGGGTACGCCAATTTAAAAAAAAAATCGTATGGGCACGCTTGACGAATGGAGTCTGCGATATAAGACCGCAAAATAAGAATGAGCAAACTGCAGCGGTAACAAAAAGGGTTTCTTCCCCAACCCAATAGTCTTACCTATTTGGTCTTATAAAATAGTGAGGACACTAAAGTTAGAAAGCGTTCTGACGCAAATAATGACAAGACATGGTGGGTTCTCCGAATACTTGCATCGCTTCAACTTAGAGAGAGTGCCCATCATGTTATTGTGAACTGGACAAGGCAGAAACACTCTGCCACGTTAAAGCCCGGTGTATGGAAGACAGCGATACGAATTGGAGCAAGAAATAGGAAGCACAGTCGTATAATAGGTACATAGTTGAAAATATTTATGATATGAACAAAAATTCCAGAAATAAGTTTATTAAATATATTTATATATTTAACAAACACAATATTACATATACAATATAAGAAAATAAATTAAGTAGATCTCGTGGGCCAGGCCATAGGCGCTTGGAATTATTTAAAATACTCTCCTCCTTGCGTTGATTCCCAAAATGAAGGGGGTCGTGCGTGGCCCATAAGGATATCAACTTCTTCTGTATGATATTCCGCCGTCTTTTTCGGCTTTCAGCAGCATCAACCGCTTAGACAACGTTAATGCCCTCAACATCAACGTTGCCGACCGAAAAAAGGTGCGGAGCTGATCTGATTGTCGCCAGGCTTATAGGCAATATGGCCAAATAACTCAAACTCTCCGAAGACACGTGTTTGAAAGCCTCGGCTTCTTGTCGACTTTGAGTTATTTGAGAAGACATTGATTGGTTCTATGCTCAGTCCATGGGATATGAAGCATTTTCCTCCAACAACACATTTCAAAGGCGTCTATATTATAAGAATCCAAAACCCACACCTAATAATCAGTCGTATCTATTACGAACTTCGCAATTGTGTGTAGTTTCAATTTGGGAATTTGGGTTGCATTTTAGCCTTTAATTAACAAATACATAATCAAAGATTATTGTTTGTATGCGCGCGGCTTACCTATATCATAGCCTATATTAAATCATAGACATAAGCAATAGATAAGTTTATATTGCTATTTTATTTGTATATATGAATATTTAATTATCTGCCAAGTACTTTGTGCCCAAACTGAGTGTTACTTATATTGGATGTATAAAATACTACACAGAGTTCATTGTTTCAAATACAATGCAATCCCAACTATGTTTTGGGATG
Organism: Agriopis marginaria; assembly: GCA_932305915.1. Taxonomy (NCBI): domain Eukaryota; kingdom Metazoa; phylum Arthropoda; class Insecta; order Lepidoptera; family Geometridae; genus Agriopis; species Agriopis marginaria. The sequence continues at coordinate 15,555,607 of OW029916.1, read as the reverse complement.
TGTTCCCGTATGTGCATGTGTAATTAATGCCGTACGTATAAGGATACCAATTCATATTCATTACACCACGTAGCCACAGGCGCGTATAATATGTATTAGGATTAGTATCCTGGGGCCTGTTCAGGGTTGCTTCTACGGATTCAGTTGACTGTTCTGACATTGTTCTGTATCGACTAGGTTTCAATACGTAATGCCTTTAAGTAGGCAGGTATAGCAACCAGTATATCAGTATAGCAGGAATAGCAGCAGCGGCCTTTCAGTTGGCTTACGGCGTTTACAGATAACTAGCTTCTGCCCGCCCGAGTTATGAAGAATATACCTATATTTCTATTGGTAAAAGAATTTTCAGAATCGGCTTTCTAGTTCCGGAGATTGCTCTATGCATACGTACAATCTTATAAACTACGTCATTATAATATAAGTAGTGTAGATTTCTGAGAAATAATTTAGTTACCTTTGCATCTCTATCCGCCTTGACTGCAGCAACTCTTCTTTAACGTCACAATATAAACTTGTTAGGTACCCACATAATGTACATAATATCTTCTCTCTGGATCTTCTCAGGCAGCCCTTACTACCTAAGTTAAGTTGGAATACAACTTCAGGATTCAGCATCTTACGAGAAGCAGTTAAAACAGATTCATGGCTCTGAACACTCATCCAGGTGAGCAGGTGAGCACGGGAAGAACAACGGCGTGGTATTGGGAAGGAGGCCAGCAAAAGTTTTTCTGAATCTCAGTGCTCTCATTAAAAGGGTCTGGCTACCAAGGAAATTTTATTGGGTGCAATTATAACCTCGTTGATTCATCTGAAACTCACGCATGGAATCCCTATAATATATGCAGCCGGGTTTTACTAGTATAATTTCCCTATTCGTTAAAAAAGCTTCAGTCTTCTTCTACACTTCTCTCGTCAAATTTCAGCCTAATATTTTGTGTTTTACCTTATTCTATTTCCTATATCCTATTTGTTTAAATTGCTTACATAGATACTACGTATTTTTATATAAATGTGTGTTAACTATTAACTCAAGGGTTCATCTGAAAACTGTCGCTGATAGTCCTTGACTTTCAGCATTAATGCCGAGACGGATCCATTAGAACTGATAATCACTGATTGTATCCTTTAGGCCGCTTGCAGACCATGCGTAGTACAAGTAGCAAGTACAAGTTGCAAGTAGCTAATACGCATCGTCTGCATGCGGCCTTATATAAAGTTTTTTGAAGCAATGTCTAAGAAAATGTATTTGCTTTCATTCTTTTACTTTTCGTACAAAAGTTTTCATTTACTTGTTTCAGGGCCTGAACTCTTCCAACGAGGGTGCTTCAGCTATAAGGCCGTTGGAGATTGTGGCACCTCGCATCGATACCTATCGGTTTTCGATGGCCAACCTAGAAGAGACTCAAGATGCAGATCTCGACGCGATCCTTGGCGAGCTATGCGCTCTAGACTCAGAATACGACGAAGAAATATCCAGGGTATCTTCCAGTAAGTATACCGTTAATTCAAAACTAGTACGACTACATTTATTTTTTTGATCATATTTGTAATTAAAATGTCTAGTCTCTTTGATCCAAATTTCAACGATAAGATTCTTTCTTTTTAGCCAGAAACAAATTTATTTAACTAAGGTGTTGCACTAGAAAGTTGGAATCAAAGCACTTCGTACGGATACTTAGTAGTGCAGTTTGGTACTGCCATTTGAAATGAAAGAAACTATCCAAACAAATGTTCAGCAACAAACCATGACTACTATCATCTGTAGTTCCGATCCGAAGTAGGCCTACAGTCGTGAAACGTGACCTAAGACATTACTGTCACTTCCGTCCCGCTTTGAGCACATTATCGCAGACTGGTTCTCATTTATATCAATGGTACACCACACGACTCTGTGTCATTTGGCGAAATTTCTCGTTTAAAGATAAGCATAACATGGACCTCGTGGCGCAATCACGCGCCGTGTCGTGGCGGCGATTATTATCGCGCCCCATGAAATATGAACCTACTTACTGCTTAAAAATGACCACCTTTCTACATGATTGAGTACCTGTACCCACTAGTGAGCTAGAAATAAAATATGCCTTTTGTCGACCGAGCTCAGTGTTTGACCAATCTCTCGTTTGATACGGGACCGGGGCGCGGGGCAATTTTTGTCCGATTGCCCGAAGAGAAGAGTAATGTTTTTCGGACGTATGTATGTTTGTTTGTATTTTTTATGTTTCTATATTACATCCTTAGCCTGAGCAGCTTGACCGATTTTGATGTGTGAAGTGTAGTTAGATTCGGCTTGATGCCCAGAGTGTCGTAGACTACATACATTTCGGGTTCTTTGTTTTTCTTTTAACTTGTTATACTTTTTACACTATCATGCCTGTTACACTATCATGCCGGCATACCTACTTAAAATATATACCATTTGTCCAATTATAGTTTTGTAAAAACTGAAAGAGTAATAACTGAAAAGACGTACTAGTACGACGTTTGTATGTAGAGTATGAAAAAATTTATGACGCCCAAAATATGTATATGAAAAAAATTGAATGTATATGTCCTTTTAATGCAAAGATTGACCAAATGTGTATACGATATTTATATAAAAGCGAAATACCCACTTACTCAGTCACTCACTGACTGACTTAATAATTATGAAATCTCGAAAACTACTTGACCTGAACTGAAGTTTGCCAGATAAATTTCTTATAGAGGGGTATTATAATAGAGGTCGTTACAAGTGATTTTGCGAAAGATCCGAATTAAGAGTGGCAAAAAAGCGTTGAAAGTTTATTTGAAAATTTGCGCTTATACGAAGTCAAAGGCACGAAAAAAAAATGGTATCACGTAAGTTCTATAATACGTAACTATTTGGTATTTTATGGGTCTCTTTGTTTAACAGAAAGGGAACGGTCAGCAGAAGGACAGAGACAAGAAAAGGATACCAACGATGCAGCTTCAAGTATCACTCGCACTGACTCCCCTGACAATGACTCCGCCTTTAGTGACACCGTTAGTACCTTTTACCAATTTACTTTCAACGCCTATTCTTTGGACAGTCTGTAGTCTATAGGAGCTTGGCTAATATATAAAAGCTATTCGTTTTTACAGGTATCTATGCTCTCTAGCGAATCGTCCGCATCAAGCAGTGCCAGTTCCAAATGCAAAGCACTCAAACTAAACCTGCATCAGTCCCAAAAGGTACAAGCAATAACGTTTATTCGACCTTTCATAAACACGATTTATTTCCCAACTTTGAGAACTAAACAAAATGTCTTTCTGTAGGACGCCAGTTTCCAGCAAAAAGCAGACAAAATAAAGTTGGCGTTGGAGCGAATGCGCGAAGCGAATATCAAAAAGTTGTTTATAAAAGCGTTTTCTACTGACGGCTCCTCTAAAAGCTTATTGGTCGATGAAAAGATGACTAGTGGTTACGTAACTAGGCTTCTTGCAGACAAAAACCATGTCACCATGGAACCGAAATGGGCAATCGTTGAACATTTGCCTGATCTTCACATGGGTAAGTTTGGTTCCGAAATAAACCAAACAAATTCTCTTAAATAAGTCTTAGTAGCATTTATTTATGTTAGAATCTAAATGTTATCAATGTTTTTACAGAGCGTGTCTATGAAGACCATGAGATGCTAGTCGATAATTTAATGTTATGGACACGAGAGTCCAAAAACAAAATATTGTTTGCCGAAAGGCCTGACAAAATTTCCTTGTTTCAAACTCCGGAAAAGTTCCTGTTGACTGAAGATGACCGTGGTAAGAATGGTATTGCTAATATTGCGGACAAGGAATCCGACATAACTCCATCCTTTTTTGAGTGTTTACTCACTTTTGAACTTTTCAGGGTGGTCCAGTGAGCATGACGAGCATTCAAGACAAGTGATAATTGAAGAGTTTTTCGGGCAAAGCAGTGCGGCTACTACAGTACCGTCGGTGTCTGGGCACCCTGTACCCCCCATGGAGGGATCCCTCTATCTCAAACACGATGCCAAAAAAGGATGGAAGAAAATCTACTGTGTTCTAAGGCCTTCTGGTCAGTAAATTAGAAGCATGCATCGTGTGGCCACACTTTTTAAATTGTAGATTTAAGCATTGCGAATGGCATATTGCGATTTATATGTTGATCTATTTTAACTCATGTTTTAAAAATATCTTGTTTGTCACTAACATAGGTCTATACTACTCGCCCAAGGATAAGGTGAAAACCCTTAAAGATCTGGTCTGTCTTGCGACGTTCGACAACAATGAGGTGTACATAGGTCTTAATTGGAAGAAGAAGTACAAGTCGCCCACCGATTACTGCTTCGCGATTAAGCACCCAAGACTGCAGCAACCAAAGAGTGTAAAGTTTATAAAGTTTCTGTGTGCGGATGACCAGCGAACGCTGGAGAGATGGGTGACAGCCATGCGAATAGCAAAGGTTTGTAATAATCATCAACGTATTATTTTGCTGGTAATAGTTGATGTCAACCAAATTTAATGTTATGTTCGGATATGGTTCAAAATGACAATTTCTAGAATAATTTTTTGCTCTCCTGAATGAAATGTATTCCTACTTTGATGGCATTTCTTGCATTCGTCAGTGCCTTTCATGCTCCCACTGATGGGATACAGGTCTTCTCTCAGAGAGAGAAGATGATGATGATGAGCCCTAATCCCATGCTGGCCCAGCGCATGTTGATGAATGTCATATGCCTTTGAAATTATGAGGTTCTTGGACATACCGGTTTCCCCACAATGTTATCCTTCACCGTTTTTTGAGCGATCGCATCGAAATTGTACATAATTTATTTAGGTACTACATTAGTTATTGGTGCAGGGCTGAGACTCGAACCGGATTCCATCAGATTGTAAAGCGCATCTACACGGCCACCAAGTGTTTGTTATGTCGACTTGACGATAGTCTGTGCTATTTTCCCGCCAACATATTTTTTTATTACTTTTATTTAATTGAAAGTTTCTTATAATTCCAGCATGGAAGACAATTGCTAGAGAATTACCGATCGCTTGTAGAGGAGCTGACGCAAGAGGACCTCGACCATCTTGCTCATGCTCGATCTTGCTCGGTAAGTTTTCTAGTCGACAGTCAGGGGCCTTACGGACAACTGCTATTGCGGCACCTATCCGCTCAGTTGGAAAATCACGCGACCGCAAACCGTATCTGGGCGCGATAAGGATCACGTTCACGCGTGATTTTCCAACTTAGCGGATTAGGTGCCGCAATAGCAATTGTCCATAAGGCCCCTGTTAGCAAAAAATTGTTTATTCTGTAACCCCCTTATTAATAAACGTGGAGTAGTCTTGGAATAGTTACGCCGTGTTTTGTCTTTTTCTCTCTTTCAAATTTTGAACTCGATCGAAAAAGACAAAAGGCGGTGTAACTATTCCGAGGCTAGTCTACGTTTATTAATAGGGGGGGGTTTGTGTATTATATTTGAAAAAATTGCTAGGTCTATTTACAGGGTTCCGTACCCAAAGGGTAAAAATGGGACCCTATTACTACGCCTACGATGTCTGTCTGTCTGTCCGTCTGTCTGTCCGTCCGTCTGTCTGTCCTACCTATTAACGGCTATATCTTTCGAACCGTAATAGATAGACAGTTGAAATTTTCACAGAATATGTAATGTTACGGCGGATTAACTAAGAAATTATAAAAACTCAAAAAAATCAAACGAAAGGGGGAACACCCATACAACAAACGTATTTTTTAACGTATTTTTGTATTAGCTCTAATGTAAAAACGATAATACGTACAAGCGTCAATGTTGGCACGATTGTAGTACACACTCTAAAGTATAACAACAAATAATAAATAATGGCCAAGTGCGAGACGATGCCAAATTTCTGTTTATTGCCAAGTTATTATGCACGAGCGCCTGTAGCACAACTTTTATTCTATACGGGTGTAAGGGGAACACTTTCGAAGCCAAAAGAAGGTAATTGTACTCATCATTATGAACAACTTTTACTATGGGACCAGCCCTGAAATCGCGAAAAAAATATCAGCTGTTCTATAGAAAACGGTCATTGACACTAAACAAAATGTATGGAACAGCTGTTTTTTTTCGCGATTTCAGGGTTGGCCCCATAGTAATAGTTGTTCATAATGATGAGTACAATTACCTTCTTTTGGCTTCGAAAGTGTTTCCCTTACACCCCGTATAGAATAAAAGTTATTCATAATGATGAGTACAATTACCTTCTTTTGGCTTCGAGAGTGTTCCCCTTACACCCCGTATAGAATGAGAACTCCCATAAAAGATGTTTGAAAAACCAGACTAAGCAAGATAAATGTTCTTTGTAGATCACTTCGATTCCCACCAAGACAAACAGCGCGAATCCAGTTGAAAGCAACAGCCCCGCGCAGTCTACATCCTGCAACGTTAGTGTTGCTAACTCCGACATTAGCATTGGAAGTGGAAGGTTGGTAATTTTATGTACTTTGAAGAAAATATTATGTGTACCTATTAAATACCAGGGCCTTACGGCCACCTCTTACAGGCGGGCTCGAAACAGCGCAGTGCGGAAAATCACGCGAACGTGGTTTGTCGCACAACTTTTCGCTATCACCGGGCTTTTCAAAAAAAGTCAAATAATTGTTTTTTTTTTTTTGGTTCCGTACCTAAATGGTATAAACAGGACCGTATTACCGTATTACTAAGCTGTCCCTGTTTGTCTGTCCGTCTGGCCTACCTATTAACGGCTGTATCTTTCGAACCGAAATAGATAGCTAGTAGAAATTTTCACAGAATATGTAACGTTACGGCGGATTAATTATAAAAAAATAACAAAGTCAATAAGTAAAAACGAAAAGGTATCCCCGTACAACAAACGTATTTTTAACGTATTTTTGTATTAGCTCTAATGTAAAAACAATAACACGTACAAGCGTCAATCTTGGCATGATTATAGTATTATAAGTACACACTCTAAAGTATAACAACAAATAATAAATAATGACCAAGTGCGAGTCGGTGACAAATTTCTGTTCATTACCAAGTTATAATTGTGTTATACTCGAGCATCACTGTAGCAAAATAATTAACTGTGGCTGCGTTGCAATTGCTTCGACAATTTTGGAGGGCCTTATAATAAATGGTAATTCGGTTATCTGGACAACGTTATTGTATTTTGTGGTGGTACGGAACCCTCAGTGCGCGAACCCAACTCGCACTTGGCCGGTTTATTTAAATAGTTTTATTCGTTTTTTTTTCTCTCCAATTGTTTTTGCTCCCAAGATATTTAAAGCTTTGTTATGTAAAATGGTAATATCATTATGTAAGCATCTTGATAACATAATTTTAGTACCTGGGGCCTTACGGATCCACGCGACCGCAAACCGTATCCGGGCGCGATAAGGTTCACGTTCGCGTGATTTTCCAACTGAACGGATTTGGTGCCGCAATAGCTGTTGTCCGTAAGGCCCCTGAGCCAAACCTTAGCGCTGCTGGCACCGTTGGCGCTATTGGCGTTTTTTCGGAATTCGCGTTTTTCGGAATCCGCCCAAAGGGGGGCCTATTTTTAAGTGTACCTATCTATTCAAGTTGAAAAAAAAACAAATGGGATTTACATCGAGCTATAGGTATGTAAGTATGTACTAAGTACCTACATATAACTCAATGGAGATTTATTGAAATTAGTTGACCTTATCCCATTATGATTATTCTTGTCCTTTTTTGTGTTTGCTTGCAAACTTTGTTTGGCTGGCGATTGCGAATTCTTTTTATCAATATTTTATTAAAGCCTAGGCAAAATATTACTATGCTATTATCGTCTATACAACATTTGGTATATAAGTTAATGACGTTTTCTATTATAATCGTACCTAAAATCGTTACTCATAACCATCGAAAGCTCTTGATTTCCTATGTATATACCTACCACATACCTACGTTATGTCATATGCCTAGTATGTCTTATGGCATTAATAATAACCTTAGAGGTTTTTAATTGCTGTTATATCATATAAATTACTTTTAAATAACTTACTACTTAAGTACTTACTTTTACTAACTTTTACTTTTAAACTACAACTTTTTTAAATTATAAATAAATCAAAAAATATATACATCTCAAATACAGTTTAAACTCTTTATAATGTCGTTCGTTATAACGAAAAACTCTCTATAACATAGAAATTAGTTCAATTTGGCTGGTTTACTACATAACCTTTACATTCACACCACACCACACCAGCAGCCATTAAACGTCCATTGTTGGACAAAGGCCTCCCTCGAGAGGCACCTTTGCATTCATTCACTCTTTATAATGCAACGGTCATTCTCTATTACGAAGAAATATTTTCATATTTAGACATCAACAACATGTTTAAAAATGCAAAAGCTTTTATAATCAGCCTCGGAAACTAGCCTTCTGAGGTCCCAAAATTTCTAAGAAAGACACCTGAAGTCATAATCAACCGTCTCGCTTATGTTATTGTTAATTTCCTTAACACGTGTGCCATTATTCTTAGATTACATTGTCTGTAGGAAATTTTGTTACTAAACGCACCATCGTTATACCTATCGTGTATTATCAGTCGTAAACCAACTTAGAACTGTCAAGATGCCTGGTCATCGGTTAAGATGGTTTATTTTTTCTCTTCCCTCACTATAACGAAAACTCTTTATAACGAAAAAAAAATGCTCGGTCCCTTGAAATTCGTTATAAAGTGTTTACACTGTACTTCTAAAAAATCCACCAACAACATAGACAACATAGACATAATTATAATTATTATTTCAGTATGAATTGAGTCTTAACAATTTGGATAATTTACGTTAAATCACTGATTTGTGGTTTCATGTTCGACAGACATTCTCGCGCCTCTTCGTCCAGCTCGAGCGGTTGCCTTTCCGATGGCGGAACCGCTTCTGAAAGCGCATTTGACTGCGAGTTTCCTATGGGTAAGTTATAAAATAAATTACACTAGTATAAGCAAAGATTTTGTTAGAATAGTATGAAATAATTATTAGTTAACGAGGTGAAACGTGTCTTTTCGTGTTGTTTCCAAAACTCCATTGGAGCCTCTTGTAAAATCTCCACCACTTTACAGGGGCATGAGTTTGACTGGACCGTGACTTGGTGTAATTCTTACATGAATTCATGACACCACTAGTTTTTTTTTTTAAATTAAATTTCACGCGTTTTATGATCGGAGGCTTCTTGACATGTGGCGGGGCGATAGAAATAGGGGGATAGTACTGGCACCCTATTTTTGGTATCATTTTACGATACGCTACTAGGAATCTTGATAATTAGTTTCTCATTTGAAGTATGATATTAATACGAATATACTACAATGAGCCCTTGGGGACTGGGAACACACCTCATTTTCGAAAATCTTTCAGAGTGCCTGGCGTGACCAAAATGCAGGCGTGTTTCTGGCTCAACGCATAAGCATTGCCATTCATCATGGTAATGCCGCCAGCATGCTGGGTACACTGCCAACTGTGAAACTGTGTGAACTTATAGTAGGCTTGAGCATTTGGACTGTCTTTAGACCTTCAACGGTCTAGGGACAGTCTGTTATTGTAGTGCCAGTGTTAGTTTGTATTTTGTTTCGTTAATAAAGGTATTTGCACCAATGACTGTTTTAAAAAGGGGGAAGACGCGTGGCATCCAAACATTGTACCCAATAAATATGGCTCTGTTTGTTCGATTGTGACTGAAGTGGATTGTGTTGTGTCCCGGAGCCGGAGCCTATATTGTGCGGTCCACGTCAAGAAGTTCTTCCGGTATCCGTAATAAACCTAATTCTACAATTTCAGGTACGATAAAGCGTAAGCCATCGATGAAGCCAAACATCCCGCTGACGTGGATGACGCGGCAGCTGAAGGAAATGGTGGAGAAGGGCGGAGACGGGCCTGAAGAGGAAGAGGGCGGGGACTCGGGCACCCTGACCCGGAGGCCGCGTGCCTCCCGCACCGACGACTCCACTCTCAAGCGGCACCATACCAGCATCGGTGAGTACTCGATATATACATACACAATAGTACATACATAGACTATACTCCGTTCATTATTTTTTTATATTTTATGTAAAGAAAGAAATGTCACGAAATTTCACTGTCAAAGTGTCATGCCAGTTGCTCAAAACATTTTTCACTTATGAAATATATTTTACTCTATTTTCCTCGGCTTGGCTCTCGCACGGTACAGTGGGGGATATTATGATAATAATTCAAAAAATGTATAAAAAGATTGTAATAGATGGCATTATTATAGAGGCGTTGACTATTATGATAGAGAACATAGAGGGCAAATCTAACGTTTGCCAGAATTTTTTAGAACCCCTACTGTTCTACCAGTATGATAAAATATTTTTAATCAAAAATATATTTTTTTATCATTACATTGTATAGAACAGATATTACGTTAAAATAAATAGTACAAAACGATTTTTATTTTGTAACTTCGCACGGGTAATTTACGTGCTAAGCCAGGGCGGGTCACTTGTTACATATATAAACCTTCCGTGAAAAATTATCTAACTGATGGTGAAAACCGCATCAAAATCCGTGTGGTTTAGGAGGAGTTAGCGGCCATACAGACAGACAGACGCGGAAAGTGACTAACTTATACTATGTAGAGAAGAAGAGATTGTTCTTAATAGTTACGTCTAGAAAAACATAATAAAATACTTGTTGGTCAAATATTGTAAACTACCATTATGAAAGATATTTTTTGCACTGGTAACCCCTTTGTTTACATAAAATATCTATATAGATCATGAATCTTTTTTACTATCAATAAGTATACGTATCCATATCGTGTAAGGGTAATTAATTGTTGTCTGTGTTTTGACAGAGTCATCTGAGAGCGCGGTGGTTGGTAGCTCAAGCTCTGGGCACCTGGTGTCGAGTCCCTCGCGTGTCGAGCCGCCCTCGCCCACGTACGGGCACTACGACGCGCGGGAGTCTTCCTGCCGCTACAGCAGCAGCGACAGTGGCTCCGCGCTCTACGGCTACACCTGCGTGTACGACACGATACAGCGCGCACCGGCCGCCACTACGGACGAGCTGCCTCCGCCACCGCCCGCGGAGGACGTCCCGGATGGCATGTTTAGCTCCACGTTGAGCCTGGACTCGCTGCCCCCGCCGCCGCCGCCACTCGCCGCCGAGGAGCTGTCCGGCTCGCAGCTGAGCCTGCCACCGCCGCCGCCCGAGCACGCGCTGGAGCCGCCCGCCGGCCGTGTCTCCGATATCCTGAGTCAGCTGACAGCGCAGCAGGCTGAACAGGCGGCGCGCGCGGGTCAAGCGCGCTCTTTCCCCAGACAACCGTCCCTCGACAGCGTTGCTTCAGAAACTTCACGCTCCTCCTCCCTGCACTCCGACAAGAGTCTAAAGAACCAGAACATCGCTTACGGCGCCTGTCTCGTCGAGCTGCAGAACAAGAAACTCAACAGTAGCCCTTCGATTCAGAAAAAGCTAGGCTCTGAGCTGGCGAAGGAGCGGACGGGCTCTATAAAAAAGGTGAACTTCGCCGACGACCTCCCGACCTGCTCCGATAAGAAGAATAAGAAGATTTCGTTCAATCTGAAGGAGCCACCGCCGCTCTCCCCGCGCAAACCACCGCCGCCCAAACGAAATGAGAGCACGCGCCTCACGTCGCCGAAGAAGCTCGCTGACTCCAACAGCAACCCGCCGAAAGAGTTCTTGAAAGACCTCCAGAGGGTGATGCGGAAAAAATGGCAGGTCGCGCAGAAGTGCAAGCTAGAGCCGGCGACGACGCCTCACGAGGTGCTTGGCTTCCGCGAGTACCCACTGTCGGAGGATTATAAAGAGACGAGCGTGTCGATGTGGGTGCAGGAGCACTACGGCTCGGGCGTCGAGGATCCCTTCTACGAGAACGTGTTTGGGCGGGAGACGCCGGTGCACGCGGTGCGGCGCGAGGAGCCGAACCCGGTAAAGAAGCGGCCGCCGCCGGCGCCGCCGCGCCGCAGCGAGTCCACGCACCTCTCCTCGCACCCGGCGCCTCTGCACGCGCTCACCGCCGGAGCCGCGCACGCGCAGCCCACCGTCTGAGAAGAGCCTCGGCCTGCGGGGCCGGGAAAAGTAAACCGTTATTGGGCACGAGTGCTGTGCTTTGACTGGATCGCGTGCGGGAAACGAGACGGAACCCGTCCGGATCGTTCGGTGATCGAAGTTTGAAAGACTTGCGCGTGTTTGTATATTTATCGCTTGTTAGGTGCATATTATACTAATACATGAGTAGGTTTTCTTATATGATTAGTTTTGAGCTTTGCCGGCGCGACACGACTGAGTTAATGTGGACCTACTCGTTCTTGCTCTCTGAGTCGAGAAGACCACGTCGAGGGAAATGTGAAACTTTATATTAGCGACGATGGACATGTTTAATGACTGAAGACCAATTTCGACCTTAAATTGTTTAAATTAATCTGTACGGCGGTGCTATTTTGAAAGAGTATACATAAGGATGGTGTTCAGTTTTGCGACTCCACTTGTAAGATCGGCCCTTCATATAGATAATTGTAATATTTGTAATTATAATAATGACAACCAAAAACGCGGCGCGATGTTTGCAAGTGGACTTGCAAATGAGTATGTTGGATTTTTGACAATTTTATCATTGTGTTCCTGTTACCCGCGTTACAATTTATAATAAATAAATAGCCTCATTGATAGCTATCGAACAGAGTGCAAGGGCTACACTCACACCTATTGCTGATAATTGAGTAAATTAACATAACACGTTGGCTATCCAACATAATTATGTCGAATAATAACGATATTTGTGATAGATTGCCCACAATTAAAACACGACGATTTCGAAAGCAACCGTAAACGAAAACTTTTTTGGGGATTGCACACGATACGTAAAACAAAAGTTTTCAAAAAGTATCAAATAAGAAAGCATATGTATGGCTTACATATTAGAAAAAGTTTACAGCGGTATGCCTCGTAACTAAAGCTATATAAAGATTTGTACCTGCAAAAGCGGAGCTTAGCGAATAGGTACGTACCCTAGGTAGGTCGATGTACGAATATTCGGCTGGTCCAAAATATTTAAACACTTTAAGTGAATGTTAATGTAATTTCTATGATAAATGCCGTAGACTTATATAAGCTGTGTGTTTTGACTTAATGCGGAGAATTTTTGACTGTAATCTAAAGCCCGACGCACATTATAAGCGTGAATTACGCGGCGCACACCCGGCCTTGAAAATGTCAACTCGTAGGTTTACTGTAGTTTCAAATTTGTCCCACCGTCTCACTGCGACTATTATAATGCTAACAGACGCTCGAACGCAGCTGACCTCAACCGCCGTCTGACCAATGGGAGAGAAAGAGAGGGAAATATGATATTCTCACTCTTTCCCTCCCGTTGGTTGGACGGCGGTCCGTAAGCCGCGTTCGTGCATCTGTTAGCACTATTAGAAACTAGTAAATTAGAAACAATTTTGTGAACAATACCCTGTCCTGCGCTCGGCACTCCGATTGGTAGTAGGAGCGGGAAAAATTGCACCCATGTTTCAGATTGTGTATTTTTGGTGGGTGGAGCTGGGAACATTTTACCAACATATTCGGGAAATTTAATTCATTTACAACTAGACTGTACCATGGCCTATTATGCTCAATCAGAGACAAGGGAAAAAATAGGCCCCTTCTACAAAAAAAAATCTTTTTCGGATGCATGGGAACAATTTTTCCCGCTCCTACTACCAATCAGAGTGCCGATCGGAGGACAGGGAATAACCCCAATTTTCAACCTATAGTAAACCTAACTGTAGATTGCCTTTTCCACGGCCGTGTCTACGAAGCGATCACCACGACTTTCCAGTTGCGCGTTGGGCCTTCGACGTTTTATTATGTACCTATAGATACGTTGACCGCGCTCTATATTGGAAAAAGAAATGCAAGGTAATTGCCCGTCATTCTCTTACTCACGCACCGTGTCGGCGTCACTAGTGTCAGTGTAAGAACGCTGTTTTAGTGCAATGATGTTGGCGTATAACGCGTCTAAACATGTATACAACTCGTAGACTGTATAGGAAAAGAATGATAAAAGATACATTAGTAAAATTTACCATTTAGTAGGTATGGATAAAGACAAAAAATACCACCACGTGAATGTTTCCTTAGTAGTGCCATAGACATTATTATAAAATCATGAATTTTGGGTCTAAAAATTGTGTTATATGTACTTGTAACAAGATAATATTCACAAAGATTTAAAATAAATAATGTCTGATCTCAGTGTAACCTGTGATTGCGATGGGAGCGGGTTTTTTTTGCGAAATGTGAAAAGGTAATAGAAAAACTGAAATGATTTTTTAAACAAACGAGGCTATTAACAACGATTGCAGTGATAACCAGTAAGAAAGTTAGATTACAGTACTGTGGTGATTAGTACTTGGTAAAAAAAACATTCCTTCAATGAGAGTGACGATTTAAAAAGTATTAGTTCTGGCTTAGTCGATAGATAGCGATTCATTTGGCATTGTGCAGAAAGTGGCGCCCCACCGCGGCACCGCGCGGATCTAAATCTGGGACACCCGATTCGGAATAGTGTATTAAATTCTGTGACGTGTGTTTTATTAGTGAGATTAAACATAAAAAAATTGCGTTGATCTAGTAGGTAAAGTTTTCCGGTAAAAGCGCCCTGAAAAGCTCATTGAACTGTACAAGATTTAACGTAAATATTTCCATTTACGCCGTCTACTGAACAGATAAATCGGCGACAATGAGCCGGGTGCACATGCGAGCCGTAACATAAATCTTGCACGTTACTGTTTCTAAAAATCATGTACAGAATTTGTTCCATCGTCTCAGACGAAGTGCTGTCTTCAAATTATTTTTATACTACTTGAAAATCTATGAATAGTATTCGTTATTTACAAACCTGCCGCTAGAGCATCGCGAGTCACGTAGGTTTTTTGGCACAAAATAATTTAAAGAGTGCTTGCCACATACCCATATCTTACAGGGACCTTACGGCTAGTTTTTTAAAGTGATTCTGTTTAGGTGATGAGAAAATTTGCGCGACCGCAAACCGTATCTCGGCGCGTTAGGGCTAATTCAAGCCCGCGTTACGAGTTAGCCATAAAGCCCCAGGGGCCTTACGGACAACTGCTATTGCGGCACCTAATCCGCTCAGTTGGAAAATCACGCGACCGGAAACCGTATCCTGAGCGCGATAAGGTTCACGTTCGTGTGATTTTCCAACTGAGCGGATTAGGTGCCGCAATAGCAGTTGTCCGTAAGGCCCCAGGTCTGTGGTGCTCGTAATCTGAAACGGTTACAGTGACGGGCCCCCAAGTGATCTAAGGTACCCGGCTTTACTTCAATCGTAACGCAGAAGTCTGGGATTTTAAAATAAATATACACTATATACATAAGCGATTATTGTAGTTAATATTAATCCTAAAAAAGTACTTCTACCGCACGTCACCACTACTATCGACATATTTTATAAATAAAAATACTCTGATTATTCTGTTTTGCATAATGCTAAAACTGAACACAATAGTGTAGCTAGTGTTACTAATTAATGAATTAAGCTGATTACCTGAATAGTTTAATGTTTTAACTAATAAAGTGTACAATGATATTTGTTTTTTAAAAGGAGCCTTGACTGCCAAGCTAATGAGAGCCTTAATTTTTATAAAACAATAGGTTATAAAAATACTAAGTCGACTTTTGAATATTACACATTCTACTTGTAGGTACTGATTTTTTAGGCTTTATTAAATTTATATTCGATTACTAATTAAAATTAAACACTTCCACGTGTATGTTTAGGAAGCCTTCAAACATGATATTTACTGCTTCTTATTTTATTTATCGGGAATGTGTGAAATCTAGGTGTTGTATAAAATTCCTAGGAAATATATACAACGTCATGCTAATATAGGAAATGAGAAGAACTCTTTGTCATAGGTTCTATATTTATTATATTTCCTAGGAAATATTTGTAATTCCTAAGTGGTACTAGTAAATGTATAAAAATTAGTATTATCCTGTAGAATTAGTGGAAGAGAAATAATAATTTTAAAAGGCGGCTATTGACCTAATTAATGCACGTTATAAAAAATCATAAGACCCATTCATTCATATTTATGAACATTTGTTATTGCGGCAAGCTGGATAAAACTAAGAGTAAAAGTGTGTTTTTATTATAGAAGTTGACAGTCATTAGTCAAAAATTTTTTACTAACTACATACTTCAAAATGAAGAACCTATTTATTTTTGCTGTATTCCGAATTGAACACATTATTGATTGCTGTTTCGAAAATGTATGGAATTCCTAGAAAATACATCACAATTTATTTCCCACATTTCCTTTTGATATCAGGCATTGTATTAATTTCCTAAGAATTATAATGATATAATGACGGATGACACACATTCCCGGTAACATATTTAATGAATAGCAGGGCACGAATGTTTGCATAATAATTATCTACATACCTATTTAAGGTATTAACTATTTACTTAGAATTATTGTCGAGCCTAATGGCTCTCCCGTCATGGTCAGACAGCGTAATGCGCGCTAACCTTCAATGTTTTTGACACCTACACAAATAAACGCAATAACAGAGAAATCCAATAATTGGTAATAATCAATCACATCAAAGTAAAATCAGTCGACTAGGTTTTTCTATGAACTTATTAATATAAGTACTTGTACTTAGGTATAGTTATTACGTCTATGATCTGATATAATGTTTGATTACCAAATAAAGATAGTTCCATGGGGTTTACAGGTAGAAGCTAAACATAGGTGGCTAACATAGCAGGGATATTTTATAATGTAGTTTTTTTATTCTTTCCACCGTAAGAATTTTGGCGTCGCACTTATTGTGCATTTGCCAGTCCCAAGTATTAATTTTTATAAGATTTGATGAATATTTGACACTGGCAAATTCACTAGACGTGGGCCGCTAAAATCTTCGTAAGAGGAAAGAATAAAAAAGGTCTTATTTATGCTGACGCCACTGACAGTTTCCAACTCCCGCGAAAAGGCGTTTCTCACTTGTCCAATCAATGCAATTTATTTCCAATTTCCAACTCAACAGATTACTTAGTATTTCCAGTTCAATTTACCTACTATATTCCTAAGGTGTAGAGTTTAGATTATGCGTGAATCACAAGTGTACAATGTTCGTGATTAGATTAGCCAATGTGCATGTACTTATACTTATAACTTAAGTGTTTAACTATACTAGATAAACATTTCACACTTGAACTGTACTAATGCCTGAGGGTCGAAGTGGCCGACGTATCGTACAATCGGTCAGGAGATCACCCTGGTTTATCGTACCTAAAGGCTCTTGCAGACGATGCGTAATACAACTTAAAAGTAGCAAGTACAAGTAGGCATTCAAACGATAAGTAGCCACTCGCGCGGTGACGCCACAACGCGAGTGTGAGTAAGTATTCACACGTGTGTTCGAACGAGTCGAACGATACGCAGTGGCCGTCGCGCGAGCAGGGCGGGGAATCGAAGTTTCACTTGGCATCAAGTACCAGCGCGAAGTACCACTGTCACTGCCACGTTCACTATGCACACCGTTGCAGACGATGCGTAGTAGGCACTTGCGACTTCTTGTTACTTGTACTATGCATCAACTGCAAGTGCCTTTAGTTCAAAGTTGTCACGCCTTAGCTTTTATAAACTCTAGTAAATGATATACAATTTTGAAACTATTGAACGCCCTGACGTCTCGCTTCGACTCTCCAATCGACTTTAGGCCAAAGGTTCTGAGAAAGGTTGCGGCGCGTCTTGCTGGATTGAATGGTGACACAAGCCTACTTCATCGATGTTTAATATTGTTTCGCTTGAGCGGACAAACAAAATGACCATGGAAGTGCTTTATGTATTTTATTTAATAGATTATTAACAGCTATGCTTTGCAGCTATGTTTCCCAATTTCTTCGTTTGTTGTAATGAAGTGGCAACTGAACAATGACGTAGGCATGTGTCACTCCCGTAATGTCAGAGACCTTGTTGACTGAACTATCTATGTATCTATACAGCTTGTACCTAAAGGTAGCATTCCGATATTGGCGACCGCGACCAGCGACCGAAAACGGCGGCAGCGGCCGCGTCGACCTCAGTATGGATTTATATAGAGTGCTAAACAATGCAAGCGACCCACACGTCACGCGATGCGGTCATATAAATTCAAACTGAGCAGTGGGTCGCGTGATGTTGCTGCGGCCGCCGTTCGCAGGCGCCAAGATCGGAATGCCACCTAGAAGTCTTTGATCATACAATTATAGTCACTATTCATTGTAATTATTTCTTATCTCATCTCATAGGTTGTTTAAGTGTTTTGTGTAATCTTGCTGATTATAAGTAAAAGTAGTTTAGTACTCAAAAATAGTATCAATTGAAGTGTAATAAATTGTAGATTCATTTCCATGATTAGAATTTTTTTGTGATACCTGGCTAATGTACACGAAATTTTTATCTTAACCTTGATCAATATCGGTTTAATAAAGAGTGTTATTTAAACTGATTTTCACACATTTTTTGACCCTGCAGAGCTTGAAATGTTTTTTTATTTTATTATTTTATTGACAGCATGTCCTTATTTTAAGGACATGCTGTCAATAAAAAAATGGATTAAACATTTTTATTCATTTTCTATAAACGGACCATTCAAGCTAACAAAATAAAACAAAATAAATCTAGTTTTTTCGGGTCAAAATGTGTGAAAACAGCCATTGAGTTAAGCCCTTAAACTTGATAATTTACTGTAACTACGAGTACTTATTGTACGTATATGCGTATGTAATATCGTAGGGATATAAATTGACGCTTGCTCTATTTTCATCTATTGGTGAAAATTTATAATTCCGTTAAGAAAATACCGAAATAAATATAAATTCCATCCAAGTACGATCTTTATTGTTACGAAGACTGAAAAAATCGACAATAAGATTGCGTCCAGAGACGTCGTGTCATCATTTGTTAAACACTCCTAACATTTTCTCTCTTGCAACAATTGCATGCCTAATGCATCATTTTAGGATTTTTAAGCACAGGATTAACGAAATTTTGCCATGATAATATGTACATAAGTATTACCTGACTATTTATTTTATAGGTCCGGTTTCTGAGGTACTACTATAAGGTAGCATTCGAGTGCTTAACAAAGCAAGCGACCGCGTCACGCTAGGTGTGGATCGCTTGCATTGTTTAGCACTCTATATAAATTCATACTGAGCAGTAGGTCGAGTAACGCGGCCGCTGCCGCCGGTTTCGGTCGCCGGTTGCGATCGCCAACATCGTAATACTACCTTATCGATAGTTTATCTACTTGATAGCGCTATTGGTTCCATAACTTTACAAATCGCGTTTTCCTAACCGACCACCCAGGTGAACAACTAGTGGTCTGTTAGGAACAAGTTTTCCTAACCGACCCAGGTGGATGGTTTGGGTGGTCCGTTATTAACTAATTTTCCGAACACGCAATAATAAGTTATACTTCGCTTACTATACAATACATATTAGTATAAGCTAGGTACTACATACCTATATTATTGCTTTGATAGTTATAGAACCATCCATTTTGTCTACGGAGACAGATTTTGTTATACGAGGCTTATCTTACACTAGCGGTCAGCCCCGGCTTCACACGGGTATATATAGATATACATATAGCCTATGTCACCCGGGATAGTGTAACTTCCCAACAGTGAAAGAATTTTTCTAATCGGTTCAGTAGTTTCGGAGCCAATTCAATGCAAACAAACAATCAAATATTCCTTCTTTATAATATTAGTATAGATAATAACTTTGTTGAACCAATAGTAATAACTTATCTATGAACCTCAGAAACCGGGCTTTAATCGTTTATTATTGTCTTATAGAAAATGTTAAAATAAGTGTACTAGACAGATTGTTAAGGACGTTTTTAAAGAAACATATTTTTTATATTTTTGCTTTGTTAATTTTTTTTTGCACGTGGGACTACCTGTGTTAAGTAATAGTTAACCGCAGTTAGACGTGAATTTTCCAGTAGGTATATTATTGCATTCTATAACGCTAACTGTTGAGTTTAGAGGCTCTATAGATGGCATAGGTGACAGTTTAAAAGTGCTAACAGATAGAAAATTTTCTCTTTCTCTCCCGTTGGTTGGACGGCGGTCCGTCAACCAAGTCCGTCTCGTCTGTTAGCTACGACGCAGTTAAGTAATTTATTGCACTGAAATACACATACAGAAAGTAAAGTTCTTAGCCGAAGGGACGTAAACGATAATAAGTACCTATTTTTATCATTTTATAATTAACTTTGTCAAATATTTATTAATAATTGTTTAAAAATGTATTTGTCTCCTTTGTCAGTTTTGAGGCAATTATTTAAAAAATAAAATTGAAACAAATACAATTTAAAAACAATTTCTTAGTAGCATCGGGGCCCTGCTACGATGACATAGCAGATAAGCGACACACACACACACTAAACACTATGCAATCGACATAAGGGCTAAATTGGAGTAAATGTGGCATTGCGAACTACATATATAATTGATGTCTAGGTATGTACAACGTAATGCCATGCAAAGTTGTTCGCTCTGCTACATTTTCTCGTTAAATTTATACAAGCCCCAAACAAAAATTACTTAGTTGTTTGGTACATTAATCAAAATCTGTCTATTCGTAATGAAATAGTGTAGGTAGTTAATAAATGTATTTAGTTCATCCAGTTAATATAGGCAACATTTTTATACTGATCAATATCTACTTTGTCATTGCATAATAAGTAAGTAAATTCATACTTTATCAAATGTTTCCACACACACATCTGTAACGAATAAATAAGCGGCAAAAGTATATAACCTGTAGGTAATCATTTTTCACATAATACTGACATATACGTACACTATAACACTGTAAATAAAACATTGTATTACTATATTATATATATATATATATATATGTATACTAGAAATTATGTATGACGGTGAAACTTGGATACGGGTTGATTTGTTTGTCTTTTGTACGCTTTGTTATACTTACCCATATTTCTACCTATGTATCTACCCTGTATTCCACGATTTAGTAAAATCCTAAACAATCTTATATGACGCATTTATTAGTTTTTATTGTACATTTTATGGTTAAATTGTACAGAACAAAATAATTGTAATATTAATTCTTTGTATATTTTTTCAAATATAACGAAATTCCATTGATGTTTTCGGTTTTTATTTGCTGGCGCATTAGAATACCTACATAGATTACAACCCAAAAGATAATTCTACTAATTATCATCACTACATAGTACAAAACAAAGTCGCTTCCCGCTGTCTGTCTGTCCCTATGTATGCTTAGATCTTTAAAACTACGCAACGGATATTGATGCGGTTTTTTAAATAGATAGAGTGATTCAAGAGGAAGGTTTATATATGTATAACTAGCGACCTACCCCGGTTGGTTTCTATTTATGGTTTCTAATGTGATGTCGTAAATAAACACATTTTCTGCGCTTACATTGCAAACGCGACTGAACCCTACGAGATAGATCAAAATAATGTAGGTACTACAGTATTGCACACCTTAATAAGGTCTACAAAAAAGTGCGCGCTGGTACAACCCAAAAGATAATTATCTCTACATAGTATAAATTGAAGTCGCTTTCCGCGTCTGTCTGTATGTCTGTATGGCCGCTAACTCCTCCTAAACCACGCAACGGATTTTGATGCGGTTTTCACCATTAGTTAGATACATTCTCAAGGAAGGTTTATATATATAACTAGCGACCCGCCCCGGCTTCGCACGTAAATTACACCCGTGCGCAGCCGGGCGGGCGGGTGGCTAGTACTAATTATAAAAAGATAAATACACTAACTCGGTTACTGTTTACGGCGGTATTGATCCTCCAAGCCATCAAAAAAAAAAGTTGTATTCAATGTAGCCCTAAGCCATAACCATGGTATTTACCAGCAAAGAGTATTTTATATTCTCTTTGCTTACCCGTATTTACATTCTCTTGGCAAGTGCCTTTATTAACTAAACAAAATACAAACTAAAACTACAAATACAGTTAGACTGCCCATAGACCGTTGAAGGTCTAAAGACAATACAAATGCTCAAGCCCACTACCAGTTGGCAGCGTACCCAGCATGCTGGCGGCATTACCACGTTGAATGGCAATGCTTATGCGTTGAGCCAGAAACACGCCAGCATTTTGGTCACGCGTCGCATTAACCAGGCGCTCTGAAAGATTTTTGAAAATGAGGTGAGCTCCCGGTCCCCAGGGGTCCCGGATCTTTTTGATCTTTATCACTGACTAGAGGTCCGCCCTTGCTTCGCACGGGTATAAATTATAGCCTATGTCACCCGGGGATAGTGTTGCTTCCCAACAGTGAAAGAATTTTTCAAATCGGTTCAGTAGTTTCGGAGCCTATTCAATGCAAACAAACAAACAAACAATCAAATCTTTCCTCTTTATAATATTAGTATAGACTATCTATCTATATATATAAAAGCCAAATTCATTTACTCATCTACTCACTCATTCACTCATTAAACACGAAATCTCGAAAACCACTTGACCTACGAAGCTGAAATTTGGCAGGTAGATTCCTTATGGGGTGTAGAGGTCCGCTAAGAAAGGATTTTCCGAAAGGGCCGAATTAAAGGGGGCAAATGGAGGTTGAAAGTTTGTATGAAAGTCCTTTGTTTTTGATGTTAGGGACATGAAATTTAGTATTCAAGTTAATGGCTTAAAATAAATAAATACTGTATATATTTTTTATGGATTAAGGAGAAGATATGGGGTTTTTAGGGTTCCGTACCTCAAAAGGAAAAAACGGAACCCTTATAGGATCACTTCGTTGTCCGTCTGTCCGTCTGTCCGTCTGTCCGTCTGTCCGTCTGTCCGTCTGTCCGTCTGTCCGTCTGTCAAGACCCTTTTTCACAAGAACGCGTAAAGATATCAAGTTGAAATTTATAACAAATACTTGGGTCTACTGTTTCTTTCGGCTGTAAAAAAATAAAAGTTGTAAGTTTACTCAATCAAAAGATATGAACGTTTATGTCGCATATTTTGCGATTTTACAGGGAAATCAAAACCTATAGGGTACTTTCCGTTGACCTAGAATCATGAAATTTTACAAAAAGTAAGTTCACATAGCACATATATAGGAATAAATCCGAAAGTTACAAATTTGAAGTTATATCATTTAAAAATAATTATTTTACTATTACAAACTTACATCTTGTAGTTGGAATGTATGGAAGAGCCTAAATGTCAACTACAAAGTTAAGTTTGTCTTTTAATATTTCAACTTCAGTTCGTTTTTAGGGTTCCGTACCCCAAAAGGAAAAAAACAGAACCCTTATAAGATCACTTTGTTGTCCGTCTGTCTGTCTGTCCGTCTGTCAAGACCCTTTTTCTTGTATCTTCGATATACAATGCGGCACTATTCATTCCTTTTTCGTTCACCACCTACAGATTTGGTTCAAATTTAAAACATAAGCAATTAATCAAATAACATTTTTATTTTTTACTTAAGTAATACTGCTATAGAAACTAACCGCAATAAAATTTCAGCTACACTATAATAATCTTATCTACTAATATATAAATGCGAAAGTTTGTGTGTAAGTGTGTATGTTTGGCTGAAGTCACCGCCGAAACTACTGCTCCGATTTAGATGAAATTTGGTATGGAGGTAGCATATTCCCTGAATTAACAGATTTCGATGAAATTTGGTATGAAGATACCATATTCTTTGGATTATCACATGAGTTACTTTTTACCCCGAAAAAAAATTATGGTTCCTGTAGTAATAACATCAATCACTCAACTCTGTGACTGTTTAACGGATTTCGATAAAATTTGGTATGGAGGTAGCATATTCCCTGGATTAAAACTAAGGCCAACCAACCAACCAAACCAACCAACAAAATGTAAGTTCCTGTAGGATAATTTCAATCATTCAACTCCGTAACTGTTTAACAGATTTAGCAAGCCGCAAGCGGCCCGCGAGGGTTAATCAAGCACAAGTGACGTAAAAAAAAAAAAAATCTGGGCCGCAAGTGGCCCGCGAGGGCGAGTGTCAAGCACAAGTGACGTACAAAAAAGGGAAAAAAAACTTTCTAGGTCGCGCGATTCACTGGGCCGCAAGTGGCCCGCGAGGGCGAGTGTCAAGTTCAAGTGACGTAAAAAAAGAGAAAAAAAAATCTAGGTTGCGTGGTTCGCTGGGCCGCAAGCGGTCCGCGAGGACGAGTGTCAAGCACAAGTGACTTACCAAAAAGAAAAAAAAAACTTTTTGAGGTCGCGCGGTTCGCTGGGCCGCAAGCGGCCCGCGAGGGCGAGTGTCAAGCACAAGTGACGTACAAAAAAGAAAAAAAAACTTTCTAGGTTGCGTGGTTCGCTGGGACGCAAGCGGCCCGCGAGGGCGAGTGTCAAGCACAAGTGACGTACAAAAAAGAAAAAAAAAACTTTCTAGGTTGCGTGGTTCGCTGGGCCGCAAGCGGCCCGCGAGGGCGAGTGTCAAGCACAAGTGACGTACAAAAAAGAAAAAAAACAAACTTTCTAGGTTGCGTGGTTCGCTGGGCCGCAAGCGGCCCGCGAGGGCGAGTGTCAAGCACAAGTGACGTACAAAAAAGAAAAAAAAAACTTTCTAGGTTGCGTGGTTCGCTGGGCCGCAAGCGGCCCGCGAGGGCGAGTGTCAATCACAAGTGACGTACAAAAAAGAAAAAAAAAAACTTTCTAGGTTGGTGGTTCGCTGGGCCGCAAGTGGCCCGCGAGGGCGAGTGTCAAGCACAAGTGACGTACAAAAAAGGGAAAAAAAACTTTCTAGGTCGCGCGATTCACTGGGCCGCAAGTGGCCCGCGAGGGCGAGTGTCAAGTTCAAGTGACGTAAAAAAAGAGAAAAAAAAATCTAGGTTGCGTGGTTCGCTGGGCCGCAAGCGGTCCGCGAGGACGAGTGTCAAGCACAAGTGACTTACCAAAAAGAAAAAAAAAACTTTTTGAGGTCGCGCGGTTCGCTGGGCCGCAAGCGGCCCGCGAGGGCGAGTGTCAAGCACAAGTGACGTACAAAAAAGAAAAAAAAACTTTCTAGGTTGCGTGGTTCGCTGGGACGCAAGCGGCCCGCGAGGGCGAGTGTCAAGCACAAGTGACGTACAAAAAAGAAAAAAAAAACTTTCTAGGTTGCGTGGTTCGCTGGGCCGCAAGCGGCCCGCGAGGGCGAGTGTCAAGCACAAGTGACGTACAAAAAAGAAAAAAAACAAACTTTCTAGGTTGCGTGGTTCGCTGGGCCGCAAGCGGCCCGCGAGGGCGAGTGTCAAGCACAAGTGACGTACAAAAAAGAAAAAAAAACTTTCTAGGTTGCGTGGTTCGCTGGGACGCAAGCGGCCCGCGAGGGCGAGTGTCAAGCACAAGTGACGTACAAAAAAGAAAAAAAAAACTTTCTAGGTTGCGTGGTTCGCTGGGCCGCAAGCGGCCCGCGAGGGCGAGTGTCAAGCACAAGTGACGTACAAAAAAGAAAAAAAACAAACTTTCTAGGTTGCGTGGTTCGCTGGGCCGCAAGCGGCCCGCGAGGGCGAGTGTCAAGCACAAGTGACGTACAAAAAAGAAAAAAAAAACTTTCTAGGTTGCGTGGTTCGCTGGACCGCAAGCGGCCCGCGAGGGCGAGTGTCAAGCACAAGTGACGTACAAAAAAGAAGAAAAAAAAACTTTCTAGGTTGCGTGGTTCGCTGGGCCGCAAGCGGCCCGCGAGGGCGAGTGTCAAGCACAAGTGACGTACAAAAAAGAAAAAAAAAACTTTCTAGGTTGCGTGGTTCGCTGGGCCGCAAGCGGCCCGCGAGGGCGAGTGTCAAGCACAAGTGACGTACAAAAAAGAAAAAAAAAACTTTCTAGGTTGCGTGGTTCGCTGGGCCGCAAGCGGCCCGCGAGGGCGAGTGTCAAGCACAAGTGACGTACAAAAAAGAAAAAAAAAACTTTCTAGGTTGCGTGGTTCGCTGGGCCGCAAGCGGCCCGCGAGGGCGAGTGTCAAGCACAAGTGACGTACAAAAAAGAAAAAAAAAACTTTCTAGGTCGGTGGTTCGATCTCCTGCTCATAAATCACCGTGTACCCACCGACCATCAATATCCAGGATGAAATACATAAAACGTATTTAGTAGCATCCTAAAATAAAGCTTTTTGCAGAGAACTCCTTAGTTTTTCCCTTGAATAACGCGGGCGAAGCCGCAGGCGGAAGCTAGTTGTAATATATGTTTTTGAGATACTTAATCGGAAAAACGGAATTAGTCTTCGATGGGCGAACTATTGAACTTATAATACTTGGACAAGTTTGTACGGAACCCTCGGTGCGCGAGTCCTTCTCGCACTTGGCCGGTTTTTTTTTAATTTTTAAATACGAATACGAATTACGAAGCTGAAATTTGGCAAGTAGATTCGGTGGCCCGCTCAGAAAGGATTTTGCTAAAGGGTTGAATTAAGGGGGGCAAAAGGGGGTTGAAACATTGGATGAAAGTCTACGCTTACAAAGTCGCGGGCAACAGCTAGTATAACATATATACGCAGAATCTTTTAATTTTGCAGCCCTACATATGTAATGAGATGGACTGACGACATTGTGAGAGTCGCGGGCATCCAGTGGATGCAAAAGGCAGGCGGTCGTTCAGTGTGGAGGTTAAAGGGGGAGGCCTATGTTCAGCAGTGGACGTCTTCTGGCTGATGATGATTGATTGATTGATATATGTAATATAATAATTTTATTGTAATAAGTGTCCATTTTGTTTTGAAGCCTCTGTATTATATAGGATATTTTCTTATTATTTCAGCTAATAGATTCTAAATTCCTTTTTTTTCTCTCTTCAGCCATACTTGTTTCTGGCAAAAATGATTTTTTAACTTTGGCCAATAAAAAAAAAACTTTATTACGTCATTTGCAAAGAGAATATGTCATTTGATAAGAAGAAAAATATACCATATTAGCACAGCATATTAGTTTTAAATTGGTTTTAAAGTATAATGTTGAATTGCATTTTGCTAAGCTTATTAATTTAATATTTTTTTAAATATATAACAGCAGCCATATTCAAAACGATATGAGTAAACATCATCTTAATAGTAGCGAAAAAATTATACATCATAATTCTAAACATTATCTTATCAGTGAAGAAGGTAAGTACCTAACTGTTAGTAATTGTACCTTCCTCGATATTGAAAGCTACAAACAAACTATCGGACGGACGCGATGTAAATGTAATACATCATCATCATCATCACAGCCGTTTAAAGGTAGCTCAGACAGGAAGACAGACAGCGTAGGCTTAGTAATAGGGTCCCGTTAACACCCTACGTACGTTGGGTACGGAACCCTAAAACCGGCGGCAGCGCGTAAGTACTGTGTACCGTAACTTACTTATCTGACGTATCTTTTTGCCCCAAAAATATATGAACAGAATGTGGGGCAATACTAGGTATACGGATTGATGATATACATGTACGTAAGGCTGATGGGAAATGACTGATAAGAAAAAAAAACTGGCTCAATGGCGTGCCCTCAGATCAAACAAACAAGGGAGAGTTGGTAATGTGGCGGGTGCGAACGCATCAGTCTATTACGGTTCCAAAGATACAACCGCTTAAAGGTAGGACGGACGGACGTACAAGGTAGGCTCAGTAATAGGATCCCGATTTTACCATTTGTGTACGGATTCCTAAAATGATAATTTGAATCGGTAATTGTATATATGGCTCCCTTGTTTGATCAGAGGGCGTGTCTCAGGAGAGACTTACGTGATGGTGATGATGGGAATTGGTGATGTTATCATACTCGCTCCTTGTTACTTTCTTCAGAGGCGTGCAAATGCCTTCGAATTCAGGGTCACCTGGAGGCCGTGAACTGGCTGCTCTACCACCGTGATTACAAGCCAACTCCTGGCAACCTTGCGCTTGGCGACTGGGTGGCTGATTCTCATATTTGGCTACACTACGTGGAAAGTTGTGACGGCCTGTTGCCTGATGACGACGTGCTCATGTGAGTTGACCCATTGATCCTTTAACCCGTCGAATGTGGGAGAAGGAGATTTTTTGTGGCTAATATGGGGAATTTCACCTACATTTAAGATAAATAAAAAAATTAAGTATTAAATACGTGCATAATATTATATACCATTGGTATTGTGTATAAATCTTTTTACACAATAATACGCACGTCGGAGTACTTTTCACTTACGCCGATATGCGGTGCGTAACGCATTTGAAAGTAACTGACGTAGACTGGTTAGCTGGCTTGACTAGCTGTGCGACTGTGTGATGCATACAGTTTGAGTGGAGTGAGTTTAGTGGTAATATTATGCCGTGATCTACCGGTGACGTTTCGTAGTTCAAATCTTCGAACAAAATAAAATAAATGGATGGACCATAACCATTGAACTTGCTTAGTAAAAACGAGTCAAAACCGTCGGACATAATTATACTTCCACACCTAATTTTATCCATGTACAGTACACAATTTGTTACAAAAAATAGATAGCGGTTTATTGTTGTGTATTTACACTTCGGGAAAGCACACGAAGGCATAATTTTTTCAGATGTTTCGTTATCATGTAACAATAAACTCGTGTCGCACTTCCTACGGCTAGAGACCGACTGAAACGAAGTGAGCACCGGCGCTCATTTTGTAATCTTAAAAAAGGCGCTTCTTCTGAGCCTGTTCTTTCATTTTATTTTGGTCGAACACTCTAATAGAAAAAATCAAAAATGAGACCCTTTCGGCGTAGCTTAGTAGCATACTCCCACCGACTTACCTGGTTATACAGGAGCACAGACACACGGTACTGGTCCATCCACGACGTGCAGCGGTACTACCCCGGGGACCTGCACTGTGAGAAGCTCCTCTTCTCGTATCAGTACCCGAACTTGAGGATGCCGACGCCACTAGGGAGCTACTTCTGGAAGGCCAACACCGGGCTTAAGATACCGCCCGCCCTTTATCAGAGGACGCTCTATAGCTCAATCGAAATCACACTCAAGGTTTGTGCTCTAATCTTCGAGTTTGTATGTCTATTGTCTGGTTTATATGCACGCACTGTGGCGCGCCAGCACTCTCCGGTGTTCCGTGCACAACGACACCTCAACCAGCTTCTCTCAGTATTTCCCGACACAGATATGTTTGCGGATAGATGGACGATACTGGTTAGGAAGTGCAACCAGTATTGTCAATGTATTATAATATAATGTTGTTATTTTATCTTATTTTTACCATTGTTGTTATTGTAATTACTGTAAATTTTTATTTTTTATTATTATTTTTAAGTTTGCTAGTGTTTTTATGTGTAATTATTTTTATTGTAGTTTTTAATTTTGATCTCACTTTTTATGTTACTTTCCTACACTACAGTAAGTATTAGTAGTAACTTTTTGTATTGAATATCTATTAACTGAAACGATCGATGGTGCGAGCGGACCAAAGGTGGCCGACCGGTTGCATGTGCGCTTTACAATCTGCCGGCACCGGGTTTGATCCCTGCAAACCAGGGATACCTAACACGTATGAAGCGCTTTGATTCCACATTTATTATGCGAACTGCTGGTCTGTGGAATTCGCTGCCTGAATGGGTTTTCCCCGATAGTTACAATATGGGTGTCTTCAAGTCGAGAGTGAATAGGTTTCTTCTAGGCAAGCGTGTTCCATCGTAGGCCGCATCATCGCTTAACATCAGGCGAGTTGGCGGCCAAGCGCAAGCCTATCTGTAATAAAATAATAATAATAATATTTAGTACCTAATTAAATTAATTTTGTGCTTTTTCACATTGCTCCACAGACTAGGTGAAGCTACTATAGAAAGTCTTTGAATTGCTCAAAAACGGCGAAGGAAAACATCGTGAAGAAACCGGTATGTCCAGGAACTTCAAAAGTTCAAAGACGTAATGACATTCGCCAAGATGCACAGGGCCAGCTTGATGGATCAGGGCCCGTCCTCTTTCTGAGAGACGTTCTGTGTCCCAGCAGTGGGACCACGATAGGCTGATAGTATAGTGATGATGAATAATCTATTAACTGAAAACTTAAATTTTTTCCAAGTTTGGTAAGATTGTGTTGATTGTTTCCAGAAATTGGAAGCGGAAGAAGCACAAATGAACCGGTTGATTGTGAACGATCAATTGTTCAAGCTTGATCGCTTAGACTATTTTAAAAGAAAAACGTTTTTCCGAATCTTGAATAACTTATTGCAGTGCGTATTAATTCATTACTTTTACTTTTGCTCGCGCCATTGCCGACCACTCTGGTGCCTTGTATACAATCTGTTTCGTCATAACGTATGTTGACATCTTTCGAACAACAATGCTGTTAAAATTTGTTGTTGAAACGTTGTTATAAGAGAAATCTGAAGACCTAAACCTAGCGTTGCTTGCGTGTGAAAAACTTTATTTTAATGCAACCGGAACGCGTTTCCGCACGGAATCGGAATGTTTGTGATTTTATGTGGTTCTATGAAGTGCATTATTTCCAATGACGATATAATAGCGAATGGGGTTAGCAACTGTGATTGTGGCGCTATTATTTTTAGCTTATTTATGAAGTGAAACTTCTTATGCGACTTCCAGCAATGTTGCGTTAAACGTTTAACGCTACCATGCAGGGGGAATAAAAACACGAAAAGACATGTTTCACTTCGTTATATCACTTATCCACACTCGAGCACGTTTACGAGTACTTAATAAATAATAATTCACCATTTAATACACAATAACACTCGAAAATACACAAGTTTAGGAAAATAATCCAACGAGCCGACATGTTTTTTTCCACGTTTAACGCTACCATGGAGGGGGAATAGAAAGAGACAGAGCGAGAGTTTCACTTCTTCCGCGCACAATTTTTTTTGACTATGGGATCTTTGTCATTATGATATGAAAGCCAGTGTTGCCGGCCGCTGCCCTAATTTATAGAGCGAGATTGTCTTTTGGCACGCTTTGTTTCTAAAAACTAACGTACAGAAATTGATTCCGGGATAGAAAACTATTTCCAATTTTTTATAGGCTTGCTTGCTTGGCTGCGATGGTGCACGTAAACTGGTCCCCTCTTGATTTTAAGACACCTTGTACGCTTAGCCCCAGATTTTATAGTTTTCGAAGACTTTTTTCGTTTACGTATTGTTCCATAAATTTTAGTTAAGCGCCTCGGTCGGAAACGTGGAGGAACCAAAATTCGTAGTAATCGGCGGTATAGATTGCTTCAGTCTCATACGAAAAAAGTTTTCCAATACCCTTTAGCCCAGCAATGTATGGAACAATACGAAAACGAAAAAGTTTTCGAATACTATCAAAACTTATACTAAGGGTACAAGATTGTAACTAACGGGGAACACCCATTCAGGAAGCGCATTGCATCCATCAAAATTTTATTTTACACTTGTTTTTTTAGGCTTATAATAATAACATACTATGTAAACGTAATAAGGATATTTTTTTAATGTATTTATTTATATCTACCTACTTGTCATTGTAACAGATGTCAGGATAAACTTGAGCTGGTATCCTTCGAGAACCTGTGCAGCGACCGGCTCGAAGGCGTGAGGCTGGTCCAGCAGCTCGCATGCTTCAACGCGAATACCCTCAAGTACCTATTGCTGTGGCGATTCGTCCAGCCCAACCAAAACCCCCTGTTGATCAATTACAGTTACATCACAGGTTTGTAACAATTTGGTCTTAACGAGCGTAGTACATAATTACAGGGTTACGCATATAGGTAAGACAGTATTAAGCCAAAAGGAGGTCATTGTACTCATAATTATGAACAACTTTTAATACGGGACCAACCCCGAAATCGTGAAACAAATTCAGCTGTTTCCTACATTTTGTCGAGTGTCAATGACCGTTATCTATGGAACAGCTGATATTCATTCCGCGGTTTCTGTTTTACCCTTATAGTAAAAGTTGTTCATAATGATGAGTACAATGTCCTCTTCGGCTTAACACAGACTATATGCCTAACCCTGTATACAGGGTATCTCTGTTTCGATGGTCTTAACTATTATTCTATAGACGTTAATCAATAATATACCTACGTAAGGAATTTTCTGACAAATTCATGCTAACCTAACCACGTACTTTGTAAGCAGTTAGTAAATTTTGTACGGCGGCGCGCCGTGTGACGTTATTATTTATTTGTGTACATTGTTTTACCCAGAGTAATGCACGGTACTGCAAAATAAAATAAAAAATCTCCAATAGGGTCCCATTTACACCATTTGGATACGGAACCCGAAAAAGGTAGAGGATAGACACTATAAACATAACCTTTGTGACTTTAAAAAAGGTTGTCACTTAATAAAATGTTATCAATGGAATTTAAAAAAAGACTTGACTTTTGTAAAATAATTTATAAAAACAACAAAAAAATATTGATTTATCTAGTTGTACTGAAGAAAGAATTAAATAAATCCGAGTAAAATGATTAATTTTGGTCCTATGTTAATACTGTATCCATGTATCAAGCTAATATGTTTCATGATACCTATCGCTAGTTTCTTGGGCGGGATGACTATGTATATTACAGGACTTTTTAGCTATTTCAACAATGTGGCTTACTTGAAAGTTAACGAGTTCATCAACACTACATCGTCGTCTTGATGGGAAGACATTTGCTGCCTACACCACCGTCAACAGTTTCTAAGGTCTATACAACATAGACACACATTATCGTGAAATCATAGCCTAGCCTTACTTAACCTGCCTACAAAATGATGTTTCAATATTTTGTTCGTGAGCCTATGAAGCTATATTAAAGCTTTGATTATTAATATGGCTATGGTCAAGAGTAGGTTATGCACTAATTTCCGATTCAGAAATCGAAGACATCGCTTTGTGACTAAATGGAGTGAATAGTTTATTAGTTATCTGGGGTCTGAATAAGATGTTAATTTTCATCCAATTTTCATCAATCAGTCCGTTATAATCATTGACCT
The DNA here is from genome assembly GCA_932305915.1 of Agriopis marginaria. Classification (NCBI taxonomy): domain Eukaryota; kingdom Metazoa; phylum Arthropoda; class Insecta; order Lepidoptera; family Geometridae; genus Agriopis; species Agriopis marginaria. Next base: position 15,522,692 of record OW029916.1, on the reverse strand, counting down.
ATATGTACTACGTACATACCTATGAAATACATTATTAGATAAAAACATAAGCTTTGGTGTCTATAGGCAACTGACGGCTGACTGAATGCCGTTACCATGACAATCATTGGCATTGATCAATATTATTGAACATGACAACAGACGAAGATAAATCTCATATTGCAAAACTTCTACAAGGTGTCGAAGTTCCCGAGGTAAAGCTTACAGAGCGCTGCTCGGACTTGATCAAGGATTTCCATCAGAAGTTTGATCAGGAAATCGAGAAGGAGGAGGAGGAGGAACAAGCGAATAACCCAAATGAAGTGTACGAGAACCCGTACCGAGCCGACAAGCAGCTATTGGAAGAAAATGAAAGGAAACTGCAAGAGCTGCTGTCTGAATGCAAAAGGTTTGTTCACAACACGTTATACAACAAACGTAACCCAAATTTAGTTACCTACCTACACTGTGCGTCTGCGCTAAAACCATGGCACATCTCTTGGTCTGTCCTCTATCCTATTTTGTCACCAAGGATGTGGTGGAGGTTGCCGTGTTCTAGACACAAATAAAAAAAAGACCCTGTGTCAGGGGTGGTGAAAACTAAATTTAAGATTAGAGGATGGATCAGTACACTCGAAAGCATGAAACGCATTGAGAAGTTGTCATTATGCAACTCCTCAATGTGGTTGGGAGACTAATTATTTATTGCATAATGACACTTGAAAAGGAATATATGAAATGTTCATTACTTTGCTAAACATTATCTACTTTGGTCAGGTCACGGCTAAATTTAGCAGCAAAGGTATGATTTGATTGCCTAGACCAGTCATTGAACAATTTCTGAGTTAAATAATTATATGAAATTCATATAAAATAACTTTCGTTATTGTTTCAAATATCCTTTATGCTTGGTTCGATCCTATCGCAAGCTAACGACATTTCTTTATTACAGAGCCAAAAGTAAATGCTCCGACAGCATAGTATTATCAGGTGCAGATCCAAAGCGTCCCTGGCGAACCAACACGAATAAAGAGAAGCTCCTTCGCATTGATAACGAGTTGAAGCAACACAAGGAGAAGGCCTCGCAACTGATCGCGCCGCTCGGTGATGATGAAATGAAGGAGCTGGTCAGGGAATGCCAGCAGGAGACCCTGGCAGCGCCGCCGGTTTCAGCTGACCGTCTCCGGCACACAGTGGATGCAGCCAGGAAGAACTTAACCAACTTCCAATACCGGAAAATTGAGAACTCTACTGCGACCGCTATCTTGCCTGATGCCCATGGCTTGGAGCAGACTGAATCTAAAACCGCTACAAATAAATGATTCCTTAGTTTTATTTCTTCCTGTATTGTCCTCACAATAAAGTGTTGTTCGATATCCATGAAGTTTATTTTAAGTACCTATAGAATACACAATGGGTAGAGATGAAGTATATAAGTGTACTATCCAAGGATGTTATAAATTTATACAACAATAGGTAGAACATCCTTGGTACTATCTAATTATTGTGATCACGATCGCGTGCCATCTCGCTTATACGCGCGTGGTGCGAATAAGCATAGAGAAATATACTATACTAGAGGAATAAGTAAATGAAACGGGATGCTCCCTATGCTACCTATATAGATATCTTATGACATTAGTGTTTTGACACTATTGGACAGATCCTATATAATTTCAATACAATATTAGAGCATTCGATATAGTCATCATCGTCCAGGGACAGGGATAGTCCAAGACGTGAAAGAGATTATTGTATTGTATTGTATTGTATTGTATTGTATTGTAATATGTGATGAACATTTGTGTGTTCTATATCTGGGTGTTATATCTATTTAAGTATGTATTTAAAACTATATATGTATGTATATCAGTCTCTGGCAGCCATATCACAAGCTTTACTTAGTTTGGGGTCAGATGACCGTGTGTGCAACAAAAAAAGAAAAAAAAGTGTGTACCTACGGCCATAGCAATGGATCAACAAGGGCTGAAATGATGATTAATATACATAATTAAATATAATGTTGACTTATCTTCTGTGTGGTACCTTTGGTTTATTAAGGCAGGTGGAAGGCCTCCAACGTAATATAGCGGTACATGATGCATGATAGATAGCCACATAGGTTGCCCAGACGTAGCTTGATTGGTCTTCCAGGAAGTGGCCAGTACATACCTCGCCCCAAGTCCAGGCACTGCTTCCTCCGGAGCATCGCAACGCTGCGCAACCTGAGACTCCTGGCTCTGGAGTACTCTCACATTGCTGACGGGACCGGAGTAGCACTAATCACAATTCTGCCTATCTTAAAAAGGCCTCATTTCCGATTACAAGTAAGAATACGCCTAAGATTCTACGTTTCCTATTCCTATAGCCAAGGAATGGAACAACCTGCCGACTTCCTTATTTTCTGGGAGATTTATAATCAAACTTTTTATGCAATTTAATCTGTAATATCAATAATCTATCAATCTCATACGTAATCCGGCGAGTCGGTGGTCAAATGCCGACTTATACCTTATACGCGATAGAAAATAAGTACCTACATAAAATTAACTGAGACATGAAATTAACTAACTGTGGGTAGATAAATTACAATGTAAAAAAAGCGCTGGTACGCTTTGCATGTCAATCACCAAAAGTTACTAGTATGTCACTATGGCTATGGCCTTAGATCAGAGACGCAAGGGAGATATGATAAGGTGGCGTGACGGGTGCGAACGCATCTGGCCTAAATCAGGCTTGATGCCTTCACGAAGCAGGCGACCTTGTCGCCTTTTTAGGGTTCCGTACCCAAATGGTAAAAACGGGGCCCTATTACTAACCCTACGATGTATGTCTGTCTGTCTGCGGCTGTATCTTACATAGATAGCCGGTTGAAATTTTCACGGAATATGGTGGTATTTGTGGTGGTACGAGCCCGACTCGCACGTGGCCGGTTTATTTGCATATCCAGGGCGACAAGGTCGTTATCAGGTAGTTAATTGTTGTCGTTACAGGTTTCTAGTTTGAATTGTGAGAACTGCTAGACCGTGGAATGCACTGCCTAAAAGAGTGTTAATCTGGGTATTTTCAAATCGCTAGTGAATCGGTTTCTTCTATGCAAGCGTGCTCCATTGTACACCGCATCATCGTTTAACAGCAGGCGAGTTGGCAGTCGAACGCAAGCCCATTGTTTGATAAAAAAAATAGATGTTCGTTCCAAAAACGCTTATATTTTTTTCAAGTTGATTTGCCGCGATGACCAGACTCCAGGGCGTGCTGATGCAGCGTTAGGAGCCGGTGGTTACGATATTCCGGACACGGCCTGGAAGCGCATCAGCATTGCCTGCCCTGATCTCTACCTAATGATGGCTTTCTGTTAGTTTGACATACCTTTTTAGGGTTCCTTACCCAGATGGTAACACATCACACACACACACACACACACACACATCATCAGCCATTGAATGTCCACTGCTGAACAAGGCCTCCCGCTTAGAGAGGGGTGTTGCCATAATCCCCACACTTGGCAGGCGGCTTGGGGATCGCAGTACGTTCACCGTGTACTTACAAGACGCTGCTGCCCATCCTCCGGTGGTTCTGGTCGCAGTTTTAGGAAATACCCGGGTCCCGGGTCAGATGGTAACAACGGGACCCTATTACTAAGCCTACGATGTCTGTCTGTATGTCCGTCTGTCCTACCTATTAACAGCTGTATCTTTCGAACCGGAATAGATAGCCAGTTGAAATATCGGACGGACAGACAGACGGGCGGACAACGTAGCCTCAGTAATAATAGGCTCGACAAATTGTAGATAGTGCAATATTATGTAAATAGCGTTTAAGCTTCGGGAGCGTTTCCCTTTCACTCGATATCTATCAATACTTATAATAAAACTGTAACAGGTCCAATTCTGTACATTGAAGATAATAAAAAAAAATTGGACATAATTGACTCTATAATCGATACTGAAGTCAAAATTGTATTTTTTTTTTTCATTTTTGTCTGTCTGTCTTTCTGTCTGTATCTGGGCTGCGCATCACGCCGAAACTACTCAATGGATTCAAATGAAACTTAGCATAATTTGAGTTCATACTACGAGGTAGGTTATAGGATACTTTTTATCCCGAAATTTGGCATGGTTCCCTTGGGAGAGGGGATGAAAGTCAAAATGTGTTCTTAGTTGTAATTCATTACCGCGTAGTCCGATTTCATTAATTCTTTTTGTGTTAGAAAGGAGGTACATTAAATAACGTCCCGTAAAAATTTCAAGGTCGTTGATTTGGTAGTTCAGAAATTACAGACATCACAACCCTCAGTATTATGTCCAAATAACTTAACCTCCATAATGTACAGGAACCTTTGAACGTACGGCTCATCTTAAGCTGGCGGTGATTTGCAGCGCACTTTGTAGTTTACGTTGAGTAGGTACTTAGGTAGCCCTATTGTCAAAGTCGGTAACACCACCCTGAAGACATCCTTTAGGAAGGAAATACCTACTCTATGGACTATCACGTAAAATAAACAAGTTTTCAATGCCATCATTTTTGTAGTATTTAGGGTTCCGTAACCAAAGGGTAAAAACGGAACCTTTACTGGATACATTTCGGAGACTGTACAATGCAACTGCACAATCCAATATCCCTACCTTCTTTCACCAACAAACAAGGAGAGACTCGGTGAAAAGACCCCGTTTTACTGTCGAAATTCCAGACTCGCACAAAGCAGTTTGCTTCAACATTTATTGTTTGAACAGCGAAGGAACCATTGTCTTCTGAGAAATACAACCTGAAAGTTTTCAAATGCAAAGTAAAAAGCTCCTTTCTTGATAAGAGTGCTTCACCGCAGACCACAGTGTTGCTTAATATGAGACAAATAGAACTGTGAATAATACTGTAATAATAATACGTCGGCAGGGATGGCAATCGCGGACGAAGTCGCGGGCACAGCTAGTTTATAATAAACTAGCTGACCTGACAGACGTTGTCCTGTCTTAGAACTGTCAAACACGCAAAGTTAACATTTTAAATCTTATTTTTTTACACCTTGGGTTACATTATTGGAGTTTTAATAGGAATCCTATTTTTTATATAATAGGTATAGCCTATGTTCCCGGGGGATAGTGTAGCTTCCCAACAGTTTTTTTTTTATCGGTGCAGTAGTTTCGGAGCCTATTCAATGCAAACAAACAATCAAATCTTTCCTTATTATAATATTAGTATAGATAACATATTTTCATGATACCAGATCGTGTACGTGACTACGACAATGTAAGGCGGTTCCTGACTCCCAGCATTCCTCTGAGGGAGACACATCTCCAGCTCGGCATTGATTTGAAAATGCGACAGAGGCAGGACTCGGATATCAGCTGCTTCATACGACATATCGCTCACTTCTACGCCAGCACGTTGGGTCGGTACCTAATCAAACTCATGGTATAATAATATACTCCGCCAGGTATAATACTGGAAATAATGTGACTTGGGCGTCGCGCAATGATGTCATGATGTCAATTTACAACAGGTTCGAGAGAGATGACGATACACCACGTAACAGCTGATTGGATAAAGTGGCAACTGGACAGTGACGTAATTCTGGGACAACTGCCAGAGTAGAAGACCTTGTTTTCTTTGATCATGATCAAACTCTCATATTGCAGTTTTTTTAAATATTTTCTTTATTCTGAAAACGTACATAAATACATAAAGAATTTACAAAAGACTTTGTTTAACACTGTTTTAAACTAAAGTTACATGATTATTTACGGGATATTTACCGTGGTAAGGTTGTGGAATTAGCCCGTAAATAATCATATAACTTTAGACTTTGTATATCCTAGCACATACTTGGGTGGGTGACCGCCTGGGCGTGCTCCAACGTAGACCGCATCATCGCTTAACATCAGGCGTGATGGTGGTCAAACGCAAGACTATTATTTATTTTAAAAAAAACAACGAATTCAAATGAATAGAACTGAACGTCAATAGCAAGAAGTGTGTACAAAACGACCGGCGCTGGCAATCGCAGGGTGACCAGGTTATATTAAACAATACTTTTTGTATTTTACTAGTTAACAATTTATGTGGTGGTACGGAACCCTCAGTGCGCGAGCCCTACTTGCACTTAGTTAGACAGATTTATCTCATAAAATATTGCTATTTGTTTCTGTTATCAGTGACGCTGAGCCTTCATCAATGGCGTTTCGCAGTGTTTCCCTTGCGGCGAGTGTTCGAGCTGATGCCCCGACTGGTTCGCTTCCATTACGTAGGCACAGTCGATGACGATGTTGACCTAAAGCGAATGCTTATGATAGTCTCCTGTGGAGTGTGTGATAGTAAGTATATTATGGCCACGTACACCGGAGGCGCCTGACGGCTAAAAAAGTTGCATGACCGCAAACCGTGTATTGGCGGCGTGATTTTCCGAACTGCGCAGCCGTAACGCTGCCCCTTGCCCCCCTCCCTGTGTATATGTGATTGCTTAAATTCGCGAGAAAACTATATAGAAAACTATTTTACGCTCGTCTCTTTGCTATGTTAATTTACCACGTTAGATAAGGTGAAATATTTAAGTTAAAATATTGTATCTTTTAATTATTGTGCGTTTGTAAATAAATAAAAATAAATAAATTTAGATGGTGAAACTAAAAAAAAAAACAATCTGGCATCCCCCGCCGAATATAACAAACCTAAGATATTTTATTACATCTCACTGGTTACACACTAACTTTTTTCCAGAACTGAAGCATATAAAGATCCAAATTCAAGACGAGACAGCAAAGCGAGATTACTGGAAAAATGTTGTGTCGTCACTTAACAGTGAATTTGCAAATGTAATGAAGTTGTACTCTATAAAGTTGTGTATCAGCATTTACAAAAATTAAATTTTATACATACTCCGTCATACACGGCATATTATCTTGTACCTATTATCTATTACCTACCTCTCCGCAGTCCCAAGTGAGTTAAATTGAGATGAAAATGCAGTTGAGATTCACTTTGGCTCCACTGGTGGAGCCTGGCGGTGGATCCAAGTGGCAGGAGCCTTCACGAATACTTAATAAATACCACACCATTATAATATTACCCACATAACTATTTACCACACTTGAAATACCACCAGTTTAGAAAAATAATACAATGAGGCAACATGTTTTCTTCACGTTGGCGCCAAAACCTCTTTTGGTTCGACAAAAGTTGTCTGGGTCTTTAATAATACCCTGATGATACCCATAGGGGTATTATTAGAGACCGAAGTAAACTTCCTATCTTTAAGGTGGTTCGTTTCACAAATGGCGGGAAATTCAAATTTCATAGTTTTCTTGTCCTTGTAGCTAGGCCGGGTAATTATTGTAAACAACCATGATGTTTGCGCAAATTGATCATTATTCTTTACAAAATCATGTAAAGCTATTTATCTCTAATGCACATTATTACTTACATTTGTGAATAAACAAATTTTTGCTGTTTCAAACAGTTTATTCACAAATGTAAGTAATATGGTGCGTTACTGTTAAATAATTGTACATTAAAATGTAAAGAACAGCCTACATTTTGCGCAAACACTGTGTTATTTAAAAATAATTACCTGGCGTGGCTACTAGGACCAAAAAAACTGTTTAAAATTTGAATTAAAATAATTATGTTCAAAAATGTACAAGTTACACCTAAGTACATAATTATGTACTTAGGTATAACTTATATATTTTTGAACATAATTATTTTAATTTTGTTTTTTCGTTGATGGACTCTATTTATGATCAGCTTTTTTATGAGTTAGGTACTAAAAAAATATTAGTTACCATGCCTATTTTAAGGTGGTACGATTCACATAGGGCGGGAAATTCAAATTTTAATTATAGTGCGCTCTCTTTCTAGCATGAAATTAAAATAATATATTAATTTCATGCTAGAAAGAGAGCGCACTATAATGAGTTATCACGTCACGCCTTACAAATGCTATACTAACACACGCTTTTCGAGAAAGATCCCCTCTATCCCCCCCTAAAATTTGTAAACGCTTATATCTCAGAGATTTATCAGCCAATTTATTTTTTCAGTATGTTTAATGTATTTATTTATATTCATCGCTGCCTGTGAAGTACTTACTTCAAAGATAATAATCCTACAAAAAGTACCTAATTACTTTTCAGATTGATTGTATCGTAATATTCTTAGTAGTACTATTTGGAACAAAATTTGCGTGTCCAATCTGTCCGACTGGCCAGTCGGACAGATTGGAATATTTTTGTCCAAACAGTCCGATCATCGGACAAATAGTCGGACAGAATGGAATAAACGGTAATTTGTACTAAATTAAACATAAGGACACATGCCTATAAAGTCGCCTTCCGCGTGTCTCCTGAACCACGCAACGGATTTTCGTTTATTCCATTCTGTCCTACTAGTAGTTAGATGATCTGTTCGGATAATATTCCAATTTGTTATACTGGCTAGGATGCATTCCCCAGAGATTCACTTTCCCCGTAGATACTTTTAGAAAAGTTTCGCTTCTGTTCCTTAGAGATCCACTTTCGGCTAATACACTTTTGCATGAGCATTTGGATCGTCTTGAGACCTTGAGCAGTCTTTTGTGGTGTTATAGAGCTTGTGTTTTGTCTAAAGTGACTTGCCCGTAAATGAGAATGAGCTAAATGAGATATTCCTGTGTGCAGTAGTTAAGGCAAGAGAGTGAATTCCTTGTGTCCAAACCATATTGGTAACATGGTTAGACTACGAGGAAACTCCGAAAACAATGCTGGCCGCAGGCGACATTAGTTGCCTGCGGCCACAGTTACTATTAATAAACTTGTTAAGACTATTATTATGTCCAAATTAAACAACATTTATGTACAAAAATCCCGAATAGAGATTTATTTTTATATTTTTTTATAAACTTTAATAATAAATAACGGTTTAAAAATAACTAAGTTCCTCGATGAATACATACATTTTAATGGAATATAAAAGCTCGTTCCCTCTATTTCTATAAAAAGTTCACATTTCATTAAACTGATTACAATTAAACGGTTGTCTACGCTATAGGATAAAATCAGTAAAGATTAATTTGCTTTTTTGTCAAAAGTTTTATTTACATAACGTAATCACTAGAAATAAGATGGACCTATTTAGCGATTCCAGTAACGGTACTAAGGTCTGGCGGGCGCGGCTGATCTCTCCGCTCTCGTCGCCCTGATCCTACAGTTATCTAAAACATTTCAACCCTTACTGCAACGCTAACAGTCGCGTTGTGTATCCCTCCCTCAGTCCCCCTGGTGGTTGTTATATCTACCCCAACAATATTTACTCTATTATTTTTCAGATTTTGTCACTGAATCATCGAATTAGTTTCTCATCTTGTGAAAGAGCTACTGGTAAATCGGGTGAATGGAGACAAAACTTTGTTTTATCGTCCCATTTCCAGAACTATGAAATGAACGAAATTAGTTCGTACATTTTCGCAGTACAGGAATTTGCACTTTTGTTTCAATTCGCCCGGTCTTACGGTGCTTACTTATCTCTGTATTATATAGTGATAAGATAACTAGATGACAAATTCTAAAATTCGGTTGATAAAATCTGACAATGTCGGACAATGGTACTTAATATTGGTATATAGTTTAATTTAAACAAAACTGTATGTACATGGGGACTGAGACAGTTTACTTACACAGTCGCAAAAGATGATTAACAACTAAATTAAGTTACAATTGTAAATAATTGAAACAAAATGATAAACAAATGATGGTATATATCGAGTTCATGAAAAAAAACATAATAATACAACCAATCTAGATATTGATCAAATTGTTGGCTGGTCAGTAGAAAAAAAATATTTGATTTGGATATTTCATTGATAGTCAGTTCCAGATTGTAGAATAATTTAGATAATCAGTTCTCGAATGTAAAGGTTCATAATTCATAATGATGATACAATAATTAAAACAATTTTAGGTAATTACATTGGTGTTCAGCAGTTTAACTAGGCAGCTATGTCATTTATATGTATAAATACACATAATATAGTAAAATACATCTTACATGTAACATTTATGGATTGCTTTTATTGGTGTTTCTTTGCGATTTTGTGTATAATTACGTAACGTAGTTTGTATATAAAAAAGTAATTATATATTATATGTTCTGAAAGAAACAACAACAATTACACCTGTAATTATCAAGACATCGTGTTTATTGCTTGTAGTGTTCAATAGGCTAAAACATGCAATAACATTATTAACTAGTTGTAAATAAGATGATTTGGAGGATATTTCATGATCTATTTAAAACAATACTGCAAGTAACATGGTAATATCAGTAAACAGATTGCGGCTAAGTGAATAATAATGCAATTTGTATACATGCGTTACAGGATATTTGATTATATTGTGATAAAATGTAAAAAAAATTGTTGATTTAGTTTTAAAATAAAAATTCATAAATAACAAATTTACAGCCGAATATTTTAACATCACTATAGTAAATATATCTTTATACGATGTATAGAAGCAAATTTAGATCGTTGAAAAATATGATACATCATGCGCAGCGGGAGGCGGCCCGGTGCGCCGGCGCTACACTAGGAAGGAATACGAAGCTCGCGACGCGCCCTCCGTCTATCTCGAGTCCTTGCTGTCAAGCGTTACTTTAACCCTTATCAAAATATAAACACATTTTCATCTCAATTAACACAATCGGTTGTTTTTAACATCGATCAATGCCAACCTGACTGAATCTCGTGGATATATTGTGTCTGAGAAATGGGAACACATCTCACATCGGAAGCCAAACTAAAATATTTATTTATTATGTACAAAAAATACGTGCGAGAGTAAAAAAAATATCCAATGAATGCAATTCTAGACGTTCATTTTAAACAAACTAGAAAGCAATTTCCATTTCATTAAGGGTTAACAATAACTCCGTTACATAAGTATTTACGAAGCAATTAATTCATTCATAATATGGTTCTTTAGAAAGTCAATTAATAAAATTTAAGAACTGTGTTTCCATTTCAGTAAAGGTGCAGTTACACGGGCAATTTAAATTGCTCAACACTAGCAACTTATACAAGGAATCCGAATACAGGATATATAAGTAATATTTGCTAAATGTAGCAGTCCTTCAAATAATTATTATTGGCGACATGGAGCAGTACAGAATTCTTAACGAGCAATTGAAGATAATATTGCGAAGAATTGAGAGTTCCACTATCCCCGGCGACAGTTTCCGGGCAAGAATAGTTGAGAAAATTGCACGTGTAACAGCACTTCAAGGGTTAACAATAAATTTAATATAATTCAGTAAGGGTTAACAACAAATTTACTATTAAATGGTATACCACGCGTAAAGTGAAAATAAAGATTATCGAGTATAATATGTTGGGTGTTATTAGAAAATACATGATTTAAAACACTTTATTGAGTCAAAATATTAAATGTCATAATTCATCAACATTTCATTAGTCATAGATTTATCATCTGTCATATATGTCATCTGTCATAGATGTCATCTGTCATAGATTTAAATAGATTTTTGTTGTCCCGTCACAGTACGCATGGTGTAAACAACTTAGTATATAAAAATATAGAGTACATTGTATTGGTTAGGGTCGGTCGAGTTGTTAAGCGATAGTCCAGGGAGGCAGTCGCGGCGCAGGCGCAAGCGCGCAAGCGGGCGAGGCGGCGGCCGCGGCGGAGGGGCCGCCGCCACCACGCGCGCGCGTCAGTCTTCGCTGCACGAATCTTCGTTGTCCGCCTCCTTGATGTTGGTGAAGAATGAGGTCAAAGCCATCATCATCACACCTGCGAATATAACAATCAAGTTTCAACAAGGGTGTTTATAATTACCTCTCCGGGATGGCAAAGCACCGTCTACACCGCTAGTGCAGGCACAGAAAAGAGAAGTAAATAGAACGGAAATGAGAAGGAAAATCTGTCGCCAGGTATTATGACAGAACCTTGATTGAAATTCTTATTTATGTCAACGCGTCGAACTCCGCATCCAAAGAACTTGGACCTTACCTTTTTAGGTTATGTCTCAAAGTTCTTTGTCCGCATCACAGTTGCTAACTGATTTCGAATGAATGACGTTTCGTTTATATGGGTGCAACTAGCTACAACAATTTTTTTTTAAATGCCTTGACAGCCGTTCTAATTTAAACAAGAAAAAAACCGTGGTTGCAAGTGTCCATAGGCGGCGGTTTCTTCTTACACACACAAACACTCCTGTTTGCCGCTCGTTTTATTTAAAAAAAAACATACATCCAAATTACAATCAAGCTGTAATTATTGTGAAACTTAACTATGTTTCATTAATGTTTGATATATTTCTTGATATTATATTAAATTTTGATGGTTTAAAAGAAGTTCATGACCTTCCTATAATCAATTCTAATTTTATGGTTGTCGTTTTAAACTCTAAATGGCTTGAAAATATATTAAAATTATACAATTGTAAAATAATAAAAAGGATCACTAAGAAGTTATAACTCACCTCTGCCTTCCGGATCTTTATCAGATTTTTCCCATGCTAAAAATCCATCTAAAGAAATAAGATATTGCTCATGCAAATATTGGAATATCTCTAATGTTAGCCCTGAAAAAGAGAAAAAATGTGGTCAACACAAGCAAAAATGTGTACAGTACGAACAGGGTGGGTCAGTAGAAACTATAGACGAAATAAGAGATTTTTATGTTTGGAAAATGTCAAATATCATGACAAAATCTCATAGTAGGTTGGTTCTTAAAAACTCACAACAAAGCAAAATTCCCTTAGCAAAGATTACAGGCTATGCTAGCGCCCCTTTGACAGTTGCCAACCCCTCCCTAAACATTAATAGCAATGGAATATGAGCCCTATATTACTGCGCATTATCTTCATCAATGAATAATACAATATTGGGATCAAAAACAAAAAAAAAAAAACTAAAAGGCTACTAGTATAATTTGTTCAAAAATTTATTTTTGTGCCATCTATGACACTCCTAAAACACCGAAAACTGCTAGAAAACTGTTCATTTTTGCTGGTTCGACAGCTTGTTCTGCAATGTCAGCCTATTCAAGATCATCATCGTCAGCCTGATGGTCCAATTGGGACGAATAAATGAATTTAAAAAAAATTACACATCTACAGGGTGTAAGGGGAACACTCTCGAAGCCAAAAGAAGGTAATTGTACTCATCATTATGAACCACTTTTAGTATGGGACCAACCCATAAATCGCGAAAAAAAACAGCTGTTCCATACATTTTGTCGAGTGTCAATGACCGTTTTCCATAGAACAGCTGATATTTTTTACGCGATTTCAGGGCTGGTCCCGTAGAAAAAGTTGTTCATAATGATGAGTACAATTACCTTCTTTTGGCTTCGAGAGTGTTCCCCTTACACCCTGTAGATGTGCAATTTTTTTAAAATTCCTTCATAATGATGATGTAATCGTAGGGGAAATATCATTATTTTCTTACCTTGTGGGTGTTCTAGCCTATGTATTAAGTGCTGAATGCCAACTAAGCAGCTGGCTTCTCTGGACTCCTTAGATTCGCCAAATTCGTGAATTAGGCTTGCATACTTGCTCATGCGGTCTTGGTTGAAGTGAGAGGAATCGCGACCCTCTGTCCCGAACAGCGCATGCTCGCAAATAGCTTGAATTAGTGCTTTCATGAACCAATCATCATTTGAATCCTTGGAGAGTTTGTCCTGGAAATAGTATTATTTGTTAAGTTTGTTATTCAAGAATGCTCTCCAATGTCAGAAGTATAACATGTAAATTTTATATTTTAGTCTCTCAGTGTAACTCAATGAGCTGTGGGTCTAATGCTCCATGGAGAATAAACCCATGGTATAATAATATACTCCGCCAGGTATAGCAAAATGACCATGTGGGCGTCCCACAAAGATCATCAATACACGTACACGTGCATAAGCAAGAGCAGAATAAGTAATTTACAACAAGTTCGAGAGAGATGACGATACACCACGTAACAGCTGATTGAATAAAGTGGCAACTGGACAGTGACGTCATTGCGGGACCACTCCCAGATTGCTAGACCTTGTTTTCTTGGATCATGAATAAACCGAGCGGACTGCAATACTCACTTGTACCCAGCTTTTTATGCAGTCGCAAGACTCGTCAGCGTTCATTAGCTGAAGTAATCTACTTTGAGTTTCTTCAGGTGTAAACTTCTTTGTTGATTCTTCACTAGCATTTACATCTGTCTCGAGGAATTCGAACTTGTTGTCTTCTAGCCATTTCTGCACCTGTACAGAAGATAATTACATCATAATGCAACAAACAACGACGAAGTACCGTCTTTTTTAATATCAGTGACAGTGTTATTTTGGATTAACTATAATAATAGGTTATAAGACTAAGAATATTGAAAAAAGTAATCCACTATACCTGATCATCTTCCATCCATTTGTTTAGTTTCAATCCAGATTCCTGCCACTTGTTTTTAACAAATGTAGGTCCCATACTTTCGTTAATGGTGTTTATTATAGCCTTTAGAAGCAGATGTCCATGATTGGCTGCGATTATGCTCTCACTAATATTAAATGTCTGTACTAAGGTGATATGCTGAAAATTTGTAATTTCTTATTAGTCAAAGAACCAAAGAAGGGCCGAATAAGCAACACCTTTACTGGCGCTAACATTACCCTAAAGCTTCGTATCGGCTGTTTTCGAAATAGGGCACTCCGCGCTCTTGCAACTGCTCCGTTAAGTTAATACGTTCCGCGCTCCCAGAGCGCAAACCTGTAGCAATGCTCTACGCTCCTCTAGCGGATTTTAAGTATAGTACGTGTCGCGTGGATCCTCTATATCTAAAGTGCTCAAAGAAAAATGCTCTAGTCCAGTGGATCGAAATTATGATGTTCACTAATCCTAGCGACATATTCTGAAATGAATCTGCGGTGCACACGTGTTGCATGTAGAGATGCACGTGGCGTATCCAATGGAACAGTTGCAAGAGCGCGAATATAAGCGGATACGCAGCTGGCATTAATTGATAATGAGAAAATGACATAGCACAATGATAATTACCTTCTTCTCAATTTGGGATGCAACGATTTTCCCTAAGTAATCATATAACATGGGTATATCAATATAGAGATCAGGCGCGAATTCGAAAGTCTCTTTTATGCCTAACAGGAAATTGTCTGCTGCAATTGTCCCTGTGGATACTAAATGCAAAAGTGATTTTGCAACCAACAGTACCTCCTTTGCAGACCTGAAAGACAAAATATAAAACATTAATCTATGAAACTTGGTAGTGGCATTCGTTTCTAATATTTCAGAGTAATGTAAAATTTATCATGGTTGTATTGAAACATTATAAATTAAAAATAACTCATGACATTCGAACACTGTGAGTTTACACGAAAAGTGAGATCCAGACTAATCAAAAGATTAAATAATTACTTTTCTAGTATAACATTGAGGATTTCGCTGACAACAGCTGCGTGATATTGTGGCTGGAAGAGTTGCTTGACATCATGTACGAGTTCATTGTTGTCCTTGTTGATAAGGCAGAGATCGATCGTGGATTTGACGAACTTCCTCAGCTTTTCATCAGTGATGGGTTCTTGCGGCACAGCGGGCTCGGGCGCGGGCGCCTCGGGCGCTGGCGGTGGCGTGGCCGGCGCGCTGCTCTGGCTCCTCGTGTCAGAGTTGGACCGCGCTACACCCACCGAACCAGACCGGTTACCACCGCTGTTCACATCTGCAACCACACATCTCACTTAGCACAACTTCAACGGGCAATCAACTGGCCAACTCATCACAAAACAATACAATCCAAAGGTTGTCGAATCAAAATATCCCGTAAATAATCATATAAACTTTAGTGAACAACCGTGCTGCCGTCACAATGTCACTTAACGGTCTTTTAGTAATCGGACGCCAGCGTGATAGTTTAAAACAGTGTATTACTTACTGTAGTCTGATCTAGAACTAAATGTCGACCTCTCGACCGACACTCCCTTAGGATGATAGGTAGGCATCATGTCACGGTTTGCTGAAAACATATCTACATATTATTTTATTATAATAATTCTAGCTTGTTTTAAATGGATTGTTTTTGCCTTTATATGTGTTGAGATGCAACTTACCTCTAAGAGAAGTGGGATCGGTTTGCACATTCTCTAAGACACTGTACATGTTTTTGCTAAGACTGATTTGAGAATTGCTAGATGCTTGAACTTGCGCCTTTGTGCCAGATCCGTGATTCCATGCAGATTGGTGAGGGGCCAATTTTATATTGTTCAAATTCTGTAAAGAAATTGTAACATATTAAAAGCAGTTGTAACTACAATTAGTTTAGTGAATGCAAAAAGATAACTGGCAACCAATTTTGTGGTTGCCCATATCATTTCATCATACAAGGCAAGACTCAAACTTAGTTAAATATCAATCATCCTTTATACTATCTGAGTTTGTTGTTGATAACAATGATAGATGACTAGCCGAAACCCGCTACTTCGTACGCATAGAGCTCGGCGTTCGGCCTCGCTCGTTACTACAACTCGTTATAGCCTATGTGTTATTCTAATGTATAAGCTATATTATTGTAAAGTTTCATTAAAATCCATTTAGTAGTTTTTGCGTGAAAGAGGAACAAACATCCATACATACAAACTTTCGCGTTTAAAATATTAGTAGGATGATCAGTATTACCACAAAATAGTACAAGTACAGAAGATTCACTCCGGAAAATCTTTCAAATAAGTAGTGACTCTTGCTACGACACAATAAAGTGCAATTCAGGACGTGCGAGCGCTAGCTACCTACAGTTATATTAACCAAGTAGTTTTCTGTCTGTCTATCGCGTAACTCTTTATCTCTTCTGACTATGTTAGGGTTGTAATCAGAATATTTCACTACTTTACCGTAAGGTAATTATTGCGCAAATAAAACATATGTTTGTTATATACATACTAGCGACCCGCCCGCCCGGCTTCGCACGGGTGTAATTTACATGCGAAGCCGGGGCGGGTCGCTTGTTATGTATATAAACCTTCCTTGAAAATGTATCTAACTAATGGTGAAAACCGCATCAAAATCCGTTGCGTGGTTTAGGAGGAGTTAGCGGCCATACAGACATACAGACAGACACGGAAAGCTACTTCAATTTATACTATGTAGAGATGTACAAGTGCCCTGTTGTCAACATAATCAAAATCTTACTACAAAATATATTTAGTTATAGTTAGTCCATGGTAGGTTCCCACCAAAACAAAAATACTAAAATAATTTAAATAGGTACTCTATAGTTATCAAATTTCACCTGAACTTGTAAACATATCTTGTAAGTAGAGATCTTTGTATGTATGTATGTTCCCTATGGACTGCAAAACGTCTGGACCGATTTTGACGGGATTTTCTCTGGCAGATAGCTGATGTTATAAGGAGTAATCCGCGCGGATGAAACCACGGGGTGCAGCTAGTATACTATAATCTACACTAGTATTATAAATACATAGGTAAAGTTTGTAAGTGTGTTAGTTTTGTTTTAATTCTGAAACTACTAACCCGATTTAAAAAATTATTTCACTATTAGTAGAAAGTTACACTATTCCCGAGTGCCCATAGGCTATGTTTTATAATGATAAAAGTTATTTTTTTAAACTAAATAACCATATTAATATAATATATTGCGGAATAATAAGCCGATTGGCTTCTTTATCAGCGTTCGCTGACCTAACGGTTTGAGATAAGTAAATAGAATGTTTGACAAAAATATATTTCTTAAGTAGTTTTACAAAAAAGTCAAATCTCTAAGTTTTATAAGAAAACCGCAATAACGAATATAACCCCTTATATCCCTTGCACCACTAATGGTGCAAATGAAACTAGCGTTTTCACCTCGTACCGTATGCACCATCTTGATCGTTGCCGCGATTTACAATCATGACTTAATATTTCAGTTGTACACGGAGTGAATATCTATCTAAAGTGTGATCCAGCCGGCGCGTGGCTGTGCCCACTGAAATGGGCCCGACAAGTCGACCACGCCAGGTACTTGTAGCTTCATACCTCAAGTGCGAGGTGCGCCAGGTCTGTTATTACTCAGACATTTACAAATTAAACGAAGTCATGGATTATTGGCAAAAAACACAGTTTTGATTTAAACTTCAAAAAATTTAAACTAGCATTCTATGTTATGTGGAAGGTATGTGAAATGTACATGTATTTATTTTGCAAGCTATTTTGTTAATTTTACGCGACAATAAAACTTAAACTCCCACAAATAAATGAAAACAGTGGCGATTTGAATTCCTATACGTACATTTGTGACAAAATAATTTATGCAACCAATCAACCATATTTTTTAAACAGCATATGAAATAAATTATACATTTTCTACATTATTTTCAAGCTCTGACGTAACCATGCCTATCAATGTCATGGTGAACGATTATTGCCGCTTAATATATACATATATACGTACTGAACTAAGTATTCCGCACACTGATTACATGTGCCACACTTATCAGCAAGAAGTTATTTAAGTTCAATGGTTAAACTTTGATATTACTAGAATACTATGCCAATGTTTTTCAAAGGTAAGTTTGGAAGAATGCGAATGACATTTAATATTGGTACGATTATGAAGCACGGCTTAGCACACAAACTTGTTTAGGCTGTCGCTGCTGAGCGCGCATGCTACAAATCTCTACATAGTATAAATTAAAGTAACTTTCCGCGTCTGTCTGTATAACCGCTACCACCTTCTAAACCACGCAACGGATTTTGATGCAGTTTTCACCATCAGGGCCCTGATTCCGTAACCTTTACATTCACGTAAGGCGGCGCGTTAAGATAACCTCTAAAAATTTGAGCTCTATTTCCTATGAAATAAAGGTCAACTTTTAGAGGTTAAGTGTTTTAAGTTATAGAATCAGGGCCCAGTTAGATAATTTTTAACGGAACATTTATATATATATAACTAGCGACCCGCTAGTTATATATAGCAACTTCGCAGGTAAATTGCACCCGTGCGAAGCCCCGTGCACCCGCTAGTTGAGAATAAAAAGGTTAATTCATCGGAATCTCAGTTTTCAGTTCATACCTTTTGCGTGACTGCTTTGAGTTTAGAAGTATCGACAGGGAAAGTGGTAGTCCTTTGAGTCTTCCATGTATTGTCCATGAATGTATTGTTTTGTCTTCTGCTGTCGCCACCGCGCTTGCCGCGCCCGCCATCGTCGCGACGGAAATTACCGCCGCCTCCTCCGCCGCCTCCCATTGGACTAGCGTTCATCAACTACAATTACATTCATCACTATAGAACACAATTAGCACAAAAAAAAATATATTCAGGACATTTTTTGCACACACGGTCATCTGACCCCAAACTAATATAAGCTTGTAATATGGCTGCCAGAGATTGATATAGATACATACATACATTATATATTTTAAAATACATACTTAAATAGATATTAACACCCAGATATAGAACAAACACAAACATGTGATGGTGACACAAACGAAAACATTCATGTTATGTGTGTGTTCATCACATGAATGTTTGTCCTAGGTGGGAATCAAACCCACGCCCCCAAGCTCAGAAGGCAGGATCACTACCAACAAGACCAATGGGCTACGGGCATGCTTAAGTTACAACACCGATTCGCAGGTGCCTAATGATAGGCAACTCTTTAACAGACAGCCCGCGCCGCGCTCACATCAAAACCATAGATAACTGTCAAAAATTTTGGCAACTCTTAACTCAGAACTCGCCCATTAAAAATTGATTGTTGAAACAGAAGATAATGGTTAAGACTTGGATTAGGAGTTCCTTATTAAGGGTTAAGCGTCGCCATGTTCGAGGTTAGTGAAAACGGGCATAAGAGTCGCAATTTATCGGCTACATTATTGTATCCAGGTTGGATATATTGTGCCAGACGTGACAATAATGGATCTTTTAAAATTCTGCTGAAACATTTATGAGTTGCACAAGGCTAACTTTAGAACAACAAGCACGTATTTACATATAAAAACCGTATGGAATAAGCTGTCCCACATTTAAGATGATAAAAAAGAAAAATATATTTTTCTAGAAATCAACACACAAGCCAAATGACGTTATGGTCTTGAATCTTCAACCCTATTACTAAAATGGTCTGTCTAGCTTAGGAATAAAATAATTTTTCAAAATTCAAATTTTGTTTGTGTATAAAATCCGAGCCCGCGTGATTCACTGGTCTTTCAGTGTGGATCTTTTCCCAATTTTTTTTATGGTTGACAATTATAATCATAATCATCTTTATTTCAGGATAAAAAAGCCGATATCACACAGAGAAAATATAAATATCTTAAAATATATGTAATATATAGTAGCATATAGTATGTATATAAAGGCTTAAAAATAAGGCTTTGATAAGTTCAAGATATTCGGTACAAATAAATCGGCTTCTGGTAAGAAATTGGTTGGTTCACAGAACCTACACTAAGCAGAGCTTGTGTTGCAGGTTTCTGTATACCATCATGGAACAATAAAGAGCAGACATTTTGAAACAAAATCTAGGTAATAGTGTGATTACAATATTAGTTAAGCCAAACAATATCTTATAATTAGGCGTTTGACCAACTCGAAGAGTAACACGCCTTGAGATAATATCTCAAGTGATACCGTCAGAACAGCGCAACTGTGTCAGTTGTGCATAGAAAGACAGTGCTGTCTAAAAGTCCTGATAAATCCTGACGGATGTTAACCTTAGTCAGACAGGACTTGTCCTCTTATATAAATATACAATAATATGTCACTGCTAGACTAAATTACGCAGACTGCACCATCTGCACATACAGGGTACACTAACCTCAATATGACGCTGTTGCTGCTCTGCCTCCTTCTGGATTTGATCCATCATCTTGGGCTGAGAATCGACCACACTCTTCCCCACCCATTTTCTCCTCCTGAGCGCGATAACATCTTGAATCATAAACTTGACGCGACTGCTTATCTTGTTGGATTTACGGTCGACAATTTCCTGCATTTTCTTGAAGATATTGTCTAGTTGACTCGTCTCTTCGTTTTCAATCTGTTCACCGATAGTCGTGAGCAGCTTGCAGAGACATTCGAGTTTCTCCTCTTCCAATTTTTCAATCAAGTATTTCATGCAATAATCCATAATTTTACACGTCAACATCTTCAGTTTGTACAGTTCACCTGTAAATAAAATATGGAGTCATTCAGAGTTAATATAGTTTAAAAGGCTAAAGTCACATAGGCACATATGGGAAATGTGAAGTCGCTTCTTGGAAATAACTTAATCAGGTACAGAAATCGCCCAAAGCAAAGCCGCCAACAATAGTATTTTAATATATTATTTATTACTAGCTGCGCCCTTCTGTTTCACCATTCTTCGGCCATCCAACTATCTCAATG
This sequence comes from Agriopis marginaria, assembly GCA_932305915.1. Taxonomy (NCBI): domain Eukaryota; kingdom Metazoa; phylum Arthropoda; class Insecta; order Lepidoptera; family Geometridae; genus Agriopis; species Agriopis marginaria. Next base: position 15,501,349 of record OW029916.1, on the reverse strand, counting down.
CTAAAATCTGGTCGATGCGTTGGTCTGTTGCTGAGTAAAAGAGTAACAAACAAACCAGTAAAGGCACCTTCGCATTTATATTAGTATGATAACATAAATTATATGGGGTTAGCCAGTAGAAACTTTTTACAGATGGAGATAGCATTATGTGTTTTTTTTTTAAATTCTAAAAACTGCCATAATAACATATAGACAAAATAATGTCATATTGAGAAAATGTACATTACTAACTACGATGAAATAAGGATTAGACAGTGTCGCTACCTAGCTAGCGGCACAGACAGCTGCCGACCCTTATTACATCTTCATCTTCATATCTTATCTATAATAAAAGGCGATATGTGTATGTATGTTCCCAAAATTATCTTGAATGTAATATGGGTTGGCAACTAACTGTATCGTAGCCTGTATTGAAAAAATTAAGGTTCTCTATTGCCATCCCTTATTACATTCAAGATAATTTTGGTGCATAGCTAACAACGTTCAAATAAGTGTACATATTATATTTAACTACTAGCTGCGCCCCGCGGATTCACCCGCGTAGACATTCCCTAAGAAACCGTACATATTCCCGGAATAAAAAGTATCCTGTCACTTTCCGGCTTTGCAACTATATCAATGCAAAAAATCACGTCCATCTGTTGCTGTGTGAAAGAAGAACAAACAAACAAGTTTTCGCATTTTTATATATTAGTATAATTTCGCAAATGCAGTATTACTAGAGATATTGATTACAGTAAAACAACATTAGAGACATTGAGGACTGATAATATTACTGTTACTAACCGATAAATCTGACGTTTCCCACAGATCTCATTCTAATGCGCCTGTTTTCTTCATTGAGCAGCAGCTGAAGTTCCTTCTTTTTAAGCTGAAATAAAACATCATACTTGTAGCAGACAGTGACAGCATAAGGTGAGGCCGCGTTTTAAACTCAGCAGGGCGAGAGTGGTGCGGTGTTACAAAATGCATTTACATAGAGCCTTTCTCAATGTAGGTTGTGAGGTTCTGGCAACCACCACTGCTCTCTTCACCACCCTGATGTTAGTCTCGCCCCGCTGCCCACAAAGCTCGTAAATGCAACCTTACCAATAATAAATATTAAATAATAAAGTATTACTTCCACTTAGACCATTATAAATGGTGCACTTACAGGATCAGTGCAATCATTGAAATCCTTTTCTAATTTCACCACATGTGAATCAGCTTTATTGGTTTCAAATTGATTTTGGCATTTGTTGATAATCAGGGCCCTGAAGTTTACACACTGATCTGGGTTAGGGGCATTATCGGCAGGCACCTGTAATTAATTTCGTGTTAGTATCTAGACACGGATAAGTATACTCGCAATTCTTTCAAAATAAGAAATAAATAAACAATATTGTAGTATGTAATAGAAATTTGTGTTTACCTTTAGCATTGAAAGTTTGTTGCACATAGCTGCGTAAGCTTCAGAGAAATTCGGCTCTTCAATAGCCTTTTCGAATATCAAATCGATTACACCTTCGAGACGTTTTTGAGTGTTGATCTCAAGATGCTTCACTTTGTCAAGCAAAGTTTCGAACTTTTGGGGCGTAAGTTTGTTCAGAATACCCCTAAACTTCTTGTACACCTCCTATAAGAGACATACATAGTTTAGTGACAACTGGCAACTGCTATAAAAGTTATGTCAAACTCAAAGCAAGTGGGAAGCAGCAGGTGTGTGGAGCGTGCTATGACTTCTCCGCTCCTAACAAGATGATCAACAAAACTGTAGAGGAACAAAGAACTACGATACACAGCTAGTGTGAGTAGAGCGACCTCTTGTGTGCCTGGCAAATATTCAAGAGCACTGCTGCTCCTCACCCGCATTCTATAAGGCAAAGTCTTTACAAAACATAATAATGTTATAAATGATACCTGGTCTTTTTGTTCATCTTCCGACAAGGCATCTTTCCTGAATCTAGTTGGTTTCCATGCTGAGTCAGATTCCTTGAGTTTTACATCTTCACGCAATGATAAAGAGACGTGAATAACAGGTTTATGAAGGCTGTTGGCACCTCCTGGTGAAGAAAGTTTTACACTGCCCTTACCTACAAAAATCAGATTATTACAGCATATCAGAACAATAAAACATTAACATATTGTGAAATACAAGGATTCCCAAACTAGTTTCCAGGAAACCTGACGGTCCATGGATAATTATAGGGGTTCTAGAAGCAGCATGTGCGGTGAGGGGCTAAAGAGTTCATCTTCTAACCGTAGCCTCGGCGTCATTGCATTGTTCCATTTTATTCATTTCACAGCCATAGCCTTATCCACCAGGATTGGACCCCACCCTATTAGCCCATCTGTTCTGCATTATTGACCAAAATAGCAAATCTTGTTATTGTTAGATGTGGGGTTTTCTTATTCTTATTCGAAATGGGGGCGATAAGTCCTGCACTGACGTCCCGCTTGGGGTGTATTGTGCATTTCCCCCTACCAGCACCTACCCGAGCCAACCCAACTCCTTGAAATTTCGGAGTGAGGCTCTGGGGCGCTGGCACAGTTGCTCCAGTGGTGTAGATGGTAGTGAAAATAATGATGATGAAAAGCAGTCCAGCTGTTGTGGTGACATGGATGAAGAAGGCAATGGTGCCTCATGCAACCCGGTAGCGATTCTAGTTTCTTCTGTGGCTTCACAATGCCACAGTGCATGCTCTACAGTTTCGTTCTCTTTCATGCAGCCACGACACAGTGAACTGTCCGTGGCTCCTAGCTTATACAAGTGACTATTCAAGTTGCAATGACCGGTTATAAGGCCTACTATCAGGCAAAGGTCCTGTCGTTGCAACTTCATTAGGTTTTTGGTAATCTTCCTGTCAAGAATTGGGAAAGCGGCTTTAGCATGCTTACAGTCGTCTTTCTTGTCCCACAGATTCTGTTGTTCTTTTTCGGTGTGACGACGCAGTAGCTCTCGCACTCCCATCGCTGATCGTTTGCAGAGGCCCACTGCGTCATCGCTTACCTGTTTCCTAGCAACCTCCTTGGCAAGAGTGTCTGCCATTATATTACCTACGCAGGATTCGTGGCTTTTCGTCCATCTCACTATCGTTCTGTACTTGCTCGCGAGTGCTTGTAAAGCTGTATGACACTCAGCAGTAAATCTAGAATTTGTGACGGGTCTTCTGATTGCATAGATGGTAGCCGCACTGTCAGTAGTAAACATGAGGATTCTTTTATCGTCCCCAACTTCGGGGGCCGAAAGAAACTCATTAAAAGGCCCGACTGCTCTTGCTGCCAGTAGTAGGCCCATGGCCTCCGCCTGCAGTGCTGTCGTCGTTTTGTTTAGGGCCATTGACTCTTTGAGTCCAAGCTGAGGTGAGAAGTAGCCACAGCCTGCTCCCTCCTTGATTTTTGCACCATCTGTGTATATGTTCCACGAGGTTGATACCCCGTCCAGGACATTGTCATCTGTTATCAACTCGTACTTATTGCAATGTAGATGTGTGCTAGCTATCTTATCAGTACCTAGGATTGCTTCGGGAATTATCCTCATCGCACGGTCAATTATTCTGCAGTGGTTAGTAATCGGACCGGTGCTTTTCCACTGGTTCGTGGATTTGATCCTTAGTGCTGACGCCATCGCTTCCTGTTGTATGTGCAGGTGTAGTGGAGTCAGACCTAGGATGACCTCTAGGGCAGCTGAGGGTGTCTTTTTCATGCATCCGCTGATTAGAGAGCAAGCAAGTCTTTGGGTCTGTTGCAATTTTGCGATGACGGTTGCTAGATTTGTTCGAGTCCACCACACTACGCAGCCATAGGTGAGGACGGGTCGCACTATCACAGTGTATAGCCAATGGCAGAGCTTTGGTTTCAGGACCCAGTCCTTTCCTACCGCTCTGTTGCACTGCCATAGTATATTGGTTGCTTCGTGGTGATATATTCCTGGTGTTTTCCCCACAGAAGTTTGCTGTCTAGCCAAATGCCTAAGTATTTTACTTCCTTACTAAGTGTTAATTTTGTACCAAACAATGATGGTGTTGTGAGATTCATTATCTTTGTTTTCCGGGTGAATAGCACCATTTCTGTCTTTTGTGGGTTTACAGAAAGACTGTATCGCTCACACCATTTTTCGACAACTTTAAGTGCTTTATGCATCTTTTCACATAAAGTCGTCTCAAAGAGTCCAGAGACCATGATTACCAAGTCATCCGCGTATCCCACCGTAACTATGCCTTCCTTGTTGAGGAGTTCGACGAGTTCGTTGACTACCACCACCCAGAGTAGTGGAGACAACACTCCTCCTTGCGGGCAGCCTTTCGTGACACGGCGACGCATCATACCCGCCGATTCAATGCTGACAACTCTGTTTGAGAGCATTGTCGTGACCCAAGCACCCATAGTCGTGACCCAAGCATACCTAGATGTGGGGTTTAATTAAAGAGTACTTACCCCCTATTTGCACATTCTTCTTTGCATCCCGAGGAGTTGCATTTCTGGGGCCACCCATACTACCCCCCTTAGCAAATGGAGGGAACAATGAGTCATTCATTGGCCTCAACATAGGAGTGAATGGCATAGGTTCCTGCATAGGTGCAGTCTAAAACAGTACAATGTAAAAATAAGAAACCGTTCTGCAATAACCATTGACGTATAGGACTAGGTGAACGGCCACAACCAAAGAAACGGCCAGAAATATTAAATCATAAATAAAAATGTCTAAAATAATAATATAGTGTAAAAGTGTATTTCAAACTAGATCAACCCAAAGTCAAAATAGTTACAAGGTGGAAGTGTTCTCTCATATGTGGCGGGTACCTGAATTGGTTATCGGTACTTGGTTAGACGGAGTATCGGTACCTATTCAAATTCAAATTATTTATTTGTCAGAACATGATAGGTACACATACATATAAAGTAGCATACATGGAACCTATCTGGAACCTGTACCACCAGTTACTGGAATCACCAAGTACCAATACAGAACCTGTACATTTGATACAGATTCCAGACCTTGCCAACGATGCATCAACACTTTTGAAATGTGGTGTTGGCGTAGCATGCTATGTATTTCGTGGCCTGTTCATAGGACAAAATAATGTCTCAATCTTTAAGGAGGTAACGATTAGAATGAGACTGAATCAAGCATTCGTCTTTATAGAGCGATGCAGTATTTCAGGTCACATTGTCCAAACGCCCACCGAGAACCTGTTGTAGCTAATGGTGACTGGCAAAATGAAAGGACTATTTCTGTCCATTTTTCATATATTTATAGCATAGGTACATTTCACCCTTAATCTAGTCCTATACATCAATGGCAATAGCTTAAGAAAAAAGTAGTGTCAAGTACTTACCCTAATTACATTGCAAGCTTCCAACAGAGGTACATTGGGCTTGTCCTTGCAGAAGGGGGCCTCCTTGATTTGCTTGAGCAATCCAATGTCATAGGTTTTCTTTCCACTTTTGTTCGAGGGTGACCACTGGTCTGGAAATTTAAATGTAAACTTATAATGTAGAAATCATATGGTTTTTAATTTATCAGTTGAGCTTTTTAGTTCTTATCAGTGTTAAAACTAATTTAGCACTTTATCGTGAATGAAAAATGAAATCAAAACATGTTTAGTGTTATTTTTACAATGAAGAAAATGTTTGCAACTAAGTTTATAATAGCCAATTAGTTCTTTTTATTATGTCACTGAAATTATAACATGTTAGTGCGCATAAAGACGTAGACTTGTAACTAGATGCCAGGAAACTTACCATCAGTATACTTGTACTTGGGCACAAAGACAGGCGGCGCTGGCGGTGTGGCAGGCGCTTCAGCAGGCTTCTCCTCAGGTTTTTCCTCTTCCTTGACCAGGGGTTTGGCCTCTGTCTCTTCAGCTTTAGTTACATCCTCCTCTGCTACATTAACTACTTTATCAGTCTCATCTTTTCCATTCTCACATGACTCCGTTTCCTTCACAGTTTCTTCATCGTTGGCTGTGACAGCCGCCATCTTCACAGCTTTCTCACTACTATTCTTAGTATTCTTTACAGCTTTCTCATTCTTGTTGAAGTCCTCTTTTACAATCTCAGTTACTTCAGCAGTATTTCCATTAGCAGTGTCTGGATCTTTAAAACAAGAGATTAATGAATCTACCTGTCATGATTTCAACCATGGAAAATGAAGTTAAGGCTAAGCAAAGTGCAATAAAGGAATAATATCATAGAAATGGAAAAAGCTCATTAGTACAAATACTAACCTGTTTGATTATTGAGGTTAATATCTTTCATTTTAGGTTCAGATTGATGAGTACGACAAACGCTTGATATGCTCTGTGTTAACTTGGCTTGCGCTTCAAATGCACTAGATTTCCGTTCCGTGATTGCACCAGGTCCTTGGGTGTCCCTGGCAACTTTTTCAATGCTCGCAGACAATAGTTCTGTAGGAGTAAGGTGGTGATCTTGTAGAAGCACATGCGGCTTGTTTGTCTGCTCAAGTTTAGTCGTGACCACAACAACAGGGGGTGTAGGTTCCACTGTTGGTACCAATTGTTTTATATTCAATTGTTTTTTCGTTACATCTGCACCTGAATGTTGATTGTACTGAATAGTTGATATGCTGATAGCTTGTTGGAAACTATCAACTGAACTAATCGCTGCAAGAGAATAATAATACATTTGCATAAATATTTGCATTTAAACCCAAAAAGAATAGAAATTTAACTACATTAATGCATTTTAGATATAAATTGCATAATTTAAAAATGAGGTTAAGACACAAGAAGGATGTGTGATATTAATGTATCAGAACTATTTACTCCCAATGGCACAAGTTATATAAGATTGACTATAATAATACCACGAGGACTACTACAATATTGTTTTACAAGTATGGCTGGCCAAGAAGTTTACCATCATGAGTAATTTATTTAATGGAAATTACTGCATTATTAACTAACAAACATAATTGAATTCTATAAATTGTAACATACCTACTATTGATGGGCATTAAAATATTTTAGCTGACCTTTAATACTGTAACTGACCAATCATGAATGTCAAATGAGATAGTTGTAGGTAACACTGATGTAAACTTACATAGCCTTTTTATTAGTACTGTACCGACATAGCTTTAGTGTATTATATTTACCAGCCGTCATACTTTAATTATAAGTTGTTTTTTTTAATGATCCTCATAGTTAATCATCATCATCAGCCAGAAGACCTCCACTGCTGAACGTAGGCCTCCCTGTTTAACCTCCACACTGAACTACTGCATGCCTTTTGCATCCACTGGATGCCCACGACTCTCATAATGTCATTGGTCCATCTAGTGGGAGGTCTACCTGCGCTGAGGTAATAGTTAATAAGTACCTATAATTCTAAAAACAAGAAATGGTTGTTCTAACCCATATGCAAGATAAGTTCATGCAAATTAATAGATATATTGCAAACTGGTAAATTATTATCTTCACCAACCATACCCAGACTTGCTATAATGTGAGTGCATAGTATCAGTGCCAATGATAGTAGCTTATAGATACCTACTACATTCTGAGGTAGATAAATTTGTGAAAGTCAGTTGCTGGCTATATAAGTAGGTATGTGAGGTAAGGAAAACTTAAAGCAATCTTTAAGTTTAATATAAAGTAGTGACATATAAAGGTGAGGTGGACATGGCTAAAAGGAAACATTGAACAAAATGGCAATATGTTTTTATCATAAATTATTACAGAGATGTGAAATGTTAGCTTCACCATAATTAAGAATCATCTATCCCAGCAGAAAAGCTAGTTTTTTTAAAGTATGTAGGAAGATATTTTCAATACAAAATATGGCGATGATGAAAAAATCGAATACACGTTAAGCAAAATCGGACATGATCCGTGAAAGTAACAAGAAGGGGAACAATCTGAAATTGTGTGTCATTGAAGGAAAGAAGTAAGGGGACACGTACATAATGTGTAAGCCTTTGATTTTGAATAGCCGCTACATAGCAGAAAGTGATGCTTAACCAAAAGATTTTCGTTATATCTACCGATGTAAGGCCTTTCACATCTGATATTTCGGTGGGTTACCGAAAAACCGATGTTTGTAATAGAATATTACATTTTTAATCATCTGCCGATTTCTCGTGAAAAAACTGCAAACATACCGATTTTTTGCGGGCATTCGCATTGCGACTTTCGGGATCGCTGGTTAGCACTTCTTGTGAACCAAGTTCGAGTTCTAAAAATAGAGACGTGAGGTATTTCCACGTGGGAGTTATCGTACCTACCTTAATTGTGTGTGGCACTGATAACTAAATTATATCACAGTTCCAAATGAAATAAATCTCCAATGTATAAAACTAAAATAAGATACGTTAACTTTGTAACAAAATATGGTAAAAGAAAGTTCTACCATCCAAAAGGTCACTCAAGGATCTAGAATGTCTGACTTTATCACTCTTTGCACTTGAACCACAATACTTAGTTTAAATCTTAATTAAAAATGTATAACTAAAAATGCTATATTATATCAATTCAGATGTAAAAAAAATGATTTTAAAACAAAGATTTTAAAATTAAAACGCAGCCATACTCAAATTGATTGTGAAGTAAAAGCCGCCATGTTGGATTTGAATCGTTCCATGCGGACAGGCGGTCAAAGGAGATAGTGTTGTGCGCAAGTCCGCCTTCGCACACGCCCGGCGGAATCGATCGATTATGTGATACCATATTCGGAAAAACTATTTTCTTACTACATAATAGTAAACCGTAAGTTATTACTAAAATATATCTATTATTTGCTTGATCATAATTATATAGTTTGGATTTGATTTGAGTTAGTACCGAATTATGAGCTGATGGTAAATTGGTTCAAATAAGATAGATTATATAGAAGTACGTATATAAATACGTATTTCTATATATTCTATACCTCTGACGAATGTACATGTCAGCGATGTCCGCGTCATAAGGTATTCAAGATCAAAGGTCACAAAAAACGGGTTATCGCAAATATCATCGGTTTTTGTCAAATCCGATATTGACAATTGATGCGCTGTCAAAAACTTTAAAACGTCACGAAAAATCTGATTATGACATGAACCATGAACAACTTGTTATAATATAAAATTTCAACTTTAGAGAGGGCGTACGCGTACCACAACCTCAAAAGAGTAATTTTATTAAATCTTACATTGTGCTTTGTGTCGTTCTCTCGATTAATGAAAGAGTAATACAAGATTGAGAATGTTTTGGAGGTTGTGATTGGGTTTGGGAATATTTTGGCCATTTTATCGTTTGACCTTTTCTGGTAAATCGGTATACTATTTATAGTTAAAAGTAGACGTGTCAGTTATTTTGAAAGTTATGTAGTGCCAATCGTGCCAATATATTTTTTTAGTTTCTTCGGTTTGGACAAAGTATAATTAGGGATTCTTCGAGGAGTAAATTTTTTTTTTTTAAATCTAAGTAAGAGATAACCACGTATGCAGGAGGACATGCTAAGCGCTTACATTAAAAAAAGTTAATAAATTCATTATATCTTATACCTATACTCCGTTTATTAATCTTAGCTATTTTATGTAAACAAAGGGGTTACCAGTGCAAAAAATATCTTTCATAATGGTAGTTTACAATATTTGAACAAAAAAGTATTTTATTATGTTTTTCTAGTCGTAATATGAACAATTATAAAATAAAAATCGTTTTGTACTATTTTAACGTAATATCTGTTCCATACAGTCATGTTTTTTTTTTAATAGAAATTATTCTAACCCACTATTTTTCATTTATACTACGTATGTCCAGATACCCTGTTCAATGAGAGCGCAGCGCTCATTTGTGAAGCCAATCTTGCGTGAGTAACTTCATCGAAACGTTTCCGCGCATGCGCGCTGTATTACCAGTGCATAGAGATTACCGCAAAAATTGGATGAAAGAAAAACCGGGGTAAATGAACTTGCAAAATACAGGTCTAAAATGTTAATAATACGGGAACAAGTACCTCCTTAATTGTTTTTGTATTAAGGAATGGGAAAATTCAATAATTATTGGAGTTGGGCGTTACTTTGCTAATATTAATGATAATAACTTGTTTTTCTTTAGAAATATTTAGTCAAGAAATGTAGGTGGCTATATATAAGAGAATTTTAATGAACGCAAAAGTTGTGTCATACTAAAAAGTGGAAATATTAAGGTGTTTGTTGTATCTGTATGAAGTTACGTGTAAATAGTTTTCTTTTAACATAAGGTTAGATGTTACCTCTTTGGTTATTTGATCTGTGGCTGAGGTTTGGCTGCCATTTTCAGTTGGTAACTAATGGACATACTACTTTTCACAATTATAATAATGTTTGATTTAAAAGACGATAAATAGTTGATAGTGATGAAATATAATAGTGTTAAAAACATGGGTATATAAATTTCATGCCCTTGGCAACACCAAAAAGTTTTGAAATGGCGTTGTTATATTTTCGTTTTCTTATTATTTTGCGAAGAAATACAGCAAGTAAATTGAATACTGACTTATCTTTTTTGTGGGTGTAATTCTTACATGAATTCAAGAAATAACTAGTGTTTTTTTTAAATTAAATTTCACGCGTTGACATCGGAGGCTCCTTGGCGTGAGGCGGGGCGATCAAAATAGGGGGCTAGTACTAGCACCCTATTTTTGGTATCATTTTACGATACGCTACTAGGAATCTTGTACATATTATATCAATGATTTTATCATACTGGTAGGACAGTAGGGGTTCTAAACATTTCTGGCCAACTATAATTTTTGCCCTCTATTTCCTCTATCATAATAGTTAACGACTCTATAATCATCGCCATCTATTACAATCTTTTGATAATGTATTTTATTAATTTTTTGAACTATCAGAATATCCCCCATTGTACCACGCGAGAGCAAAACCGAGGAAAATAGACAGTAAATATTTTTTATAAGTGAAAAATGTTTCGAGCAACTGTCATCTCACTTTGACAGTAACTTTTCGTGACATTTCTTTGTTTACATAAAATATCTAAGATCTGTGAACGTACTAGCTGACAAATAAATATAAAATGGCTTTAACATTATGTTTAGTAGTAAGTTAGGTATTTTTTATTTATTTCCGACGTTACATGTTACACATAGGTCAACCTCACACTTCATGCACTTAGTTCGTAAAAAATAATTATTCGATTTGCAGTATGGGCCGACGACGTACTTAATTTTTTAGAAACTTTTGGATATGGTGTAGTCAAAGATGTCATATTATACTACGAAGATGTACATGTTATAAAACCCGCTCTGTATTGGTGAGTCTGGACGTGGTATCCCTGCATATTTAGCATTGTGCTCGCATGCTTGCAAGTAGTATTTATTATTCTTTATGCAATCTGCGTTTCGTCCAGAACTATTTTGGGTTATATTTTTGTTTTGTGTTTTGGGAGAAAATTTAAATATAATTGTGATCTAGCAACTATACTTCTGGTACATCGGTAAATGTAAACATAAAGTAGATATTTGTTCTTTCAAATCACCATCATCATCAGCCCTGAATGACCTCTGCTGGGTATATGCCTCCCTTTGTTTATGCCACTCTCCCCAGTCTCTCGCTAGACGCATGCACTCGTTTCCGACAGTTCATCCTCGGTCGGCCTGGGTTCCGCCAACCTAATCTCGGCCACCACGCGGTAACTGCTGTACTCCACCTCCCATCATTACATTTGGACATAGGTCCTGCCCAGTTCCACTTAAGTTCCATCACCCTTTTTACGTCTGCTCTTCTGCACCCTTGGTGCGACGTCGATTTTCAGTGTTTCGGATACAGTCTTGCAATTTGATGCCGAGAATGACTCACTCTATGGCTCTCTGTGCGACGGCTATCTTGTGCACAGTCTTCTTCATGGGCGTCCAAGTCTCAGCACTATAGGTCATGGTGGGCAGGACACATTGAATATAGAGACGAGTCTTCAGGCACTGTGGTATCTCTTTCGATCGGAGAATGTCTTCTAGCTTCCCGGAAGCAGCCCACCCAAGCTGTAGGCTCCTACCGAACTCTTTACTCTGAGGTTTATTGTCATAAGAAAGAACATGTTCAAGATATATACGTAATCGAGCTACCTCGAGCCTCTCATGAAATGACGCATATAGAATAATGACGCATAAAGAATATAGGGTTTTCAGCGAACACTGCGAGGTCATCTGCAAATCTAAGTTGAGACAGGTATGCACTATTGATGTTAGTACCAGTTTCTTCACATGCAAGCGTCTTCACGTCTTCTAGGACGGCCGTGAAGATCTTGGCTGAAATGGTGTCTCACTGCCGCACACCTTTTTTGATGGATATGAGGTTTGTTAAAATATAGGGTTACGCACATATGCTACACTGCGCCGAAATAAATGAAATTAAAATAAATAAATAAAACTTTAAGTTAAATTACATCGAAATCGAGATCGAAATCAAAGTCAAATTCAAAATTAGAATTTTAATCATTTTATTTTATTTAAATTAAAATAATTAAAACTAACTTAACTAATATAAATTCAATAATAATAATTAAGTTTAATGAAATTTAAAAATAAAATCATTTATTTTAAAATTTATTTACTTTTAATTTAATTTTTATTATTAAACTAGCGACCCGCCCGCCGGCTTCGCACGGGTGTAATTTACGTGCGAAGCCGGGGCGGGTCGCTAGTTATATATATAAACCTTCCGTGAAAATATATCTAACTGATGGTGAAAACCGCATCAAAATCCGTTGCGTGGTTTAGGAGGAGTTAGCGGCCGTACAGACAGACAGACAGAGGCGGAAAGCGACTTTAATTTATACTATGTAGATATTATAATAAAAATCTTTAAAATATATTCAATTTAACAAGTTATAATTATAATCTAAATTATAATTATAAATGAAATTTAAACTAAAGCCATGTTCCGCAGATGCCAAAACCTCACGAAGTTGCTGCGATTGGCATCCATGCGTGCGTAGTGTAGCGTTCAGTCGCTGCTTCTAACGTCCAAAAAGCCGCGACTGGCATCCGGGTGTGTGCGGAGTGTAGCGTTCGGTCGCGGCATCAAGTTACCGAATCGCGACTGAATCGCCGATCGCAGCTACTAAAAGTCGGGGTCGTAACGCGCGTGTATCGTCGCTGTCGGTGTCCTAGACGCTACAAATATCAGATTTCTTACTATTATGCGCATCTTTACAATTTTCGCATTGCGAACGTATCGCTCCCAGCTGACCACATCCGTAGCAACTTAACTGGGTGCTGGGTTTTAACGAATTAGGAACACTATCGTCTTTAAAATCTTTCTTCTTAACATTTGTACACTCGTCCACTGAGTGCCAAATTTTTTTAACAATAAGTGCACTTTGGTCGGACCCTCTTTTGCCCATCACTATCACGTCTTGCACTGGACGCGCGCGAGTTATTCGTGATAAGAGCATCGCGAGAATCATTCGTCGCCTTAACAGCTGATTTCGGTATGTGCGAGAAAAATTTGCAGAAGTAATACCTGTGCTCGAATGGTTCCGTGCGACAGCGAACGGGTTAACAACATAGGTTACGTTATTAATATTATTGAACGAACTCACCTCCGCCAATGTCTCCTCGACTAACCTGACTTTGCAAATCAGCTGTTCCATGTCGTCCACCGCGTCGCGCGCGAGGCACTCGTTTCCTTATCCCACGATCTAACAGGCCGTAGGTACATAATATCGAGCTTCATCTCTTCCGCCACTTTATACGGTAATTTGGATATCAAAGCGCGCACTGTACTAATAAACACGTCAGCTCGGTCACTATATTGTTCTTTAGCGAAAATGTCACGTAGGATTTTGTACGCGAGGCGTAGCACTCCGTACATCTCGCGAAGATGGTTTAGACGGAAGATGATCGCAGTGAATGAGGCTGCGCGTCGAGAATCGGTGATGAATTGCACGGCGTAAGATTTCCGTTGATGGCCGGTCCATCACGCGTTAGACTTTCTATTAGCACTCGGTTCGCTTCCACTTGACTCACCGTGATGCTGGACAAAAGGGTCTGAAGCATGTCCTCTGACATGGTGATGGTCTTTGGTGGTACCATTGTTGTATTTAACTCGTTGTCGGTATTAGATTCCGATACTTCATCTCGTCCGGCACTTCGTGTTCGCGGCATGATAACGGCGGGCGGTCGTGGCGCCTTCGTTGTTTCTCGCTTGACCGATGCGGGTGATGATAATATGGACGGTTGCTATCTGTCCGTCAAACGATAATCTCCTCGGCTGGTGTTGAAGGCTCCTCTGTGAATATACGCGTTTTACATCGCATGCACAGGTGAAATCGCCGTCTCAGTCTTGTTTTCTTCGGCTTCAAGCAAGGAAGCGCGGAATCTCAAAGATAGACTCGCCCGTCCACGCGGAATGGGTAAACCGGTATACGTGAGACGCGTCGTCACAGGCGTCGCAGTCGTACTTGTCACGCGTCTCGCTCGTGCCATTCACTCTCACTTTCACGCGTTTTTCTCTAGTTTTTTAATTTTAAATTAGCTGGCGAAAAATGGACTCTTTGTTCATATCACTCGAGTGTTTGCAAATTCGGTTTGACATTGTTTGTATTAAGTTCCCACATAAATGCACTATCGGAAAGGGTTCACAAGGTTTGTGTTCACGATAGGAATGTAGCACTTTGAGTCACTTTAGTATATTTCACGTTTTTCACTTTCGATCGTGCTCGCGAGTTGGGTGTCACTATAAGTGGGGGTGGGTGGTCACAGGGCCATGGGGTGGTTAAATGAGTGCGAAACACGGGGAAGCACTATATTGACTAAAGTTACAAGTGGGGAACGTCAAACGGTCTTTAAAATTAATATAAATAATTAATATTTTCGCAAGCGCCTTGCGACCGACGGAACGGCGGTTCTCTAACTTACTCAAGCGCCAGCGTGTCATTGGCGGGGCGCCTGTTGGTTGCTAGGCAACGTTCAAACTTTGCTTAAGGGCGCATTCGAGCACCGATTAAGTCTGCGTTACAATTATTATTTTTATTTCAATGGACAACGTTTAATTTTTTTTACTACCTATTTTTATTGGTTTAATTGATAGATTATGAAAAAATATGGGACACGTATTTTTCAGTTTTATTTTTAACCTAATAGTTATTTTTAAAATATTTTTTTTTAAATATTACAAATCATAGGCTTTATGGCTCTTTAGACCATAGCGAGACGAATATGAAAAAGTTTCTGTCAAGGGCAATGTCAAATTTGTCAACATCAAATAGCAAAACAACATGTACTGGGATGCCAGGCCGCAAATTAGATTTTCCATTTATTTAAGTGTTCATCATCATCATCATCTTAATCAGCCTTTTAACAGACCACTGCTGGACTTTTAACCTACCCCCGAAAGGGTGTTTGGGCCATATCCACCACGCTGGCCAAGTGCAGATTGGTGGATTCACATACGCCATTGAATTCCTTTTCCGTACGTATGCCGGTTTCCTCACGATGTTTTCCTTCACCGAAAAGCCAGTGGTATGAAAATCCGTACATAATCTCCAAAGAGCTCATTGGTACGGGCCCGGGGTTTGAACCGGCGACCTCACGCGTTCAAGTCTAGCGGTCTCCCAAGTGGGCTACGTACGTCTCTGTATTATTGTTTTGACCTTGAAATATTACATAGAAATGGACACCATTATTTACGAAGATTTGGGTATCTCGGCACGTAAAAAATTTGTTTTTCTGGCGTTTTAAAAGAGGTGTTTGTACATTTCAGCGCCATACAATATTTGTACATAGTTAAATAGATGAATTAGACACAAATCGGGCACTTAGTTTGTATCAAAGCCACAATTAACCACCCAAAACACTGCGCGCCATTATAGCTGCCAACGGGTAACTGGCGACGACCGTCCCAGTGACGTCATAAGCTATCGCGCCGGCCGACCAGTGAATTTAGCTAGTAATTTAGTCATAACTTCGTTATTGTTTGTCGTAGAACAATATTTTTTGCAATATATGTTAAGGATTTCTTTGCTCTATAAATCTGCGTTATCAACTAAAAACGTTACTGATCCTCATTTAAAGCTAGATAAAGGCAACCACGTTTTCCACTATTATATAAGTGTAATTTTGCATAAACGAAGGAAATAAGAACATATTATGAGACTTTGCTAAAAATTAATGTTTGTATGAGATCATGAACTTTAGAACTTTTCATTTTCATATTAAGATATTTTACGTACCTAGTTATGTATAATGTTTTATACTAGTCAATGTGGCATGAACAGCTGAGTACTGCCGACTAATTCCGGTACCGCCCATGCTGACTCAAAATTAAATTAATGAAAAAAGTATGAATACTAACATTTTACGAATTGTTCTAACTTTATCACATAAAACATATTATAATAAAATGGTACTTACCATTGGGCACAGGACCATTCTGTTTGACAGGTATGAAGATATCTGGGAATTGCTGTTTGGGTTTTTCCTTTTCTTTTTCTTTTTCCTCTGATTTATGTTGCCTCTCTCTGGGTATCCTCTGAGGCTGCGGCACGAACGGGGGCGCGGCGATGACAGCCGGCTGGGCAGGAGCCGTGGGCACAGCGCTCGCGGCCGGTGCCGGCACTGCTGCGGCCGGTGCCGGCACTGCTGCGGCCGCTGCCGGCACAGCTGCGGCCGGTGCTGGCACAGCTGCGGCCGGTGCCGGTACTGCTGCGGCCGTAGCTGGCACTGCTACGGCCGTAACTGGCACTGCTACGGCCGTAACTGGCACTGCGGACAACGCA
Source organism: Agriopis marginaria (assembly GCA_932305915.1). Classification (NCBI taxonomy): domain Eukaryota; kingdom Metazoa; phylum Arthropoda; class Insecta; order Lepidoptera; family Geometridae; genus Agriopis; species Agriopis marginaria. The sequence continues at coordinate 15,484,646 of OW029916.1, read as the reverse complement.
GAAGCCGCCGCAGGCGCCGGCTTGCTCGCGCTCTCCGTTGGAGGCGAGTTTGCTTTAAGCGGCTTACTAGGAACCGCTTTTTCGGCAGCTACCGTTTTACTTGATTCTACTATTACTGCCTGGGCAGTCGCGTCACTCTTTTGAGTCGTCTTAATATTCATAGTCATTTTAGGCACTATAACGGGACTGTCCGATATTGCCGACACCACAGGCGTTTCGCTGGGCTCCACGGCAGCATCGGACCCCGGATTTCTATTATCATTTATATTTACTAATTCAGACTTCATAACATTATTATTAATAGAGCTCATAGAGCTTATTGCACTCATTTGAGGTTGACTGTTACTTGTAGAAGATACATGCATTTCAACATTCTTAGGTACAAAGTTAGATTTTATAGTACTTTCGAGGCTAGGTTGGTTCACTGCTTCGTTAACCATTCTAGAGAATTCCTCAGCTATACTATGCGTCGGGGCGGGATCCTGCGAGATAAAACTTGGCTGTTAGCTGTTCTACAACATGAATCTCGTATCAATATCCATAGTCATTGATATTATACTTACAGGCAATGGAGTTTGTCTGTCGGTCGATTCCGTGCTTAAAAAACTACTATCTGACGAATATAACTCGGAGAAGATATCTTGTTCTGTAAACAAAATGTTACTGTAAGTGTAATAAAGGACATTACTAATCTGAATGAAATAAGGTTTCAAATATTTCTCCAAATTATTTTTATATACTGTAAAGAAAGACTGAATTTGTCGTTTCATTTTCTAAACTAAATTTGACTAAACCACACTTACTTGTTACGGGGTCTATAATGGCTAGCCTGTGACTGCGCTTTTGAACCGGCTGACGAATACCTGAGTAAAAAAATTTATTAAGATTATTATTTTTTTCACCAACATTCAATGTCGCCCACATCTTCGTCACTTTGTGGCGGAGGGTCGGATTCACACCTGTGTACAGCAGTGTGGCTACGGATTAACAAAATTACATGTAACCACGCCAATGTGACTACGGTTAACGAAAATTATATATAGTACCGCACCGATGTGGCTAAGGATAAATTAAATTATCTGTAGTAGCACCGGTGTGGTTAAAGATAAAATAAAAAATATCTATAACCGCACCGGTGTGGCTAAGAATAAACAAAATTATCAATAGCCGCACTGGTGTGGTTAAGGATAAATGAAATTATGTGTAGCCAAACTGGTGTGGCTATAGATAAATTAAATTAAGTTTATAAGTTGTGAGCTTTTTGCCGAATTGGCCGTGGATTTTTACCATTTTGACTTGTATTTGTAATCAGTTTAGTTTTATTTTTATTACTAACGAAATCCTTCAAAATCGACTATAATTTGTGGGCAAACGTTATAACTGAAATTTCAAGTCGATGGCTTATTTAGTTCTTGAGAAAATCGCCTTTGACATACAAGTAGACATCATCTTCGATCTTCGTCCACTCAATAGACATAGTCACATTACCATTTTGATATAGAACCCTAAATATCGAGCTATAACTTAAAATCTGATCTAATAGTAGGTATAATGTCGACCTGAATGTCGAATCCAGTTTTGCAATAGGCCTGAGCTGATAGATTAGGTTGCGGCCCGAGAAAGTAGTCGGCCTTAACATCTATACAATATTATAAAGAGGAAAGATTTGTATGTATGTTTGTAACGAATTGGCTCAAAAAGTATTGGACCGATTTTAAAAATTCTTTCACCATTTGAATGCTACATTATCACTGATTAATATAGGCTATTTTAATAGGCTATATAACTATACCCGTGCGGAACCGGGGCGGACCGCTAGTAATACATAAAATTATAATCGTATCTAGGTGTCTATACATTTTGGTATTTAAAATATTTTACAAACATGATAGCTTTTGAGTCCATTATTTGAACAATATACTTTGAGTTAAATCTATATATATTAAAGAAAGTCGTGTTAGTTATACTATTTATAACTGAACCGATTTGGCTGAAAATTGGTGGGGAAGTAGCTTAGAACTAGGAGACGAACATAGACTACTTTTCATCAGCATCGTCATCATTTTTCATCACTACGTGGGTGAAGCAGTTAAACAGTTAGTTAAAGTTATAGTAATCCGAAATTCTGTCTTGTTCCACTCTAATCCACTTAACAAATCCATTCTTTGGTTCAACTTTTTTGGGGTTCCGTAGTCCTACAAGGAACCCGATTGTAGTTTTTTGTTAAGTGGATTTGTTCGACTTTTATTTGTTTTAAACTCCCATCGCAAATATAACAAGGAAATTAAATTATTACAAAAAATACAACCCGACTGCATTGCATATTTATATTTTTTGCAGTGCGCTTTTCAGTTACCTACTAAATAGTACCTATCTATCTATACCTATACTCGTAGTAGATACAGAGCTCTTCATATCGCCTTATCTCATACTAGTGTGTTGTGAATATTTCATACTAGTGGTGTATATTTTTTAAAATTTCCTGATCGAGCTCTACATAATGATGGTAATATTGACCTTTTGCAAAGTTTACTTAGAATAATTTCCTTAATATTTTTTTCGCGACTCCATCTTTTATTATTGTACCCTATATACCTCCCACTATTCAAACGATTCAAATAACACCTCAAATTTCAAAATCCGATAAACCGTTTAGGTTGTAGGGCGTGCCAAAGAAACCTACATACAAACATACATACACGACCATGCGAAAACGGTGCACATCCCTGGCGCGCAGGGTCCGGGCCAGCCCCAACACCATCCTAAACGTATTTGCGAATAGGTTTGACTGTCAGTACATGAACCATTGCTCAATGGTACATGTGCTGACTAACAAGCAAATGGTGAAGGGTGTGTGTTAGTTAAGTTTAGTTTTATTATATTAATTTTAAATTTTATGTATTTTATGTTTTTATATGATCAAAGTGGTCGAAATAAATGAATTTGAATTTGAATACACTCTAAAAACATAACCCTCCTTCTTGCGCAGTCGGGTAAAAAAAAGTGGAATTTAATCCATTCACATGATTACGAGATAGCTATGGATGGTGTCCTGTGACTGAGGAAAAAAACACATGTCCAAAGTAATCACATGAAATAAGTCAAAAATATCCGTTCGAACCGTAACTAAACAATATCACTGCCGCAAAGCAATACCACTGTGAACGCAGAGAGCCCCAGAGGCGCACTCCGTTAAGCGCCCCAGAGCCGCACTCCGTTATTTCAAGTAGTTGGGTTGGCTCGGGTAGGTGCAGGCCTACTAGCACGGGCCGTGGACAAATTGTCTTTCCACCGTTTTTAAAACCCGCGAGAAAAAGACAAACGTATCCATATTCTAGCTTTGTCGCGTCTAGGCGTGGATAAAAACAGCCCATGCTAGGCCTGCTGGTAGGGGAAATGCCCCTACATCTCGAATAAGAATAAGAAGATGGCACAAATAATGAAGTTATTCATGACGTCGAGACTGCTATTGTATACGCGCTAACGCCAAATCAGAATGGGTATTTAGCGCGCTCACAGCGCCAAAAGCTATTTTGACGCATTTCTAAATACAGCGATTGTCTGACCAGAACGCTTGAGCGAAAACGCTTTGATACACGAGCACCCTTAGCTCAGATTCTAGTGCCCGGGCAAAATTTTAAGCATAATATGTACGTTTTGTAATAAGTTACATAACCTAAAATTACATTTTAATTACTACGAGATCGAACCAGAAATGAGTAGATCCGTAGACGATCGAAAGTCGCCGACATAGCCCACCGGATTAGAAAGTTGAAATGGCAATGGGCAGGGCACATATCACGCAGAACAGATGACCGATGGGGCCAAAGGTTCTGGAATGGAGACCACAGGCTGGTAAGCGCAGCGTAGGACGTCCACCCACAAGATGGACAGCCGACCTAAAAGAGACCGCAGGGAAACGCTGGATGCAGGCCGCTTCCAAGCGGCCCTTTTGGAGATCGATGGGGGAGGCCTATGTCCAGCAGTGGACGTCCTATGGCTGAAATGATGATGATGACATTTTAATTAGGTACTGTTTTCGAAATTCGAATTTATACTTCTACACGCGACACTTTATCGCGTGAAAACGTGACAACGCTATGAATATGTCTAGTCTCTTTCATGTTCGCAGAATAAACAGAGTAGACAATATTTTGTCCCTGCTCTCGTGGTAGACAAAATCAAACATCATTTTACTTCGTACATGGTAAGGTAACACATAAAAAATTCGACTGAGTTCAAACTCAATATATCGTATAGCAATGTAACGCCGGCTGCACACTAATTCCGAGTCCACACAGTCTAGCTAGACAATTTAAAAAGGCACATGCTAATATTAAAATGTTAGTGGCGTGCAGGGTTGTCACCTGTCTCGATTTTGATGAAATTGTCCCGCGTCCCGATAATCTATAATTTTGTCCAATTTTTATGGCAAGCTCAATTCGTTCAGACTCACAGCACTCGCAAAAAATACGCCTCGACTAGAGGGCCGGCCATTCATGAACGAGTCATCACGATGAGCGAACGATTGTCCCGACTTTTTTTTTGATGCCATGATAAATTGCCTAGAGCAGTGGTTCCTAATTAGTGGTTCGCGTACCTCTAGGGGTACGCGAAGAGATGATTAGGGGTGTCTGCGTCAAGAGGTACGCGCGCCAATCTCTTGACTAGGAGAAATTCTATTGAAGACGTCACACCGTAAGCAGTTCATTTTGTACTCAGTCTACAGTCCAACTAACTGCATACAGCGTGACGTCTTTCCGTCTTCCATAGAATTTCATACTTTACTGGATCTCACAAACTGAGTCTGAACCGGGCTGTACGGCATTTGGTGTGCTTGAGCCGAGCTCGAGGGATACGCGAGTTTGAGGTCTTTCTTCAAGTAGTACGCAGGAAAAACTAATTGGGAACCACTGGCCTAGAGTGTCGGGGTGTCAGGGTGAGCGAGAGTGACCAGTCGGGGTTAGAGAAGTGTTTTTACCAGGCATAGACTGGTGCAAGTGTGTCGGGGGCTGGGTGTGTGGAAGCGAGGCGGTGGCCGCGGTGGGGGTGGCGGGTGAGGGCTGCGGCCCCACGAGCGTGGTGGGGTTGTTCCTACCGCCCGCCGAGCTCGACTGCAGGTTCGGCGTCGGTAGCTGAGGACTGTTCGTCGTGTACCCGTAATCTGACAACACAAACAAAGCACATTCAAAAATACTCAACGAACTACGAACAAGTTATACAGGGTTACGCATATACCCTGCACTAAGCTGAAAGGAGGTCATTGTATTCATCATTATGAACAACTTTTACTTTGGGACCACCAACACTGTAATAAAAAAAATGCCATTACATAAATTTTGCCATGTGTCAATGGCCGTGTTTTCTATTGAACAGCTAGTTTTTTTCCACGATCTCAGGGTTGGTCCCATAGTAAAAGTTCCTCATAATGATGAGTACAAAATACAATGACCTTCTTTCGGCTTAGTACAGGGCATATGCGTAACACTATATAAGGAAAAATAACTTTGACATCTCTACATGGTTGACAACAATATCATCTATACGATGAATTGGGATTGTTAGGTGATTAACACAAGCAATATGCTTTATTATTGAAAAGTTTTACTGGGTTTTGAACATAATTTTAGTTTATATTGAGATTTGCATCACAAGCCGATGTTTGCTTTTGTAAATACAAAATGAAAGAAGGAATGAATGAAAGGGAAAAATGTGAAAGCAAGAGACAAATATATTATGCGCGCTCAAGCGAATATACAGGGATGATTTTTTCTAGCGGACGTGGATGGCCAAATCCGAAACTATGAGGAATAGCTAATATAGTTCTCAAAGGAGTCTCGGGCCCGATTTAGATGAAAACTAAAACAGCCTCATTGGATTTAAAAAAAACCGGACAAGTACATGTAGGACGAGTAGCGCGAGTCCAAAAAAAACTAACTGAAGTTGAAATATTGAACGACAAACTTAACTTTGTAGTTGACATTAAGGTTCTTCCATACATAACAACTACAAAATGTAAGTTTGTAATTGTAAAACAATATTTTTTTATATGATATAACTTCAAATTATCAATTTTCAGATTTATTCCTTTATATGTGCTGTAAGACCTTGCCTCTTGCCAAAATTAATGATTCTAGGTCAACGGGAAGTACCCTATAGGTTTTAATTCCCCTGTGAAATCGCAAAATATGCGACATAAACGTTCATATCTTTTGATTGCGTTGACTAACAACCTTTATTTTTTTACAACCGGAAAAAACCGTAGTCCCAAGTATTTAGTACAAATTTCAACTTGATACCTTTACGCGTTCTTGAGAAAAAGGGTCTTGACAGATGGACAGACAGACGGACAGACGGACAGACGGACAGATGGACAGACGGACAGACGGATAGACGGACAACGAAGTGATCCTATGAGGGTTCCGTATATTTTTTTTCAAGACCCCCGCTAAAAAAGATGGTAATCTTCAAATGGCTAAACAGATTTTCTTGAATCATAGCTAACAAAACTATCGATCAAGTCGGGTTTCAAACAAAGAAAATTAAATCAAAACCAGTTCAGCCGTTTGATAGCTACAATAGCACAGACAAAAACAGATACACACGTTAAATTTATATCACCCCTCCGTTTTCGGGGGTTTAAAAGGGGTCAATCAGGGTTTTGTATTTCTCATCTTAAAATGTACTTACATGGTGGTGTGTGACTTTGTGGGCTGTTATATCCTATGTAATGGCCCATATACTGATAGTATCTGCAAACAAAACAATTCTGTTAGTCAACTTCGTCATTCTTCCTAGCAATCTGTAATGCCTGATTTACACGTTTGTAGTAGATAAGTGATTAACACCCAGTTTCTGAAAGCAAGAGCCCCGATTCTGTGAACACTTTTAATTTACTAAAACGTTGTTAAATCTCATCTCAACTGACGTGATTAGTTGAACGAAAAAACAACACCCAATCAAGCCACTTGACAAGAGTTGTGATAATAGATTAAATTGAACAGGGCCCTGATTCCATAACTTCAAACACGGACGTAACGCGGCACGTTAAGTTAACCTCAAAAAGTTGGTCTTAAACCTTAGGGAATAGAGGCCAAATACATGAAGGAGACTTGATGTTCTCTGGAATATTTTGTTTAATTTTCTAATAATTCATATGAGAATATACAACAGCGAAGCGAGGCGGGTTCAGCTAGTGTACTACGAGTATAACACATAAATTAGTAGTTATTAGTTATTAGTAGTTTCTATGACAAGGGAGCAAAATAATATTTTATGGAGAGGGCACTATTTTGAATCCAGAACGTAGCGAAGGATTCTACGTTCGGGATTCAAAGTACGTAGCCTAAATCAAAAATAATTTTGCGACCGAGTGATATTTATAAGTGATACTTTTGATCCCCCCTCTATGAGAAAAACAAATAAAAGATAATATTCAGAGTGCGACACAGGCATAGCGCCGTGCATCCCAGTACAGTCGGCCGAAATTTTTAAATCTCGGTGCGGCGAAAAATTTAACCAATCATACTAATATTATAAATGCGAAAGTGTGTTTGTTTGTTCCTCTTTCACGCTGCAACGGAACAACGGATCGACCTGATTTTTTGCATGGGTATATGTTCAAGAGCCAGAGAGTGTCATAGGCTACTTTTCATCATCAGCACCATCACCATTTTTCATCACTACGAGGGTGAAACCGCGGGGCGCAGCTAGTATTAAATAATGCGAGAATGTTGATGTAAAACTACAGTATTCCCTACCCTACAGTACCTATCCCTACAGTAAAACTACCACCCTTAGATGCGAACTTGTTTTGCATTGACTCAAATAATAATCAATACAAATATCTTTGGTTGAGGACGTCGAGGAATATTCCAATTTTAAAACTCTTTTTCATCCCATCTATTCGAAAAGGACGACTTGGTTCGCCTTTAAGTGCACCCAGTGCAGGTGGTGTTTTCTAAGAAACTTTTAGCGGGCAGTAATGAGTTTTTAATCCTCTTTATAAGCGCACCGCAATTATCTTTGCCTCGCACTTATTGAATTTGGAACATCTTAGTGTTCAGCGCCAAAGAAATCGAACGCAAATATTGTTTGAATAAAGACTGGCTGGTACGACGACCCATAGTCGCGCCGTCAGCTAATTAAAAAAAAAGAAAACAAATTAAAAACGCGCGAACTACAGCCCGCGTTTTCGTAAATTTTTACGGATTACGAAAATGTCTCAAATGTAAATATGTATAAGTTTTTAGTTGTTTTATCATTAGATACTATTTAATTTCAATTTAGTTGTTACTTTATTTTATTTATTAAATAATATTATTACAATAAAATATGAGGCGCCTTTTATTTTCTCATAGTGGGTTATGTAAAGTAGAGTATATCACTCGTGCGCAAAATATTTTTTGCTCGGGCGACGTACTTTGAATCCCTCGCTACGCTCGGGATTCTATTCAAGAATCCCTCACTTCGCTCAGGATTCAAATAAGCGCCCCCGCCGTAAAAATATTATTTTGCTCCCTTATGTTACAATCTACTATTATTCACACTTATTAAAACCCTATCGGAAAAGAACTACTTTGCTCGCACTAATTGACGAACAAAATGTAAATTTTGTAATAGATGGGATGTAAACATAGTTTTTTGTACTCTTCGTAAGGACAGTAGACAATGTACTGACCCCGGCGATCCTGAACGCGGCTGTTGGTACGTCTGCATACTCATCGGCGTCGGCTGGAACACCAGTGTGGGGTACATGACAGGCCCGGTAGTGCTTGCCGCCCCTGGTATAAACGGCTGCTGTTGTCTGCGGATTTATAATGAAATATCGTCATTACACGTCACATTCATTTACAGGCGTGGCGGGTGCAAACGCGTCTGGCATAAATCAGACTTTATTTAACACTGTTTTAAACTATCACGGTCGGTCACTAAAATTATATGATTATTTACGGGATATTTTCACCGTGGTAAGGATATGGAATGAGCTCCCGATATTTCGGCGCAGTTACATTCACCATGTTCACGGGAAGACAACATGATATGGCATGTAACTGCGCCGACCTTACCACGGTAAATATCCCGTAAATAATCATATAACTCTAGTGAACAACCGTAATAGTTTTTTTTTTTTTTTATGTATGAAAAATTTAGAGATCTGAACACGAACGATAATTGTACTAAGGCATATCACTACTAATTTAATTCTAACACTTATTATTCCAGCATTTACTAGCAGCATGCCAGAAACTACCTCGGAAAGCGGCTGAGCTATGGAGCGTGGCACTGCGTGGAGAGAATAGGTAATAACTAGTAACGTTAGGCGTCACCTAAAGTTACGAGACCGTTTCAGGGGTGCCTAATGAAAGGCAACTCTTAACTGACAGCCCGCGCCGCGCTTGCTCACTCACATCAAAACCAACCACAACTGTCAAAAATTTAGGCAACTATTTAAACTTAGGAGTCACCTATTAAAAATGGATTGGTGTAACAGAAGATTACGCTAAGACTCTGCTTAGATTAGTAGTTCCTTAGTTAGGCGTCCTTAGTCACGAACAAGGGTTCGTGGTGAGTGAAAACGGGTATAAGGCTGACCCTACCACGCATAGGCAAGAAAGAGATAGATTTATAAAAAAGCGTAGTTAACTGACCTCGGATGTGAATTCGGTCTCGTCCCATGCTGTGTCGCTCTGTACTGGAAATTGCCGTACTGCGGCCGCGGCTGTGCCTGATTAGGTGCCACGAAGTTGTGCCCGGACTGTAAAAACGTAATGGAGTGGTTATATAGTGGTCAAATTAGCTGCTTTAATTACTAGATACCTATAAAAATGTGTTGTCAAGCTTACCGGATAGTGGCACGAGAGCAAAGCGGTGACTAATAGTACGGAGCCGATCTCAATGATAGCTGACAGAGTTGCATACAAAGTAAGCCACTGCCGCGCCGCTGTCATCACCACCTCGTTACACGCTTAAGGTAGTATTTCGATCTTGGCGACCGCGATCGGCGACCGCGTTGCGCGACCCACTGCTCAGTATGAATTTATACACAGAGTGCTAAACAATGCATGCGACTCACAAGTCTCGCAACGCGGTCGCTTGCATTGTTTAGCACTCCATACAAAATCATACTGAGCAGTGGGTCGCGCGACGCGGTCGCGGTCGCCATTTGAGTTCACAACCTTTAAGTCGAAAAAGCGGTTCAACCTTCATCAATACATTACAAAGAGTGTTTGTTTGTTTGTTTGCTCCTTCAAGTAGACTAGACAATTAAATCAACTGATCAAAATGATTTTTACATACAACTTTATTGAAATATGTTGTTTTATTCTGAATATTTTACTGTTTTTTCTTGTGACAATTCCAGATTTTGTGTTATTACAGGGTTATAAGGAAAGGGTATGCTAAGCCGAAAGGGGTTCGTTATACTCTTCATTATGAACAACTTTCACTATGCCACGACACGAAATCATGAAAAAAAAACAGTTGTTAACAATCTACAATCTCGCTATTCCACGGTTGGTCCCATAGTGAGAGTTGTTCATAATGATGAGTACAAGATAGCCCGTTAGTCTAGTAAACTAGTTGGTAGTGATCTAGTTGGCCGTCTGAGCTTGGGGGCGTGGGTTCGATACCCACCTAGGACAAACATTTATGTGATGAACATTTGTGTTTGTTCTATATCTGGGTGTTAATTTCTATTTAAGTATGTATTTTAAAATATATATGTATGTATGCATTGTATGTATGTATGTATATCAGTCTCTGGCAGCCGTAATACAAGCTTTGCTTAGTTTGGGGTCAGATGACCGTGGGTGCAAAAATGTCCCGAATATTTATTTATTTATAAAGAACGCCTTTCGGCTGAGCATACTCTTTCCTTATAACCCTGTATAGATATTAGTATACAGTTTTGTAACGTTTGCACTGAGTTTTTTTTTTTACTAAACCACTGACGCCTACAAAGGGGATATATAATTTGAAATACGATAATGTAAGCATACGCCCAATAAATAGCAAAAAAATTAAAAATCACAAATAACGATATTTATTTTATATACTATGTAAAGATAAAGAAGAAAGATAGAGATAAAAATATTCCTAATATTCATATTGATTTACATTTTCGCTCGCACATTTTAAGACATTTTAGAGTATCAGAATTGAACATAAAGAAAACATTAAAAAACCTATTTGGTATTTATTATCTTTATAAATTACCTACACTGCAAATGTTGAAAATCAATTTTCATGTCCATTTTTTTTTGACGTAGAGGGCGTAAAAAAAGCGTCACGCGGAGCGTTGTGCTTTTTGCGTTTAAATGTATGACCATGTAAGCGTTTACACAAGCCGTTAGCGTTGCCCGCGATATGTGCCTCCCGTCTCTCTGCATCTTCATAAACGATGCCTAATGCTCACTGGAGCATGCTTTACTTAATGACTTTGATAGAACAACAACAATAACTAATTCGAACCGCGAAAAATATTTTTAAATGATTTGGAAGTAGGGTGTTACTGTGTTTTTACTTGTTAGCTAAGAATATATTTAGTATTGTCTCGAAAAAATCGACATAACTGAGAGACGAGGTATAATTTATGAGATACGCTTATTTCCTTTAATTCAGCAGTGGACCGATGGCGTTTTAATGATGAAATACTGACTAATAACCAACCAGGTTATATATAACATAATTGCTACTGACCATGTTAGGTTTTGACATGTCTTGTTGTTGCGGCGCCGGCGGCGCAGAGGGCTGTGGCGGCGTCGACTGAACTCTTAGCGAGGGCTGGGCTGTGGCCTGCGACCCGCCTGTACTGCTCGGCATGAAGGTCGCGCCCGTGGCGCCCGACGGGTGGTAGCATTCCACCGGTCCTGCAAGACACAAAAACACTTAAACACTGAAGGAGATTTAAAATTAGACTTAGGCTTGCCTGTAAGTGCAAGCTTGGATTTTCAGCCATGTAAATGTAAGCCATGGAAACGCAAAGCTACTGACTTACTGACGACGAACTTCGCCAAGTAATAGGCGGAAAAAACCCGTTACTGCTAATACTCGCAACTAACAACCGTAGTTTTCGATGTGAAAGATAATTTTAGTAAGTTTAGTAATGATTCTGACGTCAACCATCCGTTTTCCGGCATTGACCACTTACCAAACTTGCCAGGGAACCAGCAGGGTTGTTTTTGTTTCACAAACATGACAAAAATTAAACGCCCCAAACAGTATGTTTAGTTGTACTATATTTTTTTGTATTGACGTTGCCTCGGAATGGCTGTAGCCCGTCGAATGATAGTTCATTAAAAAGCAGAGTATTTACAATAGAGCAGTATCAAGCAATACAAACATAGAGGACGTGTCACACGCGGCAGTTTTCATCTTTTGTAATATGATTAAATTGAAATTTGAGTAAGGAAATAAAGTATTCCGAGGGTCACTGCTTTAGTCAAGTCAGGACATAATAATACACAATGCAAACGATGGTTTATACTCTGAACTTTAGTACTTAGAATGATTGAAAATAAATATTGGGTCTATTACATTTTTTGAACATTTAATCGTTCATACAAATTAATTATTGTATAAAAGACGTAATGGCTTTTCAAATGTAATGCCCTTTTATAAATATCTTTAAAAATGCTAGATTAGTTGACTATATAGTAAAAAGCATGCATAATGTATTATTTTCCAATGGTAAGGTACATTACACTCATACTCACTGTGTGGTGTCGAAGCCCGTGGATACCTGAATCTCGCTAAGGAAATAATGTGCAAAACATAATCGGCCTACTTTTTCAGTGTACGAAATAAAACTTCAGCATTTGTTTTGTTCGCACGTACGTTAAAACATAAACGAAATCGACAACATGAGTGAGGAAAAATAGCGCATAAAACATAATCTGTGCACTCGAGAAATGGAAGCAGAGGAGGGCATTCTATCACATCACATGAGCAGCCATTAAACGTCCACTGCTGGACAAAGGCCTCCCTCTTAGATAGGGGTGTTGCCATAATCCCCACGCTTGGCAGGCGGCTTGGGGATCGCAGTAAATTCACCGTGTACTAATAGGATCCTGCTGCCCATCCTCCGGTGGTTCTGGTCGCAGTTTTAGGACATACCCAGGTCCGGGCATTCTATACTAGGCCCATAAAAATAATAAAATAATGTTAGTAATATGACAGTTACATAAACTCACTCGATTGCGGCAACAGTCGGTAATGATGATGCGGATGCGAAGACGGCATGCAATTCGAGTTAGTAAATCGTGATGATGACTGGTCATGTTTGTGGCTGTGGTTGTGGGTGTGTGGGTTGGAAGTCGGCGGCGGTACGAACTGCAGCGAGACGGTACTCAGCGACTGCATGTTTATCTGGTTCGGAAGGTGGCCGCCATTCGCCTGGGGCACATTCATCGACGGCACATTCAGGTTTATATCAATTCCGCCGGCCTGCGATTGAGTGCCATGGTTCGTACAAGTATGCTGGTACGGAATCGAACTGTTACCTCCTCTCAAAGCGACCATTTTAATTTCATGATACAAATCTTTCAAAAATTGTGTCAGCCAAAGGTTGAACCATTCCCAAAACAAGGGGGACACGATCATCGGCATAGAGGATAGATTCGTGCACTCTCCCCTACGCAAATGTCAGGGCCTTCCGGGCCCTAGCCGTCTCGGGGGTCTTTCTACCCTTGCACGGAGATGCGCCGACCAACTAACGAAGCCAAACACTACGACCTCCACAGCAGGCAGAATTTATGAATCACTACACCGAAATCGGTGTTCGATAACAAAACATGTGAGAAACACGCATGTTGCTAAAATATTTGCAGACCGCATTCACATCCGAGTAGTTATTTAATGCAGCATAGAGAAAATCGATAAGGAAACCGCGCGCTCCATGCTTCTCCGCCGTACACTCGCACTAGAGGCAGATTATAGCCGACACGGCACTTTCACGAAAGCCTCTTTGATTTAACGAAAACTCGAAGAATACTACACGAAAATAATAACATATAAACAAATTATCCTTCTAACAATAAAAGATTTTACTCTTAAAAATCGCTCGAAGAGAGGTCAAGCCGCGAATCATTTAGCACAGGACAGACGAAGGGTGGGAAAGAGACAAAAGTATGTAGCCTCAAAGCCACAATTTTGGGGCGTTCCCTGTATTAAGCAGAGCGACGACGATACGTTAAACCATCGTAGCGTGATATACATTGAGGCGCGAGTCGGATCTCCCCATTGTCAGAACAGTGACACACACAAAAACGGCAATGGTTACTGTACATTGTTTTCCCTTCGATAAAATCGACCATGTTATTACAGTGAACAATGTACATGGCAAGGGTTTAATTTTCTTAACATGGGGTTGCCAGAAGAAAAATTTAGTAGATTATTTTCAAATGTCCTTTACTTTTTAAGCGACTTAAAATAAGGAGGGTTTCAATTCGATCAGTATTTTTATATGACATTCAATTAATCAGTTTTAAAATAAAATTAAAACATTTCGTCATATTAAATACTATGACTATGATAAAAATACGTAAGTAAAAAAACCGGTACTAGTTATTTAATAAAGAATAAAATTACTTAAAATCTCAAAAAAGCAAGGGGTATATAAATCAATGTTACCAAGAGGGTTTGTTTTTGAGGGTTATCGCTGTAGATACACAGGGTCTCAGGCTCCCCTTTTGCGCAAGTACGGATATCTCCCCAGTTTCCGGTCAATGTAAAGACAGTTACACAAACGCTACCTTCGCGGAAAGTTCTTTGGATTTCACATCACTAATCGGAGAAAGACCGAACTAGCCATAGACAAATTACAACGACCGTTTTCTGTCCAGTAAAGCAATCCCTAATGTTGAGGCTAAAGGTCGCGTTTACGGAAATCAACCTTTACGCAGAAGAAAAAATTGTGAAATAACGTGTCAGGTCGATCTATTAATTTTTTTTTGAACGTGTTCTGTATCAGAAGTTATATTTTGAAGAGCTGTGTCCTATTTCCTCAAATGTTTTGTAAGCCAAAGATTAGTGACCTCTTTATAACCAAATTCTTAAATACGTACTTTTGAACGTTAAAATTTTGGAGTACAATAGGGTCTTTTTATAAAAACTTAATTAAGACCAGCGCTGGTTGTTCGCAACCAGCATTATGCAGAGTTGGAACCGGTTTGTGGCGAAAAACAAAATTTTAATGTGTTTTATTTGTGTTTTATTTTTCAAAATATGTGTTTATGTTTTCGAGATACAATACCTATATTCACAAACATGCCAACAAAATGTCCGAACCAAAACACTGGGCACGCTACGCATTGCGCCAACTTTTAGGTTAGTTGTAAGGCAACCCCGGTCCGTCAACAACGCTGCGCATTGCCAGTACTGCGATGACATACTGGACAAACGACTTTGAACACTATGCAAGGGACATAACGTCTAAATTGGGGTAAATCTGGAATTGTGAATTATATAATTGATGTCTAAGTATGTACAACGAGGCTCGGACATTTTTTGACTGTTTTCACTTAGAGATTCTGACTCTATAGGTATTATATCTCGATGGTTTACGTCCATAAATAAAAATGTGTCTATTGTCATCATTATATACAAATATCACTATATTAGTAAAGTTTTTAAGTACTTTCTATTGACTAGGTGATATTAGGGGAGGAAGATTTTTCCCACAGTACCCTAGGTATTAATCAACAACAGATTAAATCGCCTTTACATATTGTACAATAGGCATTAAAGTCCTTGAGTGATCTTAGAAACTAAATGAAGTTACGTAAGTATGAACTCGGATAAGTATCCACGGCTTTCATCGATCAAGTATGTACTTTAGTTTAGTATTACAAAGTTAGTCGATGAGTTGCTGAGAGTTAACGTCAACACACTTTTGAAACTTTAGACAGGAATGTATCAACAATTATGTTTAGTCAACTGATCAGTTTTCATCAGGTCTTGTAAAAACAGTAGGTAACGCGTACTCCTTTTACGACTATTACGATAAACAATCATTCACATCCGCTACGCACTTGCGCGCGTTCAACTTGAAAACCACTCCGAGATTATTATATTCTCGACTATATTTACATGGAACTTAGTTTTTAGGGTTCCGTACCCAAAGTGTAAATGCGGGACCCTATCTCCAAGCCTACAATGTCTGTCTGTCTGTCCTACATATTAACGGCTGTATCTTTCGAACCGTGAGAGATAGCCTGTTGAAATTTTCGCAGAATGTAATGTTCATCATCATCATCCACAGCCTTCTTTATCCCACTGCTGGGTATAGGCCTCTTTCTTGCTATGCCATCTGCCTCGGTCCTGTGCTAATCGAGTCCAGGTTCATTATGTAATATTACGGCGGATTAACTAAGAAACAATAAATAAGTCAAAAAGTAAAAACGAAGGGGCGATCCCTATATGTATTTTTGTATTAGCTATAATATAAAAACGGTAATACGTACAAGCGTCAAACTTTGTATGGTTATAGTACACACTCTAAAGTATAACAGCAAGTAATTTATAATGGCCAAGTGCGAGTCGAAGTCAAATTTCTGTTCATTACCATGTTATAATTGTGTTATACTCGAGCGCATGTAGCAAAATAATTCGGTTACTTGGACGACCTCCTTGTATTTTGTGGTGGTAAGGAACCCTCAGTGCGCGAGTCGCACTTGACCGGTATAGACGCACGTCTGGGAAGTCTTGTCAAAGACCTGTAGCAGTAACAGGAATAAGATCTTCGCAATTTATAACTAACTAGTAGGCCGCCCGCCCCTGCTTCGCACGGGCGAAGCCTGGATATATAGCCTATGTCAACCAGGGATAGTGCAGCATCCCAACAGTGAAAGAATTTTTCAAATCGGTTCAGTAATTTCGGAGCCTATTCAATGCAAACAAACAAACAAACAATCAAATCTTTCCTCTTTATAATATTAGTATAGATGATTTTAATCTACTCCATATTAACCCATTTAATTTTGTTTGTTTTCTGGCAACATAATCGCTGCGATACCAACAATCAAATTACAAATGACCTAAATTGCATTTATATTCTTTAAGAACGCTTTGACAGGAAGTTGAAAACATTGAAAATGGGCAGAATAGGAAGTGGACAAACTTGACCGGAGTCACGCATTATAGTACGGGATACGACTGCAAGGTTACTACCTTCATGTAGTTTTTAATCAGACTCTAATTTTTATGTATAATTAATTAACTGGAGGAATACATTTTTGCTATGTTGCCTATCAACTATCAAAATGAGGCCGCTAGTATTATATTTGTTATTAAAATAATATTAATTTATATTTTCGAAAAAAATAATACTTACTTTTTTTCAAATAAGTTATATACATTTAAAGCAATATAAATGTAAAGAACTTGATTTATATATTAAAAAAGCAATATTTTCTGACCATGATGGAATACGGTTGGCTATGTAAAAGTGGCCGCAAATAGGGGTAGCTAGCTGTTAAAGATAGATTAGAGTGAAAGAGAGTTAGCGCGCTCATCCTTTGTAGGATGGCAATTGCCAGCTGTCCAACCAATCGCGACGTTGTTGGCGCCAACAAGCGACCGGGATAACGAGAGCGCGGCGGGCGGAACAGGACTTGGGAAATTCCTCGACCGGCAACCGAGATGGTCGTGGAGCGGAAGGCGAAAGACGCTAAGATTAGACCAGCTCAACCTAGCTACCAACTCTCAAGAATGCTTTGAGGTACGTACAGCTTCTTGGGGGTCCTGAGTTCGAGGTGACGGAGTCAGCGCGAGTGCAAAGGCGATGGATGGCGAGTCGGTACTATGAGTAATAAACTCTTTAAAATGATTAGGGATAGGAACGTAGGTCTTGGTAGGTTAATGTAAGATATTCTGGCATTAAATGTACCTGGAGTAACTTCCGTGCATTTTATTGGAGAGGGTCACCCGTTTAGCTCGTATTAACAGTTAATGTCACGGTTGTGGAAAAGACGCGGCAGAACCCACGCCCTTTGCTCTCCACTGCAGCCGCGGCACTAGCTAGATTAGGTATTCTGGAGTCTAGACCAGTCTGAAGTCGTATTAACCCGCTTATGGGAAGGCTTGTCTTTATAGAATGCGACACACCGTTAGGAATCCCTGATTACTGTGCTTTAGATCTCGTCAACATAATAGTATGCTCTAGAATTTCTAGATGCATAGGGAACGTACCCATAGGTACTACGTGACCCATTTAATAAATTTTACCCCTATCCCCCAACTCGCTGATCACCCGTACTATATGCCAAGACACCCCCCTCCCCCTCCTCTATTTTTCACGTAGTAATTCATAAATATGGTTTTAAATATTTTCTTGCAAACAGAAAATTAAAATAATTGCTCATATTTGTCTTTATTAATACAGCGCTTGCCGCGTGATGCAAAGAGTGCGTACTACGTATAATAAAATTAAAAGTGAAAAATTAGTATCAAGACGAAAAAACTTATGATTTAGCCTGACTATGAGACGAAAACCTAAGGCCCCCCGTGGTATTTTGAAGACGTGCGATAACCTGCGATATTTAGGACTAATTGTGTGACTTACTGACTTAGTAGTAATAATGTGACATTGTATTTTGTGTTTTCATGACATGACCTGTCCCGTCGCGTCGGTAATTGCTAAGCCCTTGCTAATCTGAAACGCGGTCTGTTTGACACTAATTACATTTTAAGGGTATCATAATGTTGCAAAATTACATTGTTGTTTTAGTTTACACTTCTTGGAAAAACACTTTGAAATTGCAAATTGTTAGTGTTCCTCCTGTGATGAGTTCGAAAAGCATGATCACAGCGTTGTTTTTGGCCCATAGAATATGCTGTTATTTTTCGGTGAGACGGCGCTATAGCTCTTGTACTTCTGTTGCGGAGGGTTTGCAAAGCCAGTCAATAAATCGTCTAATAATCGCCAATAGTTTATGAGTTTTCTTGCACTGTCATTAACAATGATTAATTTATTGATTAACTCTTTATTGTTCACATCATTAAATTTGATACAGAGGACAAAAACTCTTTAAAAAGCTAGTGTAACAACTGGCGGCCTTATCGCTAAAAGCGATCTCTTCCAGGCAACCTTAGGATGGAAAGGATTTATAGAAGACCAATGGTGCAATGGTGCCCAGCATATTGTTAGCTGAACCTGATCCATGACTCTTCGTCCATCCTACTATCGTTCTGTACTTGTTCATTAGTGATTATAGTGCTGTATGACTCTTGACCTTGTTTTAGGTAATCTAAGCTGAGTATGCAGATGGGGGCACCAAGACTGTAGATAGTACACATGAAGATTTCTATACCATCCCGATCTCCGTGGAAGTGATTCTCTTAACGGTAGTGGTTCTAGGTGGTCAGCTACACTACTCATGCTAGAAATTGATACCAACTTATAGATCATATTTTTTTTACTTTTTTACATTTAATTATATCTCATTGATTGCAATTGCAATAAGCAATTATTTAAAAAAAAAACAGGTATATGTTTTACAAGAGTTTAGGTGAGGAAAACGTGAGAACGTCAAACGTCAAATAAAAGCAATTTCAGACGCAAAGCATGAAAATGCACATGATATGCATCAACATGCATAAAAAGAGAAAAATATCATGTGATGTTAATCTTGTGTTTTACGATTTGTTTTTCTTTTTACTTATTTAAATGTAGCGTATGGATCAACAAACAGTATACAACAAGGTAGTGCAAAGCGAGACGCAGCCGCGCGCGCGCATTCACCTTGAAAAAGGCCGTCTAATGCGGTTGAAACTATAGTCGGAGTAACCGGCTTAATCTTACGTGAGTAATTCCCGTGTAACATAAATAAAAAGTATACAACAATATATCAAACTACAGAAGTGTATAGAAATTTTTTTGCTATATAGGGTTATCATGTGCACAACCAATGAAACTGATAAAATATGAAAAAAATATAAATTATCAGAGCAGTTATTATTGCTATACTAAACGCATTACCATCTGAGTCGTCAGATCATAAATCATTGCTCATCTCATCTCGCTCGCACCCACATCTCATATCTGTCTATCTCGCTCGCACTTACAGGTCTTATGGTATGACGATTATTGCTTGACGACTCAGTTGGTAATGCGGTGACTATAGGTACAATTTTTATTAGCTCTGACAAATTGATTAAATTGAATGTAAGCATTTCCTTTCAATATTTCCCTGTAGTATTTCAGCTACCAACTACAAAGGCTATAGTAACTTTTAAATTTTTCGAGATTTGAACATTCTGATACACCAACCGACCGTTTTACCGATACAGTCAGTGTTGTATCGTAGTGACAACCCTGCAATTTTTTAAGATCAAGTGAGGATTGAAGAACACAACATCCAATCTTCTCACCGGATCACCCGTAGTAACATGGTAGAAACGTGGAGCGAAAGGTACCTATTTTTACCTAAATAAAATAATGCATGATAAGTCCCAATAAACATTTTAACAAAACAAAGGTGCAGTGCAGTCGTTATAATTAAAACTTCTAATAAAGTACTTGAGTAAACAGTTTGTATAGGCTGAGTGGCTAGCCCCGATAGTCAGTTTTAGGCCGCCTGAAGGTTGCTAACATGGCTTAGAGATTGTTATAGATCAAACAAGTGCGATGTAAAATTAAAAGCATCATCAGACCTTTGGTTATGAATCTTATTCAACTAATATTATAGAAGTGCAAGTAACATTTTTTTTTAGATAGAATATATCTACATTTGGCCACCAACTCTCCTGATGGTAAGCGACAGAGTGGCCAAGGATAGAACACGTTGATCTAGAAGAAATGTTTTCACTCTAGCCTTGAAGATGTCTCTCTAGGTTGTAGTTCAGGAAACAAGGAGTACAGCAGGGAGTTCCATTCTTGGGTAGTACACTAGTATTTGTTTGTTCGCCATTTAAATATAAACGGTGTGCATCATGAGAACGGACACAGGGTATTTTCCACCCCAGAAAATACAGGAAAACTGGAAATACGCGGGTAACTCCGCGGGATTAAGCTAGTAGTTTATAATAGGGCTTTGCTCCGGAGCTGAAAGAACCGGAAAATCTCCGGAGATTATAGATTCTGCAAATAAGCGTTTTTTATATTATTCGCATAAATCGCCGTATTTTTTTGCAACAATAATTAAACACAATTTCGTTTACCGCGATAATGACAGTGTTATTCTCTTTATGGACGATCAGTTGTGGAATCTTTCGTATAGATAAGAACACTGTTTGTTCAAAATTCAACGTTCAAGTAAAAAGAAGAGCGGGAGGTGTCAGGCGAGTAGAAATATTTTTCATTGAATTTAGTGGCTACATTTATTAGACTATTGTTGATTTATTCAATTAAAATAATTGGAAATTAAACATGTATCTTTATTTTTTATCGGGTAAAAAACTCCAGAGATGAAAATCGCATCAGGAGCAAAGCCCTAGTTTATAAAGTTATAAATAGTTAGTTGTATAATTGAGAAAGTGGTGCTGGTGTTACTGACTGAATTTGTAGAATTAAGTATTAATAACATAATATTCATTATAATAGAAACTATTAATACTGTAGTAGTTAAGATCAGTGAATAAAGGCAATTTTTATTTATTTATGTGGAAAAATATAGACTAACCTTGTTTTAAAGAATTACAAAGTTACCAAAGCCATGATATGATTTGCATTGGCATCTTATAACTTACAATCTACAAACAAGATATAGCTTGTTTACAAAATTGTGAATTGTTTTGTTAAAATATGAATGATTCACTATATCAAAATGTAACAACATCTTGTACCTTGTTCAAGAATGATTACTTATTAGGGAACATACCCATACTACATGACCCGTTTAGGGGAGGAGGACTTTTCGATATACCACGCTTGGTCACAGGCAGGGGCTTAGGTTTTCATCATGTTGTTAATAGTAATCCTTTATGTTACAAAAGTTTTTTCATCTCAATATTTTTTTTTTCACTTGTAATTATAGGTGATACGCACTTTTGGCGTCACGCGGCAAGCGCCGTATTAATAAAGACAAATATGAGCCAATGTTATTTTTTAACTTTCTGTTTGCAAAATTATTATTTAAAACCATAATTATTAATTAAGTAAGTCTTATTTTATTACACCTTGGGTTACATTATTTAAGTTTTAGTAAGGATTTTTTGTAAATATATAATATAGCCTATGTCACCCGGGGATAGTGTAGCTTCCCAACAGTGAAAGAATTTTTCAAATCGGTTCAGTAGTTTCGGAGCCTATTCAATGCAAACAAACAAACAATCAAATATTTCCTCTTTATAATATTAGTATAGACTAAATGATAACTAGAGGGGTATTTTTTTTAAATGAAAATGGGTCACATTTTATGGATATGTTCTTTTATGCTCACAAAACCAAATTCTTACTCGACATTGGAAGACAATATCTAAACCGCTGATTAAGGCGGCAGCTGAGTTTTGCCTGGTCAAAGTTGTGTGAATATTGGAATAATAATAATGTTAGGCACTGAGTTAAAGCCTTAAAGCAAAGCATCAATATCAGAGCCCCTTACACCCCAAACAGGATGTCAGAATAGGACCTATCACCCCAATGTGGAATAAAAATCTGAACCCTACCTGGAGTGACATACAATAAAATGTATTGTCATCAATAATGACAACTTCACACACTTCACACAATCGATTTTCATAACTTGAAATATTATTGTCCATCCTATCACATGATATTATGCCTCAGATTTCAATTCTTTGCTTTAAGCCAGATTTTAAATGTGGTCAGTTTCTCCGTGTGAGAAAGACCTTACAGATAAGAGGTACAAAGACATTTAAATGTTAACTTCGCTGATTAATAATATTCGCAGAGCTAAGAGTATCCTAAAATTAAGTTTCTTTGTTTGGCAATTTAATTAAACTACAGCAGGATCTCTTTAATCCGAACTCCAAAAATTTACTCCTCGTTCGGATTCGTGGAGCGTTTGGATTACAGTACAGACAATTCATAAGGTATTTTTTTATGAAATAAAACTATTACTATTATGAAATTTCAAATATATATTCATCTATAAACACAACCATATCTACCTATCTATAACATAATATAAGGTGGAGTATATAAAGGAGTGGGACGTTCGTATTATAGAGGTCCTGCTGTAGAAATGGAGTATTGTCTTAAAATCATACCTTGTTTTTTATGGCATACATTTCTACTATGGTACATATATATTTATATGTATTTAATTACTCCTATGCTATATTGTTCTATGCAGCAATATTGCAGAACATTTTGAAAATATAGTTAACACAATCTCAAGAACTGTTTAAATGTTCAATTATGGCAATGAATTTAACTGGCAACTATGAAGAAATAACGTGTTTTTAGATTTAAGGGTAATTAATGATAAGTCATATAAAAAGATTTAAGATTTTTTCAAACGTTATCTGAATTTCTGTTGGCGGTATTATTTGTTGACATACACTAAAACAACAAAGATGCGCACGTACCTGTTAAAAAACTGGAACAAAATGTTAGAAAAGTTCACTGAAGTTTTCGCAAGAGCGGCAACAATCAAACAAATGCTGAAGTGGCACAAAATATTACGTAAATATGATAAAACTACAATAATTACGATTTTTAAAAGGATACGGTCCGGGCCCTCGTTGACTAGGCGCCAATGGCACCTGATTCCCGTTGCCACTCATATTCTTGGCAGCATAGGTATCGGGACACGTACACCACTCAAGGTGGCACGTAGAGTCGCCCTAACCGATTGTAGGACACATCCGGCACATAGGTAGATTGATATACTACCGATGTCAAATTGACAAGTCGCACGTTTTAATTTGTACCCTCGATGAGCAAAGTTTCCAGCAAAAACATGGTACACCGCTTCTTATAACACAATATTATACCTTCCTAGAAATTATAATAGCATCACTATGAATGAAAGCCAGTCACTAAACAAACGACAGTACAAAATGGCGGATGTTAACCAAAAACAAAGTTAAAACGTGATTGTCACTGAGGTACTATAATTTTTCTGAGCACTTTAATTTTTCGTTGGCGATGGGTTTGTTTCGTCGTTTATGTATAAATAAAAATTATGTATAAATATATTATTTTACTATGTCAATATCAATAAAATATTATATCAAGTCAAGAGTTATCTGTCATTCGATTGTTCACGTTTTTACGTTTTATCAACTGACGGGGACGGACCGTGTCTCTGACGGCTATCTGACATGACAACGTCACGTCATAAATGATAGTGTAAAGGGCGAACTACATTGGGCCGACCGACGCAGAGAGAGAGAGTTCTGAGACGTCTCACGCGTGTGAAGCTGGTGTGGCTGAGCACACTTCTCACGGAACACTTACTGTTCGAATAGGAATATTGTCAAAATTTTGCAATGGCCTTAAATTTAAAGGTGCATATTCACCAAAAAATACTTTTACCTCTACTAGTTCATTTATTGAATAATTATTAGCTCTTTTTAATTCAAATTTTAAATGACGCATCAATACGCGCCAAATCGACGTTGTGACGCTTTGATTATATAGAACGGATATGGTATAAGCCCGAGCTGCTATGGAAAAATGTCTGGCACTTTTTGCGGGAGACGAAGTAAACACGCATAGCACACACTTGTATTCTAAAGCCCGCCCATTCAAGTGATCGAATACATCTCTACAAGCGCACACTTCAATATAACCTGCACTCATTGACAAAACAGAACACAAATACAAAATGCGCACCGCTCATTGGTCGCCTCGCTGTGTTTACATCGCACACATTATACAAAGCTAGTGAAGGGATAAAAATACTGTGCCTTTACCAATAATTACCATACCGATATCGGATACCGAAGAGTGTACTGGAGAAGTTTGATTTGTAACTATGAAGTTACTAATAAATAAAGTATTGTATTGATAATACCGATAAAAAATACAGTGGGTAAATTAAACTACAGGAAAAAATCTCTAGAAAATATTTTTTAATAAAACTAAATTAAATTCGTGGGTTTTAGCCTTCACTAACTAAACAAAATACAAGCGAACACTAACACATTACTATTCATGGTATTATGCTGTGGTTAATATCAGTTTAGGTCGACATGGTAAAACAAGCGGTAAGCACCAAGGTAATATAAAATTTTCGCGGTTTCACCAGCGTAGTGATGAAAAATGGTGATGATGATGATGAAAAGTAGCATATATGTCACTCTCTGGCTCTTGAACTATACCCATGCAAAAAATCTGGTCGATCCGTAGTTCCGTTGCAGCGTAAAAGAGGATAAAAAAACACACTTTCGCATTTATAATATTAGTATGATATACTTTGTATCCATTTTCAACCCACATTTATTATTCTGACACCATTACCTCAGAAAAAATAAATAAATGGAAGCGTTACACCTACACCTACAGTTTCCCCTTTAGCACTTACCTCCCCCTCCCCTCGGTCGTCCATTCGTATACATTTTGAGCACATCGTTTGCAGTTGTATGCGCTCAATATTGAAGTGTGCGGTTGTAGAACTAGTAAGAATAATTATGTCAATGTCTGCAATAGTTGTTTACCTCGCCTCCTTCAGTATTTGACAAACTTTCTTCGGTATGTTACGATGGTGATGTTGCTGGGATTGGCGGCGATAAGAACAACACGCAGATTCATTTTAGTTGTATTTTATTCAACGGTCGTCTCGTAAGTGAATTACATTTTCAAACCAACGCCTCTCGCTTCTCTTAGTGTCACCATCTATATCCTCCAGTTGCCAGTGCAAACACAACAATGTGTAACAACGGACGTGACGTTGCCTGCGAAACTACCAATAACAGCCAGCCAGCCGCCATGACACACCCCCTCACGCCATGCCACTGTCAAGCCCGCCAAGCCTTTGAGGGGAGTGTATATAAGCCAGCCTGCCAGCCAACTATCTCTCTGTTCATTTCGATTGCTGAATAAATGAAGTAGTCGCCACTCTATGTGTTTTATATGTCATCACGTTTACAATCAGAAGTGGGATAAAGAAGAAAAATTTAATACCTACGCACACTGCGGCTTCATGACGTTAGGCCTAAAATCGATCCTGATCCTCGAAGAAGACTACGTTCCTGTCTATAACGGCGAAGCTACTGCTTTAGAAGAATCTACAGTGACGCAATTATGTACTGCAAGAAGGTCGACTCTGCCAAGCTAAAACATCGTGCTGCTTATTTGGCCTGATGAAAAACGAAGTAAAAATACAGAATAATGGCGCCACAACCTTGAAGATCTAACACCACCCACCCTGTTTTCTCATCATTCGACGCCATGTACTGAGCAAGAAGAAGAAATAAGGATATCGCGTGCTGCCGCCTCCGTGGCATTTAAACACGGCGAACCCTACTTTCTGTCCGTGACCTTACTACCCACTGCGTGCGAAAACTGTGACATCGAAGATTTCAAGATTCCATCTCGGGCCGCAAGACACGTGGCAAGATACTACTATCTACCTGCCTACCAGCCTGCTCGCCTGCGTGCCAATCTGCCTGTCTGCCTGCCAGCATGTGACCTGCATCTGTGTGGCGTGTAGCAGCTGGGCGAGGTCCTAACCTAACTAGGGCCTGAAGCAGCGGAGGCCAGCCTGCATCAGTTGGAGCTAGCGAGGAGCCTTAGCCTAATAGCCAGGTGTGTTCGTTTCTACTTGCCATTATGCTTATGAGATATACCTATTTTTGACCTTATTGCCACTAATTCAAGTTATGATTAGAAAATTTTACAAGTATATGACCTCAAAATATGACCATTAACTGATAGCAGTGAGCCATACCATGCACATTTTCTAAGTAACTATCGTAACTAATTGCCTAGTTCCAATTCCGATAAATTTGATTGTACCTCCAGACGTGATTTAGACTGTACAAAAGAAAAGACGAAAACTAAATCATTGTCTTAGCCCGTGCTTTGCTTTCTTATTTGCATATTATTAGTGACTACTCATTCGACAAAATCAAAACGAAACAAAAAAAAAATGTATTAGATGCACTCGAAAGTTCTCTCGATAATTTTCTTCCGTGATCATAAAAAAAAAAATAACTGCGATGGTTTGTAGATTGACGTGCAATCACACTTCTTACGCACTTGCAGGCCCAATAATACGTGTTTTAAATACGTGCCAATAATACGTGCTTATGAACATGTAAGATTTAGGTTAAACAGCCTTTACATATCATACATAGATTAGATACAACTATTCACTCCAGTTTAATCGATGCCGAGTTTGTCGAAAGATTTATAATTGACTTTTACACTTCTGATCAGAGAAACTGCGAAACCTGTAGGTAGATTAGAAAAATTACATTGTGGAAGTGCTAGCTTCGTTGGTTCATTACCTCATTTTATTTCTAAGTCGAGTCTGTGGGTAGGATGGAAAATAACTTTTATTGTCATGTATGCGGGTAGACTGGATAATAATAATTTCACAGAAGTTCACAGAACATACCTTTAGAACAATTAATTTGTCGTAGAATCGGATCAGTGCTTAGATTTACTTCAAAATGAATCGTGAATGTTCGTTGACTCTTGGTGTTCCATCGCGCTATTCAGTATTTTGTATACAATGCTTCAATCTATCAGTGTGTGAAATTTTATAACCAAATTTGGTTTAGAATATTGCTGTTTGCTCGTTTAAAAAAAATTAATTTTAATGAAAAAGAACGCACACCTTAACGCAAAGGGATATTGCATTTCCAGTACTGAGCATGATAAAACCACAGTTAAAATTGACATACATGGGGGTAGCTTATTTTAAATTTATGCCGAGTCGATACTCGGTACCACGTCGTCAGCTCAAAGCCAAGTTTTGCCCCTGCACGAAACAGTGACAAATATGTACGATCTGCGCCTACAGGAATTATTACGCAAGAGTCGGCGTACGCCTTAGAACAGATTAACAAGTGCAAGCAACAAATAATAAAACTGCAGATTATTAAGGAACCATTTAAGTTAAAATAATATTAATTTTCACTAAATTAAGTTTCGAGAAAAGTTTCACCAATCATGTTTCTAAAACTACATTAAACTTGTATCTCCTCAATTAAGACAAGTATTAATAGCCAAAATATGATTTTGTTACTGTTAGACATAGGTACTTAACAGCGTAAATTGATGCAACGCAACTCAAGTTAAACACATAATATAAACTCTTAATGAGTTGGTTGATTCTCACGAAAGTAATGGTTAGGTACTGATAGCAATAGTTTGCTGATAGCATAGGAATAGCATTGCCAGTTTAAAATTAATTTGGTGCTTAATTATGCAAGGTGTAGGTACCTTAATAAATGGCCTAACGCTGTCGTTTTAGTTCTTGTTATGATGTACCTTTAAAATAAGTACAGGACTGTCAGTGCTATAAATTTATACGAGCACTTGAAGTACCTACGTACCTTATATTTATTCTGTAACAGGTGTGTCAGATTTGATGTTTGCCACGGAATTATTGCATTGTTATATTGTTAGATGGGCATAGCTGTTATACCTTTACTGCTCCAAAGCTGAACTTAGTACTTACCATTCATTAGTTGCTGCCTATATTTTGATATTATGGTCAAGTTACAAATAAGTAGTATCTTCGTATGAATTGTAGCGAGAGGAACTTGCTCTGTAAACGAATCCTTAATTCCTTACATAGGTTTCGGGTATAGCAGGTTCAAACATGCTAGTTCAAATATGGTTGTATACCAAACGTGACAACGCTGTATTGAGATGCAGTAGTACTTCTTATTAGAATGATACCGAACTCTGATAAATAAGAGTATTGCGCAGTAGTAGTTCTGTTTGTTTCAAGTTCTGTTGCTGATAGTGCCGATTGTTTTGATGGTGATAGTAATTAATTCTTATAGTTTTGATATTAATCCTAATATTTCTGTAGTTCTAACTTTGCCAGTAGCAACTGCCAATAGTTTTAACATCTTCGGTATTACATTAAAAATAGTTTAGTGGCTTCAATAGTTTTAACGATAGCTTTGATGGTAACTATAGCTTTGATGGTAACTAGCTTTGATGGAAACTATAGATTTGATGGAAACTATAGCTTTGATGGAAACTATAGCTTTGATGGTAACTATAGCTTTGATAGTAACTATAGCTTTGATGGTAACTATAGCTTTGATGGTAACTATAGCTTTGATAGTAACTATAGCTTTGATGGTAACTATACCTTTGATTGTCACCATAGCTTTGATGGCAACCATAGCTTTGATGGTACCGACAGGTTTGATGGAACCAATAAATCACTGATCGTTGCAATATCATCTATAAGCTCTTATTATTGACAGTACATCTTATTATTGACAGTGGCCCTAATCATTGCCCTGCCCTGATTATTGCTAGTAATATTATAGCTAGTAGTTTTTCTTATTTCCAATAGCTTTTATTATTATCTGTAGCCCTTAATATTGCCAGTGATCCTTAATATTGCCGGTGGTCCTTAATATTGCCGGTGGTCCTTAATATTGCCAGTGGCCCTTAATATTGCCAGTGGCCTTTAATATTTCTGGTAGCCCTTAATATTGCTGGTAGCACTTAATATTGCCGGTAGCCCTTAATATTGCCGGTAGCCCTTAATATTGTCATTAGCCGTTAATATTGTCAGTAGCCCTTAATATTGTCAGTAGCCCTTAATATTGTCAGTAGCCCTTAATATTGCCATTAGCCCCTAATATTGCTATTAGCCCCTAATATTGACATTAGCCCTTAATATTGCCATTAGCTCTTAATATTGCCATTGGCCCTTAATGTTGTCTATAGCCCTTATTATTGCCAGTAGTGTAGTCTGCCTCAGACTGACCACATTGTTAATTTATTAGAAACTAAACCTTGTTGTTTGTTCCCAATTGCGGGAGCAATTGTTGCAGGATGGTCGAGTGTAACAACGGACGTGACGTTGCCTGCAAAACTACCAATAACAGCCAGCCAGCCGCCATGACACACCCCCTCACGCCATGCCACTGTCAAGCCCGCCAAGCCTTTGAGGGGAGTGTATATAAGCCAGCCTGCCAGCCAACTATCTCTCTGTTCATTTCGATTGCTGAATAAATGAAGTAGTCGCCACTCTATGTGTTTTATATGTCATCACGTTTACAAATGTTACCAGCATCTAATTATTTACAATCAAGCTAATTTGAACAATAAAATAAAATAGACATAATTAAAGATTATTGAATAATAAAATATCATGAACTGGAATAATAATTATTAAATTGAACTGATCAATTGGTGAACGTTAATATCCTACATTTATTTATATGAGTTACTGCATAGTTATCGTTATTGACGGCGGCGACAAGCTGGAAGTTGTAACAGGTACTAGCTTGAGTTTAAAGGCCGATCCCAACTATATAATACAATAATAATATATAACAAAGACCATATACCAATAACAGACGATACCAATAATATACCTACTGTACTGGAGATTTACTTATTTATGACAGTAAAGTAAATACAGTAGACGAGGCCGTATGGCTTTAGCATGCTCCGAAATGGTCGAAAAACACAAAAAAAAAAACGACTTTTTATACCTATCAAACTTCATTCAAACTTGGATTACGTCGTACGAGTAACTATATATTAAATAATAACGAGTACGAGTAATAAATTTAATTAGCACATCACTAGTTCATTTTTTCGACAAGGTTGCCAACTTAGTAACTATTTGTGCTAGATTTGGCTCTATTTTCGTAAGTCTAGTCTAGCGCTGAAATCTAACATAAAACAGCTAACACTAAACAGCAATCACGCTGGTTTTTTTTTCTGGTCACCGTAGAACAATACGCAGCCACGTGAGAAGTAACAAAACGCTTTAGTTTTATATGTTGCTTTGCTATACGATCTTGGGAGATTTTCCGGAACTAATAAAAAATAAGATGACGATGTACCTAGTACCTACGTCCTACACTGATTTGTTTGTCTGTCTAATTTTAATATGATAATCCTTTCTTTGTAGCAACCTTATTATTCATAGAATTTGGCCCTAAAACGTTTTTCTGATAAAATGGAGGCGTGACATGCTATTGTGTTATCCTACTGGATCGGATGACTCCCCCGCGTTCGCTTGCGGGGGGAAGAGAATGTCTATTTGACCGTAGTGTTTTAGAGTAGCATTATAATTATATAGCTTAGTATGTTGATTGAGTAGTTCTAGTAAGAACTAGAATTGTGCTTGGAAATAGCTTGAAAACAATGTGTGTATTTGGCAAAAATGAATTTAACGCGAGAATATTTGAAGTTTATCAGCATTTGGAATTAAAAAAACCTATATAAAAACTTAAACCGTTTTTCTCGGGTCAGGCAATACGTTCCATAATGAAACTATAATTTTATTCCATGTCCAAACAAATTTGTTGTATATTTTGTAAATGTATATTAATCTAGCACTATTTGAGATGTCATTTAGCGAGTATCTGGGATATCGAGTTGGCAACCCTGGTTTTCGATTAATATTTTCTTCTGTTCAATTAAGCTTACTTAAACTCGTTTTGTGGTGAAATTAGCACGTTATTTGTTTAAAAAAATACTTATATGTGATAAGAGACTCCGTCCGTAGTGAAGTTCGTAGTATGTGATCGAGATTTACAAGTGATTACTGCACATATGACAATTTTTAAGGAGCTCCGTTTCGTAACATAGTAAGTAGACAAATGGCGGATGAACGACGTTGAAACAGTTTTTATAAAACGGTGTGCTCGTTTGACATACGTGGGCGGAGCCAACGCATGTACCTCGGCTGAGGGGAAATTATAGGTATGACATATCCTTTCTATAAATAATCAAAGTTGTGACGTCAATATACTTAACTACGGGGTTGCGTTCAAAGCATGCGTCCGGGCCTGCCTAGAATAAAACATTGCCGTTTACAACGTCATCGTCAGTGTGAAAAACAACCGTGACACAACTTGGTTGTTACGAGTATTTGAGCGTACACTTCAGTTGCAATTGAACAACAGTGAAATCGATGGTTAAAAAACACTGATGTTCATCTGTCATTTATTTTTAAATCTCACTTTGGGTCGTAGTTATACTGAATCTATGCTTTGGGTGAACGCATCTTTCAACTGAACGGAATCTGCCCATGTAAATAAACAAACATCTGTCGCAGTCGGCCGTGAAATACTGCCGTTGTTGTTATTTATTTGTAAAATTATTACTTCGTCGATTTGCTTTTGTGAAAATACTGTTGAAGTGATAATTACCGATACATTTAGTAAATTTTTACAAAAAATATAAAGACAACGGTACAGGGCGATGTATAAACTGTATTTTGAGCATTAAATACAAATTTTACGATATTATTTATGCCATAAAATATAATAGGCTCCCGATTTTTTAAATTTTGTCTTCATACATCTCCCGTTTTGCGAAAATTAGACCTAGCAACACTGATCGGATGTTGTGTTCAGTGCTTCCACATTTAGGGATTTCTCCCTTTTTTAGGGAAAAATTACTGATTAAAGCAAGGTAGGGACATTTTACATTTTATTTCGACAGTTTTATTTTATTTTTATTTAATACATCGCATCTACGGTGCAACACTGTCAAATTCGTTTTTTTTTTTTTTGTGAAAATGGGCTGAGTATAAGTGGCCTTACATACCTCTGCGCTTAGTACGATAATGTCACTACTCTGTACGAATAGTTTACGTAAGAAAGCATGACTGTCGTGTGGTTTTGGTGCGAATCAATGGACCGTTGGGAGCAACAACGTTTGATTGGTCAGTTATCCGCGGCCCGCCCGAGCAGGAATATCTAGGAGCAACAACTTTACTTCACATTTATTTGTGACATTTTATTTTATTTATTCTGGAGCCACAATGACTTAAATTACGTAGTGATTGACTGCAATTTTAAGAGTTTGATTAATTAAACTTTATAAGTCTAAAACTATGCCTGTTAACACATAAAAAAAATTATTTACTTTATGATTTAAAGTTTTTTATTTATCAGTCACTTTGTCATAACTACACTTGAAAAATTTGTTCAGGGCCACAACATCACAAATGACGGGGAGCCCTTTTAAAAAGAATATAATAAATTTATTATAATATTTAGTGTAATTTTCTTTTAATTAATTTAAGGGTAAAAGTATATGTTAAGATATCATAAATATTCATATTGCCTAAATTAAGAAGTCAAATGATGACAATCATTTGATACGAAACCAATTATTTAAATGGTTCTACTGAAAAAACTACTTTTTGCAAAAGTGACAGTGTTGCACCGTAAGTGCGACATAATAGGCTTGCGTTTGATCACCAAATATAAAATTTGCTTTGAAAGTAAAGAGTTTTGTTTTTGATCTATGGCTAAGTATAGCAGTAACTATTTTTGGAACCCACCTTTGTCATTTTAAGTGACAAACTATAAAAGTAATGCTTCAGATTCAAATTAGTTATTATAAATATGTTAACAAAGATGAAAAATTATAATTTATTCTTATATAAGGAGTTATGAGGTAAAATCAAACTTAATGCGGTACCCCTATTTTTTTTATGGTAGGGCAAGGAATATACCTACTATATAAATGCCTACCTATATACCTACTACTCTCTGTGGTAGGGGATCCCCTCAAACTCTTATAGTGCTAACAGACGCTCGAACGTGGCTGACCTAAACCGCCGTCTGACCATCGGAGAGAAAGAGAGAGAAATATTTAATTCTCACTCTTTCTCTCTCGTTGGTTAGACGGCGGTCCGTCAGCCGCGTTCGAGCGTCTGTTAGCACTATTAATGAATGTAACGCATCTAGTTTTAGTTGACCTATTAATTTGTGCTTTGACGTGGCTATCAAAGAGTACCTTTTTATAAACTTAAAGTGGCTACGACCGTTCATTACCGTACCGATAGTTACATTACATAGGAACAAAGTCGTATTATACCAACAGTAGAAATAAGACTAACGAACGAAACCCGGCTTGCATTCAGCATTCCAAGCTTTGTGTGACAGAGCTGGGAATGCAAGCAAACAATAATTATTGTTCAACGTGGAAAAAAACGTGTCGGCTCGTTGGATTATTTTCCTAAACTTTTGTATTTTCGAGTGTTATTGTGTACTGACTGGTAAATTATTATTTATTAAGTGCTCGTAAACGTGCTCAAGTGTGGGAAAGTGATATAACGAGGTGAAACATGTCTTTTCGTGTTGTTTCCAAAACTCCATAAGAGCCTCTTGTAAATCTCCACCACTTTACAAGGGCATGAGTTTAACTTGACTGTGACTTACTTTGCTTGACTCGGACTGTGACTATGACTTGTTTGACACTTTTAATACATATAAACATGTATAATATTACGACTAATGGACATTGAATCCACAGTCATGAAAGTTTTAACAAAAAAAAACTTTCTTATTCTTATTTTATCCAA
This sequence comes from Agriopis marginaria, assembly GCA_932305915.1. Taxonomy (NCBI): domain Eukaryota; kingdom Metazoa; phylum Arthropoda; class Insecta; order Lepidoptera; family Geometridae; genus Agriopis; species Agriopis marginaria. Next base: position 15,450,258 of record OW029916.1, on the reverse strand, counting down.
GAGAATACGAGAATACTGGAGAATACAGGAGAATACAATATTTGAAATTTTGAAAAACCCCAATTCAACTTATCCCCAAACTTATCCCATATTTGGGAGGCAATAATGTACGACACAGATAATGTACGGCATGATATTGTACGGCATAAAAATGCACAACATGATAATTGGTGTACATGTACATGGAATATCATGTAGTACAATATCGTGCCGTGCAATATCATGCCGTACATTATCAGATCGGTCCAATAATGCACAAGCGATAATGTACAGCATGATATTCCATGTACATGTACACCAATTATCATGCTGTGCATTATTATGTCGTACAATATCGTGTCGGCAAATATCATGTTGTACATTATAGACACCCCCAATTATCATGCTGGACATTATCATGCCGTACAATATCGTGTCAGCAAATATCATGTTGTACACTAAAGACACCCCCATATTTATCCAGTATTTATATTCTCTTTGATTTATCCAACAAAACAAATCAATGATCATGAAAATGGCATTATTACAATTCATTAATTACATTAATTGAGCTTCGGCTTCAGCCAGGTCTCTGCGACGATGGAGGCAAGGACTAGTGAAGTTGTTATGATAAGGAGGAAGAGCTCCCAATTAGTTTTTCCTGCGTACCACTTCAAGAAAGACCTCAAACTTGCGTACCCCTTTAGCTCAGCTTAAGCACACCAAATGCAGTCCGGTCCGGTGCAAACTAAGTTTGTGAGGTCCAGTAAAGTATGAAACGCTGTATGCATTCAGTTGGACTGCAGACTGACTACAAATGGACTGCATATACGATGTGTCTTTCATAGAATTATTCAGGAGATTGCTGCACATACTTCTTAACGCAACTTCGCGTACCCCTAGGGGGTACGCGTACCACTAGTTAGGAACCACTGCTCTAGTGGAATATTGCTGCAATCTGCGATGTCAAATGAAGCCGGTCCGCATGTCCTAATCGGTGTGAGTGAGTTAATGAACTTCGGACCACAGCACTCACCACACCAAAGAACGAGAAAGGCAACGATGGAGCAGGGGGTACGAATAATCTCCGGCAGATACCCTGCTACCACCCCCAATGAACTTGGGCCCTGGCAACGCACAACATACACCACACACTGAGAACCGACGAGGGGATTGTCAATCTGGAAGAAGATACGATGGGACATCATGGGACTACCCAAAATCTGACAAGAGGGACAGAGTATGATAGTTATGAATTCCGGAAACATGCTCTTCTTCGGGGAAGGAGAACAATAGTCCCAGGGTAGTGTTGGGTTTCTCATCTGCAGGTAATTCATGAACAACGTGATTAAGGTCGATAGTGTTTCAAGCAGGGAAGCATACCCTATACTCAGAATTACCAATTGTTATTCGCTAGAGGACTAGGGTAGGGTAGGTCTTAGGATAGGTATTTCGAAGTGCTGAAGTGTTTGTATGGAAACACCACCATATCGATCCAATTACAGGACGAGAGCATGATGGTAATCCGGCGAGAGATAGGGAGATATCTTCTCTCAGAAACTGTTTACGAGCACATTGGAGAATGTTTTGAAGCTCTTGGACTAGAATGGATTCGGCATCAACATCAATGGGGAATACATCACTTCATCGTTTTGCAGAATTGCAGATGATTAGTCATTATGGTAGTCACTGGAGGACCTCAATAGGATTCTCAGTGACCTTAGTAGCATTTCTCAACAGCTGGGTCCTAAAATGAACATGGACAAGACAAAAATCATGTCCAATGTTGTGGCCCGTGCCGGTCGTCGTTGGGAACAATACTTTCGAAGTTGATACCCATTAACAGATACACTCATCAGCAGATACAGATCTATTAACAGATTCTTTAGTTAGGTTGTTTGTAAACTTAGGCAAAGAGGTTGCGCGAAGAATCTAACTCGGATGGGCAGCACTCAGGAAATTATGTGACATCTTCTCGTCTAAAATATCACAGTGCCTAAAGTTTAGGCGTAGTTTGTAAGACTATTACGCCCTATAGTCGTTTTGTTTCAGTCTGATAGATTACAATTCTATTTAATCATTATCATATTAGATGCTTTTACACAATAAATAGTCATTAAAAATGTGTCCAAAAACATGTTTCTTATTGTCTCTATTAAGAGGAAGACACTTTGTTCACATGTTCTTTAGAGGTAGCACTATACCACTTATCATTGTTTTTCACTACACTAATTCGAATGATTCTGTTTTCTTAAGTCTGCTTACTCTACCTGCCGTCACCAAGCATAGCCACGTTTTTACATTATTAATTTATTTATAAATTATAGGGTTGCGCTTGACCTCCAACTCGCCTGATGTTAAGCGATGATGCGTGTCCTGCCCAGCGCCGCTTAAGTCGAACGATTCTGTTTTCTTAAGTCACCATGCATAGCCACATGTCCTGCCCAGCGCCACTTAAGTCGCATAATACGTTTTCCAACGAAAACACTAAAACATCATTTGAAACAGATTTTAAACTCGGGTGGATAGCGAGTGCCACGAACGCCGACCTCGTTAAAAATCTTGTTTAATGTTTGTTTCAGACATGTATCAAGCCAACATAGGCAACCATGACATCTATGAACGAGCACTATGAGCGGACTGCAGACAGCACTGGCCCTTGTAGATCTATATCTGAATGCATCACTGGCGTAGAGTTCAGGTAAACTAACAAACCACTTCATATCCTATATACAGGATGTAAGGGGAACACTCTCGAAGCCAAAAGAAGGTAATTGTACTCATTCTTATGAACCACTTTTAGTATGGGACCCTAAAATCGCGAAAAAAAATCAGTTATTCCTTACATTTTGTTGAGTGTCAATGACTGTTTTCTATAGAACAACTGATATTTTTTTCGCGATTTCAGGGCGTATATATATAATGATGAGTACAATTACCTTCTTCTGGCTTCGAGATTGTTCCCCTTACACCAGTATGTAATAGACACTCAAAAATAATATTGAACCATGCCAACCACCATCACATCTTCCATGTACCTGTCACACCCTAATCTAACTGTTTTGGTAAATAAGTCAGCCTGTGTAATGTCTATTCTAATGCTACATCTAATTTATTACAGGACGAACAATGGATATTTACATTCGACCCAATATCATGATGAGCACCCTTACTCCGACCGACAGTGTTCGAAAACAGAGCTCATCTGATTGCTAAGGACTCAGCAAACCATCAGAAATGGAAGTGCAAGAGCTACGGCGCCGCCACAACGAGAAAAGACTACAGAATCTGTTAGAGCAAGAAAGACTACTGCAAGTATGTTTAGGCCCCTCTCCTACTCAAGCAGCACATTAGCGTTATAAAAGAAGAAACGTATCTTCTTAATATATATAATTCTTCTGTACGTGTGTTTGTCACCTAACTCCTAACTCGATTAGGATGAAATTTTGTGTGTATGTTTCAATGAGTTCCTGGATGGTTTGAAAACACAATTGGACACGGTAGGTGGTGCTGCTGTCGGTATATCATCAAATTTGATTTGCTGTACAATACACAACATTACAAAGTAGTACAACATTACATAATTTTGACTGATACTTTTTATTGCCTAGCTAGAAATAAAGAATATTATAAGTTACATAATAAGTCGTATATTTTTATTTTGATGAAATACTCCATTTTAATATTCTATTCTAACTTCAATCATTGTGAAATTTGTGGTTTTGGATACGACACATTTCATAGAACGCAAAAAACGCATCGAATAGATTGATTGATTGATTGATTAACTCTTTATTGTTCACACCATTAAATTAGATACAGAGGACAAAAAACTCTTAAAAAAACTAATGTAACAACTGGCGGCCTTATCGCTAAAAGCGATCTCTTCCAGGCTTAAAAAAACTTAAAATAAAAACAATTTAAAGAAAGGCTTCTCGCCAATACTTCCACCATAGAAGATTTGGAAGACAATGAAGAATTAAATAATTTAGACATAGAGAACATAGTAAAAAGTGAGATGTCAAAAAATTATGACTTAACCATAGATTCGTTAGAAGTAATCATGTAGTAACAACATACTGAACTAAACAATAAAAGACAAACAAATCGTAATCTGATCAAGCATATACTGCAATATACAAGAGGGTTCTGTATAACCGAAGTTAGTTGTACACAAAAATGTATTGTTCAGCATAATGAATTTGATTCCGATAGCTCATGCTCAAGTGAAGACGAAAATGTACTTAGTAGTGTTTTTTTTTAAATGTTATGTCCCTATATTCCTAAGTTATGAATGTGATCACAATTAAATGCCTTCACATGTTAGGGTTCCGCATCTCGAAAATATCTTGACAATTATTTTTTATATATAGGCCATACATAAAAAATAATAGCCAAGATATTTTCGAGATACGCAACCCCTAGACCGTCACTGACAATCTCTTATTGTTCACTAATTCTTTTGGAGTATATTCAGGAAATCTAATAAAACGCCACATACTTAGATAATGCAATATTATTTAACCTTATTAACTATGTAGATGAAATCCGGTATGATGCAAAAAAAGATTACTCTTTAAATTTAAAAAAAATCACAGTTGGGCACACATTTTGGCAAGACATGGTTTGCCGTTCATTACTAAGTAGCTACTATTCTCCGTGTAAAAATGTACTCTTTGCACACTATCTCGAAGACGTTAGACGACAGATTTTGTTCATTGGTCATCGAAAACGTTCACATCTATCATCATTTTACGTTGTCGCCTTCAAAAGTTGGGTTTAAGGTTCCCCTGAGGTCTTCCATCCTTGAGATTTCTGGTCCGCGCCGTTTCTGGGGAAATAAATAATCCATTCTTTATATTGAGTCAGTTTAAGCTGTCAAACGTCACCACCGTGAGCTCACTGCCACCGTGTCAGAGTTACGAAGATCTTACTCAATACTCAATATTTCATTGCAAACATAACATATGTAGCAGTATGTACATGGAGTTCTTAAATTAACATGTTTAAGTATAAAGTAATACATATGACCCTATTTGGGTATGGCAATAGTCGGAACGGAGCGATCTATATACATTTCGTCAAAATTATCATTGAAGAATTCTTCTTAACTACTTTTTAAATTATTTATGAAAGTTACTTCTTTTTCGATATCTTTTAATTCATTTGGGAATTTACTAAATATTATAATGGCCATTGTTTTAGGACTTAAAGAAGTGATATTGAAGAAGATATTAGTACAGATTATTCTTACATATTAGTACAAATATTATTTTATTTTTATTTTTTTAATACTTTATTGCACACTTATAAATTAAGTAGACATGTACAAATGGAGGACTTAATACTAAACGTCTTCTACCAGTCATCCACCAGGCATCAATATTAGCACAATTACAGAATATTAACTCTGCAAAATCATTTAAATAAGTAGCGACTCTAGCTACTACACGTCACATCACATCAGCAGACATTAAACGTCCACTGCTGGACAAAGACCTCCCTCTTAGATAGGTGTTGTCATAACCCCCACGCTTGGCAGGCAGCTTGGGGATCACAGTACGTTCGCCGTGTACTAATAAGACGACGCTGCACATTCTCCAGTGGTTCTGTTGGCAGTTTTAGGATATACCCGGGTCCATGCTACTACACAATAAAGTGCAATTCAGGACGTGCGAGCGCTAACTACCTACAGCTATATTAACCTATAAATTGTCTCTCTGTCTATCGCGTAACTCTTGTCGTGTTATCTTATCTATCGCGCGGCAGCGGGCGCGCCAGGTCCGACAAGTCAGCTTCTTGTAGCTTCATACCTTGTTCATACCTAAACTGCGGAGTGCGCCAGGCCTGGCGGTAGGTAAAGAAGGTGGCGCGGAGGTTCATTAAAAAATTAGTTACACAAAACATAAATAAAATTACAGAAACATAGGTAGGTATCTAACAGTATCTAGGCATTATAACCTAAGTTAACCTATACTTGAAATTGCTGTAAATTTTTTCACTCGTAATCGTCGTAAATGATAAAGTTACAATATTCTATAGATAGACGTTCAAACTTCTGGGTGGTTCTAAACCTCAGATAAATAATACCTACAGAAGTTTATGTGCTCTGGACTGTTTTATATGGGGCACGTTATTGCGTGCCATCTCGCAGCCACCATGCGCGCGAGCCGGACGCGGATGACACGCGGTCAATATCAGAATCCCGAACGGGCTTCCATATCATAACAAGGACACTTTGTCTTAGATAGGTTTCCTCACCGTGGAGCGGTAAACTTTATTCGTTAGCTTCCTGACCCCAGCGAAGTGATTCTCGATATCGTTCAGTTTCTTTCCCTCCGTTTCAGGTAGGATGAAGTAGAAAGCGCAGCAACCGATTATACTGTAACAAAAATTAATCACTTATATAACCGATGTAGAAAAAAGATTCTTGAGTGGATCATGAACAGCAAGACGCAGCTTAGGTAGGCCTCCCACTAGATGTAGTTGTCGTTCAGTGTGGCGTTCTAAGACATGCCATTCTGCTTTTTAGTGTTCCGGACCCAAAGGGTAAAAATGGGACCCTATTAGTAAGCCTACGCTATCTGTCCATATGTCCGTCCTACGGACCTTTAAACGGCTGTATCTTTCGAACCGTAATAGATAGCCAGTTGTTTTTTTAATAGAATATGCAATGTTACGACAGATTATCTAAAAAATAATTAAAAAGTCAAAATGAAAGGGCATGTACAACAAACGTATTTTTTACGTATTTTTGTAATTGCTCTATGTAAAAACGATATTACGTACATGCGTCAAACTTGGCATGATTATAGTAAACACTCTAAAGTATAACAACAAATAATAAATAATGGCCAAGTGTGAGTCGGTGACAAATTCTGATCATTACCAAGTTATAACTGGTAATTCGGTTACTTGGATGACCTTATCATTTCTCTCACCGAATCGAAAAGCCATATTTTGAGGGACCAAACAAACGCACACACAAACTTGCAAATTAAATATTATGATTACTGTGATCGTCAACACCTTTAGATCAGACAAGCAAGAGCGATAATAAAAATGGCGTGGCGGGCTTCGACCAAAATAAAATGAATGGACGGGCCCAGAAGAACAGTATTTTTGAAGATTAGCCGAAGTGTACAACGGAGTGTATAACGAAGTGAGCGCCCGCGGTCACTTAGTTTCAGTCGGTCTCTACCCGTAGGAAGTGCGATACAAGACTATTGTTACATGATAACGAAACATCTGACAAAATTATACCTTCGTGTGCTTTCCCGAAGTGTAAATACACAACAAAAAACCGCTATCTATTTATTGTAACAAATTTACTGTACATGGTTATAATTAGGTGTTGAAGTATATGTCCGACGGTTTTGACTCGTTTTTACTGAGCAAGTTATTGAACTTGCTCAGTAAAAACGAGTTATGGCCCGTCCATTCATTTTATTTTGGTAAGGGTGGCGGGTGCGAGCGCATAAGCCTAAATCGGACTTGATACCTCCCAGCAGACGACCTTGCCGCCCTTTTTGCATGTGGACTATTAATCTGTTATCATTGGTGTCGCTGCAAGTTTAAGTAAGGATCAGTTTTTGCATTTGTAGCGACAAAGTGAAAAAAATATGAATGAAACACGGAGACATTTAAACGCGAACGATAATTGTACCACAACATTTTTAATGCCCTAGATGGCAAACAAGTAGACAGGCCGCCTGATGGTAACCAGTCACCGTTGCGTATAATGTAACACCAGAAGCTTCACATACATTGCCAACCATTTTAGACTCTATTAACTTAGCCTTTCGCAAAACCCTACGTTGTAGCTTCTCGGAAACATCGGGGAAGGTACATTCCACTTTTTTTATATAATTAATTGGCTTGCGTTTGACCACCATCACGCCTGATGTAAAGCGATGATGCGGTCTACGTTGGAGCACGCTTGCCCAGAAGAAACCGATTCACTCTCTTGTTTGTTTGATCTGAGGTCAACACGAAAAAGTAAGAATGTGTAAGTAAATGACAGGCTTACCATACAACACCATACAAGCCATACGTGCCCGAAATGGCTAGTTTATCCACCATACTAATGTACATCTTGTTTGTTAAAAACCCGAACAAGTAACCGACGGCGCTGGCCAGGCCTGCGCCTCCAGAGCGGGTCTTCGCGCTTAAAACCTTAAACCATAAATAAATTAATATTATAGATTAAATAAATTAGTATTCAGGATATTTTTGCACACGGTCATCTGACCCCAAACTAAGCAAAGCTTGTAATATGGCTGCCAGAGATTGATATATATACATATAAATATATTTTTAATACATACTTAAATAGGTATTAACACCCAGATATAGAACAAACACAAAAATTCATCACGATGAATGTCTGTACTAGGTGGGAATCGAACCCACGTCCCCAAGCGCAGAAGACAGGTTCACTACAAACTGGGTCACCGGGGCTGTCAGATTAATATTATTTATTTTGTGTCAGTAATTTAGCGAAATTCATTCTCAAACTTTCCCTTCTAGAATTTTACGAAAAACTACTTATGTAAATTGGAGATATGGCTTTGTTAAGGTTTTCAAAAATTTGAAGCCGCTACTTCCAATAAAAAATGCAGATGTAGTTATTACAATAACTGAATTTTCTATAGATCATACTATTTGATAGAATTAAAACGCCAAAAATCCAGTTTTCGTTGCTTTTTTCGTAAAAAAATGTGAAAGGGCCCTTTTGCGGCTATAGTAATCATTGTCTATGATACCATCATCGTGCTGCCAATATCAGTAATATACGATATAAATTAGTACATGGCAAATAGGCATGATGACTAATATTTTTTATTACCTCATAAAAAAAGTTGATCATAAATAAATCACATCAACGAACACAAAATTAAAATTAGTTAAAAAAATTATAAGATATAAGCATTTTAATTTCATGCTAGACAAAGAGCGCACTATACTGAGCCGTGACGTCACGGCTCAGGTGCGCCATACAAATGCTATACTAACACACGCTTTGGCGAGAAAGGGATAGAGCATCCCCTCTCTATCCCCACCTAAAACTTTAAACACTCATATCTCAGACATTTATCAGCCAAATTAAATTATGTTTTCAGTATGTGTAATGTATTTAGTTACATTAATCGCTAAGGCGGTTATTTGTAATAAATTAAATATTAGTCATCATGCCTATTGGCAGTTCGAAGGTACTCCACTGCTTAAGAGTATAGTATAGTGGTATAATTAAAAGTGTTTTAACATTCCCCGTCGATCCAGTTACGTAAATTCTTTCCATCCAATGGTAGCCTGGAAGATATTACTTTTAGCGATAAGGCCGCCACTTTTGTCTCTACACTTATGTCACTTTTGTGTCTTCTCTCTGTGTAATCTTTTGTTTAAAAAAATACAAAACCCCATAAGTACATTCATTCTGAAACTACTCCAAATAATAATTAAAATTATTTAATCTAAAAATACTATAAATATGTTGCATCCTTTGATGCAGGTGGGTTATCTAGGGAATGTATACTTAAAGCTCCGTTCACTCGGACATTGAAAGGATCGGTCAGATCGACTGAAGAGTGAAGGCTTACAAGACAGATAGTACAGTGAAGTGGCTTACCTCTCCTATTAATATCCATGGCAGCAGTCGTATGCCTGTGTGCGTGAGGAGAGCCAAAAGCATAAGCAGTGTAGTCGGGATCCAGGAGAGGGGATTAGCCTAAAAGGAAAACAGGCATACATTACAAAAAAAAAAACTTGTCTCAAAAGTCAAATGGAAGTTTATATATTTTCTGTGTTCAGACCGGCTGTAACAGGCCAACATAAACCACATAGGAGTGCACTTATAAAACAATCTGGGTGTGTTCAAATCACGAGTGCATCGGTTTCTTCTAGGCAAGCGTGCTCCATCGTAGACCGCATCATCGCTTAACGTTAGGCGAGTTTGGTTCGAATGGGTTCCATTCCTGGCTAGGAATATTAATTTTTCAAAAATCCGCTGATGCGGTTTTAGTATTCATCAAAATCGGGCCCGAGACTCCGAGACTAGTACTTTTCGCTGATCCTCATAGTTTTGGATTTGGCCATCCACGCCCACTTGAAAAATCACCCTGTATAAGAAAACAATATTTAGTTACTTACCACCCCATTTTGAGATCCATCAGGCCCACTAATTGCAGTCCCATTTAATGACGAACCAGGGGACATTGGTGATTCATCATGCTGAAAGAAAAATAGACCGTCAATAGCGTGTCGACACTAACATTGGGTTCAGTAGACATTTTCACAAAATAATCCAATGAAGCTCCTTGGACTCAGGCAAATTTTAGAGGCATGTCATACATTTTAATATCTACTTTTTATGATAAGTGTGATAAGTCAAGAGCACGCTATAGACCTTGCTCCTAGCAACCTTTCCAGTTACAAGGAAATACGCCCTAAAGCCCATATGCCACTGTTTGTGCTAGTTGGCTGAGCTATATAGACAGATACTTTTATTCCTTCTGAATACGAGTACTTAGTTTTGAATTTACAGGGTATGGAATACTTTGTAATTCAGTTTGACGGAACATATCTTACAAACAATACACTTTAAAGGTTAGCTACTAAAAACCGCATGTACTTAATTAGTCGTTTAAGGACGTTGTATACCCTAAGGGTTGCTGAATTCATAAAACGTACAAGTTATGGATGCCGCGACAGATGCACGGACACAAGGATCATAGACTTACTAAAAAGGGAAATATAAGCCCTCATGCGAGCGGGCCATCACTACGTATTAAAGAAAATTAGTTTTAGTTTGGTGGAGTCTAGTATTTTGTTCTCTAGGGAAAAATAAAAAAAATTATATAGCGATTAAAAAAACTTTTCTATTTAATTGTATTAGCCGAAAGTGGATCTCTAAGGAACAGAAGCGAAACTTTTCTAAAAGTGTCTCTACGGGGAAAGTGTATCTCTGGGGAATAAATCCATTTAGATCGATAATAAGGATATTTTTTGGGATTCCTCGTTGAACTCCAAAAATTTATTTATATTTACCGTTATGTAGTAATCATAAGAAGCGACCAGCAGGCAGCAGATAGCAGCGCCGCCCGTAGACACGAACGTAAGGGGCCGTTTCCCTGTAAAGTGCACCAGAAGCACGCAGAGTCCTGTGCCCACAATCTGGAGGATGCCAAGCACTAGTGTGGCATAGTATTTGTCTATCGGCGCTTCCAACATCTGGAAGATTGACACTGCGTACGTCTGCAATGCCAGGAGTTAAATATATTAGGTTACTAAGCTAATTTTGTACCCATGTTTTAAATGTTTATCGGGACTTATCACGTATTATTTAATTTAGGTAAAAAATATGTACCTTTCACTCGACGTTTCGACCATGTTACAATGCCCGTGGTCAGGAGCATATTTTTTACCAAAATTAAATAATACGTGATAAGTCCCGATAAACATTTAAAACATGTGCTCAAATCGCGAAAGTTCAAAAATTACAAATTTTGTACCTCCTAATACGTTTTTACAAGATTTTAACTTGCAATATTTGTTAGTTTGTTTAGGTAAAATCTTGAAAGCTGAATTAGAACTAGTTCCTTTGATTTTGCATACACCTTTGGTTGTAGTGACAATACAAATTTATACAATACTAGCGGCTCGCCCTGGCTTCGCACGGGTATAGATATATAGCCTGTCACCCGGGAAGTGTAGCTTCCCAACAGTGAAATTTTTTCTCAAATCGTTTCAGTAGTTTCGGAGCCTATTCAATGCAAACAATCAAATCTTTCCTCTTTATAATATTAGTATAGATGCAAAAATATAGTTTTTTAATAGCCGCATAAATAAATATAATTTCCGAGATGTAAAACTTTCGCTGCTGTTACTGACGTGCTATATAGTTAGTAGGTATAGAACACACGGTTAGGTTAGTCACAAGGTTTAGTCGTGAAGAGGTAATTAACAAAATAAATAGAGCATAATATGATTGTGTTTCTTTTGAATAGCTGCGATAAACATTTGAGCACTACATATGAGCTTAAATATTGCATTCCTGACCTGCAACGTAGTCATCCCGCTGAAATGTCCCACGAAGAAGCTCAAGCTAATCAGGAAGAAAGGCAGAAAAAAGCTTCTTTTCATGTAGTGCGAGAATTTCTCAGCCATCGTCTCGTCCACGTCCCCTACAGAATCTGCAATCAGTAGAACTTACTGCAGCGGCAGGCAAAAGAGGCATAGGACAAACTTGAAATTGTGAATCGAGACGTAGATGAGGCAAGCATACGCGAGTCCATAAATGCCTAGTCGCCACTAATGCTTGATTTACACGTTACTAGTAGATAAGTGATTTAGTGATGTTATAGTACTTTCCACTTATCTGTATCAAATTAAATTAGCCAGCGTTAATGTCAGATACATATAACAACATGCAACAATGCGCCATATTCGTGCATTGTCGACCGTTTTGTATTCCGGCGTAGGCGTGCTCAACATATTTTATTGCTTCTATCACACCTATACTTAATACCAAGTGAGCCGTGGTCAAACGCCTGGCCTGTCAGTGATTATGTATTCTAGCTGTATACTTTGAAGCTACTAGACTACTTCGAATACAAGGTTACCGCTTACTTGGTGCATCCTCATATGGCTGGGTCAACATTCAAAATTTATTTAACTTTTCAACAAAAAAATTCACAGCTTTGCTGTACTAAAGGTGTCAAAATCCGTTATGACAAAAATTGTGAATACGACAAAATTTACTTTAGCTGTGAAAGTTTGAGAATTGTTGCTACACATGAATTGAGGACGCTATACAGGGTGTAAGGGGAACACTCTCGAGGCCAAAAGAAGGTAATTGTAATCCATTATGAACCACTTTTAGTATGGGACCAACCCTGAAATCGCGAAAAAAAAATCTGCTGTTCCATACATTGTGTCGAGTGTCAATGACCGTTTTCTATAGAACAGCTGATATTTTTTTCGCGATTTCAGGGCTGGTCCCATAGTAAAATTTGTTCATAATGATGAGTACAATTACCTTCTTTTAGCTTCGAGAGTGTTCCCCTTACACCCCGTAAACATACTTAAATGTAATATTAGAAAGCGGTTTGTTTGTAATTGACGAATTAATAGGTTAGGTAATTTAGTACCTATTACTAATTTATAATAATCAATTTACAATTAATCTCTGAGCTGTTTAAATCCAATTCATGCCAACTAATATAACGTTATTTTGTTACCTTTTTCTTTCACATACAACGCCTGGATGTCCTTCAACTCTTGTTCAACGGCGTATGGAGTGGTCCAGCCACGAAGCCATTGCAAACTCTAGAAATGAAGGTCGCACATTCTAGTACGGATATGCACATAAAAAAGCATAATAATATATGGGGTGTAAGGGGAACAATCTCGAAGCCAAAAGAAGGTAATTGTACTCATCATTATGAACCACTTTTAGTATGGGACCAACCCTGAAATCGCGAAAAAATCAGCTGTTCCATACATTGTGTCGAGTGTCAATGACCGTTTTCTATAGAACAGCTGATATTTTTTTCGCGATTTCAGGGCTGGTCCCATGGTAAAAGTAGTTCATAATGATGAGTACAATTACCTTCTTTTGGCTTCGAGATTGTTCCCCTTACACCCTGTATAGAGTTGAGAACTGCCTCCTATTCTGGTACTACTTTTTGTGAATTTACCTATCTATGAAAGATGGGATAGGATGTACTTGCCCACGACTAGAACAAGCAAAATCATATATCGGTGACTAATTATATTCGTGCGTGTGTCACAGTTATCCTATAGCTGCGACCCAAACCCATGCTAATTGAGATGATTTCAGAAAGCGGGACAAATATTATGCAATATACTTTAAGCAGTGCAGGTATTTATTACCAGGATTTGGACATTATTTGGACAGGATTTGGATTTGAACAAAGGATTTATGGGAGTACTTTAGGCAAGGCACCACGCAGCTTTAAAATATTATCACCTTTCTAGCCTCATCATGTCGTTTTCTGGATACCAGCCAATGTGGAGATTCCGGAACAAAGCACAGGGCGATGACTGCTAAGATCTGAAATTGATTGGGGGTAAAAAATACTTAATCAGGTCAATTAGGAGGTTATAGGTAAAAACCACTATGATAATGAGACTGAGAAAGACATGTTTGTTTTGCATAAGTATCTTGTCTATAAATAACTCTTGAAGTGACCCAGGTTATATTTTATACGGAACGCCGAAGCTGGGAGTGCATTCCTTTGCAGTTTGTACAAAGCTCACGGCGTAAAGATGGAATGACTCTATGACCTATGGAGGAAATTGGTTAACGGGATCAGCTTAAACAGCTCTTGTGCACATTCTTGAAAATGAAGGCAAAAAAATACAGACAAGCTACTCTCGCTGGAAACTATACGACATTTTCTCTGTAACTAGTGCCTCGTTATTAATGAGTCGAATGTCGCGACTCTTTGCCGAGTCTTATACGAGCAGATATTTAGCAGAGCCGCTTGGTAAAGGTTAAGCAGTTGAGCAGACATGTTGGATCAGGAGTCAAAATCCGAAGGCAGTAATTTTTGGTCATGGTCAGCATACCGCGCAGATGATATTTACGCAGCCGCGACCCATCAGTAACTCTCGCTGATCCACGTGTGAACACTCCAGGGATGATTGACGTCGAGTTAGTGATGACGATAGAGTCACGGAGGTAAAACAGAGGGAGGAGATGACACTGACTACAGTATCGGCCTAGCAGAATTGCAGCATGATGAATGAGATCTGTGTGAACACCTTGATGATAATGCATATGAAGATAAGGTGAAAAGAACACCATACCGTGAATATAATGTTGACGGCAGCCACGGTTCGCCAGTACATCAGCATACCAAACAGGAACTGCGTAAATACTCCTAGGATGATGGACATGGAGCTGGTGGCGGTGAGAGCGCCTCGGAGGTGCGGCTGGGTAATCTCAGCAACGTATGTCAGCACCTGGAAGATGTAGAACGTGAGCTAAAAACCTTGTAAGGAAAGGTGGCACAAAGGCCCAAAGTTATTGCACTACCAACGCGAGGTCATATAATTATACTAGTGACCTCTGGCTGGGGTCTTACGGCCAACGGCTAACTCGGTATCAAGCTAACGTTAAATCCGCTCAGTTGGAAAATCACGTGACCGCAAACCGAATCTGGGCGCGTTAAGGTTCACGTTCGCGTGATTTTCCATCTGAGCTGATTTAACGTTAGTTTGATACCGAGTTAGCCGTTGGCCGTAAGATCCCAGATCAGACAACCTTGTTTGTCTCTCGACACTATTATGGGTGGTGGTAGGCAAACAATTATAATTTTCTCAAACATGGTATTTAATTTATCATTTTATTAAAGAACAAGGAACTACCAACATTCGACTTTAATGCCTCGACTTTGTTAAGTATCTGGTGGCCAAATTTTGTCGCCTCTGATTATCACAGTACGTACCTACTATAATATTTCAATGTGCAAAGAGGTTTGATTACAATTGTCCACTAAAAGAACTGAATGCACATACTTGCAGTCAGTTATAACATTAATTAATATTACTTAATAGGTAGTTAAAATCTTTGCGTCTACACTTACTGGTGCTTCAAGCAGCCCTCCAGCCAGTCCCGTCAGGAACAGGGCTCCGTACAGGTGGTGGGTGCTGGTTGAAAAGTGGAACAGCAGCCAGGCGATGGCGAAGGGAAGGTTGACCACCTGCATGGCCCGCCGCCGCCCTATCGGCGATGTCACCACGCCAGACAGCGCACAGCCCAGCGGGACTACCATCAGGTTTATTGAACCTAGAATAAAATATGATTCAAATATTAGGTACATTCCTAGATTCCTTGGTATAGACGTAGTGCGTCTGGAGTATTCCCAGCCGAGCCGAGGCAAAACCTTTACATTAGTGCCCCTCGCTTAGTGTTACCAAGGAGGATGGAGCCATGGTAGGCATGTTGACTAGGTATTTTAATCTCATAAAAAAGCTGATCATAAATTATTGAGCCCAACAACGAAAACAAAATTAAATTTTGGTAAAAATAAATGATATATGTATTTTAATGTCATGCTAGGCAGAGAGGCACTTTCTTTGCGAGAATGGGACAGCAGCCTCTCCCAATCCACACCAAAAACTTTAAACCCTTATATCTTAAAATTAACAGGTAGGTAATTTAAATTATTTTTTCAGTATGTGTGACGTAGGTACCTATTTAATATCCTTCGTTAAGACTGTTATCTATCTATACTAATATTATAAAGAGGAAAGATTTGATTGTTTGTTTGTTTGCATTGAATAGGCTCCGAAACTACTGAACCGATTTGAAAAATTCTTTCACTGACGGGAAGCTACACTATCCCCAGGTGACATAGGCTATATATAATCTATACCCGTGCGAAGCTGGGGCGGACCGCTAGTTTGTAATAAAAGAAACATTAGTCAACTAGCATATTCAAGTATATTTAAAAAAAAAATCAAATATTGATCCTGTTCAAAGGTTGCCTGGATGAAATCGCATTTTGTGACAAGGCCAATAATTAACTGCCAGATAATCACGAAAAATTTCCGCAGGGCCGAGGGCGCAGTTAGTGTAAAAACTATGAAAATTATATTTTAAGTTACATGATGAGTACAGTCGTACTCATCATGTAACTTAAAATATAATTTAAAATCTATAAATAATCTATAATTTATAATATCTGCAAAAACATTTCCATTCGTAGGCAGTAAATATAAAATACAGCAACCAAATCGAATCAAAAATGTTACATTTGTTCAATAAATGGAACAAATTGTTATGATTCGGTAATTTTTACCATATCAATTTTTCCTGTACCGTTTCATGAATGCGGATCTTATCGGCACCACACGGGAGATAAGTTTTAATTAAGAGTAGGTATCTACCTAAATACTTAGTAACGTACTTATAAGTAGTTGCAAAATTGTAATACATTATGCTCGAGTCGTGTTTCATGCGCCTAGCAAATAAACCGGGCAAGTGCGAGTCGGGCCCGGCGCACTGAGGGTTCCGTACTACCACATAAATTGTTAACTACTAAAGTACAAAACTCCCACATCGATCTTTAAAAGGAAAACTATACGAAACGACGTAAACCCGTCGAGCTTGGGTTCGTTGGATTTGTCTTCTCGAGCACTTTGGTCCTAGATGACGAGCGGACGCCTAAAAGCTTGTTTTAGTTAATAATTTTATTGTAGGTATAACAGCTTAAGCATTTTAGGTATTTAGAATTTAGATTGTATTTTTTAAGTTAATAAAGTAACTTGCCCGTTAAAAAGAGCACTGTATACAATTAAAAATCGCTTCGGTTATGTCAAACAATAAAAGATTTACCTACAAAACACATAAAATTTACTAAAATTAAAACTTAATATCGATTTAAAACACGTTTATTCTAAAGCCTATAACATCAAGGAGGAAGAATTGAAGCGTTAATTCAAATGGTTTTTATAACAGGAAGGTAGAAAGATAAGCTGGGGAAAAGTAGGCATGTACAAACAAAGCGGTACCTAGTAGGTATGTGCTAGTTAGTGCTACCTTTAAAGATCACGTGAACAAAGAGTCTGTAAAAACGTGTTATGGTTATTGGTCAGATTTTTAGTTTTAGATTATTTATAATTCATACGTACATACATTACATTACATACGTTGAAGTTTAAATTAGAATTACCTTCTTATTAGGCTAAATTCTAATTAAATTAAGGGCCATTTTTACACGAAATATATAGGTAATATGTGCCACAAAATAAACAGGGCCCCAATTTGTTTATGCTCTAGGGCCTTTGGTTACCTAGCTACGCCACTAGATGTACGAGCAATACTTGAATACATTCTTTCCTGCTATAATATAATTAGGAAAAACCACGGCCATTACCACTTAGCGTGATAATGCCGCTGCATGCAATAGGCATGCTGAGTACGCTGCCAACTGGTGGGCTTGAGCATTTGGATTGTCTTTAGACACAATCGGTCTATGAGCAATCCTTTTTTATATAGTAGGCTAAAAATTGTTTAGGTATTTTGTGTTAAGTAGCTTATTTGTTATTTAGTTAATAAAGGCACTCGCACGCTATTTTTTGCACTATATTTAGCTACGCTCAGCTTAGATTCTGTGTACCTGTTTGTAGTACCTAAATACTAATAAACCAATTGCGAATCGAGTTCGAGCACTGAGAGTTCCGTACCACCACTTAAATTGCTAACTACTGAAATGACCAGAAATATGTCACCGACTTGCACTTGGCCAGTATTTATCATTTGTTGTTTTACTTCAGAATGTGTAAAAGAATTTTGCCAAGTTTGACGCCTGTACATAGCACCGTTTTTACACTAGAGCAAATACAAAAATACGATTACAAACTTTTGTTGTGTAGGTAGGTACCTACTAAACCTATAGTTTTCACTTTTTTACTTTATTATTGATTTAAAGGTAAGCAATAAATTAAAACATATCTTGAGTTAAAATATCATACAAACGATCGTTCTCAGGGGTGTCCAGGAAAAAACTAAATTTCACTCAAAAGTCCGGGGTTATGAAAGTTTTTGTCCTAAAAAGCTTAGGGCTGAGTTGCTGATGCCGTATAGCGTTTACCATTGTTATGATTTTTACTCACTTATCCATGATATTTCAGTCTTCTCAAGATGTAGCACTTCACCTGGCCTGGGGTTTTCAACAGCTGGCATCAGGATCGTGGGAAACCCGAGAGTCATGCCGTATCCTGAAATAAAACATCATACAAATTTGAAACACCAAAAGTAAACTAACAACCTTAGAATAACGATATGAGTAGTTATTCTAAGCTAACAACATAACAAAATATTAACATAGTATCTATAATTTATTTAATTTTATTCACGGGTCTAGCCCGGACCTTTGATAGGCATTGGTGGGGCCGAAACCAACACCAAGAGGCCCTGTTGAGTACAAAATACAATTACTATAGAATGTGTATAAAATGGAATGTAAAACTATTGTACAGTATAGGATAAAAAATAAAAAACAGGGCTATTGAGGTGAACTATTTGTGGGTAGTTGAACTGATCTATGGGATGAGAAACGGCACCTGCCTTATCCTGTCTCATCTCAAAATATATTTAGGCAGGTGATGACTTGCCACCCACTAAATGGGCCCCCCATAGAGGCTGCCGCATCTTGGCACCGGAGGGGCAACATTGGCGTGGGTGGCTTAGGGTGTCGAGAGGTGTTCTGCACTTTAACTAAGAGCTACTCGCGGCGTTATGCCCTTTAACACTTCCACCCTGGAGCTTAGGTTCTTAGCTCTTGCGGTTTCCACCCCAGACGGCCGGTTAAGGCAAGCCAGGGGTCAGGGTCTCTGGGGTTTTAGACCCATGGAATCGGGGTACGCGGTGTCGCCACTCACCGACGGCTCGCCATAAAGCCGCCCCTGCGTTTTAATTAAATTAAATTAAATTTATTTTATTATTATTTATTTACTAGTAGGCCGCCCCTGCTTCGCACGGGCGAAGCCGGGATATATAGCCTATGTCAACCGGGGATAGTGCATCATCCCAACAGTGAAAGAATTTTTCAAATCGGTTCAGTAGTTTCGGAGCCTATTCAATGCAAACAAACAAACAAACAAATAATCAAATATTTCCTCTTTATAATATTAGTATAGACTAGCGGTCCGCCCCAGCTTCGCACGGGTATAAATTATAGCCAATGTCACTCGGGGATAGTGTAGCTTCCCGTCAGTGAAAGAATTTTTCAAATCGGTTCAGTAGTTTCGGAGCCTATTCAATGCAAACAAACAAACAAACAATCAAATCTTTCCTCTTTATAATATTATATATAGTATAGAAGTATAGATAACTTTTTATTAAAAACCACACTTTCTCACTAATACTAATAAACTAGCTGTTCCCGCGATTTCGTACGCGTAGATTTCCACCCTCTCTTGTCCCCCCTTAATTCAGCCCTTTCGTAAAACTATTTCTTAGCGAACTTCTTTTATTGTGCAAACTGCTAGTTTGTGGTATGAGCTGTCTGAATGGGTGTTCCCCGGTAGTTACAATCTGGGTGTCTTCAAATCACGAGTGAATCAGTTTCTTCTATATAGGCAAGCGTGCTCCATTGTAGACCGCATCATCGCTTAACATCAGGTGGTAAACGAAAGCCTATTATGAATTTTTAAAAATCATCATCTTCGTCATTTCAGCCCTAGGACGTCCATAGCTGGACATAGATAGGCCTCCCTCATCGATCTCCAAAAGAGCCGGTTGGAAGGGGCCTGCATCCAGCGTTTCCCTGCGGTCTCTTTTAGATCGTCTGTCCATAATTAGAGATTTAAAAATATATGTTATGTTAAGTGTAATAAGTAGGTATTCTTTTTTTATAAGTATTTTGTGAATATACTTCTTCACTATTCTGTATTTGTATTGTATTGTACCATAAGAACATAGTAGGTATAGGTACTTAGATAGAATGTGAACTAAATACCTCCCAAATTTACCACAATTACCTAAATTTTTACCTAGATTGGTAGTATGTTATTAACTATTATTACCTATACTTAAATAATATTTGTGTTTAGTATACTTGAGAATAAAGAAGATACGGCACCAAAATTGACCTCGGCGTCATTGCCTTGCGCTCACCTTGGACAACAAAACAAAAATAATTGATTGCATTATGGGGGGGACTCTCTTCCCGTCTACAGTTCACTCGCTCGTACATTACATATCATCATCATCATCAGCCAGAAGATGTCACTGCTGAACATAGGCCTGCCCCTTCAACCTCCACACTGAACGACAGCCTGCCTTTTGCATCCACTGGACGCCAGCGAATCTCACTATGTCGTCGGTTCATATAGTGGGAGGCCTACCTACGCTGCGTCTTCTGGTTCGTGGTCTCCACTCAAGAACCTTTCTTCCCCATCGGTTATCGGCTCTTCGAGCGATGTGGCCTGCCCATTGCCACTTCAACTTGCAAATTTTAACTGCTATGTCGGTGACTCTGGTTCTTTGGCGAATATCCACGTTTCGGATTCTGTCGCGCAAAGAAACTCCGAGCATAGCTCTCTCCATTGCCCGCTGTGTGACTCTGAGTTTTTCCAAAAGGCCAACAGTTAAGGACCACGTGTTAAAATTATTCTCATCCAATAACTTTCTTACTTTTGTTGCTAACTACTTTATGTTTAGGCATGAGGGCCGAAACGAGAATTATATTTCAAGCGGGACGAAACAATACTTTTCGAATCGGGCATAAATCTATAATATTTAGTCACCATAATTTTGTTACAGTGTTTATAAATACTGTGACTGATTGTGTACCTTTCAACATCTCAAGTTATATGATTATTTACGGGATATTTACCGTGGTAAGGTTGTGGAATGAGCTCCCGATATTTCGGCTCAGTTACATGCACCATGTTCACGGGAAGACACATTATTTACGGGTAAATAACCCGTAAATAATCATATAACTTTAGTGAACAACCGTAATAGTTTAAAACAGTGTTTCAACATCTCCTCGAGTAGAATTAAACATTTCTATGTTTTCGATGGAGTAGGTAGTTTGAGATTTGATGATGAATAATCACTGGAGTACCTACTTTGATAATAATCCTAGCTACCAGTGGAGTAGCATGAAACATAATTTCAGTATTTTTTTACTTAATAATTTTAATTAAATTATTTGGAGTGTAGTTTGAGAATGAATTTATGAGATCTTATCTTTTTTTTAACAAAAGAACAGAGTTCCTACGTAGATAGGTACTTTGGTAATAAGCCGTGGGAACATGCATGATAGACTGATAATGAAACAAAACCGGACAAGTACGAGTAGGACTCGAGCTCTGAGGGTTCAGAGGGCCTCAAAGCGCGAGTCCAACAAAAATAAGTTATATTATATATTGAAAGAATAAGAAGAAATCGTCGTTGCACATGCAAAAGTCACATAAAAAGTGGTAAAAAAAGTTTGCCCCCTCCATTAATTACTAAACTATTAGACATTATAAACTTGTAACTTGCTATATTGATAGACCATATTAAATTTAAAAAAATTAGTACTATACTAAAACTGTAATTGTGCAGATAATAGACTTAAATAAAAGTGTACCTATCTATAAGATTTGTATGTCTGTGGTCTGGTTTGTGACCAGCCACAACATTAACCATTGCTGCACCCTTTATGCAGATTATATTACACAATGGCATCGATTCTGATGTGCTCTAAACTAAACTAAATTTGAAAGCTCTAAAATTCTTGCCGAAAAAAAACATATTAAAATGAAAAAAGAGGCAGCTAATTTTAGTCCTGTCAGATTGGTTTAGTTTAGTGAGTGGTATGACAGAATCGACGCCACCGTACTCTAAAACTTCGTTTTTAGAAGGAGAAACTGTACACGTACATATTTGCAATAAAATAAGAATAAGTACGGAAAAAACGAACTATTCAATTCAGTAATTAAACTATCCATTCTAGAACTCACCGAGTAGCAATAAATTCTTAATGCTGACGGCCAAGAACTGCGGTAGTGCGGTGCGGAAGTCTTTTTTGTATCCATAGTGGTTATCGCCTTCATCAATATCCAGATCCTTCTGCGTCATCTGTGATACAAAAAAATAAATGTAAGGTTACACAGTACGCCGAAAAGTGGTCAGTGTACCGAAGGGCGTAGCCAGCCCATGGCCCAGGGGGCGGCAAATTGTGAGGAACTGGTTGTACTTGGAAGTTGTATTGTACTTACTATACCTACTGATAGTGAATTTATTCGAGTTTTGACGTGCGGGATTTATCGGCTAAGCAAGACAATTGCACGGCCTTAGGACTTTGGTTTCTTTGCAGTTGACAATTTTTTTATCTCTATGGGGGGGGGGAGGAGGGGCAGCTCCTGCCCCAAGGGTGACGCCCTTGAGTGTTGTCGCGACGTGTCGCGATGACATTGACAACCGAACATGACAACACTGAGGGAGCGGAAAGCTCGCTAGGGTGCGCAACCAAGTAAGTCAGTTTGAATTCAGCCGTTACACTGTGAACAGTGTGGTCGTAGATATAGTCAGTATGAACTTGTGCAGTGAACGTGTTGGTGCTCCTGGGAGTCCTGAGCCAGGAGATGAATGTTAAGTACTTAGGCTAAGTCCTTTGACTATTTGTTATATTGATTGTAATAACTTGTGTGACGAGATGACTGATACCCGTGAGATTATTGACCCTGTTACTGACTGAGGTGATAATATGTGATACGTACAGACCATGTCTTATCTTCGCAATGCCGCAGGCATGTGGGTACCTATAAAGACCATGTCTTATCTTCGCAATGCCGCAGGCATGTGGGTACCTATAAAGACCATGTCTTATCTTCGCAATGCCGCAGGCATGTGGGTACCTATACAGACCATGTCTTATCTTCGCAATGCCGCAGGCATGTGGGTACCTATAAAGACCATGTCTTATCTTCGCAATGCCGCAGGCACGTGGGTACCTATACAGACCATGTCTTATCTTCGTAATGCCGCAGGCACGTGGGTACCTATACAGACCATGTCTTATCTTCGTAATGCCGCAGGCACGTGGGTACCAATACAGACCATGTCTTATCTTCGTAATGCCGCAGGCACGTGGGTACCAATACAGACCATGTCTTATCTTCGTAATGCCGCAGGCACGTGGGTACCAATTCAGACCATGTCTTATCTTCGCAATGCCGCAGGCACGTGGGTATATTATAAGTGTTCTGGTACTGTTGTACCTCCCTAGCCCATGTGCTCATCTGTACTGTTGTTACTTGAACTGTTGTACAGCACTAGCCCATGGCTCATCACTTATGTGTTACTTGATATTGTACCTACCTAGCCCATGGCTCATGTTTTATGTGATATGTGTACTAACCTAGCCTAACCTAACCTTTGGCTCACAAGTTCTGTACATGGTACATAGACTTGTGGGGGAATATAGAATATAGTCCTTCGCTCTGGACTGATGTATTGTGCTCATTGATATACGGAATGTGTGTGACCATGAACGAGCCCATTGCTCACTACTGTAATGCCTTTACCTTACTTGACCTGACAGTTTACAGCTATATATGTATCGTGGATTCTAGCCTTAGTACCTACTGGGGACCACTGCTCGGTGTGGACCTTGAGTGGGTCCCATCGCCGGTGGCACCACTTACCGTGGTGTCACCGGTATCAACTTTTACAGATTGCACAGCAGTACCGGTCCCTCGTTCTCATTGCGAAGCAGATGTGACCAAGTCGGGACATGTACGGGGGGAGGACGACCCTCACCTAGGACATTGCTTCCGATGCTTAGGTAAGCTAGAGACACACCCAATCAATACACATCATTTTATTTTTGTTTACACGACATTAGAGAAACACTCAGATCGCGGCTCGTTCCGCGCGGTGCTAACGACGCGCTGGGTGGGCAAGTTCGCGACATGGAGATGCTGGGATCTAAAAAGAATCCTGAGTGTTTCTAACACACGTAAAATCTTTGTTTCTATACTTATGAAACATTTAAACACAAAATACGTAGATATATATTGTTATGTAACTATATTGGGTGTGTGTCTGGCTTTATTGCCTTTACCTGAAATGAAATCATCTAACTCTATTTGTTAGATAAAATGGCGGCGTTATTTCAAACACTATGGTGCAATAAATTATTTTAATTTATTGTACTACCCTCAGCCAGAGGGGTAATAGTATTTCAAGGCAGAAAATGCATTATTGTTAATAGAACAAGATTTGGTATCTTGTTTTGTGCGTTTCGTGACCAATACGGCGTAAGAGGATCAGAAAGGTTGGTCATTATTACGAAATTACCACGCGAGCTTCCGTTGAATCGTACGAATATCTGCCGCAAGCGCTGCGGCGCAGTTGGTGGCAGCGTCGGCAAACTAATGAAAATGTTCTGTTCTGACAATGACGTTTATGGCTTGTAATTGCATTATTTGAAAATAAAACTATTATTTTAGAGGGTACTTTTAAGGGTAAGTGGAATTTATTAGTAAATTTCAATATTTCGAATAGTTAGTAATGTCAGTAATTTTTATTTCGATCGAATAGCATTATCAGAAGCATTGTTGCCCAGGAAAGCTATTTTGCTCGGAACTGAGAAGGTGATGATAAATTTTTGTATAAATTTGCTTGAAAAAAGCCTACAATAAAAGGAAAAATTTAGCCACAAGTTATTGTTACCTTATCACTATTCATTACAAACTTGTTTATTAAGTCATATACGTGCTATCATTAATCATCTATATGTTTTGAACGATCTGAAAATTATTAGTAATGGAGTGGAAAATTTAAGTTCAAATTATGGCTCATTTCTATGGAAGTAGTTTATTTACTGTGCTGGCAACATTATTTCTTTCGGCTTCGAAATGGTTGGATTCGAACTGGAATCTCATAATTTTTTTTGATGTATTGAATTCTACTGTTAAATAGTGAAAACAAGTGGGTGCGAAACAAATAGCAGGCAACGGTATAGGAGGAAATAAAAGGTTAGTGATTTTCGCTCTGAGAGTCAAATGTACTTCAGCGAGAGGACGCCGGCAAATACCGGCCGCGTCTATATACTCATATTCATTCAACTATCTTTGAAAGTACATTTATAATTATTGTAAATTCATAGGATATGGGTACTATGGAGAAGGTTTAGTGTTTTGTTCTACATCACGACAGTAAATTGTGAGATATTTAACACAATTCACGCATTTAACTGCGACTCACTTCGTTGAACAAAATGGCCACTATGTATTACATACATAAGTACATTACTTTAGAGCAAGAAATACACATATTGTTGCGTCTTCAACGCCTGTGTGTTCGATAATTATTCTGCATTTAAATATTTCACATATACCATTGTGTTTTATCAAGTGAAATAACCTCACTGAAACTTCTGTATCTACTCATTGACAACATTGTATCTATGTACTACGGGGGTACATATGAAGCTAGTGGTAGCTGCCTTCATTCTGAGAGACAGTGACAGCTGTCAAACTTAACTCTTTGCTACGATGGCACCTAACCAATTTTCAGAAATCAGAACGTAATGCTCTCCTATGATCTATGCATGTTATTTTCTCGATAATAAATAGTAGATAAATCTAAAATACTATTTGCCTTAATATTTCTTATTGTAAAGAAACTAAAGCAATAGCATCTAAGAGTAATGGGCTATCACAAGTTTATAATTCCAAGTGACTCTGTTGATGTTTTAGTTGAACAAATTGTCTTTTAAAGTTTTCTTTTAGTAGGTAACTATTAGAATACCTAAAACATACCTAGTGTAGTATGAAATCCTTGCATAAAACATTTATTGAATTCTTTGACTACATACTTCAAATATTGAATTGTAGGTTTGTTTTGTTGCGCCATGATGCTATAAATATCTATTGACTATTAATATTTTGCCAAAATATGCACATATTATTATAGTGAAAAGTAGTTTCCCTATACACGGTTATGGAGAAGTGTAGTTCATACAGGGTTACTGAGAGTTTTGAGTTTGACTTGGCAACAATGAATATAATTTTCTACTGCTATTCTGCAAAGCGTATTGATGATTTTGAATTATTTTAAATGAACACGAACAAATTTAATAAAATCTAATTACATTAAAAATAATAAGACAAGTTTTAGTACCTACTTATGTTACGCTTGCATAAAAGTTTGAGACAACTTATATAATCATTCCAGGATATGCAAACGGGAATAACTCTACAAAATAGAACAAATTTTAATCTCCCGGTTGCAGGACCTAGTGAGTAGCATAAAGACCTTTACTAAACAAGCCTCAGAATTTCTAGATGCATTGTCAGAACAGAATATACAGGAAGCGGAGATGGAAAGTTTTAACATGCGTTTCACAACTGAATTGACTAATTACTTTAAACTTAGCACAAAACCATCTACATATCCAAATTTTGTGTGCGCCAATTAGAAGCCGAGGCGGTTTTCTTGGAATTCGTTTGTAAAATTAAAACATTGTATGACCAACCTTATAATAATGAAACAGCTTCGCCAAGACATCTTCTTAAACTACAGCTGCCAAAGTACTATGGAGACGTTTTGCAATGGCAATCGTTTTGGGACTATATCTCATCGAATATTGAAAGCGAAAATTGTCCAGTAGTGCACAAATTACTGTACCTCAAATTATCCCTGAATGGTATAGCAAAGGGAGCAATTAAAAGATTAAAAATGATAAATGAAATTTATTCCGTATATGTGACCACCTTAATGAAACGTTTTGGGAAAACTAACCAGATCATTGATGAACATTATGTGTCCCAGTATGCGGTCAAGACAGCAGATAAAACTGCAACTGATTTTCAAAGCACCTTTAATGAAATTGTAAGGCACATAAGAGTATATAATTGATAATTGTGTAATTGATGGACCCGGGTATGTCCTAAAACTGCGTACAGAACCACTGGAGGATGGGCAGCAGCGTCCTATCCGTATACAGTGAACATACTGCGACCCCCAAGCCTTGCCAACCTTGGGGATATAATAACTGATTGTGTAAATAGATATGATTATTATTAATTATGATTTGATCAACGGAAAACCCATCCATTTACTAGCTAACATAATAATTAAGTGAGACAATTTAATAAAGGATATAACTTGAATAATGAATACATTCCTAAGAGGAGGAATCAGTTCTGTATTTTTGAATTATTATTTTTTGCAATGACTTGCATAATGAAAAATTTAGAAGTGAAGCGACAATTAATGAAAGAAACTTAAAGTTGAAAAATCGTTATTATTGCTGCCTTTAAATGGGACGTCATTTAGTCACGTGTAATAGAAAAGGGGAATGTCTACTTTGCGTCACCTAAGGAAGGCACCATCAGGAGTTGTGTCGCAGGTTTTTCTACATGAATCTCACCGGAAGAAATACTCTAGCTTTTCATACAAATGATTCGTACAAACCTTCTCTAACTATTCTCCAAACTGCCGTTTTCAAGTAACAAATCAGGACAACTCGAAGAATCAGAGCTCCAGAATTGGATGGATGCCGGAAGTTAACAAGCGTTTGTGACCAAATAAATAGCAAACTATTAGAACTTAACTTTGAAGGAAGAAAATCATATTTCTGTAGTTACATTCGGATCTGACAAACCACAAGAATACGAAAGCTCCTTAGTGAAACTATTCATTGAGAGTTAAACCAACCAACACATAATACTGTATGCTAAGTA
Organism: Agriopis marginaria; assembly: GCA_932305915.1. NCBI lineage: Eukaryota > Metazoa > Arthropoda > Insecta > Lepidoptera > Geometridae > Agriopis > Agriopis marginaria. Next base: position 15,422,058 of record OW029916.1, on the reverse strand, counting down.
GTTCCGACCATTTCTCGGTGTGTTCCATATCTGCTAGATTATGAGTTGAAAGAATGAAGTTATTTTAGCCTAGCTGATGGAGGTTCATTGGATGACCAGATTGATATACTCATAGGCAATGACTTATTATTTTACATTAATGTCAAAAGAAAACACCAAAATTCAGAACAACTTGTTTTTGGTCAACTCGGACTGTGGATGAATTTTGAACTGCAAGAACGAGTAGAAATTTAAAAACAACTTGTCATTAGTGACATATTTCCTGTCAACAATGGATTCCAAATTAACAAAGCAAGACTTACGGACTCTACTAACACCACTAAAAAGGAAGAAGCCCTCAAAATTTTTAATGAAACGAACTTGAAATGAATTTCGTGTGTATGCAAGCAATTTTGTTACGAAAAATATAACGACTACAATTTTATTACAATAACACAACGACTACCTACATTTCAACAAAACTTGAGTAAGACCGAAGATTCCATACAATACTAGTTACGTGTGAAATCTTTGAGTAGAACGTTAAACACAGTTGATGATTGTTGGCACTGCTTATTTTTATGTATTTTCCCATTGTCATGGCGAATTTGAGTTGTGTTTGGAGTTAGTTGGGTGTTTATTACGTTACGTTACGTACTAAATATGTCTCGAATTCACAACACGATTCACGACAAAAACATTTTAAATCTGTACCCACATATTAAAATGAAAACTTAAAATTGTGTTTACCGGTATTGTTTACTCAAAGAAAACAAACATTAGTAATAATGATAATAAATTCAAAAGGTATCTTTCATAAAAATAATCTATTAGAAGAAATGTTAGAATAATGGAAAATGATTTGAAGACCTTAACAATATTCTAGTGACATTACCAAGACATTACATACACACATTTAAAACGCATGCCCAATAGGTGGGTTAAAATATTAGTCACTTTGTATCATGTTTTGCATAGTTTGTAGGCGTACAAATCTAGAGAGATGGTATAAAAATACTGTAAGAATTATTTATCTAAAACAGTATTAATTAAATTAACTGTCTAAGCAATTTCAAAGGTTCAGATATGATGTTATTAATGTAAATAGTTAACAGATAGACATTACTATAATTGTATGTTAAACAAATTGACCTACTGCAGTCAGTACTAAAATAAAAGTTTATTGTTTTGTTTTGTTTTGTTGAACAAAGATTCCCGGCACTACTTCACCGGTGCATCTTTAAAAAGATATGCTGCGTTAGTTTATTATAGTAAATGAAAATGGAAAAATATTTGTTGTCGGAATTTAAGATTGAAGCTAATAAAAGATCAAGAAAGTTTAAAAATGCCACGTTTAGAACTGCTAGGAACACTTATTGGATTCCGCCTATTAAAATATGTAGAGAAGTCTCTTCAGATGAACATCCATCAACAATTTCTGTGGACTGATAGTCAAATAGTAATTGACTGGTATAACTCTAGTAAACTATTAACACCATTTGTTGCAAGAAGGATCGAAGAAATGAAACAAAATAAAAACGTAATGTTAAGATTCATCTGTTCAGAATTAAATCCGGCAGATGTAGCGACACGTACTAACAAAACCTTGGTTGAAAGATCATACTGGCTACAAGGTCCAGATTTCCTACTGCAGGAATCTAAAATGTGGCCAACTAATAGACCAAAAGAACTTTCTCTTTTGACTAGGGTGGGTCTGTCCGAGACAGATGAACTAAAAGAGCAAACACCAAGTATGGCAAAGAAAAACTCGCCACCTAAAAAAGATATAACAAAAGAAAGTAAGAAAAACACAGAAATCGAAATAAAAGAAATTAAAAAGTTACAAAAGGATTTTTTCCCGGATGAGACAATGAAGAAAGAGACATCTTTAAGTCTAAACTTAAAATTGTTCATAGATGAATATGGCTTATTAAGATGTAGGGGAAGGTTAGAGAATACAGACTGGTCATTTGATATAAAATATCCAATACTGTTGTGATTTCACAAACAATTTGATTAAAAGAGTACATGAAGAAAATTATCATGTAGGAGCAAATCACACACTAGATAATGCTGCACAGTTTAAGTTGAACGCGGAATTGGTAGCTGACGATTACTGCATCCAAAATAACATAACATGGAAATTTATTACCCCACTCGCTCCGTGGCAAGGGGGTTTCTATGAACGATTAGTGGGGATAGTGAAGAATTGTCTAAAGAGATCATTAGAAAAACATCTGTTGAATGACAGCCAGTTGAACACTGTGGTGAAGGAAATAGAAGCGGTTTTAAATAATCGACCACTGACCTGCATCGACACAGAAATGGAGCATGTTTTAACTCCAGCAGACTTCTTGGCAGTGGGTAAATGCATCACAGCTGAATTGAATACAAAGTCTGGTAGCTTGCAAGGAACATCTACAAGGATAGAATTAGTAAAGGGTTGGAAACGAGCAATGAAATTAATGGAAGAGTTTAAAGAAATGTTTATGAACCGTTATCTTCCCAGCCTCAGGGAACGATATAATCATTCAGTTAGAGAACCACGAATCACCTCTGGCTGGCTACCCAAAGAGGGTCAAGTAGTACAGATAAAGGAAGATACGAAAAATCGTCTCAGCTAGAAGGTCGGTAAAATTATTTCTCTGATAAAAGGAAAGGATGGTCAATGTAGGGTAGCTAAAGTCAGGATAGGCGACAAGGAGTTTGTGAGGTCCATTTGTCAGTTGTATCCACAAGAGATTGAAGAGGATGTAGAAAGAACTGTGCAAGTGGGCCACGTACCGGAGAACTCATTTCCCATGTTCCACCAGTTACTTCTTGGAAGGCCACCAAGGTAGGGTCAAAGAGTCTGATGATATAGAAATGGATAGACAACCACATGTAGATGTAGAGCATACAAGTCTAGAGGTAGATTCATACAATGATACTGAAATTGATTTTGAGAAATTTAGAGAGTTCGGAAATGTCTGACAATGCTGATATGGGTCAAACTGCTACCGGGGAGAACTTATCAAGGTGGTCTCTTGAACAGCCGACAAGGCATTACAAAGCGGTCATGAAAGCCCTGGAAGAAATAAGAGAGTGAATGCGAAACCTGGTTTCGATCATCATCCTTTCGCCGTCGGGTGTGTCGCGACGTGTCGCGATGACATTGACAACCGAACATGACAACACTGAGGGAGCGGAAAGCTCGCTAGGGTGCGCAACCAAGTAAGTCAGTTTGAATTCAGCCGTTACACTGTGAACAGTGTGGTCGTAGATATAGTCAGTATGAACTTGTGCAGTGAACGTGTTGGTGCTCCTGGGAGTCCTGAGCCAGGAGATGAATGTTAAGTACTTAGGCTAAGTCCTTTGACTATTTGTTATATTGATTGTAATAACTTGTGTGACGAGATGACTGATACCGCTACCTTAATCTAATGACCGTGAGATTATTGACCCTGTTACTGACTGAGGTGATAATATGTGATACGTACAGACCATGTCTTATCTTCGCAATGCCGCAGGCATGTGGGTACCTATAAAGACCATGTCTTATCTTCGCAATGCCGCAGGCATGTGGGTACCTATAAAGACCATGTCTTATCTTCGCAATGCCGCAGGCATGTGGGTACCTATACAGACCATGTCTTATCTTCGCAATGCCGCAGGCATGTGGGTACCTATAAAGACCATGTCTTATCTTCGCAATGCCGCAGGCACGTGGGTACCTATACAGACCATGTCTTATCTTCGTAATGCCGCAGGCACGTGGGTACCTATACAGACCATGTCTTATCTTCGTAATGCCGCAGGCACGTGGGTACCAATACAGACCATGTCTTATCTTCGTAATGCCGCAGGCACGTGGGTACCAATACAGACCATGTCTTATCTTCGTAATGCCGCAGGCACGTGGGTACCAATTCAGACCATGTCTTATCTTCGCAATGCCGCAGGCACGTGGGTATATTATAAGTGTTCTGGTACTGTTGTACCTCCCTAGCCCATGTGCTCATCTGTACTGTTGTTACTTGAACTGTTGTACAGCACTAGCCCATGGCTCATCACTTATGTGTTACTTGATATTGTACCTACCTAGCCCATGGCTCATGTTTTATGTGATATGTGTACTAACCTAGCCTAACCTAACCTTTGGCTCACAAGTTCTGTACATGGTACATAGACTTGTGGGGGAATATAGAATATAGTCCTTCGCTCTGGACTGATGTATTGTGCTCATTGATATACGGAATGTGTGTGACCATGAACGAGCCCATTGCTCACTACTGTAATGCCTTTACCTTACTTGACCTGACAGTTTACAGCTATATATGTATCGTGGATTCTAGCCTTAGTACCTACTGGGGACCACTGCTCGGTGTGGACCTTGAGTGGGTCCCATCGCCGGTGGCACCACTTACCGTGGTGTCACCGGTATCAACTTTTACAGATTGCACAGCAGTACCGGTCCCTCGTTCTCATTGCGAAGCAGATGTGACCAAGTCGGGACATGTACGGGGGGAGGACGACCCTCACCTAGGACATTGCTTCCGATGCTTAGGTAAGCTAGAGACACACCCAATCAATACACATCATTTTATTTTTGTTTACACGACATTAGAGAAACACTCAGATCGCGGCTCGTTCCGCGCGGTGCTAACGACGCGCTGGGTGGGCAAGTTCGCGACAAGTGTACCCATCATCAAAGAGAATATAAATACTACGTAATCGGCATTTCGATTCGGTGAGACGAATGATAAGGTCATCTAAGTTGCAAAATACGTTGCTTAACTTGGTAATGAACAGAAATTTGTCACCGACTTGCACTTGCCCATTATTATTATTTTCTTTTTTTTTTCTTTAGAGTGTGTACTATAATTATGTCAGGTCTGACGCTTGTACGTATTACCGTTTTTACATTTAAAAGTACGTTAAAAAAATACGTTTGTTGAATGGGGGCTCCTCTTTTGTTTTTACTTTTTGACTTTTTTTATTATTTCTCAGTTAATCCGCCGTAACATTACATATTCTGTGAAAATTTCAACTGGCAGACAGACAGACATCGTAGGCTTAGTAATAGGGTCCCATTTTTCCCTTTGGGTACGGAACCCTAAAAATTTGTCTGGATGCCTTTAGTCTCACTCGCCCCTGATGACTCACTCTCATCTGAGAAAAAAACCTTCAAACTAGCGTCCAATCTAATATAATATATCTACGTATGCATAATTATGGATATAGATATACATATATAAATAGTAATGACGTACACAAAGTACTTTGTAGGAACGACCCCGACCGTTGGGTGCATGCACAGAATATAGAGGGTACAGAAACTCTGCTTCGGCTGACCATGATTTAAATTACCTACTCGCCGTAGCGCTAGGGTTGACAATGCAACTACAACTGTATAATGTTTTGTTTATCGGGCGAATTATCGCGCGAAACTATAATTACGTGTAGTGCCCTCGCGAGTCTCGCGACTGGCGTTGACCGATTCGATCCAAGATAGATGTAAGTGAGCGTCTTTGTGTGCGTGCGCTTGTTTACGCTCGATGTATTCAGACGACCTTCTGTACTGTTCTGTGCTCTGTGGTGCATGACTGCATAGATTTAAATCGTTGTCATAGAGACAATCATGAATAACATAATTATTTATTTATCTTTAGTTTGCAGTTTAGTATCGACCGTGAATTGCGGAGGTCTTTTGCTTCTTTACCGGCCCAAGGATATCAGTAATGAATGCTCATTTTCCCAACACCTTCGTTACGACGTTTCCTATGGTATGGGTATGTCGGACACCATTACATTGGTATGTGACCATCGGTACTACCGTGTGCAGAATATATTGTGATTCACGTTTCCTAGGGTTGCCAATCAGACTATTACTTTTACTGTGACTGTTGCACTACTTTTTTGTAATTTAGTAGTTAACGAATTTAAGTAGCTAAGATGAGCGGCTTCCAAAGTGTCATTTTAGCATTATTTATTTCTCGCTAGATGGCGTTGGCAACAGTTTTGGTAACAGTTAATTTTAGTTTTCCACATCTATACTATTTAACATATATAATAATATTATAAAGAGGAAAGATTTGATTGTTTGTTTGTTTGCATTGAATAGGTTCCGAAACTACTGAACCGATTTGAAAATTCTTTCACTGACGGGAAGCTACACTATCCCCGGGTGACATAGGCTATAATCTATACCCGTGCGAAGCTGGGGCGGACCGCTAGTCTTTTATAACTTTCCATGACGTGACATGACATTACTTCTGTCATTAGTTTTTTTTTATTAGACGACAGAATGAAAATTTTGGTCCGTTGGAAATAAATCTACGTAAATATTTCAAAATACGTAAATACGTTCTCCAGTGCCATGATAAAGTATAAAAAGTAAATACCAAAAGTTACGCGAGGGCCATTCCTTAACGATGAAAGAAATATACTGACAATGCCTAATTGGAAACTGCTCATTGAAATCGTGTTTATTTCTTTAAAAAAAATCAGCCAAATTAAAAAAGATTTTATAATTGGTTTTGTAATAAGTTTTTGTATTTTATGTGGTGGTACAGAACCATTAGTGCGGTTGGCGGTTGGCTTGGCCGGTTTATTTAAATTCCCACTCAATGGTTTTTAGGGTACCATAGCAAAAGGAACCCCTATAAGTTCGTTCTGTCCGCCCGTGTATCTGTTTGTCTGTCCACAAATTTGTTTTGTTATAAAGTTTTTTGCAATTTGACAATGAAAAATAAATTTTAAATTATGACATTATGTCAAACGAAACATTAACTACGTGTTATTATGATTATTTCATTTTAAAGTAGGTATAATAAACCCTTATTCTAAAATAAAGTTTTTTGCAATATGACAATGGAAAATATACGTAACTGTCATACGAAACGATAACGCGACTGGCGTTTGACCACAGGTTCGACCCTCAGAAGAAGAAATTATTATTACTTTGTGGTTCAACCGACCTGATCGTTGTACATACGCGTCTTTTTGTGCGTGCGCTTGTTATCTCTCCTTGTATGGAGCCGCCCTTCTATACCTATTTATTCTGTGGAATGAGGCTTTAAAATATAATAATCGTGCGTTTCGTACGTGCCGTAATTGACGCAATTCGCTAATCAATTACATAATAGCCTTATTTAGTTACCCTTTTCTATTGGAAATAAATGTGTTTTGAAGTAACATAAATTACAATGAATTGTTTTTAGTTGAAACTCACATATCTTAACTTTTCACAGAACATTATAGGTGCTTGGCCAGCCCTAGTAGCGCTACGGCTGCATGTAATAAAATCAAGGCCAGCCAAAGCCTTTGGCTGACCTTGATATTATTGGCCCAAAGCCGACCTTTTCCTTATTTTCGACTAACTTTAAAAAAGAGGTTCTAATTTAGTTTTTTGTAGATTTAAATCTTTGATTATGTCCCTCGTCAAAGATGTAAATAATGTTAAATTTTTTTGTCATGATGGTAAGCGGTTACTTAATTTTAATGATTATTTTTATGTAAATCGAGATATATTTCGAGGGTGGTCCCATATAAGTCTATAGAAAATATTTAATATATTTATTCATATTTAAATATATTTTTTGCTTAAATTTATTTTTATTTTGAATATATCATATTTTTATATTTATATAATTTATATTTTTTATATTATATATTAATATTTTTTTAATTATTTATTTACTTATCTAAGGGTGGAAAATTAGGGGATGAATCCCGTTTATTCAATTATTGTCCGTGAAGTCTGTTTTTTTTTTTAGAAATGTATTTAATTTGTTGAGTTTTCAGGTATTCCGCACCCTCTCTGAGATAGACTACCAATGTTTGATAGAAATAGTGACCGAGCCGTGGGCCAGCATGGTAGTCGTGATTAAGTTCCCCACAAGCCTTGAAATCAACTGCAGATCGAACAAAGACACTTTTACAGTAATGAAGAAAAATAAATGTCTCCGATTATGCGACCTGATAACAGACAGAGACCAGTTTTCTCCTTACTTTGTCGCCGCAGTCGTCGGGAAGATCCGCTTTTGGTTCATAAGCAACAGTAGCATTAACTCGGATATAAATGTAAGACATATTATATGCTTAACTACAAACAATTAGGTAGGCGTTGTGGCAGTCTTGCCCAAGCCCACAGACCTCGCATTTTTTAAATCTATGCGCATTATTAGCATTGTATTAATAGTGTAGATTGAGCTTACGGGATTGAAGTCGGAAATGGTAATTTATAGTTTATAGTACTTCAATCTTCCCATCAGTTTTTGTGATATAAAAACCGGACAAGTAAGAGTAGAATTAGACTTAGAATAGCGCTCTCAGGGTTCCGTTGATCGGAACCCACAGAGCACGAGTCCAAACAAAAAAAAGTTGAAATAATGAAAGAGAAACTTAACTTTGTAGTGGACAATAAGGTTCTTCCCTACATACCAAAATACCAACTACAAAATGTAACTTGTTTTTATTTTTATTTTTTATTTGTTATAACATCAAATAAGAGACTTTCGGATTTTTCTCTTTATATGTGATGTGAGACCTTGCCTCTTGCCGAATTTCATGATTCGAATTTGATGATTCGTCAACAGGAAGTTAGGTTTTGATTCCTACGCGAAATCGCAAAATATGCGACATAAACTGTCATTAAAGTTATATGATTATTTACGGTATATTTACCGTGGTAAGGTTGTGGATATAACTTTAGTGAACAACCGTGATAGTTTAAAACAGTGTTTTATAAACGGTCATATCTCATAATCGCTTTGACTTACAAGTTTGATTTTTTCACGGCTGAAAGAGACCGTATACCTACTATAAATTTCAACTTGATACCTCTACGCGTTTCTGAGAAAAGGGTCTTGACAGACAGACGGACAACAAAGTAATCCTATAGAGTTCCATGTTTTCCTTTTGAGGTACGGAACCCTAAAAAGGAATGAAATTAACTATTATGCATTCCTATATTCCGCGTAACGTTAAGGCGTAGTTTGATATTTATTATAAGTACTCGAATATTTTGCGAGCGTTACACATTTAAATAATGTATATAAATATATATCAATAAAAATGAAAGTACACGACCGTAAAGCATTTAGTATGACAAAAAATGCTTTAATTATGTATATGTCTTTATCGTCAAAGAACTAACAAGCAAGACACGGGTTTCCAAACACTCAGTTTGGTAGTAAAAGCTAGTAACAACACGGACGTATATTTCTAAAATAAATTATTTTTAACCATCAATGGTTACATTCTTTTTTACTTGAATTCTTTGTTTTAAACAATTTTAAATTTGGATAGTCAAACCAGGGGTGCGTTTACGTAGTCAGCGAACTTTTGACCAGCTAAAAATTAAACTAACGGAGGTTCACTGAACGGTGTCATGTCAATACTAGCTGTCAAATTCGAATAAAACAAACAAAAATAAAGTCAACCACAGCTCAACCTGCTAAACAGCTGTCAATCTGACACCAGACGAAAATTTTGCGACCTCAAAAGTTAGACAAAATGTAATCTAGTCAGGCGTAAACTTATACAAGCGAACGCCCGTAAACGGGGCAGTTTAAATTCTAACCGGTTTAATTTTTCACCTCGTGGAGTCTGTGAACGGGTGTTTTGACGTTTATCTAGTATAAGTTTTAGTCTGGATAAGAGCCGTAAACGCAACCCAGTGGGTTTTATTTCAAGAAAACGGCGGAAGTTTTTTTTTTAGATAACAACACTGAATGTAAAACAGGTTTAGATGGATAGGTTAGATAATAAACCGGCCAAGTGCGAGTCGGGCTCGCACACTGAGGGTTCCGCACCACCACAAAATTCAATAACGAAATTACCAGTTAATAAGATTATTCACATATCGAACACTCATATATACCATTGCCTAAAAGCAATACCCATGCATCGCACGCTATGACTCGTCAAAAACAATTTACAATAGACTCAAATTCATAATAAATATATAACTTGGTAATGAATAGAAATTTGTCACCGACTCGCATTTGGCCATTATTTATTGTTTGTTATTATACTTTAGAGTGTGTACTATAATCATGCCAAGTTTGACGCTTGTACATATTACCGTTTTTACATAAGAGCTAATACAAAAATACGTTGAAAAAATACGTTTGTTACATATTTTGTGAAATGTTTAACTAGCTATCTATTACGGTTCGAAAGAAACAGCCGTTAATAGGTAGGACAGACAGACAGACAGACTGACGGTTTGACAGACAGACATCGTAGGCTTAGTAATAGGGTCCCGTTTTTACCCTTTGGGTACGGAACCCTAAAAATGTGTGATTGAATAAATTTTTATCAAATGTCAAATATTTAGGAATGGCTTAGTGTCAAAATACACTGGTTTGGTTACAATAGCTGCACCATGCAATTTCAAGTTTTCAGTATATGCAATTATGACCTTTCGCTATCTGATAATGGAACAAACAGGAGAATTGTGTGAGTGAATCTAAGATAATTAACCATTTGATCGCGCTTGTGGGCAAAGTTCCCTTTTGCAAAATGATGCCACGTCGGTCGCGGGGGGCAGTTTGTGGAGACTCGCCTTTTGCGATTGGAGAATCAAAAGTCATTCATTCAATTCGCGTCTAGGATTGCCAATCCCGCTCGAAATAGTTTAGGTTGTCATGTTTAGAACCTTTGGCTTATGCGGGGTAAAGGATGAGCAGTCAAGTGGTTATATTGTCGTTGGAGTGAATCTACTAACCTTAAGATGAGACTCTGATCCCCAGGCTTATATGTACCAAGTTACTGCAACAGCGGCTCGCATGAAGCCTCGCAATGGCTGTTCTTCAGCCAACGAGACAGCGTGTACTATCAACAACAAGGATTTCTGCCTGACCACGGGAATAGTATGCGACGGCATCAACAACTGCGGTGTCCAAGACTGGTACTTTTCGGCTATTGTATTTGTCAGAGTTGGCGCGATAGAATCCTGATTGGTTATACCTGCAACAAAACAAGTTTATATAAGTATTAGTGTGTATGTTATTAGAATGTACGGTTCATATTATAACTATCACATTATTCAATATTGCATGCCCCAATCTATTTCCTCTACTATTGCCTTCTACCTCCTGTATGAATCCTCTCCACCCTAAGGTTGCCTGGAAGAGATCGCTCTTAGCGATAAGGCCGCCGATTGTTGCACAATTTTTAAGCTGTTTTATCGTGTGTATGAAATTTGTGGTGTGAACAATAAAGAGTTTATTTATCTATGTACCTATACCTAACAAGCAGAGCTTATGATGGTAGTTGGTACGTAGGTACCTACCATAATGGTGGACCATATTATTTTCCAAGACGTGCACTGCTGAACATAGGCCTACCCCTTTGAACTCCACACTATGGATAATAGTGTCCATGGTACATCAAGCAGGTGGCCATGGCTCTAACATATAATTTTCCAAAAATATAAATATATCACCTCTTGAGTGGACTATGGATAATAATATTTATGTAGAGATGCCCAAAGTACACCAAGCATGAGGAACTGGAACATGGGTTAGTACCAGCGTTGCCAGTTTTTTTTTTTGCCAAGTCGGAATTTTAGAACTCTTTGAGTGAAAAAAGCGGGATTCTGTCGTCGAAAGCGGGACATAGTAAAAAACGTATATATACTCAGAAGTTTTCAAATACATATTTATCTTTTTATTTGAGTTCAAATTATGTTTACGTGACAATAGATAGCAAAAATAGTCATAGAAAATGTATTTTAATAAGAATATTATATTTTAAATCAGATTCTTATCTTCATTACGCGCCAGGCGGGCGGCCAGTCCACACTTGTCTGTGCCACCCGTCCGCGCTCCCTCAGCACGCTGCACGCACGGTCGAGCCGAAAAGCGGGACTGGGCTTGTCCCGTGCGGGACATTTAATTTTGATTTAAAAATCGGGATGTCCCGCCAAAATCGGGACGTCTGGCAACGCTGATTAGTACCCATAGTCACCCAGGTGAACTAGCTCGTTGAACCACGAGTAGGTTTAAACATACAACCTGTATCGCAGTAGATGACGTCAGTAACAGAATCACAGAAACACCCGTATTCTTCGATCCTCTACTCCAGACAAAAATAGAGCCTCTGAGGCTCTATTTTTTTAATCGTTCATATGATTTCGCACGAAAATATCATGCGAAAACAAATTCGAACGGTCCAAACTACTCGTAGCGTTGCGAATTAATGATTATAAAAAAAGGCGACGGTTGTTTGGGATTTCGTTTGAAAGTCAGTCATTTTGCATGATTTCACATGATATTTTCATGCGAAATATCATACGACCATTTCAAAAATCGACCCCACAGCCTTTATAATGTTATCAGCTATCGAAACTGCACATCTGAGGTGAAATTACTTGCATATTTTCTAAACAACTTTCTTTCTTTTTAACCTTGACGCTAAAAGAGGTGTGTTGTATGCAATAGCTTTAACTAGTCTGTATGGTTATAAGTATACCTATACCTGTCTGTTTGTCTGGGTATATGTATGTCAGTCTGTGGCGTCGTAGCTCCCAAACAGCTGAACCGATATTGATTTAGTTTGTTTGTTTGTTTGAAACAATTTATATTCTCTTTGGTTTGAAAGGTAACTTGATCAAGTGTTTTCTTAGCTATGATAAAGAAAATCTGGTCAACTGTTTGAACATTATCAGCTATCATTATCGGGAGTGTAAAAAATCTTCAATTTATACTTGTTTGCTGTTTAGATAAATTCGAGATAAGTAAGTACCTACAGGGCAAAATAAATTTCAATCAACAATCGTTTTTCAAATGTTATAGACAATTTAAATAAATTGAAAATCCTAGAGTTTGGAACAATACTTCAAACACAAAAGAATTTATTTTTTTGCTTAGAATAAAGGTTAATATCACGGACACGTATATAGCTACGTTACTATACTGATAACAAAAAATCAAATATAAACAAACTAGTACTAAAATATAAAAATGAACTAAACTAATCTAATAAACCGCTGCCAGCAGCCTGTTGTACCCAAGATGCTGTCCGCATTGCCACGTTGCAATATTGCAATGCGAATTGCAATACTAATACGTTGCGCAAAATAACAGCTAGCATCTTTAAAAATATTTTAGCGCCCCACATAAGTTACCCCCACTTACCTAAAGTTTCGACCTAAACGGTTCAAATAATTATATAACCAAAGTGTCTAGGCTACTATATTTTCGCCTTTTGAGGCTTTCTGCAGATTCAGCCGCTGCACCAGCCTAATTTTGCGTTCTGGGAAGATGAGACGGCGCAAGTCAAAAATTTCTTTCGAGAAACTTTTCACTCAACTGTTACCTACACTGCATAGCAGCTTCTTGTCACAATTGATGGAGACTACCTACTGTCATTGCTGGAGAGGGTCAGGGACTCAGGGTTCAGGATATCTCGAATTTAGACCACAAGCCACTAGACTCGGTAATTTTCCAATCACCATTTAGTACTCAATACGCCTAGCATCCTACTACCTCCAATTGATACCGCTTGTGACAGTGATGCTAAAAATAACCCGATATTTGTTAAAGAACCAGTTTCACTCTGTCGCTGGCAACCTTTTTTATACGTTTTCACCATTTGATAATTTGTTATGCTGCTGTGTAGTGTGAACCTTCTGCGATAAGTGACAGGGGGATTCTCGATTCTACGCGTGTATATTTTGAGAATTGATCTCAACGATCAAATGTAGTGGGTATATTAGATCGAGCAATCACAATTTATTGACCGATCAAAGCGAAAGTCTACGAGAACAAATTGGCGTTTATGTTTATGAGTTTGTATATTTGTTTGACGACCGTTGAACCGCCTTGCGTACCGTTGAATCGGTCGTCAGGATGGCAAGTAGTTCATACAAATATGATTTTAAGGGTTCTGTACCCAAAGGGTTTAAATGGAACCATATTAGTAAGCTTACACTGTATGTCTGTCTATCCGTCCGTACATCTGTTCTACCTTTAACGGATGTATTTTTCAAACCCTCAATAGATAGCTAGTAGAAATTTTCATAGAATATGTACCTAATGTTATACGGCGAATTAACTAAGAAATAATAATAAAGTCAAAAAAATTAAACCAAACCGGGCAACAAACATTCAACAAATATTTTATAAACGTATATTTGTATTCGCTCTAATGTAAAAACCGTTATGCGTACAAGCGTCAAACGTGGCATGATTATAGTACACTAAAAAAAAATACAATAAAAATATCCAAGTGCGAGTTGGTGACAAACTTCTGTTCACCACAAAGGTCGGGCGCGGTCTGTAGAGATGGGTGACCGCCTGGGCGTGATATTTAAATAAATACATAATCGGGTCATTTTTGCACATACGGTCATGTGACCCCAAATTAAGCAAAGCTTGTGATATATGGCTGCCAGAGACCCAGAGACTGATATACATACATACATATTTTTTATAAATGCTTAAACAAATCAATAAATAAATCATAATTGATTAATTTGTTTATACTTTTTACTTATTGACTTTTTGCACTACTTTTTTTAATTTGGTTGGTACCTACGGAACCCTCTATGCGCGAGCCCGACTCGCACCAGGCCAGACAAATATGAGCAATATGGGGGTTGTAAAGATATCGAGGTCAGACAGGTCGTGACGAACAACTGCTATTTTCTTAGTGTGGAATGAATATACAATGCGACTGTGCGTATAAAACCCAATGCAAATTTTCTGCACTTTATGTTGGTATAATTTAAATAGTAATTAATGCATGTAATTTGCATTCTGTATTATAAATATAGGTTTGCTTGACGAATTTCTTGACATGTTTTATTTTTCACAGTTAATTATATGCTATATTTATGCGCATATAAAACACACATTTCGTACAAATATAAATTAAATGATGCACAACAACAAAATGCCTGTGGTAAAGCAAAGACCAAAAAAGAAAAAAAGTCGAGGGTGGTAGCACAGACTAGGTAAAGCTAAAGTCTTTGGATGGTAGTACCTACCTCTGCTTCTTTCTCAGAGATGTGCGACGCTGTGTAGTGCTACGGATGTGTTTGACATCCACCAATAAGGAGCCTTTATTTTCATAGCTACGTGGATATATTCTGTCGAATTCTGACGTGCAGATGATAGACATTTTGACGTAGGATGTAACAAGGACGTTATATACCCAATAGGGTATATACGTCCTTGGGATGTAATAATTCTGATTTACCATTAGATAACTTATAAATAAACCGACACTCTATAATAAGGAACTTATTATAAAAACCACCACCAAAACCAAAACCCATAATCTACAAAAAAACTTATAAAACTGGCTAGACTAGTTGAAATATTCTGACAACAGCTAGAAAGTCCTCCGAAATCAGACTATGGATGAAAGCTCAGGGGCCTTACGGACAACTGCTATTGCGGCACCTAATCCACTCAGTTGGAAAATCACGCGAACGTGGCCCAGATAGGGTTTGCGGTCGCGTGATTTTCCAACTCAGCGGATTAGGTGCCGCTATAGCAGTTGTCCGTAAGGCCCCTGGCTTGCGCCGGCGATCGCAAGATAGCGCGGCGGCGGCGACGAGACGAGTTGGGGCTTTATTTTTTAATCGTTCGTATGATTTCGCACGAAAATATCATGCGAATTGACTGATCTTCGAACAAAATTCCAAACAAAAGTGGCATTAATAATCATATCAGTGCGCTTACGCAACGAGTGGTTTAAACCATTAGAATTTGCCTGTTATCGTTACAAAATCATATATTTTCGTGCGAAATCATACGAGCGATTCAAAAATCAAGCCTCTGAACGTCATATTCTATGCACCCCTTCCGACCGGTTTTCCTTTCAATTTCCTTGCTCCGGTCGCGCTCGCGGTCCCTACCTAATAACAAATTCCTTCTTGATTATAATATCACTTATTAGATTTTAGCACGGCTTTGCCAGTGACGTTTATGTGAGTGAAATATTACATACCTCACAAAAAAGACACGACCTTACACGACCGCAAACCGTATCTGGGCGCGATAAGGTTTTAAGGCGTGATTTTCCAACTGAGCGGATTAGGTGCCGCTATAGCAGTTGTCCGTAAGGCCCCTGGCCTGAACGGAACCAAAACGAACGCTTCCCTTAGGATAGCATTTTATTTTAATTTTTTAATTTTTATCTTCAATACGAATAATTCTAAATGTCAGATATTATAGGTTTGATGAACGGAAATCAGACTGCGGACTGACGATTGAGAAGCTCGGACTTGCACCGGTTATTGCAGTCGTGGCCGCGATATTCTGTGCACTCCTTGCGGCTGGCCACACGTTACTCCGATGCTTGCCTCCTTTGGCAAACTCCTTCTTCATTTTCAACGCGAACGAGGACAACAGACTGTGCATCGACCCCACGTACAAGTCTCCAGGTCACCGAGGGCAAAGCATTGAGAGGTCGAAGCAGACGTCTTTAATACCGGTAACATTACACTATTTTAAAAAGTCCGGGGTGATATATAGGCTGCATGAAAGAAGACCAGAATAAAATCAGACATCTACATGCTCTGAAATCCAAATGGATTAATAGAAAAAGTATGTAGTGATAAGTAGAAAAAAGATAGAAGAATAACGATGAATATATTGAAAATACCTTTAATCATTTTCCTTAAATAAACAATCAAAATCACAGATACTTCAACATAGTATTTTGTCAGTTACCTCAAGATGGGGTTTCTGATAGTAGATACTCGTGACCTACATTGATAAAATACAGGGGTTACATGGAATGGTAGTAGTACCTACCCATCATTATGAACAACTTTTACTATGGAAGCAATTCTGAAATCACGAAAAAAATATCAGTTGTTCCATTGAAAACATGCAACAAAATGTATGAAACAGCTGGTATTTTTTCATCGCGTTCATGGTTGGCCCTTATAGAAAAAGTTGTACATAATGATGGGTATAAAGGACCCCTTTCGGCTTAGTACACCCTTTCAGCGTAACCCTGTATTTAATCAAGGTAGGTCACGAGTACTATGAAACCTCATCCTCAGAAAGACCATCTTGAGGTAACAACTGACAAAACACGATTTTGAGGTATCTGTGGCAAATGATAATAAAGAGACTGTAATTATATACCTTATCAGACTTGCCTATTATTGCATTAGTTAAATTTTCTGTTCTGTCTCTATTTAGCTAGATTGTGTTACGTGCCTATACCTACTTATTTAGTACCTATTAAGTTGGAACTCAGCGATGCGAACAAAAGGGTGATCTTACCTATAGATTATTGTTTCTGCAGATATCCCTGACTAGTTCATCCAGTTCGTCCGAAGATAATCAGCAGTCTCAAATTATCGCTCAAGCACTTCGGTCCCTAAGCATTTCCGGAGAACGTTCTAAGTCGCCTGATGTAAGTACAATTTTACATAATTCCCTTTCTATCCTTCCACGGATGCACACTATCTACCAGACTCACCGAGACTATATTATTATTATAGTCCGATCAGCTGTTCACGAAGGCACTGAAAAGGTAAAACCATGCATATGCGTGCCTGCTACATTTTACGTAAATGTATGATACATTTTACGAAGGAGGGCTTCGCAATAAATATTTTGGAACAAAAAATTCCAATATGGCACAAATATTAGAAGTTGGAAGTTTTAGAAATGGAAACAAAGATATGTACGTAATTTCAAACAGCTAAAACAAAATAAAAACTACCAATAAATAGATCCCGAGATCCCGAGTCACTGTGTAGAAATTATTGCCCTTTTTGTACATAATTTTCTTATTTTTTTCGCGATTTCAGGGTTAGTCCCAAAGTAAGAGACACATGATACATAACACATAGATATAGAGACATGATGATGAGTACAATTACCTCCATTCGGCTTAGTGCAGTCTATATGCATATTGTGCATAATGTGCATGGCGCGGTATGACGTGTTATAAAATAAAATAAAAAAATATGCAAATTAAATTAAATTTAAATTAAATTTATTTATTCATACTACTATTTATATATACAAAGTCAAAGCCTCGATTGTAAAAGCTACAGACAGACGTACCGTGACTTGGATGGTGGACTGCCGTCCAACAAACGGCAGAGAATGAGAGAATGTTCTGTCACGTCTGTTTACGTATGATCCAGTAGTCTTATGAAGGCTGTGGATGCTTATCAGATCTTGCCAATTTGTATGAATTGCTTTTCACAGGAATCCCTGTTAGAGGAGCGAGCAGTGACACCCCAGAGGAAGACACCTGGCATAATGCGATACGTGGCCGAAAAGATCCACAGTAGGTTTTGGAAGGAGAAGAAGCCAACTTTTGATGGATTAGATACTATATAAAAATTGCTTTTACATATATGTATTTACAATACATTATACATACATTTATATTATTTTTCTTTACCACCGCACCAGCCGCCACCGCCTGAAGGCTCATCCACACATCATAGATCAGTGGAAATCGCACACTGTGCTATTCACACGATCTTTCTTGCCTCATACCTGCAAAATGTGGAATGAGCTACCTTCTACGGTGTTTCCGAGAAGCTACAACATGGGGTTCTTCAAAAGGCGAGTTAATCGAGTTCTAAAGGGTCGGCAACATATTTGTGATGCCTCTGGTGTTACAAGTATCCATAGGCGACGGTGACTGCTTACCATCAGGCAGCCCGTCTGCTTGATTGCCACCAATAGCATAAAAGAAATAAAAAAACATGTGTTATAATAAAAAACGTCACTCGCGGATAACGTATCGTTTTTACAAGCTCTTATTCAATTTGGCCTGTTAGTTTCTATCTACGGAACCTATAGTATGTTCGTAGGTATATGTGGGATAAATATTGCAACTCAATTTTAGACCTGTTATCCTCAACCGACTGAAATATGCCAGTATGGGTAAGTTCGGACAAAAGATAAGTTGTGACAATGCAGTGTTAGAAAGTTTTTGCTGTGAGGTATATACGAAAAAGCTTGTTTTTAAAATGTATTTTTTTTTATTAATAAAGTTTATTTATTCTCCAACGATAGATAAAATTCGCAATTTTTTTTTATCATCTAAACTGGATTGCTTTAAACAGCTAGCCGTAAAGCCTCAGGTGTAAGTCAGACGCGAAATTTATACTTAGTTAATATAAATCCGTTATAGTTAGAAACGTATAATCTGTTATTTAGGCTTCCGTTTACAAATAAAATAAAATAGCTACTAGAATTTAAAAAAAAATGTACTAAGTATGTAGTGATAACCTTACCTATATTGACATTTGTTTTGCTCTCATTAGCCGAAAGAAAATAAAGACTAGACAAAAAGCTAAAAAAAGAAGAAGCTAAGAAGCTAGACAAAATTATGCGCCTTTTTACTGCCGTATTACGTGTGGTAAGGCAAAGACTATCTATAACCAGTGCCGGTTTTAGCACTACCAGCGCCTAGATTTTAGATTAGATAGAATAGATTTTTATATACCTGGGGCGTTCCTTTTTATCTGGCGCCCTGGACGGTCGCACAACCAGGCCCTACCCTAACGCCGGTACTGTCTATAACAGTAGCTTTACCTAGTTTGTATGATGGTCATCAAACAGTACCTTGGTTGTGGTAAACATAATTATCAATTTAAAATAACCGACTTCAAAATTTGTAATTGCGCTATTTCATTTATTTAGATGACATATTTTTCGAGTTATTTAATTTAAAACCAAACGCACAAACGAGACTATCTATTTAATTACATAATTATATAAAAGCGAAATTCATTCATCTACTCACTCATAATCTCGAAAACCACTTGACCTACGAAGCTGAAATTTGGCAGGTAGATTCCTTATGAGGTGTAGAGGTCCGCTAAGAAAGGATTTTGCGAAACGGCCGAATTAAGGATGACAAAAGGGGGTTGAAAGTTTATATGAAAGTCTACGCGTACGAAGTCGCGGGCAACAGCTAATAATATTATAAATGTGAAAAGTATGTTGGTTTGTTTATTTCTCTTTCACGCAGCAACAGAGCAACGGATCGACCAGATTTTTTGCATGGGTATAGTTCAAGGTCGGGAGAGTGATATACTACTTTTCATCATCATCATCATTAACATTTTTCATCACTACCGGGTGAAACCGCGGGGCGCAGTTAGTTTCTAATATAATCAAAATATAATCTAGTAACTTTCCACGTTGTAAGGTCATAGTAAAAATTCACGTTTAAAATTATTTTAAGCACAGTGGGATTAAACTTTTTGAGAGGATACTGCAAAGTTCTTAGTTCAGTACAATGATCTTAGAAAAACATAAAAAAGTTCAAAAAACCCTACAGAGCGTATCTTTTGCTGTTCTCTACAAGGGACCTTACGGACAACAGCTAATTGCGGCATCTAATCCGCTCAGTTGGAAAATCACGCGAACGTGAACCTTATCGCACCCAGATACGGTTTGCGGTCGCGTGATTTTCCAACTGAGCGGATTAGGTGCCGCAATTAGCTGTTGTCCGTAAGGCCCCTGTGCTAAATAAACAAAACAAGTACAAATTGTTTTTTGTTAATGAGCAATGGTTGAACAAACACTCACGATCAAGTCACCTTTTATTTACCGTAACCGCCTCCGCGTACAGACTAAATAATTTCTATAGTATAATCTACGTAACTAGTTACGATGTTTCTTACAACACGTTTTTTAAGAGCTATAGTTGAACAAACACTCGCGATCCAGTAACCTGTTATTTTAATTAAAAAAATACAATGTTATTGCAGCTGTTAGAGTAAATAAATGCTTTGACCGAGTTTAGTTATAGGTACTTATACATATAGGCAGGTCTTATAAAGTTTAGATAGAATACAGAAACATACATAAAAAAATGTTTTACTACAAGTAAAAATAAGTAGATACCTACCTACCTAATGCATTTCAAATGAGAATAGGCAGTCTAGCGCCATTTTGTGACCTCAAGACGGTAATTTGCGCATATTTTTATTTTTAATGTCATGATATTTTTTGTATTTTTTAACATTTATTTTTTTGCTAATTGCTGTCTTGACACAAAATAGCGCTAGACCGATCCTATTTTTATTTGAAACTCATTTATAAGGTACGTAACTTATACCCTTATACCTACTCAGTCTCATGGTATAATAATAATTATATCTACTCCGCCAGGCGCTAATTCCGAGACACAACTCACCGTGCGTGACACAAGCCTACGTAATCGTTGTACAGGGGGGGGGGAGGTCGAGCCCCCATGCTCATGCTCTCTCTCTCTCTCTCTACATAGTTAAAACCTTAATTCGCACGTCTAAGTACCTAGTAAATTATTTACATACCCACATTTTAAATTTAACAAACATTCGCATTTCGGCAGATTTAGCATACGTATGCATAGGTTGCTAACTAGTAATTCAATAGCCATTATAATCTAAAATAGATATCTATTCTAGAACCTAACTATTAGGTACCACGGAACTTAGCATTAGTACCTACTTAGACATATAGGCATATGTACTTTCTTGTTTAGTTTCCTACTCATTAAAAATACACAAAACACGTAAAATAACAATCAACTTTCATGTTTACATACGTAGGTAGGTACTTACCCAACTGTTTTTAAACACTGATATCACTGATATTTTGACTCAAACACTTTCAAAATTCAGATAACTACAACTACCGAGATCAACGTATCCTGGATACGAAAAAGAAAATTTGTACCTTCAATTATTATGAGAATTTACGCCTTTTCTGAAGTCGAACTAGTAAAATGTCGTTGTTTGGTTTTCTTTCGCGGCGGGTGCTGCGCGCTCTCAGCTGACTCGCGCAGCAGTGACTGTCGATGTCGGCGCACGCGTTGCTTACCATCTACCTTTACCAGTTTTACCACTCTGTGACAGTCGAGTAGTGTGTCAAGGCGCTGGAGTCAGTAACTGGCCAATCACCACATTCACCACTCCACTTGTGAGATGAAGTAAGAGCCTTACTACAAAATATATCAAAATACTCTAGCTGTTGTCAGTGACGTATAAAATTAGGTATGCGTATATATTCAATATACGCATACTTTTATAAAAACTTTCTCGCTCACTATCAAAAGGCTATCACACACGAGCATTTAAACGTTTTCCCAAGATAAAAAATCACTCAGAATAATGAAAAATCGATTGGGCATCTCTATCTTCTCTACATAGAAAGTCGCTTCCAGCGTCTGTCTGTCTGTATGGCCGCTTACTACTCCTAAACCACGCAATGGATTTTGATGCGGTATTCACCATCAGATACATATCCCCCCCCCCCCCCCCAACTGTAATACTGGATCCGCCCTAGACCCACGCTGGCCTCGTTGCTAGTAAGCACGCGGATATAAAATTTCAAACTCCCATCTAGATTTAATAAGATGCTTTTTTAAAGGAATTGGCACAAAATAATGAAATCTCCATGTAAAATACTAACGCCCTCTGCAGGGTTCTACCGGCGAACCCGATTTATACAGAATAATAAAAAATTACCGGATAAATAAAATAATTGAAATTATTAGCCATCACATTTTCCCTCACTTGCTACTACTGAAGAAGTGATATTGCAGTTTTTATGTATTTATTTTTCTAGCATTATTACTTATACTATTGGCAATCGTGTGGTATCGGCCGCGGCAGCGGTGCACAAAAATGTTATGATAGGTACAGACCTTTATTATACTACTCTTTGGTACAGACAGACATACCGGCAAATCTTTGAAAATGCGGAAACGCTCAAAATAACCTTGACTGTGCAAGTTCAAACATGGGCAAACTTTTCCGCTACTAGCCCGCTTATTGTTCAAGATCTATACCTATACCTATCCCAGTACATACCTTTTTTCAAAATCAGCAGTTCAAGTACCATTATTTATCGATAAAATGCCATAGAATCGATCATAGCGAGTACAGAACAAATTGCATTTTATCGAATTTGACGATCGATAAAGAACGGTACTTGCATTGCTGATCAGATATGAATTTCTCATTTTAAATAGTGGGCTGGGCAAGACTGGACACCATTATATATACATACAGGGTGAAAGTAGATAACTAAATAAATAAAATAACAAGTTGCACACTAATCACTGTATTGTTGTGTAGAATCCAATAATTCATTTTAAAATATTGTAAATAATATAGCCAAATTCAAAGTGTTCTTCCGATCTTACAAATGTCATAAGATTCAAAAATATAATAGAAGTAAACATAGTTTGGGGCACTGGAACCTGCACAATGTCTTCTGTTATTCGATTTTTAAAATTTTTGTATAATTTCATTTTTGTATAATTTCATTGGTTAAAATTATTTTTATAATTTTAGATCATAAATACTATACATAATATATAGTATTCCATAACTAAAATATCATGCTCAAATATTAAAACAATAAAATTTAATAATAATAAAAATATCACATCTTTGATCCATGATACTATGCAGTTCCATTAATAGCATCCCCTCTTTCACGTCAAGATATTAAATGTACAAAGATCTCACAACATTAATGTGATACAACATTAAACACACTGTGTAGATGAATAAAAGAAGAGACGGGTGGCGTGGCGCCGCTAGACTACTGTAAGGCCACGCCGCGCTGCCGGCGGCGCCAGCTTAGGCCTGGCTCTCATTGGTGGTGGTGTCCAGAGTAGCGCCGGCTGGCTTGGGCACCGCCTTCGGCTGAGCCTTGGGCGAGCCATCGTGGGCTGGCTGTGCGGGCGCGTCCCCTTCCTGACCGTTCTGGCGCGGTGCGTCACTCTGCGCGCCGGACTGGTTGCGCGGTCGCACGCGCCGGTATCCCCCGCGGCCCATAGGCCCGCCGCCCCCGCGTCCACGTCCACCGCGGAAATTGCGCCGGAAGTAGCTGCGCTGAGGTGGAGCAGCGCCGCCTTCCCCTACTTCATCCCCCTGTGCACCCCCCTGGTTGGACGGGGGTCCACGCCTTCCCATCCCACCTCTGCGTGGAGCGCCCTCACCGCCACGTCCGCCGCCTTGACGGGGATAGTACCTGGAACCATCAACACACTTTACAATTCTTGCCAGATCAGTAATCAACGCCTATCTAGAACATTCATCTTGTTCAACACCCACAATTTGCTACTTTAAGACTTGGCGGGAAGGATAAAAGAAACCGCACAGATTTAGTGGTTGTGGTTTGATCACTTGTCGATCAACAGTTCTGATTTTTAATTTTGTTTGTTCTGTTGATGTAAGCCTGGTAAGATCCACATTGATGTCTCCCAATGCACTTAAAATTGTGCTCAACAAGAAAGTGTAGTATTACCATACTAATTCAAATGACCAAACCCGACTTGCTAAAACTTTATAACAGATTTTGATGAGCCATGGTGAAAAGATCTACTACACTATATACTTTAATCACTCACAATAAGGGGGTCCTTGACCCCTCGACAAGTTTTAATGTGTACAAAAAAACGTAAACGTAACAATCCAAAGAGTTGACAATAATTCTAACAGTCTTTTTTTTTAACTTTAGTTGAACAAAATGAATAATAAGCAACTTACACATTTGTATGCTGCACCTGGCAAGGACATGAGATGCGTTTCTATTTGTACGAGTCTGTACGTGTACCTACCATGTACTGACGAATGAAGGATTTGATTAGAATTGTTTGTATTTTCAACCTCAGCTTGCAGCAGTGTTCCCGTTGGCTTAATTTTTATGCAGCAACCGTTCCCCTATCATCAATTACCAGACAAATGGATACATAATCCTCACTACTGCACAGCCACAGCTGCCTTCTGTTACCTGCTGAGACAAGAACAGAAAGCAAAGAGACACTTACTGGCGGTACTGGTAGCCGCGGCGTTTATCTGCAGCGTATGGCGAGCCCTTTACTGGCTCACCGCCGGGACCAGTCACTCCGGCTGCTTCAAAGCCTTTCTCCCCGGCGACCACGGCGAACTCGACCGCCTCTCCGTCGCCGACCGAACGCACCGCCTTGCGCGGGTTGTTCCGGGCGATAGCGGTCTGATGCACAAACACGTCTTCCTTCGTGTCGTTCCTGCAACACATACAAAGTCACATTTATCTATATTTAACAAGTTTTCAACTAGTAACATCAAGCTGTCAGATCTCACCTGTGTAGCACACCCACAGAAAAGAGAAGTAAATAGGAAATGAGTAGGAAAACTGTTGTCAGGAATTATGAGTGAACCTTGATTGAACATTCTTATTTAGATCAACGCGTTAAACTATCATATGTACCCGGGTATATTCTAAAACTGCGACCAGAACCACCGGAGGATGGGCAGCAGCATCCTATTAGTACACGGTAAATTTACTACGATCCCCAAGCCGCCTGCCAAGCGTGGGGATTATGGTAACACCCCTCTTTAAGAAGGAGGCCTTTGTCCAGTAGTGGACGTTTGATGGCTGCTGATGTTGAACTCCGCATCACAGTTGCTAAACTGATTTCGAATGAGTGACGTTTCGTTTATATGGGTGCAACTGGCTACAACAAATTTCTTACAAAAATTACTTGACAGCATTTCTAATTTAAAACAAAAATAAAAATCTTTCTGTGGGCACACCAGCATATATCTTGGCAGTGAGACAGGTGGATGAAATTTTGACATTTGCTTTGTTGGTCAGTTTGACATGTGCCTCATTGAAAAAAGTACATATCCAATGAACAGTCTGTTCATGCAGAGACTTAAACAACTGGTTTTAGGTTAGTTTAAGCATTAACATCCTTCTTTAAAGACTGAACTTTCTTTGTGACTACACAGGGGCAGAACACCAAGTAGTGCTTTTCATGAAAGAAGTCCTCCAGACACGGCTCTATCTCACGTATCAATCACTATTTCTCAAGCAGCACTTTTAACAACAGATTACTATAGGCATCGTACACAACTTTTTAATGATGGCAAATTAATAAAAATCTCACTAGCTTCCAAGCACAGTAACAACACCTGACAACTACAACAGGGAAATGTAGTTCTGCTGTTTGACGTGGGACTTCTTTCATAAAAAGCAATCGAGATGGTCATGGTCAAGCATGTCGGAAGGCAATGGATAAGGCTAGAGCAAGACAATTTAAAACTAACAATATTCCATTTAAATCATAACCAGATAGTGGCCAGTACTTTTGTTTGGGTCGTAAAATTGTGTTTTGTTTTCATCATATAAGCAAGTAGCTGTTTTTTGATTGTGAATAATTCTACAATGTACCATCAACATGCTGAGAGGTAAGAAGGATTGGCATGTTTAAAACAGGTATAAAAAAAATGTTTTTTCAAAGTTCAATATTATAACTGTGCTAAATGATATATAATCAATATTTCGGGCTTATATCTTCAAATAATTAAAAACATTTAATCTGAAATTATTATTCACTGTAATTACCTCCAATTTCTTAAATAAAAATGCATTTGGACGTTTCTAATCCAAGTGTGTGTGTCTAATCCAACAGTGAGTAATAAATTTCATATTAAACACTTTTAATTATTTGAAGTTATAAGGCCCGAAATATTGATAAACATTTTAACATTGGAATATTAGGAAGCTTAAAAATGATTTTAACACCGGGCCATTATGATGGAAATTTATGAAAAATTACTGAAAATATAAAATATTTATTTAAAAACCAAAAAACACCTGTTTAAAACATTTTAAACTATTTTGTTTTATCAAATTAAAAAAAAAATACGTTTTTTTTCCAACCCTGGTGGTAAGCAAAGGTGTTTTTTCCAAGTCAACAAACTATTAGAGGAATTGCGTATATGGTACAATAATTTGCAAAAAACTCTCGTCTTATCTACATATTATTGAAATGGTGGTTAGATCATACCTGTTGATAAACCCATATCCGCTCTTGACGTTAAACCATTTGACGGTGCCCGAAACTTTTTCAGCTAAAAACAAAAACATTATCATTAACTTGATGAATATATAAATGTGCAGTAATATACTAATACTGCCATACAATTACTAAAAGACCGTTAAGTCTTTTGGTTAAAGTTACCGGTCTTTTAGTAATCGGACGGCAGAATAGTGAAAACCTGTCCGCACTATCACTAGTATTACAAATGTATAGGTTCTCTCTTCTCACTCTGTTAAGGTGCTCGCAGATGATGCACAGTACAAGTAAAAGTAGCAAGTGCCTACTACGCATCGTCTGCAATGGTGTGCTTAGTGAACGTGGCAGTGAAATTGCTTAGTAGCACTTCGCTCTGGTCCTTGGCGCCAAGTGAAGCTTCGTATTCCCGCCCTGCTCGCGCGACACTTACTCGTCTCGTTCGATCAAACACGCGAGTTGCGGCGTCACCGCGCGAGTGGCTACTTATTGTCGAACGCCTACTTGTACTTGCTACTACAACTTGTTACTTGTACTACGCATCGTCTGCAAGCGCGTTTACCACAGGGTTCTAAGGACAGGTAAGCCAAAAGAAGGTCATTGTGATCATCATTATAAACAACTTTTACTATGGGACCAAACCTAAAATCGTGAAAAAAATTAAGTGGTTGTTCAGTATCATGAGTACTAAAATTTTATTTTGTAAGGTTTATTGGTATATTTAGATAATTTATTATAGCTATAAAAAAACATTGGCGTTTACACAACCACATTTGATTTTGCTCAAGTAAGCCTCAACTAAGCATTTTTTTTTTGTAAAAAACGCTAAAAAGTTTCATTGCACCTACCCCACAACTCGACACATTTTTGTTGCTGTTCTCTATGATGTCAGGAGCCAAACACTATTATGTTTAGTTAATTTAATATGGTAACAAAAAAAAACTGGTGAACAAAAAAACTAAAATACTAAAATTAGGATCGATGACTCATTTACAAGCAATCCATCGCAAGGATCATTATCATCGCCTAAAAGAATAGGTAGGTTCAGAACAGGTGCACAACCCAACGCGCATTTGATATGACGCATTGGTTTCTTGCATTTTTCTAGATAGTATATTGATCTATTCCGCCGCATGACACGAGCATCCCGCGCACCGGGGTCAACACACGATCAATAACTTTATCTAGGCCATGCGAACAGAGCCCTAAACTGAAAAATCAGAACTTTCAACTAAATTAAACCATTGTCTTAGCGGAAACAACGTATTTTTAACAGTTATTTAGCAAGATTTCGATAGTTTTACGCCATGTGCTCTGAAAAGCTCGATGCCGGGCAAGCAAAAATAAGATGGCGTAGCGGCACTTACCAATGACCTGCTTTTGTTTGGCCGCTGGCTTAGCCGGTTGCGGCTGGGGTTGTTGCTGTTCTTGCTGCTGAGGCGCCTGTTGGGGCTGCGGCTGCGGCGCCTTTTCGGTATCAGCCATGGTGTAATTGGCGAACGGCGATGGTGGCTAGATGGTAAAATCCTCCACGACCTCTCCTCGATGTTCACTGCTTGCTCTCTCTCCTGCCTAACTGTCTCTGTAGTTGAATTTTAGTTTCAAGTTGACGTGACAGTTGTTACGAAATTTCAGAGCTGGGTTGCCAAAATGAAAACTCAAAATTCCCGTGGTTTTAGTGATTTATTTTATTGAATGAACTGAAATTTTACAGTATAAATAACCAATATTGAATGGCGGATTTCTGAAGGCTGACATGACAGCTGAAGAAAAATAGTTAATAGTTCTGTCAAAAATAGATGACGCTGACGAAATTTGGTTCTCATATTTTCAAGATGAGTACCTCTATTTTCACAAAAACCTACAATACAAGGAAGAGGAGATTTTTTTTATCATGGTTAGACAGGCACATAAGTAGGTAGTCGCGACCGAACGCTTCAACCTAAACACATACATACACCAGTCCCGGCTTTTTGGACGCTCTAAGCAGCGACTGATTGCAACAGCACACCTAGTCGCAGCAACTTAGTAAAACTAATAATTTTGTGTCTAATAATCATAAAAAAGTATATTAAATCAGATAATTGCCTCTCTACAAAAACACGTATGCAATATTTAGGATAAATGTATATCCTAAGCTATACCTACAGTTCAAAAATCAATATTTTAAACATATTTGTGTTGGCAGCGATTTTTTTAATATGATAATTGCCTTATGGTGGCTGAATCTGTGGCTACTACATGACGTCAAACGACATAACGCTCTTTTAAAATAAAAAAAAATAAATAAAAATCGTTTAATTCAGGCAACTTGACCCATAGATCTCGTACTATTTTTTATGCCGTCATGTTTCACATCTGCCAGGCGTAACGTGAAGGTAAACTTGTTTTTAAATTCTCGTGGTTTTTTTTCTACTGACTGTATACCTCCCACGCTTGGAGCTAAATTGGAACAAAAGTAATTTCAATATTAATTTTTATTTATTCGTTGTACAAATTTTACCTATAATTCGGGAGTCGAGAATGCGACCATACTTTTAAGATTCTTAATTATATATATTTTTTTGGATCCACGCCACCTAGCGAGGAAGCGTGTAACTAAACTACGGAATGACCAAGTTTTACCTGCAGTGGCCAAATTCAGGAACTAATTATTTTGTGTTTATAACACGCTGGTGGTTCCCTCACTTAGCTTTACAGTCTCAGTTGGTCGTGATGACTTTTTTTGCATTCTAGTTCAAGAGTTCGATGCTTGAAGGCATAGCATAGACAAATGTAGAACCGTTTTTGGCCTATAGAATTTTAAACACTATGGCTGCCAAATAGAAGTAGAAAGATGGCAATAAAATCGATCGATTATTAAAATAGTAGTAGTAGTAATAGTAGTAGTACGTAAAACCACGGTTTATTCATGCGTACAACGAAACGTTTTTGCCCAGACGAGATAATAGTCTGTGGACACTGTGGTAAACAAAAACCATAGAGAGAGAAGGAATAGAGATGCTGCTAGCGTATAATATCTATGAGAAAGCAATAATTTAAATATAGTTTAAATTGGGCTAACTCTGACTAATATTTTAGGATTTTATTCAATATAAATTACAAGTAAAATAAAAACTATCTTACTAACCATCTAACTAACTAACTCTGACTACTATCTAACTCTGACTTAACACGAAAGATAATTAACAACAACAAATAATAAATAATGGCCAAGTGCGAGTCGGTGACAATTTGCTGTTGACTACAAAGTTTTAATAAAATTGTGTTTAACTCGAGCGCCTGTAGCAAAATAATTAGCAATTGCTTTGACAATTTTGGAAGGCGTTATAACTTGTAATTCGGCTACTTGGACAACCTTATTGTATTTTGTGGTGGTACGGAATGAGGGCAGTGTGTGAGCCCGACTCGCACTTGGCCGGTTTATTAAACCTCAAAGTCCTGCACGACAATTATTATTAGTGTATCGAGACCCGGTTTCTCAGGAACGCGTTGGCGTGGTATATCAAAATTTATACTCAGCTCTGCAATCCCATGGAGCTGTGAAATTTTGCACAATTTTTTGTACTATAGTTGTTAACAATTTAAGTAGGTAGCTTATGAATTATGAATAGCCCTAATTGAAATCGTGTTTATTTCTTTGAGAAATGAGCCAAATTATGCTATAATTATAGTACACACACACACTCTAAAGTATAAAAACAAATAATTAATAATGGCCAAGTGCGAGTTACTATTACTGGTAATTTTGTTATTGAATTTTGTGGTGGCACGATACCTTCAGTGCGCGAGCCTGACTCGCACTTGGCCGGTTTATTAAAAAACAAGCATAAATTTATTAAACCTTACCTTCATTTCGAAAGACATTATATTCAACGATGCCCATTCGATGGGGTGCAGAATAAAAAAATATGTCCCCGTTTATCATGTACCAGAGCCAACCCATATCTATACCAAAACTGTAATTTTATTATGCAATGTTTCATGCGTTCATCTTGATAACTATAGCACTTAGAAGGTTCTAAAGGATTAGGACAGATGGATGGACATAATAAACTTATAAGTGTTCTTTGTAGTACTACGGAACCCTAAAAAGGTAAGATTAGTAGGTACATTTAATATTTTTTTAAGATTCTTACTAGCCTAATTAATACAATTACACATAGATTGAATCAATAACGAGGTATTTTCTTTTTTATTAGATTCACATAGGGAGAATAAATCGAATACCACACCGACCTGCCCATTAGGTTCTTGTGAAAAACTTGCTGGTACATATTCCGTACCATATTTAAAATACAAGTTTCCACTGATGATCATATCATCTGTGATATTTTTGGAATAATTTATTTTTCTAACGGAATCTTTTTCGTTCTCAGCCGAACAACTACTAAAATTAGCAGTGCTTTTATTTCCTTGACTTATTTTACCAGTGTGATAAGATATTTGTTTTGGTTCTGCTTCCTCAGATGATACAAAATCTAAATTTGGAATCTTTTCGTTTCCTTGAGCTTCGCTAATGATTGTATTATTTGAAAACTCAACAGTGACTACTTTCGTTATCTCGTATTCTCCTTCAATATATTCTTTACGATGTTTAGCATTCCCGGTTATTTTAGATCCATCTTCATCAAGATTTCTATTGCTTTCTTCAGTGGTTAATTCATGTGATTTTTGTTTATCAATTGCGTCAATTGCGTCGTAAAGCTGTTGTTCATATTCATATTGATCATCATTCAAAAGTTCTGAGACCGCAGTCGTAGTGTCTTCGTTCCATGGAATTTTAATATTAGGACTTATTGTTACTTCAAATTCAAATGCTGTCGGAGTTATAATTACGTAATGTTTAGCTTTGTTTTTCAAATCCAAAGTGGTAGGTTTTCTACTAATTTCTGGTGTCGAAAGTTCTTCAATAGCAGTTAGTTTGGTAGTTTCCGTAGGAATCGGAGTGGAGGTTGCATCTTTTCTGCAGCATGGTATTTCAGAAATATCATTAAGTATTTCAGTAATAATTTCCTCTTCCGAATTGTATGCTTGTGTTGTAAGTGTGCTTGTTTCAAGAGGAATAGGACCTAATCTTAATGTTTTAGATTCTAAATTAGGATTTAACGTAGAAATTACAAATATTTTCTGATCTTTGGAGCCAGGAGAGTTATAATGTACCGTAGCCCCTTTATCATAAAGAGGGCGATCGTTCATAATTCTAGGATGTACAGAATATAGCCATTTCGTTTTAATTTCATTTATACTTTCAGTAACTACACTCGCTAGTTGGTTGCATTTGTTATTTATTTCAACCATGAGGTCATCGTCAGAAATATAGCTGTATATTTTATTTCTCTTACTTATAACATAGTCTTGTATTCTCATACCCTGTCTCCTCGAATGGAAGATAAAATGCATATCGAAGCAATCTTTCATATATTTTTCTGTCAACTGTTTCATCTTTTTCAATAAATCTACAATACGAGACGCTTCTTCTTCACTTCGTGAGGTTATACTGATATCCGTGTAAAAGGGATCATGATCCGTTTCATTGTCAACATAAGGATGGAATGACTTCTTCCGTTTTATTTTTGGAGAAGTATTCGGAACATGGCTTTCAAATTGAGTTTGAGTTTGATAAATCCAATTGGGTACAACATTTGGAACTCGATTGTCGTAAACTGTCGTACCTGTTGGACTTCCCGAGAAAGGAAAAAAGTAGTCGGGATGAAAGTCTTGTGGAGACAAATATTCCACGGGTTCGTAATGGAGAGCTCTGGTGTCATAGTCTTCGAGATTCCTTTCTTTTAGCCATTTGAAATACTTTTCAATGTACTTACAGTGGTTTCTTGGAGTGATTGGTATTAGGTATTGCCTTCTGTAACAAGTATAAATTGACCGTGAGATTGGTGGCGACGTGGTAAGCTCCACGTGCTGGAGTAGGTATTCCCGACACACAGGAAGATTCGAGTGGGGAAGAGCTCCCGTGTGCGCCTGCGCAACATATTTCTCTACGCACCCCCACCCCTGCACCCGACAAGCAGCCGGTGTCGTCACGTGCGTGCCGCACGGTGCCCCGTAGGCCTAGTGGGGATTTTGCTACAAGTTTACGCGTTCTACCGTGACCGCGTAAACGTGTAAACGTACTCACACTAGGCCTACAGTAGTGCAAATCGAGACGCAGCCGCGCGCGTGTATTCTCCTTGAAAAAGACCGTCTAACGCGGTTGAAACTATAGTCGGTCTTACGTGAGTAATTCCGGTGTAATGTAAATAAAAAGTTAAATTATTTTTTTTAAACACCCAAGTTTTGTAGACTATCAGCTAAAAGCTGATAATCTTCAAACGTCTGAACAGATTTTTTTTGAATCATAGCTAAGAACACTTCAAAGTCACCATGCATTCAAACAAAAAATATCGGTTCAGCCGTTTGGGAGTTACGATGCCTCAGACAAACACATAGATACACACTTATAACACCCCTCTTTATGTGTCTGGGGTAAAAAATTGTAAATAGAGCTTTCCTGTTATGTTTCAAAGATATTTCCAACCGACGACATCGGGTCAGCGACAAAAAAATTGGAATCAAAATAAAACTAAGAAAAACCTGATACAAAATGTCAATGTGTTGTGAAGCAAAAGGAATTCTGTGATAAAATATAAATATATTATTATAACGGTAATCAGTTTATTTAGTATCCATTTAGTTGAAGTTAAATTAAGACTGGGATTTAAATAATTATGTTCCAAAATGAAAAGGTCATTATCCTGCTCCTAAGAATAGGCCTTGTACGCTAAGTCATGCTTCTCACATTCTATCATATTTATCTACTTGTTGTCTACTATTTATCAAATGTATAAAGCTATTGATAATTAGCTAACAACCAACAAGCGACATTCCTTTAGCATTTACTTATTTATTTCAAAGGAAAACCAGCAGCCTTAAAAATACACATATAGATAACAATCAAGAATATATAGAATAAACATAAGCCAAGCAATAATAGACCTTGTGGATTGAATCATCAACTAAACATAATTATCAATTTTAAAAACCGATTTCGTTTACTATGATTACAATAATATTTAATCAGTTTTAAAAACCGACTTCAAAATTAGTAAAATAAGCAATTTCGTTTACTTCATCATCATAATCATCATTTCAGCCGTATATGGGACGTCAACTGTTAGACATAGGCCTCCCCCATCGATCTCCAAAAGGGCCGGTTGAAAGCGGCCTGCATCCAGCGTACCCCTGCGGTCTCGTTTAGGTCGTCTGTCCATCTTGTGGACATACTATGCGGACTACCTATACTTTAATCGGGTTGGATTATGTAGCACAAATATTTCCAAAATTCCACTTACGGTATTCTGCAATCGTCGCATGCCCTCTGAGTTCCGCAGGCAATCGCAGCCGACCATAGCAATAGTAACAAATACATTCTGCCAAATAACCACGCCTGATATAAAGACCACAGCAAAATATAGAACTAATTGATTTTAATGAACTCATTAGGCACCAGGTATCGGCGTGGAAGCTTGCCCGTGTCCACACGATTTGTCTCAATTAAACCAAGACTTGAGATTCAAAATCACGGGCCCTATTCTCGCATTTCACATTCGATAAACAAGTGCGCAGATGTGTGTTTGTTCGCATTCAACTCCGTGACAGCTAAACGAAGTACAATGAAATTTGGTATATATGTAGTTTATTATACCTACTAAATTTTTCAGGTAAAGTCTAAAATTGATACCCACTGGCCCGATGGGGTGGGATGGAGGGTGGTTGTGTGGGTCTGAAGGCGGCCTACCACTACTGCACTCGAAACCCAGGATGTGGCTTGGCGTCTGAAAGCCAATGGGCGAGCGAGGCCCCTGGGAATTAATTTGTTGCTACTTACTTTTGTAGGATATTAGCGAGTCAAACCGTGGATATAGAATTCTCTACCTAACACTAGGACACTCCCGGAAAACTCTGCCACTGAACACATTAACATTCAATCCAGCAATGTTTTCACACGAATATATTCACTTGCGATGATGACCTAGTACTATGGTGGCCTGGCGACACAGTGTTCGATGCGCGACCCTGCACCAATTACTTTCAATATAATACAATAAGCCTTTATTACTGTTTTTATCATATTTACAATACATGGGTATTAAATTTATTGCTGACGGTCGGTTTTTTTTGGCAAGAGCTTGTCCTTCGACCAAGGCCTCCTCCAAAGACTTCCACCTATCTCTGTCTCTTGCACTTCTGATCCATTCTGGACCAGCAACTGTTTTGAGGTCATCTTCCCAACGTTTCATTTGTCTACCTTTATTTATTTTGCCATCTCTGGGGTACAACTCTGATATTATTCTAGTCCATTCCTCTCAGCATAATGACCTGCCTGCTGAATTGGTGCTTTATTTTGCATAATAAAGCACCAATTAGTACTAAATAAATTATGTATAAATAAATTAATTCAGTACTAAATAAATTATGTGCAGTTCGATGCCATTGCTCAAAAAACGACGAAGGAAAACATCGTGAGGAACCGGTATATCCAAGAACCTCAACAGTTCAAAGACATGTCGTTCACCAACATGCTTTGGGCCAGCATTGTGGATTAGGGCCCACCATCTCTCTCTGAGAGATGGTCTGTGTTTCAGTAGTGGGAACATGAAAAGCTGATAATGATGATATGCACATGAATTTTTTGAAACTTATCTATCTACTCTATGACGCGGCCATAGAGTAGATAAGGAAACACAGTCCACAAGATGGACTGACGACCTAAACGAGACCGCAGGGGAACGCTGGATGCAGGCCGCTTTCAATCGGCCCTTTTGGAGATCGATGGGAGAGGCCTGTGTCTAGCAGTGGACGTCCCATATACGGCTGAAATGATGATTATGATCATGGTAATGTGTGGTAGATAGAGGTTGGTACTTGAACTCGTGCTTCTTTGCGGCTTTACTTCGATTCAAAACTTGTTGACTTCATTACCGCACAGCACTAGAATAAGGCCCCTGCTATACCCAGTATACAGCCTGGTGGTACCAGTAGTATGCGTCAGTCAGCAGCGATCGAATTATTGAGCAACTTTAGGGAGTGACCACACTTATCGACGCGGAATCCGCTTCAGCCGATCACGTACGTATCACCACCCATGTCGCCGATCGGCCGTGGACACCTCCGGTCGTCCGTCGACGACAAACTTGATCACTGTATTTTATCTCTATATAGTATAAATTGAAGTCGCTTTTCGCGTCTGTTTGTCTGTCTGTATGTCTGTATGGCCGCTAACTCCTCCTAAACCACGCAACGGATTTTGATGCGGTTTTCACCATCAGTTAGATAAATTTTCACGGAAGGTTTATATATATAACTAGCGACCCGCCCCGGCTTCGCACGGGTGTAATTTACGTGCGAAGCCGGGGCGGGTCGCTAGTGTAAGATAAATCATTATTTAGGTATAGACAGCAATAGTAAATAAATAAATATTTCGGGACATTATGCACATTTCGGGACATGGTCATCAGACACCAAACTAATAAGCAAAGCTTGTGATATGGCTGCCAGAGACTGATATACATAGGTGCATATATTGTTTTAAATACATACTTAAATAGATATTAACAATATTTGCTGCCTAATTAAATTAATTGCTTAATTTTAATTTTCAATTGTACCATGTATACATCCGTAGTCGAAGATTCGGTTAGTAGTACCTAGCATAGATAAATACCTATATACCTAGTTACCTACTTAGAAGTAGTAGGTACGTTGCAATTTAGTTGCCGATAGGTACGTGTCGAGTCGCGTCGTCGTCGGAACCGAAACGAGGCGAATGACATCTTTTTCGCTTTTTTTTCTTTCTGTCCGTCTCAAGCTGATTCCGCATCGATAAGTGTGGTCATTCCCTTATTTGTTATTTGCTACGTTGACACGAGCCAAACTGTTGATATCGGAAACGCATTGTCTCTAAAGCATGTCACATAATATCACATCAATTCACATCACAGTCTTGATATATTTTATTGTGATAGCGGCTCTGTAGGTAGGTACCTATGCTGTATGAAATCAAAATGACCAAACTTTCGCTAGGCGTTTAACTTGACTACAGGGGCCTTACGGACAATAGCTAATTGCGACACATAATCCGCTCAGTTGGAAAATCACGCGAACGAGAACCTTATCGCGCCCAGATACGGTTTGCGGTCGTGTGATTTTACGGACATAAGGCCCCAGGCCCCCGATTCTACTAAAGAAATTGAACAGTTTTTTTATGTACTAAGTTACCTATAATATTAGGTGGTGGTATTATTCTAGTATAAAAATAAATTTAAAACTGTCAGTTTTAAGGCAATTATTTAAGAAATAAAATTGAAACAATTACAATTTAAAAACAATTTCTTTAGTAGAATCGGGCCCCTGTTCGGGCTGTTAAGTGACGGTGTGATCGTGTCGAAGATGGTAAACGGCTAGCCTAGAATGAGAACTGGCTCGAGTGAGGCTGCCGGAACACACCATTTTTTTGTTCAAGAGCCAGAGAGTGACATAGGCTACTTTTCATCATCATCATCATCATCATTTTTCATCACCACGCGGGTGAAACCGCGGGGCGCAGCTAGTTTTCTTTATACAAATATACCTATATTCAAAGTAGTAGGTAGGTACCTAGTATATAGGTTTAGCAATGGCCTTAGGTAGGTAGGTAGGTAATAAATGTCTTATAGAGGGCTCGTCATAACTTGAAATACCAGTTGAAAGAGGCTTGAGATCAAACACTAAAGCAAGTCAAACAAGTACAGTACCAACGTATCTGTATAAATGGCCAAATGGGGGAACTAAACGTTTCTGATGGGAGGCTGTCAGTAAATACGATGGTGGCTCCTTCAGTCACATTGCAGATAAGTTAATAGATTGCGTCATACGTGCACCTAATGTCTAGTGGGTCATGAACTAACAAATAAAAAATTACGCCACCTTTTACAGATAAATTTGGTATAAAATATATAATATACATACATATTTACATACATAAATACATACCTATTTCGCACACGTAAACATTCCCTCAGGTACAGGTATATTTTTCAGAATAAATAGTAGGTATACTAGATGAATCCTGTTTAGTGAATTTCACCAAAGACGCGTGAAGACGGTATTTTAAATTAAAATTTCATTCAAAAATCTCATTGGTTCAGAAGAGGAAAATTAGCCAAAACTATTGGCCAATATGTTTGATCTGGGCGAAATAGGTACCTAGTTATATTTTTTGTGTAACGTATCTAATGTGTTTTTAGCATGTCATTCGAATGCCGCTTGCGGACGAATTCTGTGGTTTTGATTACCTATTTACTGGAATGTTCAATGTTAGTTTGAAAGTCGAAAAGTTAAATTAATATTCTACGTTCTCAGTCAGCGCAGGAAGTGGTATACCTACTCGTATACCTACAATCTATAAACAAGACAAAAATTTACAAGTAAGTGCGAAAACAATCACAAAGCGTTAGAAGGACTTCTATTTTGTTTCTAGCTGCGCCCCAGGGTTTCATCTAAGAAGCGTACAAATAATATACAATGTCTCTCTCCGGTCCCCAATCTATCTCACATCGAACGGATTTTTTTTTCATTAGGTAGGTATAAATATACATCATGACTTTTTATGATACCTACATCATAATTTACATACTTATAAGTAACCAAGCAAAGTTTATCGCCTTGTTTAATGTTTTTGGGACCTTTGTCTCTTATTAGTTGTTAATTAAAATCAAATTAACTCAATAAAAAGTCGTTATCACTACGTTTGTTTTGTTTATAGCAACAGAAAAAAGTATGTAGGTAGGTAGGAGAAAAACCAAATAGTTACCTACAAGACGAACCAATGGGACTTCAAAATCCTTGAAAAAATAATTAAAAAAAACTTTAATAACATCTCTACTATTCAATTTATACTATGTAGATATGAAGCCGCTTTCCGCGTCTGTCTGTATGTCTGTATGGCCGCCAACTCCTCCTAAACCGAGCAACGGATTTTGATGCGGTTTTCACCATCAGTTAGATACATTTTCAAGGAAGGTTTATATATATAACTAGCGACCCGCCCCGGCTTCGCACGTAAATTACATCCGTGCGAAGCGGGTAGGCGGGTCGCTCACTAGTATGTCATAAAAAACATTTCCCTCCTTATTGGACATCAGTCGGGTGAAAACTGAAATACTTAATAATAATACGTACATAAAATACCTACAGTATTTTTTACATAATCCGATAAGCGGAATGTATAGGTAATGTATTTATCTAGCACATTAGCGTGGTCTCGCACTATAGCTAATCTATATACCTTATTTTTATACAATATTAAATAGTTTTTACTTACTTATTTGACATTATTCGTACCTGAATATTTTAAGTAATTGTGTATTAATTTTATTAACTAATGTAATAAGCTTTTCGTTTTGACATGTAATTAGTTAATTTTGTAGGTTATACATTTTTATAATTTTGTATCTTTAGTGTAATTGGTGTATAACCGTGCTAAATGAATAAATAAATAAATATACCTACTTAAATAGGTATAGGTACATCTAATTTTATTATCTGTATAATGGTACCAGTACCACTTAGTATCTAAGTTATTTATTGTTCAGTCTGTGGCAGTATTGATATCGCCGGATTGCTTCCAGAATGTGTACCTACGATATAGGATAAAAAATATTGTCATCACCATCATCATCAGCCAGAAGACGTCCACTGCTGAACATAGGCCTCCCCTTTATCCTCCACACTGAACTACAGCCTGCCTTTTGCATCCACTGGATGCCAGCAACTCTCACAATGTCGTCGGTCCATCTAGTGGGAGGCCTACCTACGCTGCGTCGTCCGGTTCGTGGTCTCACTCAAGAACCTTTCTTCCTCATCGGTTATCGGTTCTTCGAGCGATGTGGCCTGGCCCATTGCCACTTCAACTTGCAAATTATAACAGCTATATCGGTGACTTTGGTTCTTTGGCGAATATCCACGTTTCGAATTCTATCGCGCAAAAAAAATCCGAGCATAACTCTCTCCAAATAATAATAGTCTCCTAAATATTGTCATAGGTATGTGTAATATCTATAGGGATTGTAAATGAAATACTAGTTTAAGGTGGTTCGATTCACAAATGGCGGGAAATTCAAATTTCAAACAGTTTTCTTGTCCTTGTAGCTAGGCCGGGTAATTATTGTAAACAACCATGATGTTTGCGCAGATTGATTATTATTCTTTACAAAATCATGTAAAGCTATTTATCTCTAATGCCCATTATTACTTACATTTGTGCATAATCAAATTTTTGCTGTTTCACACGGTTTATTCATAAATTTAAGTAATATGGTGCGTTACTGTTAAATAATTGTACATTATAATGTAAAGAACAGCCAACATTTTGCGCAAACACTGTGTTATTTAAAAATAATTACCTGGCCTGGCTACTAGGACCAAAAAACTATTTAAAATTTAAATTTCCCGCCATAGGTGAATCGAACCACCTTACCGGCTCAGCTCGCGCACTGAGGGCTCCGTACCACTACAAAATACAATAAGGTTGTCCAAGTGACCGAATTACCAGTTATTATAACGCCTTCCAAAATTGTCGGAGTAATTTGCTACGCAGTTTGCTACAGGCGCTTGAGTATAACAATAACTTTGTAATGAATACAAATTGGTCACCGACTCGCACTTGGCCATAATTTATTATTTGTTGTTATTCTTTAGAGTGTGTACTATAATCATGTCAAGTTTAACGCTTACACGTATTATCTTTTTTACATTAGAGCTAATACAAAAACACGTAAAAAAATACGTTTGTTGCATGGGGACCTCCCTTCCGTTTTTATTTTTTGACTTTTTTATTATTTGTTAGTTAATCCACCGTAACGTTACATATTCTGTGCAAATTTCAACTGGCTATCTATTACGGTTCGTAGGTAGGACAGACGGACAGACAGACATCGTAGGCTTAGTAATAGGGTCCCGTTTTTACCCTTTGGGTACGGAACCTTAAAAATTAAGTAAATTTAGTCAATATAATTTTATATCAGAATTTTCACTATTAATATTAAGTAAGTAGGTACTATGTAATTATTAAGTATTAGTTAATTGCAGTTATTATTTATATGCCAGAAACTAACTTTAAAAAAAAAAGTTTCATCATGTGAAAAAATATTATGAAATATCGTCACATATCGGTAACTTATTAGTATCATGACTATAACATATTCATAAAAGAAATAACTAGGAAGTTGTTACATACGAAACAGTGCCGGATTTACACATTTGCCGCCAGGCTATTCAAATTTTGCCGCCTCTACCGACCACAATCTACAATTCGATACCATAGTTCACAATTTTTTTTTTGCTAAATTATATTTTTACGTAGAGGGAGAAAGCAATATTTTTATGATTTGTCCATTTCATACACCACTAGTATGATCAAGTATGATTGTGAACTACTAGGGTTGTGCTATTATGTCTTCTTTGCTAGGTTATCGAATTGTAGACTCTGGTCGGTAGGGGCGGCAATATTTGCATAGCTGTGTCAGTTCCTAGATTATTTGTGCCGTTATTTCGGCCGACACACGTAGTGAACGATAATGTCACTCGTTCCCAAGCGGAAGCGAAACGCGACTAGGTACGCTAATTGTAGAAAAAGGTATCTAAATGTTATAATACAATATGTTGAACTGTTTGTGTAGACCTTGTAACATTTTATGTAAATATTTGTTTTTTAACTTCTGCCGCCCCGAAAATCTGCCGCCCCAGGCTTACTCAGGCTGCTGGTAAATCCACCACTGTTATCAAATATTTATTATTCTTGTTAGTGGAACGTTGCACGATATGTACTAATATGTATTCTGTGATTATACCTACGTACTCGTATAAGTTTTTTGGGCACCGTAAGAAAATTAAAAAAAATTTTTTGGTAAGGAGTTTGCCCATATAATATAAATACTAGGTAATGTAAGAGACTACCCAAATTGATTGGTTAAATAATTAGTAGTTGAGTAGGTATTTAGTAGTAGCATAGATAAACATATGTAGTAGATAGTTGAGTAGTTAGTTACAAAGTAATACCTAAGTTCTGTTAAAAGGCTGATTAGGATGTGATGAGACCTAAGTTCTACCCTTTTTTACATCTACATTAACTAATTACTTACCT
This sequence comes from Agriopis marginaria, assembly GCA_932305915.1. NCBI lineage: Eukaryota > Metazoa > Arthropoda > Insecta > Lepidoptera > Geometridae > Agriopis > Agriopis marginaria. The sequence goes on along the minus strand of OW029916.1, from coordinate 15,380,126 downwards.
AACCTACCTAATCGATTTGTTTGCCTGATATTATGAGAGAAATGCCAACGCTAGCAGTGCTGATAACAAAATTTACATTAAAAAACTGTAATCCTCTGCACAAAATAGAACATTTATAATCCTCTTGGTTTGGTACATTCATGGCTTACTTGAGTCAAGTACTTAGTAGGTATTGTATAAAATAATATCTAATCAATGCTTGAGTCAAGTATAACGCCACGCACTCGACGATTGATGAAAATCATATTTTGCTTCGAGGAAACTCTGATCTCTGTCGCTGTTGAACTACTTACAGTAGACTCTGCTCTGGTGCTAGAAGCCGTCAAAGCAGTAGTCTTGCAACGTTGCAAAAATCGTCGTGTTTGTCAGAAACTGCTTGTAGGTACATCTCTAAGCGTGTAGCTAAATAGATCATGTGCACTTTTTTGTAGAAATAAACAATTATGTAGTATTAGATACCTATGTAGGTACCTACATAAAGTACTAAGTTCCGGCCCTCTGTGTGGGAATATTTATCGTTATTATTTTCATATTAAACAACAAGGGGGTCGGTATTTATAATAATGTTAGTTCATATCTTCTTAATCAGGATTCAGGTACCTCCAACTTTGATAACAAAATAATAATCATAGGCTTAGATAGTACTGCATGAAATGATTTTACATTTATACCTATCGTAATAGACTTATGTAGAAATAGCCAGATACATAAAATAAGTAAACCTACCTACCTACTAGGTAGGTACCTACTACTACTTGCATGTACTTTTTACCCACTTACTTATGTATATTTATTTAACATGTTTTTTATTTGAAATAATCATATTGGACAGTAACTAGAATTATACTAGTTCATACTATCATTTTTGCAGGTGGCTTTGAATATATTATAAATTACTTTTACGGCAGGTGGTAAACAAGTAGATAGGTACCAAATATTGAAAAAAGTCCTTCCTAAAACTTGAACAGCTAGGTACAAAGTAGAATCATAACAGAAAGAAATCAATGAAACATATTTTGTAAACATTGGTCGAATGCGATCGCTAATCACTATGCGTACCTACTTACCATTAGACTTTCCACGTCACGTCGTCCGTCAACTCCGTCAGCTTAATAATAATGTAAGACGCAGAAGATCACGGTACCTACCCGACTTTTGGCTTTGTGGACAATTCCGTTGTACTTGATTGCATACTTTTTAATGTTATATGGTATTATGCTTGCGTTTGACCGCCACATAACCACAAAGACATAACCTTGACATGACTTTATTTAATAATACCCGTAAAGTCTATATAATTGTTATACATATCCACAAGTACCTATTTTGAATTTTTAATCGATGTTGTTTTCAATGTCATAACCTCGTATCGCAATATCGACTCGACCACGGCAGCTGTCCCGTCCCACGCCGCCCACGCGTCCCACCCCTATTCTATCCCTGACTGACTAGATTACAGATTCAGTTTGAATTTGACATTTAGTTTTTTTTTGACACAGGAGCATAGACAGGACAGGGCTACATGGAACGCTGGTACTAAGCCCGTAAGCCGTTACTCATTATTAGACTTTGCTAATTGTTGCTAATAGACCACATTTGCGAAAACAAACTCTGCTGCACTGTACATTTCTAAAGTGTGAATGAAGTTATTCAATGTGCAATCTGATTTAAGGGTTTGCCTCATTAAGTCCTGATATCTCAAAATTGGTCAAATTGATGAGTACAATGACGTCAATGACCTCCTTTCGCCTAAGTTCCGGCGCGCCGTTCCGTGTATACTTCCACTGTTTAATGACTTGGCTTGATTTTCTTTTGTTATTTTCTATATTTTCTTAGTGCACATTGAAACTGCTAATACAATAGGTATCATTAATACTAAACTTAGTATTTTTTTCATATTTCTCAAAATTGTGTTTGTAAGTACAGTACACCGTTGTGTCCTTGTCAACAAGTACAAAGTCAGAAGTGATAATTTTGTAAAGAAGTGGAATTCGTGCGGTTTGTATGTACTGCTTTGTGTATGTGTTGTTTAGTGTATCGGGCACCGGTTGCACTCGTTTGGCGTGATAGTTGTTTATCGCAGCAAACTCTATATAAGGAGGACGGCAACCGGCGGCGGCGGTATTCGTGTCGCGGACGCTACCAGTGTGTCGCTCCGTCTTACAGCAGCGAGTGTGATTAATCAAAATGGCTTCAAGGGACCCCGCAACTGACCAACTCGTCAACTACAGAAAAGGCTTAAAAGTAAGCATCTTTTCCATAACCTCTAATTTCACATCTAAACTTTTTAGTTGATCTTTTAAATGTTGTTTTTCTGTTGTGTTTTTACACCTATCTAATTATATTTATTGAGTGAGTGTTACTTACTCACTATCTCTAATGGCTGTTAAATGGGTTTCGTAATACATAGTAATACAACTTGATAGGTACCTATATTGTTTTGAATGTGAGATACATAGTTTGAACTTTCCTGTTGGCATGCATTATCTTGTGCTGTATCGGTAGGTATGAGATAGCAGAATATAATGCTGTATAGCAATTTTCCATTATTCATGCTACTTTTATCTACCTAGATGGTAATAACTACTTACCTATTAAGTACTGGATTGAACTTTGTCCCGCTTATGATTACAATGATAAGTGAAAAATGTGATGTAAACAATCTTGTACGTACTTGCCTATTGTATTTAAATGGTTATGATAATTATATAGGTGTTTATTAGATGGCTGGCTTCGACATTTAAATGACATTTTCTTTAATTAATTTTTGAATTCTATTTATATATAAGCGAAAGACTGTCTGACTGATGAAATCTTGAAAACTTCTTGACTTATACAGCTGAAATTTGGCAGGTAGATTCCTTATGATGTCTAAAGACCCGCTAATAATAAGGATTTTGCGAAAGCCAAATTAAGGGGTCAAAAAAGGGTTGAATGTTTATATGACAGTCACATGTATGGAGTTGCAGGCAACAGCTAGTGTTATACAGGGTTACGCAGAAAGGGTGTACTAAGCCGAAAGGAGTTCATAGTACCCATACTCATAAACAACTTTAAATATGTAAACAAGTCTGAAATCGGGAAAATAATATCAGTTGTTCCATACATTTTGTTGATTTTCAATGACCGTTTTCAATTCTGATATTTTATTGCGATTTGAGAGTTGCTCCCATAGGGTCAGACCACGGTGATAGGTGTGACATTTCAACTCTAATAAAGACTTTATAATTTCTTAATAAAGATGTCCAACAACATAGTTAAGTCAAACATAAATGTAAATCTTAATGTTGTTTACGTACCCTTAAAACATGGAGGCTCTATAAGTTATAACAAAAACAATTGTAACTGGCTGTTCCCCTGACTTCTAATATTCTAAGTATTGCAACCTTTGTCCAATGTCTCTATATTTTAGCAAAATATATAAGTAATTTTATAAAATGCTATACTTGATAAATTAAAATAAATAATAGATTATGAAAGCCAAAAGTTTTGGCTTAGTACACCCTTTCCGCGTAACCCAGTTTACCAAACCTACCACATCACATGCATTCTAATAGCTACCCGTATAATATGATTCACCTTGAACATTGCTTTGCGAATGGCCTCACTTAATTCAGATTCCACATTTATATAATGCTCATTTTTTGTTAATTATTTTTCGTTTTTCCCAGTTTTTGTTCGTCTAATTTTTGCTGTGGATTGTTGGTAATAAAGTGATGAGAATAAAAACTAATTATATTGTTTGAATTTTCCAGGAGTCTCCTGGCTACATCACCACCAAATCTGGATCTCCAGTGGGTGTAAAGACTGCCATTCAGACAGTTGGTAAAAATGGGCCAGCTCTTCTGCAAGATGTCAACTTTTTGGATGAGATGTCCTCCTTTGACAGGGAACGTATCCCTGAGAGAGTCGTACATGCCAAGGGAGCCGGAGCTTTTGGATACTTCGAAGTAACCCACGACATCACCAAGTACACCGCTGCCAAGGTGTTTGAATCCATTGGGAAGAGAACACCCGTTGCAATCCGATTCTCAACTGTGGGCGGAGAAAGCGGCTCTGCTGATACTGTCCGTGACCCCAGAGGATTCGCTGTCAAGTTCTACACTGATGATGGCAACTGGGATCTGGTCGGTAACAACACCCCCATTTTCTTCATCAGAGATCCGACACTATTCCCCAGCTTCATCCACACCCAGAAACGTAATCCTGCAACCCACTTGAAAGATGCTGATATGTTCTGGGACTTTTTGACTCTGAGACAAGAATCAACTCATCAAGTCCTCTACTTGTTCGGTGACAGAGGTATTCCTGATGGTTACAGACACATGAACGGTTATGGCTCTCACACATTCAAACTTGTAAATGCTCAAGGAGTCGCCCACTATGTCAAATTCCATTACAAGACTAACCAAGGCATCAAGAACTTGCCTGTGGAAAGGGCTGCAGAACTTGCGTCATCTGATCCCGACTACTCTATCAGGGATCTGTACAACGCCATCGGCAAAGGCGAATTCCCATCGTGGACCTTCTACATCCAAGTCATGACTATGGCGCAGGCAGAAAGCTGCAAATTCAATCCATTCGACTTGACAAAAATCTGGCCGCACAGTGAATATCCTCTTATTCAAGTAGGCAAAATCGTTTTAGACAGAAACCCAAAGAACTACTTTGCTGAAGTGGAGCAGATCGCATTCAGCCCTGCAAACCTAGTTCCCGGTATCGAGCCGTCTCCCGACAAGATGCTACAAGGGCGTCTATTCTCATACAGCGACACGCACCGCCATCGGCTTGGCGCCAACTACTTGCAGATCCCGGTGAACTGTCCATTCCGCGTGACAGTGGCTAACTACCAGCGCGACGGGCCGCAAACTCTGCAGAACCAGAACGACTGCCCCAACTACTTCCCCAACTCGTTCTCGGGGCCGCAAGAGTGCCCACGCGCTCAGCGACTCCAGCCACGGTACAACGTCAGCGGAGATGTGGATAGGTACGACAGCGGACAGACTGAAGACAATTTTTCGCAGGCTACAATGCTCTATTCGAGGGTGTTCGATGATGAGGCTAAGAAACGCCTCGTTGCCAATATTGTCGGCAACTTGAAGGACGCCGCTGGTTTCTTGCAGGAACGCGCCGTCAAGATGTTTGCCTCCGTTCACCCCGATCTCGGTAACCAGATTGCTGCTGGTCTAGCTCCGTACAAGAAATACCACGCAAACTTGTAAAATGATACCTACTTCTGTAAGGCAGGGTGCTATTTTGTGGTAACTAGTAATAAGTTATGACGTTTTAAGTACATCTGGGGAATCATGGTTAACTTTATTTTACATTCTTTACTAATTTGAAGTTGTAGGGTCCTCGAAATGTATCTTTATTACAATGCGCTTTTGTAATGTATATGCACAATAATATTAAGTATGTTTTAAGTTGTGTGCCATGAGAAACAATTTCTGTTGTACAACCTGGTAGGTACTATTATTCAGTAGTACCTACCTACCTACTTACGATTTTATTTTGCACCCTAGATTTGTGCAGAAAATATTTTCTTAAAGTACTAAAAACTCCCAAGTTGTTACATAAGTTACACAAATTATTTCCATAAATATTGTTAGCCCACATAACAGGAGTCAACTGTTGTATTTTATTCTTTATTTAAATCTTTTACAATGTTTTTTCTTTATACTATTCACTGTTATTACTAAGTGCATTTGAGACTGTACCTTATCAAAATAAATGTATTTATAAAGTACTCATGTCTATTCTATATAATATCGTTATTTCGTCTCAAACAGGGCTTATTGATGTTACTGGGTACATACCAGTAATTCCAAGCTCTAAGCTGTCTTATTTATTTTATCAAACTGATAAATAAGTAATTTTATCACAACCGATTATTTGTAACGCTGATAGCTTTATCTTTGCTGATTTCGTTAACACATGAGTAAAGATCCATAGGTGATTTTACCTATTTTTGATAGAACACCGATTATTATGAAATGAGGCGTTGAACACTGATAAGTCTGATAACATTATAGTATACTCATAATTGTGTTTCAAATTGTAGATATGATACTAGCAAATATCTTGAAAAATTGCCTTGATTGCCTTCATTTTTAGGTCTCTTTGGGCGCACCGCAGGGGGTACACAGGAATTTGACCGCACAGTTGGTGGTATATATAGTGTGTACATGATTACAAGCGCCATCTTTTCCTTAAACTATGCCGCTTTATAGCAAAAAAGGGGTGTTACAAGTTTAACTTGAAACTTGTGTTTTAGTTTGAATTTTATATATGTATTCTAACAATGTGTAATAATGGATGCAAATCTGGCTAATAAACATTTCATTTCATTTTTCATTTCATTAACCTGTGTATCTGTCTGCGGCATCGTAGTTCCCAACGGGTGAACCGATTGTGATTGACTTTTTTTAAATAGGTGACTGATCGAGATTGTTCTTTGCTATAATACCAACGTTTTAAATTTCTGTTTTTATAATATGTCACTAATAATATTACATTACAATACAATGACTTTATTAAAATACCACAAAACAAGAATAACATAAACATTACAATTACAATATTATCTAGGCTTTTAACAGGCGGCCTTATCGCTTAAAGCGATCTCTTCCAGGCAACCGTGCACGGAAAGGAATTATACAATGAAATTGTGGCCTTAACTAAAAAAAAAGAAAGTTAATACCTATGCAAATAACTTCAATCAATAGACTATAAATAAATATAACATACTTATATATTCTATATTCCAAATGCAAAAGTTTGTGTGTAAGTTTGTGTTTGCAGTTGAGCGGGTACTCAACTCCATAGTGACTATACCAATGACGATATGGACTGAACAGATTTGAATGTAGTCACTTATACTTAAGATTAACACACAATTGGTCCCGAAAAAAATAAACAGTGATAGCGGGTGAAATCGCGTGTTCATCATCATCAGATCTGAATGACCCACTGCTGGGTATAGGCATTCCTTTGTTTATGCCACTCTCCTTGGGGCCTTACGGACAACTGCTATTGCGGCACCAAACTAACGTTAAAGCCGCTCAGTTGGAAAATCACGCGACCGCAAACCGTATCCAGGCGCGTTAAGGTTCACGTTAACGCGCCTGGATACGGTCTCTCGCTAGTCGCATCTACTCGCTTCCGATAGTTCTTATGATGTCGTCTGTCCACCTCAACCTCGGTCTTCCCAAGTTTCACCAATCTGTAGGAAGGGTTAGTGTATTATTATTAAAAAGAAAACAGATTACTAGATTGAACCAGAAAGACTGACCTACGAGGACGGACGTCGTGACAAGGTTGCAGACGTAATAAGGGCAACGGACGAACTGACGTACGGCATTACCAAGTGGTACCCTGGACTAGGTTGACGGAGTCCAGGTTGACCGAGAATGTGGACTGACGACATTTGAAAGGCAGCAAAGTGCGACTGGCAAGGGACCGAGCCTCGGTCACCGAGGAGAGTTGTATTACTTATATAATTAAAGAGAAAAGAGAAACCCATTAGTGGGTTAATCAACTCTGATATGAGAAATAGAATGTATGGATGGAGTAGGTATCTAGCAGACACCTTCCTGTCTGTAATATTTTTTAACGCTTTGGCTACGAAGAGAAATATACCTAATCAGATGGTATTAGTATATTATTCAATCCAACGAGGATTGAATAATATAGGCTTGCCTTTGATCGCCACTTCGCCTAATGTGAAGCGATTATGCGAAATGGAGCACACTTGCCTAGAAGAAACCGATTCACTTGCGACTTGAAGACACCCAGGTTGTAAGTATCGGGGAACACCCATTCAAGCAGCACAATTAATAGCGCCTTATTTTATCTACAAAGCTGAGAAAATATTCATTCAGGCGCTTCATCATAATCAGCCTTTTAACAGTCCACTGCTGGAAGTTTAGCCTACCCCCGAAACGGTGATTGGGCCATATCCACCACGCTGGCCCAGTTGCGGGTTGGTGGATTCACATACGCCATTGAATTTCTCCGTACGTATGCAGGTTTCCTCATGATGTTTTTCATTCACCGAAAAGCCAGTGGTATGAAAATTCGTACATAAACTCCAAAGAGCTCATTGGTACGGGCCCGGGGTTTGAACCCACGACCTCGCTTTCAAGTCTAGCGGTCTCCCAAATAAGCTTCCACGGCTTTTCGCGGCATTCAGGCGCTTAGTTCAAGTTCAACATAATCTTCGGCGGGTGGTCAGAATGTCAACCTAATTTTAGAGACGAATACCTCATTGCATGCACCTAGAAAAAAAAAACATTTCAAAATGACTGAATGTGTCAATTGGTGTCAATGACGACATGAAGTAATTACAACATTTTTTAAAGAATTTTAGATAAGTTAGGTATATTAGTTTTTAGCTATATAATTTTATTTTTGTATAAAAACAAATTATTGCATGAACGGCTTAACTATTTAAATATATTCTGTGATAGTCTAAGCTAGGCAGTTAGATGATCCATAAAATCTCACCATCGACTATAACAGCATGTTATTTCTGCACTCTGAATAATAATTATTAGTTTTTTTTTAATAGCTATCTGATTTCTATGATACGCTTTTTGTTTATAACTGATCACTGAAAAATAGACAGTTTGTCGGCCTGAAGAATGTGGAAACGATGCCAGCCGATTTCCGGAGACAGTGACGACTCCACAGGCACTGACTGCATCGCCAAATATCATGCCAAGAACAACGTCCATAGTGATCAAGGGAGTGGGGACAGAAGATACCAGGGCAAATGCCCCCGCTGCCATGCCTTAGCTGAAGGTATCTTCGCAGAGAACTCAAACGAAAGCCTCTTAAATATAATTAGCGCTCTCAGTGACAAATTCGATGTCGTCAACAAAATACAACTTCCGAGGTTAAATTGGGACCTGGCCCACATAAAACATGTGTCAGATAAAATTGCAAAACAAAATGTAGACATTCTTCAAAAACTGTCGGATGCAGAGAAAAGTTCCATCCATGATAAAAGGACTGCTCCTGTTCACAGCTACCGCAAGAGAAATTTAAATTTGACGGCGCTGGGTGAGTCGAACAAGGATTTAAATGACTGATATGGATTCTTTTCAAATATTAATTTGTTAGCTTATTACAACTTTTTTAATTTTTTATCATAAATAGGCTTGCGCTTGGCCGCCAACTCGCCTGATGTTATGCGATGATGCAGTCTACGTGGAGCACGCTTGCCTAGAAGAAACCGATTCACTCTCGACTTGAAGACACCCAGATTGTAACACCCACGTCGATCTGGATTGTATCCATCCTTCGTTTAAAAAAATGAAAACTTTATGCCTTCCGCTACTATCTACCTACTAAAATTTGTTAATTTCAGCTGTTTGTTTTCCGAATAGTGTAAAATAAAATAGATACAGATGTAAATAGTCGTAGCTACACATTTATCTAAACCTACACTAACTACTACTACCCTATCCCTACCTACACTACTAACCTATCTGAAATAGCATGTCTGGCCTGTTTTAAGTTGGATACATGCTCCAACAGGCACGCTGTGTAATTTAGTTAGATCTTTGTCGTCTTGGCAGTACCACGAATACCAATCGTACGTGACTCGAAAATGCCAAATTGAGCCATATTATATTAATAATCTGATTGGCTGTAGCCAAGCTACAGCTAGATACTATTAAGCTGGATAGTAAATACCACAGAATAGAGAAGTAAATAAAATATTCGGGACATTTTTTGCACACACGGTCATCTGACCCAAAACTAAGCAAAGCTTGTGATATGGCTGATATACATACATATATAGTTTTAAATATATACTTAAATAGATATTAACAACCAGATATAGAACAAACACAAATGTTCATCACATAAATGTTTGTCCTAGGTGGGAATCGAACCCACGCCCCCAAGGTCAGGAGGTAGGTTCACTACCAACTGGACCAACGGGCTATCTAAAATAGAACGGAAATGAGAAGGAAAATCTGTCGCTAGGCATTATGACATAACCTAATATACTAACACATGCTTTCTCCCAAAGCGTGTGTTAGTATAGTATTTTTATGGCGCGCCTGAAACGTGACGTCATAACTCATTATAGTGCGCTCTCTGTCTAGCATGAAATTGAAATACTTAAAACTTATATATTTTTGAACTAATTTTAATTTTGTTTACGTTAATGGGCTTACGATCAGCATTTTTATGAGGCAACAAAAAAAATTGTCATCATGCCTATACTTTGGCTATGTCCGATGAGTTTCATTCAGGCATTTTGAAAACACATATCTACGGAACTCTACCATAAGTGCGTTTCGAAACGCTGCTCTATTGAAACTAATGTGATTCTTTGATTCTTCCACTATTGAAACTTTGATTCTACTTTTATTATGGGAACTGCTAGTCTGTGAAATTCGCTGCCTGAATGGGTGTTCCCCGATGGTTACAATCTGGGTGTCTTCAAATTACGAGTGAATCGGTTCCTTTTAGGCAACCGTGCTCCAACGTGGACCGCATCATCGCTTAACATCAGGCGTGATGGTGGCCAAACGCAAGCCTATTATTTATAAAAAAAAAAAATATGTAGATGGGGAACCAATAATAATATAACACAGTGAAACAAATAAGATAATTCATTCAGCGTGGACCGAGTATAAATATATTTTGAAAAATATACCACCATCTTCAATTTACAGGAAGATGGACATTTGCCGCCAAACGTATGAGACAAAGCATGTTATTGGAAACAGTTGAGCACACACCTATAGTATCTACAGAGAAGACTATCAGGTATCGAGTCCGAAGAAGGTCTTACACACATTTTTTGAGCAGAATAATCAATCTTCTTAATAGAAAATTGGTCAGGACAAAGACGTCTTCTAAGCAAAGACATTGATGAAAATACATGAAATATGCAACATTGTTCTGGTTGATGAAATACAGAAGTGTGTTTCATTGTCTCGTTCATTTGTTTTTCTTTTCATAATTAGTTTTTAAGGTTCCGTACCTAAAGGGTAAAAACGGAACCCTTTTACTAAGCCTACATTGACTGTTTGTCCGGCTGTATGTCTGTCAGTCCTAACTTAAAAAGGTGTATCTTTCGAACCGTAATAGATAGCCAATTGAATTTTTCACAGAATATGTAACCGCGGATTAACTGAGAAATAATAAAAAAGTCAAAAAGTAAAAGGGGAGGGGTGTCCCATACAACAAGCGTATTTTTTTTACGTAAGTTTCTATGTATAAGTTCTGATGTAAAAATGGTAATACGTACAAGCGAGCGTCAAGCTTGGCATGATTATAGTACACACTCTAAAGTATAACAACAAATAATAAATAATGGCCAAGTGCGAGTCGGTGATTTCGTCCAATTCATTCAGTCGATTCATTACCAAGTTATAACTGCTAATTTCGTTATTGAATTTTGTGGTGGTTTGGAACTTATTCTGCTATTTGAGGCGGAGAGGAATCCAACAAATCATCAAAATCGATATAGCCATTTTTGAGTTATAAATGGTGTAACATACGCGAGCACTACGTAGTTGCCAAGAACGTTGTTGCGACGCACACTGTAGCGATAAACTTTTTGAATGGTTTACACGACTTATATACTTATACTAGGGACCCGCCCGCCCGGCTTCGCACGGGTGTAATTTACGTGCGAAGCCCGGGCGGGTCATTAGTTATATATATAAACCTTCCGTGAAAATGTATCTAACTGATGGTGAGAACCGCATCAAAATCCGTTGCGTGGTTTAGGAGGAGTTAGCGGCCATACAGACAGACAGACAGGCGCGGAAAGCGACTTTAATTTATACTATATAGAGATAGAGATGTAGAGATATAGAGAAGAGATACAGATATTCTTGAAAGAGTGCAGATCAGCAGAAGTAAGGAAGGTATGGATGCAGTAAGACAAGACAGGTAAAATAACGAGAAACCCTTATGAAAAGGGCGTGTGAGATACGGGCAGGGTCCACAAGAATTTAATTTAAGCCGCGAAAAGAGCGCTTTAAGGAAAGCCGCGGTCCGAGTGACGTAACTACAATGATTACGGTAGAGACGCTTGCGCAGCGCAGTCGCAGGTGAGTTACCTCGGCTGGCCATCACTAAGTTCATATTTGCTTGTTGCTTTTTGGTCTAATATAAGTTGAGGGGCCTAGGCGTATGTTTTCATTTCGTTTGTGCTTTCAAGGCGAATACACGTGCGCTCATGCTGAACAGGTTTTAAAGTTTTAAATGTTTTAAGCTGAACAATCGATGCGCTATGTCAGTTAGTAAAGTTGTGGTCGTGTTGCTTATGGTGGGTTGTGTGGTCGGTGAAAAGCAGCCGGCGGTGAAAACCCCTCTAGGCGAAATTACCGGGTATTATATGAAAACTCGAGGTGGTAGAGATGTTGCGGCATTCACGGGCATACCCTACGCAGTTCCACCTCTTGGGGACTTAAGGTTTAGGGTAAGTAGCATACAAGCAAGCAATACAACTTCTCATACTAATTCATTAAATACAAAATGTTGCACGCACTGAAGTCAAATTATAATAGCATTTAAAAAAACGGAGCCTTCTCTGAAGTCGGTATTTTTTTATACCATTGTTAATGTAAAACTAATAATACATAATCTTTATTAGTTTGTTAATCTTGTTATGCGATATCTTACTTTTGGCTAACAACCAAAGGTACCCTAGGTACCTAAACTACAACTATATACCGATATGTTTATGTGAATACCGGAATTTGGTAAAATAATTATATTATCTATATATTTTTTATTTATGGTTAAATAATTATATTATCTAGATTTGTGTTATATTTGTATTTTCGATGTATCATTTATTTTTATATGTTTTTTCTAATTTGTATACTAATTAAATTTAATTTTACATATTTATTTAAGACATCATATTTATTTTCTAAATACTGGGAGAAGCCACTGGCTTCCGAAACATAGTTTTTTACTAGTTCGGAGCCAGTGGATTCAATGGTTTTGTTTGTATTTTCCTTGTGCCAAACAAAGATTATGGTTATGATTAATGTTACCATAAGAACCTCCCTTAAGTCTATGCATCTGCTATGGTAACTGTCCATATTTCATGAACTATAGATTATAGTAGGTACATAATTATTAAAAAAAAACAATAAATATATAGTATGATATTAGTACGTAGGTCTAAAAGTAAACTGGAATAATAAGAGTACGCAATGACGAAATTGTCTTTTCAACAAACCAGATTTGTAATTATTTTAGTAATACAAAAACCGACAAAAAAGACATGGCAGCCTGTTTGGTTAATAAGTAGTTTTTTTAAGACCTGACCTTCTGAACACTTTGTCTCCTGTTTGTTTTAAATTTAAATTTATTTACCCAAAATTAATGACATTAGGTACTGCGTATTTAATCTACCACGATCAGTAACCCTTGTTAGTTTCATTATAAGAGTTATTCTGGTTCTAAAAATAAAAATCGTGTATAAATTTTATTTAATGTGATGGAAGCGAGCACTTTATGGTAGAATGTCGCAGGCGAAGACAGACCGCAGACGGCAACGGCAGACGGCGATGGCATGAGCCGCGGCTAGATGGGCTAACAGTCGTGACGGATTTGGTTGACGGACCGCCGTCCAACCAACGGGAGAGAAAGCGTGAGAATAACACATTTCCCTCTCTTTCTCTCCCGTTGGTTGGACGGTGTTTGAGGTCAACCAAATCCACGCGTCTGTTAGCACTATTACAGTATTAATTTGTAAGAGATCGATTCCGAAAAACGACTGCCACTGCCACTATAGGACTGCAACTGCCGCGTGGCAGCTGAATTCGTATGTCGGATTTGGTCTCATACAAATTACCTACTGTAAAGTAATGCAGTCTGCCGCCGCGTCACATGCTGTCGCCGTCTACCGTTGCCGTCTGCGGTCTGCCCTTGCATGCGGAATTCCACTTTTAGAATCATTGTTCCCGACATATGTTTGATCACATAAGTACTACATAATCAAGTTTTTGTACTTCATTATAGTTCGATACATAATGTCACACTATCCATCGCTTCCTATTCACGCTTTACTTTGTAATCGCTGGTTTCTTGCCAACTTTCTCAGACATGTTATGCGTACAGGCGCCGGTACCAATAGGTCCATGGGAGAGCACCTTGGATGCTACGAAACAACCCCCTGTATGTGTCCAAAGAAACCCTTATATTCGCCAAGAAGGGATTGTGGGACAGGAAGATTGTTTGTACTTGAATATTTATTCACCAGTCACTGAAAATGTAAGTATTTTGTGATTTTGTCTTTGACAACAGTTTGACTGTATACAGGGCTATTTTTAATGTAGGTACCAAGCACCTCTCAAGTAGCTTAACTACGCCTTAAACAATAACTTTTTTAATGACTCACCTTAAACTATTCAAAGCTTATACCACGGCTGCCAGAAACTGATATACATACATTTATCAAGGACAAGTTCGGTCGTGTATGGAGTACTGCTCTCACCATTGGGATGGATCAGCTAAGTACCAGCTTGAGGCATTGGAATCTACAGAGAAACGGGCCAAGAAGCTCATCAGCAATGAATGCTTAGTTCGGACTAAGCTTCTTAGTCTTGAGCATCGTCGTAAAGTTGCTAATCTATCGGTTTTTTATCGGATACATTTCGGAGAGTGTGCATCGGATTTGCACGATTTATAGAAAAATGGGCAGGGTAACCCTGCCCATTTTTTTATCGGACTGCCAGAGCGGGCACGAAAAATCGTCACCACTTTATGGTTGATATTCCGAAAACCGTACGAAGCGCTTTGATTCCACATTTATTATGCAAACTGTTAGTCTGTGGAATGCGCTGCCTGAATGGGTGTTCCCCGATGGTTACAATCTGGGTGTCTTCAAATCACGAGTAAATCGGTTTCTTCTAGGCAAGCGTGCTCCAACGTAGACCGCATAATCGCTTCACTTCAGGCGTGATGGTGGTCAAACGCAAGCCTTTATGTAAAAAAATATAATATATATTTTTTTAATACGTATTAGATATACATATATCATTTTCTATCATATCTATAATATAAATATAAATCCCTATTTACCTTGGTCGCGCCATAACTTGAGAACGTCGTTACCGATTTCATAATTTTTTTAAAGTTTTCTAATACTTTGTAGAAGGTTCTTACTGAAACAAAAATTAAGAAAATTGCGCGTAAAATGGAAATTTCAAATTTTAATCACATCAATTTGTTTGCCCTAGGTGGGAATCGAACCCACGCCTCCAAGCGCAGAAGCTACCAACTGGGCCACCGGGGTTGTGTGTCGGCCCCTATATATTTACGGCGCGATCGCTGCGCTCAACGGCCACATCTATTTCTTACTCAGATTTTCAACATTTTCGAAGCTAAAAGGTCACTGAGTGAGAATTTTATGAAATCGATTGGTTATGATTGGACCTTTAGAATAACATTGAAAATATAACATAAAGCAATTTTCTTGTTAATATTTTATAGGACGACGGAGGAGAAAGAAAAATACTTTTTTTAATATTATTATTAAATAGTTTATATCCTCCGTCATCGTATAAAATATTAACACGAACATTGCTTTAAACGATTTGCACTGTGTGCAATCGTATTTTCTGTGAACTTTTAAGCTTCAAAAACGCGATTGCATAAAAAAAATGCGCTTGTGAGATATTGTAGAGACAACGTAAAGGTTTTTCCATTCCATTTCCATTTAAAGCATTTATATAACACGTGGAATAAAAAAACCGAAATAAGTCATGGAACTAATCTTGTTAGGTGCCTATGATGTAAGGAAGATCCCTGTGAGAAGTTTTTGGTACATTAAAAATAACCCTGTATAATTATGTGACGTAAGGGTAGAGTTCTGTGCTCTGTAGTTCCAACGCAATGTTTTACGCCAATCCATTCACTCGACTCCAATTTTAGGAAGTATTGGACCAGAAGCCTCTACCAGTTATGTTGTTCATCCACGGAGGTGGGTGGATGTGTGGTGACTCCACCACAGGCATGTATGGCCCGGAATTCCTCTTGGACAGAGACGTGATCCTTGTTACTACCAACTATAGGCTGGGTTTGTATTGAAACTTTATACCAAATTTTTTAAACCGTCCCGGATGGTCCCTGAAATTGTAATATGGAGCTCTACGCCTCTACGTTCTAGAATCTTCTATAGCCAAATTCCTATGACAACAAAACAAATAACAATCGTGATTTGGACTCGAACATTGGAAATTCTGCGATACCTTCATGAAATAGCGCATTAGAATGAAGGTTCCATTTTAATGCGCTACACGATTCAGGTCTCAGATTTTCAACATACTAATAAAAAAATCCATAATGAGGAGATCCGTAGACGAACGAAAGTCACCGACATAGCCCACTGGATTAGCAAGTTGAAGTGGCAGTGGGCAGGACACATATCACGCAGAACAGATGGCCGATGGGGCCGAAAGGTTCTGGAATGGAGACCACGGACCGATAAGCGCAGCGTAGGACGTCCACCCACAAGATGGACAGACGACCTAAAAGAGACCGCAGGGAAACGCTGGATGCAGGCCGCTTCCAACCGGCCCTTTTGGAGATCGATGGGGGAGGCCTATGTCCAGCAGTGGACGTCCTATGGCTGAAATGATGATGATGATGAATAAAAAATTTAATTGATTCGACATTTAGAAGTAGGTTAAAATCGTCTTCAAAGATTTGAATACATAGTTAAAAGTGAAGCTATTATAAGAGTATTGAAAAGCTCACATCCTAAGTTACGGTGACGTCTGTAGGAGTAATCAGGAGTCAGAGTAGCTAATCCAGAGAATCACCCGTTTGCGGTGTTATTATTAAAGTCGGTGGTGAAATTGATGCTCGTTTAATTATTAGTCAGATAAACAATGTTAAATTTATCATTTAATTTTTATCTTACAAGAAGCATGTTGTTTTTAAACCTAACAAATTAACCTACACAAGACATTTTAACTATAGTAAGTGCTTACTATATGTATAAAAAGGCATGCACGTAGGTAAATATGACTGCGATTTGGGATGATAAAGATCTTTTCATGACTTTTAGGTCCGCTTGGTTTTCTGTCGACAATGAATAAGCACTGCCCTGGGAACAATGGCTTGAAGGACCAACAAGAGGCCCTCAGATTCATCCAGAAGGTTATAGAAGGATTCGGCGGAGATAAAAACTCTGTCACTATATTTGGCGAAAGTGCTGGAGGTGCCAGCGCTCACTTCCACATGTTGTCAAAGACTAGTGCTGGTATGTCTTTTAGTAGGCTATATTTGTCGTTACAGGGTGTAAGGGGAACACTCTCGAAGCCAAAAGAAGGTAATTGTACTCATCATTATGAACCACTTTTAGTATGGGACCAACCCTGAAATCGCAAAAAAAAATATATCTGCTGTTCCATACATTTTGCCGAGTGTCAATGACCGTTTTCTATAGAACAGCTGATATTTTTTTGCGATTTCAGGGCTGGTCCCATAGTGAAAGTGGTTCATAATGATGAGTACAATTACCTTCTTTTGGTTTCGAGAGTGTTCCCCTTACACCCCGTGTAGTCAAGTATTGGCTGCTCCATCGCGAGCAAGTTGTACTGTACATTTCATTTGTCTTTTATCATCAACATCATAATTACAGACTATCACGTGGAAACATGATAGGCTTAAATGATGATGATGAGTGGGAACTACTGGGACACAGGCCTTCTGTCAGAGAGAGAGAGAGAGGATGAGCCGTAATCCACCATGCTGGTCTACTGCATGTTGGATGTCATTATGTCTTTGAACATTTGAGACATGCCGGTTTGCTCGTGATGTTTTCCTGCACCGTTGTTGAGCGATGGCATTGAAACTGCACATAATTTATTTAGGTACTAAATAAGTCATTAGTGTAGGGCCGAGGATCGAATCGGGTGCCGTCAGATTGTAAAGCACACATGCTATCGCTCGGCCACCATCGCTCATTGCCTTTTATGTATACTGCGATCTAGCTCTTAGTGTGTGCCACAGACTTGGTAAGGCTACTACGATGTGTGCATACACTAAAACATCTATGTATTTATATTAGCTGCGCTCCGTGATTTCAACGGCGTAGAACACTTAAGGGAACATACATTTCTTCGGGACACGTATAAATAGTTTTTAAGCCCCCGATAGAAGAGCTGATAATATTCAAACGGCTAACTGAACAGGTTTTATTGAATCATAGCTAAGAACACTCTCGATCAAAGATAATATTATAACCACCACTGCTCTCGATCAAGTCACCTTTCAAACAAAAAAACTAAATCAAAATTGGTTCAGCCGTTTGGTAGCTACGGTGCCACATACAGACACTTATACACAGACACCCGTTAAACTTATAGCACCCCTCTTTTTGCGTCGAGGGTTAAAAAAACGGCCCATAACATAATTATGTCAATGAAAAAAAATACGTGGAACCGTTGCCGTGATGCTGCGTGGAAGATGAACAAACAAACCAAAAAAAAAAACTATTTATCTATACTAATATTATAACGAGGAAAGATTTGATTGTTTGTTTGTTTGTTTGCATTGAATAGGCTCCGAAATTACTGAACCGATTTGAAAAATTCTTTCACTGACGGGAAGCTACACTATCCCCGGGTGACATAGGCTATAATCTATACCCGTGCAAAGCTGGAGCGGACCGCTAGTTTATGATATTATTATGATTTTACTCGTTGATTTTTATATTTTGTTTGATGCTGCATTCACATGTAACGCTAGTAACTGTAAGTTAGTTATATAGGTAAGGATGAATATAGAATTTGTTTTGAGCATGATCAAATAAAAGTCATCATATTTCAGGTCTATTCCACAAAGCTATATCCGAATCGGGTACAGCCGTAGTGCCGTGGGCTGAAGCATCTCCCGGTGAGGCTCTAAGGAACGCCTTCCGCCTGGCCAAGTTCTTGGACTGTCCCCAAGCACCCTCAGAGAAGATGATTGCCTGTCTCAGGACCAAGGACAGTTATGAGATCATCGACACAGAGTTCCGATTTTACGTAAGTGCTGAATGAGGAAGAAACTAAGATTTAAATATTTGTGGAGACTTCGGCAAAGCTGCTTTCACAATTCTTGACAGGAAGATCACTAACAAACCTATTGAAGTTGCAACAACATGACCTTCTCCTGCTAGTAGGCCTTAAACCGGTCATTGCAATTTGAATAGTCACTTGTATAATTTAGGAGCCACGGATAGTCCACTCTGCCGTGGCTGCAGGAGAGAGAACCAAACTGTAGGGCATGTGCCTATGTTGCTGTGTTGCTGTGGCATTGTGAAGCCACAGTAGAAACGCTACCGGGTAGCATGGGGCACCATTACCTTTTTCATCCAGGTCACTACAACAGCTAGAATGCTTTTTATCATCATTATGCACACTTCCATCTACACCACAGGAGGAACTGTGCCAGCGCCCTAGAGCCTCACTCCAATATTTCAAGGAGTTGGGTTGGCTCGGGTAGGTGCTGGTAGGGGGAAATGCACAATACACCCCAAGCGGGACGTAAGTGCAGGACTTATCGCCCCCATCTCAAATAAGAATATGTTACTTCAGCACTAAAGTCTGGTGTAGACATCTATATAATATATACAGGGTGTTTGTTAGAGGGTTAGACAAACTGAATTGGTGTGTTCGGGGCCTACATGGAAAATACGTGTCCAAAAAAAATACATAGACACCCGACTATTTTTTGTGATTTTCTCGATTTTTCCAAGTTATATTTTCTAAATGGGTCCCCGAACATTCAGTTTGTATTATCCTCTACCAAACAGCCTGTTAAGTAAATATTCCGATTAGCACAACTGACGGAATCTTATGAATATGGAATAAATCTTTCATGGTTTTTGTACATATTTTTATTGTCTATCGGGGTTTACCGTAACATGCCATTGCCATTGAAGCACATCACGTCATAACATCAAAACGTCTAGCAAGAGGTACCCATTTTTTACCAAAAGCCTGTTGCACCGATGCGCAGTAAATTGATATGCGAGTATTGCACTAGTACTGAGCATCGCCTGCAACTGGTATTAAGCAACTTCCACTGGCACTGACACTAAGCAAAAAGTGTTGTATCTCGTTGCAAACGATGTGCAGTCAACTGGCGCGAGTAATACTTGCGCAAGTACTTCTTCATCTTTCGAGCCTACTAATATCAATGCACGATAAGTGCCGGTAAACGTGAAATAATTCTTATAAATTTTTTGCAGGATTGGGACTATGAGCCGATGACGCCGTTTAAAGCGGTCGTGGAGGCCGACCACCCAGGCGCCTTCCTCACCAGGAGTCCGCGCAGTACGCCCGAGGTGCCCGCGGTGCCTTGGATCAACGGGGTTAACAAGGACGAGGGCTGCTTGAAGTCTATTTGTGAGTATACCTCATCTGGCAAGCGACGAGCTCGTCACATCATAAAATGACTTCAAAAATTACTATTGTTATTAATTGACCTTCTATCTGTCCCCTTTCTCGCAAAACAGATTACTATGAAATTTGATAAGGAAATAGTGCGAACATTATTATCACTGAAAAGTGCGTAAAATCGGAAATATTTGTAGGTATTTTTAAATTCTAGCACAATCGTGGGACGTAGCTAGTCATGTATTTTTACTATCTATACTAATATTATAAAGATGTTTGTAAGTACGAAACTTTCTATGTTTGTAGAACTACTGACTCGAAACTGATAATTCTTTCATTGATAGAAAGCCACACTATCCTTAAGGTTTTGTTCATAATACGACCAAAACGCGGACCAAAACGAGCTAAAAATAAATACAAAAGTAACTCTCTCCCTCTGTTTGTTTGTTACTTTTTCACGGTTAGTTGGCTGAACCGATATTGATGAATATTATCAAGGAAGCAGGTCGCGTGTGAAGCCTAGAAGGTGCATCTCATAACATATTAGTATTCTAGTTCTAGTTATTAACATATAAGTAATACCTAGACATCATCTCTGATTTTCCTTCCTGATCAGGGATAACGGCGAATGCGACGAGATACCAAGAATTTACCTCAGGCTTCGACGCTATTGCACCAGTAACGTTTTACTACGACAATTCTCCTTACGCGGACACAATCACAAAAAGTATTCGAGAACACTATTTCAAGGAAGACAATTTGGGAGCTATGACAAGGCAAATCTTAGAAGTAAGTATACGTCTTGTACCATCATTTATACTTTTTCGGAGACCTTGGGTAGCCCTAACATACTAACATCCTGCACTAACCTTCATTTTATCATTTAAACACCATCTCTTTTTGTCATCGTCCTTTCTGTGCCCTTAGTCCCAGATTTGATAGTTTACGAAAACTTTTTTCGTTTTCGTCTTGTTCCATACATTTCTGGGCTAAAAGGTATTCGAAAACTTTTTTCGTATTAGAGTGAAGCAATCTAAAGTCAAAGTCAAAGTCAAATAATTTATTGCACATTATGCTAAATAGGTGAAAACTTATATAAACATAATGACCCAATTAGGGTATGGCAATTTATATATATACCGCCCATAACTGCCAAATTTAGTTTCTCCACGTTTCCGATAGAGGCGCTTTACTTAAATGTATGGAACAATACGTAAACGAAAAAAGTTTTCGTAAACTATCAAATCTGGGACTAAGGGCACTGGCAATACGTCTTTTCTCTATCCGCCGTCATCTTTGCTTTTACTAGGCTAGCGTGCTCCATTCTAGTCCGTGCCTTTGTAGTCAATTAGGCATGGTGCGAACAAACTCCATCATGAATAAAATTATTTTTTTGCATTCACTCCTTTCTCAGACATATCTTCTTTATCACTCTATCCACATCTTCGATTGCCCCCTGTCGTGGTGACCGCATACCGTCATTTCTGGGGCACTCTTTGTTACTTTACTATTCTGACTATCCTCACTTCTGCGTACCCAGACTCTTACGAGGACTTGGTGTCGCAAAGATAATACACACCCATAATCGATGTTTTATAAAGATTCAAACCGAACAGGATTTATATTATAACTCTAGATTCAAAAAAATCTTATTTAATAACTTTTATTTACTAATATATTTCACATAATACATAATTTTTATTTATAATTTTTATTTTTATTTATATGTCTAATATTAATTATAATTTGTGTAATAATATGTAGTAAAATTATGTACGTATATAATTTTGTATTGATATATAATTTAGGTTAGATTCATATTTATTGTAATTTGTTGTTATGTATATTATTATCTTGTAAAACTTTGATATTTCTGTTTATTTCTTTTTGTCTTTTATAAGGTGTTTTTGATGCACGCCTACATACTGTTTGTTCCAACCTGGTGGATGACTGGTAGAAAATGTTTAGCATTAAGTCCTCCAATTGTACATGTTTACTTAATTTGTAAGTGTGCAATAAAGTATTAAATAAAAATAATTATTGTCACGACAATTTACTATATAAATTATGATGCATAGGATTTTTTCACAGGGAGCACGGATCCCTGAAGCACAAGCTAAGCTTAGTTTAGGGATCCGAAGCTCATTAGTTGATTAAGCCAAATTTCGAGAAATATACTAACCCATCTATTGTGCATGCATTTATAAATGTGTACCTATATGATATACTCGTGTTTCGTGCAAATAAATTATCTTATCTTATCTTATCTTATCTTATCTTATCTTATCTTATCTTATCTTATCTTATCTTATCTTATCTTATCTTATCTTATCTTATCTTATCTTATCTTATCTTATCTTATCTTATCTTATCTTATCTTATCTTATCTTATCTTATCTTATCTTATCTTATCTTATCTTATCTTATCTTCTGATTAATATCCATAATAAGCTAGCTAGAAAACTAGCTACCTAGCTTTCAACGTTTCCATCACTAGTTTCAAACTTTCCTCATAATCTTGTCCCTTTCGCAAATCACACATTTACATATTTGCTGCATGCATACGTATCCTTTTATTGGTCCAGGGTAATCATACCATTGCGTCTACACATAAAGTCTGTTGTCATACTTTTTCGAAACTAAACTACTTTTGAATCTATCATGCTAAATTTCCATAGTTCATCTTGGCTCAGAATTATCTTCGCACAGTCAAAAATACTTTTATGTGCCATTTTGATAAAGCACATAAGTTTTTATTTAAATCTGACGTACTTATAACTTCTACACATATCCAAAGTGAGTTTGTATGTAATCGTAGAGGTTCAGGGCCATATTAAATTAAAACTGGTTTTATATCATAACAGTCTACACAGTACGTACTACGTAGGTATCTACAACAATCTATTATGTCGTTACAGATGTATTCGGATTCTTATTTCACATATCCACTTTTGGAAGCAACAGAACTGCTCTTTAATTACACGAAAAATGAAGTTTATCTCTACGAGCTGACATATAGAGCTACCAACAGTTTCTCGCAAATATTTGGCGATCCTGAAGGAGACTACGGTAAGATTTTAACAAACTGCTAAATCGGTGGAATTTTGACGGTTTGACAGGGTCAAAAGTAGGCACCTAACTAGTAACTAGGTTTCTAATACCTAAAGACTTCTTGTGCCCTGTTGTTACTAAATCTACGTAGAGACTGGTGCAGTTCAACACGAAAAATAACCATTAGGATTTATCACCTACATATAGGCTATAAATAATTCAAGTTTGGACATCTTGCGTGCGTGAACAGGTGGCTTAACACAATATGTTACAAGCTTTGTATCAACAAGAGGTCCATGCTATCTTACATGGGTTACACCAGTCTCTATGCATTATTTATTGTACAAAAAATATGCCTTGTGTTGCTGACGGTATAGTCATTCAAAAGGAGTTATATCATTAATCTTTGACTTCCGAATTTTCAATGTCATCTTCTTTTTGAAAAAGGTGTACCTACTTATTGGGCACAAATATTTATGAGCAAGATAAGATAATTGTGGGAAGACGCTAATTTGACGTAGTCGTGGCGGTGACGAAAAAAGCACTGAAACTAATTATATTCCTCTACCTCTTATTAATAAACACGTAGCAGCTTAACATTTCTAGTTATTATCTTCTGTGGCCTTGGAAGAGTAAAACCGTGTTTGTTTACAGCTTGGTCTAGTAGGGCTGTATTTATGTAGGTATTCATTTGTTTGGTGAGCGGTAAGTCCCACAACTTCTGCAACCCTCTATCAGTGGGTTTTCTGACACCTGGGCATGATGCACATCATGTCGTATTTGCAGCAATAAAGACAGAACTCCGAACGACGACACTTTTGCCAACCACGAGGCGAAGTTTGCACTTTTAAAATTTTACTTTATCTGACGTGGTATAGATCTTACTATCCACTGCTTTTGTTCTAAGCTATATATAAATTTATAGGTGTTTGCCACGCCGACGAATTGATGCATCTGTTCCCCATACACTTTTTGTCCCAACCATTCTCGAAAGAAGATATAAGAATGAGCGAAACCATCGTAACACTATGGACAAATTTCGCAAAGACTGGGTGAGTAACACTAAAAAACACATATCTACTTTCTTATACCGTTGGTCTGACGCCGTGGAGAGAGAGCAGCCTGAGTGGCATGAGATTCCACAGCGCCAGTTACTGTCGAAGGACAGGACCCTCTTTGGGGTCACCGAGCTAGCTAGTAACTATCTACTTATGATGAAATACTTATAAAATATGTAAGTACTAGACCATCGCATTTCTACCATGGATATTTGTCACTTACGTGCACTAAATGACGTAATTAATTTCAACAAAAAAACTAGTTACTTCACACATTTCAAGCTCGACTAGTTTTGATACTCTAGATTTAACTAATCAATTTCAGATTTTATTATTCAACTTGAGACTTAATTATCCAACTTAAAACTTAATTAATCAACTTCATACCATATTGTGAGATATATATTATACTAGCGGTCCGCCCCGGCTCCACGCGGGTATATTTATATAGCCTATATTATTCAGTGATAACGTAGCATTCAAATGTTAAAGAATTTTTGAAATCGGTCCAGTACTTTTTGAGCCAATTCGTTACAAACAAATCGTTCCTCTTTATAATATTGTATAGATATCTGAATTTTGAATGCTTCAGACTTAGTTATAATAAACTTCAGACTTTTTCAAAGTAATCTGTATTGCCCCACTCTCTGCTAAGTCCTTCCACTTGTTTCTGCAAAGGCCTATACCATTATTTAACTTTACCTACGTATTAATTCTTTATAGACGCGAGTGTAATTTTGTCTGTCTGTTTGTCCCTCTGCATGTATGTTACTTTTTCACGAAAGATCAAGTTATCATGGAAGACGAACGATACTTTTTGTTTTTATACAGGAAAAAAAACGCAAAGTATAGTATTAAAAAAATACTTACAGAAGAGATGACTGATGTATGTAGAGAAGACATTATATGAACTACCCGAATTCCCCTTAGGTACTAGCGAGTTTCGTATTTTTTTGCATTTCTGAGGGGTTAAGTTCCATATGTATGTCCTCATGATGCACACTATCTTCCTGACAAATTTCGTAAAGATTGGCTTAGCCATTTAGTCGTGAAAAGTGAACAAACAGACAGAGGTACACAGACAGTTAGTTTCGGTTTTATAATATTTGTTAGGATTTTCGATGAAAGAACTTGAAACGATATTTTGGTCTGGTTTCAGAGATCCCAACAAACCCGTGAAAATTCCATTCAAGTGGGCGCCAGCTAGCAGCGGTCAAAAAATGGAGTACCTTGACATCAACGTGGAAGCGACAATGAAGCACCACCTAGTCGCGCAGTCCAGGTTCTGGGAGACTTTACCCCTATGGCACAAAGTTAAAAATCATAGATTTACAGACGAGCTTTAAGGATCAGTGAATACAATTACTTTGTTTTCTTCTTAGTTTCTCTGTTTGTAACCGAGTTCAAAAAAGGAGGAGGTTATTAATTCGACTGTATTTGTTTTTGACAGACTTTAAAAAAGAAGGAGTTCTCAATTCGTATTTTTTTATGTTTGTTACCTCAGAACTACGTCATTTATAAATTTGAGTAGCTGCGCCCCACGCTTCCCTCGCGTAGTGATGAAAAATGGTGATGATGATGATGAAAAGTAGTCTATGTCACTCTGCAGCCCCTGAAACCTATGCAAAAAATCAGGTCGATCTGTTGATGTGTGAAAGAGGAACAAATAAACCAACAAACAAACACACCTTCGCATTAATAATATAGTAAAGTAAAGTATTTTTTTAAAGTAAGTTATTAGTCATCATAATCAGCCTTTTAACAGTCCACTGCTGGACTTTTAGCCTATATACCCCCGAAAGGGTGATTGGGCCATATCCACCACGGTGGCCCAGTGCGGGTTGGTGGATTCACATACGCCATTGAATTTCTTCTCCGTATGTATGCAGGTTTCCTCACGATGTTTTCCTTCAAAGAAAAGCCAGTGGTATGAAAATCCGTACATAAGCTCCAATGAGCTCATTGGTACGGGCCCGGGGTTTGAACCCGCGACCTCACGCTTTCAAGTCTAGCAATCTCCCAAATGGGCTACCACGGCTATATGATATGTAGTTGTATTATATTTCTATTAGTGTTATTTGGATTTTTTGTTGTTGTTGGGTTGTGTACGTAACTATTCAACGAAGTCACACTTCTCGAGGGCTCTCATAGGCTTGAATTATAAAAGTGCAATGGATACATTTAAACTGTTTTAAGTATAAAGTTGACTGACTGATGGAAGACTTGGACTCAAACTTGAACAAGAACAAAATGAAAATGGCATCGATTTTGATGTACTCTTAACTAAACTAAACTAAATTTGACAGCTCTAAAATAGTTGCCCTCCTTCTCTCACATATTAAAATGAAAAGAGAGGCAGATAATTTTAGTCCTGTCAGATTGATTTAATTTAGTGAGGGTCATGACAGAATCGACGCCAATGGCTAAAATCGGAAGAATTCGGTTTTCACACGGTATATCGGGGAGATGTGAAGGAAAATTGGTAATCTCCCGAAAAATTGGGGTTCGGGAAGGGAACCCTACCTACGATGTTCTTACGTTTCTACTACTTCCAACAAATATATTATGTCTGCATAAAATAAGTGTTTGATAGATATTTATTGAAGATTTCATTGTTTTTTTTTAACGCGAATAAGTCCGCGTTTGGCCCCCAACTCGCCTGTTGGCTAGCGACGATCTGGTCGAAGCTGAAGCACGCAGACTTAGAAGATACCTATCTATTCACTCTGGACTTGACAAGGCCCAGGTTATATCTCGCAGGAAACAAAGATGTTTCTTTGGAGGAGGATTTTTCGCGTTCAAAATATTTGCACGCGATGCCGTCTGCTTATGATGCACACATGTCAACAGTACTAAACTATCTGTGAAATTTCAAACAAAATTTGTTTTCATAATCGTGACGTCATTTGCTTTGATTGGCGTTTCCCTTATCATGGCGGACTGCTGTATTGTTTTTATTTTTAATTGAAATTTACATAATATATTCTTGCTTTTAAAATATAATAAAAATACAGTTATTAGAATCATTCCAACATATATCTTTATTTTAAAATCATTATTTCAGCTATTTGTTTGTTATTGTAATCATAACTATAATTTTTTTTTTTATTATTATGACAAGTTACAATCTCAAAATAGAAACACGTAAGGTTTTTGGTCAACTCAAAATAAATAGACAAACTTATAAGTACCTACCCAAAGATAATATTTTATATTTCATCATTGTAAGTAGAACGGAAATGAGAAGGAAATTCTGTTACCAAGCAAATGAGTAAAACTTAATTGAACATTATTATTTAGATCAACGCGTCGAACTCCGCTTGCTCCCCTCACAGTTACTTGTTGTTGGTGCAAAGTTGATTGACGTTTATATGGGAGCAAGTGGTGCAACTGGCTACAACAAATTTCTCACAAAAATGCCTTGGCAGCCGTTCTAATTTAAACAAAAAAATATATTTTCTGTTGTAAGTATCCATACCTACTACAGAAACACAAGACTTGTCTATAGATATTAGGAGCAGCTAAAGGCGCACGGCTAACTAACTCGCGAATTTCAACGTTTCAATTCAGAATTTTGAAAAACCGTTCGGGCTTTATCTTTAGAAAATAATATTCCAAATAGTAAATCCTAATTAAAGCAACTTTCGTGTTGATATTTTCCTAGAAAATACCAACACGAAGATTGATTTATGCAATTTTCAGTATTATTTTAAAGATAATGCCCAATAATTATTTTTCGATATAAGATACGATAAGAGAGCTAGGCTGGCTCATTCCTCGTGCAGAGAATTTCATTGGCAATACAACGCGGGAATGCAGCCAGCGTTCTTGATACTCACACGGACAACTTCTCAATTTTGATTTACAGCTAAGTGTTATAATTAAGGCTTCGAGATAAAATTCTTGTCGATGAATTAAGGTTTTTTTTTGTTTGCTTCGTTTGATATACCTTTGTAAATTAATTATTTTAATTCTTACATTGATTTTTAAACTTCAAAACTGATGAAAACGTTCAAAAATCATATAGTTGTGGCCGCTGAGCGCACCTTAAAGTACTTTCATTACTTTATGCATCCACCAGGAGTTGAAATTATGATAAATTGTATGTGTTTTCATTAAGGTTTCGTTATTTATCACCGCACAAAACTTGCAGTAGATATCTGTTTCGGGACTGGAGTGTGGAGGATGGAAGGAATAATGAGTCTGCCAACGGAACAACTGGGCATACTCGATCGGCTTTTTAATGAGTTCCGCTATGATTTTCGCAAGCTTCTTAGGTCCCAATTTCGCTGCATCCAAATACGATCCTGGTGGTAGGAATCTACAACAAAACAATAACCAGTCATAAGTTGAACTTTACTCGATAAGTACTTTCCCACTGGAACGGTTGTCTGCAGGTGCACACAATGTCATAGATAATTATTCTAGCACGAATTGTGCGATTCTAAAAATCGAAACGTTAGAATATCACATTAGTATTATAAATGCTGAAGTATGAGTGTAAGTGCGTAAATGTGCATGTTTGTCCGCATTCAACTCCATACCTGCATAACAACAAACCGAAAAAAAACACAAAAATATACAAATCAGTAAAATTAACGTTTTTTATCGATCGTCAAATTCAATGAAATGCCATAGACTCGATCATAGCGAGTACTGAACAAATGGCGTTATATCGAATTTGTCGACCTCAACTGTCAAATTTGACGATCGATAAAGAATGGTAATTGCACTAGCTGTTACAGAGTTGAGAGTGGAGAGAGAACAAAATACGTACTCACAGACTTTCGCATTAATACTATTAGAGGGAATAGCGGGGGACTACCGGCTAAAGGGCTACCTACTCCCTATCCGGGGGATAAGGAGTAGGTAGCCCTTAACATAGAAATTGTCCATATTAAGATATTTAGAGAAGAAAAATATCAGTAACAATTTACCTTGAATAATTAGCACCACCATACACAATAGGTACAGTATTGTAATTGAGAGCATATAAAATCTTTTCCGTTACATAATCATCACTAAACGAGTTCTCAAATGCCAAATAAAAATAATAGCGTTTCTTTATTACATTTAGGCATCGTGCCATTATTTCTTTAGGACACTGGTGATCACCGCAATCGCCGTAAATGTCAACTTTTAACAAATATTTACTCAAATGATCCTGCAGATTTTTCACATACTCTTCTCTCCTACTGGTGGACTCTTTACTGGCGCACATCCACGCCACTGCCTTGTCTTTAGTTTTGAGTGTGAGTTTGATATTTTCGCTGACAGGAGCCATGTCCAAGGCGTTTATCCAGGGCACTTCATCTTGGGGGCCA
This sequence comes from Agriopis marginaria, assembly GCA_932305915.1. Classification (NCBI taxonomy): domain Eukaryota; kingdom Metazoa; phylum Arthropoda; class Insecta; order Lepidoptera; family Geometridae; genus Agriopis; species Agriopis marginaria. The sequence goes on along the minus strand of OW029916.1, from coordinate 15,350,312 downwards.
ATTACGTTGTTTTTGGCATCTCTGACAATAACGTATCCCCAGACTACATCAGAATTCAGCTTGTACGTCCATGTCCAATTGAAGAATCCATTGAATACCTTGGTACGAAAGGGGACATTTGCAGCTGATTCTATGTTGGCGAACACGTATTTTTGACGTGGAAGTCTGTATCTCGGCCAGTCTCGATTGTACAACATTGTCGGTAGTTGGGGGCCGTTAAAGGCGATCACATCGAATTCCGAGTAGGCTCCCAACAACTCTCTGTCAGCAGTTACAAAACAATTGGTCCAACGACATGACCTTTTTTCAAATATTGAGTTTCCTTCTTCAAAATAAAAGAACGGGTACCTTTTTGGACTTGTCCACAACAATATGTATTTCATAGGAAGATCTTCTGTTGTATTAGTCAAATTGGAGGGCTTACTTGTGGTCAATGTGGGAAAGACATTTTGCACTGGGGTTTCGAAATTAAAATTTGATTTAGGTATCTGATTGTAGCGAGCGTAAAAAACAAAGTAGCAGACGCATAGTAAACAAAACAAAACGTAAGAGCTTGAAAACTTGTGTCTCACAACGTTGCACAGTAATATTTTTTGGTAGAACGTCATCGCGTTCTCTACATTTGTGTTTTAGTCACTTAACTAAACGCTGCGTCCGTCGTCGGTGCATTGGCACAGGACAGGCACCAAGCAGTATTGACAAAGATTTCCTCTCACAGATGAAAAATTTGTAAACAGATCTATATAAACTTCCTCTATTCGAATGCAGTTCGACTTGTTTGCACATTGCACAACATTCCACTTTACAGATTTAAGGGTATAATTTTATTATGCACAACATCAAAAAACAGAAAATTAACGGAAACTTAAAATATTAGTTAATAACTAAATAAAAACTTAAACTAAAATACCATTAGTGGAGGGAAATGACCCCAGGTCCACAGTTTAATATTTGCTAAAGTAGAAAATCAATCACAACACTTACATAAAATTTTAGGTCGTTCCCGTTTGTCCTACTCTTTGTTCTACCAATAGAAAAATGGAAAAACTATAGATTTCTCCATTTAATCGAGACTACTTATATCCATGCTTATACTTAGTCTATTTCCTTGCAAAAAAATTTCAAGTACTGGTCAACCTTTTAGTCGCAAAAAATTTACAAACAGACAGACATAGCGGTTGAATTTTGAATTTTATAGGTAATTATCTAACATATAAAATACTTTAAATTTGTATAACCTGGTCTAACATACTCAGGACACTTTTTTCATGAATTTTGTACTAGATACAACCTTCATGTGTTTGCGAATCAATGCATACTATCCCAAATTTCCATTACATTTTATCCCACTGTATTGAAAAAATGCAAATAAAACACAAATTAATTTCTTATTCAAGTTATAATCAAAGGGGTTGCAGAATTGCAAGCTTAAATATATAAACGAAGCGCAGTCGGGTAACTTTAAACTGATGTGACGGTGCGACCAACTTATTTGTAGAGTTGAGTCAAACGAATTTTATGAATAAAACTTGGTCGAAGAATAAAACTGACAGTCACTCGTCCAAAATGTAGTTTGCACCTCTAGAGATAAGGTGGTCGCGTTATGGTATATAAGTGGTTGTAGAGTTGTTAGCCCCAAACCTTGACGCTCTGGTCCCAAGAGCAGCTGGTCATGGCGACGCCGTTGGGAGAGACAGAGATAGATGTCACTCGGTTCTCGTGTGCATTCAGAGTACCTGGAAATAAATAAAATAAATATTCAGGACATTTTTGCACACACGGTCATCTGACCCCAAACTAAGCAAAGCTTGTGATATGGCTGCCAGAGACTGATATATATTTTAAATACATACTTAAATATAAATAATAAATAAATGTTCGGGACATTTTTGCACACACGGTCATCTGACCCCAAACTAAGCAAAACTTGTGATATTGCTGCCAGAGACTGGTATACATACATATATAGTTTTAAATATATATTTAAATAGATATCAACACCCAGATACAGAACAAACACAAATGTTCATCACATAAATGTTTGCCCTAGGTGGTAAGTGGTAATCGAACTCACTACTGGACCAACGGGCAATCTAAACAACAAGACCTCCTAACTCTATCGTCTCTGGCCGTCTGGTTCAATATGAAGATAATTTTGTTTTCTTCATGCAGTATTCATCTATTCATTTATCATCCAGTTTTAATTGAGATCACTGCAGGCTTGAAAGGATTACTAATGTAAACTACTTAGTGGACCGTTTATAGGAAGGCACCTACTGCTTCGACACTTTTTATAACTGCTCTACTTCTTTGTGATCTATATGACACGTTTATGAGATACCTAGCATTCATGGAAATGAACTATTATCAGCCTATCGCGGAGGCGTTTGCAGTAGCCCGTGAGAGTAAGCCCACCTGGTCTAGACTATACAGTTAGCGTTGTCACTTAGTCAATTGAATAATAATATATACCTAAAAGTGCTATTTTCAACGTGCAGCTAATGACACAACGCCCAAAAGTGAAACTTCGTTTAAAACATCGAATAAAGAAGTAAAAATACAATTTGTTTTTTTTTCTTTTAAACGTTACTAGTGGTAAACATCTTAGGTTACTTTTAATTGTAATGTAGACCGCATACTTCAAAAGTTTGGCCACCCCTGCTACAAGCAAACTAAAATTATAAATGCAAAACTTGTTCTCTTTGATGCAACAACTCCAGATCGACTAATTGATTTTACTTTTTGCATAAATATTATTGGGGGGCTGCATAGTAACACGTTGCAACTGTTCTTGAAGGAATGTCCACGCAGATAAAACTGTGGGGCACAGCTTGTGAGTAAATAATCAAAGTTTTTAATATTCAATCTGTCACATACGGGCTCAGTGACCTAAAAGTTGGTGTTGTCCTCCAACAGTCGATTGTTACCTAATTTAAGAGTGGTGTTATTCAAACCACGTATATTGTTGTTTTGATAGTCATGCCTAGAATTTAAAATGTATGGCGCCTGCGAATTAGTCAAAAATCAATCGGTCGTTTAGAAAATTGTATATGGACTGAAAGCGATACTCGTACCATGCATCATAAGGTAGTCTTCTAACAAAGGTTCTAACAAAGACATTAGGATCGTTCCCATTTTTCTACTCTTTGTTCTACTAATAGAATAAATAGGAAAAATATTTCCAGTTTGTTCTACCAATAGAACAAATAAAACAGGAAAAACAATGACCGTTTGTTCTATTGGTAGTTGCCTTGTTGCTCTGTAATTACGATGGTTACGACCATTTTGAGTCATTTCTCCTGATGGACTTTTGATTAATTCAGGGGAAATTGTATCCATAATAGTGTATAGAAATAACTTTTAGGGAGAGATGGAAGACAATGGCACATTAGAGAAACTCAATCATACTATCGATGTACCAATGTACGTTCATTTTTTTTACCGGGCAAGTGCCTTTATTAACGAAACAAAATACAAGCTAAAACTAAAACTACAAATACAGTTAGACTGTCCATAGACCGTTGAAGGTCTAAAGACAATCCAAATGCTCAAGCCCACTACCAGTTGGCAGCGTACCCAGCAATGTATGTGTATACTAATTATTGTACAACAAATAAATATCATGATGTGAAGGCTACCCACCAAAATACAGGTGTTGCCACACCTAGTTTGGTGGCTGTGGCACAGGCTATTGCTGCAATTTAATGTAATAAAACTTTTTTTTTTATGTGGTTCCTATCACCGTATTTCTGTAATGCTGTAGTAATCATCAACTAAATGCTATTATTATATTTCCATTCTATTCTGTTACTTACCCGTATGTTTAACTTTGAGAGTGTCCCAGGAGTGGACAGCGTTATCATCTGATCCAGCGAGGAGATATCTTCCACTCAAAGATAGACCTGCAAAAATTTTCTTATTAGGGTTCCGTACCCAAAGTGTGTAAACGGGACCCTATTACTAAGTTACCCTACGTTATCTATCTGTTTGTATGTCTGTCTGTCCGTCCGTCCGTCCGTCCGTCTTACCTTTTAACGGCTGTATCTTTCGAACCGTAATAGCCATTCTATAAAAAAATATACAGAATATGTACGGTGGTTTAGCTAAGAAATAATTAATTAAAAAAACGAAAGGGGGTTTCCTATACAACAAACATATTTTTTTTACATATTTTTGTATTAGCTCTAATGTAAAAACGGTAATACATAAAAGCGTCAAATTTGCAATGATACACACTCTAAAATATAACAAAAAATAATAAATAATGGCCAAGTACGAGTCGGTGACATATTTCTGTTCATTACCAAGTTATAACTGGTAATTTCTTTATTGAATTTTGTGGTGGTTCGTATTGAATATAGGTAAAATAAACACGGTTTTCTGGATGTAAATAACACAATCAATTTAATACATCCTCTCGGTATAGCTATTTGGAAGTGAACACGGCTGACATCTAGCAGAGATACATTATAGACTTGAGAGAGCATTTAAAGAGGTAACTCATAAATAACTAAAGAGATGCGATTACTTTTTGTACCACATTAAATAAACCAACACGCCCCCTCAAAAATTAATCGCCATGTATTATACAAAGTTAAGAAACACCCTAGTCAGCTAAACAGTACATATTTACTTCCAAATATTTGCTGGGGAAAATACATTAATGGTCCAACATTCGTTGCATGGATTAGGGAAACCCAGGAAAACCTAATCAGACCACTCACTTAAATAAATCAATAAACATCAGTTAACATCTCACATTACAATATTACATTTAAACACTAAAGTATAAACTCTAGTTTAAACCCATTTTGGTTCTAAATATTACATCTACCAGCAGTTCACCTGTTGGTATGTAATGTAATTTAATTATATTTTTCTCAACCTGTTCACGAGAAAAATGATACTTAATATCAATATGCTTTGAACGTTTGTGAGACATCGCGTTATTAGCAATACTTATACAGCCATTGTTGTCTTCATAAATGGTTATAGGTTTATCCATTTTTATATTTATACTGACTGCTAAAGCCCTCAACTATAACGCTTTTCTAACGCTTTCAAATAACGCCTTAAATATATGCTTCTGTTGAGCTGGCTGCGGTCGATACTTATTTTCTCGTATTCCAGGTTATAGTAAATTTTTCAAAGAGCTTAAACAAATACCCCGTTGTACTTTTCCTGTCACATGTATCGTTACCACCCCAATCGGAGTCTACGTACCCACACAAAATATCATTATAATCACATCTTATGTGACACAACTTTAAATCAATCATGCCTATTAAGTATCTGAATACCCGTTTAAGACATTTCCATAACTGTACATTGTTTTTATTAGTATGCCTGCTTACACAACATGCGTACACTAAAACTTAAATCAGGACGAGTGCAAAGCATTATATACATCAGGAATCCTATGACATTCCGACATGGAGCATCATATTTTTTATCAGAGTTTAATGCATCATAATCAAGCTTGTTTTCTAACAGTGTAGATACAGGTTTACAGTCATTCATATAAAATTATGACAACGGTTTTAATATACACGTTTTGGTCCAGAGTTATTTGATCACCATCTCTTGTAACTCTTATACAACATATAGCTTAATTTGTTTTAAATCAGTCATCTCAACGTTGCTGTTTAAATACCGTTTAAAGTTATTTATCTTGTCAATTTCAGCGCATACAATTACTAGATTGACAACAACACGCCACGTTGTTACACGATTGTTACAATACCACGTATATATTTTAACACACATCCCCATTATCAAGCATTTAGATTCATCTATCAACCGATGAATTTTTAAAGCCTTCACGTTTCAGTGACTGTTTGAATGCTTCAAACCTACATCTAGCAGCCTGTTTGAGCCCATACAACACCTTATTTAATTTACAGACATAACCGTTTTTACAAATAACGCCTTCAAGGACTTTCATGTACACGTCCTCTTTTAATGCAACAGGGGCAAACGTTTCATTATAGTCTGTTAAATACTCTTGGCTAAACCCTCTAGCTACTAGACGCGCTTTATATCTTTGAGGATTTCAAAACTCATCGTTTTTACTGTAAAAATCCATTTACAATCAACGATGTTTTTATTATCAAGTCGTGGTACTAAAGGCCATTTTTCATTTTTATCCAATGAATTTAGCTCTTATCTAATTGCGCTTTCCCACTGAGTTCTATCATCTCGAGTTTTAATTTCATCAATCGAGTTCGGTATTTTGCAACATACTGACTGAACACACAACAAATAGTCATCATCGTAAATTTCATTATAAGACACAGGGTAACGATCTTTGAGTCTATCACTCAGTATTTATATGTGTCTAATATACTGTTTCGCAAAGACTCATTATATCGTATGTCCCCTGCCTGACCTGGTTCTACTACATCATGGTTTGTTTTCAAATTTTTAATAGGTAACTCATGTTGATCAGATTTTAAGCTATCTGATTTAGTACTGTCAGAGACCCGAGACTTTACCGACACTGATTTCGACACACCGTCACTATCAGTTTTGTCATGAGAATTTTTAATATTCCCTTCAGGTTTTGACAATGGCCTGGACCACAGAAAATTAGTCTCGTCCACATCTCTGACCACCACAAACTTTTCACAAACAGGACTCCAAACTTTATAACCGTTTGGTTCATAACCCATGAGTATACCTCTCCATGATTTATTATCAAACTTCCCTCTAGTAGTTTTATCATGTACATAAACTGTAGAACCAAATACCGACACTGATTTCGACACACCGTCACTATCAGTTTTGTCATGAGATTTTTTTTATATTCCCTTCACAGTACAGTAGATTTTCATATCGGTGGATAAGTACTCGCCACCGTTATTTCAATATAAATTAACTACTTTTAAATTGAACTTAGACTCACTTTTTGCAACAAAATCTTTGAATGCAGCAAATACATCTGATTTGTACGTTAAGAGATACGTCACACAGTAGTGAGTATATTGATAAATAAAAATCACAAAATGGTACTTATTATCCACAGTTGTCGGAGTAACAATGCTTATTGTTAAAGTAGTATTGCTTGGCTTACCTTGCATGATGGTTTTTCCATTTTTGCAAATTTTTGTACCTTGTTGGTCGAAAATGATAGAGTAACCGGCCTGCTGCATCTTAGATACCGACAACAGATTGTAAGGTACCTCGCGGCAGAACAGCACATCTTCTAACGCTCCACGTACGCCCATGTTGCTCGTAACCTGCATTGTGCCCTTTTTTGTAGCTGAAATATATTCACCATTTTTAGCAACTGAAATTTTGAGCGGTGTAGGCAAAACAATGTGTTTTGTAAACAAATCTTCCCTGTTTATGATGTGATCCGATGTTCTGGAGTCCAATAGAAATGTAATTTTATTTCCTTGTTATTTGTTTTGTGTAATCTCCAGTCATGAACGCAAAACCAGAAAAATTATTCGATGTTGATGGTTGTTCATTTATCTCAACTGCCTGAACTGTTCTTGTTCTTTCCTTATTTTCGAAGTTTGCCTTCTGCTGATTTATTTTCTTGAAGTAATGACAATCATTCTTCTTATGGCCTCTACGTCCACAATGATAGCATTTTAAAAACTTCATATTATTCCTCTTTTGTGTATTATTCTGATATTTTGTAGGTGCTTGTTGAGAATTATCAAACTTTATTTTCTTCGGCATATTATATTCAGTTCTAGTTTCAATTTGTAATACTTTTGCACTCGTATCGCTGGATTCATTCGTTAACTTCACCTCGTGGTCTAAAAGTCGCGTCTTAACGAAAGCCAACGTTAAATTATCTTCCGATAACGTTTCTATCGCAGTTATGACTCCGTCGTAATTTGAAGGTAATGTGAGTAACAGATGTGCAACTTTATCTGTTTCCTCTAACTTTGCTCCAGCAGCAAGCAATTCCGTTACGAGGTCATCAAATGTGGTGAAGTGTTTTATCAATGGTACATCACCTTGTAATTTCAACGCCAACAACCTTTTCCGTAACGCCAACTGTGTGGCAATACTCTTACGCTCGTACAGCGCATCCAAACATTTAAAAATATCCTTAGCTGACCTATCTTCTTTTGCAAAACCAAGATATGAGTCAGATAAATACTCAATAATAATGCTTTTAGCAATGCAATTGCTCTTCTTCCATTCGTCGCAACGAAATGCTGGTTCTTCATCAATCACTTTAATTACGTCTAATTCGGTTAAAATCGCCCTTATTCGAAACTTCCATGTACTATATTTTTCGCCATCAAACGGCTTGATATTACGTTTTTTCGAATTATTATCCATTTCGAAAACAGAAACCGAAAAATATTCTTGTAATAAAATTATTTTCACTTGACGTGACAATGTCAATTCAGAAAACAAAATTGTACATGAGCCTTCAAATTTTTTCAAAAATTTTCACATAGAAATTATTTCGTGTTTATTTACCTCTTTCTTTTCGTATTTACTTTGGAAACGAAACTGGTCCATAACCTATTGAATATAGGTAAAATAAACACGGTTTTCTGGATGTAAATAACACAATCAATTTAATACATCCTCTCGGTATAGCTATTTGGAAGTGAATACGGCTGACATCTAGCAGAGATACATTATAGACTTGAGAGAGCATTTAAAGAGGTAACTCATAAATAACTAAAGAGATGCGATTACTTTTTGTACCACATTAAATAAACCAACAGTTCGGAACCCTCAGTGCGCGAGCCTGACTCGCACTTGGCCGGTTCATTCTTGTCCACAAATACTTATCAAACCGAGGTAGGTACCTACCTACTTCGATCCGATAGTCATACGCGATCTGAGAAGCCTGAATATCATCAAATCCATTTTAAACCTGACATTCTTTTTTATGCGTTCGCTTGTTTATCAAGACCTTGAAGCATAATTATTTTCGACTCAACTTTATATGTATATGTGTTACCGGCAATGTGTATAATCCGGTATTCTATACAATGCCTAGGCAATGTATAGAATGCCTAAAACGTTCAGGCAATGTATGAAATATTATTTATTTTATACTTTGCCTAATGTATGAAATATTATTTATTTTATACTTTGCCTAGGTATTCTATACAATGCCGAATGCGCAGCCGGCAATGTGGGTAAAATACGAGAGCAGGGAAGGGGGAGACGTGCGAGCAGGAAGTAAACTCCTTGCAACGCGGGCGGGAGGCGTGATAACCCTCTAAAACAGCTTATAAACATGGCTTAGAAGCGAGATGGGTCTGTAATTTTAAAGTCACACCCACCCACTCTCACACTCAAGCCCACACTCACGCCCACACTCATGCCCACACTTACGCCCACACTCTCGCTCACACTCACGCTCACATAGAATACCTGAATTATACACATTGCCGGTAACATATGCAAATGTGAAAAGGTCGTTCACTCGCTCGGGGAACGTTCATTGCCAATCTGAACAGGTTGTTGATTTTATATTTATAATAGGTGTTGCCCGCGACTTCGTACCCATAGACTTTCATATAAAATTTTAACCCCCTTTTACCCCCCTTATATCAGCCCTTTAACAAACTACCGAACCTCTACATCCCATACGAAATCTACCTGCCAAATTTCAGCTTCGTAGGTCAAGTACAAATATTATGACATAGTATGAAAACTTCTGGTCAAGTAGTTTTCGAGATTTCATGATGAGTGAGTGAATTTCGCTTTATTTATTTCAATTAGTACCGTACAAACACGAATTGCACTAATGATAGGAATTTCTTTAATCATAGTCACAGGGTTACAAAGTCGAAGTTAATAAATAGGAAATTAATTGGTAACTATGGCGTAAAAATTTAAAAGCTCCTGTTTCATTATTCTGTTGGTTTTTTTATCAGTTAGGTACATTTCGGGGAGTGTGCATCTGATCTGCATGATCTAATTATCTCCTGCCTATTTTTCAATCGGAATGCCAGGGCGAGCACAAAAAGTTTTCACCGTTTCATGGTTGATATTCCGAAAATCCGAACAAAGTGCTTTGATTCCACTTTTAATGTGCGAATCACTGATTCTGGAATGCGTTGCCTGTATGGGTGTTCCCCGATAGTAACAATCAAGGTATCTTCAACTCGCGAGAGAATCGGTTTCTTCTACACAAGCGAGCTTCACCGTAGACTCATCATAAACGAGATGGCTGTCAAATGCAAGCATACCTTTCCATAAGTAAAAAATATAAGTTTCTAGCAAAGTCTCCGTGACTCGTTTTGCTTGACTTTGACTGTGACTATGATCTGTTTAACAATATCTTCAAAATTTTGAAAAATCTATTAGGATGCTTGTATTGTAGAGCTACTGTACACTCTGTACAGTGCACAGTGACTTTTATATCAAAAGCCCGAATGCATCTTTTACAAATATTTTTAAATACAAGGTAGGTAAGTAGGCTATAAAAATTAAATTAACAGAATGATTTCTTAGAATAGTTATTCTAAGGAATGAATTCTTTTTACAGCCTTGCCAGACAAATCCAGGGGCCTTACGGACAACTGCTATTGCGGCACCAAACTAATGTTTAATCCGCTCAGTTGGAACCGTAAACCGTATCTGGGCACGTTAAGGTTCAAGTTCGCGTGATTTTCCAGCTGAGCGGATTTTACGTTAGTTTGGTGCCGCAATAGCAGTTGTCCGTAAGACCCCAGAACTGATAGAGTCAAAATGGCTCTACATTCTATAAACACAAAAAAAAGGGTAGGTAGGTAAAATATATAGATACCTATTTTTAATTTGTGCTATAAGTACCAGTAACGTAGTATAATATAACATTTTTGCTTCTGGTGTTATTGATAGGAAAGACAGTGACAACCTAGAAAAGCTAATCGTCGCAGGAAAATCGATGACAAACGGCATTGAGGCTCGAGGCAGCAGTCCGAGAGAGGTTAGCCTGACCAGGTTCGCACGGCTTAAACACTTCAATCTATGAGCTACAACCATCGAGATACAATTCATATAGAGTCACAATCGTGCAAAAAAAAATCTGAACCAAAACTCGGCACGCGCTACTAATTTCGCAGACTATTTGGTTAGTTACAAGGTAACCGCGATACGACTACAACGCCGCGCGATGCCAGAGCTACGATGACATAGCGCAGGGGCGGATCCAGGATTTCATTTGGGGGGGGGGGGGGGGGGGGGGGGCATTTTGACAAGGTAGAATGGAACAAGGTAGAATTCGAAGGAATCAAATCGAAAAACTGAGTCGAATGTATGGAATTGCTAGGTGCTGGATCCGCCAATGACATAGCGGAGAACTAACGTTGAACAATAGCGAGTAAAGCGACAAGCGACATAACGTCTAAATTGGAGTAAATGTGGCATTGTGAAATATATAATTGATACAATGTATGTACAATGGGCATTTTTTTACTGATTTCACTGCGAGATTGTGACTCCATAGGAATTTTATCTCCATGGCTACAACACGTCATGAAAAAAATGAAGATTGAACATCGGACGTGAAACTTGTTTACTTCAGAGTGTGTACTATATTTTGGTACTATACTGTTTAAAAAAAAAAACTAATAATATAAGAAATAACACAAAAATAAGTTAGAAAATACGCCCTTCATATTTTTTTTAAATTCAGTATTATTTCTTTTTTAATCCACCGTAACATGACATATTACATGAAAATTACAACTGGCTATCTATTACGGTTCAAAAGATACATCCGTTAAAAGGTAGGACAGACAGATAACGTAGGCTTAGTAATAGGGTCCCGACGACACCCATTGCGTACGGAACATAAAATGCTCTAACCCCCTTATTAATAAACATGGAGTAGCCTTGGAATTGTTACTTCGTCTTTTGTCTTTTTCGATCGAGTTAAAAATGTGAATGAGAGAAATAGACAAAACACGGCGTTACTATTCCAAGACTACTCCACGTTTATTAATAAGGGAGTAAGAGTTTATGGTAGATCTCCTGATGTAGGGTTACGATATCAATATTTGTAAAGTCCGGACCAAAAGCCGGATATTTTAGTCACAGAATTCATACAATGTGTACGTCGTTACAGTGGTAATAGAGCAGTGGTATTACATCGCCCAAGGTAAAAAAGCCGGGCAAATTACAAAGACGGACAAGGGTTTAGACCCTTAGTGCAAGTGGCAATGGTAGCGGTTAGTCGCACTTCTACTGCCACTTGCACTAAGAAAAACGATGCAGACGATGGGTAGTAGCTACTTGCAAGTCCGGGCGGATCGTATCCCTAACCTGCAGTGCAAGTACCGTTCTTTATCGGCAATCGGCAAATCGGCATTTATAGTCAAATTCGGTAAAAATGCCATAGAATCGATCATAGCGAGTACTGATTAAATGGAATTTCACGATCTCAACTGTCAAATTTGATGATCGATAAAGAACGGTACTTGCACTACTGATGGGATGATACTGACCACAGCTGGTGAAGCCGCTGGCACCGGGCGGGGTGTAATGCCCGAGTTGCTGGTCACTGCGAATGTCGAACATGCGCGCTGTCTTGTCTTCAGATGCGGTCGCGAACGCGTGCCCGCTGCTGTGGAACTGGACAAACAAAGTGGGCTTAAAGGCGCTATCAGACGATGCGTAGTACAAGTTGCAAGTAGCTACTACGCATCGCCTGCGTCGTTTTGCTTAGTGCAAGTGGTAGTGGTTAGTCTCACTTCTACTGCCACTTGCACTAATCAAAATGATGCAGACGATGTGTAGTAGCTACTTGCAAATTGTACTACGCATCGTCTGCAAGTGCCTTAAGGGGCAGCTATCTTACTCGACTAGAACTTTGTCACCGACTCGCACTTGGACATTATTATTATTTATTGTTATAATTTAGAGTGTGTTACTATAATCAAGCCAAGTTTGACGCTTGTACGTACCTATAACCGTTTATACATTAGAGCTAATACAAAAAAACGTAAAAAATACGTTTGTTGTATGGGGATTTTTCGTTTTTAGTTTTTGACATTTTAATTATTTCTTAGTAAATCCGCCGTAACATTACAACAGTTCGATCATCAAACTACTAGACGGACAGAATGGAATAAACGACATATTCTGTAAAAATTTCAACTGGCTATCTATTACGGTTCGAAAGATATAGCCGTTTGAAGGTAGGACGGACAGACAAACAGCGTATGGCTCATTATTATGAGCGTAGGCTCATAATAAAAATCACTGATAATTTGGCATTGCCTTTAAAATAACACTGCAAATGATAAATGCAATTTTTGTGTTGATATTTTATAGATAGGCAGAGGAGAAAAAAAACTAGTATTTATCTATCTCTTTCGCCATCTTATAAAATGTCACAGAGTATAATTATGTCAAATGCCAACCATCCATTGACATTAATGGCGATCTGAAGATTCAGGCCCAGTGTAATGTGAATTAAGCTTTACATAATGGACAATTATAACTAACACTATGTATGGACTTTGATACATAATAATTATTGTCTCGCGTGATGTAAAGTGTCTATGTATTTATACAAAGATATATCGAAATTGTATGCTGTACTGTATATATAGGGCAGGTTCCGAATCTATCGCTGCTATGCTGGTAGAAAACTGGAATATACAATGTTAAAGTGTCTATAATGAAATAAACTTACACAGACGCTGTTAACGTCAGCTTCGTGGCCGAAGAAGGTCTGTTTCGCCTTCTCATCCCGAACGTCCCACAGCTTGCAGGTCCTATCCACGGACCCTGTCACGTACGTCTTCATGTCTGGAACACGAACATAAATACAAGATCACCGTCAAGTAGATAATCACTTCATCAAAACGTGAGTGCAAGCCGTTGTAGATAATCTGACGCCGAAATCCAAGGACGAGAGAATCCTTGCCAGTATTCCACTGGATGGGAATCAGTGTCTAGTGCGCATCGTATCTAGTAACATCATCAACAACCAAAAGCTGTTCACTGCTGAACATGGCCTCCCTCTTAGAGCACCACGCTAAACGACACCCTGCCATCTACCTCCACCGGATGCCCGCGACTCTCACGATGTCATTGGTCTATCTTATGGGAAGCCTACTTACGCTGCGTGTATCGGTTCGTGGTCTCCACCAAGAACCTTTCTTTCCCATCGGTTCCCCATATTTTATCACTAGCAACACACAGGTTAAAGACCCTTGTCTTTAGGCACTGTAGTATTTTTGACGAGATGTCTCGTAATTTCCCGAATTCTGCTCATCCGAGCTGGATTCTTAGGGTGACCTCTTTGTCTAAGTTGGACATACCTAACTGAACAATTTGTCCAATATAGTTATAGTGATCAATAACTTCGAGAGTACCTGCTATAAAATCATGCCAAGTTTGACGCTTGTACATAGAACTGATTTACATTAGAGCAAGAAATACGTGTGTTGTATGGGGACACCCTTTGTTTTAAATTTTTGTCTTTTTTTAAATGTTTTATTTTATCTGCCATAACATAAAAAAATCTGTGAAAATTTCAACTGGTTATCTATTATGGTTCGAAAGATACAGCCGTTTAAATGTAGGACGGACAGACGGAAAGACGGACGGACAGACAGACAGACAGATAATTATTGTATTTTGTGCTGGTACGGAACTTTCAGTGCGCAAGCCCAACTCGAACTTGACCGGTTTATTTTAAGTTTTTGCCAGTATCTACAGGGTGTAAGGGGAACACTCTCGAAGCCAAAGGAAGGTAATTGTACTCATCATTATGAACCACTTTTAGTATGGGCGTCCATTTTACTCATGAATGTATAATATATAGGTATACCTAATAACGCTGAGTTTGATTTAAACTTTCAAGACATAATTTTGCTATATATTGTGTAAAACGGTACTTTGAAACGACCAATCATCAAGTAGGTACTATAATAAAATTATTATGTCTAATCTGAAAGGCAGTACTCTCATATACAGAATGTAAGGGGAACACTCTCGAAGCCAAAAGAAGGTAATTGTACTCATCATTATGGACCACTTTTAATATGGGACCAAGCCTGAAATCGCGAAAAAAAATAATCAGCTCTTCCATACATTTTGTTGAGTGTCAATGACCGTTTTCTATAGACCAGCTGATATTTTTTTCGCGATTTCTGGGCTGGTCCCATAGTAAAAGTGGTTCATAATGATGAGTACAATTACCTTCTTTTGGCTTCGAGAGTGCTCCCCTTACACCCCGTATACCAATAGAGAAAGGCTGATGAAAATTAAATGATACGTCACCTGGGGAAAGTGAAATAGTGACAACATCACCAGCGTGAGCGTCGAACTCCATTTCTCGTTTACCAGCTTCTAGGTCCCAGACACAACTGCAATAGAAAATATTTTGTATTGAGTTTGTGAAGACTTGTAATGTTATCTCATATTACATACACAGTCACGGTTTTTTTTACCACAGTTCACTTGAAGATAATAAACACGCCGCATAGAATAACCTCTTAGTAAGGCTCTTAGTGAGGCCAAGTCGTGAGTCCTAGGGCTCTTCCAGAACACACCCTTAGTAGCACGGTAACAGTTTCATAGGCTTATTAGATAGAAAGTGCCCTATCATCCTAAAAAAAGGAGATTTTTTCTATATTCGACCATCACTCCCATCAATAAATAATTACATAATTATTTGAATTATTTTTATCTAATTATGTACTAAAACTAAGTAATTGCTTAGAATCCATAGATATAGAGATATAGATAGGGAGCGTAGGAATCTGGCGGTTCGTGCTAACATGCTGGACCGTAGATACGCTCGCTGTATTAACCAAGTCAAAATTACGCTCTATTGTCAATATCTTTATACGGGTTGCCTATGGGGTCAGCCATACCAAAAATCGCTAGATACCCTACGCTACGAGTCCACTATGGTATTTTTTTTAGTATGATTGAGACTACCTCGTTCCTGTAGCGCCTCAGAAATGTTAGCACAGGCGCGAATTGACGGCTTCCATGCTGTCGTTCGAAAAAAGGTGTCTTCATTAGTTAGTAGACTTCGGGGTTGTAACAACATCATCTTAAAAACTGTAGCAGAGAACCCTCTTGACCGGACGACCTTTTTCGCCTATATTTGGGCATTTTGTGCAGACTATGGTCAACAAAGGGAGGACGAAGGAGTTTGAAGTTGTCTGCACAAAATGTTTATGTGAAAAATCTTAATAATAGTATAGTTTAAAAATGATTTTATGTGTTTATATTTTTAAGTTTTTTATATTTTATGTTGTCCTGAATACAAACATTTAGATTTGATTTACAAACATTTAGATTAGATTAAATTTGATCTGTAAAATATATTAAACATGTAAAATATATTTGTATATATGCATACATATATATACAAATATATTTTACAGATTGACCCTCCGAAGAGAAATTAAGGTACAGTCTTATTAGACTCTTGGCCACTTCCAATTATGATGAAGCCAAGAGTCCATTACATGTTCCTACATTCTCATCATGCTATAGTTTTCTCACGATGTTTTCCATTATCCTGCTGTTGATTGGAATTCTACCTTCGAACGCGCCGACCACTGAACTATCATCATCATCATCATCATCATCAGCCAGAAGACGTCCACTGCTGAACATAGGCCTCCCCCTTTAACCTCCACACTGAACGACAGCCTGCCTTTTGCATCCACTGGATGCCCGCGACTCTCACAATGTCGTCGGTCCATCTAGTGGGAGGCCTCCCTACGCTGCGTCTTCCGTTTCGTGGTCTCCACTCCAGAACCTTTCTTCCCCATCGGTTATCGGTTCTTCGAGCGATGTGGCCTGCCCATTACCACTTCAAATTGCAAATTTTAACAGCTATGTCGGTGACTCTGGTTCTTTGCGAATATCCACGTTTCTGATTTTATCGTGTAAAGAAACTCCGAGTATAGCTCTCTCCATTGCCCGCTGAACTATCATCACTGTAAAATAACGAACTCAGAAGAAAAGTAAAACCAGGCTCACATTTTCATGTCTCCAGATCCAGTTAGGATATGTGAGTCGTCCAAGAACCGGCAGCTGCTGAGGAATCCCTCGTAGCCGGCTAGCTCGCGCACCATCTTCGCGGCGCCCGTGGCGTCGCGGTTGTTCACGTCGTAGATGGTGCACATGTTGTCCATACCTCCGCATGCTGTGGGAAATTAAACGAACTTTTTACTGGTCTTATTTTCTCATCCTTTTTCTATATACTTATATCTGATGAAGAAGGCATTCCCCTTCCAAAAGTGTTTTATGAGTTTGGACCATCTCCCATTGTAATCGGCAACATAAAGCGCACCATACACCGAGGCAGGTATTAGGGTCTTAATGAAAAGGAAATAATACCTAAGTCTTTTTTCCATTTCTTTTTCTTCATATTAAATTATTCATTTATTATATTCTGTCATTTTATTTTATTCCGAAAACGTACAGTGTTATTTTTATCTATGTTATGATTTATATTATTTCCAAATACCATTTATTTGTTTTCATCGGTCATTCCTGACATATTATTTAAACTTATTTTGTTTGGTAATTGAGCGATTTTATGAAAATATTTCGGTATATTTTAATCTTTCACAAAAACTATGAAATAAAAAGCGTCCATTTTACTCACGAATGTGTAATATATAGGTATACACACCACACACCATCAGCCATTAAATGTCCCCTGCTGAACAAGGCCTCCCTCTTAGAGAGGAGTGTTGCCATAATCCCCACGCTTGGCAGGCGGCTTGGATATCGCAGTACGTTCACCGTGTACTAACAGGACGCTGCTGCCCATCCGCCGGTGGTTCTGGTCGCAGTTTTAGGACATACCCGAATATATAGGTATACCTAATCAATTTTACTCATGAAGGTATAATATACCTAATAACGCTGAGTTTGATTTAAACCTGCTGAGTTTTTGCTCATACCTGCAAAATGTGGAATGAGCTACCATCTACGGTGTTTCCGAGAAGCTACAACATGGGGTTCTTCAAAAGGCGAGTTAATCGAGTTCTAAAGGGTCGGCAACGTATTTGTGATGCCTCTGGTGTTACAAGTATCCATAGGCGACGGTGACTGCTTTCCATCAGGCAGCCCGTCTGCTTGTTTGCCACCTATGGCATAAAAAAAAATATTAAAAAAAATACCTTCAAGACATAATTTTTCTATGTAGGTTGTATTGTGTAAAACGATACTTTCTAACGATAAACCATCAAGTAGGTACCATAATTATTATGTCTAATCTGAAAGGCAGTGCTCTCATATACAGGGTGTAAGGGGAACACTCTCGAAGCCAAAAGAAGGCAAATGTACCTACTCATCATTATGATCCACTTTTAGTATAGGACCAAACCTGAAATCGCGAAAAAAAAATCTGCTTTGTAGTACATATAGGTCGTTGGCTTTACCATACATTTTGTCGAGTGTCAATGCCCGTTTTCTATAGAACAGCTGATATTTTTTTCGCGATTTCAGGGCTGGTCCCATAGTAAAAGTTGTTCATAATGATGAGTACAATTACCTTATTTTGGCTTCGAGAGTGTTCCCCTTACACCCCGTATATTATGTATAAGTACCTAAGTACCTACGTAATCCGTCCTAATCGAGTGGTGGAGTGAAGGTTCTTGTAGAAGACAAGTACAAAAGTACAACGTAGGTACAGTCAGCGTCAAACTGTTTTTGGCGTTCAGGCAAGTACTGTGCTATTATGGCTTCTGTGCAAGTACCAAGAATCGAAAAGACATAAATTAATTTATATGCACGTAGGCACCCATAAATCATTGTTGTAAGCAACAAAATTGGTTAATAAAATCTTAGCAACACAAAGGCATCTAATATTATGTGTGTTTTTCTAAGCATTGCTCCATTTAGCGCGGTAATGCCTCCAGCATGTTGGGTACGTTGCCTTAGTAATGAGCTTGAGCATTTGAATTGTCTTTAGACCTTCAGCGGTCTATGAATCTAATTGTTTTTGTATAATATTCTAAGTAGTTAGTTTAGGCATTCTTAGCTTGTATTTTATTTAGTAACTTGACCGAAAAAAAATATTTTACTTAATATGTCAAGTTATTCATTAGGTACTGTATTTTCAAATAAAACGTGTAACGGTATTTATGCCACTATAATATACATATTTTTTTATTATTATTTACGGGATATTTACCGCGGTAAGGTTGTGGAATGTTTTGTCGGGACTTAGGTTCGAGTTGGAGTTCCAGTGATAGCCGTAGCAAAAAAAACTGATGAAGTACAGGCTATGTCATTTCGCGGGCAACAGCTAGGTATTAAATTAAAAAATCTAATATAATTGGCTACCAGTTACATTCTATTAACCTTCAAAAAGCTAGTAAAAGTGATCAGAATTTATTGTGTTTGTTCAGGTTTTTACAATGTTATGGCAAATAACCTTTCAGCAGCCGCACAGTTTTTATGCCATAGGTGGCAAACATGCAGACGGGCTGCCTGTAAGCAGTCACTGTCCCCTGAGGCATCACAAATACGTTGCCTCCCCTTTAGGACTCTATTAATTCGCCGCACAAAGTATATTATTATACATACCGACAAAGTTGCCGGAGGGTGCAAAAGCGACGCTCATCACCCAGGCGGAGCGAAGCGGGATGACCTGCACCTTGTTTCCGCTGTATGTGTCCCAGATGATCAGCTTGCCATCTAGGGAGCCCGTTACGCAGTGCCTGTATTACCCAACAAATATAAACACCTTTACATATACGCGATGCTCATAACGTCGGCAGAACAAGCCAAGTTTTACTATAGCGCTCCGCCCTGAGTTATACATCTAAACAATTTTATAAAATCAGTGTTGGCATATGTAGAGTTTGGCCTCTGATGGTTGCCCTTTTATATCCTAATAATGATTTAATCGAATTAGAACAAATATGGAGGTCGCTTATGTATACCCTGAAAAAAATACTTTTCATTTCGGTAAAATTTACAGTCTCTGTTGATTATCGGGAAAAACCGCGGAGAGCAGCTGATCATTGTTAAAATCGCAATTTAGCAATTCTCACCTGTTGTCACCGCTGTAGTGAACAGAATTCACTTTATTGATGTGCCCTTTCAGACTCTTCTTGGTCACAAGTCGAATCTTCGGCATGTCAGCGAGATCCCCGCATTTATCACCAAGTTTCGTGTCGGCCACTTTTTCTTGTTCAGCCTGCAATCCAGACCACACCGCTTGTAACACTTCTCTTCGTACGTTTACTTACTTTTTTTTACATCAAACAGGACTATGATTTGAACGTTTTTGTTGCACACCTTCACTTTGTCTATGAGATCAGTAAGTTCTTTCTTGAGAGCAGTAGTCTCAGGGTCATCTTTTGGCATATTTATATCTTTTAAAAACTACCCTCGAACACCAGAATATCACTAGTTCACTAGTCCGCTGCGCTCGCTGTTCTGAGCATAGCTCCAAGCCCAGTATTTGTAATCTTGTTACTCAAATTGGATTTTATTTTCCTACTTTACTGAAGCTTTATATGTGCTGACTGGTACGCTGCGTTCCTCGGTAGGTATGCCTCTAATTAAATACATGACATGATTAACATATTGTGTGTGCAACTAAGTAAATAGTCGTTGCATTCTGCATAAATAAGAGCTTTTTGCCAGGAGATTTTTTTGCTCGATATTTTAATGTATTCTTTTTAAATTAAAAGATTGGTACACAAGCATGCCTGAGGGTAAGCAGAAACCGCCGCCATACACCTACCAATAACGGTAGTGTTGACGGCGCTGTGCCAGCCAGGAGAGGTAGTTGTAGTCACCCTTTTTGAAAAATTTCACGTTGAAGCTCGGCAGGAGGACCTTTGGGGAAGGACATTCCATACTTTTCAGGTCTACGGAAGAAAGGAGGGTAAAAATTGGACGGTGTGGGACTCCCAGCTTTGCAAGTTGTGGGGGTGAGCTTTTACATTTGACTCTTCATAAACTTAAGACTTTGGAATAAATATAACTAACATAAATATAAAATAAGTTAATCTAAAACTATTTAAATGAAATTTAGGACGCTGTCTGAGGATAAGGCACCCAAAAAGCTATAGGGACATTACGACGTTTAATTAATGAATCAACTTACTTTTTTGGCTGAATTTAGCACCAGCTATTTTGGTCATCCGTCACACGTACCTACGAGGCGTCTTGACAGTATCTTTACTTAAGATCGAGCGGCCGAATCCCATAAGGTCCCATAGAAGAAAAATTGGTATGTACCCCTCGCCAAGAGATTTATATTTCCTCTGTTTGAGGTTTAGATTGAAGTACGTAATACACTTTGCAATGAACGCTCGAGAAATACCTAAAAAAAAAACTTCAAATAGCTTGTCTCTAGGAATTTTAGTATGTTTTCCTACTATTTTTTATAGTTTATTTTTTAATATACTATAATTCCTGAAGTTTGAAATAGGAGGAAAAACCGGTAGAGCACGAAGAAGTTTGAGTTTTGTGGTTATTCGCTTATAGATTGATAAATATTCTAAGTACATACCTATATAATATTCTAAGGGCATTCAATAAAAGAAGAACGAGAATGTAACTTTTATAAATTTTATTATATTTTTCGTCATAATCGTACCTTTTTCTAAGCTTAAAATTCCACTTCTAAAGAACTCTTCAACCTGATCCTGTTAAGGTACTACGCCGACTTTATCTTTTTCAAATTGCGGTCTTCTTAGATACATATTCAAGCTGAGAAATAGGTAGAAATTACTTGGAGCAAGTTCTGGTAAATATGGAGGATGCTCAAGTGTTTCAAAAGCAGCATTTCGGATTACAGCCATATCATACGGCAGACTTGTAAGCCGGGGTGTTTTGCTCTACGGTGAGCATATCGATCGTAATTAAAGCGCATATAATTTTTCATCCCTATTATATCATTTTAATGTGCACATGGTTATGCACATTAAAATGTTACCTGTCGAAATCTTCGATTCTTGAGCCATAAAACGTGACAACGTCTGAAACAACTTTTTCGACTTGTTTTTCTTCGGTCACTGCTATCGCAGGGCTTCCCGACTGAGGGTCGTCTTTGGTGAGCATTGTTCCACGTGCAGCTGTAGAATATGGCGGAGCATTTACCGTATATATCAAATCTTGATTGCCTTGTTTCCCTGGTAAAATTTTTCATTTTCATTTCCTACGCATCGAAGCCGCGGCCCTAATTTTTTTTCCATTTACGCCAATCAGTACAGTCCAGCCAGTGTTTACTTATTTAATTTCCAATGAATTTGTACCGCATTCTCCTTTTATAGTGAACGCCCCTCGCCAAAGTCCCATCTTCTTATTCATATATTTAAAAGGCGATGTGTGTGTGTGTGTATGTACTCGTATGTTCCCTATGGACTCCATAACTGCTGGACCGATTATGACGGGTCTTTCACTGGCAGATAGCTGTTGATATACGGAGTAATCCACGCGGCTGAAACAGCGGGGCGCAGCTAGTTAACTCATATAGTAAGGACGTGCGTTTGAACTATTATAATGGTATCTACGTACCAACTCAGTGGTGCTAACAAGTATACCTACTGCGCAGCAGTATGAAGACAGTCGCTTGCCGACTTCGTTGGTTTTGGTGTGTGGCGTTTTGTGAAGGTACACATATTTAGTCAAGTGAATCGCTCCCACGTCACTCAGTTGAGTCACCTCTTAACAAGAAAGAGTTTATCTATCTATCTCTTCAAAAGCACAAAAGGGGACCTGGGCCACATACTAGATCCCAAAGGACTGATCAAATTTTAACACTGCTGCACGAAATAGTCATTTTTATGTTTGCACGTGCGAAAATCTTTGAGCCAAAAGGAACATCTCGGTCGCTTCTGTTCGATTTTCCCTCATACGAAAAACTAGAGGAATTCTTATTACGCGTTGTACTTATTACATAAAAACTTTATATTTAGTGCTTAATACTTTCTTCACAAAACTAGTTCAGAAATCCTACATAAAGTAGATCTTAACCGCGACATTCAATGATACAGCCAAAACAGTCGAAGCATGACCGATGGACGCAAGAGATTTCACTGAACCAATTTTTTTACCGAATCTATTGTGAATTTTGTTACCATTGTCTGCGTAAGATGCTCTAGGAAGGTAAGTAACACAAAAACTAGGCGCTACACATTTATCGTCCAGTCTGGGGCACATTTAAGTGCATGATAAGTAAACTTATGGCCTGGCCACAGCTATCTATTTCACACCTGCACCAATGACTTATTTAGTACTTAAATAAATTATGTGCAGTTTCGATGCCATCGCTCAACAACGGTGAAATAAACATCGTGAGGACATTGGTATGTCCAAGAACTTCAAAAGTTCAAAGACATAATTATGACATTCACCAACATGCACAGGGCCAGCATGGTGGCCCATCGTCCCTCTCTCTCTCTCTCTCTATCTCTCTCTTTCTCTCTCTCTGAGAGAAGAACCGTGTCCGAGCAGTTGGAACATGGTAGGCTGATTATGATGATAATGATTAGCGACACGCTGCCCGACAATATGTGTATTGCCACTCGTTCGCCCTGAAATATTTATATATATCTCTTGTGATGTCAGACAGGTTGTAAGTTCGTAGCATGGTATAATCATGGTTCGTAGTATGTATCGTTCTCAAGAAAGCTAAGTTGACAATGTATAAAAAACTCGAATACAGGATTAAACCTGTTTTACCTGTTTTCTGAAATGTGCTATGTAAACTACCTATATGGATCTTGTATCTGCAATAAAGATTTATTATTATGACTCTTTATTTTATAAAATTCTCGGGTTATTATTATTACTATTATTTAATTTCAGTATAAACACGGGTCTAGCCCGGACATGTGGTAGACATTGGTGCGCCGTAGCCAACACCAAGACGCCTCGTTGAATATAAAAATACAATTATGGAATGTGTATAAAATGGATTATAAAACTATTGTACAGTAGAGGATATAAAAAGTCTGGGCTATTGAGGTGAACAACTAGTGGTTGGGATAACAGATCTATGGTATGAGGTACGGGACCTGCCAATTATGCCTCATTTCAAAATACTTAGGCAGGCGATGACTTGCTACCCTCTAAATCGGTCCCCCATAATGGCTGCCGCATATTGGCATCAGAGGGGCAATATTGGCATGGGTGGCTTAGGGTGTCGAGAGGTGTGCTGCACTTTCACTAAGAGCTACTCGCGGCGTTATGCCCTTTAACACTTCCACCCTGGAGCTTAGGTTCTTAGCTCTTGCGGTTTCCACCCCCAGACGGCCGGGCCAGGGGTCGGGGTCTCTGGGGTTTTTGCCCCATGGAATCGGGCTACGCGGTGTCGCCACTCACCGACGGCTCGCCGTAAAGCCGCCCCTGCGTTTTATTATTTTTATTAAACTACTCTACCTAGGTATCTCGTGCTTTCAAGTCAAGTGATTTCGATCAAGTGCTTCAGAGAAGACGGAAATTGTCGCCCAAGCTATTATGGACGTACTGACTTACTTACAAGTCAGACACTTCACACTACTTAGCTGAAATATTTTTAACCCGAAACCTGTAGGAAAGCGGGGGAAACAGCAGGGCTCCGCTAGCGTGTTTAAAGATGGTTCCCGCAGCTTGTGTAACGGAGGTAACGGTAGAGTTAGTTTTCTTATTCTGCTGGGCATGACACTTTCATTTCACGGTATATTAACTTTTCTGAAAGTAACAAACAGAAGTAGGTACCGATTTAGAGCTCTCACTTTCCTGTCGTAATCGATTTGTTGAGTTTCTTCGTGATTGGCTGCAGTCTATCGATAGAGGCTCTACTGGAAACATGTTGAGACATCGCTGTTTCCCGTTGAAATGCTGTGTTTGGGTGTTTGCCATGTACGTAGCCCTCAGACCCGGCACGCTATCCCAAGAGTTCTGCTCCAAGGACGCTGAAGACAACTGCAAGAAACATAACATATACAAAAAGGGTGAGGGATTACTTTTATATGTACTTATCTACCTACATTTTAATTTATTATGACTAATGTTGCGGCCAAAGATGTCATATTATACTATGTATATATCTATGGTTGCGGCTCTGCGAATCAAACTAAAATTATAATTAATGCGAAAGTTTGTTTGTAAGTGTCTGTTTGTCCGAACTCAACTCCGTAACAACTGAATGGATTGGATGAACTTATTGGTACCGGGTTAGTTAATACTCTGGAATACATACTAATATTAATTAATCTCGATTAGTCGCTGGCATCCAGTGGATGCAAAAGGCAGGCTGGCGTTCAGGGTGGAGGTTAAAGGGGGAGGCCTATGTTCAGCAGTGGACGTCTTCTGGCTGATGATGATGAATCTCGATAAAGGTTCTTGTAAGATACCGGGTGAAACAGCGGGGCACTGTTAGTTAAACGATATTTACAACTACGTGCATACTACCCAATGGCATCGATTCTGATGTACTCTAAACTAAACTTGACAGCTCTAAAATTGTTGCCATCCTTCTCTCACATATTGAAATGAAAAGAGACGCAGATAGTTTTAGGCACTGTCAGATTGGTTTAGTTTAGTGAGCGGTATGACAGAATCGACGCCAATATCACAGTATAAATGGACAAAGCAGTTTTTTTAAATAGGCAAGTACTTTCAACCACGCAAGATACTCTAACTAATATTAGATACCTAATTAAACTACCAAAAAACATATTTATTGTCTAGAGAGACAATCGATGTGCTCAAGTCTTCTACCAGCTGTTGTTGTCATAATAACAGAGTGGTATTACCACGCTACATGGCATGGCAATGCCTAAGCTCCCAAGTACATACGAAATTCCATTTATAAGCTAAAACCGTGCTAAACCCCGATAAGTGGTTCGTTAGAGTTTCACGTATTAGTATCCCGTATCTATTTCAGTCTAAGAAACTAACTTCACTTACTATTTGTCACATTAGTTGTTTGTTTGTGTGTTAGCTTAGGTAGGAAGCTGTGTTATTGTTATTAGTGTTAATTTCTTCATCAAAACTCACGTTTGCTGTGACGAAAACAAAAGGAGCTAAGTATACTTTCAAATATATCGGTTCGCAACTTCTGCTTAGGTATATCTACCCTACCCTATCTGCTTACGTGTCTACGGTACGTGCTCAAATCCAAATTTCTATGTGGCCAATTTTTTTTTTCAATTTACATGGGTTTTGCTTCGCCTGTTAAGTTTTGGCAACATGTAGGTATTAGAAGAGACCGCTCTTTCGTTGTTACTTATTTAATATTTTTCAGTCACTTGTATGTCAGATGTAGTTATTATAGATAATTATAAGCATAAATAAAATAAAAAATCCGTTATTAACTTACAATTATTTACTTAAATTATTAACTTAAATATTACAAAAAATTAAGGTGCCCAAAAAGAAACAAACTTTAATTTTTGTTAATTACGTAGATTATATAAATTTTCTTTAGGACAGCCTAATCTGGGTGAAGGTCTCTCCATGTATTTCCATGCTCCGAAGCCGTCCCTTCTCCCGTGTGGCGTCTCTGGGATGTTGTAATTTGTTATTCGTGCGTGAATATTAGATATAAATATTATCTTGGTATCTAGTGTAGCGGCATATTAGTAGGTAAGTTTTACCCGCCTTCCGACAAGAACTGTTTCGGGACATATAATTATTTGCCTATTTAGATACTTAGTTTATGTTTTATGTGTATAATACCTCCATTCCAAACTTTATGCAACCCTTTACGGCTGTTACGGTGAGTGGAAGGTAGATACATACGTAGGTACTCAAAGTTCCCCTTTTATTATGATTTCTATAAATATTTCATTGTAGGTATTTATTTACCTACCTAGCATAATATGATAATAAAGATTATTAATTGCTTAATTTCATGCAATAAGGTTGTCCAAGTAACAGAATTACCAGTTATTCTAACGCCTTCCAAAATTGTCAAAGCAATTGCTTCGCAGTTAATTACTTTGCTACAGGCGCTAGACATATTATTATCTTGGTAATGAACAGAAATTTGTCACCGACTCGCACTTGACTTATACTTTAGAGTGTGCATTATAATCATGACAAGTTTGACTTTTGTACGGATTATCGTTTTTACATTAGAGCTAGTACAAAAATAAGTAAAAAAATACGTTTGTTGTGCCTCTATGGACCCCCCTTTCGTTTTACTATTCGTTTTATTATTCTGGCAAATTCTACGTATCTATTACTTTTTTTTATATTGACTTGTAATGTTGGCCTTTTGGCCTCTACAGATGGACCGGACTAGACAGCTATCTATTACTGTTCATACCGTCACCTCTTTAATACGATTCAATTTTGGTGATTGCGGTAAATTACGTGAACGTGAACTTGAACTCGCCGAGATGTTGTTTACGGTCGTGTAACTTGTCGCCTATGAGCTCACTGAACGTAGAACCATATCGACACCTTATTTTTCTAAATCGGTTTAAGTTTGGGCAAACTGGGCACGAAAAATCAACACCAATTTTGGGTTAATATTCTGAAAACCACGTACAATGGTACAAAGCACGTTGATTCCACTTTTATAATTCGCACCCGACTGAAGGATTCTGTATCCATGGTCATGAAATAAATAAAATAAAAAAGTATTTCTCAGTATGATTTTACTGTCAACTGTCAATCAAGCTGCTGTCAAAAATGTCAAGTTAAAAGTCTCATCAAATCGCAGACATCAATCAAAAAATCAAAAACAAAACAAAATAATCCCACCGTTTTTGGAAATAAAATCGATACTGTAAAATATTCTCGCGAGAAATTCGTATACAAGCTGTTTCAAAACCACTTTGATTAGATTTATGACAGAAAGTAATCATCGGTTCAGTTAACTAAAGAGCAAGTGGTTTAAAGGGGCGACTTTCTCGGCGCGATAATAGCAGAATACTGCGTTATTCTTTCGCTGAAACAAATCATACGCTCAACTGGGAGTGATCTCATTTACTGAAGGGGCATAGGGGGCCCGGGTGGCGGGACGAACTGCCGGTTGCCTTATCGCCACGTCACGTACAGTAGCTCTGAAAGCTTATCGGCTCGGAAGCGAATCTGGAGCGAGCATTGCACACCAGCCACCAGTCTTTCTTTAGCCGCGGGCTGTTTAACGACTCCCGTTTAATGTGCTAGTGACGGAAGTACATTGAACTCGCAGTTTGATCATGGATCAATCTGGAAATATGCTAGCACTGATTGGGGTGATTTTCTTACTTGTCTGTAAAATAGAAGCATCTGGTAAGTGTTCTCAATATAAATTATCTTAAAATACTTAACTTAGTTTACTAAGTACCTAAAGATGCTGCGTTTGCATTGCAATTGATATGTGGGTGACATCATTGCTTCTCTGAATCTGTTGAAGTGATTACTAAACCTTTTTATCTAATCCACATTGTTGTACCTAACTGTATTTTTGGACTCAATAATGGTGCTTTAGGACTAAAAAAATATGAATTGATGTCCAAGTGTTATTCATTCTCACAAGGTATTTTGATTGACAGTTTAAAATAAATAATTACAACAATGTTACAATATTTAAAATAAACTAGGCAGTTAAATCTAAGTTTCGCAATCTAACTATAAAGGTTAAAGCTCAAGTGATTTAGGTTATCAGCCCTTTAGAAACCAAACCAAACCATTTAAAACATTTGACCTGGTATTGCTAAGCTATATGACAATGTAATATTAATATCGATGACTCAGGTTGAGTATATTTATGTATACTCCAACAACTTGCCGGAGCTTGTCACGCTTGAGATTCAGGAGTCACCAGTATCTCGGATTTATATCCGGGAATTACTCCCTTGACTGCCTACAGGTTATATTACTTGCCCAATAAAAGATAAATAGAACTCTTTATTATACTCTTTCTTAGTTGTATTCTTTATGAAGTCTTGTTGTCCGCTGTCGAATCTGCCGAAAGTGCCATGAATATACACCATTCTTGTATATACATTTATTTCATGTATCTCAACATCATCACATCATCAGCCATTAAATGTCCACTGCTGAATAAGGCCTCCCTCTTAGAGAGGGGTGTTGCCATAATCCCCACACTTGGCAGGCGGCTTGGGGATCGCAGTACGTTCACCGTGTACTAACAGGACGCTGCTGCTCATCCGCCGGTGGTTCTGGTCGCAGTTTTAGGACATAACCGGGTCCTCATGTATCTCACAAACGTTTTTTTAA
This sequence comes from Agriopis marginaria, assembly GCA_932305915.1. Classification (NCBI taxonomy): domain Eukaryota; kingdom Metazoa; phylum Arthropoda; class Insecta; order Lepidoptera; family Geometridae; genus Agriopis; species Agriopis marginaria. The sequence goes on along the minus strand of OW029916.1, from coordinate 15,321,224 downwards.
GTTTATCTATATAGTTTTAAAAAAAACGAACAGAGATTGGTCTCTCAAATACTTATGGATATAAATAGAGTTGAGATAATTTTTTTGGAATTTTTTTGTAGTTATTACTGCTATTTGTCATTATATCTGTTTCTGAAACACTATTTTATTGCACTTTTTCATTAATTTTAGTTCCATTTCCAGACCTGCGAAATTCAAAATGAACCGAACTCTTTTTAAACTAAAATAATAAGAATTTGGTACAGTTAGCATTTTGTACGAGTAGGTCTGGAAATGCTATGTTTTTTTTTCTTCTTATTTTTGTCTCTATTCTCGCTGGTATTTCTACTAACCCCATCTTACGGTACTTACATTCATTCTTTCCAGAAGATGTTATAGTTCTCACAGTGGCAACGGAAGAAAACCATGGCTATCAGAGGTTTATACGCTCAGCTGAAATCTACGGCATTGATGTCCAGGTGTTGGGAGCAGGCAAGGAATGGAATGGAGGAGATATGAACCACCCTGGCGGAGGACAAAAAATAAACCTTCTCAAGGACAAGTTAAATGAGCTGGCTAAATCTGGAAAAGACAAAATTGTGTTATTTACAGACAGGTACATATGTACTTCTTAAAACATTGCAGTCTGAATGCAGTGCGGTGCCGATTCATCAAGAGTCGTGGCAGAAGCGAAAATAACATTGAAATGTGACCCCCACAACAAGCTTCTGTCCATAGTGTAAAGTTCGTCATTTGAAATTATGCTGTATGTAATATAATATGGTGATCACATTTCAATGCCTTTCTTCCACCTCCACTGTGACTCTTGGTAACATGACAAGTTTACGAAATGTTTTTTTGTAAAAGTGGAAAAAACATTATTACCACTTGTATCAGAATAACCTTTTGATTACATTCTTACGTTAACCTTGTTCTATCAACTGTAGCAACATTCAAATGTTTTTCAGCTATGACGTTATATACACAGCAGGCTTAGAGGAAATTATCAAGAAATTCAAGTTATTCCCAGACACAAGGGTAGTGTTTTCCGCCGAGCCATACTGCTGGCCAGATGCGACACTCGCTACACAGTACCCAAAGACGGATGGACCAAACCCTTATCTAAACTCTGGTGGATTTATTGGTAAGATTAGTTTATAAGTAAAACTAGGCCTATTTATTGATGAGACTAGGACAAGTTTATCAGCGATATAGACTAGTTTATCAGTAAGACAGTCTAGTGTATTCAAGAATCTAATGCCCCCTGCAGACCATGCGAAGTAGCTTGCAAGTACAAGTAGCAAGTACCTACTGCGCATTATCCGCAACAAGCTACAACACCTTATGCTTAGCGCAAGTGGCAGTGGAAGTGCTTAGTAGCACTCGCGCTGGTCCTTGCGCAAGTGAAACTTCGTTTCCCCGTCCTACATGCGCGACGCCCACGGCACATCGTTCGTCTCGTTCGAACACTCGCGTGAGTACCAGGCGAGTTGTGCGCGTCGCTACGCGAGTGGCTATTTACGCGTACTGCTACTTGTACTTGCTACTTGTACTTGCAAGCTACTTCTCATGGTCTGAAAAGGGCATTGCACTATATAAGACTAGGACTAGTATATTGGTAAGACTAAGACTAATTTATTAGTATGACTGAAACTGGAAACTGAACTGGAACTTCTTGTCAAGCAAGAAGACCGCTATCTTCCAAGTTATTTACAGCCACATCAGAACAAGACTTAAGGACATTAGTGAATAGTTGAGAGAACAAGGGCATCGTCGTTGATGGAAGGATGCTAACTTACCTTTTTTACATCGGACTAGGCTAACGTTTGACCGCGATCTAGCCTGATGGAAAGCGATGATGCGTTGAAGATGTATGTATGTTTTTATCTCCGGCCGACAACATAGTTTATTTATATTTAAAAGCAAATTTAATTCTAAAGGTTCGATGTTAAAACAAGATCTGTCTAGCTGTTTACAAATTAAAAGCTTTTGTATACATGTAGCTATAATTAATTTCGGTAATTATTTTTTGATTACAGGTTATATGTCGGAGCTATTAGAAATAGTAAATTATCAAAACATAGATGACAAAACGGACGATCAGCTTTATTACACGCAGGTCTATCTTGATACTAAAATGAGGGAGCAGCTGAAAATTGCGTTAGATCACGACTCCGCCATCTTTCAAAACCTGAACGGTGCTCTATGTAAGTGCAACTTCGTTGGCTTCACTTTTCATATTTTATGTCCCAAAATACTAAGTGCTCACCATGATATTCACAAAAATAAATAAGAAAATGTCTTTCTATAGGGGAAATCTATGGAAAGTGAAGTCTGGTCAGCATCAAAAATACTCCACTACTAACCTAATGCCTATCGAGGCTGCAAGTAATTTATTTCGCTTAAATTGTGGTTACAATGCGGGTCTTAAATATAATTTATTGCACAACACAATTTTGCCTATTTGGCATACAAATTCTTTAGTATGTACATTATGTATTTGTACTTATTTTTATTATATAATATGGCTATACAATAATAATATACATTAACCAAGAGCATATTAATTTAGTAATTGATAAAATATCTTGTTTGTTTGTTTGTTGTAATTTTTAGGATGTAATATATATCTTATGGCATTAAATTCAAGAAGTGTTTAATTTGCCATATTTTTTTAGTATAAAGACTTATGATTATTGTTTTTATGTTTCAGCTGATGTTGAATTGAAGACGAATACCACTGAAGATTGGCCATATCTAGAAAATGTGATCACTAAGCAAAGACCACTCATAGTGCATGGCAATGGACCTGCAAAGTTGACACTAAACCAGTTTGGGAACTACCTAGCCAAAGCATGGTCTGTCCAGAATGAATGTGCTGTATGCAAGGAAAAGGCGACTCAACTGAATGTAAGTAATTGTAATTTGTAGCAGCCATAGGCATCTTGTTACCGACAGTAGGCATTGAATTCAAGGTCACGTCCGAGTCTGACTACTGCTTTAGCTTATATAATATATTATATCTAATGTGTCAACAGTATAAAATTTCTGCGAACTTTCAAAAAAATTGGTGTTCATTTTGATAATTTGTGAAGTTACTCGCTTTGATTGGCGTTTAACTATTTATCAAAATATACATACAACGTGCCATCGAATAGCGCAAAACCTCCGACACACCAACTGATTTTTAGGGTTCCGTACCCAAAGGGTGTAAACGAGACCCTATTACTAAGCCTACGTTGTCTGTCTGTCCGTCCGTCCTACTTTTTAACGGCTGTATCTTTCGAACCGTAATATAGCCAGTTGAAATTTTCACAAGTAAATGTAATGTTACGACGGATTAACTAAGAAATAAAGAAAAAGTAAAGAGTAAAACCGAAAGGAGGGTGGGTTCCCATACAACAAACGTATTTTTGTATTCGTTCTAATGTCGTACTGTCGTACGGTCGGTACTTGGTTGGGTGACTGCCTGGGCGTTGTCTTTTTGCACTACTTTTTTGTACTTTAGTAGCTAAAAAGTTATGTGGTGGAACGGAACCCTCAGTGCTTTCGAGAGATTTTTTTAAATCGTATTTACCGTGTTTATTTGTTACTGTCATCGTGCCTATTAGAATGAAATACATATTTAACTTGTATTATTTCAGGATGACAACTTACCAACTGTAATGATGGCTGTTTTCATAGAACAGGCAACACCTTTCTTGGAAGAATTTCTGACAACTATTTATGAGACAGACTATCCAAGAGCCAAAATCCATTTATTTGTGAGAAACAACGTAGATTTCCACGAAAAACTAGTAGACTCGTTCTTCCAGAAGGTTTTCAAGGAGTATGCCTCTGCTAAAAGGATTAAGCCTAGTGATTTTATGACAGAGTCCGAGGCTAGGAACATAGCAATGTAAGATTTATCCTATATTTAATTTAGACAGCATCATTATATCCCATACTGGTCATATTTCAATGCTCAACTAAACATCATATTAGTTTTTTTAGGTACAATGCAGATACGTTTAAAATGAAATTTACGTAAACTTTGATGTATTTTTGTGTTGCAGGGAAAGATGCATGAACAGCGTCTGTGAATATTTGTACTCAGTTGATAGTATGTCCCGAACGCATCCCATGACGCTGACCTCTTTGCTGACTTCAGGTAAATAATTTTAGGATGGTTTTCACCAGTTTCGCGCTCTTCTGCTCGCACATTCAATACTTTCTAAGATATAAAAATGACTATGAGTGCTATTGCTACATACATGTTGCACACGAGTTAAGGGTTCTTTTCCATAAGAGAATATGTGCTAGTAGGTAGCTGATCAGTGTGTGAGGAAAAATCAACCAACAGGAGGCGAGGCGAGACGGAATGAAGCGATCCTATTGGTCGATCTTTCCTTGCGCACAGCTATTTTTCCTTGCACGTTTCTGGTAGAAAAGGACCCTTAAAGCCGGACGATGTAGCTAGGCTAGGTGATTGCTTTAGCGCCTAGCGCCCAGCGTATGCCTACCTACTTAGGGTATTTCCATAAGGGCGATTAGATACCTATCAATTCGACTGTCAGTCCTTGCGAACTAAATTTTGCTTTATTGCGTTACAATAAAGCATAGTTTCGTTTGTGCGGACTGACAGTCGGTTCGATATCACTTTCATCTGTGAAGAAATAACCTTAGTCATACAACTAAACGTTGTAAAAATTAAGAGCTGGCCGCATTGCGAGTTTGGCACCTCCTGGCAGTGTTTTATAATATTTTGCCCTATTATCGAGTAGCCAGACTTTAGGTGGAGCCACCTGTCAGTGCGTTTTCGGCCTTATGTAAATGTGATTATTTTGTATCGACAGGGTACGACGTAGTCGCACCGCTGCTGATTCGGCCCAGCATGGCCTGGTCGAACTTCTGGGGCGCCATCAACACGAGCGGCTTCTACGCCAGATCTTCGGATTACATGGACATCGTTTATCAAAACATTAAGTAAGTTTTTCAGTTAAAGCTCAGACTACATACTTATGTAGCCTTGTGGAACAGGCGGATTGGTCGTTTTACAGTTGTTTTATCTTTTAAGGCGAAGTTTTCCCACTTTTAAGCAACGCTTATTACTACAGATGACCATAATCCTTGGTTTATTGTATTAAAGTCGCATTTAGCGGAGCAAAGTCATGGCGCTTACACACAGACGTGTGTTTCGCTACTTCTATTTTTGGAGTTTTTCTCACATTTTTCGAAAAGTATAGCTGTAATGTAAAATGTACCTCACCGGTTTCCTTCATGATTATGAAATCTATATTTCATGATATCGCAGACATAATAAAAAAAATAGGTAATTGAATGATTCCAAAAAAATAGGGATAAAAGCGCAAATCATTGCTACTGTTATATATTTTTTCTATCGAGTGAAATGTGCTTAATCGTGTTTTGGTCTCATGGGTTTCCTAGATAAAACATACAATTTTGTTATGACACCATTTTTATAATTTTAAACTAACCATGGAGGTATGCACACTTAAACTAGAACAACCATGATTGCTAAAAGTCGGAAAAGAGCGTCTTAAAGGCAGGCGAGCCTGAGTTGCTATGAATCTGTAGAAACAAGAATGAACGCGAAAGTTGCAGAAGGCCGGTCAAATCGACCGAGAGATCGATCAGGACCGAGAACCGTTGGGGTATTTAGACGTGTTCTAGAGTAGTGACCACGAATCGGCAAACGTTACATAGGACGCCTTGAGACTCGTTGCAGTGACGATATACGTAAGACGGCTGGCAGTGTCTGAAAGAGAAGCCGAAGATCGGGTTGAATGGCGTATCTTGGGAGAGGCCTATGTCCAGCAGTAGACTAGATAGGCTGATGATGATGATGATGATTATAATGAAGAGTGCAAAAAATAATATGCGTGTACACACTCATCCGTCGAGATAAAATTAATAAATAGATGTTATAACTTCGACAGCTATTGGTCGCAGATGCGATCTAGCCACTTATCCACATATTATGGCTCTCTTAAAATGAATGGATTAATTAGGTAAAAGGAAGCAGTCAAATGGCAATAATACTAAAATAGGTTTAATGTGAATAACATTGTAGTTAAATAAAATTATTACAAGAAGCTTAACATAACATTCGGTTTTTTAAAAACTTCATATCTTAATCCTAAATTAGAACTATTCCAACCTAATTGCGAAGACTTCGACCAACACCTGATGAGGGTTTCGCTAGACGGTTGGGTCAAGGGACAAATACAGAAAGCACTCATTCTGGACACGGCAAGCATTTTCAGAAGGCTCCTCTCAGTCAGCAGCCCCGGCCACCGGTAGCTTAGGCCGTAGTTTGTTTTATATTATTTGTTTTTATATCTATATACATTTGTAAAAAAAAAACTTAGAACCTAAGAATGTAAATAAATACGTGAAATAATACATTTAAACTAGCTGCTCTTAATAAAAAGGATTCTATAGGCATATTTTAGCTTAAGGCCGCGCTCACCGGCCAGGTCGATCTCTATCACAAATTTGCAATATTTTAAAAGATAGATTTTCGCTAAGTAAGGATAAAAAGGGTTTAGGCATTCTTTTTAGAATAACATTGCACACGTATCGTAGTAATTTTTATGTTGACATGTTTTATTTTAACGAAATTTATCGAAAAAAAATCGAGTTATTTTTCGATCTCCTCTCAAATGAAATATGAACACGAATGAAGACGAAAATTACATTATAACATTTGGAATGCTATTCTAAAGAAAATATCTAATCGTTTTGTTTATTATCGCTCTGTGGTTTTATATCTTAAAAAATTTGGGTATGTGCGAAAGACATAGCTCTGACCAGTGAGCGCGGCCTTAAATGAGGTTTCGTCGCGAATTCGAGAATAATTACATATTGAATTAAGCTTACGTTTGTATATATAAAGCCGCCAATGCACGTTGGCTATAGCTCACCAGGCGAAGGCAGTCACGTGTAGACAGTAATTCGCCTAGGCTTGCCATTGCTCGCCTAGCTGGCCGAGTGCAGACCAGCGCCAACGTGAATACAGCTTGTTTAGCGTGCCTTGCTCGGGAACATTCGCAACGATGCGTCTCACCCCGAATCAGTGTCGATTTTTGTGCCCGCCTGCACTCAGCAAGCCCTGTCCAAATAAGATAAGAGAAGCTACTGGCACCCGACACACAGTCCCAGACTAGTTCGGGAGCCTATGGAAAATCACGTTATGTAAAACTAAATTTATGTCAAAATAAACAACTTTGTTTGTTTGTTTTGTTTAAATGTTGGTTGGCATTGGCGCGATTAAACTTGACCAACGTGTAGACTACGCTCGCGTTGGCTATGGCCAATGTGTATTGCCGGCTTGAGGTAGTGAGGTAGTGGTTTTGTGGGTGTTCTAATCGAATGCGATGGAGAAGTCTGTCTTGAAAGAGCGGCGGTCGATGGAGTACATATTGTCAGCGGTGCACTCGTACACTCCCGCGTCCATCTGCGTGGCCGGGTCAATCTCGATCTTGGACTTGACGCGGTCGTCACCGATCGGCCATTCGTGGATCTGCAACACAATGCTGTCTTATGTATATGTAAATATATTAAAGGCGATGTGTGTATCAATGTATGTGTGTATGTATGGACTCCAAAACAGCTGGACCGATATTGACGGGACGGAGTGATCCACGCGGGCGAAACCGCGGGGCGCAGGATACGGCGCACCCCCCTCCTCCCCCCCCCCGGTTCAAAAGATACAGCTGTTTAAAGGTAGGACAGACGGACAGACAGACAGACATCGAACTAAGCAATGGGGTCGGAACCCCATTTTACCCTTTTACGATATAAGTCTATTTGTTCTAATCTTCTACTTCATAATCATTTCTTTCTTTGGTTGTTCTTAGGTTTGGTTCTTATCTTTGTTTTGTTGTTGACCGAAAAGCATCTCAGTGTGTTTAATTAAAAAACGAATTGACTAAGATTCAGTACCAATTAAAAATTATTCAACCGAGAGCTTTGATTGTTTGGTGGAATAGCCATGATTGAAATAGATGAATCTAATTAGTTTCTCAGAGAGTCAATAAAAGTACTGAAATAGATGCAATCTGTGCTTATCTGTAATCATAATCAGAACATCAACCTATTATTGATGAATATCTGAATGTGTTCTGTAGAATGCCCATACAACAAGTTATACCCTGACTGGACTAGACAACATTACGTGTCTTTAAATTTTAATTCAATTTGACTATCATCACACACATCACATCATCAGCCCGTAAACGTCAACTGCTGAACAAAGGCATCCTTCTTAGAGAGGGGTGTTGCCATACTCCCCACGCTTGGCAGGTGGCTTAGGGATCGCTGTACGTTCACCGTGTACTAATAGGACGCTGCTGCCCATCCTCCGGTGGTTCTGGCCGCAGTTTTAGGACATCGGGTCCAATTTGACTAATTAGACGTTTATTGTATAGATGCTTCTAGCTTCCTTCGCTTTTTGATGTTTTTAGCTAAGTTTGTGACATTGACTCTTGTCATTAGCTAGAGGAAAACTTGATAAGGTATAATTTTATCAACAGTTATTTTTTCTACGTGTTTTCGCAAATAAATTGAATCTTGAATGTTATATCATATCATAATCTATATATATATATATATAAATTAATCACTATTTACTTTGGTTACGCCATAACTTGAGAACGAATTTACCGATTTCATTCATCTTTTGTAATAAGTTTTCTAATACTTTGTGGATGGTTCTTACGGAAATAAAAACTAAAAAAATTGCGCAGAAAATTTGAAAAATTCTGAAATCTTAACGATGATTTTAACTTTTCGCGTTTGACAGTTCAAGACAGGACAACGTCTGTCGGGTCAGTTAGTTTCGAATAAAAGCCAAAATCTGCGTATTCTTGAATAAAATGAAATAGTTTTATTCCAGATGTTGAATGGAAAGTTTTCCGTCACAAAGAACGTCTTTCATTGATGTAAGTGGTGAGCGCGTTGCAATCACCATTCAATTGAAGCATTTAGCACAACGTACTATATGGGTTCAAATGACAGCGATGCTGGTCAATTTATTACCACTTGTCTACGTTCGTATACAGGTTGATGTCATTTTTGTTGTCCAGATAACATAGGTCAAAAAATGAAAAAAAAAAACCATTTTTCATTTAATCAGACATACATTGATTTTTTAAGCCTCCTAAAAAAGCTAAAGGAGCTAAACATCTTCAAATGGCTGAACAATTAGCGGTCAAACGCAAGGCTATTATTAGAAAAAAATACAGATTTTTCTTGGATCATCATCATCATCATCAGCCAGAAGACGTCCACTGCTGAACATAGGCCTCCCCCTTAAACCTCCACACTGAACGACAGCCTGCCTTTTGCATCCACTGGATGCCAGCAACTTTCACAAGCAACTCTCACAATGTCGTCGGACCATCTAGTGGAAGGCCTACCTACGCTGCGTCTTCCGGTTCGTGGTCTCCACTCAAAATCTCGTGGTCTCGTGGTCTTGGATCATCACTAAGACCAATTCAGCTTTACCGGGTCCCTGATTCCAGGCCCGGACGGAGACTGACATTGAAATATCCGCCCTATTATCGTGCCACGTCAAGGGCGTAGCTAAGTTCAGGCACGGAGGGGGGCAAGTGCCTCTCCCCCTTTCCTCGCGGAGAGTAGGTAAGCGCTCGTTCGGAAAGTTTCCGAACCTAAGAGTAAATAATTTTAATTAAGTAATTAAATGTGTGTTACCAGTGATGAAATACGGCACTGAAACGTGGTCTCTAACTATGGGCCTCGTAAGCAAGCTCAAAGTCGCACAACGAACTATAGAGAGGGCTATGCTCGGGGTTTTTCTACGAGATCGAATCAGAAATGAGGAAATCCGTAGACGAACGAAAGTCACCGACATAGCCCACCGGATCAGCAAGTTGAAGTGGCTGTGGGCAGGGCACATATCACGCGGAACAGATGGCCGATGGGGCCGAAAGGTTCTGGAATGGAGACCACGGACCGGTAAGCGCCGTAGGACGTTCACCCACAAGATAGACGGACGACCTAAGAGCCCGCTGAAAATGCAGGCCGCTTCTAACCGGCCCTATTGGAGAACGATGGGGGAGGCTTTTGTCTAGCAGTGGACGTCCTATGGCTAAAATGATGATGATTTGAAAATACTCGTACGTCACATAAAGCAGTAAAATTTATTTTTCCGTCGTCATTTTACATGTCGCCATCTTGCAATGACGATGACGTCACTAACCCAGTGATCATCCCTTAAATTGAGGAATCTATCGCCGGCTCATTTATCAAAATCCTTAAGGCGATAAGGCTGTAAGCTGTGTGTATGCAAACGCACATACAATTTTAACACAATACATTGCTTTTTGCTTTGCGTCATCGGGTAATAAAGTCTGGGGCCTTACGGCTACCTGTTTTAAGCGATTCTGTTTATGTGGTTCCTAAAAGTTGCGAGACCGCAAACCGTGTCTCGGGGCGTTAAGGTTCACGTTCGCCTGATTTTCTACGCAACGCTGTGTAGAAAATCAAGAGTATTTTTAAAAATAATAGGTTTGCGTTTGACCTAATGTTAAGCGACGATGCGGTTTACGTTGAAGCACGCTTGCCTAAAAGAAACAGATTCAGTCATGATTTGAAGACACCCAGATTGTAACCAGCGGGGAACACCCATTCAGGCAGCGCATTCCACAGACTAGCAGTTCGCACAATAAATGTGAAATCAAAGCGCTTCGTACGGGTTTTCGGAATATCAACCATAAAGCGGTGACGTTTTTTCGTGCCCTTTCTGGCAGTCCGATAGAAAATTGAGCAGGAGGGAAATAGGTAGCCGTAAGACCCTTATTGCAAGACTGATAGTATAACTTACGTGTAAATAGTGATGGGCGAAAATTTCCACTCCATCTTTGAACCAGGTGATGTGAGGCCTCGGAGAGCCCTTGGCGATGCACAAGAATGCTATCTTGTGACCTAACACGTACTCAAGGTCGAAATGAGACGCTAGTAGTATCTTTGCGCCCTGAAAACAAACTTAAATCAGAAATATGAGCGTTTCCACTTGCTCCTACTGGGTACTCCTACTAGTAGTAGCACGAGGAAATATGTCCTCATACCGGTAGGACCATATAATTATTATTGTGCCCTGCGGATAAAAAGTGGCGTAGTGTAGTAAAATTTGTGTGCATCCATTGCTGAAGTTACCATCGTATGATAACTTCAGCATAAAGAGATATGGTTAGGTGGCGTGACGGGTGCGAACGCATCTGGCCTAAATCAGGCTTGATGCCATTAGTCGAACTCACTCAACAGGCGACGTTGTCGCCTTTTTTTATATGTGGAAGTGCGCCGTACTTAGTTTTTGCGAGCGGTTCAGCGGTATAGTGATTTTTTTAAACATTTTTTTGTGACTTTTTTTTTCATTTTTATGTAAAAAAAAAAAAAAAGTGGACGTTATTTTTTTTTTTTTTTTTTTTAGCTCTGTCCTAGATTCGTGTGACTTATAATTGTAATAATTGATAAGGCAAAATTGTTATACTTTCTTACACTAATAACACTAGAAATAAGCACTCGTGTAAACTGACTTGCCTCATATGACGAACATGTTATATTGGTGAATAAATAATCTGAATCTGAATATAGATTGTAACTTTCGAAGAACATAGTTGGAGACCAAACGCAAGCCTATTATTTAATTTAAAAACATAGGTATTTAGACATTGAGCAACTAACCCCGAGAGAGGCATTACCGGTCGGCCCGATTCCCTAACTAGTGAATTATTTTGCACAAATAAATATCAAAGCAAAAGTGTACTACCGACCGCAGTACCGACAAGGAGCTAGATATGTGCGTATGTCTGTGCAATTATCTAAAATATCCCACAACCTCTGTCATTCAGTGCAATTTAAATTACCTCCTGCTCCATCAAGTGGTGTGAGAAAAATAGTAGAAGAAAAAGAAGTTAAGTTTGTTTTTGCCAAATGTCGAATGGATAGTTGCTCGAAATATTCAGACTAGCAGTTTGCATTATAAAAATGGAATCAACACGCTTCGTACGGGTTTTCGGAATATCAACCATGAAGCGGTGTCGTTATTCGATGTACAATGTATATACATTATCATTGCACACATATACGAAAACACATATTAGCATGATTAAAATAATGTTCACTGATTACTACTCACGAGCATCAGTATCGGTTTTCCAAGAAACTTACTAAGTACATTACGAAATGCGATACGATAGGGTGTCATTCTTTACAACACGACTACATTTGTCCCGTAAATAAAAACATACGACTAACGTACACAAAAACAAGACACCCAAGATACTGTAGGTCTAAAAATAGGTATAGGTACCGACTATTTGGTACTCAGATCAAAACAAGCGAGATATGACTTGTGCCCGTTGCAGACCATGCGAAGTATAAGTAGCAAATACCCACTATGCATCAATTGCAACGAGCTACACACTTTGAATAGTGCAAGTGGCAGTAGAAGTGTTTAGTAGCTTGTATGTAGTGGCAGTGGAAGTGTGTTGGTCGTTGCAAACGATGCGTGGTAGTTACTTGACTTTTACTTCGCTTGGCTGCAACGGGCTTTAAGGCGCTTGCAGACGATGCGTAGTACAAGTTAACTAGTAAAAGTAGCAAGTAGAAGTAGGCGCTCAAACGATAAGTAGCCACTCGTGCGTCGTACGGATGCGCATGAGTGTTAGAACGAGACGAACGATGCGCAGTGGGCATCGCGTGAGTAGCGCGGGGACATAAAGCTTCACTTGGCGTCAAGTGCCACTATGCACACCATTGCAGACGACGCGTATTAGGCACTTGCTACTTCTACTACGCATGGTCTGCAAGCGCTTTTAGCGTGTTCAAATGTCTTCATTTTTCATACATATTTTTATATACTATACCGCTAAATCACAGTTACTAATTTTCGCGCACACTAAGAAACTCATATTCGTATTCATTTATTTTGTTAGTATTATTGACATGTCAAAGTATAAAAAAAATGTAATATTAGGTGTAAAATAATAGTATAACAATAATAGTATAAAGTCATTGTACACTATGCATATATTTAGAATTCAAGGAACTACTTGAAACTGTAGAACGTCTGATCTACAAGCTTCGTAATATTTTTTTTTATTGGGTAAGTGCCTTGTTTTTCTAAACAAAATACAAACGAACACTATTACTATAAAAGCAGTTAGACTGCTCATAGACCGTTGAACGTCTAAAGACAATCCAAATGCTCAAACCCCCTAACAGTTGGCAGCGTACCCAGCAATGCTGGCGGCTTTACCACGCTGAATGGCAATGCTTATGTGTTGAGCTACAAACACGCCATTATGGTTACGCGTCGCATTAACCAGGCGCTCTGAAAGATTTTTGAAAATGAGGTGAGCTCTCGTTCCCCAAGGGCCCAATGTATCGACCCAAAACGCCTTAAATATAAGACAAGTTTTTTTTTTATTGCCATAAACAAACAAAAACAATGGACTTATTATATACTATTAGAAACATAAGTAGAAACAATGTTTGGCAATAGGGGTACACTCAGCGCTGTACTGCGAGGTACCGAAGGGTCACGCATAAAGCATATGTAACCACTGCCGAGGTTAGTTGTAGCGACACCAATAAACTAACTTATAGTCCACATCCAAAAAAAGGCGACTAGTCGTTAGCAGGCTGAGTTTGACTAAAGACATCAACCCTGATTAAGGCCACGCCACCTTACCATATCTTCCTTGTTTGTCTGGTCTGAGATCTGGTACCATTTATATATTTATACTCAGACGCATAACGGCTTTGATTTATTTATTATATTGTCTCTGTATTAAGGTCAGCCATTATAGCCGTGACAGTTATCATACAGAAGAGCTATGCAGTCTCCTCTCGGCGTATGTCACGTTCGCAAAATGTCACCATGTCGCACAATTTTTTGTCCTAGGGTAGACAGGTGATATGTTACGAATTTAGTCAACAAAAAATAAGATAATTGCAACAATCATTTCTGGGGTATCGTAAAAAATATCAGCAGTTCCATTTTGTCGAGTGTCAAATGCTGTTTTTAACAGACTACGAAAAAGGATTCTCAATTTGGTTGTATATTTTAAAACCTTTTTTTTTTCATATTCATATATATTTTTACCTCGGAACTCCGTCATTTATAAACCACTTTAGACAATTCTTTTTTATTTAAAAGGTTATTATAATTTCAGATTGGTTCCATAGGATGTCATTAAAATCTGTTCAGTAGTTTGAATTTTAAATTTAAAAAAAAACTGGAAAATTCTGCTTATGTCAATCAAATAACCGAAATTGTGTATTAAACTAATTTTAAAGTCGTTTTTTTTAAATTGATAATGATCTACGGAACAGCTTATATTTTTTTCGCGATTTCAGCGTTGCTCCCACATTAAAAGTTGTTCATAATCATGGGTACTATGGACCTCTTTCGGTTTAGTACACTCTTTCCGCGTAACCCAGCATTAACTTCATTCGCTTGTTGGTACAATTTAGAACCAGTGTTCTTTAAGGCAAAAAAGCACTATGAAACCACAGAATACCAGTGATTAAACTAAAAACAGTAGGTACCTACCCATATTGTTTAGTTAAAGAAAGAGATAAGCGATGATATAAAATTAAACAGTATTTGCCGCTCAGTGGTTAATAATACTTATCGAAAAACTACCGATAACAATAAAATATATGGGTCAGTTTGCGAAAATTGTGAAACAAAATATGTATTAGTAATAAAACAGACTTATTTATTAGCTTGGTCGAATCTAGTGGTTCGGGGTTAGTTTAAAAACAAAAACTTACATCGTTGTTGTTATAATATTGATCCGATTCGGGGTCCCGATACTTTCCAGTGATCGGCAATCCAATTTGTACCTGCAAATTTCGATCCATTGAAAATATGATAACAATTTTCTGCCAACGCCAGCATCTGAGATGGACACACAGATATGATTGTATCAATAAAATAAAATAAAATTAAAAAAGTAGTTGTTCCACAGTAGCCTCTTGTGCAAGCTAGTCAAAGTTTGCAATAGCCATGATCCTCTTATAAGTGCGCTACGTCCTTGGTAAGCTTAACTTGGCTAAACACATTAGAAAGGTAGTTTCACCTTTGACTTCGTCCTGCTCCGCGTGCGCCCGCGCCGAGCGTGGACCGAATCCATCAAGAACCAGTAGAGGACCAGTAGCGCCAAGAAAACCCTCGGCCTTAGCAGAAACATTTCTGATGCTGCCTTTTCACTTTGTTTTAATTAAATGAGTGTATATTTGTATTGCGATATTTGTGTTGAAGTATGTTCCAGTGTGGGGTCCAAATGCAACTGGTCGTGGCAGCAATTCCTGTCGCGCCAATCTCTCAATTGGCTAATGGCTGAGGTGCTCTGGTGGGCCCTTGTCTCCCCTATATAATATATGACTCTCGTCATTTCCTTTAGCATTTCGTACGATGTTACTTTCAATTGAATATTTGTAAATTGAAACGTAAGGGTCAATGGAACAGTCGTAGCTAAGTACGTCGTATATGAGTCGAATGACTAATCCTAACCTTGTGACCTTGGATATAGTAACTCCATATTTTTAATGAACCCCCTCGTTTTTTGATGTTTGTTACCCCAGAACTCCAACATTTACGAACCGTTTAAAAAAAATCTTTTTTCAATTGAAAGGATACACTTTTAGATTGGTCCCATAAAAATTTCTTCAAAATCGGTTTAGTAGTTTGGCTTTTAAATCCAAATAACTGGAAAATGATGTTACTTGGATGACAATATGGTCATCCAAGTAACTGAAATATCGTATTTTACTAATTATGTGAAGTCGGTTTTCAAAAATAATAATTATTAATGTTATGTCTGTAACAGTAGAGTAAAAAATTGGAAAGAGAGGAAACTACAAAACACGAAGTATTTAATTAGTTTCCGTGACTACTACGCGTTTTTTCGCGTCCGGGACTCGTACTGGTCACGGCTCGTGCCCGCCACGGTCTAGCATAAATCATCCTTAATTCATAAGCTTATAGATTTATTCGTAAAGCCCTTCCATCGACTTAAAAATCTGCGACTTATGATCCGCATTCATTCCTTCTTATCACGAAATAGATGTGAGTACTTGTATTTTAAAGATACGATTAGAGGTTATGAGTTCATTCAAATTCTTCTCTTATCTCTGCCTAGTGGCACAAATCACAATCTCAAGAGGTTCAAAAATCACGCACTGTCCAAAATTCTACAAAGATATTAACGATACATTCCAACTGGACTAACTACTGGGCACTGGATTAGCTATTGTGTAACACAATTGATTATTGTGTAATTAGTTGAAATGTAGGAACATTTATAATCAACAAGCTGACCCGACAAACATTGTCCTATCCAAATTCCATTGAAAAAAGCACTTTCAGTTTTCCCCGAACTTTCAAATTTTCGGGGCTTCATTTCGAATTATTTTATTTTTTAAGCAATAAATAATAAGTAAGACAAGAAGGCTCATATTGTGTTCTCAAGATTTAAGGATGATTCACATTAAAAGAAGCCTAAAGTAAAAAAAACATTGGTATTTAACAAACAACGTTGTAAGTTAAATATGATTAAATGAATTTAAGAATAAAAGAAGCATTAATTGCAAAAGATTATATCATTTCTGACTAAATACCAATTACATTTTGAAATCCTGCCATGACTATCTCGGGAAAACCCTAAGGGGCTATCCACCAGAGCTATGTAGAACACCCACTGGTGAGAGTACGGGTCTTGAGGGGTTCCCCCTCATTCCATTGGTGGAATGAGCTAGCGGGTGCACTAGTCGTGCCTGCAAGAAACAGTGCTAACATTTCAAAGGAAATTCATAATAAAGAAATCATGAAGGAAATACGTTGATAACCAATTTCGGGTTAGGACAGAATGTGCCATTCCCAAAATGTCCACCGTTCCAAAATGTGTATTTTACTCTCCTGCCAAAACGTGCGTTTCTCTTAGAGAGCGCTTCCAATAACGGGCACTTTTTGCGTTACTGCACATTTTGCATCATGCCCATTTTGGGAAGTACTCATTTTAAAAGGTGAGAAATGCATGTTTTAGGAAGTGCACCTATTGCTAAATGCTCATTATGGAACGGTGGATATTTTGTGTGCATATTCTGTACCTAACCCTAATTTCTAGCAAAAATTACCCATTCAACTCAACTTAGTTCTACACAGCGTCAGTGGATTTCCGCTCTTTAAACTCCAATAATGTAACCCAAGGTGTAAAAAATGAGATTTATACCCGTGTGAAGCCGGGGTGCGTTGCCAGTCTTAAATATAAAGAAATGTTAAATTTCCAGGGGCATTTGGAATGTGCCGTTCATCACCAACTGTTATCTTCTGAAGATGTCCGTGTTCAATACCCCCGCAGCGAAGGCAGTCACGTACACGAGCAAGGAAACAGATCCTGACATGGCCTTCTGCGCCGCACTTAGATCACTCGTGAGTACAAAATATCTAGATAATTTTTATTTCTAAGAGTCAGTTACATGAACATTTACACAGCTATAAAAACATGAGTAGAAGATTACATAAAGTTATAAAGAATGGAAGTTTTTACTTAATTAACATTTATAAATTATAGCGAATTCTTAAGGTCTTATAACACTTTATAACACCTTATTGATATTCATATAAAAGATCAGGTTCGAGTATGCAGTGGCCCCACACTAGGCTCTAGGCCCGTGTCGTGGGAACCTCATTGAATTAAATTTATTACGTTAAGTTTCTTATGTTTGGTTCAAATAAATGGGTGTAAAATTAAAATAAATCTATCGAAAGTTGTTCATTTAAATTTTGGGTGACACTGAATCTTACTTCAATTTAATATCTTACTATAAGGCGACTTGCTCGTTTCGTATTTTTTTGAATACTCGCTGTAATAAGAAACAATACAGTCAACATAAGCTGCCAAAAAGTTCTGTTTCCAAAATGCTGACCGCGCTGGTGACTCCCCCGTAAATGTGATTGACATGGTGTCAAAGTGACAGTAGCAAAGCTTTTGTAATTTTGTCATTATTACTTGTGACGAGTTGAGTATGAGTATTTTTTGGCGCCTAGAGTAGAGACTGAAAAAGCGCGGCAAATTTAAAAATATCTGCATTGAAACCACAATAGTATATAATGCCTGGAATCATCTCACTTGATACTTGTAAGTTTTAAATTTTTATTGTAACACAGTCAGAACACAGTAATGTTTTCATTTCATATTAATTTTGGGGTTGCAAAGCGGTTTTTTTTTATTTGGCGCGCTTTTTCAGTCTCAACTTTCATTAGCCAGACTCTACGTAAAAAAACGTGTTGCCAGATTGTATCGTTTTCCTAAACTTGTGTATTTTGGAGTGTTAATGTGTAATAATCGTGGATTATTATTTATTAAGTGTTCGTGAAGGTGAGTGTAGGCAAGTGATATAACGAGACGAAACATCTTTTTTGCGTTGTTTCCAAAACTCCATAGAAACCTCTTGTATCATCCACCATGTTACTAGGACATGAGTTTGACTTGACCGTGACTTACTTTGCTTGACTCTGACTGTTACTATGACTTGTTTGACAATATCCAATAAAAATTTAAAATATTTAAGTACTTGACACTGGCAAATGCACAAGACACAAATTCCTCTCAAGAAGAAAGAATTTAAAAAAAGTGAGCGTACGTCATACGATACTGCTGTAAGTAGCTTGGAAAAAGCAGTTATCCAAACGCAAGCAATTGAAACAACTGAAAATAATGAAACATATATAACAATAATAATATTATTGTTATATAATAAGGTATATTTTTGTCTCTTATTCAATGATTATATTATAATCATTGAATAAGAGACAAAAATATACCTTCAGCACTAGAACTGAGACAGTATTTTTTGGGAGTAGAGGAAGCTTCTCCGATTCTAATTACAGATGGCTTTTTAAAAATGTCTGTAATATTTTTCTAACGGCCAACCCCCATTGAAATTAAATTAAATGTAATACTCAGATATAATTTGTATCCATTGCGTGTTAATAAGTAAACATTTTGATACCAATTTTATATCAAATAACTTTTTTTTTCTTCATAAAAATATGACAACAGACATAATTATAATGCCATAAACATTCTGAAACGTTGTTTTTGTGAAATAAAATAGTAATTAGCATTATTTTAAGCAAATTATATGTTTGCAAGTAAAGCTGACTTCCTAGTAGTGTATTTTAAAATTAGTTCCTCTAGATGTAGGAGACAACTAAATTCAAACCTAATTAAGCGTCTGTCTTTCAGAACAGCTATAATTATAGTCCGTTTCAAAAGCATGGCACTTGACAACCACCACTAACAGACTAGTTTTCACCACTAGTTTTTATAGTAGCGCTTAGCTAAACGTTTTCGCCGCAAAATGTAAATCTTCAATTTAGTTCTGTAACGTCTCATTAAATATTTACGAATCACGTTACATTCTATCGTACTGTCAAACCATTTACCACCACGTACCCATACTATTTGAAAAATATTATAGGGGTTGTTATAAAAATGACGACAAAATTAAAAACCAGACATTTTTGACCACATTATCACTTCAGATCCGGGGGGTTACACAAGGCACACTTTCTGTTGCGTTAACGCTTTAACGCCTGCGGAAAGATGAATTGGATGAAAATTATATTAGCTTGAGATAACATCTCTCAAGCTAATGTCAGTGTCAATGTAATTTTCATACAATTTCATCTTTGCGCAGGCGTTAACGCTAACAGAAAGATTGTCTTGTCTAACCCCCCAAGTGAGACAGAGAGAGGTGAGGTGAAAAGTGGACAAATGAATGCCTAGTCTGTAGTAAAAAAAAATTGCCATCGGGCCAACTCTGGAATCGCATTTACAGGGTATATTCATGCACGTGAGCAACATGGAACAGTACGGGAACCTCGTAAACCCCGAGACGTACGATATCAGCCGTACCCACCCCGACGTGTACCAGCTGCTTGACAACAGGCTCGAGTGGTACCAGCGCTACGTGAGCTCCGAGTACGCGGACAACTTTGAGCCGGATAAGAAGCACGCCATGGTACGCCTTTATTTCTGTCTTGCGTGCATCCTGGCTCGAGCCTGGGTCCGCTTTCTACCCTTTGCATGAAAAGCTTCTTTCAAGCAACGGAATTATGCTTGTTTTTGTATAGATATAGTTGAAAAGCCGGAGCGTGACATAGGATACTTTCTATCCCGGAAGCAATTACATTTCCTGAGGAAATGTACACTTTTTACAGATCCCTTTTTATAATGTACGCCGCGTTTGAAACTGGTTCTCAACGTGAGTTGCGCGCGCAATCGAGGTTGATTTGTTCCCATTGTCCTCCAAAGTCATGCAGACCTCAAAATTCCGACGGAGGATGAATTTTATAAAGGACAAAATATATAGCAAATAATGTAGGGTTGCCAAGTTTTGCATATTCATTTAATATTTGTTGGTATTTCAGCCGTGCCCCGACGTGTATTGGTTCCCGCTGATGACGGAGCGATTCTGTATGGAGTGGATCGATATAATGGAGGCGTTCGGCCAGTGGAGCGATGGATCTAACAGCGTAAGTTTTTTTTTTTTTATGTATATAACCGAAAGTTTATTTTATTTATGATAACCTTAAAACGAAGCGTTTGGTATTTGGTTTGGAGGTGCCTAAAACCTTAAGATCCCAAAATGTGAACAAATTCCTGTAGAATTTGTGTGAAAGGCGTGCTCGAAAGCTGATGATAATTCTGGTTTTTTTTTTCAGGATAATCGGCTTGAAGGTGGATACGAGGCGGTGCCGACACGCGATATCCACATGAACCAAGTTGGGCTAGAGAAGATCTGGCTCACCATCCTCAAGGATTACGTGCGCCCGCTGCAAGAGATGGTTTTCACTGGATACTACCACAACGTGAGTACAGTCTGCTTTTTACAAATTTGTTTTTACTTGCAATACTGGGCAGCTTGCCCCGTTTCCGATTTTTTATATTATTTCTAGTCATCCAAACAATTTGTAGATTTTTGCCCCCTTTTTGTAGTATTATAGTTTTTATTCATTCAAGAAAACTGGAACTATTGCTATTATCTGTCGTTATTTCGCTGGCTCACTATCACAAGTTTCTATGTTATTTTCTTACACGTTCTGTAATTTAAATTTAAAACTTTTTGAATTTATAAATTTTTATTTAATTTTTTAATTTTTAAATTTTTGACTTTCATAAATATTGACTTAGCTACTTGACTGACTACTTTATGCTTGAGTAAAAGTATCTTTCTCAAGCATAAACCCTGCTAAGTCGATATTTATGAAGGTCAAACATTTTAAATTGAAATTACAGAACGTGTAAGAAAATAACATAGAACCTTGTAATAGTGAGCCAGCGATTTGTACACTATTTATATAGTAAAGTACATATTGTTTTTAATAGAATGGCATAACGAGAAGACCGTAATGTAGATAGATACTCTTTATTGTGTACACCTGAAATAAAATCAGTATATAAAACACTAAGTGCTAGTGCCACAAGTGGTGGCCTTATCGCTAAAAGCGATCTCTTCCAGGCAACCATTGGATGGAAAGAATTTACGTAACAGGAACCGGTGTAGTGTATTTTAATGTTTAATTGTGGTTTCAGCCGCCGAAGTCGCTAATGAACTTCGTGGTGCGCTACCGGCCCGACGAGCAGCCCTCGCTGCGTCCTCACCACGACTCTTCCACCTACACCATCAACCTGGCCCTCAACACGCCGCGTGAGTCACCCTTCTATATTAATATTCTGCATGATCTAATTCCTTCCTGCCCATTTTTCTCAAACTTTTTTCTATTAGTTTACCAGAGTGGGCATGAAAAGGCAACACCTGTTTATGGTTGAAATTACGGAAACCCGTACGAAGCGCTTTGATTCCACTTTTATTGTGCGAACTGGTAAAAAAAATAAGTTTTCAAATTGGATTACTTTTAACAATAAAAAAGGATTGAATTATCGAAGTTCTTTAATTATGCTTTATCATCATCATCCACAGCCTTCCTTATCCCACTGCTGGTTATAGGCCTCTCTCTTGCTATGCCATCTGCCTCAGTCCTGTGCTTATCTAGTCCAGGTTCGACCCGCGATGGTAATAATATCGTCGACCCATCTTGCAGCTGGACGACCAACGCTCTGCTTACGCTTATGCTTTATTATGCTTATACCAAATCCATGTACAATTATTTGCAACTACAATGTTTGCCTATCAAAGCGTTATGCAATGAACTCATTCGGCCCCATGACGATTTTTATTTTATTTGACTAGTCCTATCTAAACGTACAAAAACAAGTAATTTAACAACTAAGAGGATTTGTCTAAACAGTCATTATGCAATGGAGTCATTTTGTTTATAGTCTTTTTAAGATTCAGATTATGTAATGACCTTTACCCACCATTTCTTTAACCCGTTGATTGCGAGCGAAGGAGTTTTATTATGGCTAAAATGGGAAATTTCACCTACTTATTAGATAATTAAAAAAAGTTCTTAAAAATTTATAAAATGCTTGCATAAGTATTATATACCATTGGTATTGTGTATAAATCTTCTTACACACAATACGCGCGTCGGAGCACTTTTCGCTTACGCCATCATGCGGTGCGTAACGCATTTGGGGGGTTAACAAAGTCTCATGTTCTTTTTGTGTGTGCAGATGTGGACTACGAGGGTGGCGGCTGCCACTTCCTGCGTTACAACTGTTCAGTGCGAGACACCAAGCAGGGCTGGCTGCTCATGCACCCGGGCCGCCTCACGCACTTCCACGAGGGTCTCAAGGTCACCAATGGCACCCGCTACATTATGATCTCCTTCGTGGACCCGTGAACATACTCTAACACTTACTTTAGCACTAAGGCAACATCAGTTCTGCAACATGTATACTCTCTTTTTGTTTTTCCCATGTTGGGGCTTGGCTTCGCGCGATTAGCGCATTTGCATTTACTACTTTTTTACGGGGCAAAATCATTTAGAGATCAGTCATATGTGAAATATTTGATTTGCATTATTTTATTTTTAATTGAAGCTGGCATTAGCCGTGACATGTAGCTGGTTGTAGCATGCCATTAGGATAACGCATGCCACATAGTGTTACATGCTACAAAGTCATACGATGTTGCCTTAACAATAATTTTAATATAATACTCAACTCTAACAGTTGTTTGTTACTACGTTATCGGCCAAGATGTATGGACCCTAGAAACTAAGAATAATCTGTGTCTTGTAGTACATGTAAAGGGAAGCTTTTTTGAAAACTGACGAGACAAAAAATATCTATCTGTCTTGAACCAAAACATTAATCTCAATCGCACGTTGTGAACTCTGGCTAGGCACAGAACAACGTTTATAGTTTCACTCAAAAAAAAAAAATATGAACATAGATGACATAGATTTCACTGATCCAACTTAAGACCAAACAGACACGCAAATTAGGTGTACTCGCGGCATCTAACCTGACACAAGTCTGTGTTGGACACTGATTCCTTTGACTCATCAACAAGCCTATTCTATTAGCTAATAAGTTTCATTATAATAGGGTTCCGAAAATGTTTGATATTACATTTGTGACCGACGACATCCGGGGCGTCGTTA
Organism: Agriopis marginaria; assembly: GCA_932305915.1. NCBI lineage: Eukaryota > Metazoa > Arthropoda > Insecta > Lepidoptera > Geometridae > Agriopis > Agriopis marginaria. Next base: position 15,297,628 of record OW029916.1, on the reverse strand, counting down.
AAATAATCAAATCATAAATGTGTGTGTATTTTATAAGTAATACAAAACACTATTGTCATATTGCATTTCTTAAGTTCTTTCGTGTTGATTGTTATGAATCTCATTTGATTAATATTAAGAAACAGTTCATGTGTGTATAAAATCATAATTAATTAAGTTTGAATGTGTCAAGACGTGTCTATAGTTTCAAACTATATAAGTAAGTGGATCTGGAATCTGACCTAAGTGAACCAAATCGTGTCTCTGAAGTTAGCCTCTTGCGACACAAAAATAGCAGCAACCTTGCAACCAACTTCAGAGACACAAATATCCACTTTGGCTATTGTAACCTTATTGTAATAAAAAAAAAAAAATGTTGAACATGAATGATGTAATGATGTATGCAACTGTCAAATTGGCACTAGTATAGCGTAAAGTTCTTTTCATGTTTAAAGTCCCACGGCAAACATGTTCCATGTTATAGTTTTCAGTTGTTGTTACTGTGTTTGGACGCTAGTGAAATTTTTATTAATTCGCAATCGTTTAAGAGTCTTGTACGATGACTAAAGTTCTTAAAAGAGCTGCTGGAGAGATAGTAATTGATACGCAATGACAGCGCCGTGTCTGAGGGACTCCTTTCATGAAAAGCACTACCTTATTGTATGGGAATTGTGTCATTACATTTGTCTATATGACATTAACATTTTTCAAGTACAAAAAAACTGCTATGCTAGCGCCATCTCAACAGTTTCTACTTGCCATCTCTATAGTTACACACATGACATGTCATATTCTAATACTTATTCCTCATGCTACTTTAGGAACTGAAATTATTGAAAAGATCCATAAGTCGAACAACGCCTGATACCAAAGATTTAACTACTAACAGTTCTATTGTGAATGATTTATGATCACGAATAAAATAAATTTGGATGTATCAGTGTTGTTTTTTTCTTAACTTCTCTAAGTACAATTACTCATTACCACATTACTGACAGCGCCGGCTAGACTGAGCGAGATGAGCGGTCGCTCGAGACTCCAGATAGGAAGAGGTGAACAGCTGGTGGTTTGTTAGGAATAAGTTTTCCTAACCGACCACCCAGGTGAACACCTGGTGGTCTGTTAGGAATAAGTTTTCCTAACCGACCACCCAGGTGAACACCTGGTGGTCTGTTAGGAATAAGTTTTCCTAACCGACCACCCAGGTGAACACCTGGTGGTCTGTTAGGAATAAGTTTTCCTAACCGACCACCCAGGTGAACACCTGGTGGTCTGTTAGGAATAAGTTTTCCTAACCGACCACCCAGGTGAACACCTGGTGGTCTGTTAGGAATAAGTTTTCCTAACCGACCACCCAGGTGAACACCTGGTGGTCTGTTAGGAATAAGTTTTCCTAACCGACCACCCAGGTGAACAGCTGTAGGTCTTGTTTTAAATGTTTATCGGGACTTATCACGTATTATTTAATTTAGGTAAAAATATGTACCTTTCGCTCGACGTTTCGACCATGTTACAATAGCTGTGGTCACGAGCTGACTGAAAACTGCTGACCTACTATAGCTGTAGGTCTGTTAGGAACAAGTTTTCCTAACCGACCACCCAGGTGGATGGTTTGGGTGGTCCGTTAGGAACTAATCACCAAAATGTCAAAACCGAAATACAAATCGAGTGAAACATAATATTTTGATGGCACAACGGGGCGGGGCCGGCAGGGCACACTTGCATTGTTTATGGCCAGCATATAATGATATGAAAGAAAGAAATTAAATTTTATTCGACACCTTTACAAAAACTTATATCTAAAGGATACAATCAGTGTCATTAATGCTGAAAGTCAAAGACAATCAGCGCCGGTTTTCTGACGAACCCTTGAGTTTACACTTACACTTAACACAAATTTACTAATTTTTCAAGTATATACCCACCAGGGGGTTAAAGTAGTGGAACCACGTGTAAAAGCTCCTTCGTTTGTACTCTCCAGCGGGCGCTGGGACTTAAGACGACAATGCCGTAATATGAAGGAAAAAAAACTGGTTCGAACTGTATTTCATTTATTTACATGAAATATATTATGTAAGGAGGTACAAAGAAACAGAAAAATAATTAAAACCTATATATTCATGTTAATTATAAACATAATTAAAAAAAAACGGAACTTTATGCCGTGCTAATGTAGCTTAGACGGATTTGGTTGACGGAACGTCGTCCAACCAAAGGGAGAGAAAAATTTATCTCCCTTGATTGCACGGTGTCAACCAAGTCCGTGTCGTCTGTTAGAGTCTGGCTAATGAAAGTAGAGACTGAAAAAGCGCGGCAAATTTAAAAATATTAGCATTGAAACCCCAAAAATGTGCATGAAATGCCTGGAATAATATCACTTGATACTTGTAAGTTATTAATTTTTATTGTAACACAGTCAGAACACAGTAATTTTTGCATTTTATATTAATTTTGGGGTTGCAATGCGGATTTTTTTTAATTTGGCGGGGGTTTTCAGTCTCTACTTTCAATAGCCAGACTCTAGCTATTTTATTATTCTACAACGATGTCATGTCAATGGCGTTTAATTCCAACCTAAATTTAAACAACATTTAGGTTGGAATCATGTTGGAATACATATTTTTCCATGCCATGAACTATGGCTTGTGTAGTCGCTAAATGCAAATTTCGCGTAGGATGGGATCTAAGGAAAATCAACTCATCAGCTTCCACAAGTAGGTGAAATTTGTATGCAGACGATACAGTATTACTAGTCTACTTAGCCGCTTAGTCTGGTTTTAATTCAGTGAACACGAGGCTATATTATAACAATTCACTTAGTCTAAACATAGCTAGAATAAAATATGCCACATTTTCAATTTTAAATTCCTCTCAAGTCGACTGAATCTGAATACCTCAAATTCCGGGTTTATTGTTCATTTTGCCCCTAAAACGTATTGTTCTTGACCAATTTTACTACAAACTAGTTCAATTATGTATTTAGGAATCATTGTCAACAGTGATCTCTCTTTTCAGCAACATATTATAAATGGTCGAGTAAGAAAACTGCCCATTGGAATGTGCCCAAAGAGCTAAACTTCAAGCCACATCTTTACCCTACTGCTGAGTTATGTGTGGTGGTACGGAACACTCAGTGCGCGAGCCTGAATCGCACTAGGCCGGTTTATTTTTTATAGTTAAAAAAAAAGTTTATTAATTAATGTGTTACATTTAGACCTAAAAACATATCAATGTTTTACAGATGAATTCAATTTGAGAAACGGGAGTCCTACGTATTTGCGAAGTATTATGATGCGCGCTGTTGCAAAAAACTTTTTGAATAGTCCGTCAATGCAAAAACTCATCCTATCGAAACCCAATAGATCGAAAGACGCTAGTTCGAAGCACGAAAATAAGAAATTTTCGGCATATTTTCATGGTTTTGTAGGTACTTCATTGAAGCTTATATTTCGGTTAGTTGCTAAATTTAATATAATACCTACGTTTGCCAGGTTCGCGCAGCCGCGCGCGCGCATTCACCTTGAAAAAGACTGCCTAATACGGTTGAAACTATAGTCGGAGTGACCGGCTTAATCTTACGTGAGTAATTCCCGTGTAATATAAATAAAAATAGTACGTTTATTTCATGTCCTGACAAATAAATATAGACTGTAAAAATTAAATAATATTTATTGTCATTGCATATTAATTGCTGTAAGTTTCAATTGCAACATCAATGGTGCAAACGCGACTGCTTTGTATGGTTTGCACCACGTTTTCACCTCGTACCGTATGCACTATTGACCAATGGTGCAGATGCAACTGGCATTTGCAGGAGTACGACCCGTCCACCTGCCTCAACCCACTAGTGGGAGCACGGGTAATTCGCATTCACCTTTGAACCCATTGCAGTAGAGTTGAAAACGAATAATAAAAAAATAATCGACATTTATGAAGATCAAGAATAGTATTTTCACCAAATCCAAGTACCAGGGGCCTTACGAACAACAGCTAATTGCGGCACCTAATCCGCTCAGTTGGAAAATCACGCGAACGTGAACCTTATCGCGCCCAGATAGGGTTTGCGGTCGCGTGATTTTCCAACTTATTTTTGTGGAATACAATATGGATAAACGTGAGTGTTTTATGTTAAGTGTTTTATATTAAGGTCAATAGCTAGGCTGATTTGAGTTTATTTCTCTGAAATAAACGAGTTTTGTGACCAAAATTCGGTAATTTTTCCAATGCATGACCGGCATGGCTGGTACTTTGAAATTCACCATATAATTTTGGAATAAATTAGGTGTTAAATGTAAGAACTGAGCCCTAATAATGAATAGACCATCCTTCTAAAATAGTAGTATACCCATTGAATTGAGAAATATATTAAAATTAGACTATATTACAAAAAATATTACATTCTTCGAGTTACCTACCTCCTACATAATTTTCCTGAAGCAGTAATGACTATTGAAAACATTTTGATCTATGACGATCAAATTACTTTGTTTCATGAATACATTATAAAACAATGGATGAGGCCCAACTACATGCCTTTAATTTGTTTTTATGGTCAGACACCGCACCACAAACTCAGTAGAAGGCTGGTTTAAATTTTAACCGTTTAAATAAGAAAGTCTCAATTAAACGTCCAAATTTATTTCAGCTTATTCAAATCTTAAAAAAAGAAAGCGTGTCTCAAGAGTTTCGGATGAAACAAGCACAGACATATACTGAACGATGCACGAAAACTCAACGTAACATCGATCGATTGATAGATTTACGCATTAATAAAATTGTGGATGTCATTACCGACAAAATCGATATGGAGCAGTGCCTTAGGCGCCTCGCATTCATCCGTTTAAAAAAACAATTCCACAGTGTTGAGTGATTTTCCACAGTTTTGTTTTTTTATTAACATTAATTTAGTTTTTTTAAATTATAAATTGCCTTGTACTTGGACGCTATCTCGCCTGATGATTCTTTTTCATCTTTGAAATAGAAATACTTATTTTATTTTAGCCAAAAGTTGAATTTTATGTTTTCTATACTAATAATAAAATAAAACTGTAACGGGTCGTTCCCGTTTGTTCTACTCGTTCTACTCAGAGAACAAACGGGTAAATAATTTCTCGTACAAACAAAGTATTCAAGTAGTAAGTAGCCTCGTAGAACAAACGGGAACGACCCAACTGTAACGAGGAGAATAAGTAAGTACTGTAAGGTGAAGTTTTTTTACAAGTAATTTAAGTACCAACATGGGAGCAATACATCCAAAAATTAAGTTTTAATTTTTTTGTCTGATGTCTGTGTCGTTTTTTCTGTTGGGGATAAACTCGGAAATTAGGGCACAAATTTAAATACAGTTTTTAATAGTTTTGTGGAGTCTAGTTTTTTTTTTCTCCAGAGCAAAATAAAAAAATTATATAGGGATATAAAAAAATACTATTTATGTGTATTAGCTGAAAGTGGATCTCTAAGGAACAGAAGCGAAACTATTCTAAAAGTGTCTCTACGGGGTAAGTGTACCTCTGGGGAATAAATCAGCAGTGGACGTCTTCTGGCTGATGATGATGATGGTACTGTAATGACATCTAACTCAGTATTTATTAACTTCTTACGGCTTTCAATGGGAAACTAGAAATCGTATTTTAAATTTGAGGAAATTTGTACTTTAATGAGTCACATGCAGGTTTCATACACATTCTTCGTTTGAAAATTACGACATCGGGTGTTAAAATTTAATTTAGGAAACAACTATGTCCTTTTCATGTTTATGATCATAAACATCTCCTCTGCCATCCCATAAAATTTATCATTTAAAAAACCGAGTTCAAAAAACCAACTCACTAGGTGCAAAGAACAAAATATTTTTTTACACGGATTTTTAGTTGGGCGGGAACTATATCTTCAAGACTTCAAAATCCGTGTAAAAATATTATTTTGTTCTATGTAGTGGCATATTTTCCCGTAGTCGCAACTAGTTGAATTAGAAATTAGAAAAAAAATCTCCAAGGCTCAACTCGGACCCTAGGCTCTACTGCGAGGCTCAATTAGTTGAGTCGTTTGGACTTTCTTTTCCCATAGCCGCCTATAGTTGTGTAGATTAGAAAAAAAAAACGTATATGTAAATGTATGTAAGTAACGTATGTATGTAACATATATGTAAACGTATATGTAAATGTATATGTAAAAAACCTATATGTACAACGGCACCCGTAGTACATCTACATATAGGTCGTTGACGGCACCACTAGTTTTATGTTGGTACATTTTTACCTAAGTTTCAACTAGTTCCCCAAAGCTCAACATCTTGAGGAACATTATTAATATGACATCTCTTTACATCACATCAAAGATATGGATACATACATCTTTACACTTATTTATACGTCATCACGCTATAGATACTATGTCAATTACAAACGTCAATACTTTCATTGACTTTCTGTTTGCATACGGTATTTTGTGTGTGCAAACCAATGACTGTTTTAAAAAGGGGGAAGACGCGTGACATACAAACATTGTACCCAATCAATATGGCTCTGTTTCGGCACGAGTCAGCGGCGACGTTGACGTCTACAATGTAAACGTCAACTTCACCGCTCCATTAGACACTACATTAGACCACAGAAGTGACATTTAAAGAAAATTTAATTAATTGTTTTTATGTATTTACGAGTGAAAAGTAATGCCGTGAAACTTGTTTTTTGTGTTCGAACTGTTGATGCACCTTGTGAAAACGTAGGAAGTAATTTTTGCTGCTATATTTCACACAATTTTGACAAGTAATTCACGTGCTATCAAAACGCCAGTTCGATTGTGACTGAAGTGGATTGTGCCCCGGAGCCTATATTGTGCGTGCGGTCCACGTCAAGAAGTTCGTTCCCGTATCTTCCTCACCCCCCCCCCCCCTATTTACTTACATCAATGGTGTAAACCAAGGATTTTGTTATATACCTACCCTAGAAAATCTTTGGTGTAAACATGTTATAATTATAATTATCTTTGTTTTAGTGTATATAAAAGCGCTCCGTTTGGAAAATTCACGGTGGAATTATAATCACCGTACAAAGTTGTGCTCGCCGGACAATCTCCTTCGTTTAATGGTTTATCCCAATATGTTGCATTGGCGAAATTGTGGTGGCTCCTCCACTCCACAAAAGAGGCCATTAAATAAGAGTTGAAGTCAAAATTGGGATTTTGTAAATTTTCTATTTAAATAATGGATGGCACAGAAGAAAAGTCACTTATATTAATTTGAATGGGGGAAAAGTCGCCTTGCACGATATAATATATATAATATCAACCATATAATTAATCATACCACAGAATTAAGACTTACAAAAATTAGAACAAGAGGAATATTTCAAAAGGTAGAGCTGTTATCTATTTATCATCACCGAAAACTTTGTAATAGATGGCGTATATATTTAAAAAAGTCCGAAATGCTACAGATTACTGTGTAATTATTTTACTTTGCCCTCAGCAAAAACCATGAAACAGTACTTAGTAAAATAAGTATGAAACCCGGAATAAATACACTCATATTAAAAAAAAAAATGCCATGTCGGAAGAAAGTATAAGCGATCGACTGTGCAGTCTCATCTTCGATGAAATGTCAATCACACCACAAGTAACATGATTCCCAAAAAGATGAATTGGAAGGTTTTGCATCAAACCGTGACGATTTATTTGCAGATCATGCACTTGTCTTTATGGTTAAAGGTGTAAAGTTCAATTTAAAACAACCCATTGCATATTATTTTACTAGCAAGCTGAAGAAAATAGAACTCGAAACACTCATCAAAACAGTAGTAGGTACAGCATGCAATTAAGTCTGGCTTGATAATTTTCAATACAGTGTGCGACCAATCGCCAGTGAATGTAAGCTGTATCACTGAATTGGTTGACGAAACTAAAGCTTTATATTTGCGACGAGGAAAAGAATGGTGCCATGATGTTTTCCGGGTTAATGGTCAAGAAATAATCCCCCTTTATGACACTCCTCATTTAATAAAAGGACTCCGGAACAACATTTTAGCAAAAAACCTGCATTACGCATCTTCAAACAAGGAAAAACTTATTAAATGGGATTATTTTCAAATGATATTTGCTGCAGACAAATCCTATGGCGAATTGCGGCTTCTAGACAAACTGGCCGAAGAACACATAAATCCTGAAAAAGTAAATAAAATGCGTGTCAAATTAGCGACACAAGTGTACAGCCACAGCGTTGCTGTTGTAGCAGAACATTTGACGGCAAGAGAAGAGAAGGCTACCAGAAGAATGTCGGAATGTGGTAGATTTCGCCTTATTCATTGACAAACTATTTGGCACATTAAATGGTAGTAGTCTTTCCATACCAAATGGCAAAATAAATAAAAGACCAGTGAAGCGTAATTCGCCGCACCACGAATTCTGGGTAAGCAAAAGAAAGGCTGAAATCAGCAAAATTTATTAGTAAAAAAGAAATTGGTACCAATGTAAGACTTACCGAAACAATAGTGCCTAGTATTAAAAATTTAATAAAATCTATTGAGGGCACATAAGTATTATGGAAAAAGATTTCGGAAAAAAATATATACTTGATGTCGTGTTGTACTAACAAGAAATTTAATTCAAGATCCAATAGAAATTCTTCGGAAACATCAGGAGTTACGGAGCCCGTAATATTGCACCAAACTCTGTGGCCTTTCAAGGTGCTTATATAGCACTCCTACTAAATAATTTCAGTTCGCCACATTCAAGCAAGGCGAATTGTGAGGAGGATTCAAATAAAAGTCTTCAAACTCTTGATTTCTTTTTAAAAGAAAAAGTACATACTCCATCTGCCTGCGAAGAAAATGAAATCATATTAGACACTGAAATTTGCCTGGAACAGCCGACTGACAATGACCCTGGTCTGAAAAACTATGTTTGTGGCTGGGTAGTAAAGAAATGTATTCGCTCTTTTTGAAATAATTTCTTGGCGGAATTTTCACCCCATAAGAAATCCAATAGATGCAGAAAGGAGTCAAGGAGAGAAATTGACCTACGAAGTTTTTCGAGACTTCGTGAATAGAGTCAGTCGTCTAATCATTCAGTTAGTGGCATTTGGCTTCTATATACATAAATATATTCCTTGTTGTACCACGTAACCCTAAAAATAAACATTCTTTATCAGGTACGAGACCATCAACGAGCGAGTTGTCCTAGTGTTTTGGCGTTTTAATTTATCCATTATAAGATTTACTACTGTCAAATGAAGATGCCTGATTTGATTGCACATTTGTACTTCCCGCTGACTCAAATGATTTGAAGTCATTGAACGTCTTGCTTGGAAATCTATTATGCTTAGTGAAGGCGTACTCTGAAAATTTCTTGAACCGTCTTTGTTCTTTTAATTCTTTCTTCCAATCCCCTCCTCTGGCGTAAGGAATAACGGTCATCAGCCACTTTGGCATAATGTCATCCATGTAAGAGAATCGTTTTTTCCAAACCTTGTGCGTGTTGCTATAGCTGCCCGAGTTACCTGTCAGCCAAGGCTGTATTCTGAAATTTCCAGAAATTGGTTAGGGGACTCTCACATTTTTTGACAAAAAAAGCAACGAAAACTGGATTTTTGGCGTTCTAATTCTATCAAATCGTAAGATCTATAAAAAAAAACAGTTTCTGTAATAAGTACATCCGTATTTTTTATTGAAAGTATAGCGACTTCAAATTTTGGAAAAACTTAACAAAGCCACTTATAGCTCCAATTTACGTAAAACTCTAGAAGGGAAAGTTTGAGATGGATTTCGTTAAATTCATCATCATATAACTGTTACTGTTCCCAGTTTTGGGGAAGGCACTGTCTGCTGCAACACAGCTCACGCTAATGCAACAGGCAGGGTTCCTCCTTTATTTTGTGCTTCGTATGTAACAATAAATAATTTTTGTATTTTGTATTTGTATTTGTATCATCATCAGCCAGAAGACGTCCACTGCTGAATATAGGCCTCCCCCTTTAACCTCCACACTGAACGACAGCCTGCCTTTTGCATCCACTGGATGCCCGTAACTCTCACAATGTCGTCGGTCCATCTAGTGGGAGGCCTCCGTACGCTTCGTCTTCCGGTTTGTGGTCTCCACTCCAGAACCTTTCTTCCCCATCGGTTATCGGTTCTTCGAGCGATATGGCCTGTAATCAAAGGGCCTGCCCATTGCCACTTCAACTTGCAAATTTTAACAGCTATATCGGTGACTCTGGTTCTTTGGCGAATATCTACGTTTCGTTAAATTACTGACATAAAATAAACAATGATTAATGTTATGGTTTACTTGTTTTATATTTATCTTGAAAATTACGGATTTATTTTTTAGTTTTATGCCCGAAAATCCAAATACTTAAAATTTAACAATGCATTTATGCCCTTATAAGGTGCATAATTTCTCAAAATAAGTAAAACATAGAAAGAAAAACAAACATTACAACAACAAGTAAAACATTTCTGCGGGAGGACGAAATCCGAGATCCACGGGAAATGATTTGGCTGCAGCAGCGCCTCGCTCTAAAGGTAGGACACACAGGCTTGCATGCAGGTTTAGTAATCGGGTCCCGTTTTCATGCTTTGGGTACAGAACCCTAAAAATGTGCCAGTTCTTTTTCTTCTAGCTAGCCTGATCTATTGTGATTTGCTATGTATTTGTAATAATCAAAAAGCAACTATGACATGTTATTTACATTAATTGGCAATACTTACAAGCTTGCGTGTCGTAAAGCCCATCTATAGGCATTAGTGTAGAAGTATCCGCGTGTCGGATTGAGATGGAGATAGTGGTCATCAGCTATACCGGCAGCCAGCGCCAACAGCGTCATGCCGAAATGGTATGCTTCTATCATCACCACAACGCCCGCTTCTATGTTTTCCTTCGTAGGCTGCGATATTATCACTTCTTTATCATCTACAAAATTGTAATGCTAAAATTGTATTGACTGACAAACGTCTCTGGGATGGACAGGCGCCTGAAATTATTTACAATTTAAAATCTAGCGTAAACTGAAATATTTTTTATACTGACTTCAAAAAACAACAATACACAAATATTCTAAGTTAATATGACACTACAAAGAACAAAAATAATATTTTAGACACAGATTTTGAAGTCACAAAGGCGAAAACAAACAAACAAAATTTCGAGAGTTTATATGTGGCAAATAAATAATACAATACGCATATACATATACCTCCTTTTTTATCCCGAACAAGACGCTCGGACTTAATTGAGAACCTTCATCCTTTTTTTTTAAATTCGGTTAAAAAGTCAACTTTTACATAGCAGCTTGTAAGCCACAACGTCGCGTCTTCTCTTATCTCCAGTGCACCTCCACTCGACTCTGTTACTGATCACAGGAATGCAGGGCCAGACCGGCATTGAACGAGAACAGGAAAGACATGGGGAGGCCTTTGCCTAGAAGTGAGACAGCAAGTGCAAAAAACTAATTGCAGTTACAATTATGGATGTAGTTATTTTTAGATAGGTAGCTATTCTACCTTCTCTGGTTGCAATTCGTTAATTGTTAAACGGGCTTACTTGATGAGCCCGGTAAAGTCAAGTCGATGCCCAACCGTGGTTTCCAAAAGAATGTTCCCGGAACCGCTGCCTGAAAGGACAATAATTAATGTTTGTTTTTTTTTAAAGCGAAAAACTATTTTAGAATCTAGAATTTGAAAATGGATAGAAACACAAAACCAAAACGACCAGGTAAAATTTGTCGTGTACAAACAGATACCTACATACAATTACTTATTCACAGTCTGCGCCGTGCCATGAACAAGACGCCTTGTCTTCTTAGGTTATAATGAGTATCAGATTTACATATCACCTCATTAGCACTTCATTTGTAAGTGACTAGAGTTGTAGCTCTGGAATGAGATATCTCTAATATTCGGCAACCGCGATCGAAAATTATTTTTAAACTACTACAAGCGTGCTCGCGTATCTGTCTGTCCATCCATCTTAATTTTTTAATATAATTTTGCGTTTTAGGGGTGGCTGATACATGCGAAATGCAGATGAATTTATTTTTCGCTGGTGTGGGCTATCTTCGAATAGGTCTTTTAAAATCAAATGGAAGGTTTTATACATCTCTTTTTTAACAAGTGTATATTGTATTAAATATGGCCCGCCAAAGTGGCAAAAAGTTGGTCCCCCCCCCCCCGTGCATTTCTACACTATTAGACATAGAAACGTGTAACTTGCCATGCTGAAAGGTCATATTAAAAAATCTTCATAATTTTTTTTTTGTTACATTTTCTGATTATAACTTTTTGAGATATAGCGATAAAACTGTAATAAGTTCAAGACGTTCTAGCTCAAAGGTCATTGACCTAGTTAAATAATATTTCTCAGGTAGTTTTCTTTTCGACTAAACTATAAAAAGTATATGTTACGTTGGCGTACCAACGTAACATATATACCTCTGTAATTAGGTATTCCACAGAACTTCGTTCTTTCGAATTCTTCTGTGACCACCTGTTTCTGAACTATGATGACTTCAATAGGTATATGACTTTGGACTACACTTAGGTATATGACTTTGACTTTGGATTAAGACTACACTTAGGTATATGACTTTGACTTTGGATTAAGACTACAATTAGGTATATGACTTTGGCTACGAAAAACAGAACCCTAGCATATGCGTGTCTCGAGTCTCGACACGCTCTTAGCCAGTTATTTAATTTTAGTCTTATTATTTCTTGATGTAGGAGGTAAGCTTACATACCATCCAGCCTGGTGGATGACTGGTAGAAAACGCTTAACGTTAAGTCCTCCATATAAGAATTTCTACATTATTTGTAAACGTGTAATAAATTATTAAATAATACATCATGATTTTACATCCGACCATCTGCAGATCAAATAATATAACAATATTTTAACCGAATAAATCGCGCAAACAATGAAAAAAGATAAAACGAGCTTTATAACGAAGCATAACTATTTCCGGAGTAATTAGCAAACGTCACAATTTTCCGGAACCCAATATAAAAGACAACTAAAGAGGCTACATAAAAAAAATCTTGAGTGAAAAATTCGTGAGAGTTTAGTAGTAACACGAGAAATAAAATAACCTTTTGGTCCATTACGTTGATTTCACAAAATGATAAGTTCTCAAAATGTTGAATTCTCGTCACATTGTTCGCAATCATTCGCAATAGATGTGATTTTGGCGGACCCATTTTATAATGGATTTTCAGATACACGTTAGTTAAAAAAAACATTTTGCTTAAAATCACGGATAATGAAATAAAGTGGACACAAAGGTGCAAAAAAAAGTAAAAAAAGTAGTTCAACTCTATGGGAAACCAACTTATTGAGAAATTGTATTTAAAACATGCATCGCTCGGTCCACTAAAATCCATTGTAAAGATATATTAATGGATCTTTCCATTAATATATCTTTACAATGGATTTTAGTGGACCGAGCGATGCATGTTTTAAATACAATTTCTCAATAAGTTGGTTTCCCATAGAGTTGAACTACTAAAATATTGAATTCCCGTAATACTTATTGGTTTGTCGTAAAAATATGTTTACAAATGTATCAACCTAGAATGGGGAAAAAACTATCATACGTAGATACTCAAATAAGAGTAAAAATAATTTCTGTGTTTATACGGCGTACCAACCAGGGCATGAAAAGTGAAAAATAATTTAAAAAAAAAACATAAAGAGAACATTAGATTATACTGCGGTATAAAAATAAACTTACATGTGTCAGAGGAATCCCCATGAAAATCAAACAGAACTTTAACCGCTCCATCTTGGGATCAGAATGAAATTAAACTGAAAGCAATATCGCAGCTCTGAACCACATCACGTCATGGAACACTCTATCGGTCACGTTATTGTGACAATAAATTCTTCTGCATTCGAAGGAAGTTTTGCAAAGAAACATTTCTTGAAATCTTTTTTTTATTGTGACTCGTACTCGTACCACAATATTACCTAAACAAGCGTAATTTATAGTAGGTATAGTAGGTATCTATACCAACGGTATGTTTTTCTTACAAAACCCTGCAGGACGAGTATGATTCTGCCAGAATTGACGTTATAATAGTTCATAGGTACTTTGTTGCCAAGGGAAGATAACTGCGCGCGTGTATGGCTCGCGCCGTTGTAGAGGAAAGGAGGAAACATGCTCCAAAAATTTTCCGGTAGTGTTGCCTCAGCAGCGTGCTAAGAGGGTGCCGGTGCGTTTCATCGAAACATCGCCGTCATTGATTTTCTAGTAAAAATAACAATACCACAGAGAGATCAGTCTCCTCGATACAGGCTTGCCTAGTGAGGAAACTAATAGACCAGCAATCCAAGTAGGTACTGTTCTTTATCGATCATCAAATTTGACAGTTGAGATCGTCAAATTGGATAAAATGCCTTTTAATCATTACTCGCTATGATTGATTCTATGGAATTTTATCGAATTTGACGATCGATAAAGAACGGTACTTGCACTGCAGTGTTGCAAAATAATGCTTCATGTAAAATACTATTAAATCTCATAAAATATTTACTTCGATGTTCTGTTGTTTTTTGCAGTCATATTATTATTTTAGATAGTTTTTTTATTTTTTATTTATTTAATAATAGGCTTGCGTTTGACCGTTGCGTTTGCTTGGGTCTGTTTTATCTTTTTGCAATGGTCAACATTTGACACAATTATTTCAATAGGTTAACAGGATTTACAATCCCTAAAATACAAACCCCCACTCTACATCGCCAAAGTTAAAACTTTTACAGGAAGAAAATGGAATTATCGTAGATAACAATAGAGTCAACATCTATAAAATTAATACTTGTTGGTTCTCCAAACCTCCCATCATGTAAATACGATGTGACAAAATCAGTTTAGATTTCGACAGACAGCGCACATTTTCCAATTACTAAACAAGTGGAGACGCAATTTTTTGAACACTACCTCATGTCTATACACATTTATTTGTTGTGCGTTTTCGCACAACAAATGTTGCGTGCAGTGCTCCGCACCGCTGCCAGTGTGGCACTGCTGTCGAGCAGCTTGGTCACCACGGTTTGTCTTGTAGCAGAAGTACGGGAAGAATTCCTCGCCACTCCAGCCTTAATGATATCAACCGTCGGGCTTTTACTACCGCTAACTGTGCGGCCATTTTAGAACCAAGCGGTCTCATGCGTGACGATGGTAAAAGACTTGACGGAATGACCCTCATTCCTTGGAAGATGGGGCGACCTTTGGTTGGGATGCTACTTGCGTGGACACCCTTGCGCCGTCTCATCTTCCGGAAACTCAGAAAAGGGCTGGTGTGGCGGCTGAATCAGTGGAGGGCCTCAAAAGGCGCAAATATAGTACCCTAGATAGCGGTTTTGGTTTTGTTAATATTTTATTTTGCCTATTGTAAGTGAAATATGATGTTTTTTTTTCAGAGAAATGCTAGCTAATAAATCTGGGGCAACCTAAAATCTTGTCAAAAAGCCAAAAAACAATTTTAAGAAAAAAACTTATAAAATTAAATCTTCTTTGATTATATACCTGTCTAGATGGTTTCAGGATCTGGGAAAGCATAGGGAAAAAACAACTTGAGAAAATTATAATAGTAGGAATAAGGGTATTTTGGTAATAGCAGCCGAAGATACCTTTATATAGGCGAAAAAAGAATCATGCAGACGAACTAGCACAACTAAGTCACATCACCTATTACCTATTTTTTTTTTAAGTTCTTGTCAACTGAGGTGGCAAGAAATTTCTGGGCTTTATTTTTTCAGTTTTAGCTACTGCTTACCAGTCGCTTGTTTATTTCTGGATTCTTACATGGTCAACGCCGTCCAGCAAGTCGGTGCACACCGAGCGACGTCACCGCCTGACGTCCCGCGGCCGTCACTAGATAGGAACACTAACCTTGGAGATAAGACCTTTTTTGTTATTATGTCACTTTCCACCCCTTCTGGACGAAATGTTAAAAATTAACTTTGTGTCGCAGACAAACTTGATACGTTGCCCGGAGTGTCCCCAGACCCGTTACTTCAAAGGCCAAAGTGGTCTTAAAATTCACAATACTAGGTGCCACAAAATTAATCTTTCGGCTCCAATTTTGGGCTTGTACGTAACGAGTAGCAGTTCCACGAGCGCTGCTACTCCTTCCAAACCTTTTCCGATTTTAAAACGCATTCCGCGTGGTGCTCGTATATTGGTTGCTCTTTGTTTAACATCAGCAATTAGGAATGCTATTTCTATAAATTACAATCCATACAGTGTGCTTTACGTACATTTCGACCCTTCCAACAAAAAGTCCCTTACTACTAGAGTAAAGGAAACTGTGTAAAGTGCAAAATATTGGAGGGGAACCCTTTAGATCTTGCAAATATTATTCCGCCAAAAACTCAGAATAATTTAAATACCAAATGTAACTAATAAAAAAGAATTGCATTTTGCGAACGCTGCCCACTGGTAGCGGCTTGTTAGATTAGTTTTAGTTATAAATTTGTATTTAAGATAGTTTTTATTTTTATGTGCCGTTATTTTCAGAAAAGTTAAGATGGGGTAACTGATAAATTATTACCAATGATTATAACTTTTAAGAAATCTTGTAGCGTAAAAACGTTGGTATTAAAAAAATCATCATATTCTACTATTATTATTTTATTTGGGTACTACATTTATGTATTTCTTTGCCCCGCAACACTACTAAGAAGTAATAAAATACTGTTTTAAACTATCACGGTTGTTCACTAAACTTTTTTTTTTTACTGTTCGACCAACCACCCTCATTCTTCAGTCTTCCCGTGAACATGGTGCATGTAACTGCGCCGAAATATCGGGAGCTCATTCCACAACCTTACCACGGTAAATATCCCGTAAATAATCATATAACTTAAGTAATAAAATGTAAGTAGTGTAGTGAGAAAAAATCACGCTTTAATTCTCATTTCTTATTGGATTCATTAAGGGACGAGGCAAGATTAAATGTTTATAATTTAATAATGATATATTTTATTAATTTAATAATATCGGAAACTGTCGATCCTGTAAAAGAACTACTAGCCCAGGATCGACAGTTTCCGAATAATCATCGAACCAAGTTTGACAAATGAATTTGTCGAAACCAGGTACCAGAATAGCAGAAACGATGGAGAGGTATTTCACTCTAGATTCACAAAGAGTGTGAACACGGGTCGCGAAGTGGAAAACCTCTTCACGGTTAATGAAATCCATGTTCGTAGCTGGTTACGAAAATTTTTTTACAAACGTGGACGAAAGGCAATCCTGGTACTTAGATTTGGTGAAAAAAATATTCTCTATTATATTGTACAATTGTACATTCTAATAGAAATTGACAGTCTTTCTTTTTTGCGTATTTTTTTTTATTTCGCGTGTTTTGGTAGTCATGTGGAAAAATATCAATACGGGTACGTCGATCTATAAGTTGACAAAACTAAATATGTTCCTAAAATTATATTGAATATTTCCGCCTACAAGGCCTCAAAAGAGCATCTACAGTCTGAACTATTGATTTCCAAAGCCCTGAAGGACGAGTATGAATCTGCCACAGGTGTCGTTTTATCATAGGTCAATGATTTTCGAACATTTATATTATATTCAAATAAATAATATAATTAATTAATAAAGTAATTTTATAATTATGTAAATTAACAAAGCATTAATTAAATAAATAGCATAGTACTTAGTTACCTACTCGTAAGCACTCAATGGATTAACCTCATTTTGGGAAATAATAATTCAACACTATGGGAATTCAAAATTTCGGGACGTCAACGGAAAGGTCCTAAAACTATAATATGAATGATACTAGGAGAATATTTCTCGTAATA
Organism: Agriopis marginaria; assembly: GCA_932305915.1. Classification (NCBI taxonomy): domain Eukaryota; kingdom Metazoa; phylum Arthropoda; class Insecta; order Lepidoptera; family Geometridae; genus Agriopis; species Agriopis marginaria. Next base: position 15,279,838 of record OW029916.1, on the reverse strand, counting down.
TACAAGTTTATACGAGTTCCTACTCAACGATTTTGGTCGTCATTTATGATACGTTCAACCAAAGAATGGAACTCCTTGCCGTCCTTCTTGTTTCCTGAAAACTACAATCTAGGCATCTTCAATGCTAGAATGAAAAAAGACTTCTTCTAGATTAACGTGTTCCATCCTCGGCCGCAACATCAATTACCACCAGGTGAGTTGGTCGCCAAACGTAGATATATTCTATACAAAATTAGTTATACACAACGGTAGTACAAAGTCGAAATAAGATCACTGTACTCGACATTTCATAACTTTTACTAAGGGACCAACCCTGAAATCGAAGCAGCGAAAAACAATTCAGCTGCTTACTACATTTCATTGAATGTGAACAGCTGCGTACTGGTAATGCTACTGACTAGGCGAGCAGCCTCACAGACGTTTCCCGCGCGAAGCAGCCCCGGTTTTTTTATTGCACGAGTCTGTCGCGTGCAGCAAGGCCAAGTGCAGTCAGTCAAAACAGTCATGAGGCCACAAGCCGCATGTATGGGATGCTGTCACGACCACTGCATTTATACGTTACATTTTTAACAGAGGAAACGGAAATAAAAACGCTCTTGGATTTAAAAAATAAATTTAAATTAACAACAAGCTAGGAATAAATTGAAATTAATCTTCGATTATAAGGAAAACTACTTTACTAGAAGTCCTTTATTGGAATGTTATATAAGTTTTCATTTAAGTCATTTTCAACACATAACTGTATTAGTATAAGACACTGTTCTTTATATATGGCGTGAGTGAGAAAGGTAATACGTAACCGTAATTTTTGTCATAATTTGTGTTTTTTTGGACTAGTTTTGTATGTTCTTTGTTATTATTATTTTGGTAGGTATTTTCGTTAGTATTATATATTTAGGTACAAATCAACCTCGGGAAAACCATCTTATGACTAGCCGAAATGTAGATAAGACTATCATTGGACAAAACCGATGAGTGTAATGAATGTTCCCAACCTCGCTCTTTTCGAACCTCCAGAGGCCTGGTAATCCACATCGGAAAAATGCATAAACAACGGACCGCAAGTGGTTTTCAGGTGGGCCTACTTAATGCGAGCATCCTGCAAAACCAGCCCCTTTGGTCGCGTTTAACTAAATTTAAAGCTGAACTGCCGCTTATTAGACGCATTCGTCGGGGCGCTCACATTTCAATAGCACAAAGACTTAAGTAAAGTAAAGTAAAATTTTATTGCATAACACTGTGTACAATGTTGGAGTAAGTTAAGGTAGTCTCAACAGTTTATCCTCGCGGACGTGCTACTGACATCGCAACGCAGTACCAGAAACTTTAGAGCCAGCTTGGAAACATTTATTGACATTTCTTTATGGTATTTTACATGTACCGCATATCAATTCAGAGCATTCATCACTAACATCAAAAATCTAACGTAATTGCAGGATTTCAATTTCTTGCAAATGAAATGTCATCTTACTCCACTCACATTCCAATTCATGTTCATTGCCATGGATAAATTTCATTCTACACCATCAGATTAAAAACAAATTAGTGGACGGAAACATTAGAGGAGCACCTCATTTATTGTTCTTCAATGATACAGTCGAACCTAATAATTTGGACATATAATTGCAGCTCTACTTTCTAAGCATCCACCTGCAGCAACGAATACAAACCTGCCATTACCACCGGACACCGATAACGACAGCTTCCCAATTATTACCACCAAGGATGTCATCGGTGGTATTTCGTCAATCCAAAGTGGGTCTGCTGGCGGACTTGATTCTTTATCGCCGCAGCACCTCAAAGACATAGTTGGTGGTGCTTGTGGCAGTGCAGGTCTCACTGTAGCACTGACCAATTTGATTAAATACATGCTGGCAGGTAGTGTTAACAATAATACTACCGACCTATTGTAAGGAGCAAACTTTTGTGCCCACAAGAAAAAGGGTGCAGGGATAAGGCTCATTATTGTTGGCACTACATACCGTCGTCTAACAGCGAAAATCTGCTACAGACCAAAAAGCCATTTCTCCCTCATTACTTTTAAACCGACGCAGCTAGGTTACAGTTTGCGTGGTTGGTGTGAAGCGGTGGTACACGCACATAGGATTTTTTTTAGTTAAGAATGGAGCGGACGTCGTGCTGATGTCAGGTGTTAAATACGCCATCGATTCCGTTGATAGAGGGCCCTGTTGATAGCGGTCAAAAATAACATCTGTATCCTTTTCTTGGCAATGTTATGGCAAATATTCAAAATTAGTGTATCGAAATGACCTCTGAAGTAGGCTACATATTGTTACAAGGTAAATAAGACATTGTATTAACGACAAAAGATTTAAATTAATTTCTCTTTGTAAAATAATATGTAAATAAATTCAGAATACTTTTTATCTATGGTCATCTCCTAATCTACTATAATTACCATTGGGTATGTAACATGTGGCGAATGGGAAAAAAACATAAACACAAGTGCAAGGATGAAAAAACTAGTTGTGGGACTATGTGCAGTTTCACCACTCTTTCCTAAAGAATTGATATTAAATGGGTGGCAATATATTACATTAGTATATGAAGGAATTTATCTTAAAATGTCTAAATTTATGGCATATGTTGGAAGATTACTAAAAAAGATAATATGTCTTTGGGCTACGTCATCGGACGAACCACGTGATGGAATCATTCCATTCTGCACTTAATAAACGATTGAACAAAAACGTTACATTGTTACGTTTATTAAATGTTGTTTTTAATAATAAGACATTTATCGATACTGTATTACTAAAAAACAATGTATTATTCGAGATGATGCCATCATGGTCTGTCTAATGATGGCATTAGACAGACCATGATACAATGCATAACGAATGAGGTCGAGGACTCGACGAATCCTCGTCGACGTGGAGAATGAATCACTAGGACACGCTATTGAAAAATTAAGATAGATAATTATGTCTGCGTTTTTTTTTAAATAGTTTATAGGCATGCGTTTGGGCGACATCTCGCCTGATGTTAAGCGACGATGTGGTCTACGATGGAGCACTCTTGCCTAGAAAAAACCCAGTCATTCCACTCCAACCAACTGAACGGACCGGACCCCCGATGTAACCCATTTATCCAGTTGGTTCGTCAAGACCAAAAATAGCATACATCACTAACATCAAAAATCTAACGTAATTGCGGGAATTCAATTGCCCAATTAGCACCTAGAAGTAATGTCGTCTTACTCCACTCACATTCCAATTCATATTCATTGCCATGAATAAATTTCATTCTACACCATCAGATTAAAAACTTAGGGGACGGAAACATTAGAGGAGCACCTCATTTATTCTTCTTCAATGATACAGTCGAACCTAATAATTTGGACATATAATTACAGCTCTACTTTCTATGCATCCACCTACAGCAACGAATACAAACCTGCCATTACCACCGGACACCGATAACGACAGCTTCCCAATAGTTACCACCAAGGATGTCATCGGAGGTATTTTACCAAAGTAAGTATCTGACCAACCAGTTGATTTGATTGGAACAAAACGCTTCATCAAGTTCCATTCTGCACAATTATAGTTGGTCCGTTCAGTTGGTCGGAGTGGAATGACTGGTCGCGACATCGCGAGTATTCGCCGAACCCCAATAGTGTGGGGTCGCAGGGTATTAATAAATATTTATACCTAAACATAATGGATACCATTTATACCATGTGTATTTAAGACAGAACAGGCCGGATATTCTTGTGCATGAGATATTGTTTCTATCCCCGTAGCTTTCATGACATCTATACTATACTAATATTATAAAGAGGAAAGATTTGATTGTTTGTTTGTTTGCATTGAATAGGTTCCGGAACTATTGAACCGATTTGAAAAATTCTTTCACTGCTGGGAAGCTACATTATCCCCGGGTGACATAGGCTATATATCTATACCCGTGCGAAGCCGGGGCGGGCAGCTAGTTCCAAATGCAAGTGATGGTGACTAAACTAATCGCAGATCCTGGAATAATCCACCAGATCTCGCCTTTTATCACGAAATGACCCACGACTCATATTGAACCAGGGCTTGCCTTATCCTTCACTCCTGCACTCTTATGGCCGGCACCTCTCTACGAAACAGAATTAATGGGTGGAACTATATTACCTCTACAAACAAACTTACTGACCAATTTATTATTGGATTCATTTATCTCTCCAGGTAGGACATAATGATAGGTGATTTTCAAAAAATCACAGAGCATTAAAACATTTAAGCAAAATTAGTATTGTTAGTTTTTTCTTTTTAAGGTGGTTCGATTTTCATACTAATCTACTTGACTATTCATGGGCGAAGAGAGTAAAATTTTACACTGAAATGACTATAATTGGCTTTTATATTGGTCTTTAAATATATTACTATGAAATAATATGCCCATTATCATTTATAAAAAAAAATACATCAAATTAGAGCATCAACGCCATCTATTGGCACTGATGTGCCTAGCTAACCGCAAGCAACCACCTTAAGTCATCTGGTTAATGCTGATGCGGAGAGATTCGCGAGCGAAGCGAGTGCGGAAATTTTTGAGTTATTTTGTTGACAGATTTACGCATAGAGCACACGTGCTACTGTTGTAATGTGCAAACGAGCGCGAAAATTTTAAGGTTTTTCTGTAGAGTGCAACGACAGATTTAAAGGATGCGTGAGCGTAGCGGAAGCGAAAGTTTCTAGCTATTTTTAACCTAATCAATATTATTAGTACATAATGGATGTACATAATAAAATATTGGAAACCTAAAAAATAAGACTTGATTTAGATTGTCCCGCGTGGGACATGACGTAATGGTCGCTTGTTGGTTAATACCAACAAGCGAGACGTCCCGCCAAAAGTGAAATGTTTGGTAACCCTGGTATGTAGAGGATGAAACTGAGACCGCCGTGCTCCGCCTCCCCACAGTTACCGCCGGTGCCCTTTCCCCAGTGCCCCCCATTTCTCCTTCCCCCCCGCTCTTTACCCCTCCCATGCCTCCACCTGGAATCCCCACTTGGGTCTGTGAATTGGCGAGGCGTGGCGAAGCTGGCCTGAACAATACCGCCCCATCCGCCGTCCAGACTGACCCCCCTCTCGTTGCCGACGAGGATGGGTTGGATAGGGATGAGAGGATGGGACACCAGTGTGTGTTGTGCGGGACAATGATACGGGGCCCCAACATCCTCAGACACATCAGGCGGGCGCACAAAGGATACAGGGTAGACAGAAAGGCACAAAACTACCCAAGGGAATATTATATTAAGACTAGCCGCCCACTGACCATCTGTCCCCCCGAACACCGCCCCCCCAGGACAAACATCCGCGGGATAAAGGGGGTGTCGCTGAGATTCCTGGCATATGACGATTAATTTCATGCCAGCACGGCTTGCTGGGCAACTTGCCGGATAGCTTGAGGGGCGACTTGCCGGGCCTTGCTAATTATTATAATGATTTAATTTAAATACTAAGCATATTATTATATTCTTTGCTAGTTTTATTTTAAACATTAAGCATATTATATTCTTTGCTATATTTAATTTAAATATTAAGCATATAATAATATATTATATTCTTTAATAATAATAATCTCGTATTATTTATTATGATAATAATAATAATTATTAATTGTAATAATTATTATTATCATAATAAATAATACGAGATTATTATTATTAAATAATATAATATATTATTATATGCTTAATATTTAAATTAAATATAGCAAAGAATATAATATGCTTAATGTTTAAAATAAAACTAGCAAAGAATATAATATAATAATAATTATTAATTGTAATAATTATTATAGTAATTATAATAATTTAATTATAATTATCTATATTGTATTCTTATAATATATTATAATTATAATATAATTGTAGTATGTTGTATTTATGATTATAATTATGATTATAATATATTGATTATTTATTATTTATGATTATAATTATAATTATGATTATAATATATTGTAATTATAATAAATTATAATTATAATATATTATATTCTTTAATAAGAATAATCTCGTATTATTTATTATAGTGATAATAGTAATTATTAATTGTAATAATAATTATAATAATTTAATTTAATTATAATTATAATAATTTAATTTAATTATAATTATAATAATTTAATTTAATTATAATTATAATAATTTAATTATAATAATTTAATTATAATTATCTTGTATAGTTAGCACTCTATAGCATTTATACATAAACCTTGCCAGCACGGCTTGCTGGGCAACTTGCCGGGTAACTTGCCGGACAACTTGCCGGGCAACTTGCCGGGCAACTTGCTTGGCAACTTGCCGGGCAACTTGCTCGCTGGCCGGTAGCTGTTGGTAAGTTGCTCAGTATCATATTATAATTAGTAATTAGTATCATACTATAATATTATAATCTTATTATAATCTTATTAAAAAAAAAAAACAAAAAAAAAAAAAAAACTATAATAATAGTTATCTAGTATCTTATTATAATCTTAATTGTATCATATTATAATATTATAATCTTCTTTTAATACCATAATCCTAATAAACCAATCCTTCGCGGAAGGAACATTTCCATCTTTGCTAAAGATAGCAAAAATAAAGCCTATCCTAAAGAAAGGTGGCAAACATAAGGACCCCAGTCAATACAGACCTATTGCAGTGCTCCCATCATTCTCCAAAATATTTGAAAAGGCAATGACAAATCGATTATATACATTTCTAGAAAAGTTCAATATCCTCGACACAAACCAATTCGGTTTTCGAAAACATAGATCTACAACCCTAGCACTATATAAATACACCCAAGAAATATTTAACGTCATAAAACAAAAATGTTATGCCATAGGGCTCCTACTAGACTTAACAAAAGCCTATGATAAGGTATCCCACTCTATCCTACTCACAAAACTACACGGGGTAGGAATCCGAGGAAATGCACTAAAATGGCTAAAATCATATCTCTCTAATAGGCAACAATGTGTGGAAATTGAAAGTCTAGATGAGAATGTGAGAGAAGTACTAACTGTACTGTCAGATAAAGTAACAACAAACTGGTCCATTCCTCAAGGCAGTGTGATAGGTTGCATATTATTTCTTATCTATATTAACGATCTGCCCAAAATATGTAATCCTCTCTGTGTCCTATTTGCTGACGACATTTCCCTACTATTCAATAGCCCTAATAACTCCACAGACACTAATTCGACTATTATCGAAACCTACAATACATTGAAACTCTGGCTCCAAAACCATAACCTTGAAATAAACGACAAAAAAACTAACATTTTACAATTCAAACCGTATCAGAAAAAAAACGTAAACCTTAAACCAATAACTAAGACCATAAAAATAAAAGAAACCAGTGAATGTAATTTATTAGGATTGACCCTCGACACGCACCTCAACTGGAAACCCCACATAGAAAAAATTTGCTCTAAAATTTCACAATTTACATATGCTCTTAGTGTATTAAAAACAAACACTAAAAAAGATTGCGCCATGTCCGCGTACTACGGGTATGCATACGCATGGCTCCGCTATGGCATTATTATGTGGGGCCATAGCTCGGAAGCGAAAGATTTATTCATTGCACAAAAGAAATGCCTTAGAATTATTGTAAATATTAAACAAAGGAAAAGCTGTAAACCCCATTTTATCACAGAAAAAGTTCTTACCCTACCCTCTCTTTATATACTCGAAGTGGTCATATTTGTTAGGAAAAACTTAAACTTATTTAGTTTCGATAAAAACAAGCGCCGTGAAACCAAATTAGCTCTCCCTGTACCCAATTTAGAAATATATAAAAGTAGTCCTGAATACCGATGTGTTAAAATCTATAATAAATTACCAGACACAATAAAAAGCATTTCTAAAGATTGCTCATTTAAAAATACAGTCAAGTCAAAACTCATTGAAAAGGCCTACTACAGTATACAAGATTATATGGACGATAAGTGGTAGAAAAATAGTAATTTAGCAATAGAAATTAAATATTAAGCTCATAGTTTTATTTTGTTTTTTTTGTTTGCAGTTATTATTATAATTTAAGATAATATTATGTGTCAAATTGTTATTAAGTAAAATTTGCAGCGCCCTAACAGGGTCTTTGTACCAACTTGTTGTTTTAAGGACCTCATGTAATTTGTGTACACTGGCAAATAAACGAAATAAACGAAATAAATAATTACTGTTAAAGAAATTTTTATATCATAATTTTTACCCATCAATACATCATCATTTCATTTTCATCCTCTCAATACACACCACACTCCCCCATCACCTATACTCTCACTTATCACTCACTTAACGGGAGTTTGCTGGAGTATCCCATTAGCACCGGCAAACTCCCTACACCCAACCCAACCAACAAAAAAAAAAAAAAAAAAAAAAAAAAACCTGGTATGTACACCTGTGTATTTTATAGTTAACAAGCAGCAGCCCGCAGTTTCAGTCGCGTAGACATTCCCTCAGGAACCGTATTTTTTTAAAAGTATCCTATGTCACAATGAAATACAGGTTAGTAATTTATAATGTTTATTATATTCACAAAGTTTCATTAGCTTAGAAAAATTCAATCTTCATCATTACCATTTAGGGGTTGGTTTGAGAAGCATGTGATAAACACGTGTTTGCTACTTTTCGTAACATTCATAAAAATTTACTCGAGTAGAACCGGACAACTCGCAATGGGGACGAATTTTATTAATATTTACGAGTTTCATCAGCGTAGTATTTATTTTTTGTATCCATACAAACTTTAGGGATCCCTTTGACCCCAAAAAATCCGTTCTTATTTACCCAGACACTTTAAAGAATTTTGGGATTAAATTTAATATCACGATTCCATTATTATCGGTTTGGTATACATCGATATCATAGTATTAATACTATTGCATTCAATGTAGTATATTCAGTTTTCATTTTATTTATGTTTATATGGAATGTTTTTATGTTTTTTGTGAAGAGAGATAGTTACAAACTGTGTAAAGTTTCTTAAATATTTAGTAATAAAACAAAATGTTATAGTAAAAAGTGACAACGGTTCATGAAAAGTTTGTGAAAACTCAATGATTAATGAAAGTAAATGAATGTGAAAACTGAATTTATTTAGATTATTCGCATCTGCACTAGCTAAGTGCCTCTCTTCTCGATGTAACATTATACTTGCTTGCACTAGGACCGTTTTATTAACCTTTATAAGAATTACTGCTAAGAAATGAACTTGATTGAGAATCTAACAACTCTTTAGTTTCCTCCGTTTCGAGAGATTTGAAATCATTGAACGTCTTGCTGGGGAACCTATAATGCTTAGCAAAGGCGTACTCTGACAATTTCTTGTACCGGTTTAGATCTTTTATTTCCTTTTTCCAATCTTCTTCTTTGACATAAAATAATGCGGACCTCAGCCACTTCGGTATAATCTCGTCCATGTAGAAGAATCGTCTTCTCCAAATTTTGTGTGTGTCACAATAACTGCCACTATTACCTCCCAACCAAAACGGCATCCTATAATTGCCAGATGTTCCAATTAGAGTAACCATAATGTAAGGTTAAGGATACATTTATTTATACGACAAAACTGAATTTAAGCATTAAACTGTTTTGACACTTAGTTTGTATGGCATTTGACCATTGATTGGCCACCATTGACAAAAAATGTGGCCATTATATAGAAATACCTTGTGAACAAAAGACTTATAAACTGGTATGACTAAATTATCTATTATTAATAATAAGTCTTACATGCTTATGTGTCTTAAAGCCCATCTATAGGCCTGGGTGTAAAAGTAGCCACGTGACGGGTTCAGATGAGGATAAGGGTTTGCATCGGCTATACCAGCAGCCAGTGCCACAATCGTCATGCCAGCCTGGTATCCATCTATAAACACCACCAGGCCCTCATCCATATTTTCCTTTGTAGGCTGTGCTATATCCACGCTTAACTCTGTAAGCATTACAATATTCATTTGTAATTGGACCGCAAACGTTTCTAAGATATCAATATCTGGCTTTTGTTAAGATGGCGTGTCAGGGCTTTCAAATCAGTAACATACTGAAAACAACAGGGATGGGTCAAAGAGGCACAAGAATGAGAACTGGAAAGGTCTCCCTAGTTTTTTGCCTAGCAATTAGACTGCTTGTGCAAAAAGTTATTATAGGGACAGTAAAAGTATTTAGTATTTTTAGTAGGTACTTTTGATTACATTTCAATTAATTAATTGGCAAACAAAAGCTAACCTGTGGTCGGTATAGACAAGTCAATGCCCAACCGAGGTTTCCAAAAGAACGTTCCAGGAACCGCTCCCTGAAATGATAATAATTAATGATAACGAACAGCGTTTCCACAATTAAAGAAGTTCTCCTTTTGAGGTATACTCCTAAAAGGGCAGGAGGAGGGGAAAAATAAAAAAGGAAAGTAATATAAAAAAACAATAACACCCTCAGTCACTAAGTACTTATAGCAGAAAGCAAATCAAGAGTAAATTAACTCAACTCAACTGTTCAACTGCTTCAAACGAAGGGTGAATAGAGTTCTCAAAGATAGGCAACGCACTGACAATTGACAATGCCCCGGGTATTGTAGGTCTCCACAGGCAGCGGTGACCACAGGCAGCGATGACCACTTACCATCAGGTGGCCCATCGCTTGTCTACTATTATATTAAATAACAATAAAAATGGGTCATATGGGGAAGGCGGTCATCCTGGACACGGCGCGTCCGCCTCACATAGCTAGAGCCATGCACCGCTGCCGGCGGCATCCTAGTTTTTTTAAAATATATTATATAATAAAACAATACAAATATAGATAGTAGTACAATAAAAGTATATATAGTAGACAATACAGTGTTTTAAACTCTAAAAGCAGTTGTAGCTGAGACAATCCCTGAGGACAGTACGAAACAGCTGGCTTCAGGGCGAGATCCTTATTCCAGCAAAATTGTGAACAATAAAAATAGAATGTGATTTTGATGAAATCGAATTAAAATGGAGATATGTGTTGGTCGTCAGATATGGGCAAACGCATTGCATTCTTAAAAAAATACAAATAAAAACCCTACATTCTATTTTAAATGTAGAGCCCTACATTAAAACATTTTAAAGACATTTCGCATATAAGCTATAAGGCGGATACCACTAAATGGAACAGTAACAGTAACGACATAATTTAGTGACATTAAAGTAGACATAACTATGCTAACGCTAAGCCGTTACAATTGGTTCATTTCACGAGAACACCTTGACCTTGACATCAAATGATGCCATTCTTCCATATCATTGTTAGACAATTTCATAAAGTGAATATGGGCCTAGATTACATGGAATTAATCATATTGGCTAAATTTAAAAGCTTTGCCCCGCCCCGTTATCATCGGGGGTAAAGACTATATCACACCCCTCACGACACCATCGCGTTAAGTAAAGGGACTGAGCCTGAGACGCTGCCGCTACCACCAAGACCAGTGCGACAGAGACGTCCTCCGCTGCCGGCATACCTGGACAATGGACATCTGAGGCTACCTGCCCTGCTTTCTTCTCTTGCTACTGGCAGGGTACGCCACATGCTATGTATAGACTCCCATTATAAATGAGCAACTGCATGCGCGCATACTACGGGGCAACAAAGGGAAGAACTGACCTGTCAGCGTACCGTATTAGGATGCTGCCTTTGTTCTAGGCTCTTGAACCGACTGTCGCCGTATCCGCCCAGTGACTATCGAATCAAGTACGGGCTATTCAGCAGTGCAAGCTGTTGAATCAGTCCATGCTTGATCGGCTCCGCCTAGAAGCGCTTACCTATTCGCCCAAGTCCTGCTTTGACGCGGGATCTTCCTATTGTGTTATCCGCCCTGACACTGGCTTTAGTGCCGCAGTGGTGACGCTAGTGGCTCTTACTGATTACGTATAGTCAACGTGGGAGATTGTGCAAGTAGTAGTGTTAAACTTACAGTTCAGGTGAAAGAGCATTTGAGAACTTTGGAAGATGCGATTTTCCAGTACAGGTTCACACCTATCTCTATTAGATACTAAATACTTTGCTATATAATATTGCTAGCCCTGAACTTGCAGGCTAACGAAGGTTTGACTGATACCGACTCGATTCTGTACTGCGGTGCCATCGTGGTGTGTCTTGTTGCACGTGTTAAGTTCTCGGACACTAACCGTGCACCTCGAACCGTTGGGATGTGCCTGTATGGCAAGTACGGATTGAGCGGCGTATCAGCACGTTCAGGAATCTCATTGTAAAGCTGATCTGCTTCAGCCAGGGGAATAATCGTTCCCGAAATCATGCATTTTCACACAGGCATACGCTGGGATCCGCAAATATGTTTACTTCGGCAGTGGTTACATATTTGAACTGTTTGGAATCGAGGCATTGGACTCTTAGGGACCGAGATGTCACCTTATTTTCAAATCCATTTTAGGGTACGTGACCAAAATGTTGGCGTTTTTGTGGCTCAACGGATAAGCATTGCCATTCAGCGTGGTAATGCCGTCAGCATTGTGGATACGCTGCCAAACGGTAGTGGCCTTGAGCATTTGGATTGTCTCTAGACCTTAAACAATCAACTGTTTTTGTATAATAGGTTAAGTAGTTTAGTTATTTTAGTGTTTTAGTTTTATTTTGTTTAGTAAATAAAGTTACAAACAAATCCTACACAGTGTAAACTATTATTGTAGGTATATTTTATTTTATTTGCTCATTGCTCACTTGTTTTAGGCAACGCTGCACAGAATAACACAACCCGCTTTCACAGCCCAGCAACTGCATACTTTACTATATTGCACATGTCACGTCAGATGGCTGGAATAAAGTCATTAGAAAAACTTAGGTCTACTAATAGGAAAAAAAAAGTTTTAACAAAAACTGCTGTCTAGGCATTTTTGTAAGAAATTTGTTTTAGCCAGCCAGTTGCACCCATATAAATGAAACGTCAGTCATTCAAAATCAGTTAGCAACTGTTATGCGGAGAAAGAACTTTGAGACCTAACCCAAAAGGTAAGGTCCAAGTTCTTTGGATGCGGAGTTTGACGCGTTGATCTAAATAAGAATGATCAATCAAGATTCACTCATAATACCTGGCGACAGATTTTCCTTCTCATTTCCGTCCTATTTACTTCTCTTTTCTGTGATTTTTACGGGAATATTCTGATTTCAAGTTTCAGCAATGTTTCAGTATGAAAATATGTCAAATAATTTGAAATTTTGAGATAACAATTTAATAGGAAAAGAATTTGGCTACTAAAATAGCTGGAACACCGACCAATCAATCTAATTATTATGGAAAAAATATTTCCAGAGCTTTCCAGAACTTTACAAAAAATCTGGAAGAATTTACAAACATCAAGGTCATAATTTTTCCAAAATTCAATGTGACAGAAAGTTTTCTCACAAAAAATAATTTGTCATAGTAGGAGAAAAATATCCATTTTTGGTTAGGTTACATTCACAAATAATAAAATATCTATATAATATCTATATATATATATCAATATAGTTAGAAAATGGAAAAAAAAACATAGTACTATATAGTTTAAGTTTATTAAAATGTAAGTGAAGAAGATAAAACCATTATTGATAGTACCAAGGTAGTTAAAAGATCTTGGTTTATAAAAATCTTGAAGTCAATAGCGCGAGTCATCCAAAATAAACTAAGTAACAAAAAACCATAAACTTACATTGGTCAGAGGAACCACTATAAAAATCAAACAGAACTTTAACAGCTCCATCTTGGGATCAGAACGAAATCAAACTGAAAGCAATATCGATTGCGGCTCTGAACCAAATCACATTATGTAACGCTTTATCCGTCTTATGTTATGATGACAATAAATTCCTCGCCGAAGGAAGTTTTGCAAAGAGCATCATTTTTGGTCATTTTTGTGTATTGTGTATGCAAGACATCAATCATAATCACAAGATCACAATACTATACAAGCACCATTTTAGGGTTCCGTACCTCAAAAAAAGGAACCCTTATTCAATTCAAAATATTTATTGAGAATAAAAACGGACAAATCTCACATACTGAACTAAAATAGATTTCCTAGTAAAAATAAGAATATTATTATTATATAATAAAACTAATGTAATAAATACAACAAATTGCTGTAAAAATAAGTCAACTTAAAATTAGGATTACAGGATCTTATAGGATCACTTAGTTGTCTGTCTGTTAAGACCTTTTTTCTCAGGAACGCGTAAAGGTATCAAACTTAAATGTATATCAAATACTCGGGTGTTTGGTTACTTTCCGCTGTGAAAAATAGTGTCAACGCGATCAAAAGATTTGACTTTACAAGGGAATCAATACCTATATGGTACTTTTCGTTGATCTAGAATTATGAAATTTGGCAAGTAGCAAGGACTCGCAGCACATATAAAGGCAAAATTCGAAAGTTGTTTTTGAACTCACATATGTTATTACAAATTTAAATTTTGTAGTTGGTCATATAAAGGCAAAATTCGAAAGTTGTTTTTGAACTCACATTTGTTATTACAAATTTAAATTTTGTAGTTGGTCATATAAAGGCAAAATTCGAAAGTTGTTTTTGAACTCACATTTGTTATTACAAATTTAAATTTACAAATTTGGTATGTATGGGAGTGCCTTTTTAACAACTACAAAGTTAAGTTTACCCTTCAATATTTCAACCTTTTTTCGTTGAGCCTCGGTTATTGGGATGGATGAACTATCTATATATTTATTAAGTTTGTACAGAACCCTCAAGGTAATAACTTACACAGATGGCAGCAAACAAAATGATGGCTCTGTGGGAGCAGCATAATTATGTGTGTTATGATCCTGACACCAAAACAATTACTTCAACAAACAAACTAAAATTGCACGATTGCTGTACTGTATTTCAAGCGGAGCTTTTTGCAATACTAAACGCAAGCAAATGGGCTATTCATCACAAATGTCCTCAAGTGAAAATTTACTCAGATTCTTTATTTTCTCTTTAAGCTCTACAAAATCGCGACAGCACCCATTCATTGATAACGCAAATCCATGAAAAAATACCGAATGGTAGGTTGTCTCGACTTCTGCTGGGTGAAAAGCCACGTGGGAATTGAGGGTAATGAAGCTGCAGATAAAGCCGCTAACAGCGCTGCAAGATTTAATACATTACCCAACTATTCTAAGTTCTCTATCTCTTATTATTTTATTTTATAAATTTATTTTATTTATAAAAATTACCGAATTCCAGATATGCGCTAGAATATCATTCTTTATCACACCGGTTATTACAGGTCATGGGTACCATAAGTCATATCTATATCGTTTTAAAATTATTGATTCTGATAAGTGTCCATACGATAACACATCCAAACTGTTAAACACCTTCTAGAGCAGTGTTCAGAATTCAGCACCTTTAGATTTAGACATGAAGCATTATGTGCCTTCCTGGGTGTGTCACCATACGATATTGATGAACTTACCAGAAAAGAGTCAGCCTCATGGGAAAAATTAGTCTATAGTATTTTCAGCGTTTTAAAATCATACAATGGCACGTAAAAAATTATTACAATAATTAAAACTAACGCTAAACTAAAGGTAGTTTAGCGTTAGTTTTTAGGTAGGTTTATATTTATAGGATAGCAAGGGGATTGGTGATAACAAATTGCAATCGTCCTCCCACAGATCTAGTGATTCACGTTTAAAATATTTTGTATTTGTTTTTTTTTTTGTTTTAGCGACTGTAAACTAAATTGTGAATAAAAGAATATAATAAAAAAATATTAAAAAAACTTTCAAGGTGCGAGTCCGACTGACACTTGTCTGGTTATTACTTAGTACATACCCGACAAGGTTGGTTTTTTTCTTCCAAAATCCTGAAGGACGAGTATGATTCTGCCAGAAACGAATATTTTGAACCTGAATATCTCAAATGTTCTTTCACCATAAAACTTTTTGGTTTTGTCCTATTAAAATATTCGAAACACAAAATGTTAAACTATTCTTTTAAAAAAGGTCAAACAAAAAAGAATTTTACTAGAAATAATAAACACAGATTAGTCCCATAGAAGTTTTATTAAAATCGGAACAATACTTTGGCTTTTAAAACAAAATAACTGGAAAATTTGGTTAACGAAAATTCAATTGCGTATACGAAACGAAATTGCGAATTTTACTAATTTTGAAGTTAGTTTTTTAAATTGATTTTTATTCTTGACCTCAATCACGCTAATCACCTATCCTATCATTCATAATTTCCATCAACAATTTTCAGCACCCAAGAATTTGTAAATGCTATTTTGCCGCCTCCACTTCAAAATTTCCTAATTAGGTAATTATCTTTCTGATTATTATGTCGGCTAAAACTGCTTGTCCAAATCAACTCTTGTCCATCGGCTTATTAATAATAAAATTACGACTATTCAAACTGACGTGACCTAAATCCTTAATCATCGTTATTAACCAAGTATAAAAGATGGTTACCGGCCGGTCACCGAGTAGGTAGGCGGAAAGTTAATATTTAATGCCATCGTCGGTCTCCACGGTAACGTCTCGTTACGTGTAGGGACTTACGTGTAAATTAGACCACTAGCGCGTAATTCAGTAAAGCGACGAAACTAAAATGCTTTTATTACTGCCGGGGTGGCCGCTGCGCTGGTACAAATGAAACAAAAAAAAATAAAAGTCTCTATATTTTAAACAAAACGTCAAAAAAAGCCTTGGGCAGCCTATATTTTTTGCGGAAAATTTCTGTCTCATATCGTATTAATATACAAAAAAAATATGATGAACGAGTTGTTTCTCCAAATAAACCCGGCTATGGTATTTGCGAATGTAAATTCATTCTTGGTGAAATTTTTTACGATTGTAACAGAAACACTTACCTAAAATGAAAACCTTGTCGTAAATGCAAAACATAAAATGACCTATACAAAAATACCGGATAGTGGAACTTAACCAGTCCTGCTATTAATACTACCATGAAACAGAGACCATAAAAGCACTGAAAAATTCACAGATTTGAATCTATTATCCAGTTTAGGAACTGTACAAATTTCCTTTTTGACTAAGGTTATGAATGCTTGGAAAATAACCTGCCCAAATACAACTCTACCCAGGGAGTCGTCCTCCCAAAAGCAGTGGGATGTGCCGCTCTGTGAGCTGGAATAGAATTCTTTACTATAAACGGCCAGCACTTCCTCAAACCGAGCATGACTCCTAGCTAGTCTCCTGCTGGAATGCGGGTCTTTGGCTGCAGGCCCTTCCTTAGTAAAGCTTAGGAAATTTGGTCGATAATTACATGTTCCGGGTAGTCATTCCTTTGCGCATCTGTGAACCTTGTGTCGTTTCCCATCGATGTACATGTGGTGAAAAAGTTGATAGCCTCGGTCACCAAGGATTACCATGCTGTAGAAGTGCCGATCGCATAGCGCGCCACAGAAATTTCAATGATGTCACCCGTCGGGCCTTAGGGAGCGCCAGTGTCGCAGCGGTTTTGGAACCGAACGGCCTACTACGTGATGACGGCAAGATGCCCGACAGAATGACTCTCATTCCTTGGAAGATGGGATGGCCTTCTGAATGCCTCAAGCGGTGCAAAACGGCGTTTGAAGTAGAAACACTTGGAACGTGGGGCCAAGTGCTTTAATTTTTTTTGAGGATTTGTCGGGGTGCCTGAAATATTATTTTCATGAAAACACTAGCTGCCAAATGCTGGCTTGCATTTTACATCAGAAAGTTTGCCTCGCAATTCAGCGAGATAACGCAGCCAGCATTTTGGACACTTTGCTTGAAATTGAAGATAGTTTGAACTATCTATAGGCCTCCGTTGCTTATATATAGTATAAACAATCTTCAATTACTTAGTTTGGTAATGACCATAACTATAACTACATAATTTATCAATTAATTGTTATTAATTTATCATGCAAGAGCATGAACATAAAAAAATCCAGTGGCGGAATTAAATGGCAGTTTCTGTACACCAATAGCTATCTGATATCGTGACAACAATATAAATAATATTTATGATCAAGACAATAGCGCCGCGGCGGTACAAATCTGAACTAGGAATAGGAGCGCCGCATTTATGTAGAGTTCCCGCATCGATTTGCCCCGCCCAATCCTGGCCAACCAACTTCACAGCGGTGCTCCGTCGCTAACTCACTTCAACACATCTACGCTATGTATGAATCGTACTATCTATACGATTTTTTGTTTAGCCACCCTCATTAACAAAACTTGAGACCGTTTGGCGGCATTAAGGTCACTAGTCAATACTATACAGACAGTCTGAATACGAGGGACGTTAGTATTGTCTTCGTGCGGCGTTATTCCATTTTGTATTTTCGGTTCATTAGATGTCTGTGTCACATCAGTGGTTTGATGCGCGCTCTATCACAACACAATTAGTGAGAATCCGAACATATCCTTGTGCATTTTATGTTGTTAATAACCTATCGCGGTAAATTTAAAATGAAATAAGTTCTTCGTGGACAAGTCGTGTTTGACGTAGTTTTACGACTTTGAAAAGATGTTATCGGTGGATGTTTAAAGTGTGTAGTTTACATGTCAAACTGTGAAAATTCTGATAACGTTAACCCAGCTGGTACAATAAGCTGTACGTGGTTGGCGCTATTACCCCACCAGTAGAACTAAGGCACCACCACGTTTCGCCACAGCAAGCTACGTTACTCAAACCATTTGCCGAAAAGAGGCTCACCGTTGAATGTAAGGCAAAACGTAAAAGCGGCATCATTGAGTCGCATCGAGGCTTCATCGGCATCACCAAGATTGGGGCTGAGTGCGGAATGCGACCGCGGTGGCGGCGGCGGTGGCGGCAGCGTAGCACCCGTCACCAGCGGTGGCGGTGGCGCCCGCCCTGGCTACTGCTATGAAGCGCTCTCGGCGGCCAGCGATGGCAGCGACGGGGATCCTGACGACGCGCCAGAATACGCAGCCTTTGAGATGGAGACGTCGGCCGGCGGCGAGTCAGCCGAGGGGCCTTCCTCTCGAGGCTCTACCAAAGTCAACTTCCCGCCGGACGTAGAGCTGGAGCGCCGGCCCACGGTCAGTGCTGTCGCCAGCGCCGCCTACCACAAGGGACGAGGCCGTTCCATGAGCGCTTGGAGCGACATCAGCCGGTCCAGTATACGTTTCGAGGAAAGGTCAGTATTAGCTATTTCCACAACTATTTACACCTCTATTACATATTCATGTTGAAACTAGGTTAGTAATGTTTTTAACTATTGAAAATACGAGAGCTAGTGCGGTACTGGTGTAAGGATCCAGCGGACAATAAATGCTTTAGGTTGTTGCTATCGTATAGGTAAGTAGGTACATAATTATCATGCGACATAGTATTCAGATATAAAGAAGTGCATTTGAAGTGTTGCATGATTTTAGAGGTTTCATTCATGCCATAGAAAGGACGAGGTCATTAGAAAAATACTCTGGATATAGTTAGGGGGCTCTACAACCACTCACCATACATTACAAACGGAATCAGCTAACCATTCGCATCATGGAGTACATTTGACGCATTCTACGGCATTCGGCCAAATCTTGGCATGCGCATTCGAAGCCGCGACGAAAGCCCGTTGTGTGTAAAAAAGACTTTAGTGTTTTTCAAACGAATTCCCACCTAATAACCAAAGGCTTAGGTAATATTTTATGTAATCGGATTATCAGACAGGAAGTATTTAATTGAGTCTTAAAACAGAAATGCCTTTGTAGTTTGTATGAAAGATTTAGTAAAGCTCTTTTCCGATTTCATTTATAATTTTACAAGTGGCCAGTCCTAGTTTTTCGAATTCACCCGAGGCATCTAACATTGTTGATTGTTATCATTTTATTGTCTTGTGACGATTCTAAATTTCTATACCTGCTAACACGTACAACCGTGCCTACGATTTTTTTTTATATTAACATTTTCAAAACGATGTTATTTTTTTATTAATAAAAAAAACTACTTTTAAAACTTCTTCTAAAAAACTACTTCTTCTAAACTACTTAACTTTTTTCTGAAAACAAACTATAACACTGTCGGTAACTACAATATTTCGTCAGCTCAAATAATAATTCTCGAGGTTTTTACTGTAGCATCCTGTTTTTACGATTGCGAAATGGTGTAGAGATGAGCCAATTTCTCTCCCAACAACACATCTGAATAAAACGTGATTTCTTCCAGTGGAGAAACTGGAACTGGAGTGGCTACGAGTAAAATCACAGACGCATATTGCATATAAAATACTGATTCCACACTCTGTATCGAAACTCAAGTCACGTTTATGTCGTGATGATATTTCTTTAACATCACTTAACATGAAAAATTTACGTGTAACCTTTCCGTTACTGGTTCCTTATAACAAACGTATTTTTTACGTATTTTTGTAATTGCTCTAATGTAAAAATTGTCATCTGTGGAAGCATCAAACTTGGCATGATTATAGTACACACGTTATAGTATACGATAGATATAATTTGTGTGTCTTCAAATCACGAGTGAATCGGTTTCTTCTAGGCAAGAGTGCTCCACCGTAGACCGCATCATCGCTTAACATCATTATTTATATTATAGCCTATTATTTATAAAAAAAAGGCTAAGTGTTATTTGAAACACCAAACAGGTCTAGCACTCGTTTTATAATCTCTCGTTGTATCAACTGTTCAGTAAAAATAATTACCTCTCTACCACCCCTTCATCATGGCAAAGGAAAAAATGTTTTTACTATATCCTTTCTGAAATTGCTATTTGCGAGAGTAATTACTCCACAGGCTGCACGTGTAGAGCGATGTTACTAGTACATAATACTTTCTAAAGGATATAACTTTAACCTCATTACGCTCCAGAGAAGCTTGTAGTTAAGTCTGCACCACTTTACAGAGGACTTGCCCGTGACATACTTTGTTTGACTTTGACTTGACGAATGAAAATTGTTTGACGATATTTACTAAACTTTGAAAACATGGCACGGGCAAATGCATCAGACGTCTGACGCCAAAATTATTTTCAGGAAATAAGTAAAAACCACACCTCAAACTTGCGGCCTAACATGTATCATATATTAGCTTTTATGGACAAGACCCTCTTCTATCTGAATAATCTTTGAGATTAGATGTGACCATAATCCTTCTTGTATTTGAATTGTTCTACCCTTTTCAAGGGAACACCATTCCGCCGAATGGTATGTTTTGAGGAATTTTGCACTTCAGGACTTAAAAATCATGCATCGACTTTTATTACATTGTATTTTAGACCATGGGACCATGGCTAGACACGTACACCTCAGAATTCCATATCAACTTCATGAAGCCTCAAAATGACACGAGTAAGTCTCTCAATAAACATGATGAAAATTATTAAACAACTAAATGTGAAACTTAAACTATTATTTCGGCTTGAGAATATTGTATTGTAATTGTTATTTGGGTAATGGCAAAAAAGTGTGTGCAATCAAATTCGAAGTGAATTTTAACTCTTACATTTCCATGGGGCAGATTAGTTTAATCTTGTTTTTATTTCATAATGAAACACAAGAAAGTTAAAATTGATTAATCTCGATCTTGACTTCTTGTCTTGCAATAAATTTATCCTAAAACAGCTTTATTAAATAGCTGTTTCAAGTTAGGCATAGCATGGCCTAAGAGTTATAGATTGAGTGAAATAAAGCGTTTGGTATACATCAGAACAAATCAAAGAAGACTGCGCGCTGAGAATTATGTAGATCTACGAGACGCCATGAATCAAGATAGAAAGAGCGAAGATTTAGGCCGATTGGTGATTCTTTCTTCAAGTTTCACCAGTAGGCCACGCTATAATAGTTAGGAAAAACTTAAATTTATCGTCGTTATATTAAGCGTCGTGAAACCAAATTAGCTCTCCTTGTACCCAATTTAGAAATATCTAAAATTAGTACTGAATACAGATGTGTTAAAATCTGCAATAAGTTACCAGATACTATTAAAAAACATTTGTAAAGATCGTTTAAAAATACAGTCAAGTCAAAACTCATTGAAAAGGCCTACTACAGTATACAAGACTATATGGACGATAAGTGGTAGAGAATAGTAATCTAACAATAGCTAATAGCTAAAAAGCTTATAGTTTTATTTTGTTTTTATTAATAGAAAAGCTTTTGTTCTTTAGTTATTATAATCTCTACATAGTATAAATTGAAGTAGCTTTCCGCGTCTGTCTGTCTGTCTGTATGTCTGTATGGCCGCTAACTCCTCCTAAACCACGCAATGTATTTTGATGCGGTTTTCACCATCAGCTAAATACATTTTCACGGAAGGTTTATATATATAACTAGCGACCCGCCCTGGCTTCGCACGTAAATTACACTCGTGCGAAGCCGGGCGGGCGGGTCGCTAGTTTTAGATAATTATATGTGTTACAGCAAATTTAATTGCTGTGCCCTAATAGGGTCTTTGTACCGACGTGTAGTTTTAAGGACCTCATGTAATGAGTACACTAGCAAAATAAATAAATAAATATATGCATGAGCGTACTCAGGATGCATTTTCATACGTGAGGAAAACTGGGCGTCCTGATCTCTTGAACAAATTCACTACCAACCTCAAATGGATTGAAATCACTTAAGAACTTTTTGAAGGACAAGCTTCCCACGATAGGCTCGATATTTTTAGTGAGGTATTTAATCTTAAACTCAAGTTGTTAATAGACCTTCTCACTAAAGAAAACTTATTCGGTGCAATGCTTTGCTTTATGAATAGCGTCGAATGGCAGAAGAGACGCTTTCCGCATGTACATATTCTTTTATGGTCGCAAGAAAAATATTCGTCCAAAAGATGTCTACGACATAATTAGCACTGTATTTCCAAACCCCATCCAAGTTCCATATTTGCATGCCATTGTAAAGGCGCATAAGGTGCAAAGTAAAACAATGCAGTAACCGTAAAAAAATTGAAAAGACAGAAATGTCTTTCTAAATAAAATAAATTATGATCAACGCTAAGCTCTAACAGAAAGTACTTTTTATGTGTTTTATATATCAGAAAACCTTTTTTTACACCGGCTTACAATCGAACCATTTACTTATATATTGATAAATCACAACGATCGTGTTGGACCCTCAGAATGGGCTTGTTCTCTGAAGTTATCTATATTGCCAGTGGGTGGGACCTCTTAGATAAAGCTGCAAACCTCAAGGACAAGGCCAAGAAACGTTTTCTCAAATTACATACGTAGGAAACATTTTGCGAGAACATAGAACTTAGAAACAGAGGAGAATTGGATGAAGCGTAGAACAAATAACTGGCCAAGAGCGTGTCAAGGCATGGGTTTTTTTAAATTAAAATGCATGTTTTTAACCCCCGGGGCCAAAAGAAGGGTGTTATAAGTTTAACGTTTATATATTATGTGTCTGTGTGTGGCATCGTAGGTCCCAAATGAATTAACCAATTTCAATTTCGTTTTTTTTTTTTTGTTTGAGAGGTGACTTGATCGAGACTGTTTGTATCTATGATTCAAGAAAATCTGTTCAGCTGTATGAAGATTATCAGCTCTTTGATCGAAAATTATAAAAACTATTTGTACTTGGTTTAGCTTCTTGTTTAGATTACATCAGTAATAGAAAACCTGATTTTTCTAGTATACTTGGAAGTTTTTAAACTGGCTTCTTGACAGAGATGCCACTGCAGACAACATGTACAAATTTAATGGAGTTTAGCCGTTCCTCCAACAGAACTCTGCGATTGAGAGTGCCATCCCACAAACAATACAGCACATGCACATTTGCTTACAGTGCCCCAATACCTGCATGCTGGGCAATCTTCATGACCCACTGCCGCAGTCTGTGACGTCACTTACACGGACGATCGTATCAAAAATGTAACAGCTAACAGGAAAAGGAGAAGAACTATTAATAAACACAATAATTAATTACTAACACACTAATTAACACTCTATTCTTATAATTTTAAAATTAGAAAGCAAAGAAACAAAATACCGTGATTGGGGATTCTATGACAGACTCTCAAATGTAGCCGACGTATGATAAACTGCTTATAACACTAAAAATTCTGCAAATCTTTCTTGAAGAAGTCGGCATGTACCTATTACTTGAAGAAGTTCTCTTCTCCAGGAGGAACCTCGGTTGGCCTTGATTCGGCTGAGGGACTGCTTGTCTGAATCTTAAACCCTTGATCCTTCTACATATTAAACCTCGGAGGAAACCTTCCTGGACAATTATTTAAGTATCGCTCCGACCTTCAATTTTACCCGTAAATTCAGATTATACGTGTGTGCACCAGTTGTGACATGTAATCGTCATAGGACTGTGAGAACGAACAAAGTTAATGAACTGTACATATTAAAACGTGGACTGTGAAGTGTTGTTTCTTTTGGCACACTAGGATAGGAAGGGCCTTAACTGTTACTTTCCTCGTAACTGGGTGTGGCAGACGTGCTCCTGGCTCAGGTAGGTCTAGCCTGGTGGTAGGCGCAGCCAGAGCCGTCTGCTACACTACTACGTCTACCAATATTACAATAACAGAGATAATTTTAATTGTGCCAGCATTTGGAGATGCTCACGTAGAAGTGCTGGCAAATATTCTTGTGTGGGATCCCTAACATTGAAAATACGTACAAAATATATACATAACAGCATAATTTCTGATTATTGTATTGTACTTTAAGTACCAAACCAACGTATAAAAAGTTGTTAATCTTTTTTCTAATTGAGGCTATAAACTACATTAATTGTGTATGACGATAAAGATGGTTTACAGGTAATTGTTTTTGTGATAAATCAAGAAATAAGAATAAATTGTACATTTTTGCTAAACTTAATTGCTTATTAGTTGGTCGCCTACTTACGTTGTTACCCTTTTATGATAGTTGATAAAAAAAATATAGTGGCCATGTTGGCTGAATACAGATTTTACGGATTGGAGACCTCTTAAACTTTTATATATCTATATATATCTAATGATAAGGCTAAGTAACTAATTCGTAACTCTTAAAAAACACTTTTCCTTCCCAATAAGGTGGGATAAGTGAAATAGCCGGATAAATTTTATACATTATAATATAACGCACGCAAATTCATATTCACATATTTAAGACGAATCTTATATTTTGGGAAATTCAACATTATGGAAATATACATCACGAGAAGTCAACATTTATAGGTGTTCTCAGTAGTCGGTTATTTAGTTCTGTCCCGGACTTTTCGTCTCGACAGTTCGGGGATACAATACGACCGGGCTACAAAGCCTGATAGTTTGGTATAGATAGTGACACAGGACCGATTAACTATTCACAAGGTCGAACAAATGAAAAGATTTGGAAAAGCAGGAATGCATAAACCATGAAAAGGTTTTCCCCTTGCGACCCGTGATCACACTCTTTGTGCATCTAGAGTGAAATATCTCTCCATCATTTCTGCTATCCTGGTACCTGGTATCGAAAATTTATTTAAAATTCATGGTAGTAATAGTGGTTTTTTGTGTGTTGCTGAAACTCGACGTTCGCAACGCTTTCAACACCATTGAAAGAGACGTACTCATGTGTGAAGTTAATCATTCACCATCACATATCTTTTTTCACAACTCTGTTATCTCTTCTCAACTAGGAGCGTAACAGGGGGATCCGCTGGGGCCACTAGTTTTTAACTATCCACAGGGCCATTTCGGATCTTAAATCCGCACTAAACGTGTGGATCTGGATAATGGCACCATTGGTGGATCTCTCAAAGATATTTACCACGACCTGGTGGATCTCTCGCCTGAAAGAACTAGGTCTGTAGGTAAATACCTCTAAATGCGAATATTCTCCCTGTCGCGCTGGAGCTCGCATACACTTTTTACGCTTTAGTGCGTTACTACCAGGCCTCTAGGAACTTACCCCTAACACTTTCACTTTTCTACCGTCTCCTATTTTCCTTAAAGTTTTGCCTGCCGCACTAACTTCCCATAAAGAGTTTCTCCTTAACGCTCATGAGCACCTCAGAGGTCTTTCAGCGCATGTTGCAATTGTGTTGCTGCGCACGTCCTTCGCCCACTCCCAAAGTTATTTATCTTTTGCGGTTTTTTCTTTTGCGGACGGCCCACAGCCTGCTGAACCCAGCTGAACGGCCTGCCTGACTACTAACTGCTTGCTTGCTTGCTTGCTGGCTTGCTTGCTTGCTTGCTTGACTTGCTTGCTTGCTTGCTTGCTTGCTTGCTGAAAACTTACTCAACTCACCGAGCCTGCTGAACCCAGCTGAACGGCCTGCCTGACTACTAACTGCTCCATCTGTCTTACTTTGTGTTTCCTTGACAATTTAATCTTAAATTCTTGTAATGTTTTGTACTGTTGTGTCACCCGTTTACCTTTGTTGATCGTAGCCCTGCGACCTGCCCGGCAACTTGCCCGAGCAACTTGCGGCGCTTGCCCGATAGGCTAGCCAACTTAACTGACTTGCTTGCTTTCTTGCTTGCTTGACTTGCTTGCTTGCTCGCTTGCTGGGCTTGCCTGCTTGCTTGCTTTTACTTCCAAAACTTTGTGATATTTAGCTCCAACTATTAGGCAATAGTCACCCCTAACACAATCCTTACACTGTGAAAGTTTACCAGCAACTTGCACAGCTTGCTTGACTTGCCTAACGGACTCCAATCGGCAACTTGCTGGGTCTGCCCGGCAACTTGCCCAACTTGCCTTATAAATCCACCAACCTAATTACACCTAATAAATACACACAGCAAATAACAACATGATTCGAACACCACCCAAAAACAAAACTGGAAACTCAGAGGTAGACAGGACATTCACTATCACCCCAATACCCAACATCGACATACCAGACTCCCAATCCATGACGGATTTTCCTGACCTCGCCCTGTTCGGAACCGACGGGACCAGCAGTGGCACAACAACAATGAGCCCACTCAGACTAATGCCTCTTAGTCAGGAGGAAGAATTTAGAAGCAACATCATCTCTAAAACCAACATCATTCTTCAAAAAATAACTGAGGCAAAGAGCCTCACAAAGAAAAACAAGGAGGACATCGTGAGACTGGTCAGGGAAATACAGCAGGACACTAACGCTCACGATAGTCTCTGCACCAACAAAAAAGGGCCACAATCCCCCACCCCTACTCCAGCTAACCAAAAGGACCTCACCACCTCAATAAAAACCATCATACGTGAGGAATTCTCCAAAATCAATGACTCCCTCAAACACACTTATGCTCAAAAAATTGAAATAAATAAACCACACCCCACTACTAGCACCAACGGAAGGTCTCCCGAGCCGACTGGGGAAAAATCTGTCCCTATATACAAACCGGCAATAATAGTCGCCCCAAAAACCAAAACCACCAACTCAACTGAAACCTTCATAGCCTGGCAAAAATCAGTAAGTTTCAGGGATACTAACTTCGCCCCCTCCAACGTCAAGGTTATCTCGGGGAACAGACTTAAAGTCACCTTCGACAACCCCAAGCAACTCAACACCACTCTCAACAAAATCAGCGACCCTACATCCCAGGTAACTGCGCAAGAATGCAAAAAACTAAAGCCCATGCTCATCCTTAAAGGCATAAAAAACAGCACCCAACCTGAAATAATTAATGAACTCCTGGTCACCCAGAATGATCACATCAAACACTCCCACAAACAAGGCGACTACATTAAATTTCGGTTTAAACGAAATAACAAAAACCCCGAATTATACAATGCAGTATTCATCGCGACCCCGGCTGCGTGGAAGGCTGCAGTCACGCACGGTAAGGTGAACATAGATCACCAAAGGATACATGTGGAAGAGTATGTCCCTCTGCTACACTGCTACAAATGCTTGCAGTATGGACATACTCGCAAATGGTGCAAAAACACCGAAACCATATGCTCTCACTGCGCCTCCCACGGACACGGCTATGCGGACTGCCCTAACAAGGAAAATAACAACAAACTCAAATGCATAAACTGCAACAAGCGCGGCAACCACCAGCCCACTAACCATAGCGCAACTTCAACCCAATGCCCCACCATGCAAAAAGCACGCCAAGACATTATCAGCAGAATAAGTTATGGCGAGTAGTCTAAACACACAACATCGTTTAAACAAAAACCAATTAAGCTGTGTGCAAGTAAATCTCGCACGCAGCTACAGCGCTCTACACGAACTTAAAATACACATCAACAAAAATAACACTGATATAATACTAATACAAGAACCATACACAGGGAAAACTGGCAAATTATCTAACATACCGGGATACCTCACCCACCAGTTCCCTTCACTCGACCCCAAGAATACTCCGGTCAAATCAGCAATACTCATTAGAGATGGCGCATTTGCTTCCCTCGGGCAACGAGAATACTCAGACACAAACATTGTAATTGTACAAATAAAAATGAACAACGAACATAAAATATTCCTTACCTCCATTTACATTGAACCAAACAACCACAACAAACGTACTGACAGACACGCCGAACAGAATCTCAACAAGCTTGACACCTTCCTCAAAACATAAACTGGAAGCTCGCATCTGATCGGAGGAGACTTTAACGGCTGGCACACCTCATGGGGCTCTAGCACTAACAACAAACGTGGTGATTTAATCGCCGACTTCCTCACACTACACGACCTCCAACTATGCAACGACAGAAATGTGCAGGCAGCACCTTCCATACCACCACTCATGGACGAATTCGTGAATCTATAATAGACCTCACTCTCGTACGGCAATCAACCCGACTTAACCTTCCACAAATCAACCAATGGAAAATTGACACAACAATATGCACACTATCGGATCATCACGCAATCACCTTCAACATTGACTCCATCAGTCAACTCACTAAAAATAAGAAAACTACAACATTCCGATATAACACCTCTTCAGTCAAATGGGACCTCATACAAGAACAATTCACCGAAGAAATTAACACCTATATCAACACCAACACACACGTCTCAGAAAACCAAATTAGTCAATTAACACAAATGCAACTAAACGAATACATAATAGACATCACGCTCGCCATACAACACGCTTGTGACAAACTCCTCCCGCGTACAACCTGCCTCAAAACACGCACCCCGTGGTGGAATGAGGATCTCGAAAACCTAAAACAAAAAGTAATAAAAAATCATCATCTACTAAACAGACTCTCCAAAAGAAAACTACCCCTTGCTGACGCCATCCTTGAAAAACAAGAATTAAAAAAGAAATACTTTGACGCTATCAGCAAAACCTCAACAGAACACTTCAAGGAATTCTGCAACAAACAACAAAAGGAGGATGTATGGAGCATCACTAACCGCATCATCCGAACCAAACCACCACCTATACCACCTGCTACACTAAAACTTGACGATGGAACCTGGACCAAGGACACCAACGACACCGCTGAAGCACTCGTTAAGAAATTCTTCCCTGATGACTTAAACAACGACAATAACACACAACAACACACCAGAACACTTATGACAGCCCCTATTGATACCAACCCAGAACCTCCGTTCACTACCATTGAAATAACGGAGGCACTCAAAACAATGAACCCAAAAAAGGCCCCTGGACCCGACCACCTCACCTCAGACATATGTTTACAATTTGCCAAACACTTTCCCAACATCATCACACTCATAATGAACCGCTGCTTGGAATTGCAATTCTTCCCTGACACTTGGAAAACCGCACAAATGCACAAATCAAAATTATACCAAAACCGGACAAAACTGACTACAACAATACCTCTTCATTCAGACCAATAGGACTAATCAACGTTCTTGGCAAACTCCTTGAAAAACTAATAATAAACAGACTCACATACCACATGCACACTAATAACACAGACTGTAAACAACAATTTGCCTTTAAATTATAAACCTCCACTAGCCATGCCATCAGCACAGCTATAAATATAATAAACAAAGCACGCTCCAGCAAAAAACAAGTAAAGGCCGTCTCGCTGGACATCAAAGCTGCTTTTGACAATGCATGGTGGCCGGCCATATTCCAACAACTCCGAATAATCAAATGCCCCCAAAATATATAAAACATCTTACATAGCTACACTAACAACAGGAAAATCCTCATCAATTATGCAGACTACACTACCAGCAAAAATATGACTAAGGGCTGCATACAGGGCTCTGTATGCGGCCCCACCCTCTGGAATCTACTCCTAGATCAACTCCTAAACACCAAGCTCCCTGAAGGTTGCCACATCCAGGCCTACGCGGATGACGTTCTCCTCATCGCCCAGGCTAACAATGCTGGCAACCTAGAAACAATTACCAACAAGGCCCTCCAAAGTATAGTGGATTGGGGAAAAGAAGTTAAACTCGAATTTGGCCCAGCCAAAACCCAGGTCATCCCCTTCACCAGTAAGGCCAAAAAATGCTCAATAAAAACCGGAACCATGGAAATTCCCATCTCTGCGCATATCAAATACCTCGGCGTCATTATAGATAGTAAACTAAAATTTATCAAACACACAGAACATATAATAGATAAAGCAACTAAACTACACCACAAACTTAATACATACATACGACCCACCTGGGGCATACACCCTGACAATGTAAAAACCATATACTTACAAGTCATTCAACCTATAATCTGCTACTCTGCTGCCATATGGGCAGGAGCACTCAAATACAATAAGATCAACAATAAACTACTATCATTACAAAGACTATTCGCAATCAAAATGATCAGCGGATTCAGGACAACCAGCACAGCAGCGGCAATATCACTTGCACAGCTGACCCCGCTTCCGGACAAGGTCAGGGAAATGGCAGACATCGAGACCACCAAACTCAACGGTATATCCAAATTCCTCCCCACTGACACCCCAATACAGACACCTGCAAAACCACATACACTTCTCCACCCCTCCAATAGACAAGGCATCACATTCCGAGAAATCAATAACATAGACGAATTCGACAACTTCTGCCCTGAAATGCATGAGGCTTGGCAGATATACACAGATGGCAGCAAACTCGATGATATGGTAGGAGCGGCATTTGTCGCTTTCGATCCTAACGGCGCCATCCACGCTAAGAAAAAGTTCAAACTACACGACTGCTGCTCAGTATTCCAGGCAGAAATGCTCGCCATTGAACAGGCATGTCTATGGATTCACAACAAACAAATAGTTAATGCATTTATACTATCAGACTCTAAGTCAGGCCTGACTGATTTGTGTGGATCAGGGGTCACATCGGAATTGGGGGAAATGAATTTGCAGATAATATGGCAAAGTCCGCATCTATGATGCATAGACAACCGGATTACAATTTCATCCCCATCAGCCATATTAAACACCGGAATAAACAGATCTCTAAAACCAAAACTGCTGAATTCTTCCTAAACTGCACACACACCAAAGACCTATTTTTAACACACGACAACCTTACCAAATTTCTAAACACCATCAAACCCGATTTTGCTGTGACCCAAATACTCACTAACCACGGTTATCACAAAGTATATCTCAAACGCTTCAAAATAGTCAACAATAACCACTGCCCCTGTGATAACACCACCACACAATCCATAAATCACTTACTCACAACATGCCCTAGATTTGGCTCCGCCAGGCATGACTACACCCAGGCCACTGGATCAATCACTGACCCCTTTGATCTCGTCCAGGTGTCTGACTCCGATAGGGCCATGGAAGCTTTTAGGGACTATACTCACCACATTGTAAAAAACCTCAAAAATTTCAACAACACATAAATCTTGCC
Organism: Agriopis marginaria; assembly: GCA_932305915.1. Classification (NCBI taxonomy): domain Eukaryota; kingdom Metazoa; phylum Arthropoda; class Insecta; order Lepidoptera; family Geometridae; genus Agriopis; species Agriopis marginaria. The sequence continues at coordinate 15,248,153 of OW029916.1, read as the reverse complement.
AGCACGGCTTGCTGGGCAACTTGCCGGGCAACTTGCTTGGCAACTTGCCGGGCAACTTGCCGGGCAAGTTGCTCGCTGGCCGGCCCTCCTGGGCTAACATTATTATTATTATTCTAAAATAACAAATAATATAATATTGTTTAAAGTATCCTTACCTCACTCTGGTGACTCGCTTCCCAACTTGCTGGGCGAACCGCCCACTGACCACTGTCCCCCCGAACACCGCCCCCCCAGGACAAACATCCGCGGTGTCGCTGAGGTTCCTGGCATATTACGATTAATTTCATGCCAGCACGGCTTGCTGGGCAACTTGCCGGATAGCTTGAGGGGCGACTTGCCGGGCCTTGCTAATTATTATAATGATTTAATTTAAATATTAAGCATATTATAATATATTATATTCTTATATTCTTTAATAATAATAATCTCGTATTATTTATTATAATAATAATAATTATTAATTATAATAATTATTATAATAATTTAATTATAATTATCTTGTATAGTTAGCACTCTATAGCATTTATACATAAACCTTGCCAGCACGGCTTATGTATAATTATGTTGCTGGGCAACTTGCCGGGCAACTTGCCGGGCAACTTGCCGGGCAACTTGCTTGGCAACTTGCCGGGCAACTTGCCGGGCAAGTTGCTCGCTGGCCGGTAGCTGTTGGTAAGTTGCTCAGTATCATATTATAATTAGTAATTAGTTTAATTAGTATCTTAATTAATTAGTATCATATTATAATATAAGTATCATACTATAATATTATAATCTTATTAAAAAAAATATATATATATATATATATATAATAATAATAATTATCTAGTATCTTATTATAATCTTAATTAGTATCATATTATAATATTATAATATTATAATCTTCTTTTAATACCATAATTACTGTTAAAAAAAAATTTTATATCATAATTTTTACCCATCAATACATCATCATTTCATTTTCATCCTCTCAATACACACCACACTCCCCCATCACCTATACTCTCACTTATCACTCACTTAACGGGAGTTTGCTGGAGTATCCCATTAGCACCGGCAAACTCCCTACACCCAACCCAACCAACAAAAAAAAAAAAAAAAAAAAACAATAACAATAACAAACTTGCGCATCTACCTGGATTTTCAGACTGAACAGAAATGACGACATTATGACTAGACATTTTGAGACTGGACATTTTGATAAGATCTACTTATTCCACTTAGTCGTTTTGACATAGACATCATTTATTTGTAGCAAAAAAACACAATATACAATGGTAAAAAAGGCTCTGAACATTTTGGTAGGTGGACCTTTTGATACTGGACGTTTTAAGTCACTAGACATTGGGACTGGATGAAATAAGACACTAGACTCTTTACCATACTAGACATTCTAGGACACTAGACATTGTCAGCCTGAACTAAAGTCATAACGTGTAGGTTCTCATTAGCGCTGTTGCCATTAGAGATGTAATTGGCGTAGATCTGAAACGCGCCCTGGGTGTAGATGCGTGCGGGGGGAGGTGTAAGCCGGGAAGTGGCGGCGGCTGGCATGGACCGCGGGGGGTAGTATCTCAGCGAAACATCGCGCTGAAATCACAATTCAGTCCTACATCCGGTGTGAAACGCACGGCGGCGGTCGTGTCGGCGCGCCGCTCGACCGCACTCGCGCCGCCGCGACTCACGTTACAAACCGCGATATCGCCGAACTTGCTAAATATCTGATCAGCTCCAGTGATATAGTGGTTACACTAAAAATAAACTTCAATTTGCCAAATTATTTTTTCAGTTGCTTATGCTACATTTATATGCCTGTCTCAAGTAAAACTATTTTCTTATAACAAAAGTTATACCTACATCTAAATCTATCTTATCAAACTTTTTCCTTGCATCAAAAATATTGCTATGGAATTAGGAGACGATATATTATTCATTCATGGATTCAGCAGGTTCGTATTTTTCAAAACAATGTAAATATTTGGAACATGCGTATTTTCAATCTGCACTAACAACTTTATTCAAATTGTTAATTGCCCTAGATATTTACAATTAGAATAGCTTGACCAAATAATGGTACAGAAATAATTGTATTTTTACCTACTTTATACACATCGCAATATTCTGAGTCGATGTCAAAGTCGCAGTTGCGAAGCGTGCATGGCAGGTTGTAAGTTATGGAGTCCAACATTTTATATATAATATAACTGCAATGCTCCAGCTTCGTTGGAATGGAATAGATGTAAGGGACCCAGCACTTAACTGACACTTTACACTTACTTTTCCCTTACACTAACTTTCAGCAAGCGCGTTGTGAATAGTGCATTACTGTCGCGGTCTGTAATGATTGTGTTGCTGGCAGCGATGATGATGGCAAAGCACAGCGTAGCGCAGTGTAGCGCAGTGTAGCGCATTGTAGCGCAGCGTAGCACAGCATAGCAGAGCGTAGTGCAGGTCCAGGCCATCACACACACAGCGCGGTCAGCATTGCAGCCCTTGATGGACATGCTGGAATAAAGGCCGAGACCGAAGGTCGAAGCTTTTATAGCGCGGACAGCAAGGGCTGCAATAATAATGACTAAGCTTGATCGCCGAGAGCGTAGTTAAGCTTAGCTTGACGCCATTATAGCGTGGCATGCAGCGCACTCATTGCGAACCAAGGCATGTATAGTGCTTTACCCAACAATGCGAGTAATATAAATAAAAGTAAGAGTTTATTAAAAGTAACAATTGTTAAAAGTAGTTACTATAATAATTCAGGAAGGAACGTCTCTCCAGGGCAATACATTTTCAATCACTATTTTCGCTTACTTTTGAACGTCCGGGGGTGTTAAACACATTGAATTGGAGGATTCATCGCTTGAAAAGTTCATTTATACAATTTTATTTTGAAATATCAAGGAATAAATTGATGATAAACAATATTATGGAGTATTGAAGAAAAAACACCACGCTGCGCTCTTGTCTCTTTTCTATGTTTTTTTGTGCTACCTATACAGCCAAATTCTGAATAAAATCGTTTTCCACTAAACTATTTTTGAAACAAAACTCGACATTTGATTTTCATAAAAACTGCTGGTGACTAAAACACGCCAGCAATGAAATTCCATACAACTTTGATGGCACCTTTTTGAGTAGCACAGAAAGGTCGACTTTGCCTAAAGAAGGTTGTCAAAATAATTAGAACATTAGAAGCATTTTTGAGTAAAATCTTTTTCAAATTTACACATCCCATCACATATTTCATCACAATAGAGATTTTCAATCTTGTGTAGAAATTGTAGGTTGTCAGTGGCTATAGTATTTTAGCGAAAATGCTAGATCATGGTCAAGCAGTTTCCGGTATGGAACATTATACCTGACTCTTCTGAGAGTAAACAAATTGTAATAAATAGTGTTTAGACCTTCAATGGTCTATGGTCAGTCTAATTGTTTTTGTAGTGTTAGTGTTAGCTTCTATTTTGTTTAGTTAATAAAGGCTAAATAAAAAAATAAATAACAAATATCTGAGTTTCAAATATAAAGGTCAATAAGCGATAAGCAAGCCCAATGTTATGACCCAAAGCAAATACTAACTACAAGAACGAAAGTGTAATTCAATGCAACCAGAAAGTTTGTTCAGAACCGAGTCTCTTAAAAAGTCAGGGGACTCGAAGCGGGTTTTAGGCTCACACGATCATAATTACACCTGAATACACCTTATTTGTATAGCTACATAATTACTACATGACTAGATTTAGTCATGCTTTAAATTTCAAAAGTTATGTTTTTATTTTGTAAACATTACATTTCAGTTTTTGATCTCTTCTGCAAAAATGTGTTTGAGTTTATTGTTTACTGTATCATTGTCTACTGTACATTACTATTGGCGAGGCTTTGAAACAAAGTGAAAATTTGCTCGGAACCAAACGGTTCAGATTCACTTCTTTTGTACGAAATTTATAAGTCAAATAAATGTATTTATTTGTGGAGTTTTGATAAGAGTATAGTTACTAAAACGTCTTCTCTTATGACACTAAAGAAAGCAATACATTATTTGAGTAACAGTTGGGATTGTCTTTAGACTTTCAACGGTCTATGGGCAGTCTAACAGTATTTGTAGTGGTAGTATTAGCTTGTATTTTGTTTAGTTAATAAAGGTTAAGTTGTTGTTTTAAGTTGCCTTTAATAAAAGTAACAAGTTTGCAAGAAAATGAAGGATTTGATTTTGGAAGAAAGAAACAACCCTAAGATACTGAGAGCAGGAACTAAACACTGGTAGCAACTTAGAGAAGGGGGGCCAACTAGATTTGTTCCTACTAGAGCGGAAAATTTTTAGACACTGTTTTAAACTATCACGGTTGTTCACGACACTATTATGATTATTAATGAAGATATCGGAAGCTCCATTCACAACTTTATCGCGGTAAATATCACGTTAATAATGATATAACTGTATATCGGACAAACATATAAGACCTTTAAGATTTAAGCTGTTTTTAGAGTTACCCAATCACTTAGAACGCTGAGCTGATGTGAGGTAAAGTAGGCGGCCATCCCTGATTTCAAAAGACATCTCGGAGAAATTGGACTACCAAACCTACATAAGAGCAGGTACTAACTAGAATAATATACAGTTGGTTATCTTTCTACAACTACACCGACTCTAATACTTGTTTAATACAGCAACAGTAGTATTACAAGTCTAAACATGTCTTATTTACTTTTAAGGCAACTATTTTTCAGTGCTAGGTATAATTGTGATCAAAGATCAAAAAGTTTAATATAAAACAAAAATATTTCTGGCTAATTCTATAACTACGATAAGTAGGCACTATAATAAGAATTTTACCTGCGTTGTCTCTGTCTATCCCACAAGTCTCATCGTGTTGTTTTATGATGGGCCACTGACACTTTTCCGTGTGAGACAACTACATGGGAAAAAGACCAATACCCTCCAGTACTAAGAAACTTATGTGTTGATAAAAAAGTTATGGAAAACGGCAAAACTTTATTATTGCACGTACAATGTGAGATCACTGGCATCAACAAGTAAAATGATTCTGCTAAATCATCATTTGAGACAAGTTAAACATGACATAATCGAGTTAGCTGAAGTACGTAGAATAGGATAAAATATCGAAGAAGGAGAGTATATCTTGTGTGTTAAGGTTAAACTAAAGGTATGTATGGAGTGGGATTACTAGTGAAAACAATTCTAAAGAAAAATATAAATAGCTTCATTGGAATATCAGACGGCCCACTACCACCCACACTGTGCGATTCACACAATCTTTCTTGCCTCACACGTGCAAAATGTGGAATGAGCTACCTTCCGCGGTGTTTCCGAGAAGCTACAACATAGGATTCTTCAAAAGGCGAGTTAATAGAGTCCTCAAGGGTCGGCAACGTATTTGTGATGCCTCTGGTGTTACAAGTATCCATATGCAACGGTGACTGCTTACTATCAGGCGGCCAGTCTGCTTGATTGCCACCTATGACATAAAAAAAACATTGTGGATTTTCCTTGGATACGTACCAAACGTTTCAATACTACGTTTCTAATCCGTACCAAGGCCAAGGATTGAAACAACCTGCCCGCTTCCTTGTTTCATGTGATACATAATCTGGGCCAGAGTGATAGGTACCTTCTAAGTCTGCGTACTTCATCTTCAACCACATCATCGCCTACTAACAGGCGAGTGGCCAAACGCGGAATTAACGCGTAAAAAAAAACAACAGAAAGAATAGCGATATTGAATCTCACTTTCAACAACACTATCTCACAAGTTATTTAGGCAAGAGGTAATCTAGAAACACACAAACATACATTATTCTTCTGTGCAGTACACAATTCTTTTTTCCATTTAAAATAAGTAGTAATAAGACATGCTTAGGTTTTTCTTAGGTTAGACTTTTCTTGTAAACAATACGAACAGAATAATCGTGGATCCACAACACGTCTAGCGATGCTTCACACTAATGAGGAATGGAGTCAAGTGCCGTGTCACTCCTCGACATTCTAGAAAAGGTAGAAACCTAAATTTCATACCGCATATTTCGGTACTGTTTGGCACAGTTTATTTAGATACTGTTTTATTTCGATCTGCGGATGCTTGGATGTAAAACATCATTATTTTAAATACTGCACACGGCTAATATCATATCAAAATATAAATAATTCATTACCTATATATATTAGCAATTATAGTAGCTTTAGTAAAATCTGTGTAGTGGTGCAATTTTTTTGATCGTGCGCGAAATGTCGCTTTCATTGGTCTGGGATTCCCAAACTTTAAAGGCTACGGAACCGTCAATATCAATTCCTTTTATTTTATGGAACATATCAAAACAAAATTCAAATTAAACATTGTAACAGTTACTGTGACACAGTGGTGACGCATTATCAGAACAATATGGAGCGAGTGGAGCATACGTTTTAGGCAGTATAACATGTGTCGTCTTAAGAGATGACCACGCGGACAAAGTTATTTCAATTCAAGACTACTATAAAAAAAATCATCAGAATTAAGTACCTACTTAAGTACTAATTAAGTACTTGCTTCCAAAACGATTTCTCATAAAATATGAGATTATGACAAGTATTCCATAAATACAAAAATAATTTTCTGAAAATTACTACGAAAATAATAATAATAATAAATGCCTAAATTTATTTTGAGATGAGACAGGATAAGACAGGTGCCGTTTCTCATCCTATAGATCTGATTTCCTATCCACAATTTGTACACCTCAATAGCCCAGATTTTTTTATCCTATATTGTACAATAGTTTTTTATTCCATTTTATACACACCCCCATAATTGTATTTTTTATTCAACAGGGCCTCTTGGTGTTGGCTTCGGCCCCCCCAATGCCTCTCAAAGTTCCGGGCTAGACCCGTGAATGTATCGAAATAAAGAGTCATAATAATAATAATACGCGAGCACCTTTAATTAGCTTCTATATCTATTAAGATTGTTATACTTTTTTATGGCTGTTGGTCTTCCTTGGAAATAAATAAATAAAATAATTTTCTAAAAATTACAAAAATAATTTTCTGAAAGTTTTCAATAATAAATATACCTACTTACCTACCAACTAATTATTATATTTTCCATTTGCTACTGAATATTCACTGACAGCTGCTGTAAATGCACAAGTCTGATATAAAATCATCTTATTTTCATTTTATTTAACTTCATTTCTTGCATTTTCGGAACAGCAGCGTTGTCAACGATCATCTGATAGTCATAAATTATTTATCTTCAAGCTAACATTTTCAAATGAAATGTAGGTCATGACATGATACTTGTGAAGAGGAACGGACTGTATTAGGCTTCTCCGAATAATAATAGCTTTATTCAAATATTCTTCTTTGTGTTTCACTTTACTGATATTGAAACAACTATGAACCATGCTCTTTGCTTACTTTTGCATATATTTTTTTTAGCTTTTTCTTATATAAATCGTTTCGTATCTCCAGACGTGGGGCACATTCAAAGGTATCGTTGTACTCATAATTATTATTATAAACAACACAATAACAGGGTTGGTCCCGAAGTAAAAGTTGTTAATAATGATGAGTAAAATGATAACCGTATGTCCATCGTCTAGAGTAGGTATACAACCGGTAAATAAAAAATAGTTTCAAGTGCAAGTAACAGATGGTGAAGTACAGTGGACTCGATCGCTATTAGTAAGTATAATACGCTAAAATAGCGAATGTAATCAGAAGTTAAGATAACAAACGTTTTAATTTAGTTTTTTTTCTTCCGGTTCCATAAAACGCAACGACCTGAGGAAAACCGAAAGAAACCAAACCAACAGATGAGGTCTATTCGAAAGCTAAGATATAGACGAAGCATGCGTTCCGAATTGGTAGTCGCCCCGTCCCACCAGCTCGAGCGCCAGCACAGCGACGACGCCATCATTGAAATGAGTGAAATGATGGACGAGGTCGAACGCCAGATACACAGGTTCAATATAAATCCTATTTACTATGGATAGAGTCATATACTCATGCTCATGTCACTCATGTATTAGTGACAATTTACACAAAACACTTTATTTACAAAAAACAGGATATAATTTATTATATTTTGCCATTGTTTAATGTGAGGATGAAGATCTGGAGAAACTGTCACTAATATCAAAGCAGACTCTCGCATTGCTGGCCCTTCGATTGGTAGATTTTTTGCGTGCTTGCCTATGTGTTGATGCTGACTAGGCCATCCACTTTTTATTGCTTGCTTGAAGGTATTTGTTTTGCATTATACCGACATCAACAAATTTATTGTTTCAGTGGCTGTATCATCAGCCATCATCTTAGCCTCGACATTGTTAAGTTATACATATTATTGTATGGTACACTTTCAAATCATGCCTCTAGCTCTTTCTAGGTGGAAATGACTTTTATTCCTTAAAATATGTTTTTTATTTCATGATAATTTTTTTCGCACAATGTAAATGTCATGTGATGTTCGTACACTGATTGCTTTAGATTGATTGAGTGTTTTCCGAATACATAGTAAGTACTTTACCCATATAGGTAGAATTCTACTCTACTACAAATTATATTTCCTAATTAATAATTAACAGGATTATAATTCCAAGATCTGTAATATAAATCTACTTATGGAATCCGTTGTTGTAGATAGATTATACTATTATATTATTGGTAGTAATCTATAGTACTTGTCTAATTAACAAAATAACCCGGCCCCCTAGCATCCCCCGACTTTACTGGTACTCTTATAAAAGACTGATCTACCACTGAGTTAGATAGAGAAGAGTGGAACTGATTGACGTGCAGAGCGAGTTCAGTCTTATCAGGCAAGAGGCCCAGCGCCGTGTTGATGTTACCCCCTCCCTGGTAGTTTCAACAAATAAGTATACTGAGCAACATTTAGCGAGCAATATTTTCTTGTGCTAAGTTTCGGGCTGTTCCTGGCAACGAGCCATTTTACCCTCCCTCAGAATCTCACGATGCATTATTTGTAGGGCTGGAGAGCTTTCTATCATTAGTTTTTCAACGGGTTTATTTCATTAGATTTTCAACTATCATGAATCCAACTGTATTTTAGGTAAAATTTATAGAAAAGGGGATACCGCTTTATGGTTGATATTCAGAAACCCCGTACTAATCGCTTTGACTCCACTTATATTCTGCGAACTTCTAGTCTTTGGAATGCGTCGTTCGGGGAGTCGGCTCGTGTCGACTAAGGGAGTGAGAGAATTATAGTCAACCTTGATGAAGTTTTCACTTCTGTCTTGTGGTCTTAACACACACAAATGTATTTTTATTTGAAACTTTGAAATTTGGTACATTTACCTAAAGCTTGAGTTAAATATATTTGAAATATTCTACAAACAGCACCGATTAATAATTTAGCCTGTAGTATTACTAAGTGCCAACATTAATTGAGATAACTTCTAGTGGATACAATATGGCTCATGGCTTCAAGTGCAGTCAAGAGGAAAACAATCATAAGGTAACATCTTGAAATCCAACAAATAGACCACATAGTTACGTAGCGGCTCCAGTTCAACTCATATAGTGGTATTACAATTATATTGATTTTGAACGAAGTAGGTACTGTATTTTTCGACCTTACACAGATAGAGAAACAAAAACAGAATAAATGTATTCTGTGTTTTTGTTACAAAAGTTTTGTTATAAATTAAAACACACAAAAAACGGACAACAACTTAGCTGAGATGGGAACAGAATAGTAATTAGATCTCTTCCACGCACGGACCTTGCACATGGCGCATCTAATCTGCGCAACTAGAGAAAGGGGTAGTATGTATCCTTACATACAAGTATCCTGCTCTCGCAGGTGCGACCTTGTTTTAAGTTGAGCAGGTTACTCACACACGATGCCGTGACCTTATTAGACCTTGCACAGTAAGGTCACGGCATTGATGCGTCGGGCGGGCGAAACATTTAATAGGCACAACTCGTGCCAACGTGTTGACTGAATGTGACATAATATTACCGTGTCTATGTGGTTCCCGCCCAATGAGTTCCAAGACATTGGTCAAAATGCTGACTGAAGATGGAGGAGATGGATTGCACCACCGATGAGAATAAGAAAAACCAATGACAGAAAAATATACCACAAACGGAAGCAGCAAAATACATAATTTATTAATTGTAAATTACCTGGATTTATTGTTCGTGAAGGTGTAATTCAGATTGTTGCTTGGATTAGAATACCTTAAGGGTCATCCATTCATCATGTTGGGGGAGGAGAGGATCAAAAACGAGCAAAAAATATCTCACGTGATTAATTGACGATCCGTTTTTTTATTCAAATATTGAAAAGATACCAAATAGGGGTGGTTAGCATGTTTGTTAACATTAACCTTCATCAACATCATCATCATTGCCAGCCTGTATCAACACGCTGCTGGGTAAAGACCTCCTCGCCCTTGCGCCATTGATCCCTGTCTCGGGCTAATCTCATCCACGTATGACCTGCGATGGGCCCGATGTCATCTACCCATCGGGCTGGTTGTCTGCCTACGGAACGCTTATCCGCTATTGGTAACCACTCTGTCAGGGCTCTACTCCACCTGCCGTCACCAACATTAACCTTGAAATTCATTAAATATTGCCCTACAAAATATCAACTATCCAAATAGTATTATAAATAAGGCAATGAAACAATTATCATACTATAAACAATTATTGTCGTTACCATAAACAATTATCCTGCCTTTTTCGTAGCTAGTCCAGTAGACTAAAAACATTGCGACAAACGAATTTATCTGCCGATGACATAAAATGTCAGGGAACCACAAATAATAATTTATAGAGTCCAGTCAGAGAGAGAGAGAGTCAGAGTTTATTTAGAGAGATCCAGTAGCAGCATATTGAAAAACTATAAAATTATGTTTTTCTTTACATCTGCTATTAAAAACTTTCGATCAAATATTGTCAAAATTTAAAACTAATATGTGAATCTACGTAGCGAGGCCTGTTACACTGCTAGCGGCTAGTATTTTTAATTAGGATTTTATGATTTGAAAACTCGAATTTTCATATGATAATAAAGAAATACGTAAAAATTCAGCGGGAAGTCCATAAGTTAAAGTAAATGTGATTAAATAATTCCTTTTACAAAGTTTTAATCTCACCGCTCTTCGGTTCGTTTAAAAGTTCGCTAGGCCCTTGGAAAATAAACTGGAAAAGTTCAAAGCTGTTTCAGTAGCGGTGGCTTTGTCAACTAGTTGGTTGCAATTTTCCAAAAATAAGTACACAATTTATTTGATTTCCGGTAGAACTAATAACGCTTGAAGTGCACGTTTCCACATACCCGTATACCGAATATTTACATGTAGTGATGGATTTATTAGTTCTTTTCGCAGAGGCACTTTGGAGATCATTTTAACAGACTTCAAAAAATAAGGAAGTTTCTCAACCCGGCCTGTATTTTTACAAGTTTAGCGTAGTTATTTTAATTCCTGGGAATGCTAAAATTCATTCTTTCATGTCTTCATCTTGGCATCTTCTCGCAGATTGAGAAAGCAAACCCGATTGCTAAAACCATAGTAAAGATTTAAATTGTAGATAACTTGTATCTGTAAAAAATACTTGTGCTAATAAATATATCGCAAGATTTTCCTAATTAGTTATATAATACCAAAAACGAGTAAAATCTCGATTATTGGAAGTAGTGTGCGTAGTCTATGGGAAGGACTCTATGGTAGTTCGGTACGTTAGCAATGAACAAAATGGTTGGACTCTAGAGAAAATCTTTTATTAATATTTCAATGCCACATACTATCTAAAATGGCAATACAGAATAAGAAATGAAAATTGATAACTAATAATATTAAGAGGCTCTCGCTAGACGGTTGGGTCAAGGGTCAGATGCAGAAGGTGGTCATCTTGGACACGGCGCACATTGACAGGAAGTCAATATATATATATATATATATATATATATATATATATAGGTATATATATATATATATATATATATATTGGTTTTTGTTGTAAAGATTATTATTTAACTTTGTGGTTTGTAGTGATGTTTAAAACGGTATAAATGTATAGTATAAAATTAAATTAAAAATTGCGGAAATATACGTCAAGACGTGACAGCAGTTTTTATTTTTATTATTCCAGAAATTTATTTCATAACTTCGTTTTTGAGGCAAGCTACTGGTGGTCAGGGCTGCAGAGTGAGACTTCCTGTCAATGTGCGCCGTGTCCAAGATGACCACCTTCTGCATCTGACCCTTGACCCAACCGTCTAGCGAGAGCCTCTTAATATTATTAGTTATCAATTTTCATTTCTTATTCTGTATTGCCATTTTAGATAGTATGTGGCATTGAAATATTAATAAAAGATTTTCTCTAGAGTCCAACCATTTTGTTCATTGCTAACGTACCGAACTACCATAGAGTCCTTCCCATAGACTACGCACACTACTTCCAATAATCGAGAATATATATATATATATATATATATATATATATATAGGTATATATATATATATATATATATATATATTGGTTTTTGTTGTAAAGATTATTATTTAACTTTGTGGTTTGTGTATATATATATATATACAACAACGTCTCTACAACAACACCAAAACAGAGCGAACATGAGTACAAAATACCAGATTGACATCGTATGTCAAAAATTACACAATATGAAAATACAATATATCGGAAATAGTGAAATAATTTTATAACGATAATAACGCGATCAAAAACGTCAGCTGTAGCACTACCTAGCGCACGACCTCCACCACCTCCAGCCTCGTCGTCGCACCTCGTCGGGTGAAGAAGTTTATCACGCCACCCGCGAGCCAAGCGGCTCGTCGAACGACGCGAGCGGGCCCGGAACACCGCCGCCACGCCCACCTGCGCATACTGCCGGCACGCTTGGGGCCTGTGGGGCATTCTGCCTCTCACACGCTACCCGTGGTGTAGTGCGTCGCATGCGATGGTCTACAATCATGAATGAGAACTGCATGCGCACCTATTACGGGGCCACAGAGGGAGGAACCAACTTGAGAGCGTACTGTGCCAGGATGCTGCCTTTGTTTCAGGCTCTTGAACCAACCGTCACCGTATCCGCCCAGCGACTATCGGATCAAGTGCAGGCTATCTACTGGTGTAAACTGTTGGATGACTCTGTGCTTTATCAGTACTGCCTGGAAGAACTACATGCTCGTCCGAATCCTGACTTGACGCGGGACCCGCCGCGTCGCGTCGTCTGCCACTACATTGGCGTCAGTGCCAGTGTGGGTGGCGACACTAGCAGCACCGGCTGATCCCGTAGTCAACAAGGGAAATTTGGCGAGTGATAGTGCCTCTGACCAGGTGGGAGAGCAACTTAGGGGGAATTTGGATGGCTCAATCTCCCAGTATCGGTTCGCACCCGACTCTAGGCCGCGACTACCACGTTTGCCTACCCATAGACGCAATCTTAAAAGACTTGACAAAGAAAAAGACGCGAAAGCGAAACCATTGATAGTGAATTATCAGATAAGTACCTATCTTATGTAAAAATATTACAACCTCCAGAGAAATGTTCACGGCGTTGAAATATTTCAAAGAAAGACTGTATTAAATAAAATTCAACAAAAAAGAAAATTACTGAACTTAAATTGCACAACAAAATTCATCAAAATAACAAAATTACAAAATCATTATTTGAGGTTTGATAACATCATAAATAAAATTGAGAGTATTGGAGAAGAAATTAAACAAACAAAGTATGTCATCTATTTTTGACACTACTAGATGAAAATGTCATAACATTGTTGGAGACAATGTCAAGTGACAAAGACATCTCTCTCTTGATTTTGTAAAAGCAAGGTTGTTAGATGCCGAATTAAAAATTAAAAGCACAAATGACCTAATCCTTGATCCCAGCAGCCTACGTGTAGTGGTGGGCTTGCGTTTGAGCGTTAAACTGTACGAGCCTCACCGCTGCCAGTACCAGCTGCCGGGCTGTCACGCGTGAAGAGTGCTGGCCGCCTATTTCGTTATTGGGCCATCAATGATTTAGTCAGGTGGGCACTCTCCTCGGCTTCTGTGCCCTCGACGCTGAAGCCCACTGGAATGGTGAGAGATGACGGCAAGAGACCAGATGTGGTGTCTCGGAAGTGCACTCGTCTGGGACACTATGTGCGTGGACACCCTGGCGCCATCTCATCTCTCCGGTTTGGCTCGAGACGTCGGGGCCGCGACAGACAACGCTCAATTCTTGAAGCACCGCAAATATGCACAATTGAGCGCACATTATGAGTTTCTCGCACTAACTGTAGAGACAGAAGGCACGTGGTCATCGGATACAAAAAAAAAATTAAAGACATTTCGACCAGATTGGTTCTCGCCTCGGGGGATCCCAGAGCTGGGGCATATTTCGCTCAAAAACTAAGCCTTGCAATCCAGCGGGGCAATGCTGCTAGCATTTGGGGACCCGCCGTATGGTGGCGATTTGTTCAACTATGCTCAACTTTCTCTGTATATTATTATATTTTTAACCGACTTCCAAAAAGAGGCGGTTATCAATTCGACTGTATGTTTTTTTTATCTGTAATAGTTGTATCTATAAGTAGTATATAATATCTATGTTCAAAAGGAAAAATAAAATAATACTGCAAAAGAAGAGACTAAGTTTTACAACTGAATATATGTATAAGTTGTTTTAATTGCGGAAAGAGAGGTCGTAAGACTTTTATCAGTGTCAGATGAATACTAGTGGCTGATCGACAACAAGAAGGTCATATTATAGGGGAAGAGGCCAAAGTAGAGGACATTCAGTGAATTTGGGACAAAAAAGTGAGTTTGGATTCAGAGCTCATACAGTTGAAACGAATTTAGCGGATAGGATGAACGAAATAAATTGTGTGATGGATTCTGGAGTGATAAATAATTTAGTTCAGGAGAAATATGTAATGGCCGGCTGTCAAAGACGTCAGAAGAAAATCTAAAAATATTTGTAATTTATTTTGATATTTAAATCACAATGAATAAATTGAATAACAGAAACAAAACAGAACCTCAGAGTACGCTTGGAAATGCGCATGTGTTTTAGAAGTCACTTTGGTCTCTGTATGAAAAGTCCCAAAAAGATTGGCGTTGTAGGCGACAGCTGCCTCTCCACAATCACGAAGACAGGGCCTGCTTTTAGTTTACCGCCAGATGTGCATACAACTGTGAATTCACAACGGGATATGGCTGTTCAAACGGCTAGTCAAAATTCCAATAGTGTTAATGTGTAGCCAGAAAACCTAGTACAGAGCAACCAGTGCTCCCAGTCCCATTTTTTTCAATGGCAATCGTGTACTCAACTTTTTTTTTTTATTAACACTCTTTGCATGTAGGTCGACTATATCGATCGGTATTCCCGAGATCCGGAATAAAGAATGAAATAATACCGTCAAAATATGTGTAAAAAAATAGTGAAACGAAACAAGAGGATATAAATGGAACAGCCCAAATAAATGCACAGAGAGTTTAAGGAAATAAAGATAAATAAATATGAGGTAAGTAGAAATACTTGCTTCATATTTATTTATTCTTTCTTTTATCTCGAATTTAACAAAGGAACTCTTTGTTCGTATCCTGTATTGGAACTATTATAAATACAACGAATGGCAATGGCAGGTGAGGTTGGACGCCACGCCGCTGGATGTAGGTTTAAATCTCCTTCATTGTAATTTTTCTTTCAGTGAAGAGAATTAACCTTGTTGTGGTAGAGCTGTTTTTAGAAGCGTTCCTTAATCTAATATTACGTTGTGGTTTGGCAATCTCATTTGAGCCTGTTTCCAATTTAGGTTAGGCTTGATATTTATGACTACACCGTCCTGCACTGAGCTGTGATCAAACACCTAGCCTGACTGTAATAAAAATAAATTTTAGGTTATCAATAGCTGAAACCATAAAATTTCAAAAGAAATGATGTTTCTTTTTACGCTGGCGCCATTGGTTTCGACGTTGTCACCTAGATAAAATTTATCTGCCATAAAATGGCTTCTCCGGGATTCCACGTCCATGCCAACGTACTTGTAATACTTACAAATTTCTTTTGATTTCCTGAATCCTGAACTTCAGTTCAATAACATACTTTTCTATTTTATCTATCTGAATTAATAGGTTTTACTAGAGCCTGCCGTTTTGGTAACATGTGGTAATTTTTGATACGCTATATCTTTTTTGTCTTTTTTATTTTTCTCGCGCATTGCGTAGTTCTCCAAATTAAAAAGCGAGACGTTAAATTCTCGTCACGAGAATTCCTGTTTTTTTTTTTTGTTCTCAAACAAACAAACAAAAAACAATTGTCCCGGGAAATGTTTGCCGTGTTCAAACTAGACAATGCATGATTTGAAGTGCTTTACAGTTTTCACATAAAAAAAGAAATACTCAAATGTAAATTTCTCGATTTTTCAGTTTTCCCGGTAAGTTTGAGAATTCATGAGACCCGAGGATTAAAAAACCCCGGGAAATCGCCAACAAAAGTATCTTTATTTTATTTACTGAACTATTTAAAATCCCATGGATTATTTGTTTAATGTGATTAAATCAGTTTCTGTTACTGCCTAGACACTAAAGTCTCTTCATAGAGGTTCCTTTCTAGGTACGGATTCCTAAAAGTGGAGATGCGTTAGGTAGGTGTTGTATTGTACATCTACGGTGATAAAACTTGTTCCCACGCATCCAATGGAACATTCCACATAATATTTGCGGATCGTAGTCTACGAGGTACATAGTCTTGTTACACACTACCTACTACATTAGATGCAATTAGTCTGATACCACTAAAAGCTGCTCCTACATGCAAAGTGTACCTATAATTGCTAATTATGTAAAGTGCTATCATATGACGTTGACGCTTATTGTCGTATTTCTTCTTCAAGATATTTTTAGACTTTTCATAAAAAAATCTTTAAAATGCTTTTCTCAAACGCATTTTAAAGACTTTTCACAAAACCTAAATCTTGCTATACAGCGGGGCAACTCTTCCAGTGTTCTGGGAACCCTGCCGAACGGTGGTGATCTAGACGGCATTTTTGTTTTGTAGTATGTATGTATATTTTATAGAATCATCTTTTAGTTTAATTGTAGCTTTTATTTAATTATTTTAGGTATTAGTTTATATTTTAAGTTTTCATAAATTTTCTGTCTTTAATTTAAAAAAAAAACTCAAACGTGCTCACATATTCATTCATTCCTGTCCTGACATCACGCGAAAAACAACTGCAATGAAATCTTTCCATTGAAAAAACACATTCAAATCGAATGCAGTCTTTTTGGAGAAAAATGGAACAGATATATAGAAACGCATGTATACACACTAACCCAAACCTATAACCAAAACGCATATATTTTCGAACGGAGAGAGATATATATTATATATATATATATTTTTATATTTATAATGGAATATTTTAATCGACTTATAAAATAACTTATAAAACAGAAAATTAACAAAAACGTATATATATATATACATAATTATATACATATAAGTTTTTGTTAATTTTCAATATATATTAGTTATAGCTTTGTTATTTTTAATATATATTTATATATATATTATATATATACGCGTCAATAATAATATAATAGAGAACCTCGTTTTTTATCAGTTAAAAGGCCAATACAATTGTTTTACCAATATAGATGACAAAATTGTTTTTATATTTTTATTTTTGTATATCTGTCTGCCCCTTTGTTACCACATCACGCTCACTCTGCTGAATGGGTTTAAGAAACTTGTTGAAATTTATGTTTACACCAAGCTTATGAGCTTTTAAAGTACGTACATATCTGGTAGTACGTATGTGCTCTAACAAACCCCTAAAGTACCTTTTATCCATCTGCGAAGTATTTAACCAGATATTTATTATGTCGTTATAGAAATACAAACAGATATGATTATTACGTAAAGCAAAGATGACTTCTCAATAATCTCTTAACAATTTTGCTGAGCATATTTCAGGACGGACTTCAAAAAATGAGATCATTATTATTGGCTGTTTTGAGTTGACACTTGACGTTTTAATCATGCTAGGGATCTTAATAGAAATGTCTTTCTGATAAATGTTAGCTTTCAATAATTCTTTTTGAAAGTGTTTGCGACAAGTGCCAGTAAGGTAACCAATTTCTTTTTTTTTTTCTAAGGATTAAGATTCATAAGGAATCCAGATGACTAGTTTCGATTACTGATGAAGTCCAATAACACTTGGGTCAGGGTAGGAGAAAACTAAATATTCTCTTCAAAACCCTCTTAAAACAGCCATCTTTGCTTATCTGGTCCTCTTAATATTAAGGAAAGTGCCGATCTGTGGCTGTTGTCCGAATGCCGATTAAAATAAATTAGTAAAAAAAATTAACAAATATTTAATTATGACTGGCGATATTCACTCACTCACACACTCACTCATCAAGAAATCTCGAAAACGACTTGACCTACGAAGAAACTTGGCAGCTAGATTCCTTAAGGAATGTAGAGATCCGCTAAAGGTTTTTGCGAAAGGGCCTAATTAAGGGCGGTAATTGGTACCCAAAAGCAAATATTTCTATATATATAAATAATGTATAAATCTGCCCGGCCGAGAATATAACCTAGGACCTCCTGTTCTTGCTGCTTGACTATAGATAGTTACGCTACTACTGATCCATATCAGTCGGCAATTACGAATGGGATGAGGCACTTACACATACATAAATAAAATATTGCTACTCTGCTAAATATTTCTATCAGGAAAAATAATGGAGCTCTTACACCCTTATTTTTCCTTAAAACTACGCGGGCGAAGCCGCGGGCAGAAGTTAATCACTAATAATTTCTTTCAACTTTTTTGGGATGATTGAGAAAGATTTTGACCAATTAATGTACAAAAAGCCCTTTCCTATCCCTTGCTTGTGGAAATTCCAAAGATTCGTACACAAAGATTTGGGTCGTCATTTATGATACGAACTGCCCAAGAATGGAACTCCCTGCCGTCCTCTTTGTTTCCTGAGAACTACAGCCTAGGCATCTTCAAGACTAGAGTGAATAGATTTCTTCTAGAGAGATCAACGTTTTCCATCCTTGGCCACACTGTGGCTTACCATCAGGCGAATTGTTTATGTACCCTCTAACGTACGACGACAACAACATTTATTTTAAACAATTAAGTTATTATATTAACATGTATGTGAAATTGATTTCTTTATGAGAATAATAAATATCTTCACGATCACCAACCACAAGTTGATGGCCAAATGTAGATTTATTTTATACTAGCTGACCCGACAAACGTTGTCCTGTCTTAGAACTGTCAAACGCGAAAAGTTAATCGGTAATCGTCGTCAGGTTTTCTGAAAATTTTCAACTTTCTGTGCAATTTTGTTCGTTTTTCTTTCTATTAGAACCTTCTCCAAAATATTAGGAATCTTTAAAAAAAAAGATGAATGAAATCGGTAAAGGCGTTGCAGCCATGTAAGCATTTTTTTGCCATGCACCAAAGCAGTCACAGAATGGTGGCCATGGCGACCACGGTAGAGCACGTTGGCATCACTATGGCAGCAGGAAATTAGTGGATGAATTAGTCCTGTGACAGTACACAGGACTGGAAAGGATGGCACGTTGAGGAAGAAAGCTATATCCAGCAGTGAGTGGAAAATTGTTGATGATGATGACGATGACTGCCACCAATTTATACGAGAAAATAAATCAAAAACACAAATAGAATGTATAAATAATTGCATTTATAGATCACCTGAATCCCTTATGTCTATACACACATTCAACTTACTTGCATGAGTAATAATACAAAAGCAATCTGTTCACATCCCCTGAGGTAAGCCGCAGCGAGATGATTCCACATCAGATATTGCATCCCGGATCGCAACACATTTACCAGATAGCACGGCTCACGAATATACAAATTGTAACCTTGTATCATCTTTTATTGTACCAAAATCATTAAAATGTAATTCGCATAGATTTTTTTATATGACCGTTAAAGAAACCAGCCGAGTGCGATTCGGGCTCGCGCACTGAGCGTTACGTACCACCAAAAAATTCAATAAATAAATTACCAGTTATAACTTGGTAATGAACAGAAAATTGTCACTAACTCGCACTTGGCCATGTATGTACTATAATCATGCCAAATTTGACGCTTATACGTATTACCGTTTTTCCATTAGAGCTAATAAAAAATACGTTAAAAAAATACATTTGTTGTATGGGACCCCCCTTTCGTTTTTACTTTTTGACTTTTTTATTATACCTTAGTAAATCCGTCGTAACATTACATATTCTTTGAAAAATTCAACTGGCTATCTATTACGGTTCGAAAAATACAGCCGTTTAAAGGTAGGGCAGACGGACGGACAGACACATACAGACAGACATCGCAGGCTTAGTAATAGGGTCCCGTTTTTACCCTTAGGGTACGGACCCTAAAAACTAGGAATATAAAATTAATAAGGATCACACTCGCATCACGCTCATAGTTTCACATTAGGATCCCTATGTTGGGGATGTCGCATGGTACACACATACAAAGACATGGACAATAAAACACCCAAACCCAGACCAGTAATAAAATTAATCATTCAAATATCTGACCAACCGGGATTCAAACCCGAAACCTCCAGCTCATAAAAAAACGAAGCTCACTTGAAATGACGTCTATTTCATTTCATTTCTCAATAAGAATTCTGGGTTGGATCCATAGCTCAGTTATATCATATATCTATACCTACTTACTTTCGTAGTATCTACTTAGTATTAATGGAGTTTTAGCACTAGGAGATTATACTAGAAGCGTATTTTTTTTTTCCTAGAGTAAGATGAAAGCCCTCAAAATCAAAGCCCGAAGTTCGTTTCAGCTTTACTGGTCTTAAAATTGAAAAAATGACTGTCCTAGGAAAATCTTCGTAAGAGATATAAGCGATGTAGTGAATTAGTTAAAAAGAGCCTGTAGGGATGATACTGTGTGAGCAAAAGCCACCGCCTGCCCCGAGAGGTTCTGTTTTGACGTCGTGGCTTAGGGTTTGGCCACATCAACACGGTGCGGCGCGGCGCCGTAAAACGGTGAAATGGTACAGCGTCTGTCATATAACATAATATATTTTACTCCTGGCGGCAAATTGGCGCTTGGATATCTTGTGACTTTGCTCTTACAGAAACGCTAGGAACTATTTTAAAATGGCATGTAACTATTTTCACTTATATAAACAAAACAATGTACATAGATTTACATTTAGGCATTTATTTTGGAATTGTGAACTAATATTAAAATCAATATTTAAATTTATAATTAATCGGATAGCTAAAAACAAAATTGTATTTATTATCTGTTGAACGCTACATAATTATGGAGACATCTTGTGCGCCGACTCGCTCGCACTCAAGCCATTTTTCTGTAAGCAAGAAAGAGAAAGGAGATGCAGGAAGCCATTTTGATGGCCGGCATTCTCACGACGTCCAGCAGAGCAGTTGGATCGACGGGAATCACATTTTATTAATTTCTTCGTTTTTTAACATGAGAACTTGAAGAAGATTACCGCAGTTTCCCTACGGGAACGAAGGAGTCAAATTTTCAGCTCGAAACCAAGATGGGCACTATTTTGAAAACGTTTTTTTGAAGACCACGTCACGGCCACGCCTTGGAGGAAATTTGATGATTCTTTGAGATGAAGATTGGATAACTTATACTCAAGAGCTACATCGAGTGTTCCTGATTCAGCTTGAGACGATCTTGTAGAAGCCACCTCGCACAACCAGGAATACAGATAACCAGTTTTCATTATTCACTTATTCTCCACGTCGTGTTTTTTTCCCCAAATTTTGATGCTGACGCGCAGAAGTGCGCCAGCTTTTCATTTAACCAATCGCCATCAGCCATCACAGGATTAGGATTAGTTTGTAACAATTTTGTAATAGAATATTTTAACAAGTAAACGCATGGTAACCTAAAATATAATAATTAGTTTATTTTCCACATCCCCTTAGCACAGGATAGGTACATCTAAATCTTTCGATTCCATCAAGAGGACCCTTGCACTCCAGAGGTCCGATGATTCTGGACTGACTCGTATCCAGGCAACGTTCCACCACAATCCCACACTTTGTCATTTTTTCCACCATTTTCCATTTGTCGCTCATCCATCGCGACAAATGGACTTTTTTTTATTCGATATGACAAATGGCGCCCGAATTTGTTTAAATTAAAGCTTATTTTGAATTAATTATTATAAAAAAATCACTTGATATCTTGTGCAAAGGTGTATGTTGGAATTTTGTTACAAAAATTTCAAGTTAGTCAGCTGTACTTGTATTTATACAGTAATATTTTAAGTTTATATAACAAATTTTATTAGAAAGATGTTTAAGACACCGCCAAATGACCATGAGCAGTCAAGAAACAATACACCCGAACCCGAGATAGAAATTTCTAATAGCTTAATAGATATACCTGTTTCAGATACAATGAATTATGTCAACACTAATGTGAGAAGGACAATAGCACAAGGGGCATATCAATCGCCAAAATGCACAACACTTCATGCAAATCCAAGAACGAGTGTATTATACCCACTCGCAGACGGTGACAATTTCATACCATTTTTGAAACAAAGAAGCTCAACTCCATGTAATGAAAATCCAGTCTCGCAGGTAACTTACATGTTGAACAATAATTTCAACTCAAACTTATAGTCTTGGGAACTGAAATGTAGCGGACATACCTGTGTGATGGAAATTTTTGAATCGTGTGAGTGAATTTTTGTTAGGCCGGAGATGTATGTCATGCTGTGGTATTGAGAAGTTTCTCAGAACTGCTGGATGGTGCAGCATTAAAGTTTTATAGGTCTGTTCGACACGCTTTAACCTCATAGGAAGTTTTTTTTATATATTTTATACCACCGCAAACTTCTAATATAAGAAGTTTTGTGGAACACAGTCCACCTTACAGAAAAAAAGGTGAGACAATTTTTTTATAACCTAATAGGAAGTTTTTTTTTATATTTTATACCACCGCAAACTTCTAATATAAGAAGGAGTTTTGTGGAACACAGTCCACCTTACAGAAAAAAGGTGAGACAATTTTTTTATATTTGTTAAAAATCGAAGAAATTAACAAAATTAGCATAAGTTTAGCTTAATTTTTTGATTTACAGTACCTACACATATCTAGTTACCAATAGATATCTAAATTTTGAATATCGGCTAGGTATTTTTGAAGTTAAAATGAAAACCGTATTTTCACACCTAAATTTCACAAAAAGAAACAACAAAATGAAAATTATAATTTCATTGTTTTTTCAGATTAGTACTTCTATAGATATTTTAGGCTTTTCTAAATACATAAAAAATAGGTATACTATCACATTATTTATGATTTTCCTTTAAAATCCAATTTAGAATTATGACAGTGTCATTTTTGCTATTCAAGTTCATATACTTACCGTTACATACTACAAGTTTATTTTACTCAAACAAAGTATGTCTACAATACATACAGAGAACTACCTACTTAGGCGTTGTTAATACACGCATTTAAGTACCTTTTTTTTTTATTTACCAAAGTTGCTAGTAATAGGTGCTATACCAGAAGGCAAGACTTAATTACATACACGCATTTGGTATTTCGCTACATAGAACAAGTATTGTTTTCTTTTCGTAGCAATTTTTTATACTTTGAGATTAGGTTATTATTCCAAAACCAAATCTGTAAAGCATTTTTTTGAGGTTAAGTATGAGTAATATTTTACAAATACAATACCGATTAAACGTTCAATAACGCATACTTTTATGTGTTTATTAGTTCTTAGCCCACATATTGGGCAATTTATTCAGGTTTCAATTAGAAAGAAAACCTACCACATAGCTTGGAAGAATTTAATTCCAAACTTTTTGTTACATTGCTAACATACCGGATTTGACAAAAATAAGTATGTACCTAGTATGACTTATATATTTTGACGGACAGAGTTAAAACACTCACATACAAAAGCGCTATAATTTGTTATAACTAAGACTACTAGTACTAGTATTGTTTAGCTGACATAAAAGTCACAAACAACCTTTATGATCGATCATTAGACATTAATTCTTAATTTATAGTTAGCAGCATCCACTGCATATAAAATAAGTATACTAACCAATAGTTAGGTTTAAATATTAAGGTTTATCTTTAGTTAGCTTATACCTTACCTAGTTTTTTTGGATTTAGTTCTCTAATACCTACCTAATAATTATTTACAGTTAGACTAGTAGATGTTAACTTAGTAAATAGGAAGTTTTCACTTCAAATTATTAGACAATAGTAATAGATTTTACCACTTATACATTAGCATAAATGTTTAACACCAATATGGTATAGTATTTTTTTGAAAATATCTTTCCATACCTACCTACATACGGATGGGTGGATCATAGATAAATTATTACTTTTACAGGACTTTTGCTTAACTACTTTTGAACTGTTAGACAATTTGTTGTTTTTATAAGGTTTATGTGAATAACAAAACCAATATGCTATATTTTTTTTTTAAAAATAACTTTTCATACCTACCTACATACGGATGGGTGGATGATAGATAAACAATTACTTTTAAAGGTCCATTACTGAACTACTTTTGTTTTGTTAGGCAATTTGTTGTTTTTATAAGGTTTATTTCATACCATCATGGTACTTACATAGGAAGGAATGACTTATGAGTATGAAAAGTGAAGCAAGTATATGAGAGTAGTAAATTTATTAAAAATATTAATAAATTTATTAATAATTCTAAGTATATTTTTTAAATATTATTTCATTATATTTATAAAATTTATTTTTTCGATGAGATGAAAGATTTATGAAGGTTGAAATACAAAGGTGTGCATGGTGATTTTGAATGAGCTAGTGGATGTGTATACCGGATGTATATTTTGAAAGATGAAATGAAAGAACTTTGCTGAAGTATCAAACTCACTATATTTCAGAATTCCAGACTACTACAAAACCTTTCTTTTCATGCCTACCCCGTCTGTTCAGACAGTGAACTGTCTTTTGTTTCAAAAGGGGGATATTGTCATATAACATAATATATTTTACTCCTGGCGGCAAATTGGCGCTTGGATATCTTGTGACTTTGCTCTTACAGAAACGCTAGGAACTATTTTAAAATGGCATGTAACTATTTTCACTTATATAAACAAAACAATGTACATAGATTTACATTTAGGCATTTATTTTGGAATTGTGAACTAATATTAAAATCAATATTTAAATTTATAATTAATCGGATAGCTAAAAACAAAATTGTATTTATTATCTGTTGAACGCTACATAATTATGGAGACATCTTGTGCGCCGACTCGCTCGCACTCAAGCCATTTTTCTGTAAGCAAGAAAGAGAAAGGAGATGCAGGAAGCCATTTTGATGGCCGGCATTCTCACGACGTCCAGCAGAGCAGTTGGATCGACGGGAATCACATTTTATTAATTTCTTCGTTTTTTAACATGAGAACTTGAAGAAGATTACCGCAGTTTCCCTACGGGAACGAAGGAGTCAAATTTTCAGCTCGAAACCAAGATGGGCACTATTTTGAAAACGTTTTTTTGAAGACCACGTCACGGCCACGCCTTGGAGGAAATTTGATGATTCTTTGAGATGAAGATTGGATAACTTATACTCAAGAGCTACATCGAGTGTTCCTGATTCAGCTTGAGACGATCTTGTAGAAGCCACCTCGCACAACCAGGAATACAGATAACCAGTTTTCATTATTCACTTATTCTCCACGTCGTGTTTTTTTCCCCAAATTTTGATGCTGACGCGCAGAAGTGCGCCAGCTTTTCATTTAACCAATCGCCATCAGCCATCACAGGATTAGGATTAGTTTGTAACAATTTTGTAATAGAATATTTTAACAAGTAAACGCATGGTAACCTAAAATATAATAATTAGTTTATTTTCCACATCCCCTTAGCACAGGATAGGTACATCTAAATCTTTCGATTCCATCAAGAGGACCCTTGCACTCCAGAGGTCCGATGATTCTGGACTGACTCGTATCCAGGCAACGTTCCACCACAATCCCACACTTTGTCATTTTTTCCACCATTTTCCATTTGTCGCTCATCCATCGCGACAAATGGACTTTTTTTTATTCGATATGACACGTCGTGGCATGGTATGCGCCGCCGTTTCGTTTTAATTTCCGTGTCCATGTCATACATCAAACAAGACGTGTCGGCCGTAGCACGTCGCCTGCGCGGATTTGCGTCGTTCATTTGCACGACACCGCAATGAACCGTGGCACAACGCCGCGCTGTACCATTATACGGTACCGGTGCCGCAACTGTGATCAAGCCGCGTTGATGTATACCAAAATACCACAATGCAGTTCCAGCAACGTGAAACCATGCGGTGCCACGCCACGTTGCCGTGTTGTGCAAATGAATACCGCGAAGCAGCGACTTGCGACGGCCGATACGCTTCATTTGATGTTTCATTATCAGCCATTAAACTAGTCATCACAATGGAAATTAACACAACTCGGTAGTGTCAAAAGCGGCGTGACGTCGTTCTGTGGCACGACGCCGTATCCTTTCACATTACCGGCGCCGCACGGTGGTGATTAGGCTAAGCCCTTACAGGCTCGCCGCGCCGCTCTGCTCGGTGTTTCAGTTTCAGTCGTCCACGGTCGCGCGTAGCGGCGCCCGCCCGCCGCTCCCTTTCGTTCGCGCTTCGACTACATAACAATAACTTCTCCTCATAACCTTTACCAAAACATTTAATTTGCTCATTTCACAGCCTTTACCACTAATCCACCTTTAAAAGCATGTCATGGCCATAAGTGTACATAATCACATGAATCCGAGAAGTTCTCCTGAAAATGAGTTACTATAACGGATAATTGAACATTCTAAAATTTTTTCGTTCACGACAAAGTATTACAAGACATTGTGAATTAGATTGGAGTACATGTAACGTGTACGTCTAATGGGCGCAATATAAATAATTATTTTCATAACTGGTTAATATTTTTCTACCTAAATTTTTCTATCAAGCAGTAAGTAAATATATTGCTGCTGACCCACGGGCTTTTAACTAAATTACAATTTAGTATAGCCTACAGTGTAGAGACATGTCATGTTAATGTAAAATTCAGAGTTGGCTAATACATACCCATGCTAAGGTTGAGTACGCGAATTCGTACAAAACTAGCAAGTCACCATAAGAAAATTTTGTTTGCTTTATCAGTTATGTTCATACCTTTAAAATTAATTAACATATTATTGAGATGGCCTTAAAAGTAAATTCTAAATGTATAAAACAAAAGGTTAGTACACCCCATTAGAGCCGGTTTTTCTAAAAGTAGTTAGTATAGTAATAGTAGTCCTATAATAATGGGAATAGTTTGTTTACAATGTGTAGGCACGTAGTTATTTTACGTATCTACTCGCGTAGAGACTTTCTAATTGCGTTAATTATCTTGCTTGAAACCTTTATAAATATCATTGTGATTGTTTTGATTTTTTTTATCGTTAACTGGCAATTGAAGAACATTGAATTAACCAACAAATTCAATTATAAACTTAAGGACACAACATTTTCAAAGTTTAAAAAAGTTATTTCATTTTCTGAAATTTCAGCTGTATTTCAAGTCTCATTCGTTTCGAATTAGTATAATCATTATTGTCTTTTGTTTTATTATTAAAACGCTATAGTAAGCTCACAAAGACAAAAAAACAACTAATTGAAACCTTAATACTAAACTAATCTATTAATCCGCTACCTGTGGGTTTTTCCCCCAAAATGCTGGCCCCATTAACATGTTGTATGGCAATGCTCAGAGCAAAATAGAGACCGGTCACGAGTTGCACCGACCAGACGTGATGACTAATCTTTAAAATAAAATATTAAACACGACTTCAGACTTGTAAAGGAATTATCTGCAAACCAAATCGGTTCAATCCGTCATCACTGTAATTTAAGAGTATAATCATTTGATTGCAACAATGAAATTTCGTTAGAAATATCCGCGTTCGATTCGCGCAATAGCTCTCAATTCTTCCTCCTAATAAATTACATAGCAAGTGTGCAATTTTCTGCTCGTGTGTAAATATGTGTGGACGTGTGCCTACAATGATGATTAGTGTGTAACCATAGGACGTTCTTACTCAGAACTGACACGATAAACATTATCAGAATATTACAAACTCGCTCCGTAAGCATTAGAAGAAGCTGGGCCCGTCTCGAGGGTTTAACTATCTATACTTATCTAGATGGTATGCTAGCCGGTAAATGGCAGTACACTTACACCACACTACACCACACTTGTCAGTTCAGTCCGTGATTATGGTCACGATTTTAGTAGTTACGATTTAATTTTTATGTACTTACTTTCTTCTGTTTTAAATGTTTATCGGGACTTATCACGTATTATTTAATTTAGGTAAAAATATGTACCTTTCGCTTTACTTTCTTCTGTTATCTATTCTTCTCTATCTCTACATAGTATAAATTGAAGTCGCTTTCCGCGTCTGTCTGTCTGTCTGTCTGTATGGCCGCTAACTCCTCCTAAACCACGCAACGGATTTTGATGCGGTTTTCATCATCAGTTAGATACATTTTCAAAGAAGGTTAAGGTTTATATATAGAACTAGCGACCCGCCCCGGCTTCGCACGTAAATTATACCCGTGCGAAGCCGGGCGGGCGGGTCGCTAGTTGTAAATAAAAATGAAATGCGAATCGTTGGTAATCGTATCATTTGATAAAAGCTACACTGATATAGCAACTTTTTTTTTAATATTTTTAATAGTATAAATTAGGTTTTTATGGAGAGAAAAATTAGAAAAAAATCCCGGAAAATTCTCAAACTCGGAAAAAAAAATCATCCTTTTTTCTATGGAATTATTAAAACTAAAAACAATCACAATTTAACTGAACAAACACAAATAAGATCGCGAAAAAAAAATCTTTGGCATTCGACATTTAATTTCAAATTTTCTAAACTTTGGTTGTCGTTCATTGTTTACGATATGCAACATTTGTATTTAATTTAAAAAATGAGAAAAAAATGCTAAGAAATGATTTTACGAAAACAAATGGAGGTTGAAAAAGTATTTGAAAATCCTATAGATGTGTTTGATGTTAGTGAGATAAATCAGTTTGAGTTATTACCATCTTGAAAGAATAACAAATAATTCACAGAAAGATCACAAACTTTTCTTTTAATTTGGACAGTACAATACAACTTTTTTCGTGTCAGCTTATTATAAATATACATTACAATATATACTGGTTTGGCTTCAACTTAGATATTTAAGGTTAGCTTGTGTTTTATAGGAGCTTGTTGGTTTCAATTGGGTGAATAAATTGTGGAATGACGGTTGGAGTACAAAGTGATTCATCTGAGCCCAACTGAAAACTTTGTCGCGGCAACACTCAATATACCCATAAACTTGAATAGAGACGTACCACAGAATACAAATACAAATAAAAATATTTATTAACTAGCGGTCCGCCCCTGCGTCGATGGCGGTAAATTTAGGAAATGGTAGGTTTATTGGTAATAGTATGGTATATAATATATATTATGTGGACGGTTGATACCATATCAAACAACTAGCGGCCCGCCCCGTCTTCGCACGGGTATAGATTATAGCCTATGTCACCCGGAGATAGTGTAGCTTCCCGTCAGTGAAAGAATTTTTCAAATCGGTTCAGTAGTTTCGGAGACTATGCAAACAAACAAACAAACAAACAATCAAATCTTTCCTCTTTATAATATTAGTATAGAAGTATAGATAACACCAATGTTGCATGTCAAAATAAGGTAAATTCTGTATTATAATAACATTGAAATTATATTATGAATTATAATTACATATTATATTAATTATTAATTTAATATTCATTATAATGAATTCATTGCTTATAATGATTGTAAATTGTATAAATAATAATTTCAAATAGATTTATAAACAAATTAATAGTCCGGCAATATAAAGAAATCAGCTATTTCGTAATTGGCTTGTGTCCTTATGTTCCATTTATTACAAAATTAGTTTTGATGTAATTTTAATTATGTTTTCATTCATGGGCTCTATTTATGATAAACTTTTTTATTTATTATTATTAAAAAAGATTAAATAAAAATTAGGACAATCCTTTTATAATAATATCTTATAGTAGACGGGGTCATCCCAGATTAATTTTGAGGTGACTATAATTCCTATACTGGCATCAATCTGGCCAAACCACATTTAAAGTATATGTATATTATTTTATAGTTTTTAATAATAACTTTTAGAATGTTAATAAAAACTCATTCTCAAATACAATTTTTTTTTAATCAAAATGTAATGTATACGATTTTTATTCTGCACAATTCTGATCAATATAATAATATTTATGTAAAAAAAAAAAAAAAAAAAGACATTCTATATATAACGAAAAAACTGTAACGAATGTGTTTTTGACTTATTGTTAAAACTTAACTGACCAATCGGACAATAAATGTTAGTGGAATTTGTCCGTTATTATTCTCAATAAATAATTTGAATTTGAATCTATATATCATCCTAAGATTTTATTAATTTTATTTTTAATCGACTTATAAAATAACTTATAAAACAGAAAATTTACGACAGATTTTATTGTATTGTATAGTATAACAGTTAATATATAAAGAGGGCGAAAAGAAACTGTAGTGATCTTACGGGGTTTGACGAGACCGAGATGATGTAAGATATCCACTTTTTACCTCAGCACGTTATTTTTTGCTAACATTGTTACCAACACAAGTTTAGTGTTTTTTTTTGTTATATTATAAGATCAGTGATCTTGACCAAGACCACGAACTGAACTAATAAGTGTTGCTTCTCCCTATGATTGGTAAACTTATCAGTTATTTTGAGCGATATGTAGTAAGAAACTAGCAAGGTCGCTAGAAGTATGTATGTACAAAAATATTTTGAAAAAGAAATTAGCACATCGATTTTGCCCTCATGTTGAATTCAAAACTGAATATAGTATAATTGATTTTGATTATTATGAATCTGCGCTTGCGCAGGCGCACTGAAACCGAGCAGAGAAGGTGAGATGGCAGGGATCAGTAGATACAGCTCTTACAACTGCCTGAACGGCTGGGACAGCTACGACAGAATTCCAAGGTAACTAATTTAATATAAAGTCAAGATACTTAGAAGCCGTAAAGCGGGGTGGATAGGAACTTTTGAACTTTGATAACGATTAATATATTATTTCTAATATGTAAAACTACAAAAATCTATTATGTGTTATTTATTATTACTCAAGGCAGTTTTCTATATAACTACCAAATACTGAATTAACAAGAAATATTTTTTTCTTGTTTATTTCAAATTAATACTCGCTACAATATTAGGGTTTTCTATTTAACTCGGACTCGTAAAGTCAATAGACACCACATGTTTTTTTTAAATCGAATAATAGGCTTGCGTTTGACTCGCCTGATGTAAAGCGACGATGCGGTCTACGGTGGAGCACACTTGCCTAGAAGAAACCGATTCACTCGTGATTGAATAGGCACCACAAATGGGTTTAATCGACACCATATGGGGTAATATAAATTATTTCATTTATTAACCCCTTTCTCGTTTCTATTAACTCCTGCCCGTCGCTGTTAACCCCATAATTGGTTTCTATTTTCCACTTCATGTATATATTTACATCGGACACAATCATAACATTCTTTAAAACGTATTTTTCACATTCTCCTAACTTTACAGTGTTATTACTACATCACCAAAATAAATAGTTTTACGTTTTGAATTAATAAGAAATCGGAAGGTTTTGTATTTTGTAGAACTTGAAATTTAACATTAAAAACTTTCTAGTTTTTCCTCCTTTCACCTCCACGACTTTTATACACCCCGTTTTACGTACTATGATGATTATTTCTATGTCCTGGTTTCGTGTACTTAACTATTGTAAATAATTTAAAATATCTATTCGTCCATAACCCCATACTATGTCACTGCTTGGCAAAGGCCGCCCCGTTTCCTTCCATAAATCCCGGTCCTCCGCCACCTCCTTCCAACTTCACCGCAACGAGCCAAGATCGTCGCGCTTCCATATCCTAGGCCTTCTTTGAGACCACTGCACAGCAGAAGGGTCCGAAGAGATTTAAAAAAAATCATCGATATCCTAATCCGTCTATATTTTGAATTCCTCTGTAATTTCCTAATACTTTGTAGAACATGAAATGTAACAAAAAACAAACAAACCAAAAATTTTAGTTTTTCCTCCATTCACCCCATGATTTCTATACGCCCCGTTTTACGTACTACGATGATTGTTTCTATGTCCTGGTTTCGTGTACTTAACTTTTGTAAATACTAATTTATGATATCTTTTAGTCGATAACCCATACTGTGTCACTGCTTGGCATTGCACAGCAGAAGGGTCCGTAGAGATTTAAAAAAACATCGGGAGCCTAATCCGTCCATATTTTGACTTCCTCTGTAATTTCCTAATTC
Source organism: Agriopis marginaria (assembly GCA_932305915.1). Classification (NCBI taxonomy): domain Eukaryota; kingdom Metazoa; phylum Arthropoda; class Insecta; order Lepidoptera; family Geometridae; genus Agriopis; species Agriopis marginaria. The sequence goes on along the minus strand of OW029916.1, from coordinate 15,215,680 downwards.
TCTGTGTATTCTTTTTCTCTGTATTTTCCTTTGCTGCATTATATCAGGTACTAGTAGCCCGAAGGTATAACCCTCGAGCTCTACATAGATCGGCTACACGGTTCGCCCGTCTTCTAAAGCGTATTCTAAAATGAAAAGGGTAAATAGAAGTGTTTCACTCCTAAACACATAATATCACGTAGCCGTATAAACGATCCTTACGGCTTACGGCTACCTCCTAGCGCGGGCTTGAAACAGTGCAGTGCGGAAAATCACGTGAATGTGAACCTTAACATGCCGAGATACAGTTTGGTCGCGCACCTTTTCACAATCACTTGAACAGAATCGTTTAAAACAGGTAGCCGTAAGGCCCATGGATCTAAAATGAGGCAGACCTCTGGCTGTTTACACTGAATTAAAGCCCTAACTTTTTAATTCCTCTTACAACTTTGGCGTCGTCGTTCGTTTTCTGCATTTGCAACAGTTTTTTTTTTTATATTTTACAATTTCAGTAAATATTGTCAAACAAGTCCTAATAAGTCACAGTCAATTACTATTAAAGTAGCTCTGTCCCGCTGTCCTTGTGTTTGGGCCATTAGTCAAGTGGCCTGACTTAAAAATAAGTGCGTCTGACGCATTACACCGTAATGAATTTTTAAAAAAAAGACACGCATAAATATATTCCAAAAATTGTATTGTGATTCTACAATATAAAAACCCAATCGTTACTCAACAACCAACATAATTCAGATTTTTACGGTATTGTAGTTTTCCAAGAATATGTTCTACTGCAAGAAGATTTACTATAATATACACACATATAGGAATGGAGAATCCCAGTCACAATAACCGACTTTAAAAGGTAAGCGTTTGAGCTCAATATCAAACTTGAGCTTTACAGCGAATGTTACCGAACTGTATTGAGTCGTACCTATTGACCGGTACGCAAATTGGCGTTTCAACCAACCGGCACCTGCAACGGCAATACTCCCTCAAATTTATTCGCTTGAGAGTTTTGGCATCAACGTGGGAAAAAACATGTCGGCTCGTTGTATTATTTTCCTAAACTTGTATATTTTCAAGTGTTATGCGTTATAATGGTAGATTATTATTTATTAAGTACTTGTAAGCGTGCACTAGTGTGAATAAGTGAGATAACATGGTGAAACATGTATTTACGTGTTTTTTTTTTCAAATTTCTATAGAAGCCTCTTGTAAAGCCTCCACCAATTTACTAGGGCATGAGTTTGACTTGACAGTGGCTTACTATTGTCAAAAAATTTGGTTTAATGAGTAGACAAATATAAGCCCGAGCCAACCATCGTTACGAGTTTTCAATAACCATTTTCACACCAGGTAAAATAATTTAAACAACTTACTGCTCTTTTTTCACTTCATGTTTAGCAATGGCTTCCCTTCCCTACACACTCTAAATAAATGATACCTCGCAGAGCATTGTCTGTAGAATACATAGTTCCAGTAATAATTTGGTTAAGAAATGACTCTAGAGTTCATTTCTAACCTTCAGTGTTATTTCACTGTCATCTGCCAGTACTCTCCACCTTTCCGAAGGATCATTTTCGATAGATCCATTGCTAAGATCCATAATGGATCTATAGAGGATTTTTATTTAATGAAACAAAATATTAAAATGAATTTTAGAAATTAACTAGCTAAGGTGTTAAAATACTAGTCTTGCTATACATTTCGCAAAAAAATGTGTTGTAGTCGCTGAAAATTCAAAATATTTCGATTAAAAAGCTTTTTTTATCACACAATTTATACTTGTAGTATTTTTTTTAATCTAATCTTTTAATTTCGTCACATCACACTAAGCGTTTAAAACACTACTTTTGGGTAATTTTGCGATTGTTCCACGCCTTAATACACGTCAACATAACACTGTTTTGGAAAAAAATACAATATGGAGAGATGATATTTTCGACACAATATCTTCACGTTGGCGCCAAAACTCTTTATCTGCCAGCGTTTTCACCTTTTCGTACGATATGACATTAACCTTCTCGTCGATCTAAAATGTAAGGGAAAGAAACGACAAGTGCTGACGAAAGAATAATGTCTCAATATAAGATTACAAATAGGAAGAGCACACTTATATTACAACACCACACTGGCTACATACTTACACACCAAATTTGCTATGTTTTTGTGGACGTAAGTTGAAAGACCTCTCCTGAAAGTTAATAGCTTTCCGGCCTCATATGTTTGCATTAACACGTGAATTGCCAGTATAAAAATTACCTCGCTCCTTAAAGGTTACAGGGATAATACGTAAGTACGTCATTCAGTAGATACTTTAAGTTATTTTTCCTTAAAAATTATGCGACAAAAATATAAACAATACGTTTAATTCGTCGACCAACTAGAACGGCGAACGCGCCCTCGATAATTTTTGGTTGATTGGAAAGAATTAAGATGAGTAGATTTTATAATAAGGCTCTAGATATGCAGTTTTTCACGGAAACGAAGATCGGGCCGAGTGCCGTATCTTAGGGATAGGAGCGGCATATGTCCAGCATTCAATTCATGTGAACTGATGATTATGAAAACGACTGTTTAAATAATAGTTCTACGATGTTCTAAACGCATCTACTGTTCCCAAATAACAACTTATTTCTGCAGAAAATTGTATATAGCAAAAAAAACAGTGTATGTTTGAATATTATGTCAACACTCCATTTCAACATTACCTACTGTACTTTCTGCGAACTTTTAAAGAACCCGGTAATTGTTTTGATGTTTTTTTTGTTTGATAGATCATAGTTCAGAGGTGGTCCCTTATACATTTTATCAAAATGTTATCAACGCTTTTTGAAAAAAAAAACACTAAACTAAAATATATACATAGATGACGTTTTGGTATGTGGTTCCCTTCAGAAAACGTTTTGATGGGGACTTTCAATATCCGTTTTAACTGTAATTTCCTACTTTTTTTAGTTTAAGTTTTTCCATGTAGGTATATTCTTGAAGTCTCTTTTTGTTTCTTATTCTAAAAATTCATTATATTATATCGTAAGAATCATCATGCAAAGATGCTGGAGTCACATTTTGGGTCATGTCAATTGTCTCAACGGTTTCACTATAATATAGAGAAGCTACAAAGACGCCAGTGTTAAGAAGAAAACATCAATCAGAAACGTGTAGCGAGAAAATCCACTAAATCTTGAGGCTCAAACAAGTCGTTCACACTAATTACAGGATCAACACGATTCAGGAATAACAGACGTTTTGATTTATGTCTAGTGCGAGTTGTGTGGGGCGGCATATTAAATAACAAGTTATTTCGTAAGTTTGGTGCCCGCCAGACCTTTTGTGAACTTACCTATTACACTTACTTAACCTTATTTCATCGGACTTTTGACTTTTATGAGAGTTGGGGTTCTTTAAGACTATTAGTTGCCGAAGACTATTAGTCTTAAAGGGTCGGCAACGTATTTGTGATGCCTCTGGTGTTACAAGTATCCATAGGTGGCGGTGACTGCTTACCATCAGGCGGCCCATTTGCTTATTTGCCACATTTGGCATAAAAATATATTAATATGAGAGTATCTCACACAAAACCTTAAGCTAGAGTTCTGACGCTAATGTGAAATAAACCGGCCAAGTGCGAGTCGGGCTCACACACTGAGGGTTCCGTACCACCACAAATTACAATAAGGTTGTACAAGTAACCAAATTACCAGTTATTGTTTAGGCTTAACGCCTTCCAAAATAGTCGAAGCAATTGCTACGCAGTCACATAGTTAATATTTTGCTACAGTGACGCTCGAGTATAACACAATTATAACTTGGTAATGAACAGAAATTTGTCACCCAACACTTGGCACTCACTCGCACTTGGCCATTATTTATTGTTTGTTATTATACTTTAGAGTGTGTACTATTCATACTAAGTTTGACACTTGATATGTACGTATTACCATTTTTACATTACAAAACAAAAATACTTAAATAAATACGTTTGTTGTTTGGGGACTCCCCTTCGTTTTTATTTTTTGACTTTTTTATTATTTCTTAGTCAATTCGCCGTAACATTAAAACCTGTGAAAATTTCAATTGACTATCTGATACGGTTCGAAAGATAAAGCCGTTTAAAGGTAGGACAGACGGACGCATATAGAGTCCCGATTTCATCCTTTACTTAAATTAAAAATACAACTGCACGGAAATTAAAAATTATGTTATCTCATCATATTATTTTCCAACACTTGTGTATATACATATACGTTTTAAATGTAGTCATGTAATGGTGAAATATTTACCATCGCGATAGCGTGCATGAGTGCATATGAATTCAGCAGACTAACACATGTATTATAATTGCGAAAGTTTGTGTGTGTGTTTGTTACTTCGTCATGCAGAAACAGCTGCACAGATTTGTGCGAAATTTGGAGTATAGATAACTTATGTGCTATATTTACACATAAGCTACTTTTCATCATCATCATCATCATCGCTTTTTTATCACCAAACGAGTGAAACAGCGGGTCGCAGCTAGTGATAATGCAGCTATAATCCAGTGAAACGTGTATAGTGTATACAAATGTCCATAAAATTTTCACCACTTTCCTAGAGCGTGACTTGGACTTGGCCGTGGCTCACAAACTCATAAGAATCGACTACTTAAAAATTATATACCTAGAATTTTGTACCTATTAAAATAGATGTCTAAAGCAAAAAATAAAAATAGAGGAAAAACAAATTAGGCTACGGCCTACATATAAACCAGGACATTTTAATTTGACCAGTATATTTTAATTACAAACGTTTAATTCGTTCCCGTGTAATGTTTCACGTGTGGTTGTTGTTTTAAGCCTAAAAGGGCAGCAAGGCGAGTCGCATAAAGCTGCGCATCGAATGTGCCAACGAAATCGATGCGATGCTCTGATTTTAGGAATGTTTCTATTCTGAATCTAAGAATGATCCGATGACCTTTAAACTTTGAATTGGGGCTCAGGAACAATAATAGAACTTATTTCTAATCCAATACCTCGATTCAGTTTTGAACCGAGGTATTCTGTCGGTTTCAGTGTGAACGTGGATACTTTGGTATATATTTTTAATATAGAATAAGTGGTAAACAAGTGGGTCACCTGATAGTAATTGATCACTCCCACTTATAGACGCCTACAGTACCCGAGGCATTGTTGCGTTGCTTATCTTTAAGGACTCTATTCACCCTTCATTTGAAACAGTCCAAATTATACTTCAGAGAAAAACCGAAAGTGGTAAGCCATTCCACAACTTACAGGTACACTCACCGTCTTCCTTTAAAACTACAATAGGCTTGTATCCTAATGTTCAATTTACTACAAATAACAATCTGAGCGAAGGATAATTAAATATATTACACATACTGAACAAATAATTGAATTGGCTGATACATTTCTGAGATATAACCGTTTAGTGTTTTTTGGTGGGGATAGAGAGCGGATGCGCTGTCCCTCTCCTGGAAAGCGTGTGTTAGTATAGCATTTGTATGGCACACAAGGCATGATGTCATAATGTGCTATAGTGCGCTCTCTGTCTAGCGTGAAAATAAAATACTTAACTTATTTAAATTTGATCAAATTTTAATATTATTTTCGTTGATGCGCTCTATTTACGATCAGCTTTTTAATCAGATAAAAAAAATAGGGCATAGGAATATTAAGCGTGTGTTTACTTAAATTTGCTTTGTATCGTTTTCCATCACCGAGAAGTTGACAAAGCAGTTCTAAACATAGGCTTAACAAACGTTTCTAACTAATGTCACATCAGTGTCGTGTGTTTTTCTTACATTTATAAACTCGATTAAACATACAAAACACATTTTACATTATACACATATACGTAGTTGTGTAATTCTATGATGTGTGTTAATTTGCAGAAAAATTATAATAATAAAACTTCTGATACATGTGTATATTGATTGTTTAAGGGGTAAATGCATTCATTAAAGTGCTATACGAGTGCCTTGACCGAACTTCGTCATTTTCAGTTTTGAATGATGTGAAGGTGTTCAAATTAACTTCACATACCTAGACATCAAAGATATAATGAAAGCCCATTTCCCCATGGGCGTGTGTTTATAGCTACGGTGGTACGGGCACGCAAGCGCCGTTAAGCCCACTTTAATGCCGACACTTACTCAGTACAATACTATAAAACAAATGTTTTCGGGTTTATCGTCCGCTATCGCCGCTTCACGATAGGACTATGAGCATCAACCATCGCATGACAACAAAACTATATCATAATAAAAATAAAAAAGTTAAATAACTTCTTATAAGCCGAGTGAGTGGTCCTGGTGTCAAAGTTTTTAGACCACAATAGAGTCTGACATGTCACAATGTAAATTCACCGTAACGGCCTCATACCAAATTTGACGGTTTTAAATCAATTTTATTCAGTTAAATTACAATATCTGAGCTGGAAAAAAATACATGTCACAGATACATCTGTGTTTGAGTTTATAATTTGGTTCATAACACGATAGAATAAACTTTCCTCGATCAAAAAAAAAACTGAAACAAAGTCGATTTAGTGATTTTTTTTCGTTTTATGCTCTAATGAAAGCTCGTAAAAACCTGGAAATTGCAGGTACTGAAAGGCAATCCTATTCAAAAACAAATTATTTGGATAGATTTTTGATAGTGAATAGTTTAGTTTTTTTGTGAAATTAAAAGCGTAAAAAGGTCGCGAGAATTTGCAGCGCCACGTTCAGTACCGCGCCAGGCGTCATCGAGGTCGGACCTATGTTCATTTTTACGTTGCACTCCCCCCGCGGGCGTCCCGACTCTTGCGTGGCAAAATACATCGTCGCTATAACTTGGCGGGGGCTGAGGAGCGTTTTGTTGCCTACGCGACTCGGATAATAGGCCGTTAATTGCTTACAAAAGTGTGAGTTGTTGGAGTAATTTACACGCAAGCGTCCATACTCACGGATGCGAGCGAAATCTAATCCACTATCAGTCCGCACAAACGAAACTGTGCTATACGAGTATAGTGACAAATCAACCGATCGATGGACTTGCACGCGTTCGCGTTCTGCGTGAACTAAACCATGCTTTATTGTAACGCAATAAAGCATAGTTTGGTTTAATTTACAGTCCAATCAAAATATCTATACCTATCTCAGTGCATTTAGTAAGAAGAAAATAGGTAGATAATTATAAGAAAAAGAAATTATCCAACTAAAATGTAGCGTGTAAAAAACCTGTCAAGCCGTTTAATCTATATAAGGTAATATAGATATATTAAATAAAACCGGCCAAGTGCGAGTCTTGCGGCTGCAATCTTTCAAATTCTCTGCGCGAGGAATGAAAATGAAGTTGATTTAATTGAAATCAATAAAATTTTATATTTAAAATTTTACATTCAAAGATAGATTCCCCTTCTCTTCTCTCAAGTATTAACTTTAACGTTACTCCAAAAGTTCGCAACGACTATTATATAAAACCAAAAACTTTCTATCTGCGCGTTTATAAAAATAACACTTCTTTTTATAACCCACTAGTTAGGATGTGTCGCCAATACAATGAAATCGTTAAAAAGCATTATAGCTTTATAGATATTTTCGATCAAAGTCTACCCAGATTTAAGAGAGATGTAAAAAAGATTGCATTCACGGCTCATCGTGAATGTAGCTGTAACTGAAAGTAAAATTATAGTTATTAACCAAATTTAATTTTAATTTTTTTTTTTTATATCATACTGTTTTTTTAATAACCATGATGAGTACGCATGTTTTGGGATATGGTTTAGTTCACAATTGTCAACACACTTAATTTAGTTTTTATTATGACTGTATTCTGTTTTGTGTACCTCAATAAATAAAATAAAATAAAAAATAATATTTAATTGAAATTCAAGTATAAATAATTATTCCAAAACTACTCCAGAGCACAAATATTTAAATAATGCTAGATTTTATTAAAAAGAGGCTAGAGTTTTATGTTTCAATAATTCAGGTACGGCCTGTACTGTACACCCACCTGCTAAACTCACCAGTGGGATGAGGGGGAATCCCTTAAAAGCCGTACACCCACTAGTGGGATGAGGTGTTAGAAAGAGGTTTGCAATAGTTTATTGTCAGACTGTCTGGTATGACAGAATGACGGATATTTGAATAGAGATTAAAAGGTGTATTTTATAAATATTGACATCTCTCAGACTGATGACTAGCATGGAGGAGCATGAATCAGAGAGAGAGAGTCTGTTAGAAACGTTTGAGGAGGAGTGTTAGAAAGAGGTTTGCAATCGTTTATCGTCAGAATCTCTCTCATCCCTTACCTACTTACATACTTGTCTTATCGACAGTCATTTAACACTCCAGTGTAATTCACTTTATAATCACAATATAGTACAATATATTGTATTCACGCTATATAATGGATAATGGAATTAAATTAATAAGTAGAAAAAGTTGCAAATTACTACTCTTGTCATCAACATTTAAGCATAAAGTTTATGCTAGTAAATATCAATTTGGAACTGTATTCAAAACAGAAGCTCAAATTATTTGAAACAGTTCCAAACTCTACCGAATTCAATGAGCGACCTAAAACGAGTCAATTCAAGGTAAAACTAAAAAACTTTTAGTCAAGAAAATATTACTACAAAGTTATTGCTATTTTAAATGGATAATTTCAGTAATGGTGGCTGTAGGTAATATTGATTATTTTGCAATTATAGAAATGTATATCTCTTAATTAATTAGATTAATAACATGATGTTTTAATTATTTACATTGTTTCGAGTATTTAATTAAAAGCTAGATTTTATTTGTATATATTCATATACAGGTAATATTTACGGCACTAATTTTGTGCCATCTCTCTAGATTTGTACGCTATAACAAAACTAAGACCTAATCGACCATGATACAAAATGACAAATATTTTTAAGAGCCTCTAATACCAAATTTGACGGTTTTAGATCAATATTATTTTTTTCAGTTAAATTACAATATTTGAGCTGGAAAAAAATACATGTCACAGATACATCTGTGTTTGAGTTTATGATTTGGTTCAAAACACGATAAAATAAACTTTCCTCGATAAAAAAAAAATCTGAAACAAAGTCGACTTAGTTTATTTTTTTCATTTTTTGCTCTAATGAAAGCTCGTAACAACCTGGAAATTGAATGTACTGGAAGGCAATTTTATTCAACATTCTTTTATTTGGATAGATTTTTGATAGTGAATAGTGTCGTTTTTTAGTGAAATTAAAAGCGTAAAAAGGACGAGAATTTTGGCGCGCCGCGTTCAGTGCCGCGCCAGGCGTCATCGAGGTCGGATCTATGCTCGTTTTTGTCGTTGCACTCCCCCCGCGGGCGTCCTGACTCTAGCTTGGCGTCGCTATAACTTGGCGGGGGCTGAGGGAGCGTTTTGTTGCCTACGCGAAACGGATAACCGCCCGTTAAGACCATCCTGTTGTACATGCGTTCTTTTTTAGTGTTTCTATACCCTAATACTGAGCCTACGCAGTCTATCCATCCGTCCTACCATTAAACGGCTGTATCTTTCGAACTGTAATAGATAGCCAGTTGAAATTCTCACAAAATGTGTAATGTTACGACGGATTATCTAAGATTAATAAAAAAGTAAAAAAAACTTGTTGTTTTCACGAATTTTTTATTATCTCTAATGTAAAAACGTTAATACGTACAAGCGTCCACTTGGCATGATTGAAGTACACATTTTAAAGTATAACAACTAATAATAAATAATGGCCAAGTGCGAGTTGGGACAAAATTCTGTTCATTACCAAGTTATATGAAGTATATTATATTTTGTGGTGATACGGAACCCTCAGTGCGCAAGCCCGACTCGCACTTGGCTGGTTTATTTAAATATAGAATACTTGTGGCCACCAAATCACCGGATGGAAAGCGATGTTGTGGGCGAATATGGACCACGTAGACCTAGTAGGTACTTTCACTCTAGCCTTGACTTGGCTCTTTTTCAGGAAACAAGGACGGTGGCAAAGCATTCCAGACCCTAACGGTTCGCATAAAGAAGGTGGAGGCTATGTAGGGATGATATTGTTTATGTATTCTCCAACATGTCCTGTTTTAGAAGTCCGGAAGGAGGTGTAATTAGACCGTGTAGCTCAACCGCATAATCACTCAAATGCAGCCTGTAAAAAATGCCAAGAAAGCTACCTTACGCTGATTCTCAAGACTGTAGCTTTAATGTATGTTTAATTGACTCGTGTTTTGAGCAAATAAATAATTTTTCATCTCACCACCTCGGAAAAGCTTTCTATATCTAAAATCTGAGTGCAAAGGTGTTTTTTGGCCGCTAGCGTGAAAAGTAAAATCGAAATTTAAACGTAACGAATTTGTTGAACCTTTAATTTTTTTTCAGTTTTAAGCCATTATTACCTCGTTGAATAGCACCTCAAATAGCTTGATTCAATCTTAACTTAGAAAAAATACAATATTTTTCTCGCTAAGTTGAGATGCAAAGTTGTGTTTCGCTCGGCAGCGAAGTTATTCTGCGTCTCGTACCTTTGAAACCCTCGCTACGCTCAGGATTCAATACAAATACTCGCACCAAGAAACGCCTTGCGTAACAAATAACTATTCATCTTTATCAAGTCCTAATAGTCGTATCTCTTTAAAACCATGCAAATGTACCGTACGATTATATTATTATAGTTCGAATACAAGTGACCTAGCCTAATGACCCGAACTGGAAGGCGGAACAGAACTCTTGAATGGATGCTAGTAAACCCATCGAGTTTAAGATCATTAGATTCGAATTATCGAGTCTTTTTTAATGCATAGCATGTTTGAAACTTTTTTTTGTATAATTAATTATTCTTATAAGGGGGCACATTGGTTCAGAAAAAGATCGTAGCTTTTGCATTTTTAAATTGAACATCGTGGATGAAATCGCTTATCAAAACACAAAAGAATTGCTACAGACAGAGCTATTTTTTATGTCCTAAATACCTATTGCAGAATGAAAGCCCCTACATCATTATTAACGTTAGTTCCATCACTACAATACAAATAATTATAATAAAACAAAAAAAAACCGACTTCAAGACAATAAGACATACATAGTTAAAACAGATATTGAAAGTACTTATCAAAACTTTTGCTGAAGAGTCCAAACCAAAACGTCATCTGTGTGTATATTTTTGGTTTTTGTGGATTTTTTCAAAAAGCGCTGAATCAATTTTGATAAAATTTGTATGAGACTACCTCTGAGGTATGTTCTACCAACAAAAAAGAATCATCAAAATCTAATAATAATTAGCGGAGTAATCGCAATACAAACATAAAAAAAAACATACAGTCTTAATTAATAACCTCCTCTTTTCGTCGGTAAAAAAAACTAATTGGGACTCTAAATAGCAACTTTTCGCAGGGCCGAATGAAGCTTAGGAGGCGACTCTTGCACTTACAGATAACAAAGGTAAAAAATCATACAAATTTTAAAATCTAACTATGATTTATTCTTAAAAAGTTTTTGTCCCAGAATGACTGGCTTCAAATGAGATTAATTGTATGCAAAAAGATAATCGAAAGCAGGTTGCTGTCGACATCATTCTTTGTGTCTCTACGAACTACGTAAAACGAATTCGCAGCATAAACCCCAGGTCAGCAGATAAAACAATTATGGTCCGAGTGAACGGGCCGAAACAACTGGGCCGAGTGCTAGCGTAGCTCTATTGAGATCGATTGAGATTGATAATAAACAGTTTTCCAGTCAGTTTTTCTAGTTTTCGAACAATTCTTCGATCTTCTTGCAATTATGTGTTTTCTTATATGTATTTCGAGACATAATCGAAGAAAAGTAAATTATTGGCCAGTATAAAGTCAATTCAAGCTGACAGTGGCAATAAAGTTTTACAAGATACAACAATCAATTAACAACTAAAACAATGTTTGTACTTACTATTTCAAAGTATTCGGGGTTAAAATAAGTATGTAAACCGATATAAAAAAATAAAAAAATATATTAAATAAGTGATTGCGGACGTCCTGGAGAATTCCTGGTTGTAACTACAGAACCCTAAAAAACATTGTAGGCTTTATAGTTTTTTTTTTACACTTATGGGTCCGTTGTGTTTCGGTTTAGAGATTTTGTCATTAATCCTGCTTTTTTAGTATATTTTTGATCCAAATAACTCAGCAAAAGCTTCAAATGTATATCCAATTAAGAACATTTGTATCAGGCCGTTAAATGTATTTCAATTATTTGCCTTATACGTACAGCATATTTAATAAAGATCGGCGACGTGTACCTATTCAGAAACTACCGCTGACATTAACCGAGCACAAATTAGGTGACTCAGCATTTAAACAAAATGAACAATTTTAGAACCGCAATTTAGTTTAGGAATCTCTCAAATGCAAATTTGAATACGTACGTAGCTACGAAATAGGACATTGCGCACAAGCATGTTTATTTAATCTAATAATCACATAAAGATAATGCCTCGATATAGGAAAAACCATGATATTTACGATAGGTACGATTATAACTTCAAAATCTGAGTCTTTTTTGTAATAGTTACAATTCTCAGCTAGTCCGCTATAAAATGATAATTGTATAGGAATTCAGCTATATATTTAAATACAACACATAATCTTCATTTGCTGTTGGTTTAGGGGCAAAAAAAATGGACGTAGAACAATCTTTTTTTACTTGTTATACGCTTGTTTTACAAACTGGTGACGTTGTTGGAACATTGACAGCTGATTAGTGTTCAATATGTTTTGACATATCACCATGAATAGACTCACACGGGAATAACTCTTGCCGATTGTGCAATTTTAATGTAAAATCATGGTACAGTTTGCAAAACTTACCGTGCGGGAATTTTATAGTGGTATAGAATTTTAAAATGCAATAAAAAGTTGCCATTGAAATTACTTTATTGAAATTAAAATTGTATGTCATCAGTATTTAAGTAGTATTTTATCAAGGGCAATCTCGAAGTCCAATTTTCGACCATTTTTTCGAACAACTGAGTCTGTATATCGGCTTAGATGCGGCTAATGTTGGCTTTCAAGTAATACAAAGTCTGTTTATCAGCATAGACTAATAATATCACATTTTCCTACAGAAAATAATCAACATATGTGATATCCCACGATCGCGGAGGCCAACAGGAAACGATCGATAAGTGCATATAATTTCACATAATGGGCCTACCACAGGCCGTGGACAAATTGTCTTACCACCGTGTTATATTTTTCAAATAAATAATGGGCTTGCGCTTGACCGCCAACTCGCCTGATGTTAAGCGATAATGCGGTCTACGGTGGAGCACACTTGCCTAGAAGAAACCGATTCACTCGTGATTTAAAGACACCCAGATTATTACTATCGGGGAACACCCATCCAGCTATCCGCAAGCTAGAATATTGATGGATATATTTGCCTCTTTTGCTTCGCGGGATGAAAATGGTGGAAAGACAATTTGTCTACAGCCCGTGCTAGGCCTGCTCTGCAACGGGCCGTAATTCATGTGGATAAAACAATTATTCAATAAAATCCGAAACTTACCATTACCATCTCCATGATTATCTTATGTTTTTAGTTTAAAGTAGTATACCTTTAAACACTCAGCTCTAACCCGATTCCAAAGTAGTTCAATCAATATTATATTGACATAAACAACTTGAAATTATCTACCACTTAATAAGGAAGATATTAACTCGAATACGTATTAGTTTTTCATCCAATTAGATTAAACTTCGTCAGTGTTTGAAAAAAAGCTACGGGTGAGAGGTACTGTACATTAAATTTATCCCACGAGTAAAGGTTGCCAAATTACTTTAGGTTTTATTTACCTGACCTGACTACAATCCGTACCCACAGAATTGCCTACCGGCTATCTAGGTCACTAAACAATAAACTGATTTTCAGTGGTATACTTATTGTACCTGTATAAGTAATAAAGTGCAGCAGTCAATATTAATATAATTATAGTATACAAAAAAACATAGCAATGATGAAAATCTACTAATAAACTACTATTTTATGGCAGATTTTAGCTGTTTCTACGCGTAGACTTTCATGTAAACTTTCACCCCTCTTTTAAAACGTCTTAATTAGACCCTTTCGCAAAAAAATATCATACCTCTACACCCCATATGGATTCAACTTGCCAAATTTCAGCTTCGTATGTCAAGTAGTTTTAGAGATTTCGTGATGGGTCAGTGACTGAGTGGTATTGAATTTTTTAAGTCTTTTCGTTTTTTTTCCGTCTGATCGCAGCATCCCGTTTTCTAAATGCTGATCGGTATCTTGCGCATCTGGTGAGTATTTTAATCCAACGCGGCAATGCGGCCAGCATTTAAGGAACGATGCTTACGGGCAGCCGCTATTGGATCAGTGCTGTATATATTTATTTTATGACCCGGGTGTGTCCTAAAACTGCGACCAGAACCACCGGAGGATGGGCAGCAGCGTCCTGTTAGTACACGGTGAACGTACTGCGATCCCCAAGCCGCCTACCAAGCGTGGGGATCATGGCAACACCCCTCTCTAAGAGGGAGGCCTTGTTCAGCAGTGGACATCAATTGGCTGATGATGTGATGTGATATTTATTTAAATTTAGGTTTTTTTTTTCAATTCATAATTTGTTTATTTAAGTACAAAGGTATATAAAAAAACTCTCAAGTATTACTTGTTACTAATCTAATATAATCAAATATCAAAACGAGATGTTGTCCGTGTGGTAAAAAGCCAAGAACGCTGGCTGCATTCCCACGTTGAAAAGCTAAAGAAATTCTCTGCGCGAGGAATGAGCCAGCTCTCTTATCACCAGCGGCGTCGATTGGTTGGTTTGATATGATTCGAAATATGTAGGTATGCTCTTCGTATTTTAATCAATGTTTTTTATATACTCGCTTTTTAAACTATTTTATATATCGCGGTTTCTGGTTGGTGCTCGTTCGCATCATGTAAGAGTATAGCTTTGAATGCCACTCGGCATATATAAACAATTGTATGGCCAAAATTACAGAACTTCATTATCAATAATTTATACATTTCGCGTAAGTTTTTGCAAATGCATAGTGACTACAATTACTAACCAGGACACAAAAGAACCTTTTTAAAACTTAAAAAAAATCAAGGATGAAAATTCCTCACTAAAATTCTCATATTTTTAATTACTTACGTAGCCCCGCTCAAAATATTCAATTCAAAAGCTACATTTGTACAAACACCAATTTGTATTTGAACGACCGCAAATGGCAGCCCCAAAGGGAACAAGACCACCTAATTTCAAAGGTGCGTGACGAAAACCAACAACAACCACAAATAATACAGAAATCATCAGTTTGTAATACAATTTTGTATTAAA
The DNA here is from genome assembly GCA_932305915.1 of Agriopis marginaria. Taxonomy (NCBI): domain Eukaryota; kingdom Metazoa; phylum Arthropoda; class Insecta; order Lepidoptera; family Geometridae; genus Agriopis; species Agriopis marginaria. The sequence goes on along the minus strand of OW029916.1, from coordinate 15,200,362 downwards.
AGATTTACTTTAAACAGACAAATGCAGGATATTGACGAGAAAATGAAAGATATGATGCAAAATACTTATCGAATTCTATAGTTGTATGGAATTTAATATGTATTTTGCTTATCGAATATTCGTACTTGTGTACGAACTGAATGATGTACAGTCATCTGGCTGAATTGGCTTCTAGGTAAATTATATCTTTAAATTAACATTATTTTATTCTGCACTTATATAAAATTTATTATTCAAGGGCCTCAAAATCCTGTGCTAACCTTTCAGGCAACGGCTTATAACTTGGACTCAGGTTAAGGTTCAAGTAGGTCATTGATGTGAAATGCAATGAAGAAGGTAAATCAAAATAAATGACACGTCACATCACTTAGGGACGATAAGAGTGCGGGGGTTGGCAAATTCGAAAATACGAAGTGTTTTTTAAGACGACGGACATATTCGAGGTGTCATTGTACTCATCGATATAAACAACTTTGATGATGCAGTCTACGTTGGAGTACGCTTGCCTAGAAGAATTTCACTCGTGATTTGTCAGACACCCAGATTGTAACTATCGGGGAACACCCATTAAGGCAGCGCATTCCACAGACTAGCAGTTCACACAATAAAAGTGGAATCAAAGTGCTTTGTGGGTTTCCGGAATATCAACCATAAAGCGGTGTCAATTTTTGTGCCCGCTCTGGCAGTTCGATAGAAAAATGGGTAGGAGGGAATTAGATCATGCAAATCGTTATCGAATGACAATTAATAAAGTACCTTCTTTTTTTTCGCAATTATCAGTTATTTAACACCTGCATAATTACAACGCGGAACAACCTTTTAATTAGCATGTACAGTGTACACGATCATTTGTACCTACATGATAACAGATACATGTTATCATGGAGTTAACAATTTCATCAAATTTGTATCCTTTATACATATCATAATTATAACTTCTACCAGTAACGTACATTCCTAGTTCCATAAAATTTTTAGCGTCAATGTTTCTTAAAAAATTGTGTAGGTAAGGTACCTGTAGGTTTGCAATCAAAGATATATAAACCTATAGATATTGGTTTCTCATCAAAAAAAAATCCGAATCAAAAGTAGACTAAAACCATACTAGCCGTTGAGGTAATCTGTGAATTTGGTCTACACTTGTTGCAAGTTAAAATAGATATATTGTGATATAAATTAATATACATATATTATCATTATTATTGGATCCGAGTATGTCCTAAAACTGCGACCAGAATCATCGGAGGATGGGCGGCAGCGTCCTATTAGTGCACGGTGAACATACTGTACCCCAAGCCACCTACCATGCAGGCGTGGGGATTATGGTAGCACCCCTCTGTAAGAGGGAGGCTTTCGTTCAGCAGTGGATATTTATTGGCTAATGAGGAGTCAGGACATAATATTTTTCGTAAATTTTATACTAGACCAACCATTAGTTGATAAACCAATATTTATACCTAACTAGCGACCCGCCCGCCCGGCTTCGCACGGGTGTAATTTACGTCCGAAGCCGGGGCGGGTCTCTAGTTATATATATATATATATAAACCTTCCTTGAAAATGTATCTAACTGATGGTGAAAACCGCATCAAAATCCATTGCGTAGCTTAGGAGGAGTTAGCGGCCATACAGACATACAGACAGACAGACGCGGAAAGCGACTTCAATTTATACTATGTAGAGATAGAGATGCTATTTTACTGTGTCGATATACATGCGAAATAACATAGTCGGTTACCGAACCCAATTCAATAAAGTAAAATCTTTCATATCATGCACACATACAGTAGAGCCTCACGCCGCGAGGCATACTGAAAATGCCCTGGCTCGTGACTAATGTGATAAAAGCTCTCTCTTTATGTGGAAATGACAGTGGGACAATACATCAGTCGATAGCAAGAATACTACTGAAAAATGTGGCTCGATTTTTGAATCGCCCTTATAATATTTCGCACGAAAATATCATGCGAAACGAAATATTTATATTGATAGAAGCAAATTAGAATGGTTCAAATCACTGAAAAGAGCCCGTGGTAACATTTGGGAGACCGCTAGACTTGAAAGCGTGAGGTTGCAAGAGCTTTTTGGAGTTTAAGTACATTGTACGGATTTTCATATCATTTGCTTTTCGGTGAAAGAAAGCATCGTGAGGAGACCTGCATACGTAAGGAAAATAATATCAATAGCGTATGCGAATCCATCCGCAACTGGGCCAGCGTGGTGGATGTGGCCAAACCACCCTTTCGGAGGTAGGCCAAAGTCCAGGAGTGGACTATTAAAAGGCTGATTGCACTAAACCACTCGTTGCATTTAAAAGTCTAGTCTTTGTCAAGACATTTAGCTTGATATTTTTTTGCGAAATTATTATACGAGTGATCCAAAAATCGAGACCTGGTTCAGAGAACTCGGGCTAGCTATTCTTGTGCATGCGATATAATTTAATTTTATTTTATTTTACACTATTCGGAAAACAAACAGCTGAAACTAACTAATTATAGTAGGTAGATAGTAGACGGAAGCCATAAAAAGTTTTCACTTATAATTAAATATATACTTAAATATATTAATCTGAATGAGAATAACTTTACTAATAACAAAAGTCCCGGAATAACCCACCAGATCTAGTATCATATTTCTGAATAATACAGAACAGAATACTTTACATTTCAAATCTATATACCACGTGTCATCGAAAACTGATTTTTAATGTAGTTAAATAAAAAAATATTGACTAAAGAAATATTAGTTATTGTTAAGTATTTTAAAAGATATTTTTGATTTTTGATATTTTAAGAAAATGAGTTGACGGCTGGTGTTCTCATTATTACCCAATTTCCTTAAATGAAATAGTATAATAGGTGGTTAGGTTCGTCTATTTGTTCAAAATGTTCATCGTAGCTTGGACTGTGCTATTGGGTTAAGAGTTTTAGAAACGGGCATTACGAAAAATTTTATTTGAAAAAACTATTGCTATTTAGATTGGACTGCCGACTCTGAACAAACTACCTATTTTCAGTTTTTGCTTTATTTTGATGACGGTATGTAAACGAAATCTCGAAAACTACGAAGCTGAAATAAAACATATTCTACGAAGCTGAGACGTTTGTAGGTAGATTATTTATGTGTGGTAGTATTAATCTAGACTCCGCTAAGAAAGGGTTTTAGGACAGGTACGAATTAAGAGAGTCAAAAGAGGGGTAAACCTTTATATAGAAGTCTACGCATACGACGTCACGTGCAACGTTTAAGACGTCCAAAACTTGAGCTAGTGTAGGATTTATACGCCTAAGAATCGGTATATTTGTTATAGTTGTTCTGATCGTATCCATATAGTACCTACGTAAGTGGCCAGGAAATTATTTCTAGTAATACTTTTTTTTCTGGTTAATTTAGGACTAAGAAGTTTCTAAATAAGAGTTATTAGTCTTTTTTCGATATGAGTTTCGTAAACAGAATCATAATTCCTATTTGGCAACCCGTTTCTGAAGCAGAATAATTTTTCGTTCCCCGAAACGTAGTTTTGAAACTTGGTTTCAAAAGTGGCCGAAGCGTTTATAAATATATTATAACTTTCACACTCGGGGGTTCATAATATAGAACTGAAAATTTCAATTATTAACAGTCGTTCCTCGCATGTACTGCATGAATATGCATAGTACCGAAAATATTATTTACGAAACCCAATGCATGCATTGATTTAGCTGTTATGTGTGAGATTTATTAACTCGAAACACGCTTAAGCCCGCCAGATTAAAAAAAAAACCTGCTTCTTTCGCTTAATCAAGAAAAGGCCGTTAACAAAAATGAAAAAAAAAAAAAAGAAATACTCAATATTTCATGTACTTATTTATGAAAAACGAATAAGATAATAAAAATTACAAAAAAGGTATACTCTTCTAATTTAGGCGAGTAAAAAGTTAAAGAGACTTGTTAGAGTAAAAGTTGTGTGAGAATTAAGAGTTTAGTAAAGTTTTTAAGGCCGCGCTCAACAGCCACTGCTTCGTAAGTTTTCAAATTTTTTTAAGGTTAAAACTCCCTGATTGTGAATTTTAAAACTCGATTAGCATTACTTTCATAATAACATAGCAAATAGCTTAAATCAATTTTCGTGTTGATATTGGATGACTAAAGAGATAGAAAAATGCAATAGATACTACATATACTTTCGAGTTTATTCTATCTCCTCCGCTATTCTATAAAATACGAAAAGTACATTATAAATACGTGAAATGTTATCCTGAAGATAATGCCCAATCAGTTTTTATTCATCCTTACTCAGTGCTTTTTATTATAGTAATCGAAAAAAGTAGTTGTTCCTGGGAGGCGCGTCCTTAATTACGGCTGTTCAAATTGTCAAACATTATTTATTGGTCCATTTGGGAAAACGATTAGTTTATTTAAAATGTAAATGTATATTAGTGTATTATTCAAATTCAAATTCAAAATATTTTATTTCGGACAACTAAAAAATCCATTGGGTTAGTACAAACAAAACTTAGAACTATTGTTAGATAAAATACAAAAAATAAAATCATACAAAAAGAAAATAATAATATTTTTTCACGCACCCTCGGAACATCTGCACTAATAACGACTGAGTAGGAAATAATATACTTCCTACTCAGCCATCACCCGCACAAAATGCCCGAGTATAGGCGCGTGAAAATCTTCGGCCACTATATTTAAGATGCTGTTCGGACTTCCCCGCACCCTCCTCATTAGTGATGCCACTTTCTTTCGAATGACGGCATGAAAACCGTCAGTTCGAGTTTGTGCGAACATTTCGGAGGCACTGCAAAAACGGGGAAGTCCCAACATCATCCTCAAAATATTATTGTATTGGACGCGTAGGGTATTGAACGATTTTTTGGTATAGCTGATCCATAGACTACCCGTGTACAGACCTTGACAATACGCCTTAAATAGCGTTATTTTGACTTGGTCTGAACAGCGAGCGAATCTACGGGCCAGCATATTACCGCGGATCGCCAGAGCCCTACGCTCCCTTTCAATGTCAACATCGTCCCTAAGGTCGTCGGTAAGATAATGTCCCAGATATTTCAGCTGAAACACCCTGTTTATGTTCATGCCCTTTAGGGTAATGGGTGGGAAGGATTCGGGACACCTACCGGCGGCCTTAAAAACCATGTATTCACTTTTTTTTACATTATATGTGAGGCCGTGCGACGCAGCGTAGACCTCACAGACTTTTAACAGCTCCCCGAGAGCCCCAGCAGTCGGACTCAGCAGCACCATGTCGTCCGCGTAGCTAATGTTATTCACACTAACACCTCCCACCCGGCATCCGACACGCATACTGCTGAGCTCGACTATGAGGTCATTTACATACAGGTTAAAAAGCTTTGGAGACGATAACCCCCCCTGCCTCACGCCACTTTCCAACCTGTATGACTCAGATAAACTGTTGGACCACTTTACATTGTTGCTTTGATTAGCATACCAATACTGGAAAATGTTCAAAATTTCTGCAGGTACACGTCTGGCTGCCAATTTTTTCCAAAGCACTTCGTAGGAGACTAAATCAAATGCCTTGGAGAGGTCCAGAAAACAGGCGTATACCGAAGTCTTTCTGCCTGTATAATATTGGACAGTATGCTTGAGGCTCAGGATTGCGCTTTCAGTCGACAGTCCGGGTCGGAACCCAAACTGTGCGTCATGTAAATCTAAGTAATTTCCAAGACACGAATCAAGCATACTGTCCAGTACCTTAGCTATAGTAGTAGCGAGTGAGATCGGACGATAGTTTGCTTTATCCGATATGTCTCCTGTCCTATTCTTAACTATGGGCACTACTGTAGTTTTCATTAAGTCTGGGGGCAAGTACGAGTGACTTATGCACATAGAAAAGAACATGGACAGGAGCCTCGGAAGATGCACTCCCGCATACTTCAGATGCTCAATACTCAGCCCGTCGTGTCCGGGAGATTTGCCTCTACTCATTCCTTGAATGACATCTCTAACTTGTTTAGCTGAAAAACGTAGCAGTGGCTCCTCTCCCTGACCACAGGGCCCAGAACTGGCTATCGAAGCCGAAGGTCCAAGGGGAGACCGCACTTTAAAGTGCTCCATAAATATGTTTGCGATCTCTTCCTGGTTCACCTTGCCGTCGACGCTCGCCGGGAGGCCAGGCCTAGTATCCAGCTTTCCAGTAGCTTTCCAAAATTTACTGAAGTCTTTAGAAGCTCTAATGTTTGCTATTTTATCCATTTTAATTTGTTCTTGATTTTTTTGGCACCACTTCAGCCTTCCTTTAAAAATTTTGCGCGACTCATGCATTTGCTGGAGTATTAAACCCGAAGTGGGACGATTATGTAAAACCCATACCTTAAACTTAAGCCTGGCGTCCCGATGAGCTTCCCTCACATGGCTGTTCCAGCCGCAAAGAACTCTATTTTTCCTGTAGGGTCCTGTACATTTCTTACTGCTTTGGATAGCCGCATTTCCCAAGACATTCACAATTTTACAGTATAACTTATCCAACAGTATCCTATGGTCCACTATATTGCAAGAACCATAACTGCAATCTGCTAAGTCAGAGGGGAAATCAATGTCCCGCAAACCCCTTTGACATTTATCATGGTATTGACTTATTTGCGATTCATCTCTTTCCCCCCATAGGACTGAACTACGGGGCACAATATGCGTCACCATCTTAGGCCTAACCGCATCCAGGTTACACTCGATACACAAAGGAAGATGATCAGACACAAAAACATCTTCTAATATCTTTATATTTACAATAGTTTCCCAAGCTGACAGGGAAGCCACGCAATGGTCTAACCAGGTCCTGCTTCCGTGGTATACGTCAACATATGTATAACTGTCAGAATCAACTCCCAAGAGTTCCACATCTGCGCATACCCATGATCGATCACTACAAAAATTTAATAGCTCTTTATAAAAGAGTTGATTCGGGTGAGCATTAAAATCACCCAATAGAAATACAGTTTCGATATCGCTACTCTCTTCTATTGCGCTTATTTCGCTCAGTACTTCGGCAAAAATAGGTAGGTTTTCATTTGACTTTGTTGGCATGTAGACCGAGACAACTAAAATGGTACGACCACTCAATGTAGCTTTTATCGCAGCAAGGCGAGTGCTACTGCACTCTATGACTGATACAGTTTCAAAAATCCCCCTTTTCCAGAGAATTCCTACTCCTCCGTAAGGTCTACCGGATAAGACCCCAAGAGCTAAATTTACTGAAGTTTTCCCGGTATACTCAAACTCGTTAGAGACCGTTCCCAATAATGGGATATCATGTTGGAGTAGCCAAGTCTCCTGCAAACACACCACGTCTGATATTTTACATAAATTCCTTACATCATCAATAGAATTTTTAAAAGAATGGCAGTTGTAACTTGTAAATTTAAAACACTTTTTTAAGCTGTTATCCATTATAAAAATACTATTAAACTATAACACTATTCACGTCTTGCTTAGTACGATACCTAAAATGTACAAAGCGTCTAAACGTAATACCATCTGGCCAAAACTCATTGTTCAAAAATAAATCCAGCTTAGGTTTGGAAACTAACAATTTGTAAGCGTTATATTTCTTTGCTGATTTCATTTTTATCATTTTTAGCGATATATTTTCACCAGTTTTGTCTTTTATATAACTCACAATATCTTGCTCACATGTTTCTTTACTGACGTTTGAAACAAACAACGGCACTTTTACATCAGCCGCTCTAAATTTACCGTCGGGCGCTGTAGATGCACGGCCTTTTTGTCCAATGAGCTTATATCTCTTGGCGGTTTTATTTTGCACAATTTGCCATTCAGTTCTTTCTTCTTGTACCTGTGCGCAGTTTTTAAATACCTCATTGCCACGCATCTTCTTTAAATTATGTGTTTCCGCGCTATCCCTAGAAACAGCTGGCTGTTCATTACCGCTAGAGATAAGAATCGGGGCATTGACCGATGCGAGCGCGCAGGTAGAAACCACAGGTGCATTCGATACCACAGTATTTTCCGCGGCCTCCACACGCATCGATAGAGAATGCGCTATCCCGCTTCTTTCCACGACGTCACTGCGCATCAAACTGGTTACGCTGCCGCTCTCACTCGCTCCTGTTGAAACTAAGGTAGGCGCCTTCTCGTACCTATGATCTTTTGTTTCGCTTAGTTGTTCTCGTTGGACAGAGACAGCGTTTTCATTGTTAGAGCCGGTCGGTGATCCGGTAGGTGTTGAATGGCTGTTCATTTCAACGACTGATGCTTGCATTGATTTTAAAGGTACATATTGGAGTCCTACAGGACCGCTACATAACTCGTAACTATCTTGTAAGCACGCTCCTCTTCTCGTATTTACATAAATATGAGGTGGGATATTTTCTATAATAGATGCGTGCTTCATGTGATCTATTTCTTGTTTTAGTTGCTCAAACATCTCAATTGTAACCGTTTTTTCTTGCAGCGAGCTTATTTGATTTTGCAGTCTAGTAATATCTTTTAAAAGCCGCGTACAATCTATATGGTCAAATCCAACACTCGGAACTAAATGAAGGTCCTTTGCCACAAATATGGGGAATAATTCAACACTCGTACCTTTCATGAGACATATCATATCATCCAGGTCTCGCGACATTCTCTTCTTTCCTTCCTTGCGACGAAGTGGCACCTTTTTTGCATTAGGCAGCGAATCAAATAACAATGATTTTGCCTTTGCAATATTCTCGACGTTGAAAGACGAAGTAACGAGCTGGTGTATGCTTTCTTCATCCATGTAATCTAAGACATTCCTTAAAAACGCTAAAAGCTCGTTAATAACAACATTGCAGTTAGCGCACTTAACGGTTTTTGAGGCCATTTTCCTCAGCAATCAGTCACCGAACGCAGAGATACACGCGTCCGCACTCAGTCAAAACCGGCGGGAGACTATTTACTTATTAAAATGTATATTAGTGTATTATTAAAATGTATATTAGTGTTAATTAGTAATAGTTAAGGCTTTTTTTTATTTTCTTTGTTTGTTATACCTACCTATGTACATAAATATGATAATAAATGAAATGTAAATAAATACAAGTAGAAACCGGGAATTGAACGGAAAATGTGATTGTAAAATATCCCGAGTACTAAGCTGCTTTACACTACAAAATCATTTTCATGATTATTGATGATATTTTCATGATATTCATCAGGATTTCCGTTTTGTTTCAGAGTGCGTGTTGAATATTACGTGAATGAAAATACTTTCAAAGAAAGACTGCAACAATATTTTATAAAAAATCAAAAATCAAGTAAGTACATACTATAATTATTTTATACTAGCTGCACCTCTCGGTTTCACCTGTAAGTTCAATAACGTCGTTAAGTTTTCTGGAATTTTACAATTTACCGCGCAATTTTCTTTATCTTTCCGTAAGAACCTTCTACAAAGTATTAGAAAACTTAAAAAAGAAAGATGAAGGAAATTGGTAAAGTCGTTCTCAAGTTGTGGCGTGACCATTATAAATAGGGATTCATTTTTATATATTGATTTTTAACCCTCGATATAAGAGCTGATAATCTTCAAACGGATGAACAGATTTTCTTGAATCATATCTCGTTTAAGACACCTTTCTATCAAACAAAAAACCAAATCATAATCCGTCTATATGGTAGGTACATGGTGCCATGCCATGTGGTAATATTCCTTACGATCTCCAGAGAAACACCGAAGCCCTTAGCACTCAGTTCTTCCCGAGACAGACAATTGCGTGTTGCCTCGGCTCCTCTGCCTACGACAACGTCACGCGTTGGTCATACAACGTTGTCGCCCTCTCTCGAGGTTCGCTGGGTGGATGGTCAGAGCCACCCATCTTGAACCATCCCGAGCTTAGCTGATGTTCTAGTAACCTCTTACAACTGGCAACTAAGGATAACATGTACCTACCTAAGAATAAACAAATTAAGCATCATCTCAATAAACTTTTCCATGAATCGAGAGGCTGCTGTTTTACCCTCACATCTTTTTATAAAAAATATCGCCTAAGTTTTTGTATATAAAGCCGTGTCACACCTACCTAAATAGATACATGTCGGTTCTCTCAGCTCCCATAAAGAGTAACTGCAGTAATATAGAGGTAAGTTTTACTTCTTGGTCTGTTTTTGTTACAGGTTTGCGAATAAGAATAGCAAACTTATTTTTCAAAATTTTGGCTTGTTTGCTGTACGTATTCCGCGTCTGCACGGACGGAGATCCTATTTTAGCTTCATGGTAAGTAGCTGTGAATACTCATTAGTCACCTCCCGTCTATATCAAGGCCAGGAGGGCCTAGCATTGTGTATAAGCTCTACAAGGTGTATTCCGAGAGGTGGATCAGCAATAGCTGCGTGATAAAAAGGGACTCAAAATATCTACCGGAGTAACCAATCCTGAAATCGCGGATAAATTCAGCTGTTCCGTAGAGCAAATTTCTGTTTTTTATTGGAAAAGATTAAAAACCCGACTACGGTTTTATTGGCGCATCATATTTAGCAATCGGTAAACCTGAGCAAAAAAAAGGTATCAAACCTCATACTAAAATACTTGAGTATTCAATAGGAAGTCACATGAGGTGGTGCAGCCAAATTTATTTTGTCATCCCTGATTTATATGTTATCTTTTATCAATGCTGACATCACCCAGTGAACATCCCTAAGAGAAATCTATCGGTTATCAAAATCGACAGAGGCTTTTAGACTTTAGGTGGGAACATATAACGGGTAAAGGGATAAAGATAAAGATAAAGATTATTTATTTGCAAAAAACACGTGTAAATCATACACACATTTAAAAACGCATGCACAGTAGGTGGGTTAAAATATTAGTCACTTTGTATCATGTTAGGCGTACAAATCTAGAGAGATGTTATTTATATAAAAAGTATTAATTAAAATAACTGTCAAAATAATTGCAAAAGTTCAGGTTTGGTGTTATTAATTTAAATAGTTAACAGATAGACATTACTATAATTGTATGATAAACAAATTGACCTACTGCAGTTATTACTAAAATTTATCATTTATAAAATCACTAACTTTGTAATAACATTTCTCTACTAAAAGTTTTTTTAGTTTTGTTTTAAATTGACTATATTTTAGATCCCTTATTGAAATCGGTATAGTGTTGTTGATATTCGGTCCCATACACATTATACTGTGGTTCATTAAGGTGGTTTTGGATGGGCGATTACGACATCTGTTTTGGTCTCTGCGATTTCTTACCGCTAAGTCAGATATTGCCGGGAATAATTCTGGATTAGTTTTTGCCGACTGAAGGGCTAAGAATGAATACTGAGTTTTTACGAATAAGACAGTTTCCAATATATATAGAGACGGAAGCTTAAGAATTGTATGTTTAGTAAAGTAAGGCGTGCAACTAATAGTACTTTCTAATCTAAACATCGATCTGATACAGCGTTTTTGTCTTTTAAAAATAACATCTCTTTGTCGGTTGAGTTACCCCAAAATATAATACCGTATCTGAGGACGGACTCAACTAAACCATAGTAAGTGGAAAGTATGAAAAGAATGTATCTGTGTTTAAGGTACTAGACAGTTTATGAAGTACATTGGCTAAGCTTGAGACCCTCTTAGAAAGACTATCTATTTGATTTTTCCAATTTAGTTGTCTGTCAATTAGTAAGCTCAGAAATTATGCAGTATCTATACTTCATTAACAATATTGCTGCCATGGCTTACTATAATGTTAGATTTTTGTGGCCCTCTTTGTCTAAAATGCATTACATTTGTTTTATTTAGGTTATTGAGTCACGCAAAATATATATTTCGCCAGACTCAATAACCTTTTTACCTGAAATAAATACCTACCGATCTATATGGGGTGTAAGGGGAACACTCTCGAAGCCAAAAGTAATTGTACTAAGTAATTGTAATAAGTGTTGGAGGTAATTGTACTCATCATTATGAACCACTTTTAGTACGGGACCAACCCTGAAATCGCGAAAAAGATATCAGCTGTTCATGCAAAAGGCAGGCTGTCGTTCAGTGTGGAGGTTAAAGGGGGAGACCTATGTTCAGCAGTGGACGTCTTCTGGCTGATGACGAAGATGATTATTAACAAATCAAACACGTTCAATGGCTTATTGTTGGCACAACGAACTCCGTTGCTCCGGTACAGTTATATTATTCTAGTTAAAAGTTGGACTTTAACGTATTTGCTTGGATTTGAAAATAGCATAAAAGTCCTAAACACACAGAAAGAGTGGGGGAAAGTCGAAAGTGTTCTGCTAATTGCGAATGAGAGTATCAACATACGAGTGCCAACATAATTATAATAACGCCAGTAACTATACTGGCTCTAGGACAAGTAACTATTTACTTCTGGACACAAACGTCTTTCGTGTCAACTCAGTTGGAAACTTTTTTTTAAATCAAATATTGTTTCAATAGATCACAATAGGCTATCAGGCCATTTGTGTGAAATTTGTTAAAAATATCATTCTTAGAATAAGAAATGCGGGGCTGATACGGGAATTTCTTTACAATGCGAGCGTAGCCACGCAGGCAATCTAGTTTTGTATTATGTAGCTACCTGCATATTTCACAGTTTAGTGAGATTTCTTCCAGACATCTAGTTTTTAGGTGACAGGAGAAACCATGATAGTTTTCTATACGCCCGCAGTCATCACGCTTGCTAGGGAGTTCGAAAGCATAAAATTGACTACATAATGTGCCTAGTGAGCTTCAACGGGCCGCGAAGTGGAGGTCAGATTCACCTAATACTGGACCACGACAGAACTCTCCTCTACGTCTTCTTGGATTCGATATGGCCATAACTTATTTAAAGCTCAGAGTCACCCGAAGGTTTCTTACTAACGATGTTAAATATTTACAAAAGGATTTCCTTATTTCACTCGAGGGGAACAAGAGTTTTGACACCAGGTCTAGGTTAATGATATTATTACAAGAGCGGATTCTTTTTCGCATATTTTTACGTGGATAATGTAATATATTTACGAGTAGAATATTTAATCTTCGGCATTAGTGGCTAACCAATACAGTCTTAGACAATATTTTAAAAATCATTAGAAATTGAAGAATTGTTTAATTTAATGTATTCAGTATAGTGTAATGTTTAACTTAATGTTTTCTTGTTAATAACGAGTGTTCATAAATGAGAAGCTAAAGGCAAAGTGAGGTTCTGTCAAATGTTAGCTTATTGTAAAATAGATTATGTCCGCGGCTTCGCCCGTGCTGTGTACAAAACATAGACTATGTCAGATAGTATTCCGGTTATTATCGGTTAATATTTCTATCTGATATTTTAATCGGTTTTAGTTCCATAAATTACCTCGATCACATAATTACACAACTTAGAAACGCTGGGTACGCTGCCAACTGATAGTGGGCTTGAGCATTTGGATTGTCTTTAGACCTTCAACGGTCTATGGGCAGTCTAACTGTATTTGTAGTGTTAGTATTAGCTTGTATTTTGTTTAGTTAATAAAGGCACTTGACCAGTAAAAAAAACTTAGAAATTTTAGAAGTTAAGATAAAAAAATATAAAATCTTGGAATTCATTTTTCGTAGAGATAGCATTTATAAGTCTCCTCGCAACAACTTCGGAAATAAGGTATCATTTTAATAACTTTTTCTAAGAGATAAATCTCGTGATACAAGCAAAACTAAAACATCTATGTTGAATGCCACTAGATCAAGTGGCTCTAATAAGGCCAATAGTCGAAGATTATACGGCACAAATAATTAACTGGCAGTCGTGCAACAAGTAGTGCAATTTTTATTTACTTCACTTATTAGTTACATGTCTTTTTAAATGAACACAGACTAGCGCTAAAACTTATTTAGCTAATTTTATACACTTGCAAAAAAAGATTCTTATTGACATCGCCAGATAGGCAGAGACGCCAAAATTTATGAAAAACGAGTCACGATAACAATCGACAACGAGCTATACCGGACACATGTCTAACGATACCTATTTTGCAGTTTTTGTCTCCTGAAAACATAGCTTACTCTTTGATAGCGCAATAAAGTACGAGTATTTATTATCAGCACTATCAACTTTACTTCACAAAGAGACCCCTTCATGTTACTGTCATGTTACCCTCATAACATAACATAACATGTTACTGCAAGAATCACAGTATAACAAGGGGTACATGAAACTGAATTTAATAAATCTAAAATATGTGCTATCTTTTTCTCACACACAGAATTAAAAGAAAAGCAGATTAAGTCAGATCTGGAATTAATACAATATTTTTAAATCTGATATCTACGATAACAATTACAACATTTCAGAAAGCTAAATGTACAAGCCATTGTGTTTAAAACCTTGTAAAATTGATTTTATATCCTTACCAAATTATTTATATGACTGTTCCCGAGCTGTCACTTGATCATTCGACATGTGACGGTCGAACTGCTATGCGTTTAAGTCTATATTACTAGTAATTCGCCTCGAACTGAGGCCTCGCGACCGATACATTTTGGGAACCCGGTTTTGTCCATATTCGAACTCATTTTTTTATTGAAATGTACTACTTGCGTACTAAGTTTAATGAAGATTGGATAACGATTCGCAAGTTATCGTCGAACAAACCATGTCTAGAAATGCCGACTTGTCCCATTAGAATCTGAGACCTCTCTTCACTCGGTCAATTAATAATAATATTTTTTCACACTCATGTTTTCAGTTATGGCTGCAAACCTGGGAACAAGACTAGATTCGAATATTCCGCTAACTTGACGGGAGAGGAATTTCAAGAACGTCCAGTAATCAACTGGGACGGAATAATATGGGTCAATAGACCTCTGTATCTGTGGATTGTGCAATGCGTATTGGCTATGATTTCATTCACGGAAGCCATCCTTTTAGCCTATTTAAACTATAAGGTATGATATCTTATCATATTAATTGACAGTTTTCACTACCATATAATGAACTAGAAGGAAACCACAGTTTGGGGACTTGGTACATAAACCACAATTTTTGGGATGTATCCATCCACTAGCCTTATACCAAACTTTGTTTGTCCAAATAGTGCGAATATATTTTTCTACAAAATAATATTAATTTAGCTGCTTGTATCTAAGATTTTTTCGTATGATTATGCTAAATGTACCTAAATCACAAGGTTATTTCTGAATTTTTTAGGGAAACATCTGGCAACAAGTATTATCTTTCCATTTTATCTTGGAGATGATGAATACGATTCCATTTGCGCTGACCGTGAGTAAATAACTGAAATTGAATACCGAGTCTCACAAGATAATCTTCATGATTAGGGGATGTTATAGGTACTTGATTTTTCCTTTCAGATACCATTTCCACCACTTCGGAATCTATTTATACCAGTTTTTTTAAACTGTTGGTTGGCAAAGCGATCTCTTGAAAATATGTTTGTAAGTTAATCTTAAGCAATACGCTCTTTGTAAATTAACTATAAGTAATACATACTATCAACCAGGCCGACCGAGGATGAGGTTGACTGACGACTTCAAAAGTACTGTCGGGAACGAGTGGATGCGACTAGAGATAGACCATAAGAGAGAGAGAGAGAGAGAGAGAGAGAGAGAGAGAGAGAGAGAGAGAGTGGCATAAACAAATGGATGCCTATACCCAGCAGTGGCTCATTCAGGGCTGATGATGACGATGATTAATACATATCTCTCATCGCACTAATTACTTATATTTACGGTAATAATTTAAATATGTAGCGAGTAAATATATATAGTAGCTAAAATCTCTTTTAAATTTTTAATGGTTTACTAATTGCTTATGAGTTGGGGTTTGGGTAAGCCTTTGGCCCTTGGCTTTGTGAAACTTTTACTGGAGTATCCGGTGAATAATGAACAAGTTATGATTTATTAAATGAATAACAAATATACAATCCAACGCTGTAATGCGTCCAGCATTTTGGGAACGATACCTATACGGGCAGCGGTTTATGAGATTAGTGTAATTTAACATATTTCTTATAATTTAGGTAAATTTGTTATCTTTCCAAATATTTATACTTTCTGTTTGAGATTAGTTTAATATATTTCTTTTAATTTAGCTAAATTTGTTATCATTCCAAAAACGTAAACTTTCGGTTTATTTGATTAGTTTAATATATTTCTTTTTATTTAGGTAAATTTGTATTCATACCAAATAAGTAAATTTCGGTTTATTAGATTAGTTCAATATATTTCTTTTTATATAGCTAAATTTGTTATCATTCCAAATATGTAATCTTTCGGTTTATTAGACTAGTTTAATATTATTTCTTTTAATTTAGGTAAATTTGTTATCGTTCTAAATACGTATACTTTCAGTTTATGAAACCGAATTAGTTTAATATATTTCTTTTAATTTAGGTAATTTTTTTATCATTCCATATACGTATACTTTTCTTATATTATATATTTTGTATACTTTTAGTTAATAAATTTTTACATCACCTGTAAATAAATAGTATTGATTATTATTCCATGCCTTTCCGTGGGTTATTTTCAGAACGATCTCCATCGAGCCATGCAAAAATCGCAGTCGGCGCTATCACAGCAACTAATGATATTGTGTGTCACGCTTTTGTGTCTGGTTTTTACAAGGTACGTTATATTATAAATTAAGGTACATAACTAAACTATACAATTCAACCATATGTTTTTTTAATGTTTGTTACGCGATTACTCCGCCAATTACGAATTGATTTTGATGTTTTTTTTTTCTGGTAATTCATACTTCAGAGGTGATCCCATAATTTTTTTGTCGTAATTGATTCAGCACTTTTTGAAAAAATCTACAAAAACCAAATATATATACTTACACATAGTCATTTTCATAGTTATGTTTTGGTTCGTGGTTCCATTCAGAAAAAGTTTTGATGAGGTCTTTCAATCTCTGTTTTAACTGTCATTTTCTACTTTTTAGTTTCTATAAGAATATTGCTTACATAACATATATATTTTTAACCGACTTAAAAAATGAGGAGGTTATCAATTCGACTATATGGTTTCTTTTTTTATGAGGTAGGCCATAAACCATAGGTAGTCCCATATTCTTTTCACCGCTATTGATTCGGTGATTTTTGAAACATACAAAAACCAAAGAATATAGATCGGTGAAATTACAAAAGTTGTTAAAATTATCGGCGAATTAGACGATTTCTAAATTAAAATTGTAGTTTGACGTAAATAACCTTTTCGACTTTGTGAAGGTTATGCAATTGATTGATTGCACAGAGAGCTAAATGAATAAAATAATCGACAACAAAATTATAACTATGTAGTCTGTGGTAACAAAAGAAACAATATTTTTCTTACACATCTGACATCACTAGAAAAAGAAATGTGAATTGTAAAGTACACTCATTGCAAAAAAAACGGGCGGTTTAATATTTTTTTTCCTGCACAAACACTAACTGGACTTTTAACATTTGAACATGTTAAAAGTGCAGTTAAGTGTTGTGCAGATTATAAAAGTGCCGTAGTGTTTAAAAAATTACGTTCCAATTTCAAATTTTCGACTGAGGCTGATTTTTAAAGCAAACAACTTTTTACTACATTTTGTGACGCGAATTCCCGAAAGTTAATATCGACTCTAAATAACTTTTAGTCAACTTTTATTTAATTATTTCATGTCCTTAACATTTTTAAATGTTGTGAATGCTGTTTAGTGGTTTGGAAAATGGTAGATAAAGTGACAAATATAAAACAAGATAAGCCCTTCTCTTGTTTCTTGCTATTTTGTACGCGATCTCGATGTGATGTTATTTTCTGTTATTAAGTAACCTGTAAAATAACTGATAAAAAGGAAAAGAGGTATATTTATAATGTATCAATAATTTCGTTGATTGTCCTTTAATCCTCATTGCTTTGAAGTAATTTTAATATTATTTTTTAATTTTTAGTTTAATTTTGTAAATGAAGGTAATGAATTTGGTTCTTGATTTTTCCACTAAATATTACTTTATAATAACACGTCTTTAGACGTGAAATCACGTATTTTGCGATTTGAACACATTTTTAAACATATATCGGAACTTATCGCGCATTATTTAATTTGGGGAAACAATGCGGGGATAAGTTACGATAGACATTTAAAACATGTGAATTCAAGTTTCAGGCGAGGATTCGTTTGTGCTTAACATTAAAACTAATATCTCCTTCGATAATATCTCGCTCTAACATTTTGTTCATCGTATCAAATACTAAAACTATCTTAAAGTTATATGATTATTTACGGGATATTTACCGTGGTAAGATTGTAGAATGAATTCCCGATATTTCTGCGAAGTTACAAGCACAATTTTCACGGGAGGACTGATCATATAACTTTAGTGAACAACCGTGATAGTTTAAAACAAATCTATCTTATTTCAAACTATAAAACATTTTATTTATTTTTTTTAGATATTATTTATCTCTAACTTTATTTCTGGTGTGCAAAATAAAGAGTTTATATATAACTATCAACTGCTGTTACTGACGATCTATCAGAAATAGCAGGAAATGACTGACAAGCTATTGGCAAAGACAGAAACGAGTGGAAAAAACTGGAGGAGGCCTTCACCCGAGGAGGGGTCCATACTCAATAATAGAACTAACCTGTACTAACATCTATATATAAAGCACATTATTACTAATTACAACAGTTACTAACAACATTTGAAATGTAAATTACGGTTATGTAAATAAAGGCTTTATTATTATTATTATATTATTTATCACATATTTATTTTCTTTCTTAAATTCATGTTTTTTTTACAATATTTCCTATAAAAACATAAAATATTATAAAAAAACCTAAACCTAGAGTGCCGCCGGCAGCGGGGCAGGGCCCAAGCTACCGGTGGTTAGGGCTGCAGAGTGAGGAACCTCCTGACAATACGTGCCGTGTCAAGGATTACCGCCTTCTGCATCTGACCCTTGACCCAACCATCTAGCGAGAGCCTCTTAAGGTGTTGGTCGAGGCTCTATTATTTATTATTATTATATAACTATCAAAGCACTTCAAACTATCAAGGCTTCGCACGGGTGTAAGTCTTATCTTTTTACACCTTGGGTTACATTATTGGACTTTGTAAGGATCCCTATTTTTTATATAATTATCTATCTGTCTTATACATAACTGATACCGCTTGCGTTTCAGCGTGTGCGGCATACAGCACTTCCAGCGCGCCGGACACCGTCATCTCAACCTATTCCAAGCCACTTACTTTGTGGTGGTCACCTTCTCGACTGTTGGCTATGGCGACTTGGTGCCCGACATATGGCCTTCCCAACTCTTTATGGTCATCATGATTGGTGTCGCACTTGTAGTTCTACCTACACAGGTAATTATCATTTATTTATATTAATTGATTATGTAAACGAATTTTTCCTTTAGACATTTTCACCACCGGAGATAAAGACGAACGGCAAAGCATCACCCTTGCATGGTCGAAATGCCGTTCATCGCACCAAGCGCTCCTCTTTCTTAATTAGAACGGCAAAACAATGCCTTGCCTCTGTAAAACAATCTTGGAGTGTTCAAGTGTGGGGTTAATAGCTTATTACTGGGCAAACGTGCTCCATCTTCGGCCGCATCATCACTTCCCATCAGGCGAGATTGCGGAGAAACGTTGGCCTAGTCCGATGTAAAAAAATCTAGTAGTGAACTCTTAAATATACCGTTATCATCAGCAACAGTAGTATAATCGTGCTTTTATGTAATATCAGTACAGTACGCGTGAATTAATTTTCACGTTAAGCTGCACGTTATTTATGGTTGACAGAAAAATCAAATGGTAGTACGTTTCATAGACATAGAGTATGGTAGGATAAAGTCGTAACTCCAAAGTATGAACCTTAAAAAATTGGCAAATACGCTACCATCAAAAACATCAAATTAAATTTAAACATGAAACTTAATTTTTTCATCATAATCGACAGAATAAATTGATCAACAAGCGAGTAGGTGATCATACGCAGACTTATTTACGGTAAAAAAATCGAACAAGCTGTGAATATTATTTTCCAAATAATGTTCAAGTGAAAATTCATGACTGTGGCAATATTCTGATAACCCAGTCAAATAAGGTGAAATAAGTGTAATAACCTCAAAATATATGTACAAAAAATAATCATTATATTTTCAGTTTTTTTTTTTTTTAAATCTTATTTTGTAGGTATTGAATTTCACAGTGGACATTGCGTTATCATAATTATGCACGTATAAATGCTTCCCATTTTTCGTGCTCTATCTCGGGAACGGTTCATTGTATGAATTAATGGTTAAGACCAAATTTGAAGAAAATTTTAAGCTCTACAGTTTTTTAAACACATCTCGACAAGGTATAAGGGGACTCGGATGTACTTAGTGGTGAAATATAATAATAATAAATAATAAATATTCGGGTCATTTTTTCACACACGGTCATCTGACCCCAAACTAAGCAAAGCTTGTAATATGGCTGTCAGAGACTAATATACATGCATATATAGGTTCTAATACATACTTAAATAGATATTAACAACCAGATATAGAACAAACACAAATGTTCATTACATAAATGTTTGTCCTAGGTGGGAATCGAACCCACGCCCCCAAGCGCAGAAGGCAGGTTCACTACCAACTGGACCAACGGGCTACATAGTCTTGTACGAGTAGTAAGAACTGTAAGACTGTCGTGAAAGACAAGGAGTGGGTATTTGTTGGGAGTTGTTATGTTCAGAAGCTCCTTATACAAGCCTTTGTCGGAGCATAGAATAACTTTTACTGGTAGTGATAACTTTAAACTGTTAGTTATAAAATAAAATAATAACAGTTTTACACTTTTCGAATATTTTCTAACAAAGAGATGAAACATGTAAGAACGCAGCAAAGCTGCAAGACAAAGCTTAGAATAAGAATATAACGCGCACCATCCTGGCTGTTTTTTTTACTAAATACCTATCTTGTTATTTTTCAGTTTGAACAACTGGCTTTTACGTGGATGGAAAGACAAAAACTAGGCGGTTCTTATTCATCGCACCGCGCCCAGTCGGAGAAACATGTGGTGGTGTGTTCAACCACATTGCATGCCGATACCATCATGGACTTCCTCAATGAATTTTACGCACATCCCCTGCTCCAAGACTACTATGTGGTGCTACTCTCGCCTATGGAGCTTGACCCTACAATGAGAATGATATTGCAGGTGAGTTCGTAAGGAAATGGTATATCTCTTCTCTAAGCAGATTTACGTAAGAAAAATGGAAGATTTTCCCTTGTTATGTGGACGCTAGCTTCTTGAAACTGCTTTTTTTGTTCTAATAATTGTATGGGGTGACTTAAGTCCCCAATGACGGTTTCAATAAAACACGAGTGACATTCTAACATTCAGATCACAAAACATGAGCAGCTTTGACTTGGGCAAGCTCGACGCATGAATTGCAAATTCCGAAACTCCCTGACTGAATCGACAAGGCACACAGTTAACAAGGACAAACTAGTATGCCAGAATATTCGAGCAAGAGTGACAGCGTTGACAGCCAGCCGAAACCGAACGGGCTGCCAAATAGCCTTCCTCTCTGATCTATTCTATGCTAGGTGTTGGTTTATTTTTCTAGTAGCAAGCGCGAGAGGATCGTTTATTTTTTTGGTATTATTTTCATTGTTAAAATTAGAGGTAATTAAATTAACTGAAGAAGTTAATGGCCCAGAAAACGTTTCTATAAATCCTGCTTTTTAATAATTAATGAGTACCTAACAAATAATTGTACTAGTCATCATCATCCATCATTTCATCTGTAGGACGTCCACTGCTGGACATAGGCCACCCCCATCGATCTCCAAAAGGGCCGGTTGGAAGCGCCTGCCAGCGTTTCCCTGCGGTCTCTTTTAGGTCGTCTGTCCATCTTGTGGGTGGACGTCCTACGCTGCTCTTACCGCTTATTGTAAAAGTAAAACATTAAAATTCGTATTCAACTCTACAATGGTGCCCTAGCAAAGTAATGCAATGTAAATTAGCAGCGAGCGCATTATCGCATAACTCGCGTGAGCGCTGCAATTGCGTCGAGAAGCGCGCTACCGAAGATATATTCAACTCGCAGCGAGTAGTTTATCACCACAAACGAGTTTAGATCGCTCTCAGCGAGTTGCACTCGCAGCTTTGTATGACAGACATTCCAAAGAAAAGAAACCTTGATAATGATTAGAGTCCAAGGTTTCAAAAAACTATCAGACGCAAATATGCTAACCTCGGCAGTGATTACATATTTGAGGCGTTTGGGGTCGAGACATTGGGCCCCAATATTGATTGGGCCCCAATATATATTGGGCCATGTGGACCAGGAGCTCACCTCATTTTCAAAAATCTTTCAGAGCGCCTGCTTAATGCAACGTGTGACCAAAATGCTGGCGTGTTTCTGGCTCAACGCATAAGCATTGCCATTCAACGTGGTAATGCAGCCAGCATGCTGGTTACGCTGCCAACTGGTAGTAGGCTTGAGCATTTGGATTGTCTTTAGACCTTCAACGGTATATGGGCAGTCTAACTGTATTTGTAGTTTTAGTTTTAGCTTGTATTTTATTTAGTTAATAAAGGCACTTAAATAAAACTAACCAGTAGAAGAATTTACAGTCTATAAGTTAATTGCTACGCAACAATCCGTAGAGACTTATATTTTGAGTTTTTTTGCCAACTTGAAAAAACATGCCACATTTCCAAAACTTGTGTTTCTTTGGGTGTTAATGTGTATGCAATAAATATGTGACCAAATTTGACGTCATGTCTGTTATTCTACCTGACGCCTGGCCTCGAGACTAGGTAAAGCTAGAAAGTCTTTGATTGAAATCTTAATCTTCTAATATAGACCTAATAGGCTAGCTACTAATCATAGTCAACAAATTCAAACTGAAGCAAGTAGTTATACAAATTAAACAACTATAAAAAATCCATACTTTTTCAATTTCTAGCATGCCCTAGTTTTCTATAAAGTCAAAAAACGCACTCTAACGCTGTTTGCAGATCTAGGAAAAAGGTAGCGTGACGATTTTTAGATAGTCTTTACCTGGCATTCGTTACGAAAATCTTTTGGATAGCGTTTCATTTTCCTTGTATTTACACTTTTTTTTAACAGTCTTCCTTCCAACTTTTTCAGGTACCAATCTGGGCTCAACGCGTGATCTACATTCAGGGATCATGTTTAAAAGATACGGACTTAATCAGAGCACGCATGAACGAAGCCGAAGCTTGCTTCATACTAGCAGCTAGGAACTATGCCGACAAAACTGCTGCTGACGAGCACACCATACTGCGGTATGTACAATTAATTGTCACGTTTAATTCCACCAAAGATATTGGTACAAGTAAATGTAACATCAAATATACCTCTTTTTCCTCCAGGTCCTGGGCAGTAAAAGATTTTGCACCAATAGTGCCACAATACGTGCAGATTTTTAGGCCAGAAAACAAGCTGCACGTAAAATTCGCCGAATTTGTTGTATGTGAAGACGAGTTCAAATACGCACTGTTGGCGAACAATTGCACCTGTCCAGGCGCGTCAACTCTCGTCACCCTTCTGTTGCATACTAGCCGTGGACAGTAAGAACATCTTTCTATTCTATTAATTTCTATTAATTGTTCAATATATCTGTCTTATTGTTGTAAAATTGTTTCTGTCTGTCAATTGTTCGATCCACCTATTAATGAATTTCATTTACAGAGAAGGCCAACAGTCACCAGAGGAATGGCAACGGCTTTACGGAAAATGTTCTGGAAACGAAATATATCACATTGTCTTAGGCGACAGTCGATTTTTTGGAGAGTATGAAGGAAAGAGCTTCACATATGCCAGCTTTCATTCGCATAGAAAGTACGTGGAATATAATTTATTTGTGCAAAAATACAGAATGGTAGTAACAGTTGGTAACAATCTTTTAAAGGTATGGTGTGGCATTAGTCGGCGTGCGCCCGTCAGAGCTACCAGAGTTTTACGAAGAAACTATTCTATTGAATCCCGGGCCGAGACACATAATGAAAGCTAGCGACACCTGCTACTACATGAGCATAACAAAAGAAGAAAACTCAGCGTTCGTAGTATCGGAAAAGCAAACTGAACCCAAACCAACGATCCCTAAGGATCAGACCGCTTGTAGCCTCCTCTCGAACGAGAGAAAAACGGGAGATGCCGAAGAGGGCAGCGGTGGGGATGCACTGAAACCAGACGGTAGTAACGTCGTTCAATACGACCTCCCACAAGTGATTCTGCAAGCTCCCGCGAGTTCCACACCAAACGCATCGCCATCACGCATTCTCCAAGCTATTAACGTATCATCCGCTAATTTTACTGTTGCTAGCTGTGAGTGACACAGATGGATTTACTCAAAAAATAGACCGAACTATTATATCCAATATTTATTATAATCGTTTCAATAATCATGCGTTCGGTCTACTTTTTGTTTGAATTTGCTTATTGCTCAATGTCTTGTAAGTTAATAAGTTTGTTTGAGTTATATTGCATACGCGGAACTAAGACATAGAGCAAATCAGTTAGTTTAAATTTTTGTTACTGTGTCCTATACTGCGTCTGATTTTAGGAAAGACTATTATTGTTTGCTTTAATTTTGAATAGGATTATTGACACTTTTTTATCTTAAAAGTCCGCGTGATTGTGAGCCTTAGGTAGTTACAAATCATGATAAACCAGATGCGTCTCACTCTTATACCTTTTTTTAAAACTGAACGTAAATCATGATTTGGGTACCCGAAATCAAAAACTTGACGCGGGACCGTGCAGTGTCTGATATCGAGTCTCCTACCGCGCAGCCAAAATAAAGAGCATGCCAGCCAATATAATGTTGCTATTTCGCAAACTGATCAGTTTCAGGTTTTCGATACCAAACACTTTGTGAATTGACATTCGGTGTGTCCAGTAGAAGCAGCAGAATACCTCATCAAACCGAAACCAGAACACTGTGACACTGAACAAGTGTTCGACGTGATCAGAAAATTGATTATCAGACTGAACACTTTCCGTATTCACTTTTAGTGTCTAGTGTCGTCTTCAGGCTATATAGATAGTCTTAAGCACCTCAAAAACTAAAACAAGATCATTAACAATCATCCTAAACTAGATACCCATAATATAAGTCTTTCTATTTATCAGCTTTTTATTTTTTGCAGAAAGAACATGCTTGTAGAGTCAAGTGTACTTTCTATGCAAATGAATTTAAACCAACAATATGAAAATTTACAATGAGTGACAAAATTGTAAAACAAAAAAAAATCGGTTAAAAGTAGCGACCAAGGGAAAAATCATATGAAAACTGCAAGTTTACTTTGAAATCAAATAAACTATATAAACGTAAAAAATATAAGGTAAAACCGACGACTAATTCGTAAAACGGGTCATATTTTTTTTACGGCTGTAAATATAAACTATAATAGGTATATGTACTGATGTTTAATTTATTTTAAATAACAGGGTTACCAATGAATACAACTAAATACATTAAAAATACTGAAAAAAAAATGGCCGAAAGTCTCTGAGATACGAGCGTTTAAAGTTTTAGTTGGGGATAGAGATGTCCTTTTCTCGCAAAGCGTGTGTTAGTATAGCATTTTTATGGCGCGCCGCAGGCGTGACGTCATAGCTGAGTATAGTGTGTTCTCTGTCTATCATGAAATTAAAATACTTATAACTTAATTATTTTTGAACAAATTTTAATTTTGTTTTCGTTGATGAGCTCTATTGTACATGATCAGCTTTTTAATGAGGTAATAAGAAATATTAGTCATCATGCCTATTGTGCAAAGTTACATGCACTAGCCTAACTATAGAAGTTAGAAGATTCTAAAGAATTAAAACGGATGGACAGACAGACGGACCCAACAAACTTATAGGGGTTCCCTGTAGCACTATGGAACCCTTATGACTCTGCTCCAAGCTATGGGACCACAGGAATAAAATTAAAAACAAACATAAGCATGTTCAGTTTTTGTAAAATTTTCCACAACGTAAATACTAGTTTATCTTTTACAAAAATCCAGTGACCTTGCGCCTTATTCTTTTTGAAATGTGACAACGTTTTTATTATTAATTCTTGATTTTCATGCTAACAAAGTAAATTTGATATTCATTTCGAATCATACTTGACAATAGTAATACACAGGATTTTTATAACCTTTCTGGATCAATGTAGAATATGGCGCCAGGTATATTATCCAAACAATGAGTGTTGTATGTCAAAGTAACGTGTAACCCACACACATACTATTTTAGATATCAATTGGCTGTTAAAATTGTCGTGGTTTGAAAATGTAGATTGCGTTTGTATTCCAAATTTTTATTTTATACCATTACCAGAGGTAAGATTATAATGGTAGAAATTGTTACAGTTAAAACGAAATAACCAACACACAAAGTCTAAAACATACACATTATTTTCAATGTGATTTGAGATATTAATTACACTGTTTTTCGTATAAAGCTTTTTAATCTGACCTCTGATGAACACATAACATAGCATTGACACATTGATTCAGCATAACCATTGGCAGTACCTACAACCTCTCAAAACAAGATTAATTATTAGTCCAAATTAAATAAATATTGAAATCAATAACAATCGAATAATAATTCAAAATGGTCGTTAACTTAACAAATTATTATAGTGATACCAGTTTTGTGATTTATACAGCAAACTTGGGAGAGGGCACTTCAACAGATTCTAGAAGTTGCCTTAAAGACTCTCCTGGAACGGATAGCGCTACAGACAGTCACTTGTTATTACCAAAGCCAACTGGCAGCAACAGCAACTTTCTCAGTCCAGATGTTACGACGACGACACGCCGACGAGGTAATTGATGTACAAATGTGTAATAAAATTTCCTATTTTTTTACCTGAATTGTGCAGGTGCTGGGCCAAGATCTCCCCTAATTCCTTTCACTGGTATCATCCTAGGCCAGCACCATCGACCAATCTTTTTGATCGGGTCCGGAGGCGATCTGGGGGTCGACTGCTCGGTGGCTTCCACTTCGTCGAGACTTTCAATCACCTATCCGGGCGCATTCGTATTGCAGGGGCCGGCCATTTGAGCCTAGCAGATTTAATACTACGTCTGTGAAATATTTCCCCATCTACCTAAACCAAAAAAAATCGTGTCAGTTTATCTCTACGATTCGTATAATACTTAATTATTCGCAATTTTATCAAGACATCATCATCATAATGAGCCTTTTTAACAGTCCACTGCTGGACTTTTAGCCTACCCCCGAAAGGGTGATTGGGCCATATCCACCACGCTGGCCCAGTGCGGATTGGTGGATTTACATACGCCATTGAATTCCTTCTCCGTACGTATGCGGGTTTCCTCACGATGTTTTCCTTCACCGAAAAGCCTGTGGTATGAAAATCCGTACATAAGCTCCAAAGAGCTCATTGGTACGGGCCAGGGTTTGGAACCCGCGACCTCACGCTTTCAAGTCTAACGGTCTCCCAAATGGGCTACCACGGCTTAAGACATGATAATAAACACCCGTTATTTAGTATTACATATTTTTGTGACTTTTTCTATGATATCTTTAAGGCTTTTCACGCCTAAATGTAATATTTTGTAATTGAAGGTAGCCGCCGACCATCTATTCTGCCAGTTCCTGATATGGTTAGCCTTAGCATTCTACTACAGAACCCAGATGGAGAGCCAGAGCCGGATGAGAGTGAGGACGAACTAGAGGACGATGTTCCCTGGAGATCGCCATCTGAGAAAATCGCGTAAGGAACCTACGAAAAACAGCTTCACTTGCATAATGTCTACTCTACACGCACGCATTTTGATCTTTTATATTTTATTACAACTTTACGTAGGTAATAATATAGTTATTAGTTACATCTCAATTAGTTTTATTGCAAACTGCATTTGGATAGATAATTCGGTACTATTATGTTACTTTATATTATTACCTACAATGACTATTCCTTTGCCGTATTCAACATTCAAAAGTATTTATCATTACAATTTATTTTTCTTGCATTTTGGTTTAAGGTCATCAACAACCCATATTCTGGGTACGACTTCAACCACGTTTATAACTAGCTGTACAACGCATTTAATTACAAAAACGTTATGCTTGTCTGAGGAACAGTGACCCCTGTCAATTGCAACGACATGTTCAGCACTTTAAAAAAAAACCTTAAACTTATCACTGAACCATCGAAATGTTATTACAATAGCAAGTGGCGTTTTCCAAGCATATAATTTGAATTTCACATAACCTTTACAATCCTTCCTTATGCAATAGAGAATGGGTTTTTGTATACCATGCGGTTTAGTTTTTAAAAACATTTTTATAGTTTATTTTTACTATTCTTTAGATAGCTGATCTGGATCACAACACTGCATGAATAGATGCTGCACAAAGTACTCAATTTTTTCATGTAAGTGTATGCTTGTTTGTGTTTAATCAACCTCTCATAATGCCTACGTAAAATCATTTTATTCTGAGCCCAGTGTAAAAGCCAACACAGATTGTATTCGTGGTAGTTTTTTTAAATTAGTTTTAACATAATGCTTTATTTCTTATGCCATTGTTTTACTCTATTTCAAAACCTATACTTTATATTAACAAACACTTTGATTCTACTTCAAAATTATTTAAAATTGATGTACGCATATAATGTGATATTATTACGAGTTGTTGACTTTTACTGTTCCATTGTCATCTATTCATTTTTCTTTTTGTCACAATTGTAAACCAGCCGTACGAACAGCTTTGATCAACGGGTATTTTTGCTTCAAACACAATTTCGCTTCATTCTCAATACGCGTAATTGGCAGAATATCCAATAATATTACTTCACATTTCTTTTACATTTATAACACCATAATAATTATCAATCGAAATCCATTTTTACATACATAATATGTGCATTATTGAAAGCAAAATATTTTCTAATGTTATATATTTTAACTTATATACTCCATTAAACACATCTTTAAAAAAACTTTCGAAAAACAAAACAACGGCGCAGTAATCATAACACTCCTTAAATAACTATATATTATGTTTATCTCCTAATTAGCAATCACCTCTAGACGCGTACCTAGTGCGGTTTACTTTCAGAATAAATTAAACACGCACAGTATAGAGAATACATATTTGTTTATTTTTCTTGTGCAATTGTGTGCGTTGTGTATTTGTAAAACCCCTGACCGTAAATCCCAACTGCACGGCCCGTGTCCCCTGCTCCAGTGATGACGTCACCACCAGCAGCTTCTCGTCGCTGGCCGGCAGTGAGGCCCCACCCAGCGCCTGGCGAAATGATTTCACAAGGTGAGCCTCACTCGAGCCATTCGTTACGAGAACCACTTTCATCATAGTATTTAATAATCGAGTCTCATAACTGATCAATCAACGTTATTTCCGTACGAGTATGAACACTCTGATCAGTCAAATTTTTGATTTTTGCTGACAATTTCAATTTGTATAGTTTTACTCATTTTGGCACTGTGAAACGACGAGGAAGAAGGATTTGTTAACTTTGAACAAAATGACAAACATATTTATACTTTACATATTTTTACTTTCAAATATCTATTTTTATAATTATTATTTGGAATTTGAATTTTGTTATAAGAGATTAAACGTAAGCAAAAACTTAAATCGTCTTCTATTTACAACACTTGGTCATTATCCATTTTGACCATGGCGGGCAAAATGGATACAAACGTCGGGAAAAACGAATACATTAAAATGTCTTCTAAATTAATTTGTTAATTGCTATAAGGCAAACAGGTGCAATAATAAATATCATATTGAAGCTACAACTTCTTAATGAACTGACAGATAATTATCAATTAGTTACAACCATGTACAGAAAACAGAAAATCACACAAGCAAGGTAATGAATAGTATTATTTTTACAGTGCCAAAATGAATTTCACTTAGTAAACAGAATCCAAAATTTGTCCCAGTTTATGTGCTGTAGGTGATGATGTATCAAAAGAAAACGTAGGAAGCTTTTCATCGTAACGTGACCCAAATAGATGATATCAGTTGTAGTTTTACACGAACAAAATGTTGCCTTATCAAGGTTTTAAAACTCAGAGGACTGAGAATGAGATTACTTTAAACACCCCTTTATGTTTACTTATACAATGTAATGTTTTTGTCTATAGTTGAATGCTAGATATACAAGCACATTAAATTTATTCATTAACTAGGGTCACTGTATGTCTTCAATATATTTATTATTCGATGTAATTTGATGTTTCCTAAAAATTGTAAGTATCTTCATTTTTTCTGACTTCATTTTTTGACGTATAATAATATTTTTTACTAATATATTTCAGAATAAGCTTTGCTTCAGCCTTTTATAAAATTCAGATATTTTTAATATATAACAACCATTCCAAATTGATGTACCTACCTAGGTACATTTATACGACACCATTTTACCAAATAAATAAGTTTGTAATAATTAGGCAAAACCAGTTTGTAAAATAATAATATATAATCATACAGATTTCCAAAATCAATAGAAAAAGTGCACGAAGTCTTTGGCACAATTCTAAAATTTATAGAGAGCCTTTTATTGACTGAACACAAAATCATTCTGGCTAGATACAATAAAAATGATGGCGTATCAAATGTACCCCCCAGCCAATATAGTCGTAATTACATTGAGTGCAATGACTTAAGATGTTTCAGGATCGTAAAGGGATTTCCGCCTGTTTCACCGTTCATCGGAGTTAGCCCCACGCTGTGCTATCTGCTCAAAGAGAAAAAGCCTCTTTGCTGCTTACAGCTAGCGCAAGTGTGCGAGCACTGTGCCTACAGAAACGCGAAAGAATATCAATGGCAGAATAAAACGATCATCCTCGCCGCCGACTACGCGTCTAATGGGATCTACAACTTTATAATACCGTTGCGAGCACACTTTAGGTCAAAGACTTCTCTCAACCCCATCATTCTATTGCTAGAAAGGCGACCAGATATTGCGTTTCTGGACGCTATAGCATATTTTCCGTTGGTGTATTGGATGCTCGGAACTATAGACTGGTAAGGAATCTAAGTAATGAAAATGGTGCACTCGTTCCCGAAAGGTAACATATAAGTGAAAAATTATAATGATATTTTACAGTTTGGACGATTTACTTCGAGCAGGAATTACGTTGGCTGAGAACGTGGTTGTCGTGAACAAAGAATTGTCTAATTCTGCGGAGGAAGACAGTCTAGCCGATTGCAATACTATCGTTGCAGTACAAACAATGTTCAAGTAATAAGTAATTTTATTTACACCAAACAATGCATTTGCGAAGTTTATACTATGTTCTATAATTGCTTAATTGCGATTGTTAAATAAGTGACCGCGAAATGATTTTTCTTTGGCTATAATCGAATATATTTCCTAACTTGTCTGCGCAGTCTCCGTACTAAAGTGATATTTTAAACATTTGTATATAACCTAATTTAGATTATAGGTATACAAATGTAACTAACATACACCTATAAAACAAAAACTTAAGAATTATATCTTGAAGCTAACTTGAAACAAAAATCCTGCTTCATACAAATTTAAGTATTCCGTTTCACCCCTTAGGAGTTAATATTTCAAGCTTAAGTTAGGTGAACTGTGGTCAACCGATAAGACAAAAAAAAACGTAATCTACTACTCCCGTCCCACATCCGTCCGCTCTCGTTCTTATTTCGGTCCGTTCCCATCTCGCCCCATCTCGTTTCCGTCTCGCCCCCATCTCGTTTCTGTCAGTCTACTATCCCCTTCAATTTTACTCCGATCCTGCTCTAGTATAAAATCTGGCTAGCGCTCACTCCAGCTACACGACGCTCTCGTCCTGCCCAGTCCTACTTTCATCCCAACCTGCTCCCATCACACCTCCTCCGACACGTTCATATCAAATAAATTAAATGAATTTCCAAAATTGGATAATTAGAATTAGATATAAAAAAAACCTGTAATTACTCCGTAAAACAATGCCACAAATTTAAACAAGAATTACCTCTTTATGATATTAGTGTAGATGGATTAGCATTGATTAACCTAATCTACAATTTCAGGTTTTTTCCGTCAATAAAATCAATCACGGAACTATCTCAATCTTCAAATATGAGGTTTATGCAATTCCGAGCTCATGATAAATACGCTTTACATTTATCAAAGATGGAAAAGGTAAGATATACTTGCTTTTTTTTTTTTGCTGGGCATGACTAACACTACAAATACAGTTAGACTACCCATAGACTGTTAAAGGTCTACAGACAATCCAAACGCTTTGAGCGTTCCCACTATCAGTAGGCAACATACCCAGCATGCTGGCGACATTACCACAATGAATGGCAATGCTGTGAGCGTAGCAAATGCGTTGAGCCAGAAACACACCAGCATTTTGGTCACGCGTCGCATGACCTAAATGCTTGCGTGTCTTAATTCTTCAGTAGTTTTGTCATATAACATATGTCCTTTTATGGTACGGTCAAAATCTTGATTAAAGATTTTACTGTGATTCTTTTCAACGTTATATATTTCTTCACAGCGAGAAAAAGAACGTGGATCTCACATCTCTTACATGTTCCGACTGCCTTTTGCCGCCGGCTCCGTATTTTCGGCGTCTATGCTCGACACGTTACTGTATCAAGCATTTGTCAAAGACTATGTCATAACATTTGTAAGACTGCTATTGGGGATAGACCAAGCTCCGGGATCAGGATTCCTCACTTCAGTAAGTTTAGAAATTAGTATTTGCTGGTGCGTAAATTAAACTCTATTTATTGCGTTACAAACAGTTCCTGTGCTCTTTACCATTACTCATTGTCTTTTCGTCTACATTTAAATGCGATTGTTTAATCATTATTAATATTAAGGCGTTCAATTGAATTTATTGCTGTAATAATTAATTAATAATAAACATCTCACAGATGAAAATAACAAAAGAGGATATGTGGATACGTACGTATGGTCGATTGTA
Organism: Agriopis marginaria; assembly: GCA_932305915.1. Classification (NCBI taxonomy): domain Eukaryota; kingdom Metazoa; phylum Arthropoda; class Insecta; order Lepidoptera; family Geometridae; genus Agriopis; species Agriopis marginaria. The sequence goes on along the minus strand of OW029916.1, from coordinate 15,167,447 downwards.
CCAAAAGTTGTGTTCCACTAGCTGCGAAATCCCAATTGGGATATATCGCACGCAGGACACGAGCACGGCAGAAGCATCTCACCACGTGAGTATGTCGCCGGGGACTCCGACAAAATGGTTTTGGTCACGCCTCGCGAGAATGCGACCATCGCGTACTTCGGTGAGTTGGTCAACTCCTACTCTCTTATCTTTTTTCTCTCTTTAAATACAGTCCTTCATTATTGCCAATATATACAGGGGTGTGGTTTTTCGTATTCCTGGTAGAACGTGATAGAAGAGATAAAATACTAGAAATGTTCGCCCGAAAATAAATAATTGTTTTAGAGATATTTTAATATCAAAGCTGTTTCGTTGATTTCCTACATTTAGATCTAAAAGTCATATTTGGAAGAAGAAAACTACGAGATAAATAGGTTTCATTTAAGTAAATTTTCGTAGCAGACCCTTTAGTTCAAGTCTTATTACTTTTAATTTACTTTAAGTCAATTAAATTAAATCATAAGATTCCATATCTACTCAAAATTAAAAATTTCGAGCAAAAGCAGTTATCCACCGTACAACAAACAACAGGGAAGATTTCTATCACAAGTTTTCAACTTCATCTGCAATTTCCTGGGCGCCAAACACTGTCCAACCACAGAATACCACTTGGCTTGCATGGCTAAACTCTATATCGTCAACTGAAGGCTGCAACAATGATTGAAACCTGTCTCGACAAAGCGCAGTAGACCGAGGTACTACATCCTGTTGGGGATCAGGAGCTCTTGGAAAAGGGGACTCAAATCTTTAGCAGCCGAGCTCACATATAGTAAGCTACTGAGACTTCCAGAGAAGTTTTTGTTCCTGCAAACGTCCTTTCTTCAGACGTTGCAAGTTTCACTGTGCGACTTTGCAATCATGTCAAAACGCGTTCACTAACTCTTGCGGCATTTCAGTGATATAATTTTTCTTCGCCAATACCCAGCAAAAAGGTCGCCTTACACCCACAAGATGTTGTAAAGAAGGTCAAAGACTTTTAAGATCGACGTCATGCCTGCCTAAGTATAATCAACAACAAAGACCCTCCTACCCACAGCCAGCATCCTGCCTGTACCTACTGCTGATTCATCTCAGCTGGCCAAACACCAGGAGTGGTCTGAGGGTATTGAGAGTATACACTATACATTTCTTACGTACGTTCTTGATTACCTGGCGATTCATTGAATATACTCGAGAAAACTGGTCGTCTTAGTTCGCTGGGTCTAGTAGTTCTGGACATACTATAATGATAATATGTCAACCGCTGTCAAGGAAAGTCCATTTTTTCACAGTTCAGTTTTATAAATTATTTTTTGCTATAAATATTATCGCAATTAACAAGAAATTGCTATACAATAGGAAAATAAACATAATAGACCATTTTACACCAGTTAAACAACCAAACAACCAACAAAATACATTAAAAATGAAGAAACGGAGAAAATTTTATTACTTTGACACATGTTGTCAAAATTTGGAATATGAAAAATTTATGAAATAATCAGAAAATAACATTAAATAATGATCACAAGATCATGGACGAAAAAAGCGGACACAAAGAGCGCACGCCCTCCACCACCGCCCGCCTTGTCGTCGTCTCCGAGCTCCTCGTCGGGTGAAGATGAGTACCTCACCACCCGCGAGGCAAGCAGCTCGTCGAGCGACACGAGCGGGCCCGGGACACCACCGCCACCTCCACCTGCGCGACGGGGACGTCTCCCGCTGCCGGCACGCTTGGGGCCTGTGGGGCATTCTGCCACACGCCCGGCCCCCGCTACCGGTGGTGTAGTGCGTCGCATGCAATAGTCTACAGTAATGAACGAAGACTGCATGCGGGCCTACTACAGGGCTACATCACCATCCCACATGACGAGAACCTCGTGAAGGCCGAAGACAAACATCGTGAGGACAAACTCAGCAAGTACCTTGACTTGGCTCACGAGGTTACCGCCATGTGGGATGTTGACTCGACGATCATTGTCCCGATAGTCGTTACGGTGAACGGCCTTATAGCGAAGAGCCTCGACCAACACCTTAAGAGACTCTCGCTAGATGGTTGGGTCAAGGGTCAGATGCAGAAGGCGGTAATCCTGGACACGGCACGTATTGTCAGGAGGTTCCTCACTCTGCAGCCCTAACCACCGGTATCTTGGGCCCTGGCCCCGCTGCCAGCGGCACTCTAGGTTTAGGTTTTTTTATAATATTTTATGTTTTTTTAAGAAATATTGTAAAAAAACGTAAATTTAAGAATGAAAATAAATGTGTGAATTATAATGACAATTTTATTCATAATAATAATTACACCCGGTAATCATTAATATTTTTCTTTAATAATTACCCGGGGTAGGTACTAAACCTCGGGGCCACGTGATTCCAACTCAGAAAAGAAAGTACAGATAGGTAGTCTGATTGCCGAAATATGTTCTAACCACGTGCCACACCGCAGCCAAGATTCCCAATGAAAAGTTTATAGGAAATCCTAGTGGGGAGCTACGAGTGTGTTTTTTTATTAACTATGTTTTTTTTTTTTTATTTGGACATAGATCTAATTATCGGAGTTCAACGTAAAAAAATAATAATTTCAAGTATCTCATTTAAAGTATGTCTAAAATTATTTAATTTGGGGAGTTACACTTACAGGTTAACTTAGTAGTATCACGTCCTGTCTGGAATACGGCGAAGAACCCATAACTAATTATCCTGTACTGTATCACCATATTTTTACTGCGCCTGAACGCTAGAGCAACATTACTAAAACACGTTTAAATAATCTGTTGTAACTTCTTATAAGATCCCGCTTGTAATAATTTATCTTAGTCCAGGTCTTGGGACGGGACTGTGTTTCGGATATTTGATTTTGTCCATGTCCTTCGACATTATATGAGCCTTACATCTGAGTTTTGTAACTAGTTAGAATTACACTTTTTTTATAAGTTAGCGTGAAACTTGGTCTTGTTTTCTCAAATAAGACTCACGTGCTTTAATACTAACGCAAACCGCTGCAGCCAATAAAGATGGGTTTTGCTTTCGCATACACTGATAAATAATTGAAACCATAATAAGATATCTCAATCTACGGCTGGATAAAATATGTATAAAAACGTCAAGTAACCTTATAATTTGTTATGACCCGATGATCGCAATCCCGCCTATGTGTTGTTATTGTAGTGTGTGTTTTGCATGATACCAAATAGAGACAACAAATACTAACAATCCCATTTACAAAGGCGTCGAATAAGAGACGTGAATACAAGTAGAAGAACCTGATGTCATATCGGTAACTCAGTACTCATAAGTGACCGTTAATAATGACAAAGTGAGTGACATAGACACATCAGCTGTAGTTGAAATCATCCTCGCATGATGAATAAATCATATAGTCTGATTGTTCAAATTAGTCCAGAATAAACCTTTAGAAAATAGTTAATCCATTCAAAACAGTCCCCTTGAAGAGTAACGGGCACTAGTCTAGGCAGCCGCTTGCGCTTATGCATCATATAATTTTATTCAGCCATCGAGGTGTCTCTCTTGTGTGCACTCTGCTTAGTAGCCACATCTACCGCACATCTACCTTATAAACACTGCTAACAAAAAAATATAATCGGTATGTAGGATATAAATGAGATTGCTTGGATTATTTTGTGAGTTGTGTTAGCCGGAGTTGTTTTGTTGGTGTGGTCGTGTAAAGTAAGAATTGGAAAAGCCTGACACAACAGTTGCAGCAGGAGGAGGGCAAGACCGGCGGTGGGCGCGGGGGAGGCGGCCGGCGCGGCACCGGCTGCCTGGGCGTCTGCTACGGGGACCGCACGCCGGCGGTAAGGAGGGCTCGACACTCGCTCAAACTGCCATCAACCTCCGCGCTTGCGCCCGCGCCGCCTTCTCCGGCCGCCTAATCCGTGCCCAAAGGCCCCGGGGCGCAGTGAACTGCGCTCCAAGCATCCACATTAGATAACTATACAGTGCTAGTATATTAGTACCGTTTATGTTACCTAATGTACTACCATTGATGTCACTTTGAGCGCGTAACAGCCCCCTATCGATAATTTTCTAAGATCTTTCTTCCGTTTGTGGACGTTATACCAATTGGGGATATATCATATATATTTGGGTAGACTATTAAAAAGATACCTTTTTTATAACCGTTAGGCGTGGAAAAACAACTATTCTATTTGACATTGGCTAAATAGACCAGAAGTCTAGAGCCAAAACGAGCAAACGAGAAACTTATGCCGTTGATTGGCAGTCCAAGTAGAATTCTAATCTATATTTAGCAACAAGTACCAGCAAATACTAGGTTCGTAGTTTCTTTGATATTTAAACGATGTTGCACGATGTTTCTGTAAGTAGGTATTATACTTACATCTCATTTACATCATTTGCCAATTAAATGCAACATTCATTTTTAGAATAGATTTAGAACGAACACTGTAGTGCCGTATGGTTGCCAAAACGTAGCTTAGCTACCAATTTCAATTTATTTTAGTTTTAGGGCTTAACTCATCGACTCTTTTGCACATAACTTTGAACCGGCAAAATTTGAAAAGTACCTATGCTTTTTTTTACATAAAATAAAAACAAGTGGATGGATTTCTTTCTTGCAATTTCGTTTTATGGTGCTGGGTAACTTCAGGTCCCGTGCAGTTAATTGACATTTTGGTCAAAAATGGTAAACCCACTTAACCTGGAATACTGGTTATGCTTTACTATGTTTTTATTCATTTTCAGTTAACGGCAAGTCTCAAGTTTTTAAATCAAAGAAGAAAAAAAGTACGATTATTTCTTTTTTTCTCGATTACACATTGAAATTGAGCACTTCGAATTTCATCGCGTGTATTTTACATCATTTTAATTCTGGTGTCAATGTTAAGAAGTCTGCAGAGTCAGTGGTCACAGGTAGACTAGGTGACGGATGTCTATAGAAATGTTATGAAAATATTTATAAGTACCGTCAATGATTTTAAATCAAAAAGTTCCATATCGCGCGATAAAATCCGCTAAGTTTTTAATTTATAAAAAAAAATACTTATTGTTTTGGCGGTTCAGTTGTGTAAAAATCAGCCACTGAGTTTGCACCTAAAGATAGTAATTACCAGTGTTAACCACACCATTTGTACATTGTTGAACAGATACTACATGCTATTTAAAACAAACATACAAAGGTATTTATGCAACGGTAGCGATTGTCTTACCCGCATACCGCTCGCTCAAATACCGTCCACATAAAACGATCATGCATGATTATGTTTTTTCAAGAGGCATCAATAATTAAATGTAGTAAAACTAATCAATACATTAACGGTCTTACTTAAGGTAGCATTTCTATCTTGGCGACCGCGACCGGCGACCGCGACTGGCAGCCACGAAGGCGTCGCGCGACCCACTGCTCAGTATGAATTTATTCGGAGTGCTAAACAATGCAAGCAACCCACACTTCATGCGACACGGTCGATTGCATCGATTAGCACTCAAAATAAATTAATACTGAGCAATAGGTCGCGCGACGTGGTCGTGGCTGCCGGTCGCGGTCGCATGATCAGAATGCTACCTTTAGAAACGTTACTTAAATTTAACGATGCTTAAAATGTCTCTCATTTTCGTGCGTGACAATCTGTAATTACAAAGTACCTCTAAACTTAAGTACCGTTTTATAGTAATATCGGATGAATGTTTCCAAATCTTCTCACCCCAAGACTCAAGAATAGTTTAATTTTGTGTTTTCCAGTACTCTACCAGCTCAGCCGATGAAGCCAGGGATAACCATGCTCAGCAAATAGAACGCGCTGAAATAGCAAACCTTGTTCGGTCAAGGATGGAATCTTTGAACCTTACCGGCGTGGATTACGATGACGCCAGCGATAAAAGGAATAGTCTATCTTACGTAATCATCAACCCTAGTTGTGACCTCAGTCTGCAAGAAGGTGATATTATGTGAGTTAACTTTTTGCATTTAACATCTTTAACTATCGTTTACTTCCGCATCACAAGCCCGATGAACAGCCAAGCTGCGAAGAATGTTCACGTTTCAAGTACCTTCCATACTCGCCTACATCTTTGACCTTGTTCGTAATTGTTCTGACATTCGGTTCACGACAGATTGAATATTCATATTGTGTCATTTTCTGCACTAGCAAAATGGAGCACGGGTATAACGAATACCCATGGTGGTCCTACTAGTTGAATCAAGGACAATACACAGTTTAGTTCATATAATAATTATAAATTATTATAACACCGGCTTACACTCACGTTTATGGTTATCGGTCGGTTTTGATGAAGTCATATAATAACTATTATTTTTTAAACGTAACTGGTTACGAACGTAAACAGCGATTTCGAGTTAGGAAAACACACCTTTTTTGCAACTAGTATGGAATAAACATAAAATTTTGCTTCGTAAAAAATTCCAAATCGATGGTTACGGTGGCAATGTAAGCTTATTTTTTTTAATTGTTTCTTTTCAGATATTTAGTGCGGCCTTCGCCATTCTCCGCTCAAAAGACATTCGAAAGACACAACAGTCGACGCAAGTCTAACATCAGTTTTTGCTCTCAAGCCCTAATCCAAGCACAAACCCAAGCCGCTAGTCGGCGCAATTCCGCTATCAACACAACCTACGCTCAGCCACGAACCCCGCCGCTGTCCTCCACCAAAGCGAATTCTCTCTCGCTGCCCGATAGCCCTACTATCGTATCAGACTTCAGGGGCCGCTCCAACTCACTCCGAGTCGTCGACGATATATTGCTGCGCAGGTCCAATTCTCTTCGTCAAGGTCTCGGCGCCGTATCAAGACGCAGAAAAAGCAGCCTGGAAGAGATCGGCATATCACACTTCAACTCGCTGTTGCAACATCAGCAACAGCAGCAACAACAGAATGCGAACGCTATAAAGATCGCTATAAACAGCAACATAGGGCTTCAAGTGACTCCACCAGAAGAGCACGCCTTGGACCGATTTCCGGGTGCCAACATGCCGCTCACCGGGTACCAGGACGCGGCTGCGGCTCTACCGTCCACCTCGATGGGCCCGGCGCTGCCCCCGGCAGCCCCGGCGCCCGACACGCAGCATCTCCAAGGCACTATTGTATGATACCATCTCATGTGGGGACGACGAATGGGTTCCGTAATTAGAAACAAGTGGAAATAGATAATTTTCTTGGTGTTGTGGTAAACATTTTATCGAAATTTCCTCTTGAATCGGTCAAAATGTATTACGGCCCCTGTTTCTTGGAACTCTAGAGTTTCGTAGTCTCTACTTCGCACATAGTGTGTTGGTAAACTGTTGTAACTAGACTGGTGGAAAAAGCTGTGTAACGTAAGCGGGATCAATTAGTTACTAGGTAATGAGGGTACGGTAGTCGCCACAGAAATCTCAGTACATGAGAACTTGGTTTGCATAACTGTAAATAAAACGTGTGAAGTCACTGGAGAGGACATATACTATACTATATACTATCTAGATAATTAAACTGTACTGTAAATAACTGACCTATCATAGCACGTTACCTATACGGAATCAGTTCGTATCTACTGTGCCTATTAATTGTTAGATTTGTTAGCATATACTTTCTTTTTAAACAAAAACATATAACATAAACAATCCATGTAGATACACATTATATTATATTGTATTTGAGATAATAGATTCCTGATTTAACTACGCAAGTGGATATTGTTAGAATGGTTGTCAAGCAAATAAATGTTTTAATTCACATAGTAAGTTTTAAAGTCAAATAATATATTATTACCTACGAATTAAAATTTTATGCAAAGAAACTTTTTTTATATATTATCATTATTTTATTTATAATACTCCTGGACTCCTGCCATAACAAAAAAACGTAACTGAAATCAAACTGATACGAGAAAAAATTATGACCCAAAATATAAATGGAAAATTTATGCTTGCAGGCAAGGTTGATAACAATATCACCGCCTTATTTAAGGAGCAAACTTGTGCGCCCTTCTTAAAAAAAGATGGGGTCATAAGGCCCATAGCCGTAGGTACTGTCTACCGCCGCCTCACAGCCAAAATTTGTTGCAAAAACATCAAAGAATCCCTCTATAAAGAATTTAGTCCCTCACAGGTGGGTTTCGTGGTGGCTGCGAAGCGGCGGTACACGCCCTAAGAACCTTTTTGAACCATCAAGGAGGCGAGGTGCTCCTGAAGGTGGATGTTAAAAATGCATTTAACTCCGTTCATAGAACCATTTTTTTAAAGGAAGTAAAAGACAAAATTCCCCACATTAATATCTTCTGAAGTAATGCCAACAAGGTGATCCGCTTGGGCCGGCTCTTTTTAGTTTAGCGATTCACCCCATCATCAAAAAATTGGAATCTAAATTTAATGTGTGGTATCTCGACGACGGAACCCTAGGAGGCGAAATCAGCACAGTGTATAAAGACTTAAAATCAATAATATCTTGATTTAATAACTTAGGATTGTCGCTTAATTTTTCTAAATGTGAAATTTATATCCCGCAGTCCAAGGCGAACTCGCAAAATGAAATTAAATTTTTTTTTTGAAAAATTTACACCAAATATAAAATTACTTACCAACAAATCTCTTCGCCTCGGGTCTCCGATTCTTGATGATTCTATAGCTGATTTTGTAGACGAAAAAAATTAATCTTTTTCGTTCTTGTTCGCAGCGACTCGGAAAAATTAATACTCATGTTGCTTATTTCATAATAAAATATTGCCTTTTTGTACCAAAACTCACGCTTGCCCTTAGGTGCTGTCAGCTTTGGAACCACCCCTTACTCTTACAAAAGCTCGACAGCATTCAAAGGGATACTCTCACCACCATTTTAAACACACCTTTTGATAAACGTGCTTGGAGCCAGGCCTCCCTGCCTGTAAGGTTTGGAGGTCTAGGCATACGCAAAATTTCTAGTGTATCTTTACCAGCTTTTCTGTCATCTGCCTTCAGCACACAAAAACTAGTTCAGGACATCTTACAGTCGTCATTGCAAATTAGTTCCCTCTCTGACGCTTTGGAAGGTTGGAAAACAGCCTGCCCAAGCGAATCTTTGCCCAAGGCCCCCTCCTCTCAGCGGCAATGGGACGGACCGCTCTGTGTTTTAGAGTATAAAAACTTGTTAGACTCTTCAACTTCTTCCGCAGAGCGTGCTCGCCTACTGGCTGTTCCTCGTTGGGAGTCGGGCCTTTGGTTGCACGCTCTACCTTCTAGGAACATTGGAAATTTACTAGATGAAAATACTTTTTGTTTAGCCGTATCCCTTAGAATAGGTGCAGCCTGCCAAGTCCCCCATCGCTGCAACTGTGGCGATAATGTGGATCGCTTCGGCCACGGCTATATATATATATATACGGCTTATCGTGTATGAAGAGTGCTGGGCGCATACCGCGGCATGCAAGCCTGAATGACGTCATCCATCGGGCTTTCGTTAGTGCCAGCGTCCCTTCAGTCCTAGAATCTAATGAACTGATGCGAGACGACGGCAAAAGACCCGACGGGATGACTCTCATACCTTGGAAGGTGGGGCAGCCATTAGTGTGGGATGCGACATGCGTAGACACAATGGCTCCGTCTCACCTTCCTGCAACATCAGTTCAGGCTGGCGATGTTACAGCGCAAATATGCGCCGTAACATGTACACCTTGACCGGGTGTACATGTTCACTCCGTTTGGGGTGGAGACGATGGGTCCGTGGGGGCCAGCCGCTTGGCCAGGCGATTGGTGGAGGCGTCGGGTGCCCAGAATGCTGGCTTCTATTTCGCCCAGAAATTTAGCATTGCCATTCAACGTGGTAATGCCGCCAGCATCCTGGGGACCTTTCCCTCCACAAATGGTCTTTTAGTTTAAGTTTTTAGTATTTAGTTTTTGTATTTATTCATTTTAAGTTTTAGTTTTTAGTTATATATTTAAGTTTTCGTAAATTTTCTGTTTTTTAAGTTGTGCATATAAAGTTTTCCCAGATTAATATCTAGACAAATGGAAAATTGCACAGAGGTATTCTAATGACATTGCCAAACTGTAAACACCCGCATAGTAAGTTCCTGCATTTTAAAGGGTATTTTGTCATTATGCCATTTGTAACAACACACACAACACAACATTTGAACATTTGTTTGTGTTTGTGACATTTATTTTGTTTGACGGCGGGTAATAACTGGATGCAAAGAACAGCCGACCGAGCTCAGTGGCGTGCATTGGGACAGGCCTATGTCCAGCAGTGGACAGGTAGAGGCTCAGCATGATGACATTTGTAATTACAAAAGAAAACTTATTTCTTTATTAATTTATATTGCCTTATCTTGCGTCAAGTAAAATTTTGAATAAAATGCAATTGCTAGCGTCACCTGTAGAATATTTTAACCGGCAATTGAATCTGCCAAGCAAATATTATATAAGAGGTAGATCCCTTCATACAGATATATTCTACATAAAATATGTGCACACAGCGAAAGACATAATGCACAATTCTTGGACGTGTAAAATAAAGTATTATAACGTACCTAATACGAAAATGAAACGATTTGTATATAAACTTCAAATGAAAGGTGTTACTGTTTTTTTTATTTTCTATTGAGTAAATTAATTCAAATTGTGTATCAAATTAATAATAATTTAAATACCTAAATACGATGTTGGAGGATATCATTTTATTATATGTTATTTTCATTTTTGCCTGTATATCGGGACTTGTTATCTTTATTGGTGTACCATTCATGTGAAATAAATAAATTTGTATATATATTCACCCGAAAAACCATACCCTCTTTCTTGGGCAGTTATGTAAAAACAGAAATCATACATAAAAAAAGTAAGTAAGTGTGATGATAAAATTCTAATTAACAATGAGCCATTGAATTTGAACCGAACAACGTGACAAATTCATAAATTAAGTTTGAGATCCAACGACAGTTAGGTACTATTCTATCACGCCAATGTCCGTGTTAATGCAAACATTGTTTTTAGTTATTAAATATGCCATTATGGTAAGTTTTAAATATTTAAATAAAATTAGGTACGTATGTTTAAGATAACTGCGACGAACTTTCACACATTTTTGACCCGGCACTTGACAAGCGTATTTATTTGTATTTTATAAACTAAAAAAATCATATAAACTAAAAACAAGAAAAGTAGTTTCAAGTAAAGGAAAAAATAATGAAGTATGGATTTATTATTCGTTTTCAATTACGGTGTTGCACGCTTGATTTTTTATGGGAGTGATTATAGAGGCTATTGGTTTTACTATGTGAAAAAAAAAACTTTTTTGACTAAAAATCTGTGGATACAAAAAATGCATTATTAAACATAATTATATTTTACTTATCTACCCATCATGATATTATAGGTATCAAATGCGTTTCGGCGGTTTAGAACTACAATGAAAAATGACATCTTCTTATAATGGCCACTTCTACAAATGATCACTTCTATAAACGAACACTTCTTGAAATTATCACTTCTTGTAATGACCACTACTTGACATGACCACTTCTTAAAATTACCATTCCCTAGGTGACCACTGACTGTGACCAATTATGAAATGTTTCGCATGTATTAAAACATGCGAAACATTTCATTTCATAGCGTTATTGCACGATTCCGAAAAAGGAGTCCCTTTTTTAAATTTCTATTTAAACTTAAAAAGAAAGCTGGTCATCAAGATCATAAAATGATGAAAAGTTATTATGATCTGCCGAAAAAACACAGACGAAATCGCATGATATCATTAGACAACAAAATTATACAACTTATACAGGATGTTGATGCACGTAAGATATCTCCAGTACAATTTCTTAAAAAAAAAGTTTTTTTTTGCAAGGCCTTTAAAGCATCATTTATACGTCATCAACTTTTTTTTTTACAAGTGGATCACATTAAAAACAGCCTTCAAAAATATATGAAAAACTTAATAAATGCCTATAAAATTTGAGGGTTGCCCTCGATTTCCCTGGGCTCCTATCATCAGATCTTGACTTGGTGACAATGGGACCAAATTGGAAGTATACACACCGAAAAAAGTAAAAAAAAAAATCGGTCAACAGTTGGCGGAAAAATAGGAGAACATACATAAAAAAATACAGTGGAACATAGAAACGTCCTCCTTTTTTGAAGTCGGTTAAATAGTTGTTTGTTGTCATAATTTTAAGTTCAAGTGTATTAAATTTACCATCAAATTAAAAAAAAACAATGCATCATCAATCATGTAATCAAGGCTTTCGTTTATTGTAATAAAACACAATTTTTTATAGAATATATTTTTTACAAAATTTCGTCTGGCGCCGGCCATGTTTTGTTTCTTTCATGACCTTTCCTCCTTTCTTTGGGCCGTTTTCTTGTGGCCAAACTAAAACGCCAAACTAGTTTGGCCGCTAGGTAACTTAATTCCTTGTAGCCAAACCGTACAACAAATAACACAATGTACATAGTGAAGTCGGTGTGTGGTAGCTCTTATTATCGCATCTTTTCGAGAAAATGCCCGACGGATATTTCTTTATGCAAAAATTGCAATTGAAACACGATCACGAAATCATCCGTTTCTATTTCCTCCTTCGCATGGGTTTTCCGTAGTTGAGTAAAAAACATTATCTATGCATCGATAATGATATTTGAAAAAGTGGTCATTTTAAAAATGGGTTATTTAAAGAAGTGGTCATTTCAAGAAGTGGTCATTTCAAGAAGTGGTAATTTCAAGAGTGGTCGTTTGTAGAAGTGGTCATTTAAAGAAGTGATATTTTTTAATTGTGGTCCTAAACCGCCGAAACAATCAAATGAAAGGGTTTGTTGAAAAGAATACGAAAAAGCTTGTTTTTTTATTATAATGTTATATTATTATTATTAATATATGTGAAATATCTGAATGCATTAATTTGCACTAAAATAATGCCCATAGAGCCTCTACAGTCACGTCTTAATGGAATAAGGCTGCAACATCATCATCCTGCATATTATAATATGCACCCAATAATATTTGAGTTTCAGAACCCAGATTGCAACGAAACAGTTCCTAATACTTTAGTTCTTGCAGACGTTAGTAATGTCGGATGACAAACTGGAGCACCCGTATGTAAGTACTACCCTGTGGTATTAATACGATTATACAGGGTATTATAGTCTTAGATCTACAAAAGATAAATTAAATTGACTCCCAATAAAGAAATCTTCTTTCCCCCTGAGAGGATTATGGCGTCACACGCCCTGTAATTTTCCAGTGTCTTGACACTTGCAAATAAAAGAAATACATAATTATTTTTTTATTAGATGTCGTCAATCAAGCGATAGTTACAGTCAGAAAGTAAATTGCAACACAGTGAAGTATAAACTAAGACATACCCCAGTAAAATTGACATATTCTATGAATGTTAATAGTTATTACACAATATTACTCAAATAATACATAATTTAAGGAAAGTAATACAATGACGCCATGGTATCTTTCTCGTTATGGCGCCAAATAGATTCTAGAGACGCGTACATGCCATAGAGGTAAGATGTAACAGCTAATCTTTCCAGACCTTGAAGAGAAATTAGCCTAGCAATAAATATAAAGATTTCAACTCTCGGACAGTGTTGTACGACACAGCGTTATGAAAAACCTTTCACAGAAAACGTTCCTACATCGTACTTAAACATTTCTTATGTTTTAGAATGGATACATGGGATCTTTGTTTATAATTTTCTCATTTGTAAACGGTGTGTTTTATGAACATTGAGAGGTGCCGTTTAAATTTCAGATTAACAACTGCACAGCAAAAGTAAGTGAATGCATTGTCACATACTAAGTACATATTTGACCAGAAGTTCATTTTATATACAATTGTATTTTGGTGAATCCGGACTAATTAGGTGGGGTGGGATGGATTTGCGGGACGTATTGAGTTTTATGGCTGAGGTTAAGATGAGCGATGATTCGAGTCGAGTGCGATATGGAACGTGTAGTCGGGAAAAGTGTGCAATTATTCCCAAGCGAAGAAAATAAAAAATTCATTCATATACAATTGTATATAAAATGATCTTTTTCATCATAGTTCATTTTATATACAATTGTATATAAAATGAACTTTTTGGTGATCAATTTGTAAAAAATAAACTATTAGATGGAAATGTCAGAAGGGCATCCAAGCTCCTTTTTTCAGATGACCCCTCTCGCCAAGGATTCCACCGAGACTTTTTAGGCTCTTAGCCAAAATCACCGAGCTCCCGACTCCACCGTCCTCAGAGACGGTTCTGTGCATCGACGGGAAAGCAGAACATTTTTTTTATTTTATTTAATATGCAACTCCACGGACACCCGGGTCCGTGACTTTTATTATACTTGACCACAATTTTATTAACTTAAACGAACTTACTTAGTTATTCACAATACAGGGAGAGGAAAGTTAATTATATCTTAATCTAAGGTTAAAACAATTCGGTACTAGTGTTGTGTATATACCGCGAGCAGACCAGCGACCCGCAAGCAGCACCCGATCACGAGTATGACACATGTTCCAGCCATCGCCCTCCTCAACCATATTTTAGGGAAGAGAGCGACCTGATACACGATGCCGCCGCAAGAAGATGCCTCGATGGTGAGCACGAATGCTCGAGGCATACACACAATCCTTACATTTTTAATCTTTAGTTCTCTACATTTTTATATCGCCTCCTCCTGGCCCAGGGCCTCCATCACTGCCGCGTTCCGATCTCTGATGGCCATCTGCAGGTTGTACGCTTTAATGATCTTGGTGATGCAGCTGACGCTCGACGTAAGAATCGACTGATGCCATCGCCTTCGATGTCGTCGGCGTAATAGACAAAGGTCCCATAGCAGACTATTAGATCTTTTCCAAATGGTTCTGCAGGTGGTTTAGGGGGTCTCAGGAATTTGACCGCACTGGTAATTACATGCTGGATGGTCGCCGACGGAGATAGTCCCTATTTATTTATTTTTAAACATTATTGAGCAATTTTATAGCACTACATAAAATTGTCTGTGGGCCCCAAACTCGGCTCAGCCTAATATGATGCCAATCTTGTGGTACTAGCATAAAGATGTATTTTGAAAAAAAAAAAAACAAAAAAAACAACCTTGGTTTCGGTGCGAGAGCCGGATGTGCAGCGGCTGCGCATGCCGCGCGTACTATTCTGGGGTCAACGGATCAAAAAGTTTTCATAA
Organism: Agriopis marginaria; assembly: GCA_932305915.1. Classification (NCBI taxonomy): domain Eukaryota; kingdom Metazoa; phylum Arthropoda; class Insecta; order Lepidoptera; family Geometridae; genus Agriopis; species Agriopis marginaria. The sequence goes on along the minus strand of OW029916.1, from coordinate 15,152,296 downwards.
AAATTTACGTCAAAAATGCTTTTAATGGCAAATTTTAGTTAGTTACGTTACAAGTGAAGTAAATATATTAAAAATTTCGGAGATAATGGTTTTTTGTAGTGTATAATAGATTTATTAACTGAAATACAAACAAAATTTATACTTATACGAGTTTTTTTGTTGCATTTTTTTTTGACACGATAATTGTACGAACCGTTCATAGCTGAAAAATTAAAAACTATCGCTTTTATAAAAAAAAAGGTCACAGGTTTAAAAAAGGTCACAGGTCTAAGGATGTGCTTGTAATATACTTTCAAAATATTTAACATCACTAGCTGTAGATACCATAGGCCCGTGGTAATCCGATACAAAAAAAACTTTTGTAAAGGTATTTCGACCAGGCTGGTACTCCTCGGGGGATCCCAGAGCTGGAGCATATTTCGCTCAAAAATTAAGCCAGCGAGAAAAAAAAAGATAAATACTCCTATATCCTTGTATTCTTGAATAAACTATAAATTACTTGGGAGAACAACACATTTTAAACTCTGGTAGATTACTGCCCTCTCTAATACGCGGCAAAATGCCAACCTCTTTAAAAATATGTTCCTTTATTTTGCATTTCAGTGTCAAGGCAACGATTGTTTCACACTCGTAAGTTAATAATTACAATAATAAACAAGTTCCTTTGTACATCACATCATAAACACCAACAAAAATTAGTACTATTATAATAATAGCTCTAAAAGCACTCGTGGCGTAGCTCGTGTACCGTTTCGGACCACAAAGGCCACTTCCAAAAATTACCATTTGTAGTAACAACTAGTTCCCAGTATTTCCTATATTGACCGCTGCCCAAATTGACCACTCACCATAATAACACACATCCCAGTATAACCACTCCCATAAGAAGCTCCACTCTCATAAGACCAAAACAATCATTCTAAACGACAAAGAGATGTTTCGAGTTCTTCTGATACAAATAAGATCACAAAGTATCAAAGTGTAGAGACCATATGTTTAAATTTAGGGCCTGTAATTTTTTTTAAGTAACACTGTGAACCTGGTGACTTCCCTAAGCACCATGTTTTTAAATCAAAAGTAGCTTGTACAGGACGCGTCAAAATATTTTAATGTCAATACATTGTTATTTATTTTTTGGGTTTTTGGTCTGGCTAACATTGTTATTTCAGCATTCTGTACCACAGAGAAGAGAAGGTTTTTTTTTCTTTTCTGTGTTACAGACACTTGTGAACACGTTTTTGTTATGCGATGACGGCATACAGGATTTCAATCGTAGTAAAGAAGGTTCAATCGTAAATAAAGTACAAATTAATATTTGTAAGCATGCGTATAATTCATTATTCGATTTAATCAAAATTTTGTATCACTTGATCATTGTATGCAAGATGGGGTAATTTTAGGAAGTGGACAACCTGAGAAGTTAATGTTCAGGGAAGCAAATACTAACGAAAGTAGTCTTTTTGGGAAATAATCATTATGGGAATGTGGGGAAGTGAACTACTTGAGAAATTGACATTTTGAGAAGTTGTTTTTGTGGTGAGTGGTCAATTAGGGCAGCGGTCTATATAGGAGTGGACATACTGGGTCGTTACTAGAAATTTTAATTTTAGGAAGTGGCCCTTATGATCCGAAACGTTTGTGTAGTGCTCGTGACGTAACTCGGGTTGTAACACTCGTGGCGTAGCTCGAGAAACTTATTAGCGTGTTGCTCAATTATAACAAAGATAAGCAATCAACGATCCCGTCAGTCTTCAGATGGGTAAGTGACATTTAACAACTGGTCTACCATTGGACATAGGCGCCCGATTTTTTTAAATTGTAAATGTTTCAATTTAATTTTTTAAATAATTGCCTCAAAATTGACAGTAAAATTTTTTTTTATACGTGAAAAATACCACCACCTAATATTATAACTTAGGCCGACCGAGGTTGAGGTGGACTGACGACATCAGAAATACTGTCGGGAACGAGTGGATGCAAATAGCGAGACACCGGGAAGAGTGGCATAAACAAAGGGAGGCCTATACCCAGCAGTGGGTCACTCAAGGCTGATGATGATGATGATGATGATAAAAAAACAGCCAATTTTGAGGCAATTATAAATAAAATTTATACAATCAAATAAAATTGAAACAATTACAATTTAAAAACAATTTCTTTAGTAGAATCGGGGCCCAGATAACATGTCGAATTGTGCATATAGTTTGTTTACAAAAAAAACTGCCTAGCCGTATCAGAGGCTTTCGAACTGCCTAAAAACTAACAGATAAAACTGATAATTTTCAAGGGATATACTCGTATCAGTTATGGTAAGATGGAATGTTGAAATGCAAAACTTTCATATTTTGCAGCACAAATGGCACGAATCTTTAAGAACAATGGATGAATGGAAATTGTTCACTCGAAAAACGAATCTTTAACAACAATGGACGGATGGAAATTGTTTACTCGAAAAAAACATACCCATAATATACACAGTAAATTTTTGTTAAATTTTTGTCATTTACTTTAAAAAATGCATGATTATATTGTAACTGGTCCCTTTTTACAAAATAACATCAATTGTTTTATTCGATTTTTTCAACAGTGCTCCGGTGATATGGCGGTAACTGTGGTAAGAAAAACACAATGAACAACAAAAAATTAACACAATTACCAAACAAATTATTTTTGCAAGAAATAATAATAATAATTTGATTTCATTTGTTTTTCAAAGGCTGTCGGATTCAACGCTACAGCTAAAGTAAGCAATTTTATAATTTCGAATCCGTGGAATCCGTGGGTTACTTTGAATCACGGGGTTACATTGACCAAAACTTCGTTTCGTTTATTAATTTAAATTACGGTGTTTCGGAACGCAACTATAACTTTTTCTATATACAGTTGGCAAGACTGATTGTCAATACTTTGTAATAACTAAAACGCAACAGCAACAGACGCACTAATGGTTGTGAAAAAAACGAAACATGTAAGTAATGCATTGTTTTTGTTGCGTATGCTTTAATAACTTCAAAAATAACATATATATAACTATTTGTACATATGTATACATGTTATTTCCTATATTTACCCTATTAAAAGATATTTGAGCTGCGTTATTATGCTTTGTGAGAAGATGTAAATTAAAAAGCAAAATTTTTAGTGGAGCTTATTTTATAAGGGGTCTTTGATTAATTGACGGAGTAACATTGATAAATTATCTTGATGCTAGTTTCTTCACATGGTAGAGATTTCAGTGTTAGTAATTAAACGTTCTATTAAAAATTAAAATTTTATTACAGCGGCGCCCAGAACATATCAAAAAACTTTAGACTCACGAGATTATAAAAATTATATTAATGAAAAAATTGAGTATACCCTTACGGCCGTGGTTAGGGTCGATTGGCATTGCCAGCTGCTGCAGAGCAGTTTAAAATACCGTATGGTACAATATTCAACAAGTGCCATGGTTTAGTTTTTAAAACGTGGCAAAAAAATAAACCAGCTTTTCAGAAAATTAAGAAATATTCATACGTCATTTTGTGGCAAAATGTGGTGAAACCTGAAATCGTTGAATAAATGAATGGAAAATTGCCAAAATACTGAGAGAATAAAGTTGATTTTCAATTATGTGAATTTTTTGTGTGATCAAAGTACTCCATACTCCAAAACTCTAGTAACATTTGAACCCGCTGACCGATTTTTTACGTTCTTTGGGGAAAACGCTTCTATCTGGGGTTACATTCGCTTTCCGTTAAGAAACAAGGGGGTATCAAAGTTACAGTTTAACATTGATCACCTCTAATATTATTTATTCTCGTTTATTTACAAAGATTTTTATTAGAAATTAAATTTATAGAAACTTATTAAAAAACTGATGTACCCATTTTTTTTTATTAATTTTGTTGAACGGTTTTAATAAATATCATGAATTACAAAATGATCAAAGTAATTCCACGGTTATCAAATTATTTATTTAAGTAGATTATATCAATGATTTTTTTAACTTCAGTAAGTTTAAAACGTGCGAAAGAGCTGTGGCCGTTGAACGGAGCCTTAATGAGCCATTTCTAAGGAAGACCGATAATGCCTTATTATTTATGTTTTGAAAAGCGATCGTTAGTGCCTATATTGATTAACTTCTACGCCTATTTTCTGCACCCAAAAACGGATAATTTCTCTTACACTACCTAAGCTAACAGGTTAAATCGTAAAATATTTTCTGTGACAAAAGCGGAAATTCAACAATTGGAAGCCAAAGAAATCCGTGTTGAAATAATTATAGTAACCGTAGGGCATATTATAGGGCATACGTTAAGGTAATTGTTTTTTTATTGACAGAGCTTCGGAGATTTGTCTATTTCAGAGGTAGGTACGTTTTATTTTATCATGCATTCTCGTTCAGGCCCTAACCGTTATCAGGTATGTTTCAAAGGCCTACAGTGAAAAACTAAAAAAATATTAAAGCACTGTTTTATATCCCGCTAATATACTTAAAAAGTAAAACCTTATCGAAATACAAAATTTTGTCGTTAATATCCAAATCGTCAGAGCCGTTTCCGGGATACGCGTTTTTAATGCCATAAACAAGTTAACTGCCGGCCTGATGGTAAGCGATTACTGTTGCCTATGGAGGGTCGTTACTACCTATTAAGCAAGTAAGAAAAAAAAAGCTATAAGTTCAGGATTTTAAAATATTAATTTATTTAATCTATTATTATAACCTCATTATACGAAATCAAAATAATGTCTATACAAAAGGTCTCTTATAAAATAAATAAAAATATGATAAAGAAAAATAAAAGAGTGAAAGTGGGTTGTCATAATGATTTTTTTCTGATTTTCTACTAATATTCCTGGTTCATCGAAAATGGACGAATTATTAATAATTGATAAAGGACGTGGAAAAGTCATGTTCCTCGGCGGCTACCACAATTATAAAAAACAGAGATTATTTTGATGGTGCCAGCATTTGGAGATGCTCATGTAGAAATGCTGGCAAATATTCTTATATCCGGACTTTTTGTTACGACAGTTCGAAAATATTTGGAAAAGCAATGTCGTTTTTCACCAAATCCAAGTACATAAACGACTATAATTATGTTCTACTGTATTGCTCCACAAGTAGAACAAATGTGGTTATTTTCCCTACTTCTTCTATTGGTAAAATAAACATAAAACAGCTAGCACAAATTGAACATCCGGGAAATGTTTTTCCTTCTTATTTTATTGGTAGAACAAACAGTAGAACATGTGATACCAACCCTCTATGGATACCAGTAACACCAGGAGCATCACAGATATGTTGCTAACCCTTAAGACTCGAATAACAGCCCTTTTGAAGAACTCGATGTTATAGTTACTCGGAAATTCCGCAGGATGAAGCTCAGACCGCAAATTAAAGGTGTGAGACAAAAAAAAACCGCATAAAACCCACAGTGTGCGATTTCCAAAGATCTATTATCATATATTCAAGAATTTCTCATTTAAAGTTATCAAATAAATAGTAGATATAACTATGTTTAAATTAATTTTTCTAATACATAATTTGTTTTTATTTTTTGGACTGGTAACAAGTATGGATTATCTCTTATTACGCAATTTTTAGTGTTATGGAGCTTTTTGCAAGTCATATGTGAGTATTATAAATATTGGTGCCGATAAACAAAAATATTAATATAAAAAAATTAGTAACATTAGTAATGCCGCCAGCATGCTGGCTTCGCTGCCAACTGGTAGTGGGCTTGAGCATTTGGATTGTCTTTAGACCTTCAACGGTCTATGGGCAGTCTAACTGTATTTGTAGTTTTAGTTTTAGCTTGTATTTTGTTTAGTTAATAAAGGCGCTTGCCCGTTAAAAAAAAAGTAACATTTTTTTTTTTTACAAAATATTTTAGTTGAAAAAAGTAAACATGATAATAATAACGAGGATTATTGTTATTTTATTTTAGTGTGACGGTGTTAGAAACGTTTGCATGGCTAAGGTATAAATAAAATTCACATTCAACTCACTATGCATTAACGCTAGATAACCTAATCTATGTTAATAAAAGTGTTTCCACTTTCTGCTGACGAGATGTGCCAGAAAGCGAGACAAACAATAAATAAGTAGGGCTGATTAGTTTATAGAGCGTTGAGATGGTATATGAGTACCTCTATGTAATTATTATTATTTAATTTTAACTGTCTCACCGTTGGTCAGATAAAGAAAACAAAACTTAATTTTTGCAACTCTACAGAGCCACGGACGTGGCAGCGAAGCTTTGGTAAGTGTATAAAATCATATTCTATATCTGGGCTTTTTCATTTGCAAGGCAGAGTGAATAAGTATCTTCTAAGTCTGCGTGCTTCATCTTCGACTAAATCATCGTTTCCCGTAACAGGCGAGTTGGTGGTCAATAGCGGACTTTTCGCGATTCGCGATAAAGAAAAAAACAAGTCGCGCAAGACAAATATTATTTATGTACCTAGTAAGTAAGTAAAACATTAATCAAATTTTGATTAAGTAGTTTTATAAAGAACTACAATTAAAAACTAAAATTAATTTAATCAAAATATAAAAAAGAAAAAGTCTGATGGCCCTTGGTGGAAGGAAAATTGGCCAGAATGGTGACAATATTGCCATGTTAAATGGCAATGTATAGCTATGAAAATTAGTTACTTAGTTCGTTATCATACACAGTTCTCACAGTTGTAGTGTCTCCAACAGAAGTAAATTTTTAATTGAATTCTGTACTACCCATAGCTTACTACAGCTATTTAATATTGCATCGGACGAAGGCATAAAAATTAGTGGAGAGGCTCCAAGTCGTGGACATCGGCGCATGTACAAACAAATGTGTTAAATGGTGATGGACAAACTGTCATTATTGGCGTACTATATATAAATATTATGGTGTTTTTTGTACATATATTTATCTATATCTATACTTCTATACTAATATATAAAGAGGAAAGATTTTCTTGTTTATTTGTTTGTTTGCATTGAATAGGCTCCGAAACTACTGAACCGATTTGAAAAATTCTTTCACTGATGGGAAGCTACACTATCCCCGGGTGACATAGGCTATAATCTATACCCGTGCGAAGCTGGGGCGGACCGCTAGTATATTATATGCTTGCTGCATCACCATCGCCTCAGCGTGAAGATGACATTTTTCACACGTTTCCAGAAGACTCCTGAATTTTGTCGTTTCCAACACACTGACAAGATTGGCGTTGCAGGCGACAATATGTATGATTAGGTCATTTCTTAACCGACTTCGAAAAAGGAGGAAGGTTCTCAATGCGGCCCGTATGTTTTTTATTAAGTTTTTTATCCTTAGGTACACTTGTGAAAACAGGTGAGCCCGGGCGATAAAGCATATTAAATTGTACTCGTGTATTTATTCCAGTGTGAAGCAGCATCTTGTTTGTCGTATGTAAGAAAAGTTATTATTATATTATTTTTTTGTCACAAAAACTGGTGTTGGTCTTTCTTTGGGACTGGCAGGCGATTGAATGATTTATTGCCCAGAGATACGCTTTCCCCGTAGAGACACTTTTAGAAGAGTTTCGCTTGAGTTTATTAAGACACGTGACGAAGAGATGTAGACACCAAAAATTTTACGTTATTGCACTTAATGTCATAAAATGCAAATTCAAATTCGTATCGCTGTACACAACGTGCAACGGAACAGATTTGAATGAAATTTGGTATGGAGATAGTTAAGTACCCTGGCTTTACGCATTTTTATGAAATAATTATGGTTCCTGTAAGATTACGGGTGAACTCGCGAGGCGTTGCTGGGAACAGTTTCTACAAGGAACAATAATACAGCTGCTTATTATGTTTCTTATTATCACTGGAAGGGGCTTTTTTCTTTGAGTTTTGGCTCTAGACATATTATGCCACGTTGTACTTGACACTGCTACTAGCCAGTGTCAAGTACGAAAAAGTTTCGAAATAGACGATTAATTTCAATCTTTAGAAGAAATCGTGAAACATGTCTAAATCAATCAAAGTAAGTCACAAGTCCAAATCATTCCCTTGTAAAGTAAGTGGTGAAAACTTTACCAGGGGCGTGAGACTTCTATGGATTAATCCTATCTACACTATAATAAAAAAGAGGTTACATTTTGTGATCTTGTGTGTTCGTAGGAGGTAATCTTTAGAAGTATTGAACCTATTCTAAAAATTAATTCACTGGTAGCAAGCTAGACTATCCCTAAGTGATATAGAGTGATAAGATATTTTGTTCACAACGGAGTTTAAGCTATGGGGAAGCTATAGTTGCTATTATTCGCATAGCCTCGGAACATGGTTGTCGTCATAAGAAGTTAGAAAAAAAGTAAAAATTACATGTTGCAGACTGAAGGGATCCAGTCTGTGTCTAGGGTATGTATATAAGTATTTTTGCTAAGTAATAAACTTTTCATTTGCAAAAATTAAATTTTCTATTTCTTTCTATCCTTTCTTTCATTATTCTGTGGGGTATGTCTTGTTGGTACACGCAATCCGATACTATGGCACTATTTATATTATTATCACGTGATCCGCCGATACGTAGTCAGGGGCTCGATTTTTGAAACGTTCACTCGAAATTAAAGATTTTATATCGATAGAAAGCAAGTGTGAATAGTTCAAGCGTCAGTTAACGTTACGTATAACGTTAGCGAGTAATATGATTACTACAAAAATACGACTTTTGTTTGGAAATTCGATTGAAAATCAGTATTTCGCATGATATTTTTGTGCAAAATATCATACAAGAGATATTCATCTGAACTCCGTGTTCTGCTGACTACGTCTCTATTAAGACAGACACCTATTCAGATTAGCTAAACGTCAGTTTCATTTAAAGTAGATACGAACGGACCCGTGACAAGTTTTTAAATAAAAATAATGATATTGTCATTCTTTACTGCGCTGTTTTCAATAAGCATGTCAACAGCATTTTGTATTAGCATTTAAGAGCTGTATTACTTAGTTATAAAATTCACGATTATTTCAGTGCGAAGGATTAAACTGCCACTCAAACGTGAGAATTTTTGTTTACCTAAAAATAGTGTTATTATTAATATGCATAACTATCAGATGTATATAACTAAGCTTTTTTATAATTAATCACAAGTAGATATAAAGAAATGCAGTTAATAAAAAATTTGACATTTATAAATCTTCCATTTTCAGTGCACACAGGATCACTGCAAATCAACGGTTTGTGAATCACAATACAGTTATATGATCATTAACGGAATATAAAAACAATATAAAATCTACATATATTAAAATAAAATAAAAAATATTATAAATAAATTTTCTATTGGACTGCCAAAGCGGGCACGAAAAATCGTACAAAGAGTTAAAGTTTGTATGTTTGTTTGTAATGATTTAAATCCAAAATTTATTATCCGTTTTAAAAAATAAACTTTCTATCTTTCTATTATAGAAAGCTCCACTATTCCTGAGTGCCATAAGCTATGTTTTATAAGGTTGATATTCCGGAAACCCGTATGAAGCGCTTAGATTCCTCATTTATTAAGCGACTTGCTAGTCTGAGGAATACGCTGCCCGAATGGGCGTTCCTCGAGAGTTACAATCTGGGTGTCTTCATGTGAGTGAATCAGTTTCTTCTAGGCAAGCGTGCTCCATCGTACACCGCATTGTCGCTTAACGTCAAACAAGATGGTGGTAAAAAGCAAGCCTGTAACTTTTTTTTTTTTTAATATTAATTCACAACTGACTTTTTTATTATTACCAGTGTGGTGGAACCGGGTGCTTAGCAGAGGTGAGAATTTATTACAAACAACTTATCATTTTCAAATGAGGCAATCAGAGAAAAGTTGACATAATTAAAAGGCGAACAATCTCAGTGAAGAATTATTATTTGAGATGTTTTGATTGCAAGTAATGGATTTCCAGATATGTACTACTTTCTAAGTATCCAAATAAATACAAAAGAAAGGAAACAGAACGAGCTTTGAGATAAGAATAGCGAAATATTAAAGTCACATCATAAAAGTATACAAAAGATAAACCCTCTTACCTCTTATGCATAAACGCGCAAAAATCTGTCCTAAACAAACTAATCTCTAGTGTATTTCTATTTCAACTGTTGTTTGTCTAAAAAACAGTTTTAAACATGAACTTCTGTAAATAAACGTCTTAATTAATGAACTACGTAATCTGTTCTTTATAACAAGTATTATTAACCCCCGATAAAAGCGCAGTTCAACAAAGTTTCTTGAATCATAGCTAAAAACACTCTCGATCAAGTCACCTTTCAAACAATCTAAATCAAAATCGATTCAGCCGTTCGGCAGCTACGATTCCACAGACAGACACACACACACACAGACACGTTAAACTTATAACACTTTTTTTGCGTCGGAGGTTATAGATGGTCTTTTTTTCATGTGTGACAAGACAAGTTGACAGGTTGATGTTGTAGATTAGCTTATCGAGCGATTATGTATAAAAAAAGATAATAATATTAGATTATACCTTTTCCTGTTTTTAGTGTAACGCTAAACGTTGTGAAGCACACGTAAGTTTGAATGAAGTCTGTTAGCTGTGTACAAAACACACAAAACCTACCCCCGATATTTATAGACGATACTTACCTCTCCCTAAAAGCCCTCCCCCTTAAGTTTCATAATCATCGTCAGTCAGAAATAGTCCACTGTTGAACATAGGCGGCCCCTAACTCCACAATGAACGACAGTCTCCCATCTGCATCCACTGGGTGCCCGTGACTCTCACATTGTCGTCGGTCCATCTAGTGGGAGGCCTACCTACGCTGCGACTTCCGGACCCTGGTTTCTACTCAAGAACCTTTCTTCCCTATCGGATATCGGTTCTTCAAGCGTGTGGCCTTGCCCATTGCCACTTCAACTAGCAAATTCTTATAGCTATGTCAGCGACTCTGGTTAAGGCCCCTTAAGATTATTATGTAGTATATTGGCATTTTTAGCGGATAAAATATATCTTTATCTACTTTATGGAATTAACCTTAACTCAATAAAGGATGTCTACAGATCTGATGACATCATCTGATACATGTCTTACTTAGCAGTGTTTTAAAACAGTGTCTTACTTTGTACTCATTTGAAAAGGGCCTTGAGTGATGACTAACAACGCCAAACATGAAGAAATTATGATGATTGCTTGAAGAACCAACAAATAGATCCTTAGCAAAGTCAGTACTCAAGGGACTCGAGGTACTTGTACCTTTATTGTGTCTACAAACATGGGGCTTATGCACACTGTATACCCGGTATACTGACGGTGCAGAAAGTATTTTTTTACCAAAATATAAAAACCGTCTGAAATTAATTAAATGGAATTTATCCTCTAATTTTCTACCCTTAGAGGTAGATTATGTTTTTTAATGGAACCGCCCTCGAGATGCCTATTTGATTCAAAATAGTCGATTGAAACGGAGAAAGAAAAACATCGTGAGCAAACCGATATATCCAAGAACCTCAAAATTTCAAAGACATGACATTCACCAACATGAGCTGGTCCTTGATAATGTGAAACTGGTAAAAAAACAAAAAAAAAATGGTATACTTTTAGAGTTTTAGCTCGCTGGTTGAGCAGTGAGAGTCTTAGCGATGGCCTAGCACAAAACCGAGGCCAATAATAAGGTCTAAACTGCGCCATAGAATAAGAAAAGCTGTAGATGATGGTGATAAAGTGTCATCACCATTACAAATATATATTTTTTGTAGTGTACTGGTGCAGGCTGCATGACTAAGGTAAGATAATTCATAATATACTGAGGGCAAAGTACGAATAATCACGTTTGTAAATACGTATCGAATAACATTGTGGACCCGGGTATATCCTAAAGGACCCGAGTATGTCCTAAAACTGCGACAGAACCACCAAAGGAAGGCACCAGCGTCCTATTAGCACACAGTGAACGTACTGCGATCTCCAAGCCACCTGCCAAGCGTGTGCAACAGTGGACAGCAGTGGTGGTTTAATGGCTACTGATGTGAATATTCGTACTTTGCCCACTGGTGTGTTAGTTTTATTTTCAATATAATTTATTTATGAGAAAACAATTATTATGGACAAAGAAACTAACAAAAAATAAATTAATTTAAACCGAAAACTACTTATTTACTTTAAAATAGGCTTAAAGTTAAACCTACGATGTATCAAATTGAAAATTAATAATATATTTAAACGTAGAAATAAAAAAAATCTAGTAAAACTAACAATCTATTTTATGTAAAATTTAATAATCATTCAGACAATATTATTAAATTGACATCCATGTCTTTCATATTAATGTTTTTTTCTTACAGTGCACAGGATTTAGATGTCGTTTGAAGCAAGATAAAAAAACAGATCAACCTATATTTTAAATGTTTATCGGGACTTATCGCGCATTATAATATTTTGGTCAAAATACCTTTTTATAATGCGCATAAATACATGTGTTCAAATTGCGAAACTTTAAAAGGATTTGTCTATATAAATACAATATTAAAGTGATTGAAAATATGGCAAAGCGTTTGAATTAACTTGCGAGGCTCACCTACATTGTTCATTATATTCAATGGCAAAGCGTTTGAATTAACTTGCGAGGCTCACCTACATTGTTCATTATATTCATGTTTAGACTTCGGAATTTATCTTCATGAGTTTGAATTCTAATGGTTACTTATTGTATGCCAAGTAAATGGATACACACATGGTTATAGAGTTTTTTAACTGTTCTCGAATAGAATGTCATCCATTATTAAAGCATATTATGATTTGTAGAATTTTTGGAAAAATGCACGGCGAAATTAAAATTCAGTCTCCGCCGGTTTTGACTGAGTGTGGACGCGTGTATCTCTGCGTTCGGTGAGTCATTGCTGAGGAAAATGGCCTCAAAAACCGTTAAGTGCGCTAGCTGCAATGTTGTTATTCTGGCTCAACGCATAAGCATTGACATTCAACGTGGTAATGCCGCCAGCATGCTGGGTACGCTGCCAACTGGTAGTGGGCTTGAGCATTTGGATTGTCTTTAGACCTTCAACGGTCTATGGGCAGTCTAACTGTATTTGTAGTTTTAGTTTTAGCTTGTATTTTGGTTAGTTAATAAAGGCACTTGCCCAGGAAAGAAATACGCACTTTTAGCGTTTTTAAGGTTGTCTTAAATTACATGGATGAAGAAAGCATACACCAGCTCGTTACTTCGTCTTTCAACGTCGAGAATATTGGAAAGGCAAAATCATTGTTATTTGATTCGCTGCCTAATGCAAAAAAGGTGCCACTTCGTCGCAAGGAAGGAAAGAAGAGAATGTCGCGAGACCTGGATGATATGATCTGTCTCATGAAAGGTACGAGGTGAAGTGAAAGGTGTTGAATTATTCCCCATATTTGTGGCAAAGGACCTTCATTTAGTTCAGAGTGTTGGATTTGACCATATAGATTGTACGCGGCTTTTAAAAGATATTACTAGACTGCAAAATCAAATAAGCTCGCTGCAAGAAAAAACGGTTACAATTGAGATGTTTGAGCATCTAAAACAAGAAATTGATCACATGAAGCACGCATCTATTATAGAAAATATCCCACCTCATATTTATGTAAATCGAGAAGAGGAGCGTGCTTACAAGATAGTTACGAGTTATGTAGTGGTCCTGTAGGACTCCAATATGTACCTTTAAAATCAATGCAAGCATCAGCCGTTGAAATAAACAGCCATTCAACACTTACCGGATCACCGACCGGCTCTAACAATGAAAACGCTGTCTCTGTCCAACGAGAACAACTAAGCGAAACAAAAGATCATAGGTACGTGGAGGCGCCACCTTAGTTTCAACAGGAGCGAGTGAGAGCGGCAGCGTAACCAGTTTGATGCGCAGTGACGTCGTGGAAAGAAGCGGGATAGCGCATTCTCTATCGATGCGTGTGGAGGCCGCAGAAAATACTGTGGTATCGAATGCACCTGTGTTTTCTACCTGCGCGCTCGCACCGGTCAATGCCCCGATCCTTATCTCTAGCGGTAATGAACAGCCAGCTGTTTCTAGGGATAGCGCGGAAACACATAATTTAAAGAAGATGCGTGGCAATGAGGTATTTAAAAACTGCGCACAGGTAAAATAAAACCGCCAAGAGATATATAAGCTCATATGACAAAAAGGCCGTGCATCTACAGCGCCCGACGGTAAATTTAGAGCGGCTGATATAAAGGTGACGTTGCTTGATGCAAACGTCAGTAAAGAAACATGTGAGCAAGATATTGTGAGTTATATAAAAGACAAAACTGGTGAAAATATATCGCTAAAAATGATAAAAATGAAATCAGCAAAGAAATATAACGCTTACAAATTGTTAGTTTCCAAACCTAAGCTGGATTTATTTTTGAACAATGAGTTTTGGCCAGATGGTATTACGTTTAGGCGCTTTGTACATTTTAGGTATCGTACTAAGCAAGACGTGAATAGTGTTATAGTTTAATAGTATTTTTATAATGGATAACAGCTTAAAAAAGTGTTTTAAATTTACAAGTTACAACTGCCATTCTTTTAAAAATTCTATTGATGATGTAGGGAATTTATGTAAAATATCAGACGTGGTGTGTTTGCAGGAGACTTGGCTACTCCAACATGATATCCCATTATTGGGAACGGTCTCTAACGACTTTGAGTATACCGTGAAAACTTCAGTAAATTTAGCTCTTGGGGTCTTATCCGGTAGACCTTACGGAGAAGTAGGAATTCTCTGAAAAAGGGGGTTTTTTGAAACTGTATCAGTCATAGAGTGCAGTAGCACTCGCCTTGCTGCGTTAGAAGCTACATTGAGTGGTCGTACCATTTTAGTTGTCTCGGTCTACATGCCAACAAAGTCAAATGAAAATATACCTATTTTTGCCGAAGTACTGAGCGAAATAAGCGCAATAGAAGAGAGTAGCGATTTCGAAACTGTATTTCTATTGGGTGATTTAAATGCTCACCCAAATCAACTCTTTTATAAAGAGCTATTAAATTTTTGTAGTGATCGATCATGGGTATGCGCAGATGTGGAACTCTTGAGAGTTGATTCTGACAGTTATACATATGTTGACGTTTACCACGGAAGCAGGACCTGGTTAGACCACTGCGTGGCTTCCCTGTCAGCTTGGGAAACTATTGTAAATATAAAGATATTAGAAGATGTTTTTGTGTCTGATCATCTTCCTATGTGTATCGAGTGTAACTTGGATGTGGTTAGGCCTAAGATGGTGACGCATATTGTGTCCCGTGGTTCAGTCCTATGGGGAGAAAGAGATGTCAAAAGGGTTTGCGAGACATTGATTTCCCCTCTGACTTAGCGTATTGCAGCTATGGTTCTTGCAATATAGCGGACCATAGAATACTGTTGGATAAGTTATACTTTAAAATTGTGAATATCTTGGGAAATGCGGCTATCCAAAGCAGTAAGAAATGTACAGGATCCTACAGGAAAAATAGAGTTCTTTGCGGCTGGAACAGCCATGTGAGGGAAGCTCATCAGGACGCCAGGCTTAAGTTTAAGGTATGGGTTTTACATAATCGTCCCACTTCGGGTTTAATACTCCAGCAAATGCATGAGTCGCGCAATTTTTTCAAAGGAAGGCTGAAGTGGTGCCAAAAAAATCAAGAACAAATTAAAATGGATAAAATAGCAAACATTAGAGCTTCTAAAGACTTTAGTAAATTTTGGAAAGCTACTGGAAAGCTGGATACTAGGCCTGGCCTCCCGGCGAGCCTCGACGGCAAGGTGAACCAGGAAGAGGTCGCAAACATATTTATGGAGCACTTTAAAGTGCTGTCTCCCCTTGGACCTTCGGCTGCGATAGCCAGTTCTGGGCCCTGCGGTCAGGGAGAGGAACCACTGCTACGTTTTTCAACAAAACAAGTTAGAGATGTCATTCAAGGAATGAGTAGAGGCAAATCTTCCGGACACGACGGGCTGAGTATTGAGCATCTGAAGTATGCTGGAGTGCATCTTCCGAGGCTCCTGTCCAAGTTCTTTTCTATGTGCATAAGTCACTATGTGTATATGTTATGTGCGTACTTGCGCCCAGACTTAATGAAAACTACAGTAGTGCTTATTAGTTTTTGATAGATTTCGGCTCATTAGTGCTTGTTAGGGTTTCTGCTTTGTAATTTGTGTTTAGTCGAGACGGGTGAAAAAATTAACGCCTCGAAAACTCGAGAAATCAATTCCGTGCACTAGGTAACTAAAAAACACTGTTAGGAAGTATTTTTTTTTATTATCATCATTGTCATCAGCCCTGAGTGACCCACTGCTGGGTATAGGCCTCCCTTTGTTTATGCCACTCTCCGCGGTCTCTCGCTATTCGCATCGTTCGTTCGTACGTTCCATACAGTATTTCTGATGTCGTCAGTCCACCGCATCCTCGGTCGGTTTTTGATTATTTCTTTATTATGCACAACTTAAAAAACAAAAAATCAACGAAAACTTAAATATATAACTAAAAACTAAAACTTAAAATAACTAAATTCAAACTATAAACTTAAACTAAAAGACCATTTGTGGAGGGAAAGGTCCCCAGAATGCTGGCGGCATCATTCTAATTATTTCCTTGTGCTTGCTATATTCTCAAGTTGTCCGCATATTGTGACGGTCTTAGTGACTAACCTTTATTGAGCACAGATAGCGTTTGACCTCGATTGTAAGAGGCCGTCACATGTCACCTCGGGGGATTGAAGGAGAGACGTCAAAGAAAAAAAAGAAAAAAAGATGGATAAGTGTGTAAAATAACGAAGTTAGTTTATAAAAAGATTGTGCGTAATAAATTAACACAATTAGTTGAGCGCAGTGAGAAAAGCGCTATCTATATATATATAAATCATGGCACCTGTTGGCGACTGGCTGATTATAGGCTAGTTTTATTTTTATTTTAAAATACAAAGAATGGTCATTTTGTTTTATTGATTTTTTGTGTCTGATTGTCATTGTAGCTTTTCATACTGTGTGTAAATATCATTCTGGTCGACTCATATCAACACTAACTATCAATGGTCGACTCATAACGCCACCGACAGGCAACCTACCTGTAGAACGCCTTGACCACCACACACGGCCGTTCACTCATGTAGGCTTGGATTATTTTGGCGCAATAGAAGTATCAGTGGGTCGACGACGAGAAAAACGATACGTGGCTTTATACACGTGCCTTGTATCGAGGGCCGTACACCTAGAAGCCGTCTCATCTTTGTCATCTGATGCTGCCATAATGAGCCTTAGACGTCTGCTAGCCCGGCGTGGAACGCCTTCTACAATATTTTGGGATAATGGCACTAATTTCGTCGGTGCGAATCAAGAGCTCACCTCACTTTACGATGCAGCTGTGGAAGATTTTGCAACCAGTCGCATGATTTCGTGGCGCTTCATACCACCCGCTTCACCTTTTATGGGTGGGGCATGGTAACGTCTGGTGCGCTCAGTAAAAACAGCCTTACGTGCTACACTAAAGGATAGAACACCGCGAGAAGAAGTCTTGACAACGTTACTCTTCGAAGCAGAGTCTATACTGAACTCCAGACCACTTACGTGTGTTCCAAATTCACCAGACGCCCCTGAAGCCATAACGCCGTTTCATTTCATCTTTGGTTCTTCATCGAGGTCTTTATGGCCAGTTAAACTCTCAGATGCAAATCTAGTACGCAGATGCGATTGGCGGAGCGTTCTGAGGCTCGCTGACCATTTCTGGGCAAGGTGGCTGGTGGAATATCTGCCTACCCTGATAACAATCCGAAAACTCCTGCCACTTGTAGCCGAACCTCGACCAGTTGCCAGCAGGGTTTAGTGTTCCACTGGGGGTCCAGAATGTTGGCGACTGGCCGATTATAGGCTAGTTTTCTTTTTATTTCAAAATACAAAGAATGTTTATTTTGTTTTATTGATTTTTGTGTCAGATTGTCATTGTAGCTTTTCATACTGTGTGTAAATATCATTTAAAATATTACAAGTTTCTACCACCATTGTGCTTCTCAATATCCTCACTCTACACCAGCATCCATACAGTCCGCCGATCATCGACAGCACCGATAAGCTGACTTTATTCCAATACCATCCATAACCCCGTAACAATATTTAGAGACTAGTGAAATAAAAAGTGCATAATTATGTTAAAATTGTGTGTTTCAATGCAAGTTCGTACCCTAGGATAGGTATAGGACCTGCACTGTTACTTTTCCTAGTAACTGGGTGTTGCAGGCGTGTCTCAGGCTAAGTATGACTGACTTGGTGGCCAGTCACTACAAATGCTAATTCATTCGAGACTAGATCATGTTTGTAGTCCCGTTCAACTATTTAAATTCAAAATTGCGGACTTCCTTAATTGTTCTTGTGGTTTGGATATTGGTTCATTAAATCATATATTATTATATTAGAATCATATATTATTATTATTATTAGATTAGTCTTGGTCTTTGTGGTAAATCATCTTCTTATTCTACGATCACTAAATGCAAAGTCTCTCCCGACTCACACTCCAGAATAAGTCATATTTTCATTAGCTAATTTCATGTCCGTCTTAGTTTTTCGTTTGTTATTTTACTTAAAGAGTTATCAATCAGGACTATCACAACTATCTTTAAACACTCATTTCACCATCTGCACTATCGATCTATCGATGGTTATTAATAAACATATTATACATAAGTTTGCTATGTATATTATAACAGGAAATAAAAAAGAATGACATGAAAAATGGAATTTACAAATAAAAGAAAAATAATTCCAGTGTAATTACCTACAGGGCATATATACATACATTTAACATCTAATAATCTCAAGGCGTCGAGCGATATGCATTGCCACGCAGGATTTTGAGATTAAAGTTCAAAATTCTAGGTGGAATTAAACTATTATGGGCCAGTATGACGCTTGCCATCAGACGAGTGACTTACGTCTTTTCACACACACATCACACATCAGCAGCCATCAAACGTCCACTGCTGGACAAAGGCCTCCCTCATAGAGAGGGGTGTTGCCATAATCCCTACGCTTGGCAGGCGGCTTGGGGATCGCAGTAAGTTTACCGTGTACTAATAGGATGCTGCTGCCCATCCTCCGGTGGTTCTGGTCGCAGTTTTAGGACATACCCGGGTCATGTCTTTTCACTCGGTTGCAATAATAAAGATACAACCACTGCATACAACTTTCATCACATTCAATGCCATTCAATTATTAATGCCCAACGAATGAATTAATAAACCGGGTGACGAAACAGAGTGTTACTATCCGGCGAGTCTACACATCTTTACACTCGGTTGCATTAATAAAGATAAAACCACTGCAAACGATTTTCAACACATTCAATGCCATTCAATCGTTAATGCGCAACGAATGCATAAATAAACGGTAGAAGGCACATGGATCGCTTCATGCATTTCAAGATGGAAGACAAATTTACTACGATCTTTTCACCATTAAAAATTTCGTTAGTTACAATTATACTGGTGAGTATTAATCTTAAATAGTAGATTGTTTGAATGATAAAAATAAGCAAACAATCAGTACCCGTCAGTACCCGACCGACAGATGTGTCTAGTAATTATTTTCCAATATCATAAAATTAATACGAATGTATTCAATTGATCAGTCAGAGTCAGAATACCTCAGAAATAGAAATGTCTTCCAGAAATCAAACGTATTTCATAAATACGAATATATTTATTGTTAGTACCTAAGGAAAAATCAATTTTCACAGATAGCAGTAATCTTTCAAATTGATGTCAAAGTGAGTGTTCTTGGAGTGTGTTGTGACTTAGACTCACTAGCTTAGCTTCACTTAGCCGTGGGCTAGTGACTTACAGCCGCACTCAGAGACGTTACTTAAGTTAAGGAATACTTAAAATTGCTCTGTCTCGATTTCATGTGTGACAATTTTGAAAACGAAAAGTTGACAGAGCAATTTTAAGTATTCCTTAACTTAATTAACGTCTCTGAGTGCGGCTGTTTGTCATGTGGTAACTTCGTAAATCTCGGGAGTCTTCTTGCACTGACACAAAAACGAGGTTATATTTTTATATAATAATTAATAAGTTAGCCTGGATTTATTAATCTGGCCAAACTAGATACTTTGCTGTCATGCAAGTGGGCCTAACACTAATAAACTTAGGTCATCCTTGACACTTTTGGGGGAGGGGGAGTTACTCTAGGGTAGGCTATATTAAGAGCCGAATTAAGGGGGGGGGGGGTAATAAATACGCGTATAAAGTTGCGGGTAACAAAATAAATATTTAATAGCTTTTCTTTTTCAGGCGCTAAATGATGTAGATTTAATAAGCACCAGAGTACGTATTATTGAACCGAAAACCAGTTTTTATTTTTATTTGATGCTTTAAGTATCTAAGACCTTGACAGGAATGCAAGTATTAAAAAAAAATACCGTCTCATTACATTTGTGTGCTCTTATTTTTAATCTTAACTTAACTAATGCTTAGTAATATACTTTAGTGCGATGGAAGTGACTGTAAATCCGAGTCCGATGGGGACAACTCAACAGCAACGGTAAGTGAAAAAATACTTTTAAGTTACACCCAATTTTATTAGTACCTATTCAGCTTGTTCGTAGTTTCAATATAATCAAATATGAATATCTTTTCTTTTTTTTTTCGAGGGTAAATCTTCCATAGATACCCGGCTGCATTGGGGTGCAGCCAGGTTATGTGGGATTATACCCAATAAAACCCCCTCGGTGACCAGCCTTAGTGCTTGACAAGAGGGCTCCGAGATCTCCAGAAGAACGCACCGGAGCCCTCGGCACTGCGCTACGGCTCCTCCCGAGACAACTGCGTTGTCTCAGCCCCTCCGCCCACGACAACGTTGGTCACACAACGTTGTCGTTCTCTCCCTGGGCACGCTTAAGTGGATGGTCAGAGCCCCAACTTTGACCATCCCGAGCCTGGAGGTCCCCTTTTAGTAGCCTCTTACTACAGCCAGGGGTTACCGGTGCCGTATTCTATTGCCCCGGCGCCAGGGCTAAAATATGTTTACCTAAGTAATAAAATATCAGCTGTTCCATACATAGTCATTAAATGCGTATGGTATGACATTTTCCTATGGGACAGCAGATTTTTTGCTGCATTTGGAATATACCTAATTTATATTTTACAGAAAATTTCCAATACACAAACAAAGCTTTATTTCTTTTCAGGCACTTGGATTCAATTCGACATCTGCCGTATGTTTTCTATCATAATATATATATGGCCATTTTTTTTGTGTCAACAAAGGTGTGCAACATTGTGGTAAGCATTTGGAAATGCATTTAACCCTCTAAATACAATTTCGTAATACACTAGTTAGGCGGAATTTTTGCAGTGCATCTGTGAGTATACCTACACTTAGCTTTAATAATGTGTAACGTGTTTGTAAACACCTTTTTACACAATATATTATATTATAGCGCCCTGATGGCTTAACTTTGATCCCCTGGGAGCGGGGAAGGGCTCTCGTTTGGGACGCTACATGCGTCGATACGTTAGCCCCTTCTCACCTCAGGGGGACAATTCAAAAAGCTGGAGCCGCGGCGGAGGCAGCAGAAGACGCCAAGCGGCGCAAGTATGCATCACTTTCAAGTGAATATATATTTGTGCCGCTTGGCGTCGAAACTTTTGGTCCATGGGGTCCATGTACGAAAAAGTTTATAAAAAAAATTTCGCCACAATTAATTGACGCCGCTGGTGACAAGAGAGCTGGCTCATTCCTCGCGCAGAGAATTTCTTTAGCAATTCAACGCGGGAATGCAGCCAGCGTTCTTGGCACTTTACCACACGGGCAACATCTTATTTTTGATTTTTGATTATATTAGTGTTAATTAGTAATAGATAAGGCTTTTTTTTTATTTTCTTTGTTTGTTATACCTACCTATGTACATACAAAAATAAATTTTGGTTATTATTTACTGTACAAATTTCACACACAATATATTATTTACATTATTTGCCTAATTTTATATTGAACAAATCGATATTTCGTCCAACCTTCTATCAACTAGGTTTGACGAATTCAAACAAGTCTACGTACAGTAGATACAAACACACGCATTTTGATTCACATAACTTTATAGTAGGTACCTGTACATTGTACAGTGTACATGTAGTGTGTCAAAGCCTGTAAATAATATAGATATCAAAATAAAAACGCCGTCCTATGACGATGGCGGAATAATTACAAAGGCAGTAAGCCTTTATAAATATTTCGTGTTTTGTTTATTATATTGTTGTTTAACTTTTTGTTAAAAAAAAAATGTCAAATTGTAACATCTTTGTGAAGATATAAAATAAATATAGATTGATTTAGGTAATACATGAAAATCACCTTAACTTATTGCTTAATGAATATAAAAAATATAATTTAATATAACAGAAACAATAAATAAATATTGTTTCTAATATATTCTTTCGTGTTTGTGGTTACGTCAAAAATATATATTTTATAGAAACATATTTTTGACACAAGAAAGTTGTATGAAAAATATCAGCTGTTCCATACCTTTTGTTCCACTGAGCAAAAAAATGAATTATAAATGAATTGCGAATTCAGGGTTGGTCCTATAGAAAAAAATTGTTCATAATTATGATTATATCGGACCCCTTTTGGCTTAGTACAACTCCTTACTACGTAACTCTGTATATTCTTTATTTTGAAAATAATACACTACATTATTTTACAGACGTTTGGAACTAATTCTGTTTCCCGGGTAAATCCATCGTTTTTATTTTTCATTATACTCAAACTTTAGATGCAACTACATTTTACTGAACTCCTATTAGTTCAGAGGACTGTGACGTCATAGAACTCTTAAAATTTCTTATTCTTCTTTAGTTCTATGACAGAACATAGAAACGAAAACAGTCCCGACAATCTAATCTTACCGTACAATTACTTCAGGGTTTGTCCAATTTTCAATTCGTCTGGCATGAAAATTTTGAAAATCATATTCTTAATCCGTTTGAACTAATTTGTCTTGTAGACCAAATGCGAGTTTAAAGTAACTCTAACGCAGACCAAATTGCAAATTAAAGTTAGTTAAAAGGCGTCACGTAATTCCTCAGTCAGCTTTGGGACCTGTATAGGATCTAGCTTAGTTCCTAGTTACTTGCAGGCTTTTTTACATTATAGAATAGATTTATGGAGAAAAAAAAAACACAAGGAATAGGGTGCTTAATAAAATAAGCTAGGAAAAGGTTGTATGCAATTTTGGGATCCAACAAAAAATTCCCCCCTACTTTCTTTTTGCACTCTCCTCCAAAATACAAAAAAAAAATGCACACCATCCTATCCACAGCAGATACAATTCCTATAGAGTCAGAATCTCTCAGTTAAAACAGTTAAAAACTGACGTCCAAGTGTCATTGTACATACATTGTATCAATTATATACTTCACAGTGCGACATTTACTCAAATTCACACGTTATGTCGCTTGCATAGTGCTCAACGTTAGTTGTCCGTCGTAGCTCTGGCATCGCGCGGCGTTGTAGTAGGATCGCGGTTACCTTGTAACTAAACAAAAAGTCTGCGCAATGCGTAGCGTTTTTTGGCACGATTGTTACTCTATGTATTATTGTATCTCGATGTTGCACAGGTATAAAACACCCATTGGTCTTTTTGGTTGACTCCCTATGTATTTCCCTGGTTCATTTCGATTTCACACTTTATTTATTTTTACCAGACTGCTACTCAAATTTTTTTTATCATTTTTATAATTTAGTTTTTTTATTTATTTGATAAGCAGTCACTTCACTATAGTATTGGCACTTTTTACTATATTTTTTCAAAATTCAAAAAATACTTGCACAAATAAAAATCCTTGGGTGTCTGTTCGGCTCCCTGTATTAAATTCCTCCTTTCATATATTTTCTTTTTTACGACTGCTACTTTTTATCCGTATTTTATTCATATTTTTTACTCAAGGCAGCAACGTAGTTTGAAAAGTTTTTTTTTTTGACATTGTGTATACTTAATTACATTTATTTTAAACTTAACTTGTGTAAAACTTGACTTGTCTAGTATTCTTGTTATCAAACTTGTTATACTTTTAAATCTCTTTGGGTATGTTTATCAAATTAAGCAGTACGGTTTTAGCATTTACAAAATAAACAAAAATAATTGCAGAAACCAGGCGAATTTTGAATTTTGTGATTGAGAATCGGATAAACCGCGAAGCAAACAACTGTACTTTTACGGTTGTGAAGAGATTCAATAACAAAGGTGATCGATAAACAATAAGTAGTTTATTTTGGGTATACTATACATCTACTAAAGCATGACACATGCCTTTATTTACAGTGTTATGGAGCTTTTTGCTTAGCTAGAGTAAGTACCTACATAAAGTTCCTATTTATTAATTATAGGCTCGTTAACATGACTATATTCAAATTTCCAAAATTTATGCAAAATTTTCTATTTTTAGTGCAATGACGGCAGCAGTTACATCTATTATAGCACTGGTGTCTGCTTGGCTCAGGTAAAATAAAAGAAATACAACTGGGTTCAGTGGCGTTGCCAGACGTCCCGATTTTGGCGGAACGTCGTATCTCGATATTCAGAAGGCAAATAAGCCTCAACTATTTAACGATAGGGTAAATCATATTTTTATTAAAATACATTTTCTATGGCCATTTTTGCTATCTATTGTCATGTAAATATAATTTCAAGTCAAATAAAAAGATAACATCAGATTATGTCCCGCTTTCGACGACAAAATCCCGCTTTTTTCACTCAAAAAGTTCCAAAATCCCGACTTGGCAAAAAAACTGGCAACGCTGGTATGTACCTAATGTATTGTATAATATTCATTAAAGGGTCATGGACGAGGATCTGCGGCAGTTGTAAGCATAAAAATATAATATTACTACTGGGGTGCAAGGTTATGTAGGATTACACCTAATAAACCAGGCCTGCCTCTGTACCTGACGGAGAGCACTGGGATATCCGTAGCAACCGCATCGGTAGACCGGTACCCTCCTAGCACAGCATCACTTCTGGGGAATAGCTCCGAGCATCCTTCACTCCACTACAACGATGCGGGCCACAACACGCCATTATCTTCCCTGGGCTTGAATGGGAGGTCAGATGCTCAAATCAGACCACCCACGAACCCAAAACTCGTTAAATTCACTAATACTAAGGGATTCGCGCTACAGTAGGTACTTGCTACTTTACAAGCCTGCTTGACGTTATTTGACTCCGAGATAAAGATAGTGAACGATTTTTTTTTTACTATAGTTTACGAGGTTTTAAACAACTAAAAATTTACCTTATAAATTTATTTCAGTGCAACTCAACGAGTTGTATCGCAATCGTAAGTAATGAATAAATTTCATATTTAGAGGGCAGAGTCTTTCGCTTGACCCACCTTGAGATTACAACCCTGCAGTAGCGGATCCAGAATTACGGTTGAGGGGGGCTGGGGGGATTGATCCAGCTGAGAATAGTAGGCTTTCTTTCGGTCTTCTATCAATTGACAATTGGGAGTACATATTTTATTTATGTTACACGGGAATTACTCACGTAAGATTAAGCCGGTTGGGAGTACATAATTTAAGGAAAGTAACTAAACAATGAAATATGTTTATTTTGATAAGATCATTGAAAAATTTTCAGAGCGCCTGGTTAATACGACGCGTGACCAAAATGCTGGCGTGTTTCTGGCTCAACGCATAAGTATTGTCATTCAACGTGGTAATGCCGCCAGCATGCTGGGTACGCTGCCAACTGGTAGTGGGCTTGAGCATTTGGATTGTCTTTAGACCTTCAACGGTCTATGGGCAGTCTAACTGTATTTGTAGTTTTAGTTTTAGCTTGTATTTTGTTTCCATAATAAATAAAAAAAATAAAAATATAATAAATATACTAATATGAATCGATAAAAAACAGCTGAGGATGTTTGTATACTCGATGGTAACTATTGCCATCGCGGTTTAATAAATATTGTTAGTTATTATTATAAATATTGCTATTTATTATGTAAGGGATTACTTTTATCGGTGAGAGGGAATATCAATGGAGGATTGCAATAATTACCAAAAAACAACCCCTGGCACATCTTGACGTAATTTTTCTCGCAGCTAGAATTTTATTGCATATTAATTATTTACCGTTTTAAACATTATTTACTACAAGCCACAAAGTTTTATAATTACCAACATCAATGCCGAAAACAGTGAACATGAGTTCAACAACAATATACAAGATCGACAGCAATTTTCATAAATTAAACAAAGTAAAATAGAACTACATTAAATCAATGGTGAAATAATTTGAAATGAAATGTTTGCAGCGGCTTCAAACGCACGATCCCCACCATCACCGCTTCGTCATCGCCTTCTAGAACCTCGTCAGGTAAAGATCACACCACCCACAAGGCAAGCAGCTCGTCAAGCGACGTGAGCGAGACGGGAAGTTATCCCGCTGCCGGCACGCTTGAGGGCTGTGGGGCATTCTGCCTCACGCCCGCAATGGTCTTAAACTATGAACGAGAACTGTATGCACGCCTCTTACTAGGCTACAGATGGACGAACCAAATTAACTGCGTACTGTGCCAGGGGATGCTGCCTTTGTTCCTGGCTCTTGAACCGACTGTCACCATATCTGCCCATCGACTATCGGATTAAGTGCGGGCTACCCACCGATGTAAACTGCTGGATGAGTTCCACCTGGAAGAACTACATATTCGACCGACTCCTACCTTGACGTGGGATCCGCCTGTCGCGTCGTCTGCCTCGACATTGTCGTCAGAGCCGGTGTCAGTGGATACACTAGCGGCACTGGCTCATCCCGTAGTCGACGAGGGACATTTGCCGAGTGATAGTGTCTCAGACCAGGTGAGAGAGCAACTGATGGGGTTTTGGAAGACGCGATCTCCCAATATCGGTTTGCACCTGACTCTAGGCCGCGACTACCACGTTTGCCACCCATCCATAGACGCAATTTAGCGTAAATGGGAGCTCTGAACGCTTTACTAGCTCCATATTTACGGTCTAGCGAATATTTAGTTTATTACAATATTTATGTTTTTGTATTGTAAAAAGCTTGAGAAATTAAGATAAAAATAAATAATTATAACCATAATATATAATAGATTTTTTTTAAATTCTGTACTATACAATAGTATCATTGTCTTGCACACACACCCCATAATTGTATTTTGTATTTAACAGGGCCTCTTGGTGATGGGTTCGGCCCTACCAACATTACATATTACATATTACTTTGTTTTATTATTATTTTATTTGACATTGCTTATTAACTTATTATTTAGAATTGTATTATTTCACTATTTTTTTTTTTTGTTGTTGTATTTAAAGCAATTAAAGTTTATTGAATAGGAACTTAAAAAAAAAAAAACAGAAAATTAATGAAATCTTAAAATATAAACTAAAAACTAAAACTTAAAATAACTAAATAAAAGCTACAATTAAACTAAAAGATGAATGTATAAAATATACAAACATGTACCTACTACAAAACAAAAACGCCGTCGAGATCACCACCGTGCGGCAGGGTTCCCAGAACACTGGCAGAGTTGCCCCGCTGTATAGCAATACTTAGCTTTTGAGAAAAGTATGTGCCAGCTCTAGGATCCCCCGAGGCGAGGACCAGCCTAGTCAAAATATCCTTGCAGAATATTTTTTGTGTCGGACTTGAATTGATTTATTACCAAAGTTTATTTTTATATATTTTGTTCTATTTAATGAATTGTATGGGTTGTTTTGTTGACCGATATAAATTAATTTGAATTTGAATGCAACTTATACGTGCGGGCTAGACCCGTGAAGGAGTCGAAATAAAGAACCATAATAAAATTGTTTCCAGTAGCATTATAATGAAAAAATATTAAAGTACTATTATACTGTATGGTAACTAATAAAAATCCCCGATGAGAATCATTACCATAAAATTCTCAGCGTGTACTAAGAAAGTAGGATAATATCAAGTTTCTTTTAAGATTTATCAGCGGTGGACCCAGATGCTTTGGGAGGGGGGGGGGACTTGAGCCCCTTATTCCCCCGGATCCGCTACTGCACCCTGTCACTTCTTCATTATTTTTAGTCATAGCAAATTATAGTTCGCTAGATGTGATGGTGTTATAGCTTTAATATATTTTAGCCATAGCAAAATATTATAACTATAAACTATCTTATTTTTTATTTTATGTTACAGACTAATGGAATTCATTCTTTAGCTTCGGTAAGTATTTATTTGCTTTATAAATAATTAAAAACCCACCCATGTAGCTTAGGAATGTAGTGTTATATTTTGTATAGTTAATAAAGCCGCTTGCCCTATACAAAAATGTTAAATTGTTAAAAGGGTATTTAGCGGTTTAAGCATTGATAAAATTCAACACAACTTTAAGAAATGGCTTCAAAAGATTTTAACATGTCTGTTAACCGATAAATGTAATTTGACGTTGTCTGTAAACTTTTGTTATTTTATG
The DNA here is from genome assembly GCA_932305915.1 of Agriopis marginaria. NCBI lineage: Eukaryota > Metazoa > Arthropoda > Insecta > Lepidoptera > Geometridae > Agriopis > Agriopis marginaria. The sequence continues at coordinate 15,123,886 of OW029916.1, read as the reverse complement.
GATTTTATAATTTCAGTGTTCAGCAACAGAATGTAATTCTAAAGTAAGTCTAAGAAAATATCTCACCCAAATATTAAGGTTAAGTATTTGAATAGATAGATAATAGATTTTTTTATATTCAGTGCAAGCAAGACTACTGCGTATCAGAGGTAGGTAATTAATTTATAATTGACAGTCTTAATTGCCGTGGTAGTAGTATTGAATTACTAACCTCAAAATCTGGCACTAACGCCTATGGCTTTGACCATAGGCGGCATACTTACTACAAGTTATGATCGAAGCTGAAAAAATTATAAACCAGCAAAATTAAAAAAAACTACAGTACTGATTTGGATAAGGGAGTAAACTGCTGTCGGAAAAGAGCTATTAAACCGTTGGCCAAACTGTTTTGAAGGAAAATTGTAACAGAAATACAAACAAACATACTATCACACTCTTACCTTAAGCGCATAAACCTGTCGTGGCTAAAATAAGTATGTTTACAGTGTTATGGCAGCAACTGCTCAGCGGTGGTAAGACAATTAAAAACGGCTTTGATTCAAACTACATATTTGTAACCCTAACTAATGTATTTATTACGCTACTAACAGTATTCGCGGTTTCACCTACTACCCTACAGGAATGTTCGGTTTAAAACTAACATGTAGCTTACTATATTATCAAATTTAGTATTTATCATACTAATATTATAAATGCGAAAAGTTTGTTGGTTTGTTTGTTCTTCTTTCACGCAGCAACAGTGTAACGGATCGACCTGATGTTTTGCATTGGTATAGTTCAAGAGCCGGAGAGTGACATAGGCTACTTTTCGTCATCATCATCACAATCACCATTTTTCATCACTACGCGGGTGACACCGCGGGGCGCAGCTAGTTTTGTTATAAAATATGCTATCCTAAATTTCATCCTTATCCGTTCAGCTGTTACGGGTTTAAGTGGAAACTAACATACATACACAGTTTCAATCTTTCGCATTTATAATATTAGTGTGAATTATACATTATTTATGAAGACAAATCATCGATGTACAATACATAATCGTGCCAAAAAAAAAACGAACCAAAACTTGGCGCACTTTGGTTAGTTACAAGGTATCCGCGATCCGACTACAACGCCGCGCGATGACATGGCGATGACAACTAACGTTGGACACTATGCAACCGACATAATGTCTAAATTGGAGGAAATCTGTCATTGTAATGTACAATGATGCTCGGACGTTTTTTGACTGTTTTCACTGAGAGATTGTGACTCTAGGCATTGTATCTCGATGAGGCAAATATATCAAGTTGAGACACAACTATTGATCAGCAACTAATGTCGCATTTGGTTGTATAGCTAAATAAATGTTGCTTGCGAACGCGTAGACTTTTATTAAGTTTCAACTCCTTTTGGACCCCGTTAATTGGTCCCTGTCGTTCTTTCTTAGTGGATGTCTTCATCACATTACGAAACTACAACAAGTATTCAAATTTTAGCTTTGTAGGTCAAATAAGTTTAAATATTTTGTGATTAGTGAGAAAGTACCTTTGTGTTCGGTGAAATTCACATTCGGTCAAATTAATTAAAAACGCAGTCGGTCAAAATTGAAAATCGTCAATATCGCTACCCGTCAAAATAGCTATTAGCCAATATTTCAAATATTTTTTGGTTTTTATCTATACTAATCTATACTTCTATACTAATATTATGAAGAGGAATGATTTGATTGTTTGTTTGTTTGTTTGCATTGAATAGGCTCAGAAACTACTGAACCGATTTGAAAAATTATTTCACTGTTGAGAAGCTACACCACCATCCCCGGGTAACATAGGCTATATTATATTTAAAAAAAAAAATGGGGTCCTTACTAAACCTCCAATAATGTAACCCAAGGTGTAAAAAAATAAGATTTACAATTTTAACTTTGCGTGTTTGACAGTTCTAAGACAGGACGTCTGTCAGGTCAGCTAGTGTCTAATAAATACCTAAAGTTAAACCGTAACGTTTACATACGATTATTCATAATTCATTCTTATTCGTAATTATTCGATTATTCATAATTCATGGTTTTTGTGATAATGTACCTACTTGTATTTGGATTATTTTGTTTATCTCTAAATTTCATTATCGCAAAATAAACATTTCTGTATTTATTTCTGTATTCACTCAGATATAATAATAATATTAAATTTTTCAGTGTAGTGGCAGGCGCTGTTCTGCTTCAGTAAGTTCAATAATCTGGATAACATTTTAGAAATATACCTACTAAATATTATGTTTAGCACGAAAGACTTACACAACTCCTCATATTACTACACAAACCTGAAATATCGATATGAATACTTTTGACGATAATTACGACTATGCTGTGCCAGTACATCATTATTAAAAGTATGCTAAGATTGAAATTGCTTTGAAGGAAACCACCTACGCACCTGTAATAAAGAGTTTATCTGTCTATCTGCGTCTTGCCTCATTGTTATGTCTAGTGCCGAAGGATTCCGCTTTGCTACGGAGCCCTAAAAATGAATGACCTGAAAGATGTTTTAAAAAGGGACAAAACTATTCAATATTACCAAATTTAAACAAATAAGATTTGTATTTTACAGCATTAAAAAAGTAACTTAAATTGATCAATGTTAAAATTGCTGTCTCATATTCGTTTGTGACATACAGATTAGGTAAAGTTAGGTAAGGTAGTTATTAGGTATTGTCTTAACCATAACCTTTTGTCATTTACAGTGCCATAGTGAAGGATGCATAACTACGGTATGTTTAACTACTTCATCCGACGAAATTAATTTAAGCCTCATCAAAATTTCACAAAAGGAAGTTTACACCCCCCAGCAAGACATCATACATCACATACCATTTCATGCTTTTCTGCAAAGAGGTAAACTCATTAATAACAGTCACTATTATTCTATTTGGCTAGCCATTTAACCTATAGAACAAGTAATTCTATTTGTATAGCTACTTAACCTACAGAACAAGTAAGCAAATCATGGTTTAGTAAACTTTTTAATTAAACAAAAAAACTTGCCACTTTTTGGCTGTATGCCGAAAGTATTTTATTTCGTAATGATGGGAATAAAAGAAGTAGCTATAAAAAAAACTGTAATTGCTGTTAATCTGTCGTTAACGGATCGCTATCAGAAGACAGTATGTGGGAAAGTGATGAAATCTCCCAAATGACTTGATCTTTATTCCCAAATGAAATGCCATTGTTACTAAATAGACCATAAACGCTAAATGTCTAAGTAATAAAATCCAGACGAACTTAAAATGTCATAATTCAAAATATCCTAATATAAAACGTCTGGAACTGAAAATGTCATAGTTTAGCAAAGTGATTTAGGACACTATTCGTCATTCCGCTTTTTTTTCTCATTGGACATGTGCCAAAAATGTTATAAGTTAGTAATGATTTCTCACGTCTCCTAAAAGTTTCAACAATGTTGCAACTTGTCATCTAACAATGAATTATTTTAGTTCCGATTGGTCATGCATGATGTCACGTAAACTCTATTTACTTATATTCTTTGTTGAGACGTGACACGTTATACATTTTTGGAGACGAGACAATTGATTACTAGTTTATAAAAAAAATACACATGACCCAATTAGAATAATTTTTCTGCGTGATTAATAGTGTCCTAAATCGGCTTGTTTACGGACCCACTTCAAAATTGACTTGATTAAAATTACTGAATGTCAACCCAGCGCCCAGTCCAATGCATATTTTTTTTTTTTTAATAACTCTTGTTACTACATGAAATAATAAAAATCCTCACACTGTAGTCACTATGGTCACTGAATGGACAATCGTAAACCTATTCAAAAATAATTCGTAAGCTTGTTTTCAGACCATATTTTATTACAGAAAAGGCATTTTGAAGCGACAGTAAACTAGTTTATTTAAGAACACACACAGTATTTTTAGCAGCTCTTTTCCAGCGATGCAAACTCGATACAGACGCCAAACTAGCTAGACGTCGTCGGGATCATGTAGCGCTACTAAAACGCAGTGTACTGTAACAGCAGTTTATTTCTGTTTCAGTGTGATGGCTATGCATGTATATATAGGAATCTCGGTGGAATAAGATAAACTATTATGATTATTTAGTTGCAGTTTGGTTGTCCGGCACAACCAACTAATGACAGTTTTATAGTGGCGGGCCCGAACGAACAATATAAATATTTCTAACCATATTTTTTACTTTTATTTGATCTTTACCTATTAATCTTAAATAGTTACGAAGATATGGAAAATTTGATTTTGTATGGGGTAGCCACATATTTTTGCATAGGGCGGCCCCTACAAAATTAAATTTGTCAAGTTTTTCTTTAATGATCTTGAACGGTAAAAGTTATCAAACGTGGACTTGTCCACGATATAAAAAAAAACCAGACAAGTACGAGTAGGACTCGCGCTCTGAGGGTTCCGTTAGATGGAACCCTCAGACAGCGAGTCCAAACAAAATAATCAACAAAATAGTTGAAATATTGAAAAACAAACTTAACTTTGTAGTGTACAATAGGGTTCTTCGATAAATTCCAACTGCAAAATGTAAGTTTGTAATAGCAAAACAATTTTTTTAATGATATTATTTCAAATTTAATGATTTTTGGATTTATTCCTTTATATGTGCTGTAAGACCTCGCCTCTTGCCAAATTTCATGATTCTAGGTCAACGGGAGTAATCTTGTGAAATCGCAAAATATTCGAAAATATGCGACATAATCGGTCATATCTTTTGATCGCGTTAACTTACAAGTTTGATTTTTTCACAGCTGAAAGAAACCGTAAATTTGAGTATTTGATATAAATTTCAACTCGATATCTTGACGCGTTCTAGAGAAAAACGGAGGAAAAGAGGACGTTTCTATAACAACTATAAAGTTTTTATAAACTTAACCTAGTTTCTATAAACTTGGAAAAATAAGAAAACTTAAGTGATTTTGTGCTGATCATATTAAAAGAGTCGGATCCTTTACTCGAAGACGGCCAGAAGCCTCTACCAAGTGTGTAGTATCTTCCACCCTCGAACCTGAATCTTTGACGAGTAATCTGTATCTAATCTAAGTCCTGGGCCTTGAAGCCTCGACCCTACCAACTGAAACTGGAGGAGGAGAACCAAAACTTAAGTATCATTCCTTGCCCAATCTCAAACTCTTGCCCCAGTGTGCACCGGTGTTATTTTCTTTAATTTTATAAAGACTGTGAGACGATATAAAATAGTAAAATTAAAAGTGGTCTGTGTATTACTGTATTCTTTTTTTGGCAACTGATAGGGTTAGGTCAAAGATTTTTTATATACTACGTAAAGATTGAGTGTTCAATGAAAGCACAGAGTTCATTTGTTCAATCTTTGTTCGATTGACATTATCGATACGTTTCTGCGCATGCGCGCTGGAATACCAGTAATACCAGTGCATAGATATTACCGCATTAAATGGATGAAAAATAAAACGGAGTAAATGAACTTACAAATTACAGATCTAAAATATTAATCCTGGAATTGGGCGTCACTTTGCTAAAATTCATGATAATAACTTGTTTTTCTTAAGAAGTATTTAGTCAAGAAAAATAGATAGCTATAAATAAGAGAATTTTAATGAACGCAAAAGTTGTCATACCTACTAAAAAGTGGAAATATTAAGGTGTTTGTTGTATCTGTATGTAGTTCCGTATAAATAGTTTTAACATAAGGTTTGATGAAACCTCTTTTGTTATTTGATCTGTGGCTAAGATTTGGCTGCCATTTTCAGTTGGTATTTAATGGACATAATACTTATCACAATAAAATTATAATATGTTTGATTAAAAAGACGAATAATAGTTGATAGTGATGAAACATAAGTGTTAAAAACGAGTATGAATAGATCCTTATTTATAAACTTTAAGTGTGGATTCTGATAAACAACAACATGGAGATAGCTTCAGGCTCAAGAGTGGTAGTAGGAATGAAGAGATCTGCAGCCAGTATCATAGTGGATCCAGACACTTTGCAACAACTCGAGGATGCGAAAAGGCCAAAGATCACGCTTGACGCCGATAAAAAGTATCAACTCAATAGTGGTTATGTATAACAAGCTTATAAATTTGGTTAACTATTGGTTCCCAAAAGTGGTAAATCCGCCTGCAGCACAAAGACCTGAGGATGAAGAAATGGAAGATGGCAATAGAGTTGTGCCAACTGCAACCAATGATGAAGCACTGAGAAGCATAACAATAGGGAAGTGTTAAAAACATGGGTATATAAATTTCATGCCCTTGGCAACACCAAACAGTTTTGAAATGGCGTTGTTATATTTTCGTTTTCTTATAATTTTGCGAAGAAATACAGCAAGTAAATTGAATACTGACTTTTGTGATGTGATGTTCGTAGACTTATCTTTTTTGTGGGTGTAATTCTTACATGAATTCAAGACACAACTTGTGTTTTTTTTTAAATTAAATTTCACGCGTTTTGACATCTGAGGCTACTTGACGTGTGGCGGGGCGATCGAAATAAGATGCTAGTACTGGTACCTTATGATTGGTATCATTTTATGATACGCTACTGGGTAATCTTGGGTTAGGTATAGTTCTAGGACAGTCTCATTCCTCGTAACTGGGTGTGGCAGACGTGCTCCTGGCTTAGGTAGGTCAAGCCTGGTGGTGGGCGAAGCCGGAGCCGTCTGCTTCATTACAATGTCAATACATCAACTATGAAATTAACTGCCATGACTACAAAAACTTTTACTTAGGTAAAAATTTAACTCGTATGACGAGACAAAATACAGTAACTAAAGTAAATAACAAAACTTATAAAAATACAATATCACAGTACCCATACGCGGTACTATACCATATTACTTCAATAAAAAATATCCAAATACGCCTGTATCCACAATAAACTACAAACAAAATGAAGAACAAAATATGATGAAAGAGAGTGAAAAAAATACACCAAAATCAGGTACGATACCCTATTAATTTAGGCTGATAGAAAACTTCAAAACACCAACTAAAACATGTAGTATATCTTTAATATCATCATCATACTTCATCAAACCTTTTTTCTAATTTATGCTAACCCCTTTTTTGTTGTTACACACAGGCCACTGCATTATACCTACCAATCGATAATTTTTTTTTATTAGAAAATCAAGAAAACAACAATCCACAGAGGGGATTTCTTGACAGGCTGGCAAGGAAAGAGGACGTTCTCTATAAACTCGGAGAAATAAGAAAACTAAAGTAATTATAGTGCTGATCAGATTGAAGGATTCGGATCCTTTACTCGAAGACGGCCCGAAGACTCTCTTCCAAGTGGTATCTTCCACCCTCGATCCTGAACCTTTGACGAGTAACCTGTACCTAATCTAAGTCCTGGACCTTGAAGCCCTGACCTTCCCAACCGAAACTGGAGGAGGAGAACCAAAACACTTTTAAGTATCACTCCTTGTCCAACCTCAACCCCCTTATGTTCCTGTGTGCACCGGTGTTTTTTTTTTAGTTCTCTAACACTGTGAAACGATCTAGAACTGTGTAATTAAAAAAAGTGGACTGTGTAATTAAAAAAGTGGTCTGTGTATTTTTTTTTCTTTGGTAATAGGGAGGGCTAGAGTCAAGGACAGTCTCTTTCCTTATAACTCGGTGTGACATACGTGCTCCCGGCTCAGGCAGGTCTAGCCTGGTGATAGGCGAAGCCGGAGCCGTCTGCTTCACTACAAGGTGGAATAATATTCACAAGTAAATTTATAAAAAAATTGATTTTCTTAATGCCTCTCTTTTAGGATACGCAGCGCAAAAAAATATCACAGCATTCACAGCAAACAAAAATTTATCTATTGAACAAAATGATAAATCTTCTGAGAGAAGCATGCGAGAAAGCCTTTGCTAAGGACTGGAAAAACGTAGTCGAAAAAAAAGAACTATATTCATATCGATAATATTATAGATCAGCGAGTAATAATCGATTTTGTTACCTTAGATGACGCCGAAAGCTCTGGTGACGTGGCAAGGATGTTATTTCCAAAATAAAAGCTTGTAATTATAATGCACTGCCTTTACCTTAGAGTTCTTCTAAATTAACAGTAGCACTTCATCCCAGCCTCAAAATTACTGTGCCATCTGTCTCAGTTCTGTGCTATAAATGAGTCCAGTAACAGTTACTTGCAGATAATTTAAAAATATGTATTAAATTATTAACGAATGCACTTTTTGTACCTAAACCTAAAACAATCGATTCATCTAGCATAATATTTGATATGTAAACCACTGTAACTTTTAATCTTTCTGTTAACGACACGATGTGATATATTATAATATATTGTAGTATTTATACTTTTTGTCTCTCTTACGATTTGAAATACATTGTGACAATTGATTATTTTGGCACTAAAACATTCTGACCATTAAACATTGTACATTTTGGCGCTTAGGCCCTCGAACCTGTTAGACATTTAAGCATGTTGACTATAGTCCCTAAACCAATAACACACACCCTGATGAATAAGTTACAGCAACTCGCGCTGCTCGTGTTACGAAACATCAGAAGCCCTTTTTTAAGCATTTACGAACCCGTAAAATTAATTGGTAATTAATAGCTCTAGGACACAGGACACTTTAAGAACAAATAAGCTTTATTAATATTTTTTTTTTAAACTTTTTAAACACAAGGTTCTCCGTATTCTTCTCAGCAAACCTTTTTTTTAATGCCCATATCATGAGAACATTTTGTCCGCCATCTTGAGATCTTAAAAAATGCTAAAAAACATCACGTGATTAACGGAAGGCCCCTTACTTGAAGAAGTCGGCAAGTACCTATTACCCTATTACTTGAAGAAGTCGGCAAGTTTCTTCTCCCAGGAGGAAACTCGGTTAGCTGCTATTCTGCTGCGGGACTGCTTGTCCCGAACCTTAAACCCTTGATCCACATAATAAACATCGGAGGAACCTTCCTGGCCAGTTTTAAGTATCGCTCCGACCTTCAAATTTTACCCGTTAATTCAGATTATCCGTGTGTGCACCAATTGTGATATCATCGTTTTAGGACTGTGAGAACGAACTAAAGAACTGTAAACATTAAAAAGTGGTCTGTGAAGTGGTGTTTTCTTTTAGCACACTAGGATAGGAAGGGTCCTTGACTGTTACTTTCCTCGTAACTGGGAGTGGCAAACGTGCTCCTGGCTCAAGTAGATCTAGCTTGGTGGTAGGCTCAGGCAGAGCCGTCTGCTACACTACAATATTATAAGCACAAAAAGAACAAGATTATAAAGCGTTTTGCACCAATTTGACACTCGTGATGCGTGTTGAGCACACATTTTGCTTTAAACCAGACAATATAAGCTAACACTAACACTATAAATAAGTTACTGTCCATTTGGATTGTCTTTAGACCGTTGAAGGTCTAAAGACAATGCAAATGTTCAAACCCACTATCAGTTGGCAACATACCCAGCATGCTGATGGCATTACCCCGCTGCATAGCAATGCTTATATTGCTTATGCGTTGAGCCAGAAACACGCCTGCATTTTGATCACGAGTCGTATTAACCAGGCGCTTTGAACGATTTTTGAAAAAGAGGTGAGCATGGTTCCCGAGGGCCCAATGTCTCAACTATTGTACCTACTTCACACGCCATAAAATGGAAATACACTAGAGATTCATCTAAGAAACACTTTCCAGACAATAAATTCAACAAGTAACTTTGCTAACGCAGCGACCTATATATTGTCGTGGGCTCTGATACTACGAGACGATCTCTCTCCGTCTTGACCAAGTTCATGTCAACTTCAAAATTTTTCGTCACATTTCCACTCTTTAGCCACTTCATACTTAGCATGGCAGACGGCCCCATGACTCCCAAGTTACCTATTTTATGACACGATTCTCTCCCATCCTTTTCAGACAATAGATCGAGCCAGCGGAGCCTATGAAATTGTATGATTCAACAATTATATTCGGCTCCACCACCAGCTTAACGAATGACACCAAACAACACAATGAAAAACACCACTATTACACCATTTACAACTTACCGTACCTACTTATACACCATACTCTATAGTATGTTGTATCACAATCTAGATGGCTAACACGAAAAAATTAGTTACGAGTCGGCAAAATGAGTTACGTTACGAGTCGGCATATTAGACTGAATATTAGGAGGGAATAGCTTCATTTGGAAAATTAAGAATAATACCCAAATCTTACCGTTTGTTGTAAGGTTTTTAAATTCTGTAACGCTCAATTCTTTTGATCGATACAATTAGATAAATAATTCTAGGCAATCTGGAATACTGTTTTTAAACGACTTCAAAAAAGGAGGAGGTTCTCAATTCGACTTTTTTATGTTTAATACGCGATTACTGCGCCAATTATGAATTGATTTTGATGATTCATTTTTGTATGGTAGTCCATACTTCATCATACTTCAGAGGTGGTCCCATATACATTTTATATTAAATGATTAAACGCTTTAAAAAAACAACAAATAGAAAAATTATAGACACATATGACGTTTTGGTAAATGACCCTTCGTAGTGGTGTGGTGGAAGTAGTGGTGCACTACTTTATTAACTTATACCTTACTAGCGACCCGCCCGCCCGGCTTCGCACGGGTGTAATTTACGTGCGAAGCCGGGGCGGGTCGCCAGTTATATATATAAACCTTCCTTGAAAATGTATCTAACTGATGGTGAAAACCGCATCAAAATCCGTTGGGTGGTTTAGGAGTTAGCGGCCATACAGACATACAGACAGACAGACAGACGAGGAAAGCGACTTCAATTTATACTATGTAGAGATTGTGACTTAGTACTGGAAACTTCTGATTAGCGAATCTCTAACGGTTGGGGAATATGTGCTGATTATTATAAAAGGTGATAAAAAAAATACAGGAAATCGTAATTGTGAAAACAATCACATTCACATACTTTATATTATTGATTTATTACTTCATAATTACCTATACAGTACTTAATGAAATTACTTAATAATAATTAACATACCTAACACGTAGGTACGTTAAAGTACAGTAGCATAAGACTAGTTGGGCATATGAGTTTCATGTTGTAGGTTAATATTAGACATATTGGAGACAGTATAAGTGATCGCCTGGACTTGGCCGGTCAGAGAGGCCTGGACTTGGCCGCTCAAAGAGGCCTGAACTTGGCCGCTCAAAGAGGCCTGGATCTGGCTGTTGAGAGAGGCCTGAACCTGGCTGGTGAGAGAGGCCAAGTCAGCCGGCGGTGGTGGGAAATGACCGTGAGCTCGCCTGTGATTCTGCAGAGCAGTGCCCTGAAATATACAATAACAACTATGAATTGCTCGAGTCTCATGAAAATAAAATCTATCATGCAAGTCCTTAAAACTATAATCTCAAGTATACCACAAGCTTTTCAAATTCTTTATTATGCGCTCAGGCGGCAAGCGCAATTTTGCGAATTTGGCCGCGCGTGGCAGAATGAAAAAAACAGATGACCGTTCGACCTGCGCCCGGCCGCTTGCCGCATGCGGACCTTTACTACGCGACCGGCCGCAGGTCGCTTGTTCGCTTCAATGATTATATAACTTTACTGCCTTATTTGCTCTGAGTTTATGCGAGAATAATTCTAATAAGAAAAACCTTAAAATTCGAGGAAGCCTTATACTTAGGTACGTATAATTTACTGATCATTCAAGCGCTTCGATGACTTGCTCCCCCGTTGTATCCCTTAGAGCAACGATTCCCATTTGGTGGAACGCGACCCGGTACCAGGGGCCTTACGGACAACTGCTATTGCGGCACCTAATCCGCTCAGTTTGAAAATCACACGACCGCAAACCGTATCTGGGGGCGATAAGGTTCACGTTCGCGTGATTTTCCAACTGAGCTGATCAGGTGCCGCAATAGCAGTTGTCCGTAGGGCCCCAGGTCATCAAAATAAAATACAGGGTCGCAGCATTCCCGCTGTTTTAAAACAATAATATCGATCGACGCATCGTAAGCCGATACCAAAATATAGTTTGAAAAGTTATAGTAAAAACATTTTTAATTGTTATACTTATATCTCGTAATATACACATACTTCTAATAACAATAAATGTATATTATTTTACTTAATATAACCAGGTTAGTTATAACTATTGTATGAAAATTACCAGGCCATGGCAGAACAATGTCTGGGAAACAATGCCTTAGAGACAAAAATGTTATTATTAAAACCAAGAAACAAGGTGATTCGACGCATAGATGTAAACATAGCGTATTTGTAAATTATGAAATTTACACGATAAAAATTTATTACTTCATACTAGTGGCCAAAATAATGACAATATCAGTTTCAGTAATATTAAATTTTACATAGACATCATTTCTTTGAAGTTAATGTTTCCATTTATCATCATCATCATCATCATCAGCCTTGAGTGACCCACTGCTGGGTATAGGCCTCCCTTTGTTTATGCCACTCTCCCCGGTCTCTCGCTATTCGCATCCACTCGTTCCCGACAATATTTCTAATGTCGTCAATCCACCTCATCCTCGGTCGGCCTGGGTTCCGCCAACCTAGTCTCGGCCACCACGCAGTTACTGCTGTACACCACCTGCCATCATTACGTCTGGCCATGTGTCCTGCCCAGTTCCACTTAAGTTCCTTCACCCTTTTTACGACGTCTGCAGCTTTGGTGCGACGTCGTATCTCAGTGTTTCGGATACGGTCCTGCAATTTGATGCCAAGCATGGCTCGCTCCATGGCTCTCTGTGCGACGGCTATCTTGTGCACAGTCTTCTCCGTGAGCGTCCATGTCTCAGCACCATAGGTCATGGTGGGCAGGACACATTGGTTATAGAGACGAGTCTTCAGGCACTGTGGTATCTCTTTTGATCGGAGAATGTCTTCCAGCTTCCCGAACGCAGCCCACCCAAGCTGTATTCTCCTAGTGATCTCTTTGTTCTGAGGTTCATTGTCAAAAGAAAGAACATGTCCAAGATACACGTAATCATCAACTACCTCAAGACTCTCGTTACCGACCGTGATGGTTACATTTCGAGTTCTGGAGATGTTTGACATCACTTTGGTCTTGGACATGTTCATCCTGAGGCCAACTTTCAGAGATGCGTCATACAGGTCTTGTAGCATGCGCTGGAGGTCAGTAGGGTTTTCGGCAAACAATGCGAGGTCATCTGCAAACCTAAGGTGCGACAGGTAGGCACCATTGATGTTAATACCACTTTCTTCCCATGCAAGCGTCTTCACAACGTCTTCTAGGACGGCCGTGAAGAGCTTGGGTGATATGGTGTCTCCCTGCCGCACTCCTCTTTTTATGGATATGAGGTCGGTTAAAGTATGCAGACGAACCCGCATTGTTGCAGAGCTGTAGATCTCCTTCAGCACCTCCACATATCGACCATCGACCCCACAGCGATGGAGTGAGTTCAACACGGCCCAGTGCTCGACACTGTCGAATGCTTTTTCATAATCTACGAAAGCAATGCACAAGGGCCGGTTGTATTCGTGGCTCTTCTCCATCAGCTGTTTTACGGTATGGATATGGTCGATGGTGGAGAATCCGCTCCGGAATCCCGCTTGTTCAACTGGTTGACATTCATCGAATTGACGGGTAAGGCGATTGCATATTACTTTCGAAAAAAGTTTGTATATTTGTGAAAGAAGACTAATGGGCCTGTAATTATTTAGGTTAGAGCAATCGCCTTTTTTATGTAAGATTGTTACGACTGCATTTTTCCAAAGGTCTGGAGATTTGGATCCTAGAAGAACATCATTGAAAAGCTTTACCAGAACCCCGAGCACCGGTTGACCACCTGCACGAAGCAATTCAACCGTTATCCCGTCCTCACCAGGTGCTTTGTCTGTTTTCATTTGTACAAGTGTGTGTTCTACTTCGATGGGCAATATCCTGGGTAGGTCTTCCGCATCTCTGTATTCCACAGGTGGAGCTTGTGGATCGCTACCTGGTGATTCTGGCCCCACTGATTTTGTTGCGTATAGGTTTTTGTAAAACTTCTCTACGACATTCAACATCTGCATTCTGTCCGTCACTACATTACCATTATTGTCTTTAAGTTTAAGGATCTGATGTGTACCGGTTTTAGTTCGCTTTCTAAAAATTTTCGGTCCTCTGTATTCTTCTATGGTTTTGGTTATTATATCCGTGTTAAACTTCCTTAGGTCTTTTCTAATAGCTTTACCGATTTTACGATTTAGTTCTTCCAACAATCTTTGGTCTTGAACGGTTTTGTGAGCCATCTCTCTTCTTTTCTCTATCATATCTAAAGTTTCTTGTGAAAGTCTAGCAGTTTTCCTGTGTATTTTGCCTAGGTGTCTTTTAGCAGTATCTGCTAACGTTTTGCATAATTTTTCGTTCAGTTCGTTAACGTCCAAATTCTCCTCTACCAGGCCTTCGAAGCAGTTCTTCAGCTCTAGACGGAAATCTTTTTGTAGAAAAGCTATATCCGTCTTGTTGTGCCTTGTTTGGGACGTGATCAGTTTGTCTCTCTCACGTTTGAGGTTAAATTCGAACGTCGCACGGACCAAACGATGGTCACTTCGGGTTTTAAAGTGAGAGAGGACGGTGACGTCTCTTACTACATATTTATGTGAGCTTATTATTATGTTTCCATTTATAGTACTTATCAATTCGCTAAAATTATCACAATTGTCGAGTTGTACGCGCGCTCCTAGTTCTAGCATTTTATTATTAGGTGCGATTCACATTCATGTACTTACTGCATGTTGACGCGAGCTCACAGGAGAGCCACATTAGCGTTGATTGTTCTAGAGAAGCAGTCGGTTTAACCATAAAATAAATTCTAAAAGGTTAAGTTAGCTAGGGAACTTTTAGTGAACACCCATACAAAAATATCACAAAATAGAATAATTAGTTTCAGTAATATTGTGTTTTTTTTTTTTTTTTACTTATATCCATCCGGCTTGCTCGTTTTTGAGCTCTAGATCATATTTGAGGTAGGTGAACAATTAACAACGATCAACAAAAGAGTCACCGACATAGCTGTTAAAATTTGCAAGTTGCAGTGGCAATGGGCAGGCCACATCGCTCGAAGAACCGATAACCGATGGGGAAGAAAGGTTCTGGAGTGGAGACCACGAACCGGAAGACGCAGCGTAGGGAGGCCTCCCACTAGATGGACCGACGACATTGTGAGAGTCGCGGGCATCCAGTGGATGCAAAAGGCAGGCTGTCGTTCAGTGTGGGGGTTGAAGGGAGAGGCCGATGTTCAGCAGTGGACGTCTTCTGGCTGATGATGATGATGAACAAAAGACAGGAGTAATAGCGTATTCATGACAAAAGAGCACCACAACCGGCACCAATGTAAAGGTAAGATAAAAAAAAAATTATGCATCGTAATGAGATCGAAATTTTCTGTTGCTTGTGAAAGAAATTTCGAGAACACAGTAACCATCAAGTTGAGCATTAATAGATATTTATTAGTCCTTAAATTGGCTCTATCGACGTCTTTGATAGCGATGACAGTAGAGCCCACAAGCAATATCTCTTTTCGGAGCCGAGTCGATGAGGACACACTACTAATGCAGGGTGAGCGCCGTGCTAAAACTTGCGCAGTGTACGAAGCCGTCACGCGCCAACGCAACACCCAACGCCTAGTATGTAGACGGACTGCTAAATAAGGTTACAGCTGTAATAAAAATAAATCAATCTCTAGCAATCAATAAGTTTATCTTGCAGTCGTAAAAAAGTAACCCAATTTAGCTAGACTTAGATTTTTATAGCCAATGGTTCATATCCTTGTTAATTGTTGTTGCGAATTTTAACATCAACTGTAGCATTTATTTTTATATCCTTTGAAGATCAACGAAATAATCTTTACTAATATTATAAGGAGGAAAGATTTGATTGTTTGTTTATTTGCATTGAATAGGCTCCGAAACTACTGAACCGATTTAAAAAATTCTTCCACTGTTGGCTACACTATCCCCGGGTAACATAGGCTATATTATATTTTCAAAAAAAATAGGGATCCTTACTAAAACCCCAATAATGCCCAAGCGAAGCCGGGGCGGACCGCTAGTAATAAATAAACTAAAAAATTAACTGGCAGGCGAATACAGTTGCATCAAAAAAGACGAGTTCAAAAATTCAAATTCAAAATACTCATTTACACAACAAATTCAAATAGTCCTCCTAGCGTAGCTCATGATCATAGAAAAACTTAATAACTATTAAAATGAAATCAGGTGCATAAGCTTATTCAAAATTGAAGGGAATAAAAATCTCACTAGCTCAGTCGACTGAACAAATAAGAAATAAAGTCTCGCTGTTCGGTCGACTGAACTGGTTAACTGAACTTTTGTAAATAGACGCCCGAGCCAACCGAGGCCCATGTTTTGTATCAGAAATATTAGAACATCACGTCTTCCAGTCTTAATACTCATCGTGAAAAAGATTTTTCCGTCATACGGTTTTTCGCATAGCAAAGGATTGGCCTAAGTCTACTGAGCCGTCTTCCAATAGAGGAGAAGAAAGAAAGTTTTCAGGCGACGATGACTTTCAAGCAAAAGAATTTCTTTCGTGCAACCAGAATACACGTCAACTATCTTACCACTATCACAAAAATATTATTGTCTGTCCTCGATGCAAAATCAAAACACAACACAAAGAAAACTGTGGTAGTCAAGTATTTTCAGACCCAGAAAATATAAAATTTATAATGAAATTGGCAGATCAAATCACCACAAAATATTTTTCTCAAAAACAAATGGAAAATTTGTCATTTGTTTTCAGCTGTCACTCAAATACCTCTATTTTTAAATTTTCATCTTGAGAATTAAATGAGGTCGCATAACTTATTTGTCATGTACGCGAAAGGAGGATTTACATCATTTTATTCAAGCTAAAGTGGTGGATGTTTTGACTTCCTACACGGTAGGTTTTATTGAGGTCAGAGATAACAACTATCGTTTCATATTTTGAACCAAGTTTTATATTATATAAAATACTAGCTGACCCGACCGACTTTGTCCTGTCCAATGAGTTATGGTTCCTGAAGAAAAAAACACTTAGTTTGTCCCTAATCTTTAATTTTCCAGGCAAATTTTCTATTTTTTTTAAACCTTCCCAGTATTGAGGTGAACAAAACGAAAAATTATTCAAATCGTTCAGCCATTTTCGAGTTTTTGCGAGACTAGCGCACGGCGATTGATTTATATATAACTAGCAACGCACCCCGACTTCGCACGGGTATAAGTCTTATTTTTTTTACACCTTGGGTTACATTATTGGAGTTGTAGTAAGGATCCCTATTTTTTTTTAAAATATAATACAGCCTATGTCTCCCGGGGATATTGTAGCTTCCCTACAGTAAAAGAAATTTTCATATCGGTTCAGTAGTTTCGGAGCCTATTCAATGCAAACAAACAATCAAATCTTTCCTCTTTATAATATTAGTATACAATAGACAGATTAATAATAATACAAAGCTTTGAAATTTACTTGTTCTTATTAACACAAAGAGCGTTTGAGACTATTCACGGATTTGTTTCTTGACATCATTATAATCAGCCTTTTAACAGTCCACTGCTGGGTGATTGACCCCCGAAAGGGTGATTGGGCCATATCCACCACGCTGGCCCAGTATGGATTGGTGGATTCACATACGCCATCGAATTCCTTTTCCATGCGTATGCAGGTTTCCTCACGATGTTTTCCTTTACCGAAAAGCGAGTGGTATGAAAATCCGTACATAAGCTCCAAAGAGCTCATTGGTACGGGCCCGGGGTTTGAACCCGCGACCTCACGCTTTCAAGTCTTGCGGTCTCCCAAATGGGCTACCACGGCTATCTTTCTTAGCTTTCTTGACAATTATCCAGCAATCATCCCATAAATCAACATTTTGTAGTTATTTACCAACATAGAATATTCTGTCATAACCTCAGAGCAAATACGAAAGAGCAAAGTGGTTCGTCTTAACCGTTCGTAATAATTTTATGCTACGACTAGCGGTCCGCGACTCCGCACGGGTATAGTTATATACCCTATTAAAATAGCCTATATTAATCAGTGATAATGCAGCATTCAAATGGTGAAAGAATTTTTAAAATCGGTCTAGTACTTTATGAGCCAATTCGTTACAAACATACTTACATACAAATCTTTCCTCTTTATAATATTATCCTCCTTATTATATATTATAGTATATAGTATAGATAAAGAGGAAAGATTTGTTTGTTTGTTTGCATTGAAAAGGCTCCGAAACTATTGCACCGATTTGAAAAATTCTTTCACTGTTGGGAAGCTACACTATCCCCGGGTGACATAGGCTATATATCTATACACGTGCGAAGCCGAGGCGTGCCGCTAGCAGAGAGATAAAGAGATATTTCCTTCGTGGATTGAACTACCACAGAGTAAATTTACTAAAGACGGCCGTGATTACCTGTATGAACCTCTCGCCACACACTTCACACACGTAGGGCTTGTCTCCAGTGTGTCGTCGGATGTGGAGAGTGAGGTCGTTGCTCTGGGAGAACGCTTTCTCGCAATATGTGCACTTGTATGGCCTTTGTCCGGTGTGTACGCGCATGTGACGGGACAGCTTGTTGCTACGGGAGAAAGCTGGAACACAAACACGAGTCACATCTGCAGCCATTAAGAGTATAACCTTAACATCAAGGTGGACAAACGCAAGCCTATTATATATTAAAAAAATTAAATTTAAAAAAAAAAACACTTGGACAGCTTGTTGCTACGGGAGAAAGCTGGAACACAAACACGACTCACATCTGCAGCCATTAAGAGTATAACCTTAACATCAAGGTGGTCAAACGCAAGGCTATTATTTAAAAAAATAAATTAAAAAAAAACACTTGTGTAATTCTGCTGACTACAGTAACCACGCATAGATGGCTCTGGACAGCGCTGGACACTACAGTTACCAACCCGTCTCGCACGGTGGTGACAAAATCGCCTTATCCTGTTTTTTCTTGAACAACTACGCATATGAAACTATTTATATCCTCATCATCGTCATCATCAGCCAGAAGACGTCCACTGCTGAACATAGGCCTCCCCCTTTAACCTCCACACTGAACGACAGCCTGCCTTTTGCATCCACTGGATGCCCGCGACTCTCACAATGTCGTCGGTCCATCTAGTGGGAGGCCTCCCTACGCTGCGTCTTCCGGTTCGTGGTCTCCACTCCAGAACCTTTCTTCCCCATCGGTTATCGGTTCTTCGAGCGATGTGGCCTGCCCATTGCCACTTCAACTTGCAAATTTTAACAGCTATGTCGGTGACTCTAGTTCTTTGACGAATATCCACGTTTCGGATTTTATCGCGCAAAGAAACTCCAAGCATAGCTCTCTCCATTGCCCGCTGTGTGACTGAGTTTTTCCAAAAGGCCAACAGTTAAGGACCACGTCTCAGTACCATATATATGTATTTCTATCCTATTCTACTTGAACTAAATGTACAAATTTAGATAGAGCGATCCTGCCAGAATTCAAGGTCTATGGTTTTAAAAAAAATGGCTACAAAGAGTCTACGCTGTATGTAAAAATAGTAAATTACCTTTGCCACAAATACGACAGACGCAAGGTTTCTCGCCAGTATGCGATCTTCTATGAACTAAAAGATCCGAAGACCTTGGGAAACCTGAAAATTATAAGCAAAATGCATTAATCTGTATGCATATTCTGTTACTTAGCAGGCTTATACTCGGGCAACAGATGTTACTTATTTCATGATAGATACTTTGCATAGATTAATTTTCTTCTCGTGGAGATGGGAGTGACAGAATGACAAATAGTGTCGATAGTCAAACTTTTTTTACACAACTAACAAAAGTTAGTTGCATAAATGCAAAATTACTATTGCATATAATATATAGATATATATCAAATATTCATTGGTAGCTTGTATCCGACACAAGACACAAAAGTGTCCACGTTTGCGCCCTGCCTTATACTATACGCAATGAATGGTTACCTTTAGCACAGAAGTCACACTTGTAAGGCTTCTCCCCTGTGTGGCGGCGCATGTGCACGATGAGGTTGGATGAGTTAGAGAACCCTCGGCCGCAGTACAGGCACAGGCAGTTGTTCGCCGGCGGCTTCACTCGGTCTACGTCGTGGATCTTCTTGTGAGTTCTGCAATGTACATTAGCAGCTGTAACACAGGTTTCACTTATTACACCTACTTACGAGATACCTATGAGAATATTTCGATTTTTGGTCGAACAGTTTAAAATTTAGGTGCAGATATAACGATCCACCCTCTTTCTTAGTCTTAATATCGAGAGCTCATACCACAGCCTTACCACGGTAAATATCCCGTAAATAATCATATAACTTAAGTTTATTACGACATATGTATGCATGCAAACCTTAAATAACATGTTTTTACATCTTAAAATTCTTCAGTGTGGGGGTTAAAGGGGGAGGCCTATGTTCAGCAGTGGACGTCTTCTGGCTGATGATGATGACATCTTAAAATGTCATGTAGTACATATGACCCTGTTAGGGTATGGCAACAGAAAGAACGGAACGGTCTATTTGTGCATCGTCAAAGTTATCCTTGAAAAATTCGTCCAGGGTGTAGTAAAATTTAGATTCCGAGAAATGTTTGAGAACATTAGTAAAGCTGTTTTCTTTTTCTATGTCTTTTATTTAATTTGGTAGTTTATTGAATATTTTTACAGCCATAGATGTAGGGCCAGAACTATGAATTACTATATTATTATTAGGTTTCGGTTCAATAAGATTGTGCTATATTGTGATCTGATTTTACGCGGCTTGTCGATTGCTCTTTTAAAGAAGTCGGGGTATTTTTTTACGAATTTGCTAATTTCTAATATGTATATTGAAGTCAAAGATACGATTTTAAATTTAACGAAGTAGGACTTATGAAAGTTTGTAATAGTAATGTCAGGGGATTTTAAGTTCACCAGAATACGGATACACTTTTTCATCATCCTTTGTCTCCACCGATAAACATAACGTGTGTAAGCCGTTTAGTAATGGTTATCTTGATAGGCTCCATGTATGTCATCATCATCATCAACAGCCAGAAGACGTCCACTGCTGAAAAGGGCCTCCCACTTTACCTCCACACTGAACGACAGCCTGCCTTTTGCATCACTGGATGCCTGCGACTCTCACAATGTCGTCGTTCCATCTAGTGGGAGGCCAACCTACGCTGCGTCTTCCAGTTCATGGTCTCCACTCCAGAACCTTTCTTCCCCATCGGTTATCGGTTATTATCGGTTCTCCTAGCGATGTGGCCTGCCCATTGCCACTTCAACATGCAAATTTTAACAGCTATGTCGGTGAATCTGGTTCTTTGGCGAATATTCACGTTCCGGATTCTAATGCGCAAAGAAATTCCGAGCATAACTCTCTCCATTGCCCGCTGTGTGAGTTTTTCCAAAAGGCGAACAGTTAAGGACCATGTTTCAGTAGCATATGTCATCACTGGCAACACACATTGGTCAAAGACCCTTGTCTTGAGGCACTGTGGTATCCATGTATGTAGCTCGAAGCAATAGATCAGTTAGCAGTGTCGCCGCATCGCTGCATCAAGCCATGTACCACTCGTGTCGTGCATTGTTTGTGGCCGGCTTTATAATCAATCTAATTTGAGCACAATGCCAACCAATAACAGCTTCTAAGAGCCGAAGTACTAACCTTAAATTATCGCTCCGATTGAACTTCCTTTGGCAGATGTCGCATTCATAAAGTTTTTGATTTGGCATGTGTAGCTTAGCGTGTTTTGCAAGAGCGTCTTTCCTGAAAGAGCGAGAAATTGGTGTCAATTTATATTGGTGAATTGATGTTTTTAACGTTTACTAATTAGTAAATACTTATTAGGTAAATATAAATAAATAAGTAAATATAAAAAAGCCGTGGTAGCCCATTTGGGAGACCGCTAGACATGAAAGCGTGAGGTCGCGGGTTCAAACCCCGAGCCCGTACCAATGAGCTCTTTGGAGCTTATGTACGGATTTTCAAACCACTGGCTTTTCGGTGAAGGAAAACATCGTGAGGAAACCTGCATACAAACAGATAAGGAATTCAATGGCGTATGTGAATCCACCAACCCGCACTGGGCCAGCGTGGTGGATATGGCCCAATCGCCCTTTCGGCGGTAGGCTAAAAGTCCAGCAGTGGACTGTTAAAAGGTTGATTATGATGATGATGAAATACTTATTTAGCTGAGAATAAATTCATCCAAAACTTTGGTACCAATAGGTACTAAGAAAAGCAGCAAAAATCCCTTTCATTGTTTTTTTTCCTTTTTTTCCCCCTTCCGTTACCTTGCTATCTCTATACAAGGTTACATGGAAAGGGTACTAAGCCGAAAGGGGTCTGTTATACTCATTATTATGAACAACTTAATATATAATAAATAATTAAGTAGTTTTAAGTAGGTATACCAAATTTATTCTTACTTTCTTTTAGTACCGGACCTAACCTAGTTCGCGAAAATAATATTAATTGTTCCATACATTTTGTCAGTTGCGAATGAGCGTTTTTTATGTTCTACATCCTTTCCAAGTAACACTGAATATATTTTATATACCAAGTTTGCTTTTATTCGAAATCAGAAATTGTGTTTACAGAAAAGAATATAGAAATACAGATATGTTTATTTTGCGATAATGAAATTTAAAGCCAAACAAAATAATCCAAATATAAGATGGATATATTTGGATGGACCACTTATGTTAAGTCTTTAAAGGTTGGCAACATGTCTGTGATGCCGGGTCTATCAACAGTCGACGGTGATCGCTTACCATCAGGCAGCCCGTTAGCATGATTACCACATATGGCATCATTCTTAAAACAATGCTTGATTACTTCGCGACCATTTTAATTAACTATAAACCTTGTTCGTAGACCTAAATTGGTCAATCATCTAAAATCTGCTAATACCCTCTATCAGGGCACTTACCTAAGAAACATTTTGTGACAGCTATCACATTGATACTGGACATTTTCTTCGACCTTTTGCTTCCGGCTCATAAATGAGACAGAGACGCTCTCCCCCTGGTGGTACCTCAATATGTGCTTATTCAGTGATATTTCGTAGGCAAACTTGAGGCCACAAGTCGTGCATTTGTGCATTCTCTCTATTTGCTTACATACTGATCTATGACGCGCCGCTGTTTTTACTGAAGCGAATAACTGAAATTAAATTAGGTAAATTCAGAAGCTAAAATTGACAAGACAGAGTGAATTGGGATTCGCAAGAGACGATTCGGAGGAACCTGTCCTCTGCCCCCACATGGTGACATAGGACCTTCTCAGACTAAGGTAATTTTCATTGAGTTTACCCCAAAATATTTCTGCTAATGGTTTTATCTTTAGTCACCAATAACTTAACTACTTAGTCAAATAACCCACCCTACGTAGTTCCCGGCGTAAAGGTGCCCAAAACACTCGCTGCGTTACCGTGTTGGATAGCAATAGCTAAGCTTTGCATCAGGAACGAGCCGGAGCTGGAGTCACCACACTTTTCTATGAGACTGTGCCCTATATCTGAAATGAGCTTTTTGTCCTCAGTATTTATTCATCATCATCATTAGCCAGAAGACGTCCACTGCTGAACATAGGCTTCGGTTCAGCTGTTTGGGAGCTACGGTACCACAGACAGACACACATATATAAAGATACTCGTACACAGATAGACACATTAAACTTACAACGCCCCTTCGTTTGCGTCGGGGCTTAAAAAATTTACACAGAGTTGCTATTGCGTTTATAATGCAAGTGTCGATTCCGGTTATTCACCTTTGTACAGTGATTGCATCGGAGAGAAAGCTCCGGGTGGTCGCAGTCATGGTGATTGATAAGTTCGGCTTCGGAGAGGTAGACGCCGGTGCACGCAGAACACATCTGAACCATGGCCAATGCCTGTAACAAAAGAAACACTTAGTGACATTCTGATGTTGGCTATCGGCTTGTCCGCATTCTTAGCCTCGACATTGCAGTAGTATCTAATTCTAATTCAAAGTGGGGATGAGACCTGTTCTGACATCTCGCTTGGGGTGTATTATGCATTTGCCCCTGCCAGCCTACATAAACTAGCCGAGCTTCTTAAAATAACTTGCACGGCTTTGGGTCGCTGACTAAACTTTTCTACCCCTATTTCGCCAGGTGTTGTGGTATAAGAGACTTGTTGTCGAGTTTCTATAAGGAGTACCAACCTTAATCTTATGTCTTCTGTGGCCTTGCAGTGCAGTAGGACATGCTCCACGGTATCGTTTACCTGCAGACAGTTTCGGCACAGAGGACTATCTGTAGCTCCAATTTTGTACAAGTGATTGTTTAGGTCACAGTGACCTGTGATAGGTACATATCATTAGACGAAGTTCCGACCTAGTTAGTTTAAGTAGTTTATTAGTTACTTTCTTATCTATCGACGGGTAGACAGCTATTGCGAGTTTACGCGCAGTTGTTTTTTCCTAATATTTTTCTGTTATTTTTCTGTGTGGAGAGTGTGGAGACTAAGCAGATTCCGTGCTTCCATAGCTGTTGGTTTACACAGTTCTGCAAAATCTGCACTGATTTCCTTCTTCGGGCCTTCCTCCAATAAAGTAGTATTCTGATGGAGGTATTTGCCCACTGCTGCGTTCCATGACCGTCCTATGAACGTATCAGGCACGTAAAACCACGACAAGACCTACTAGAACGCATCATACTAATATACAAGTTTGGTGACCGTGTTATATCCGTATACAACGCTTTTATTGACCGTGTTATACCCGTATACAATGCGTTTGTTGACCGTGTTATACCCGTATACAACGCGTTTGTTGACCATGTTATACCCGTATTCAACGCTTTTGTTTACCATGTTATAACTGTTTACAATGCTATTGTTGACCGTGTTATACCCGTATACAATGCGTTTGTTGACCGTGTTATACCCGTATACAACGCGTTTGTTTACCATGTTATACCCGTTTACAATGCGTTTGTTGACCGTGTTATACCCGTATACAACGCGTTTGTTGACCGTGTTTTGCCCGTATACAACGAGTTTGTTGACCGTGTTATACCCATATACAAAACGTGTCACTAAACGTTTTGTATATGGGTATAACACGGTCAACAAACGCATTGTAAACGGGTATAACATGGTAAACAAACGCGTTGTATACGGGTATAACATGGTCAACAAACGCGTTGTATACGGGTATAACACGGTCAACAATAGCATTGTAAACAGTTATAACATGGTAAACAATTAACATATCATACCAGTGCACGAAACGTCCAGTTTCCGTATCTGTGTACTGTTCCCATTCTATCGGCTAATTCATTTCAAATCAACACCGCGCTTAGTGTCTGCTTACCATCAGGCAGCCTGTCTGATTGTTAGCCACCAATGGTATAAAAAACCTGACGGGTTCTATGCTGATAAAGAATATGAATACAAAATAAAAATAGTAACTAACCATATCACCAGTTGGATCGAATAACTCTTGCAACTGTATTTCAGTGGAGAACACCATCTTCCCGTTTCTTTCTCCTTGGATGTTAGACGAATCCTGTAATAACAGATAATTATATTTTTATCGACGATAGTTTGATGTTGATAATATAATCGTAGCGCTCTATGACCTGGTCATTATCAGCCTATAAGGGCTTGTGTCCCAGTAGTGGACATGTGCCCACTACTGGGACACAAGCCTTCTCTCAGAAAGAGAGGATGGGCCCTAATCCACCATGCTGGCCCACTACATGTTGGTGAATGTCATATGTCTGACCTTTTAAGGTTCTACGCCATACAAGTGTACTTACGATGTTTTCCTTCGCCGTTTTTGGGCGATAGCATCAAAACTGCACTTAATTTATTTAAGTATTAATTCATTGTTTATTAAGTATCCTTGAATGTGCTCGAGAGTAGGCAAGTAATATAATGAGGTAAATTGGCCGTGTATTTTCGTGATATATGAAAAACTCCACAGAAGCCTCTAGTAAACTAGTAACTACACAGCGGTTTAATTTGTATACAATTATTAGGTAGTGATAGTTTTTAAATACTGTGTTTTGAATATTTTTCTAGCGGCCAATGGAGAGAGCTATGCTCGGAGTTTCTTTGCGCGATAAAATCCGAAACGTGGAATTTCGCCAAAGAACCAGAGTCACCGACATAGCTGTTAAAATTTGCAAGTTAAAGTGGCAATGGGCCGGCCACATCGCTCGAAGAACCGATAACCGATGGGGAAGAAAGGTTCTGGAGTGGAGACCACGAACCGGAAGACGCAGCGTAGGGAGGCCTCCCACTAGATGGACCGACAACATTGTAAGAGTCGCGGGCATCCAGTGGATGCAAAAGGCAGGCTGTCGTTCAGTGTAAAGGTTAAAGGGGGAGGCCTATGTTCAGCAGTGGACGTCTTCTGGCTGATGATGATGATGATGAATATTTTTCGTGTAAATAAACTTACTACAAATAACCACCACTTTAATAAGGCATGACTTGGGCTTGACCGTGACTTACTTTGCTTGACTCTGACTGTGGCTTTGCCTTGTTTGACGTTGTTAGGTACCTTGTAAACGAATTTATTATTCCAACAGAAGGAATCTGTGTCCATGGTCAAGAAATAAACATAAAAAACCTCCATCTCTAAATAACAACTTCATCAAGGTTTTATATATCTTCACTACTACTACTTACGATTTCAGACGAATTCATGGAGTTTCTGCCGAGGCACATATGGGAATTAAAATACTTCTTTTTAATAAACATTTTCTTACACAGGATGCAGCATAACACTTTTGTATCTGAAAAAAAAAAGTAAACAATCAGTTACATATTTTTACCTAAGTAGGCAGGCATGAATAGGAGCTAATGATATTTTTGGTTTATTGAATCATCATTATCAGCCTATCATGTTCCCACTACTGGGCCACAGGCCTCTCTCAGAGGGAGAATGGGCCTTAATCTACCATGCTGGCCCATTTCTTGTTAGTCAAAGTATAATTTTTTTTGATTTACTTTTGTGCTTCTTGAACATGAACATCCGGTATGTTTGTTTCCTCACTATATTTTCCTACACCGTTTATGAGCGATGGCATCGGAACTGCACATATTTTTTAAGTACCAAGTAACTCATTGGTGCAGGGCCGAGGATCCCGTTGGCAGCCTTTGTGTATGGAACCCTAAAAATTACTATAACTCTGCAATAGTCGATTTTTAGATCTCTTTAGCAGATCAAAGTGGGACAGAGGGAGTAATTCCTACCGCGCGATTAATATTAGTGTGAACACGTGTACGTAACGTGTACATGTACATACGCAAGCCTTGCTGCCCCTTTACGCCGGGTTTTGCTTAAGAAGAGAAGTTTGTAGGTAAAGTATACTTTTAGATGTAATACAAACCGACTTTTATTTGGTCGGCGGGCCCATAGAAACTCTATTAAAATGACAGGAACGGGAGAAACAATCTGCGCGAGTTAGAGCGAGAGGAAGAAACTTTCCGCCGACTAAGTCTGTCCGTTTGCGTTTTCTCTTTATGTCATTAGTTACCTTTGTGTTGGATCATGTGAACACTCAAATCTTCTTTGCTTTTACTGTGTTTCTTACAAAAAGAACAATGATAAGTCTTTCCTTGCATTGACGAAATGAGTAGACCGTTTTCTGATAGTTTGTTTAATATTGTCTGAAACATTAAAACAGATTGTGTTATGTGAAGTGTCTACGCGATTTTTCCTGATATAAGTATTCAAGGTCCTTTCTCATACTGCGACTAATTACTAAGGGACAATTTACATCGAACGGCGCGCGTCATCGAAGCGCATTTTTAACCCGACGCAAACAGAGGGGTGTTACAGGTTTTACTGTCGATTCGCAGTCAGTACATTTAAATCGGAAGGATTTGATGTCTATGTGTTTTATTTTTAAAATGGGTGACGGTACTCAATTGCACGCGACAGTAGCCGACCGGGGCTGTTTGGACTCGGCGGCAGCAGAGCCGGCTGAGTTCCACGAATACCGCGAGGACCTGACCGGCTTCAAAAGATTGCAATCGTAGCATCCAACTAAATACGATCTATTTATAATAAGTAAGTACTGTATAAATATTTAAACTTGTGTTCATAATTTGAAGAACCCTCTCGGCTTCGGTTGCATCGGCCCACGTCTTCACGTTAATCCATAAATGCTTTGGTTTCCTGTCGCTGCAGCAATGTACTATTACCGCATTGTACAAGTATAGATTTTAAAAAGCCTAGATGAAAGAACTGATAAACTTCGAACGGCTGAACAGATTTTCATGAATCATATCTGAACACAATCAAGTCTCCTACCAAGGTTATCAAACAACAAAAAAACTGTTAATACCGTTATGTCGGTTTAGCGGTTTGGGAGCCACGATGCCACTTACAGACTCACAGATACACACGGTGAACTTATAAAACCCCTATTTTTTATAGGCTTGCGTTTGACCGCCCACTCCCTGATGTTAAGCGATGATAATGTCTACGTTGGAGCACGCTTGTCTAGAAGAAACCAATTCGCGTGATCTGAAGATACCCAAATGGTAACTATCGGGGAACACCCATTCAGGCAGCGCATTCCACAGACTAGCAGTACGCACAATAAATATGGAATCAAAGCACTTAGTACGGGTTTTCGCAATATCAACCATGAAGTGGTGTCGATTTTTCATGTCCGCTCTGGCAGTCCGACAGAAAAATGATCAGAAGGGAATTAGATCATGAAGACACTGAACACACTCCGAAATGAATCCGGCGTATGTTTGCGACGGGGGTTATAAATGTGGGTAGTGTGAATAGTATATTACCGTTGTCAATAATTTTTTAGGCCGTCCCCTCTTTTTCGGACCCATCAATTCGGCATGGAACTCCCACATATGCTTGGACAGAGTTTGATCGCCGTCGTAGCAGGTGCCGCATATTGGACAGTATGTGCCGTTCACGTCTTCATACTCAACTGAAACAGATAATACTTCTTGTATGAATACTCATTTGTTGACTATGTACTGTATGTTGTATCTATATATATATACAACATATAACAGAAAGGTGCAACAATCATCAAAGTGAACAACTTGTAGAACACAAATATACTGAGTTTGCTGAATTCTTGATTTAGCTTACAATACATGACATAAATATACAAAAGAATATTTTTGCTTCCTAGATAATATATATTTGTGCTTACTTCATGGTTATTTGACATGACTAAATCACGATTGAACTCTCTTATATTCACACTTCACAAATTTTACTGTTTCTACCATAATATATTAGCTTTCTTTCTTTAAAAAAGTCAACGCATATTACATTTTTTGTATGTATATTTAATTTTATTCATCAAAGACCATTCTTCTCAGGCCGCCAATTTGCCGCTTCTACAATGTTGTATTTACAGCGAATGTTATAAGAATCGAGTCAACGAAAATTAATACGTAGGATTCATACTTCCAATTTAACTTTCGTACCGTGAACCCGCTGCGTATTTTGGCGCGCGTGATTTTACCATCAAATGGTTCATCCTTGAAATGTATTCGCTCGTGAATCACAGC
Source organism: Agriopis marginaria (assembly GCA_932305915.1). NCBI lineage: Eukaryota > Metazoa > Arthropoda > Insecta > Lepidoptera > Geometridae > Agriopis > Agriopis marginaria. The sequence goes on along the minus strand of OW029916.1, from coordinate 15,094,376 downwards.
AGAGAAGTTTTATTACGAATCGCGCGTGTAATCTGCGTGCGAGTAATGTGCGCGTAAAATGATGGGATATAATAACGTGAAATTTAGCGACTAAGACTCGAATATGTTTACGACTTTTAAGTTTCTCAGTGAGTCTTTCGTCGCGAGAATAAACACCATCGATACTAGACAGGGAATGTTGCTAAGCGTGAATAAATAACCGCGGAACAATTGACGCTGTTATTTCGCGGCTTTCGCAACAACTTGGTTGTTCCACATAACCTCCAAAAATGTTTTTTTTTTTATTATTGTTAGAAGTCGTATCTTGCTATCTCGTAAGTCGTAGCAAGCTCGCTTCTGCAGTGATTGGTATATTTTTGTGCTTGCTTGCTACACTTCAAATCGCGGGAATTTTAGTAAAATACATAAAAAATAAACCGCAGGGAAACGGGAGATCGTTGGGGGAGGCCTATGTCCAGCAGTAGACGTCCTATGGCTGAAACGATGATGATAATGATGAAATAAATAATTTCCAGTTAAAAAGACAATGAGGACTTACCTTTTAAACATTTTTTCTTCTTGTGTTCTTGAAATTTACTAGCAGTATCGAATACAAGACAACACTTCTTGCATTCGAAATATGAGACATTTTCTTCCTTATAAGCTTCATGCTTCACAGTAACTTCTGCAAAGAAAATTTTGGTTTGTGAAATGAAATGATTATAATTTTTTTTTTATTTGAAAGGTGTCTTGATCGATAGTGTTCTTAGCTATGATTCAAGAAAATTTGTTCAGCCGTTTGAAAACTGTCAGCACTTTTATCGGGTATTTTAAAAAATTACAATTTTACCCACTTGTTTCTCTTTTTGATGTGAAATATCTATTGGCGCGCCTTGGCAGTAAAACCGACTCACGTATGCCGTGAGGGAAAACGATTTGACGCTCTCTTATGCCATCATGTTTCACATCTATGTAACACGGAGAACACGAACGATAATTGAAATAAGACATATCTCCCTTGTTTGTCTGATCTGAGTTTGTATCTTTGTTATCACAGGGTAGTAGATCTGTGTTTGTTATCTTTGTTGTCTTTGTACATTTGACATTTGTCTAATTATGAAAATTTTATAATAATTAGGTAGTGTTAGTTTTAGTTTTTAAATACTGTTTCAAATATTTTTCGTGTACATAAATACCTTGGATCAGATTTTAGCTGATGGCCAAGTGTGAGTCAGTGACAAATTTCTGTTCATTACAAAGTCATAACTGGTAATTAAGTTACTTTGATAACCTTGTAATTTTTTTCACTGAATCGAAATGCCACCATATTTTACTAAATTTGAAATTTGATGTATTTCCGATTAAAAAAAATATGCTTCTATGTAAGGCACTTACAAGCTATGCTAACGCCATCTGTAAATCGTTTCTACCAACCAACCTCACTAAAAAAGCAGGACTCACCTAAATTGCTAGTTTCATCTGGATTATTGCTAAGCGGAAAGCTATAATCAGCATCTGAGAAATCATCATTATCATCATATGATATGTGTTCAGTTTTCACGCCCATCGGTGTGCCCTGTAAAAATATACAAGGTAACGGTTAAAAATTGCAATATTTACGCAAGCCAATCTAATAATTATTGTATTTTATGCTTAAAAGGGCGTTGGCTTCGGCCCCAACAATTCCCCTTAAATGTCCGGGCTAGACCCGTGAGATGTATGAAATAATGAGAAATAATAATAACTAAATAAGTAAGAATTTAGTCAATAAAATTTTCCTTATTTAGTTTTTTATTCATTAATGATAGATCTATGTTTGGTCATCAACTTTGCCTGATGGTAAGATATTATTACTTCTTGTACGATTTTTTTGTATATTTAATATCCAAGTTAATAATACGCCTTTGTTAGTTATTCAAGCAGTGTGCGCAGTGTCCTATGATCCCATTCAAAGAGCAATGTTTCCAGTTCATAAAGAGGTATAGAGAGTTACCAGTGACCAGTTTTACTCATAGTCACGAGTGCAGAGCAACCGCTCGAAATGTTTGTCAAAATTGTAAGTGACATTACAAATTAAGGGTAGACTTCCGTGCATCGCGGCCGATCGCAGCCGCTCGCGTCTGACACGCACGTCTAACGTGCGCTGCTTATATGACAATACTCGCGCCATGAAAATGTATGACGACGTCAGTCGCCGGCCACGCGCGTCTGTTGCATGTGCGCGGCTGCCATCGGCCGCAATGCACGGAAGTGTACCTTAAGAGCAGGAATACTCTTATCATGTAGTGAATGATCAGCTTGTATTGTCTAAAAGAAATAATTTGATCAACATTTACCTCTTGAACGTTGAAATCTTCTGTTTTCTGCAAAACTTTTGTTTCTTTCTTGTAGAAGCCTCTGAGTGAAATGTGTGCCTCTTGCGATTTCTTTTTGAAATCATATGCCTTCTGCGCCTTGTCTTTACATTCGCAACATATTGTCGAAGGCAGCCCATCGCCTTTGCGGATCTATCGACACACCATAATAACAAAAATAAATCATACTGCCACCATAACTATAGGGGCAAAATCAACTGTGTTACTCTGTATTGTTGGCGTAGCTACGTAGGTGCATAGGTGGGCATACCTCATACAGTTTAAGTGTCCACCCAGTTGTTCGAATTAGATAAGGCACTAGGCCGTTCAAGAAAACGCAGCTCAAAACTGTGATTGAGGGTAAAATAGCGTGTAGGCCCACCCCACCTAAAAATCCATTCTACGTCGAATGCCGACGCTCTGTCTGTCCATCGGTGAGTTACATTTTTACGATTTAAAAACACTTTTAGTTAGTTTAGTGATCTCAAATCATTTAAAATCATGACCCTGTTAACTTTTTAGTGTTCATAATTAATTTACAACACATGGATGAGTGTTCCGAGTTTTGCTACACAAGTATAAGATATATTTTAAAGATACTGACTAATTTGAATCCTATGTAATAATATAAAATTCATATCAATTTCACCAAGATTGGTTTATCTGTTTAGGCGTGAGAAGATGACAAACAGACACGATGTATTTTGGTATTTATATGACATGGTGTAACTCTAACATACACAGCATTTGATTAGATATGATTTGGCTAAACAATTTGGTAATCAATAATAAAGATTGGCAGATAGTGCCCAGACAAATGTGTTTATAGACAATCGCCTTAACTTGCTGATGCAATAAATGTCTCAGTCCATATGAATCACCATAATCAGCCTATCCTAGCCCACTGCTGGACATAGGCCTCTACCAAGCCACGCCACTCAGCCCAATCTTTGGCTTTTTGCTTTTAGCCACTGCCAGCTGTTTTTATATATCGTTACTTCGTCGAGTCTCAGGGCGTCTTACGCTATGTTTGGCGATTCGTGGTCTCCACTCTAGATCACATCTACAACAACGGTTATCGCTTGTGCAACATATATGATCAGCCCACTGCTACTTCAGCTTGCTAATACGCTTAGCTTGGTATGTGGGTGATTTTGGTTCTCTGGCGAAAATTTTTGTTCGCGATGCAATCCATCAGAGAAGCACCGAGAAATGTTTCTCCATAGCTCGCTGAGCGACCTTGAACTTATGGATATCTCCAATCGTAAGAGTCCACCTTTCAGCACCGCTAGTTATGACACAAACAGAACGCACTTGAAGACTTATATAAATAAATAAATAAAATTCTATACTATGAAAAATTTTATGAAAAATTGGCATGTTAAACATATTACAAAACGTCACTGTACAGATATAGCTATAGCTTTTACAATAGGGGTGTCCAACCAGTGGCACATAGAGAAAGAAGGCCTAAAGGTGCCTTGACAAGCCAAAGTGATGTATTAGAAATGCGCGAGCGAAGAGAGCACGAAATTTTTCAGCTATTTTAAACGTTGTAAAAAAGTGTTAAGCGAGGAGTTATGAGCACAGCATTATAATGGGAAATTAAAGAAAAAAATTGGTAAAAAAAAAATTATTTAGTTAACTCTAGAACAGATTATCTATGAGGAATTGTCAAAAAGTACACTCTCGTTGTATTATGCATAGTACCCAAAAACAAGCACAGCTCGAAAATGTTGAGCAATTTTTTTATATTTTGAGCTTTTAAAGCTGGATATGAGGTCTCTTTGCTAACACAGGGCGGAACACCACTTTTAATACGCACAAGCATAATGCAATACATACAATACAATAACTCTTTATTAAAATACCACATAACAAGGATAACATAAACATTACAATAAAAATATTATCAAGGCTTTTAACCGGCGGCCTTATCTCTTTTTTTTTTTTTTTTTAAATATTCGGTACATTTTTTTTTTTTCACACACGGTCATCTGACCCCACACTAAGCAAAGCTTGTGATATGGCTACCAGAGACTGATATACATACATATATAGTTTTAAATACATACTTAAATAGATATTAACAACCAGATATAGAACAAACACCAATGTTCATCGCATAAATGTTTGTCCTAGATGGGAATCGAACCCACGCTCCCAAGCTCAGAAGGCAGGTTCACTACCAACTGAACCAATGGGCTATCAAAGCTCTTAAAGCGATCTCTTCAAGGCAACCGTGCACGGAAAGTAATTATATTAAAAAAATAGTGACCTTAACTAAAATTATACAATAGGAAATATCTATGCAAATAACAACAAACAATCAATAGACTACAAATAAATATAACATACTTATATATACATATACATTCTACATAATATAAACAACATACTATATACCTACATAATTAATAAACTACATAAACATTAATTATCATATCTACTGTTATCAAAGATATGTTGATACATACATTTTATTTGTCACATAGAAGTTAGAGAATCGATAGCAGCTATAGAGCAAGATAGTGCGCTTTTACGCGGAGTTTGAAAACGTCGAGGGAGGGGCATGCTTGATTTCAAGCGGCAAGTCATTCCAGAGTTTGACAGCTTTCACCGTGAATGATGAGTAATAAAAAGTCGTGTTATGTTGAGGAATGTCAATCGTGCAATTTTCTGATGATCTCAGGAACCTAGCGAGAAGGGAATGGCAGAACTTAAAACGTTCTTTAAGATAGCAAGGTAAAGCGGGATTGTAAAGAATACTATAAAGAAGGGAGAGTATGCGAGCATCCCGGCGACTGGGTTACGGAACTGGTTAATGGGTAACCACTTGAGTTTAGTGCGGAATTCAGAGACGTGGTTATATTTGCACAAGCCAAATATGAACATTATGGCAAAAAATTTAAGGCGCTCAAGTTTATTCAGCTGGTCTTCTGTGAGATCAATGTAATATCTTCATTATGCTGACGTCTGCATCAGCATAATGAAGATAATACATTGAAAAGATTGAGTTTTTCTAATGTGTTAGATGCCAACAATCAGGGGTTGCACAACGCACATGCTTCTAACTACCCATCGGTGTAAGAACCATATGAGTGAATCCTAACATTGCAAAGTGAGCCCTATATGGCATGCCATAAGAACCAGTTGTATGCATCTCTGCATTGGAAGGAAACAGAAAGGAAATGTTCAATCTTATTGTAAATTCGCAGTCTGTTATTCGCCATATATTTGTTTGTGTGTACTGCGTTCAGTGAGACCAATCACTATTTAAGTAATAATTGCGTTCTGCATAAAAAAATTATAGAGGTAAGTATTTGCAAAGGCCATGTACAACAATTCATCAATTCAAATACTAACTTCAAAATTTATAAAATACGCAATTCTGGTTACTTACAATGACAATGACTTGACAATATTGACATATGACTGGACAATATGACAATATTATGTCATCCAAGCTGTGCATCCAAGTAAACGAATTTTCCAGTTTTTTTTCATTTAAAAGCCTAACTACTGAACCAGTTATGATAAAAATATCTATGGGACCAATTTGAAGAATTTGGAAAGAATATCCTTTCAAATATTTTTCCAAATCGGTAGTTAAATGACAGAGAGGAATGTTTTTTTACCTCAGAGGTAAAAAAACCCATTTAATAATAATAAAAACTACTCGTGAACTTAAGTCAGTAAAAAAACTGGCGCACTTGGTTAACAGTGCAATTTTTAAGCATGTTTGAGCATTCAGTAAAGGAAAACATCGTAAGGAAATATAGCATGGTGGCAAGGCAGTAGTTTGGAAGGGAACAAACTTGACCAGAGGGTTTCTAGCACTGGCTTGTCTAGCAACACCATTATGTCGAAAATTCGCCAAGCATCTAATGGTGTGATCCCTCAGCTAGGCTTGTTTACAATTTTTGACAGCACTGTCATTTAACATCAGGTCTTAGGTCTAACTTACCAACCATAAGGTTCATAACGTAGTAAGGTACATAACAGATACATTTGAAATATATTATGATGACATACTATATTCAAACATACGTAGATATTTTCAAAAGAACCAGTGTCACCGACATAGCTATTAGAATTTGCAAGTTAAAGAAGCAAATGGCAGGCCACATCGCTCGAAGAACTGATAACCGATGGGGAAGACAGGTTCTTGAGTGGAGACCACAAACAGGAAGACGCAGCGTGGGTAGGCCTCTTTTTTTTGTTGCACTAGAGACTACAGCGACAACTAAACATGTTTGTTTTTTCTGTTTTGTCATGTTGATGTTGTAGTGTTTGTGCACAAAATAACTGTTTTTCTTTCTTTTCCCACTAGATGGACCGACGACATTGTGAGCGCCGCGGGTATCCAGTAGATACAGAAAGCATCATAAAGAATTATCAACCGAAAGCACCTGGGTAGAGGGCATCCCCGCGCGACATAATGATCTGCTTGTGACTGGATTGATATGGGCTTAGATGGTGACAATGAACTAAAATTGCATATTTGCATAATTATTTTTAATAATCATCAACAACATTTCAAACTGTGGCCGAGTGAGTGTATGTCTCTATTTCAACCGACTTCTAATATGGGCGTCCTCAAATCCAGCTTGATGCAGAAATCAGTTGTAATCTGTACTACAATTATGACCACCAATTTCCATAGCTAGAAATGTGTACAATACCTAAGGTAAATCATACTTTGATTGGGATGTGCCTAAAGTATACCTTATTTCGTGGGAACATGTAAAAATCCTGATAAAAATACAGTCGCGTCCCTAGGTATAGCAATTAAATAAACAATGTAACAATACATAATTAAATATAAAATGCACCATTTTGATGTATCTTTCAATGTCCTGTGAATTCATTGGCACATAGGGCAGATATTTAGGCCTAAGATTGGTCAAGAACTATCTAACCTGTTAGCTAACGCTGTACTAGTACCTACTCAATTATTATGGTACAATAAAAATGAGCAGTCACCTTTAGTCCAGTAATTGCTGTTACCACGAAATCCAAGGAAACGGATCCGACAGTAATATCAAAAAGAGAATTCAACTCATTGTCTTTCGATAAGCAAGTGCGGCACAGTTTCTCGATCTTTATTTCCACTTTGTTGTGAGATGCCATTTCACATTCATGAATAATTTGTCCAAAACCAAATTATTGAAGCAGATGCTTGATTGTCCTTCATTAAATTCGATGAAACAAAGACCAGTCGTGCAGTAGTTAAAAAAAATACTTTTATTTAGGTTAACAATCAAATAGTAAAACAATTATGTATATCTCATTTAGCAGAAAAATTGTCAACGGCACTGGCTGGGCGTCATGTTTATTTTATTGTTTTTTTCTTTTTTTTTTCTTAGTTTTTTTTCTTCGTGACTATGGATACAAAGTCCTTCAGTCGCTATATCAAACAAGTTTACTTATGGACAGATCAGAACTTTGATTATATAGAATAATCAAAGGATCAGGATCAGAATAATAGAGGCCATGGGCCCTGATTCCATAACTACAAACACACGCTTAACGCTACGCGTTAAGTTAACCTCAAAGTTGGCCTTAACGCACGCTTATAACATGAAGCGGTTTGTTCGTTGTTTGTCGTCACAGTGACACAAAACCTGACGGTTTGATGTTGGCATGATGACTGATCTTATTTATATACCTTCACCAAGGATTTTATATATACCCTAATATATGTTTATCTATGACCTTCACATATACCTTGGTGTTTTGTGGTGTTTTTATACAATAAAATGACAATCAAATTCTAAGTTTCAAATTCACGCCAAAACACGGTGTCATGGCATCTGTCAATACGTCACGGCTCAATATAACGCCGTGACACCGTTGGCTCCAACTTTCCGGGATGTATCCATTTGGTATCTATTCCGATAACTGACCGGCTTGAGCTTTTGGGCGTTGCTCTGTCTCCTGCCCTCAAGTTTGGCTCCTATATTGAAAACACGGCTCAATTGGCTATCAAAAAGCTGGGTATCCTATCGAAGGTGCGACGGTACTTCACGCCGCGCCGGAACAGTTGCTTTCACTCTACCAAGCATAAGTTCGGTCGTGCATGGAGTACTGCTCTCACCTTTGGGATGGATCAGCTAAGGACCAGCTTGGGGCGTTGGAGTCTATTGAAACGTGCCAAGAGGCTCATCGGCAACGAAGCCTTGGTTCAGACTAAGCTTCTAAGTCTTGAGCATCGGCGCAAGGTTGCTAGTCTATCGGTTTTTTATCGGATACATTTCGGAGAGTGTGCTAAGTACAAATCTGCATGATTTGATTCCCTCCTGCCCATTTTTCTATCGGACTGCCAGAGTGGATACGAAGAATCGACACCACTTTATGGTTGATATTCCGAGAACCCGTACGAAGCGCTTTGATTCCACATTTATTGTGCGAACTGCTTGTCTGTGGAATTCGCTGCCTGAGTGGGATTGTAACTATCGGGGAACACCCCCCGATAGTTACAATCTGGATGTCTTCAAGTCGAGAGTGAATAGGTTTCTTCTGGACAAGCGTGCTCCATCGTACTTCACGCCGGAACAGTTGCTTTCACTCTACCAAGCATAAGTTCGGTCGTGCATGGAGTACTGCTCTCACCTTTGGGATGGATCAGCTAAGGACCAGCTTGGGGCGTTGGAGTCTATTGAAACGTGCCAAGAGGCTCATCAGCAACGAAGCCTTGGTTCAGACTAAGCTTCTAAGTCTTGAGCATCGGCGCAAGGTTGCTAGTCTATCGGTTTTTATCGGATACATTTCGGAGAGTGTGCTAAGCACAAATCTGCATGATTTGATTCCCTCCTGCCCATTTTTCTATCGGACTGCCAGAGTGGATACGAAGAATCGACACCACTTTATGGTTGATATTCCGAGAAACCGTACGAAGCGCTTTGATTCCACATTTATTGTGCGAACTGCTTGTCTGTGGAATTCGCTGCCTGAGTGGGATTGTAACTATCGGGGAACACCCCCCGATAGTTACAATCTGGATGTCTTCAAGTCGAGAGTGAATAGGTTTCTTCTGGACAAGCGTGCTCCATCGTAAATCGGCCGCAACGCAATATCGCTTAACATCAGGCAAGTTGGCGGCCAAGCGCTTGCGCTTGGCCGCCTTTTTAGAATAAATAAAAAATAAATTTAAAAAAAAGCGTAACGGCTCAGTAGTCTCAGAGTTTTGGCGCCAACGTGGAAAAAAAGAAGCTCGTTGGATTATTTTCCTAAACTTGTGTATTTTCGAGTGTTAATGTGTAGTAAATGGTGAATTATTATTTATTAAGTGCTCGTAAACGTGCTCAAGTGTGGGCCAGATGTATAACGAGGTGGAACATGTCTTTTCGTGTTGATTCCAAAACTCCATAGGAGCCTCTTGTAAATCTCCACTTTACAGAGGCATGAGTTTGACTTGACCGTGACTTACTTTGCTTGACTCTGACTGTGATTATGACTTGTTTGATGCTATGAATACTAAGTAAACATGATTAATATTACGACTAAAGAACATTGCATCAACGGTCATGAAAATTTTAACAAAAAAAAAGCCGCTCTACCGTCCTAGTTCGTTCGCGAACTATCCTTGACCGTTGACTACACAACACAGTACAACACTAAAATAATAACGAGGTAAAACATGTCTTTCCGTGTTGTTTCCAAAACTCCATAGGAGCCTCTTGTAAATCTCCACCACTTTACAGAGGCATGAGTTTGACTTGACCGTGACCTACTTTGCTTGACTCTGACTGTGACTATGACTTGTTTGACGCTCTTAATACTCTGTAAACATGATTAATATTACGACTAAAGGACATTGAAACCATGGTCATGAAAATTTTAAGAAAAAAAAAACAACACTATACAACTACACTACACAAAGAGTAGTATTAAAGAATATATTTTTTATGTTGCACACTGCATTGCATGATTGCAAGCAAAGAGAATATTGTAACGATTGCAAGTTGCAACTGTGTATTCATGTCTTGGTTTATTTAATATTTTACGCCATAATCCAAGACAAGGCAGTGTTAATTAAGTACTACGCGCAAGTTTGTAAAGTTTATTCAAGTGTTTATACTAAGAAGTTAGAAAATCTATACGCAGGTAAGCAAACGAATATGTTATGACTGGATATAATACTAAATTTATTTTCAAAATATTAGGGTATATGTATTAGCTCATTATGAAAAAGGTGAAATTAACTCTAATTATATAGCATCAGGAAATGCCACAGCTATGCACTCATGGTAGCGAGCATTAACCATACTGTTACTGGTACAAGTAGGCTGTAGGCTGGTATTCCAGACAAGGATGTGCTGGATTATTGGAATATTCGAATTACTGTATTATATTGGTGAATTCATGGTAAATAAAACATTGCATGTAGGTAGTATATATACAGTGTAAACTCTTTATAACGAAACTCAAGGGACTGAGCATTTTTTGTCGTTATAGAGAGTGAACAAAAAACAGTTTCAAAGTAGGTTTACGACTGATAATACGATAGGTACCCAGTATGCTTGGTCGAAGACCATCACTTCCGAGAAAGCAATGCGTCATACTGCACGTGTTCAAGGCAATTAAGGATAAAAAAAGCTAGACAGACCTCGGATGTTTCGGAGCTTCAAAGTCTTTTGTTACCTGATAACATAACATAAACAATAATACCGATAATAAATATTTACTGTCTAAAAATATGAACACATTTCTTCGTAATAGAGAATGGCGTATCGCTATAAAGAGTGTTTCAATATGTGAGTTTTAACGCAAACCAGCCAAGTTGGGCTTCAAGCCAAGCTCACTTCAACGTTACAGGGAGTTTATTGTTATAAAGAGTTTACACTGTATATACATAATATTACAAATTTATTTTGAAAACATCTTACCTAAATAATTTGGGAGAGAAAAGAGCGAAGGCGAGCGTAGGTAATGACAGATAAGTGGAAGGCGCGGTCGGAAAGAGGCGGGGCTCGTGGATGTAGAATATCGGTCTACTCGATGTGATATACTAAAGTGGGATTAGTAAGAGTATTATATAAAAAGGGGAAAACGCAAATATCTCAAAAACAGCTGAACACACAAACTTAAAATTATCTATAATATATGTATTAATAAAAACAATACTGCCATATTATATTCTGGAACCACTAACCACAATATGTCAAGTTAGCTTCGACACTAGAGTTATTCCAACAGTATTTTAAAAGTCCATAGTTTGTCCAATTCACATGGGTGGGGATAAAGAGTATGTCACAAATTACCAACCTATTTCTTTACCCCCTACTTTCTCTTAGATACTGGAAAAGCTTATGAACGTAAGACTGAAGAAGTACCTGGAAAGAAAAATTTACTGTCTGGAAATCAATTTGGCTTTAGAGCAGGGAGATGTGCCGAAGATGCAGTGCATAGTGTTACGGAACATATTTAAAAAAATCTGGATCAGAAAAGCAAATGTGTAGGTCTCTTCCTCGATTCAGCAAAAGCTTTCGACACCATCTACATCCTGTTGGCTAAACTTGAAGCTATCGGAGTAAGAGGAACCCCTTTAAAATGGTTCCAAAGTTACCTAACAGGCAGAACACAAGCAGTGAGGATAGACAATGTATTAAGTTGTGAAGCAAAGGTGAAATTTGGTATGCCACAAGGCAGTATATTAGGGCCGACGATCTTTCTCGTATACATCAATCAGTTATGCGACCTAAAGCTCGATCAATGCAAAATAGTAACATACGCAGATGACACCGTGCTATTATTTCACTGTAAAACTTGGAAAGAAATTGAACAGGTAATTAATAAAAGTTTAGAGAAGGTGTCAAGATGGCTAAGAACGAATCTACTTTCTATAAATATAACAAAAACCAAGTATATAACATTTACTATTAATATCTCAACCCAACCCAAAAACCCCTTGCATCTCTAAATACACAAGTCCACCTGAGATATAGGCTGCATGTGTAGGTGTGACAATTTGAATCAAATCTCAGAGATAAGATACTTGGGTGTTATACTGGATCAGTATTTAAATTGGACGGCTCACATAAAACAATTATCAAGTAGAGTCAGAAAACTTATATTCACTTTCAAACAGTTACGACATGTGCTGAGATTTGTTTCCCCTGTCAAAATCTATTACGCTCTAGCCCAGTCAATTTTATCTTACTGTATTCCATCATGGGGTTCAGCAGCCATAACCCACCTAGAACGATTTGAAATATCGCAAAGAGCTCTATTGAAAGTAATGACATTTAAACCTAGACTCTTTCCGACTGTAGAATTGTACAAAGAATGCTTGCGCAGTGCTTTCAGTTCGACAACTGTTTGTCAAATCAATAATTAACAGACAACACATGCTAGTCACTACCGAAAGTTGCAAAGTAAAATCACAGAAAAGAAGGAAAGATTTAGTATTTAGAACCTCAGCTAAACGAACCAAATTTGGTACCATGAGCATAGATAATTTAAGACCAGTACTATACAATAAATTGAACAAAACACTGGAACTTGTAAATGTCACGAAATTTCAATGCAATTTACTAACAGCTAATTATTTATTATCTTTGGACTACGGCGAAACGGAAAAACTAATAGAATAATTCATTACATACGGTCATCAACATGGCAAAACGATCTACTAACATGTTAAACCATTACATACAACATCACATGTGGCATGTGGCCGTGGTCTCCTCCGCAAGTCCAACTCAATCGAGGCTGGTGCTATGTGGAGCTGTCCTACGTATACACATAAACGCACACACTCACACATCCCCACACACCCCTACGTGCACAAACTAACAAACACATTTACACTTTCACACTTACACTCAACATTTATTTACTCACACATCATACTGAAATTAAAAATAGAATTATGTATATTATTAACACAAATATTATAACTGGGCATGTAACATTACAAAACATATATAGACATATATATCAATACATGACTTGTAATGTTAATATAATGCTATGAGATCCTGTACAAATGTCAACGTTAATTTCGTCCGCCACCATTGAGATATAATATATATCAATGCCCACCAACAAACAAAATAATATCGGCCAAGTGAGAATTGGCCTCGCGCACTGAGAGTTCCGTACCACCACATAACTTGTTACCTGCTAAAGTAAAAAAAAAGCAAAAAGACAACATCCCATCAATGCCCAGGCAGTCACCCATCCAAGTAACAGCCGCGCCCGACGTTGCTTCACTTCGGTGATCGTACGAGAAGCAGTGGTGAACAGAAATTTGACACCCACTCACACTTTACCATTATTTATTATTTGTTGTTATACTTTAGAGTATGTTGACGCTTGTACGTATTACCGTTTTTACATAAGAGCTAATACACAAGTACGTTAAAAAAATACGTTTGTTGTATGGGGACCCCACTTTCATTTATACTTTTTGACTTTTTATTATTTCTTAATTAACCCGCCGTAACATTCAACATACAACAACATACAATAACATTTAAGGGGGAAGCCTATGTTCAGCAGTGGACGTCTTCTGGCTGATGATGATGAACATTACATATTCTGTGAAAATTTCAACTGGCTTGCTATTACGGTTCGTTAATAGGTAGAACAGACTGACAGACGGAGAGACAGACATACATCGTAGGCTTAGTAATAGGGTCCCGTTTTTGCCCTTTGCGTACGGAACCCTAAAAAGATGACGGTTTATGGTTGACGGCAACTTATACGGTTTGTTGTAAATAATAAAAAGTGTTCCATGATATTGTAACAGTTATGGACGAATCTAAAAAGGAATTAAAAGTGGAGTGAAGTGAAAGGAAGGAAAAATTGTTATTTTACATGATTACTGAATTCAAAGTAAATCATCTGGGGAAAGATGCTGAATTTAAATGAAAACAAGATTGTTGAAGTGTGGTTGCGATTTCTAAGGTTAGTACGATGCTATTATTTTGATACTTTGTGAGAATTTTCTTTTTACTTATACTGTTAATCGAACCTACACGCATTACTTCCAGTTCTGCACAGTCAGATGTGACCTACTAACAAGCAGTGGCAGCAACCTTGTGGAACCAAACATCGGACGGAGCAATGGAATTCGATCAAGCGCTGATCCAGCAATCTACATCGACGCAGACATTTATATACTAATTGTAAATGTGTACAGTAGGTTAATTAAGTAGGCATATAAGTTATATCAGTCATTGAGGTCCTGGGTTTGACTCAATCTCTGGACCACGGGTCGTCGACGACGACTTTAGACAGGGACACTCCCGCCGGCGTAGATTTACCCGCACCACACAATGGGCCAGCTTCCACCAAGCCGGGAGTCGGAGCCGAGCCGACCGGCCGAGGGTGTTCAATTGTTCATAGCAGAAATAACAACGGCTACTAACTTGAGTGCTTGCCCCCTCCCTCGACGTTTTCAAACTCCGCGTAAAAGCGCACTATATCTGCTACCTATTCTCTTACTTTTATGTGACAAATATAATGTATGTGTATGTATCTTTGATAACACTAGGTATGTTAATGTAGCTATATAGTATGTTGTCTATATAATGTAATCTATGTATATCATACTATCATACTAATATTATAAATGCGAAAGTGTGTTTGTTTGTTGGTTTGTTTCTTAGGGTTAGGTCAGGGGGAAGTAAAATCCATAGTCCTTTCAGCAACTTTACAGTATATTCTATTATCCATAAAGCTTTTATCACTTTCCCATTGATATCCTTTTCTATTACATTCCATAATTAACAGTTATTCGTAAAACCATTTTTCACTTCCTTTCTCTTTGGCTGCTCCAAGGCTGCTCAACCAAGCCTCCTGTCAACGTCGCCCGATCACGCCACCAGACCACAGTAGGCTGTGATTTGCCGACGTTCCTGATTGGCCTTGATACATCTAGTTGGCTTTGAAATCATTAAATCCTCTTTCAATTAAGCAAAATAAATAAAAACTATTAAAATATTTTTGTACTTTTGTACGAAATGATATAATAACGTGCGAATATATTATAAATCAAATAGTAATAATTTCTATAATACCTAAGAGTTTGTTCCTCTCACGCTTCACGCTTTTCACGCTGCAACGGAACAACGGATCGACCCAATTTTTTGGTATGGGTATAGTTCAAGAGCCAGATAGTGCTTTAGGCTACATAGGCTACTTTTCATCATCATCATCACCACCACCATTTTTCATCACTACGCGGGTGAAACCGCGGGGCGCAGCTAGTGTATAATATATGTATATATAAGTATGTTATATTTATTTGTAGTCTATTGATTGTTTGTTGTTATTTGCATAGGTATTTTTTTTTTATGTAATTCCTTTCCGTGCACGGTTGTCTGGAAGAGATCGCTTTAAGCAATTTGCCGCTAATATATACATACACCCGAAACATTACCTTCCTTTTAGGAAGTCGGATAGAAACAAACCAAGACCTGTATTTTGTCATTTACCACAAAATGTGACCAAGAGTAGTGCATTAGCCATATCCTTCATCGTAGATCGGTACATTGAAACGAGCAAGTTGTCCTTAATGAGTAATTATAATTAACAACTTAGTGATTATTGTGGCAAAAAAAAATACGTTTTGTAATCCTCACCCAGATAAGGGTTTACCATTCGTCCGTCCGTTACGTCCTTCTGTGGTTTCTTTTTTTTGGAACTTTTTTACCTTTGTTTTGTATCCGGTTTTTTTAGCTTGGGCAATGTAATATGAGTACTTAAATCTTGATTAAAGACTCCCTAAATATAAAAAAAAATATTATTTTAAAAATTTACTAACTAGCAGTCATTCCAGTCCAACCAACTGAACGTACCAACTAGTTGTGCAGAATGGAACTTGAAAAAAACTTGATGAAGCATTTTGTTCCAATCAAATAAACTGGTTGGTTATTGACATATTAGAAAACTAGCGGCCGCCCCTTCTTCGCCTTCACGGCATCCGTTTGGCTAGATATATAGCCTATGTCACCCGGGGATAGTGTAGCTTCCCAACAGTGAAATAATTTTTCAAATCGGTTCAGTAGTTTCGAAGCCTATTCAAAGCAAACAAACAAACAAACAATCAAATCTTTCACCTTTATAATATTAGTATAGATTAGTTAGTTTATTGGTGTTGCTATTTGTTTCTGGCGTGCGAGATAAATGAACAAGTGTGTCGTGTTTACAGAATAAAAAAAAGATGAAACACGGAGACAAATGAAAAGGAATAATATTTGTACTAAGGCATATCTCCCTTCCTTGCCTGATGTGAGATCATCAGGGTACGACGCAACAGAATCAGATTTGCTAAATACTTATTCTTAAATTTTATTGTGTGAATGTCGCTCACAACACGGTTAGGGTATCAGAAGACGCGCGAATCGTCCGTTTCTTAACGTCACAGCTTTATAAATGCGGTGGTCGGTTACCACATAATAGAGATTCTCAAAAAGCGTCAAATGACCATCACACTTGAGATCACGAAAGACTCACGTAAGCGTACAGTGAAAGTGTTATGGGGGGCTCCGGCGACTACTTTCTCCAAGTCTCGAGTTTGCGACGCAAATCTCATTCATTTATGTCGTATCTAGTCGTTATATTATTTTACGAAATACATATCAGTGTGTAAATATACCGAAGACGGCCTTTATTAACAGCTTTAACTGTGTTGCAAATGAGCGTTAAAATAAAATTCCCACAGTGCTCGCTGGCGTTACTCTCAGGTAGGTACATATTTTTCTTTTCAACTACGTAGTAATGTTATCATTAATCACTACAAAAGCGATCACAAAGGACGTATTTTTTGCTTAGAACCAAAACAGTGCAGAAATGTTATATGAAATCTCATTGTTGCACAGTTTTTCATTGATGCACTGTTTTTTATTTTTTATTTATCTATACTATTATTATAAAGAGGAAAGATTTGATTGTTTGTTTGCATTGAATAGGCTCCGAAACTACTGAACCGATTTGAAAAATTCTTTCACTGACGGGAAGCTACACTATCCCCGGGTGACAGGCTATAATCTATACCCGTGCGAAGCTGGGGCGGACCGCTAGTACATATATAAATAAATTTACCACAGAGGTTTAATGTCTCGCATTACGTTTAATATAAAATGTATGCATTAAACCAATAAATTACTGGCTGAAAATAAAAATCGGCAGAATAAAACCGACTTGGTGAAAATAATTGTAAGTTTTAAATGTTTGAGAAGATGAATTAAACTTTGTTTTAATTAATTTGAGTTTTTATTTTGAGTAGGTATATTTTAAAACGATAGGTAGATTGGTAGTTGAAAGAATAGTAGATTACGCACCTCACAAAAGTAAGTACTCGTGCATTAATAACTCACTTTGCGCTCCATGCAACAATTACAAGACCATACCAATACCAATTGGCAAGAGTGCATTTGTGAGATCCCAAGCATATTATTTTGCCATTTGTAAATATGATTATACCTTGGTACCTAAACAAACAAATGTTTAACTTTCTTTATAATCATTTCAAAACTGCACCAATTATTAAGAAAAAAACTGGACAAGTGTGAGTAGCCGCTTTCCAAGCGTAGGGATTATGGTAACACGCCTCTCTTAGAGGGAGGCATGTGTTCAGCGGCGGACGTTTACTGGCTGATGATGATGTGTAATAATGGTGGATTATTTTAACTGATTAAATGTTTGTGATCGTGCTCGAACATAGGAATGTGATTAAACGAGGTGAAAAATGCATTTTCGTAATGTTTCCAAAATTCCAGAGAAGCCTCTAGTAAAGTTTCCACCACTTTTCTATGGCACGACTTAGACTAGACCGTGACTTACTTCGCTGATCTCTGACGGTAACTATGATTTGTTTCACGATAGTTATTATAATAATATTCACACAGAATCAGGACTAGTGCATAGAAGTAGTGCTAATTTAGCATAAACGAATTAAACGTGTTACATTCTTTACTCATATGCCAAAATTGTTGTTACCAGAACGAAACAGATATATTTTTGACAGGACGGCGAATTGCAGGGGTTGTACACTGTTTTAATGTACTAGGGACCTGTAAAAGGCTCCAAAGGCTACATACTATTTGACAGACGGCCTTGTACGCCTTGTAAATCACGTGACGGATTCTAAGCTAGTCCATTTTCTTACATTATTCATTTATTTCAGACAAAATCCAAAAAAGTATAACATTTTAAACAAGTCAAATAAAATAAAACTTGAAAATATATCAATGCTTAACACGCTGACAAATGCACAAGAAGTGCGACGCAAAAAACCTCACGAGAGGAAAATATTAAAAAAAAGTTATCCCACACAACAAACTTTCACATTTATAATACATGTATTATAATTTTGTAAGAATGTAGTCAATGTAGTGTCTAGAAAGGTCATTGACAACAGTAGGTACGTGAAACAAGTTATAATATAATTAAAAGAACAACAAAAACACGTCTGCATGATACCTATAGCTTGTACTCTGTACATTGCGAATAAACGACCCCTATACAACTTTTCAATGTCAGTGAAGACGTTTATACGGGTAATTCAGCGATTCGCACCACATTTGGTTCGTCCCACGGTGTTAATCGACCACCTTTTTTATACTGGGTCCATTCGCACCGCGGTGGCGTCACATAGGAATAGACGAACATACACCCCAAATACCTTACACTCCTTGAGCAGGCGGGCAAAAAGGAGCGTCAACATCTATACTAAGCCTAAATAGTACCAAATTTTTATGGGAAAACAGAATATACAGGAAAATTCTAATATAGCTCGCTAGAAGCATCTCACTATTAAATAAATGCCTAAACTATATCTTATATAACTTTGCTAAATAACGTGAATAATATAAAGCTATAAAAATAAGTAAACTTCAAAGTGTTAGGTACGCCTTAATCGTGTTTCGTGTTAATTTCACACAGTTTGCAGTAAACTCTAATACAGGTAAAATATGAACTGCCATTTAGGTAGTCATCGTCGCTAGTATACATACTCAAAGTCGCTAGAATATTATGTCCTTGGTGCAAATAATACCTATGGGTATTCGTCATAATCACTGACCGCTATAAACCTTGTAAAGTATACGTAGATAGGTATGTATGTATTTATTACATGGTCTATTATTTATCCATCTGTTTAGAGTTAGAATCTTGGAGCCACACCAATGAACTAACTTAATAGTACATGCAAAAAGGGCGACAACTTCGTCTGCTGGGTGATTTAAGAGTTAAGGGGCCTGTATACCCTCTGCAGCTCTCTCGCTCGCACATTTTCACATTATTGAAGATATAAAATCAATGAGTGTGAATTTCCAAAAAGTAACAAAATCATGTCTTGGTTTCTATCGTAGCATTACAAACATAGAAATGTTTGTTTCGATATCTTGTAATTTGACGGAATAACATGACACGAGAAATAAAAATCACTTATTACCATTTTACTGTGTAAAATTAAAATATTATATCAAATTGACAATTTCTTTATTTGTAATGTTATAATAGACACAATACATGATTTTGTTACTTTTAGGAAATTCACACTCATTGATTTTATATCTTCAATAATGTGAAAATGTGCGAGCGAGAGAGCTGCAGACGGGAACAGTCCCCTTAAGGTAGCATTCCAATCTTAGCGGCCGCGTCGCGCGATCCACTGCTCCGCCCGTGACTGACCGCCGTATGGGTCGCTTGCATTGTATAGTACTCCACATAATATATTGATACTGAGCAGTGGGTTTCGCGACGCTGCCGCTGCCGCCGGTCGCCAAGATCGGAATGCTACCTGTATTGACTAAGGGCACCAAATCTGGCTTAGGCCAGATGTGTTCGCATCTGCCACGCCACTTTACCCCTTCTCCCTTGTCGTCTCTTTGTCTGATCTGAGGAATAACCCAAGGATTCTAAGCTACGAAGTCTTTGCTCTCACTATTAAAACGATTCAAATGACAACTCACATGTTAGGCTGTAGAGCGTGCCAAAGAAACCATGATACATACACTCGAAAAACATAACCCTCCTTCTTGGGCAGTCGGGTAAAAATAATGCCCAATGATTTTTTATATATATGTTTATCTCCAAAAACGTGGAAATGCGCGAGTGAGACAGCCGCGTGCCTTTAGCTGCCCCTTAATATCATGCTCCCAACATACATTCACAAACGCTATAAATACTTAATCCTTTTTTTAGGTTGTTGTGTAAAAATACGCAATGGGATCTTATTCACAAATTACGTCAAAACCATTTTGAACTTTAAACATTATCATTTTGAAGTCGATTAATATATCTCAGTTTGATGCTGGTGTTTGTTTCAGGGACAAGTGCCGAGGGAACCATGGAGATAGGGGGAGGCGCGGAGGAGCCGTCGCCTGCGGTCCCTGTCGCCGATGGAGATGATAACTCTGATGATGTAAGTGTTCACTGAATTTTGTACCCTAAAGGATCGAGCACATTAAGATGGGCCGTAGCGGGCCGGGGCGCATCGCAAAAATCGCTTTCATACATTTTATATGAACATTATGCCGGGCCGCAGCGGGGCAGATTTCCATATAAAATGTATGAAAGCGATTTTTGCGATGCGCCCTGGCCCGCTGCGGCCCATCCTAATGTGCTCGATCCTTTATATGTGTGATTGTTTTTTATTAATGTTTATATGTTACCTCTTATAGCCTATATAATGGCTTGACCGATTTTGATGTGTAACGTATGATAGATTTGTCTTCATGAATGTCTTAGACTTAGCTGAAAATTTTGGGAACACTGAAAGTGTTTTTTCTATTGGATTTTATAACAACAAATAATAATTAATGGCCAAGTGAGAATTTAAACCTGGCCGGCGCACAGATAGAACTCAAAAATTATCCGACCATACCCGTAACCTCATGGCTAATCGACGCTCGTTACAACTACAATGTTCCGATGACGCTGAATCATATAGGCAGCTCAATAGACAAATTAAGAAGTCATTGCGGCATGACATACGTACCTTTAATACAAACAGTATTAAAGAGACGATTGAGCAAAACAAAGGCTCCAAAGTGTATGCAAGAGGCATGTCTATTGGGCAAAGCCAGTTGACAAAGCTGAAGAGAGAAGATGGTAGTGTAGCGTCGACCAAAGCCGAGGTATTAGGGGAAATCGAAAGGTTCTATGGACAGTTATACACTTCGGTTGCTAAACCTGTCAGCAGCTCGGCCAAAGACCCAAGAGCCAAGCTGACCCGACACTATACTGAAGATATCCCGGATATCAGCCTGTACGAGATTAGGATGGCCCTGAAACAGCTCAAGAACAACAAGGCGCCGGGTGAAGATGGCATCACATCAGAGCTTCTGAAAGCGGGTGGAATACCGGTACTCAGAGTCCTTCAGAAGCTCTTTAATTCTGTCTTACTCGAAGGTATAACGCCAGAAGCATGGAACAGAGGCGTGGTGGTGCTGTTCTTTAAGAAAGGTGATAAAACCTTGCTGAAGAATTACAGACCCATCTCGCTTCTGAGCCATGTTTATAAGCTGTTTTCCAGGGTCATCACGAATCGTCTCGATCGCAGGTTCGATGACTTCCAGCCTATCGAACAAGCCGGTTTCCGAAAAGGCTATAGTACCATAGACCACATCCACACGCTACGCCAAGTTATACAGAAGACCGAAGAATATAACTTGCCACTATGTTTAGCGTTTGTGGACTATGAGAAAGCCTTTGATTCGATCGAGACATGGGCGGTGCTCGAGTCTCTCCAGCGATGCCGTATTGACTATCGGTATGTCGAAGTGCTGAAGTGTTTGTACAATAACGCCACCATGTCGGTCCGAGTACAGGAGCACAGTTCGAAGGCAATTCCATTGCGAAGAGGCGTGAGACAGGGAGACGTTATCTCTCCGAAACTGTTCACTGCCACAATGGAAGATGCCTTCAAGCTCCTGGAGTGGCAAGGACTAGGCATCAACATCAACGGCGAGTACATCACTCACCTTCGGTTTGCCGACGATATTGTGGTCATGGCAGAATCGATGGAAGATCTCAGCATAATGCTCGAAGGCCTCAACCGAGTCTCCCAACAGGTGGGCCTTAAAATGAACATGGACAAGACAAAGGTCATGTCAAATATCCATGTTGTGCCCACCCCAGTATCAGTTGGGAACTCAGTTCTTGAAGCTGTTGACGCGTACGTCTACCTAGGACAAACAGTCGAACTAGGTAGGTCCAACTTCAAGAAAGAGGTCAATCGGCGAATCCAACTCGGCTGGGCAGCGTTCGGTAAACTTCGCAACGTCTTCTCATCTAAAATACCTCAGTGCCTTAAGACGAAAGTCTTCGACCAGTGTGTGTTACCAGTGATGACATACAGCACTGAAACGTGGTCTCTCACTATAGGCCTCATAAGCAAGCTCAAAGTAGCACAACGAGCTATGGAGAGGGCTATGCTCGGGGTTTCTCTACGAGATCGAATCAGAAATGAGGAGATCCGTAGACGAACGAAAGTCACCGACATAGCCCACCGGATTAGCAAGTTGAAGTGGCAGTGGGCAGGGCACATATCACGCAGAACAGATGGCCGATGGGGCCGAAAGGTTCTGGAATGGAGACCACGGACTGGTAAGCGCAGCGTAGGACGTCCACCCACAAGATGGACAGACGACCTAAAAGAGACCGCAGGGAAACGCTGGATGCAGGCCGCTTCCAACCGGCCCTTTTGGAGATCGATGGGGGAGGCCTATGTCCAGCAGTGGACGTCCTATGGCTGAAATGATGATGATGATGATGAAGTGAGAATTGTTGACAAATTTCTGTTCACCACCGTTTCTCGTACGATCACCGAAGTTAAGCAACGTCGGGCGCGGTCGGTACTTGGATGGGTGACCGCCTGGGCGTTGATGGGGTGTTATCTTTTTGCACTACTTTTTTGTAGCTATTATGTGGTGGTACGGAACCCTCAGTGCGCGAGTCTGACTCGCACTTGGCCGTATATTTTTATGTTCGCAATGTTATGCGAATAAATTTTTAATGCAAATATCAGAGAGGTCAACGACCAACCCACAGACCTGAAAAAAACGAATGAAAAATCTATGCTAACATCGTTTGAATCTTTTTTTATACACTATTGTTTTGCACTTTCAGGAATTCGAAGACGCGAACAGTGATAACATGTGAGTAATTTAGCTGCTTTACTGGAAGGATATCGACCGCAAAGTGACCAAAAATCCCGGGAGCGCAACCTTAAGAGCCAATGTTTCGTGCGTCCACTATCTCGTTCGCGCACTTCATCATAAATACTTAAGTACTTAGATAGAATCTAAACTGTACGAATAGTGGAACTCCCTGCCGTGCTCCTTGTTTCCTAAGAACTACAATCTAAGTATCTTCAAGGCTAAAGTGAATAGATTTCTTCCAAATCAACGTGTTCTATCCTCGGCCGCATTGTCGCGTACCACCAGGCGAGTTGGTGGCCAAACTTAGATCTATTCTAAATCCTACTAATATTATAAACGCGAAAGTTTGTATGTATAGATGTATGGATGTTTGTTCCTCTTTCACGCTGCAACGGAACAACGGATCGACCTTTTTTTGCATGGGTATACCATACCATAGTTCAAGAGCCAGAGAGTGACATTTAGGCTACTTTTCATCATCATCACCACCATTATTTTTCTATTCACTACGCGGGTGAAATCGCGGGGCGCAGCTAGTAAATTTAAATAACCATTATAAACGTTCAGTTAAAGTTTTCACATCTAATAATCTATTCTAGTATATATTTTAAAAAAACTTTTTTGTCTGAACGAACGAAACAGAAGACGAAGAGTGGGAATATTCGGTAATTGGCAGATTCTGGAATCGGCAGATTGGGCTTTTCAATAAAAAAAACGGCTTAATCTTACGTGAGTAATTCCCTTATAATATAATATAAATAAAATGTGTGAAAACCACGTAAGTTTCCATAATAAAAAATCTCATACTATCAAGTTGGTGGTCAAACGCAGACTTATTCGCGATAAAAAAATCTATTATTATTTTATTTTCTTATTAGCTAAACCCGCCACACCTTCGCTGTGACTCATTTTGATTTTATTGGGGAGGTAAATAAAAGTATTCTAGCGAAAAAAAAAACACTTTTTACTAAAAATGAAATTTTGTGTGAAATTTTCAAGTCATCGAGTGAGTACTTTTCGAGTTTTGTGGACAAAACACACATACAGAAGCTGAATTTTTATACAGAGTTACTGGTAATCAGTTAGCATACTCTTACCGCCTTATTACAAAAAAGTCCATCAGTCCAGGTTTAAACCAGGACTAAAAAGTCCGAGTTTGTTACGGTACTAAGGGATTAAAACTTGACCTTATTACAAATCTTTGACTAATCGAGGACCAGCTGATACCAAAGATAGTCCATGGTTTCAATATTAGCCACAGATAAGAACCAAAAATTTAAATCATTCATTCATTCCTGCAGGTTTAAAACACACTTCAAAAGCTTAAATAATTATTTATTAATGCAATTTAAGATATTTAGCTATCTTAAATTGCTGTTTGTTTAGGTTTCAATCTATTAAACAAGCATAACTTATTATTTTGAGCACTTTTCAAAATCATGGCATAATACTATCACGTGCGACGCCAAAATCCTAACGTAGAAAAAAGCTATGCGCCTGTGCCGCGTAATTCGAGGCGTTCAGATAAATAATTGTAATTATCCAAAGACATTAAGTAGTTTAATGAAATCTTTGTTATTACGGTGGGAAAATTAGCAATGTTCTTAAATTTTCTCATAGCTTCCTCCTGTTCATTTAATGTAGCTCGCAATTTTATAATTATCTATGAAATGGAACATCCCTTGCCATAATATACCCGCTACATTTTTGCAAGTTTTACTGACTGGTTGAGATACACTATGCAAATCAGCTGTAATGTCTTGAATATACGAAGAAAACAATAATTTAATGCATCAGTGTATATTTTTTACTTTTTGCGTAAGTACCTACCTATAGCTATATTGTAATCTACCAAGGTTATTAACAAGCTCTTAATTCATGGCGAGCCCAGTTGCATAAAGCGCAAGCCACTTGTACTTCAGGGCTTAATGGGCTTCCTCTAGGATCGTGGGCCAGATCCTCACGTAAAACATCCACTATTTTTGCGCCAAAGCGTTTTGTGAACCATATTTATATCTGAATTCTTCGTCACTCAATTCGAAAGGATTCACACGATGACGGGGTCTATCAGATCGCCGCGATGCCTCCAGCATGTCCAAATGTTCTATATCCATCATGTCAATCGTGTTTAAATCCATTTTAAACGATTTGTAAATAATAAAAACACTAAATAAAATAATTATAACCTCAAATTCTATTAGTACCGAAGTTAGTACCATAGTTAAACTAGGGGTCTCGGCGGTCTAACTTTAGTACCATAGACAATCCGTGGTTTAGTGAAAAACTTCGTTTTATAATAACGTTTATTTTAGTCCATGGTTTAACCTGGTACTAATCCCAGTACCAAAGTTAAACCGTGTTTTGTAATAAGACGGTTAAGGTCAGCCTCAGTACATCAAAACAAACAACATTTGTACGACTTTTCGAAATTCACGAGAAAAAAACAGCCGTTCCATACAAAAAAACGCATTCACTCCCGACAAATATATAAAACTTTTTTTGATAAGTCAAAAGTATTGTTTTGCGACATATATTTCAGTACAAAGAGGCCGCCCTTAAAGGGATGCTAACTGATTACCTTACCAATAGCCATGTATAAAGATAATATGTATCTCAACCCAATGTTTTAAATGCACAGGGAAGCCGTCGGACTCGGCGAAGCGTTTGCGGTCTGTGAAATAGCTGTACAGAAGTTTTTCTGTAATGACGTTCAAGGGGCGATGGACCTGATGCTCCCCCAGTAAGTATCATCGAAAAATTGCTCGAGTCTGGTTTCATACACAGGGATACGCATATAGACTGTACACATATCGCTCAAATCTCGAAAAAATATCTGCTGTTCCAAAGAAAACGGGAATTGACACTCGACAAAATGTATGGAAAAGCGTATTTTTTTCCCCTAATTACAATCCCTTAGTAAAAGTTATACGTAACCCATAGTAAAAAAAAAAAACTTTTGTTTTATTTGGCTAGCCACTCGGTATAATGCATGAATTCTAACTATACCATTCATGTCAATATTCGTCCAGGCGTTCAAGAGCTTGGTGGAATTAAGATAAGAATGTCAAATATTTACATGAACCTTAAAATAAATAAATAAAGACTCCATTATTGGACAGTCGTAATAAAGTGTGCATAATTTATTCCAGCGCCGGTACTTCACTTTATCACAGCCTGGGGGGCGCCATATTCGCGTTCATACCCGCTATACTAACTTTCGACCAGCGTAAGATAATGGAAGCGTCAGCAGCCATCAAAACTTGCCTCAGGATCTGCAATAGAAACCGGAAACAACGAGGCATTGTAGAGACTCTGGGATCTATCATCAAAAGGGTACATTACTTAACTACTTAACTAGCATTTAACTGGCACGTTGCAGATCATGCTAAGTAGCTTGCAAGTACAAGCATCATCATCATCAGCCAGAAGACGTCCACTGCTGAACATAGGCCTCCCCCTTTAATCTCCACACTGAACGACAGCCTGCCTTTTGCATCCATTGGATGCCGGCAACTCTCACAATGTCGTCGTTCCATCTAGTGGGAGGCCTACCTACGCTGCGTCTGCCGGTTCGTGGTCTCCACTCAAGAACCTTTCTTCCCCATCGGTTATCGGTTCTTCGAGCGATGTGGACTGCCCATTGCCACTTCAACTTGCAAATTTTAACAGCTATGTCTGTGTGACTCTGGTTCTTTGGCGAAGTAGCAAGTACAAGCGTTCAAACGCAAATAGCCACTTGCGCGGTGACGCACACAACTCGCATGCGAGTACGTACTCGCACGACTGTTTGAATGACGAACGATGTGCCTTAGGCGTCGCGAGTAGCGCGGGGAAACTAAGTTTAACCAGCGCGAGTACTACTAACTACGTTTTGCACTAAGCAAAACGTTGCAGACGATGCGTATAAGACGTACTTGTTACTTGAACTCCGCATGGTCTGTAACAGGCTTTACTGATCTCGTTTAGTTTCAAGTATGTCTCTATCGTGTTTTCATCAAGATGCTTAGTCTCGTTTGAGATCAAGTTCCTAATCCAGGCTAGTCGTATATACCATCTTCGACCACATCGTCAGTTAATATGAGATCAAATATACTCATACGCGGAGACTATGAACTATAAAAAATATGTTTTTGTCATAGCATATACAGGGTTTCGCAGAAAGGGTGTACTAAGCCGAAAGGGCTCCGTTATATTCATCATTATGAACAACTTTTAAAATGGGAACACCCCTGAAATCGCAAAAAAGAACAGTTGATATTTTTTCGCGATTTTAGTTAGTTCCATAGTAAAACTTGCTCATAATGATGGGTTCTATGGACTCCTTTTGGCTTAGTACACTTTCCGCGTAACCCTATAGTTCATAAGGCAACTTGAAGTGGCTGGAAGCACAACGCCGAAGATCGGGTTGAGAGGCGTGCCTTGAGAGAGGCCTATGTCCATCAGTGAACTAAGATGAGCTGATAATAATAATGATGATGATGGTCCAAACATCGACTGCCCGGTGGCCCAGTTGGTAGTGAACCTGCCTTCTGCGCTTGGGGGCGTGGGGGCGTGGGTTCGATTCTCACCTAGGACAACCATTCTTGAGAGGAACATTTGTGATTGCTCTATATATGAGTATTAATATCAATTTAAGGATGTATTTACAAATATACAAGTATGTATGAATATCAGTCTGGCAGCCATAGTGCAAGCTTTGTTTAGTTTGATGTCAAATGTCAAATCAGATGACCGTTTGAGCTAAAATTTCCTAAATATTTATTAATTTAATTAATTATTACAAGTGAGAGCGTACCACACGTTCACATTACCAACTCACTTGACGTTCTAAACAAGAACCGGCCTGAGTTTATTTTATTCTGGACTTTATTTCTATAGCACTAAAGTTCTGGTAAATTCAACACATAATTATGCTCAATATACTTTGAATGGACTGAGCATACTTAGGAAAAATACGCAACGCGCGAGAGAAACAAAACGATGAAACTCGCGCAATGAACATAATTATAACCTAATTATATTAAACTACCTGCGCTCCGCGGTTTCACCCGGAATCACTCCTTATATCATCAACTATCTGTCAGTAAAAGTCCCGTCACAATCGATCCAGCTGTTTTGAGTCCATAGAGAACATACATACACATATCGCCTATTATATATAAGAAGATTTAAGTTTGCCTTCCGCGCATCGCGGCCGTTCGCACATGGATCTAACGCGCGCGGCTGATGCAATTTGAAAATGTATGGTGACGTCAGTCGTCGGCTGCACACGTCTGACGCAGACCTCGGAAGCGGTGCCATACATTTTCATGCTTAGTATTGTCGCATCAGCAGCGCGCGTTAAAACGCGTACGTCAGACGCGCGCTACTGCGATCGGCCGCGATGCACGGAAGTCAATAAGTTATTGAACTAAATAAATGATAAAAATACATTTTCAGCCAAATTACGCCAATTATACAGACATGGAAGCGCACGCTGAGCTTTGCTACGCGGAAACGTTGCTGCTTCAAGCGGCTCTCACAATCATCGAGGGAGAGGATTTGGCGGGCTTCATAAAAGGCACCTTTAAAGTGCGGACATGTCACAATACCTACAAGTGAGAATTTATACGCTTTTAGGCCTTTTATTTCTATGCCTAAAGTCTTCCCCGGGGGGTAAATAATGGAAATTCTCTCCGGCAGGGTCTAGATGATTTTTATATTACTCATTGCCCCCCTGATTACTATGGATTTGAAAGTCTTTTTGCCAAATGTTTTTAGTAGATTTAAAATAAACATTATTTTATTAGTTTATTTACGGTAGCCCGTTGGTCTAGTTAGTAGTGTTCCTGCCTTCTGCGCTTGGGGGCGTGGGTTCGATTCCCACCTAGGACAAACATTCATGCTATGAACATTTGTGTCTGTTCTATATCTGGGTGTTAATATCTATTTAAGTATGTATTTAAAAATATATATGTATGTATAACAGTTTCTGGCAGCCATATCACGAGCTTTGCTTAGTTTGGGGTCAGGTGACAGTGTGTGTAAAAAAAATGTCTCGAATATAATAATCACTCGTTTTGTTCAAATCAAATCAAGTTCGTCTATTTGACACTAATTAAATTTTTACAAAATGTGATGCAAAAATTTCCCGAATATTTATTAATTTATTTATTTTTGCATAAAAAATTTAAATTGAAAAAAATACACACTAATCATAGAGAAATATACTATAGCACTAATATACTAAATCTACACACCGTCGCCTGCAAAAGGAGGTGATAGTAATAATTAGTAACTTATTTCTATGTTTTATACAGGGTGCAAATAAAACCCTGTCCGATCCTTAACCATTGTTGTCAACTGTAGGAACAAATTAGCAATCCCCGCGCTATCATACGGAATTCGGTATTATATCTGGATAATAATGCTAATAAAAAATGCAGAGTATAAGCTGTTAAATTAAGAGTGATGGTGGCCGAGCGGTAGCATGTGCGCTTTACAATCTGACGGCACTCGGTTCGGCCCTGCACCTGACTTATTTAGTACTTAAATAAATTATGTGCAGTTTCGATGCTATCGCTAAAAAACGCTGAAGGAAACCATCGTGAGGAGGTATATCCAAGAAACTCAAAAGTTTACAGACATTATGTCATTCCCCAACATACACAGGGCCAGTATGGTGGAATAGGGCTCATCCTCTCTCCATCTGAGAGAAGTCCTGAGCCCCGGCAGTGGGAACACGATAGGCTGATGATGACGATGCCTATTCCAGAAATTGCTGGGACATGTTGGAAATGAAGGCGTGGGAGAACGAAGAGTCGCAGCTACACTTCAAGAGCGGTGTCCGGCTCGGCTCTGCCACCTTCAACCTGATGATATCAATGCTGCCAGCCAAGTTCATCACGCTACTAGAAATCGCAGGCTTCACCGGGAACAGAGTGAGTGTTTCCAGCTAACATACAGGGTTACGCGTAAAGGGTGTACTCAGCCGAAAGGTAGGGACAGTACCCATTATTATTAACAACTTTTACTATGGGACTTAATGTGATATCGGGAAAAAAATATAAACTGTTCCATAGAAAACGGTCATTCAAACTCGACAAAATGTATGGATCAGCTAATATTTTTTTCGCGTAATAAGAGTTGGGCCACATAGTAAAAGTTATTCAAATTGATGGGTACTATGGCCCTTTTGGCTTAGTACGCCCTTTCCGCGTAAACCTGATAACACACAGATAAGACAAACAAGGTAGATATGGTGAAGTGGCGTGGCGGCTAATGCATCTGGTCTAAGTCAGGCTTGATGCCTTTAGTTAAACTCACCTTGTTCTCTGCATGTGGACTGTTAGATAGTTCATTGGTATCGCTCAAAGATAATATAACCACTTGATCGCGCATTTAGTGAAAATTCCCTTTTGCAAAATGATGCCACGTCGGTCGCGGGGGGCAGATTGTGATTGGAGACTTGACGCGACTCGACGCTTGTGATTGGAGAATCAAATTCAATTCAGTCATTTATTCAATTCGCGCCTAGGATTGGCCCCGCTCGTAATAGTTCAGGTTGACCTTTTATATTGTATTTTAGAACCTTTGGCTTATACGGGGTAAAGGATGAGCAGTCACGTGTTTATATTGTCATTGATATCGCTACAAGTTTCTTAGTGTGCGTAAAAATTTATTAAGTGAGCTTTACTTACAGTTTTTGCGTTAAGCGGTTTAGCGATTATTATTTTAAGGCATATCTCCCTTGTTGGTCTGATATGGGCTGCCTTATTACCGGACAGGTGCTTGATTTGCTAAAAATAACAGGATTAGAGAATAGTTTTTTTTTCTTAAACGGTATGGATCCCGTAATTATCCAGCCGTAGAGGTTAGGTATTTTCTTCTTTAAATGGTTCAATAAAAACACAATTGGCGAAGATATTGCGTAATATCCTTGGTAATATACATGTGAACTGAGTACCTCATGTATGGTGGTCAGTTAAAAATATAATACGTTTATTTCAAGCACTTAAATGACCCATAAAATAAAATACAAACTAACACTACAAATAAAATAAAATGATATCACGCTATGTAATTATTTAATTAGTATGTACAGGACTACATGTAAGGTGATACTAAGCCAAAACGAAATCATTGTGTGAGTACAATGATGAAACGATGATTATCAACTACTTGTACTATAGGACCAAATTAACCTGATTAAAAATCCTGTTTTTA
The DNA here is from genome assembly GCA_932305915.1 of Agriopis marginaria. Classification (NCBI taxonomy): domain Eukaryota; kingdom Metazoa; phylum Arthropoda; class Insecta; order Lepidoptera; family Geometridae; genus Agriopis; species Agriopis marginaria. Next base: position 15,062,716 of record OW029916.1, on the reverse strand, counting down.
TTGCTTTTTTCGTCAATATGTGAGAGAGCTCTTAATGGTTTTAGTCCACTTTTGGTTTGATTATTTTTGAGCGCTTGCCCGATGTCCAGTTTTAAATATATTTGGTTATGAATAACTTTTCTAATTCTGGAATATTTTATTGTACGTTTAGCTTCCGCACCGAGGTGGAATCATGGATTGTGTGGTGATTAGTTTAAAATCGAAGGTAATTAAAAGTAAGTTAGTAAGGCATGAAGTTAGTTTAATTCAGTTAGTTCAAGTTGCATGTATGTTATGTCATGCTTATGTCGTTGTGCATTTTACGTAGTTCTGTTTTAATGTGCATATTATATAGACCTGTTTTAACTTCAAGTGCCTTTATTACTTAGAGAAAATCACAATAGACGATATACACTTTTTTATTTGTGAACAAAAACACAAAGGGAACAGTTGAACACTATTATATATATGTAATTACTAGCTATTGCACGCGACTTCGTACGGGTAGACTTTCATAAAATATTTCAACCCCCTAACAAACTCAGCAGTAATATAAAACAATTCAAAAATAAATAATACCTCAAAAATGGTTGTAAACAAACTAATGAAAACTTAAAAAAACTCAACGAAAATTAATATTATAGGCGACTTTGTACGCGTAGACTAGTGTAACCTTTTAACCCCTCTAGACCCCCTTTATTCGTCCCCGTCATATAATCTTAGCAAATATTACTTCAAAAATTAAAGAAGCGAAACGCACGACTGTGTGTTTAGCGCCAAGGTTTTGCTTCACTAAATGCTACTTTAATACAATATGTTAAGCCTTATGGTCTTTTGTAGTAATAAGCATTGCTTAAAAGTGGGAAAACCTCGCCTTAAACTGAGACGAATTTAGTAATAGCGCCGCATTACCACCTACATTCGTTATGAGTTATAAGCCAAGTCGCATTGTGAGGCCCAATCTCAGATCAGACAAACAAGGGAGATATGGTAAGGTGGCGTGGCGGATGCGAACGTATCTGGCCTAAATCAGGTTTGATGCCTGTACTCGAACTTAACCAGCAGATGACCTTGTCGTATTTTTTTTTGCGTTACCGACCCTTAAGGACTCTATTAACTCGCCTCGCTCTATAAATAGTTTTTTTACATCCCCGATAAAAGAGCTGATAATCTTCAAACGGCTGAAAAGATTTTCATGAATCATAGCATAGCTAAGAACAATCTCAATCAAGACATCTTTCAAACAAAAAAAATTGATACAGCATTTTGGGAGCTACGATGGCACAGTCAAACACAGATACACACGTTAAACTTATAACATCCCTCTTTTTACGTAGGGTGCAAAAAAAATATGAAAAAAGGATACATTTGAACATGAACGATAATAGACAGGCATGTGTCCTGATAAAAATGGAATCAAAGCTTTTCGTATGGGTTTTTGGAACATCAACCATGAAGCGGTGTCGCTTTTTCGTGCCCACTCTGGCAGTCCGATAGAAAAACGGGCATGAATTAGATCATGCAGATCCGATGCACTCTCCAAAATTCGCCGACAAAAAACCGATAGACTAGCAACTAATTGACGTCGGTTGCAATTTTTTATTTGAACGGATGTGGCAAGTGCCTTTATTAATTAAACAAAATACTAGCTAAAACTAACTCTAGAAAAAAGTTTGACTGCCCAGAGACCGTTGAAGGTATAAAGACATACCAAATGCTCAAACCCACTATCAGTTAAGCGTACCCAGCATGCTGGCTGCATTACCACGCTGAATGGCAATGCTTGCAAAGGTTGCATTTTTTTGTACACATATAACTATTATTGTGTTACAAATGAAAGGTCCACTGCAATAATGATGAATGTCCATTTTTTTTAAATCTTGACGAGTAATACCATTCGGTCACATGAAATTATATTTAGAAATCTTGTTAACAAACTTAGCAATATCGCTTGCAGTGCCGTGATAAATATGTTTTAAATATTTTGGCTACACGGCTAGAACGCTCAACGTCACTGGTGTTCACGACAATAATGATATTTTTTTACACCGTTTATAAATTTAAAACCCAATTATCTTAAAACTAAAGATAAAGGACGTGCATCATTATTGCAGTGGACCCTTCAAATAGAAGTTTGGTTTGCAGAATTTCGGGCTGACTGAGCTGCAAAAAGGGACCCAGACTCCTGGGTTGAGGCGAGTGCTGTGCTGCATGGTGCTACTCGCGTATCATCTCGTCCTACAACCGTTTGTCGGGGGTCGGAGTGATTACAAGATCTGCAACGATATCTTACAAAACGCACTGCAGGTAATATTATGATAAATTAATAATTTTAGTGCATAAACTTGTAACATACACTGTTTCCTAGACGACGTATGTGCCTAAAAATGCCAATCATATAAAAAATTATCATTAATAAAATCATTAAGGATGTTTTAGCCTAATCTAAAATAGATACATATCAAAAGATTAAATGGTAGATTAGATAGCCCGTTGGTTCAGTTGGTAGTGAACCTGCCTTCTGCGCTTGGGGGCGTGAGTTCGATTCCCACCTAAGACAAACATTTATGTGATGAACATTTGTGTGTGTTCTATATCTGGTTGATAATATCTATTTGAGTACGTATTTATATTTATATACATACATACATATATATATTTCATAATGATACAAATTTAGAAAATAAATGTGTGTGTGGGTGTGCGTTTTTATGTGAGTGTGTTAAGTTAAATATGTGTGCGTGTGTTGTAGTGTATATACGCGAATATTATTAAGTTTTGCAATTAAAACCAATCAATTGCTGATTCATTGGCAATTTTGAGATATGACTGATATGTACAAATACCACACTAATAGTAGATATAAATGCGAAAAAATATCTGTCTGATTGTTACCTCTTTACGATAAAACTTGACTAAATTTGACAAGAAAGTAACATTCTTCTTGAGGACGTACATAACACTTTATTTCTATATTATATTGCTGGTTGAATCTAGTTTGCGATAAAAAGTGTTTCTGTCCCCAGACATACCCGGAAAGTGTATGGTTCCTTGTGTTCAAAGCCCGATACGAGCTTCTGCAAGGAAACCTTGATAAAGCCATCAAGATATACCGAATTACCAGCGATGTAGGACATGAGAGTTTCCGGGAGTTTCGCCACTTATGCTACTGGGAACTCATGTGGATAAACGCGTAAGTTAAACATGCATAATACAGGGTTACGCATATAGATTGTACTAAGCATCATCATCATTTCAGCCGTAGGACGTCCACTGCTGTACATAACCCTCCCCCATCGATCTCCAAAAGGGCCGGCTGGAAGCGGCCTGCATCCAGCGTTTCCTGCGGTCTCTTTTAGGTCGTCCGTCCATCTCGTGGGTGGACGTCCTACGCTGTGCTTACCGGTCCGTGGTCTCCATTCGAGAACCTTTCGGCCCCATTGGCCATCTATTCTGCGTGATATGTGCCCTGCCCACTGCCACTTCAATTTGCTAATCCGGTGGGCTATGTCGGTAACCTATGTTCGTCTACGGATATCCTCATTTCTGATTCGATCTCGTAGAGAAACCCCGAGCATAGCCCTCTCCATAGCTAAGCCAAATGAAGGTCATTAAAGGTAAAGTGAATATTTAAGGATCGAGCAAACTAGGACGGGCCGCAGCGGGCCGGGTCGCATCGCAAAAATCGCTTTCATACTTTTTATATGAAGTATCGGACATTTTTGCACACACGGTCATCTGACCCCAAACTAAGCAAAGCTCATAATATGGCTGCCAGAGACTGATATATAGTTTGAAATACTTACTTAAATAGATATTAACAACCAGTTATAGAACAAACACATTTGTTTGTCCTAGGTGGGAATCGAACCCACGCCCCCAAGCTCAGAAGGTTTACTAGCTTACCAATTATATAATAACGGCTAACGGGCTATATAATATACTAGCGGTCCGCCCCAGCTTCGCACGGGTATAGATTATAGCCTATGTCACCCGGGGATAGTGCAGCTTCCCGTCAGTGAAAGAATTTTTCTAATCGGTTTAGTAGTTTCGGAGCCCATTCGATGCAAACAAACAAACAATCAAATTTTTCCTCTTTATAATATTAGTATAGATAAAATGTATGAAAGTGATTATTGCGATGCGCCCTGGTCCGCTGCGGCCCGCCTTATGTGCTCGATCCTTTAATCGTCACATGACCAACCACCTCTGTTCGGTGGAGGGTATTGGTATCCTATCTCACAGGTTTTCCTAGTTTGGTAACCAATGCATTTCCGTTAATAAAACTTAAAACTATTTCAATACTTGATACTGGCATATGCACAAAACGTGGGACGCTAAAATCCTTTCAGGCAGAGGAATAAAAACAATCAGAATCAGGATCAGAAAACATTTATTGATCAACTGATACATTATTATTATGCTAGATGTTAGTGCAAAAATTGTATTCATCAGTCTACCCTCATCGGGCATTCAATATTTACATTCATATAAATAATTTAATTTTAAACAATTTCTATATAATAATGATGTCAAGTTAATTATACATGTCAACAGCGAATACAAAATGATAATAATAAAATAAAAATAATAATTGCGTTAACATACTCATGTTATTTATACAAAATATTAGTCAAAATCGTTTATTTAACAATGTCAGTAGAGTTATTTCTATTAATGAACTCATTTAAATCATAAAATGCATTATTTATCAACTACTTTTTTAGTTTAGTTTTAAATTGTATAGTATTAGGAATGTCAGTAATAGTTTCTGGCAGCAAGTTATAGATGTTGATGCAACAAACTGTGCAGGTTGATGCTGGACTACCGTTCTTCGAGCTATTACGCGGGCTACCTGATGGAGCAGAGCGCATGGTCGCGGACCACATACACCTACGTTAAGGCGACCATGCTCATGCAACTCGGGGACGCAGCCTCCCAAGCCGACCGCGATGAAGAACGCGAACTCATGAGGTACCTACATACATACAGTACACTTAGTCCCAGATTTTATAGTTTACGAAAACTTTTTTCGTTTACGTATTGTTCCATACATTTAAGTAAAGCGCCTCTATCGGAAACGTGGAGGAACTAAAATCGGTGGTAATCGGCGGTATAGATTGCTTCACTCTAATACGAAAAAAGTTTTCGAATACCTTTTAGCCCAGCAATGTATGGAACAATACGAAAACGAAAAAGGTTTTCGAATACTATCAAAACTTGTACTAAGGGTACTGAACTTTTAAACATAACTGACCACCTCCCGTGGAATCTTTTCGTTTTTGAAGTGATAATTTAGCACTTTATTTTTGCTGTAAGTTTACGTTTCACCAGCAACTCGCCTGTTGGTAAGTGACGATGTGGTCGAAGATGAAGCAGGCAGACTTAGAAGATACGATACTTATAATTCTGGCCCAGATTATATATCACAGGAAACAAGAAAGCGGGCAGGTTGTTCCAATCCTTGGCCGTACGGATTAGAAATGTAGTATCGAAACGTTTGGTACGTATCCAAGAAAAATCCACAATGTATACATGTGGGTGGTAGCGGGTAGTTTTTCTATTTGTCCTGTAGTATAAAGGGAATGACAGGATAAGGATATGTACCTCTGATGCACATTCTCCCAAATGAATCCTGTAGAAAATTGACAGACTCGCTACTTTACGGCGGTGTTCTAGACTGAGAAGTTTCTTAGCCACTAACTTCTCATCGCCTATAAGATGAGCAGCACGCCAGCCTACCAATTCAAGAGTTTTGAGCTGGTATTGAATGAGACAACAATTTTCACCTTTTCTATGTAGGTGTTTCAATAAGATGTTTAGATGTAGCAATACGTGTTACCCATACACAATACATAGAAAATGTCTATTGTATATTGTAAAAATTTAAGGGGTATATTTCACAATTTTTTATGTGAATTTATTGTATGTTTTTTTTTTCTATCATGTTACAGGGCCGCTTCATCATACAAAATGAGAATAGCCGGTAAATCCCTTCCTATGGAGAAATTTGTTATAAAACGGTGCGCGCGATACCAGAATCAGCAAGAAAGGCTTTTATTGCCCGGAATAGAGCTACTCTGCATATGGAATTTACTGCCGTTGCTGAAGAAGACTCACGTACTCATCTTGCAGAAGATGCTGAAGGTAACATAAAACTAAATCTAAACAAAATGATAAAAAAGTTTTTTTTTATAGTAGATAATAATAAATAAATAATAAATATCTGGGACATTTTTGCACACACGGTCATCTGACCCCAAACTAAGCAAAGCTTGTAATATGGCTGCCAGAAACTGATATACGTACATATATATTTTTAAATACAAATAAAAAAAAAAAATAAAAAAAAAAATATAAATATAAATAGGCTTGCGCTTGGCCGCCATCTCGCCTGATGTTAAGCAACGATGCGGTCTATGATGGAGCACGCTTGCCTAGAAGAAACCGATTCACTCTCGACTTGAAGACACCCAGATTGTAACTGACGGGGAAAACTCATTCAGGCAGCGAATTCCACACACTAGTAGTTCGCACAATAAATGTGAAATCAAAGCGCTTCGTACGGGTTCTCGGAATATCAACCATAAAACGATGTCGATTTTTTTATCTTGCTATACAGGATTAAACGAAAAGGTGCGACTTTTAAAATTTCGTGATTTGAACACATGTCAAACCCACAACACACACACCCACACACACGTGCGTGTGATTGAAATAATGCGCGACAAGTCCTGATAAACATTTAAAACATGCAATGCATGCATGCGATAAGGCCGCCTCTTGTGGACTTGTGGCACTAGCTCGTAAGTGTTTTCTATCTGTTGGTAATTTTTATTTCTGGTGTACACAAGAAAGAGTTTCTATCTATCTATTTCATCATCATTTCAGCCATAGGACGTCCACTGCTGGACATAGGCCTCCCCCATCGATCTCCAAAAGGGCCGGTTGTGAGCGGCCTGCATCCAGCGTTTCCCTGCGGTCTCTTTTAGGTCGTCTGTCCATCTTGTGGGTGTCTATCTATCTATCCCAACCAACCACCCAACCAAATCGGTCCCAACGGAAGACCAGCGCCAGTAGTTTACGACAGGCATCTTTCTGAGTTGGAGCCGGTTTGTGACAAAAACATATAATAAGCTTTAGATAAGATTAGTTTAAATTTAAATGTCTTTTTTACCATTACTATTGTATTTTTTTGCTACAAATAAATGATGTCTATGTCTATGTCTATCTAATGATAAATGTTTGCAGAGTATCGAAGCGGCTCGTAATAAGGCCCTGTACGGGTCCCGTGTGTGGGTTTCTGGTTACGAGAGCGACAACTTAGCGCTGCTAGACTTCATGCAGGGCTGCGTGCTCGTAGCCATGCTGCTGCCGCGCCAGGCGATACAATACTTCCTGCAGGTTGTAGCGTAAGTACATAACGCCACACGGACTGACAAGTGACCACGCGATGTGTGTGACGGCGCGACATATGCCTAGGCCGCACACATCGCGATAACCCGAAGGTTCGCGTTATCGCGATGTGTGTAGCCAAGTATTCGCGTATACTTCGGTGCTTCGTACGTAGCTGCGAGGACTTCGCTCCGCTGTCGGTAAATTCTCGCAGATCAAAGCGTTTTATCGCGATGAACTTCGCTTGCGTGGCCACACTTCAGTCGGCCGCCAGCCATCGTGCCTAGCGGACGTGTAAGTTAAACTGCAGTGCATAATATAGCTGAAGCGAAACATGGATTGGAGTAACGATAGAGTTTTAGAATGTATTGCCAATTACGAGGCTGAGCCGATTTTATGGAACCCAAACGAAACTGGCCATGTAGAGGCCATGACAAATATAGAGCAACCGCGGCGTCCATATTTTTTTTATTTTTTTTAAATAAATAATAGGCTTGCGTTTGACCACCATCACGCCTGATGTTAAGCGATGATGCGGTCTACGTTGGTCCATTTTGTCTTTTGCGTTTATACATCGCTCTTACATCGCGATAAACTTTACATCGCGCATTATGTGGCCACGCAGCTTCGCCGTAGACCGAAGAGGAAGTTTATCGCCCGAATATTCTCGCTATGTGTGTGGCCTAGGCAATAGTGCCGCGGTGTGCCAAATACAATGACAATATAATCACTTGATTCTTCCTTTACCCCGCGTTTTGAAAAGAGTACATAATATCCAGAATGCTCTTTTTCAACCGGGCCAATCCTAGGCGCAAATTGAATGAATGACTTTTGAATCTCTAATCACAAGCTGCCTTTCGATACGCCCCCGCGACAGACGTGGCTTACTCGTGCAAAAGGGTAGTATGAGGACATGCGCGATCAAGTGGTTATATTATCTTTGGCCAAATGTGAGCTGTTTCCAGCAATAACACGAATTAATAATCGACTTCAAAAAGAGGGGTTGGTTCTCAATTTGGTTGTTTTTTTTAATGTTTGTTAGTCTGTTTTTTTTTTAGTTGTGCATATTAAAAGATATTGTGACAAATGTGTCATCCAAGTAAACTAAATCGTATATTGATTGATATCTGTCCTGATGGAGGTCTGTGTCTACATGTTTAACCCCGACGCAAACAGAGGGTCGTTATAAGTTTATTAACGTGTGCATCTGTGTCTTTCTGTGGCATGGTAGCTTCCAAATGACTGTACCGTTTCTTTTTTCATATAGACATAGACATAATTTATTAGTGACAAAAAAATACAATACAGTAATACCCCGCTTTACGCGAGGGATACGTTCCGGAAAAAATCGCGTTAACAGAAATTCGCATATTCATATTCATTTATTCCTCAAATTGGTACACCACTGTACACTTTTGAACGTCAGAACAACATTAGGTACAAATCAACACTGACAATAATATTAGTCATAGGTTCAACATTCGGTAGTTATAAAATTAACAAAGTCAATAAATAGAGCATAAAAATAATTTGAATGTAAATATAATGCAAAATGTCAACAATAATAAAATAGAACAAAACAGAATACATTGGTAAATTTATCAAATTGAATACAAGTTAAAAATACAATATCAATTCTAGTCATTTGTAAAAGTAGAACATAATTGGCGAAGAGAGTCATTGTCACTGATAAAATGGCCAATTTCATAATAAGCTTTTTGAGTTAAAAAATTGTTAATAATTTTTTTTACTTTGTGTCATTTTTGTTTTTCAAGTTATCAGGTAATACATTATAAAAGGATATACTATTCTTAACAAAAGATTTGGCAGTTTTAGCAAGTCTAGTAGTAGGCAAAACAAGTTTAGATTTGTTTCTTGTTGAGTAGTTATGTATGTCACTTTGTTGTTTTAACCTGTAAAGGTTCTTACGTGCATACATAATATTCTCGTAAATGTATAAGCTTGGCAATGTTATGATTTTTACCTGTGCAAAGACTTCTCTGAGGGAATCTCTATAGCCTAATCTATAAATAATATATCGAGGTTTATGATTAAACATAGTCAAAATTTAACACTCCCCATAGAACAAAGTCGAAGGACGGGGAATTCCAAATTCTTCAAACAACAATGTTCAGAGGAAGCGGGGATTCCCGCGACCATAGAGAAATTGATGACTGCATTATGTTTATACGCACTCTTTCGCGTAATGCGAGGCATTTGAGCGCGAAATTTGAAATTCGCTTTATAGTGAAACCGCGCATAACGGGGTCGCGTAAAGCGGTGTATTACTGTAATTGTAATGGTAAAAAAGACCTTTAAATTTAAACTAATCTTAACTAAAGCTTATTATATTTTTTTGTCACAAACCGGCTCCAACTCAGCAAGATGTCGGTCGTAAACAACCGGCGCTGGTATTCCGTTGGGATCAGCTTAAATAAATAAAAAAAAAAAAAAAAGTCTTATGACTTGATCGATGTTCTTAGCTATGATAGTATAACCTCTTTTGTCTGGGGTTTAAAAGAAATATACTTGTTTCACATCACACATCAGCCATTAAACGTCCACTGCTGAACTAAGACCTCCCTCTTAGAGAGGGGTGTTGCCATAATCCCCAAGCTTGGCAGGCGGCTTGGGGATCGCAGTACGTTCACCGTGTACTAGGACGCTGCTGCTCACCCTCCGATGGTTCTGGTCGCAGATTTAGGACATACCCGGATCCACAACTTGACACTTGTTAATATTTTTCAGGTATACTTGTTTATTAGTACAGAGGCCCCTGTAGCGTTTATCTCCTTAATTATTAGTTTGTTTTCATGTTAAATGAAAGTATCATATAGAAATTTTTTTCTTTGACAATAGACAATTTTTTCTTTGCAGGCTTAAGAAGGATATAAAAGAAGATCATTTCTTGGTCCCATACGCTATCGCGGAAATGGCTATGTGCTACTGCCACTTAAAAGACTATGATAAGTGCAAGGAGTATCTAGCAGAAGCAAGGTAAGGTTAAACATGCACTACTAAGCTGAAAAGATTACATTGTAATTATCATTAACTTATCATTATAAATTATTATAATCACTTCATCAAAACTCGCGTGAGGATTCATTATAAATTATTATAACACCGGCTTGCACTCACGATTAACGGAAGATAATAAACCAGTACCGGAGGCAAAAGTCACAGTGCAGGCGGGTGCTAGGGCAGCAAGAGCGGCCGCACGCTCTGCGCGTGCGCGCACAGCCGCCACGGCCTTGGCATCGCCAGTACGCGGGCGACCTTCTCCAGAATCGCGCGTATTCCCTGAGGAAAGGGCTCTAATGGCTCCGAAATAATTAATTATAATAAAATTATTATAAACGTTTCTAAGAGCACCAAAAGTAGAACTCTTCAAGGGCTACTATCGAGTTTGAATCGTTTATTCCATTCTGTCCTACTATTAGTAGTTCGATGAAATTTATTTGTTTTTTTTTAACAATTCCACGTTACACTTGGTAATGAGGATCTGACGATGGAGCCGGGAGGTGGATAGAGAAACTATTCAAAGCTACCATTAAACCCTTCGAGTTTGGGATCCTTTGATTTGCTATAACGTGTCACATCACATCATCTGCCAGTAAACGTCCACTGCTGAACAAAGGCCTCGCTCTTAGAGAGGGATGTAGCCATAATCCCCACGCTTGGCAGGCGACTTGGGGATCGCAGTACGTTCACCGTGTACTAATAGGATGCTGATGCCTATCCTCCGGTGGTTCTGGTCGCAGTTTTAGGACACCCGGGACACTTATAACGTGAAACATAAGTTTATTTTTCTTGTTTCAGGAGGAAATATTCCGGTTATGCGTTAGAGTCGCGTCTGCACTTCAGAATTCACGCGAGACGGCAGATGCTAAAAGAAGACTTCAATGTACTCTAGATGCCTATTATGATTCCTTTTAGTGGACTATATGAGTGTTCAGGTTCAATGAAACTCCTTATTTATTCATAGATAGGTCGAAGTCAAATTGCATATTTATTACCTTAGCTTATTTATTATACTTAATCTAAAACATGGTCCTGCAAATAGTATACGGGGTGTAAGAGGAACACTCTCGAAGCCAAAAGAAGGTAATTGTTCTCATCATTATGAACAACTTTTACTATGGGACCAGCCCTGATATTGTGAATAAAATATCATCAGTTCTATAGAAAACGGTCATTGACACTCGACAAAATGTATGGAACAGCAGATTTTTTTTTTCGCGCTTTTAGGATTGGTCTCATAGTAAAAGTTGTTCATAATGATTAGTACAATTACCTTCTTTTGGCTTCGAGAGTTTCCCCTTACACCCTGTATTACATGGTGAGTATGTTCGGGCGCTAGAGCTGCTCTACTTTTTCGTAAGGACGACGAGCTTGCTGGCTGTCCAGCGGAGTCTTTTATAACTCGGTTCGCTGTAGACCTCGTTGTCAGTGGGTAGGTATAACGTAATGCGATGTCAGCCTCGCGCAGAGAAAGCGATCTTCAATCTATGGTCAAGGTATGATTCCGAAATCAGCAGCACTGCTGCATGCAGCCGAGTTTGGAATCATACCTTTAGGAATGCCTACTATTGAATGTTTCTAAAATGGCGCCATAACTTAAATAAAAATACGCATTTAAAAAGCTTAATAGTGATGAATAACAAAAACAAGCGAAACGTAATAAAAAAATATAAGTACAAAAACACAATACATTAACGTAGTTAAAGCACTTAGAACTAACAAACCAAACTTGATTTTCATAGGTTATTTTAAATTTATATCCAGACAAAGTTTGGGGGTCCATTTTTCGTTCGAATTTCGCTACATCCATTCATGTTTACCTAAATTAAACCATTGGAGAAAAAGTTCACACATCCCTATCACTAGTGGTTAGGTATGTGCGATGATTAATAAAAAAGCAATTAGATTATGAAAACTAAAACACCCGACTGCAAAATCTAGCCTATAACTTATCTCTGAGCATGAGATGAATCTAACAACACAGACAAAAAACATTACCCTCCTTCTTTGGCAGTCGGAGTGAAAGGGGCGCAGGAGTAGCGCCCTCATTATGGGGAAGGCATTACAGCATGCCTAGCCCGGGCCGTGGACATATTGTCTTTCCACCGTTTTTATCCCGCGAGAAAAAGACAAACGTATCCATATTCTAGCTTTGTCGCGTCTAGGCGTGGATAAAAATGGTGGAAAGACAATTTATCCACAGCCCATGCTAGGCCTGCAGTTATAATATAACACTGCTAAATAAAAGTTCTACTCCCATAGTCGCTAGGGAAGGTGATAAAGTGTTTTTGAACTATTATCTTTGACAACATATAGTTATAAAACTCATTACCGCAAAGACGGTAGTTTTTAGCTAATCTTCGTTTTACAAAGAAATTAAAATTAAATTTTTTTTTAATTTTTAATTATTTAAATTGTCATTGACGTTTTATAACCTAAGTTTTTTTTTTTTTTTTGTTAAAATTTTCATGACCAAATTTGTTTTGTTTTTATTGTTTTGTTGAAATTTTCAATGTCCTTTAGTCGTTCACAGTCAAGTCAAACTCATGCCTCTGTAAAGTGGTGGATATTTACAAGAGACTCCTAAGGAGTTTTGGAAACAACACGAAACTACACGTTCCACCTCGTTATATATCGGGCCCACACTCGAGCACGTTTACGAGCACTTAATGATTAATAATTCACCATTTAATACACATTAACACTCGAAAATACACAAGGTTAGGAATATAATCCAAAAAGCCGACATGTTTTTTTCCACGTTGGCGCCAAAACTCTCTTATAACATATGTAACACGTTGTGTTGCTAGAAGTATTACTCCAAATTCTCGACTGACTATCAGGGTATTTTTTTTATTTGTTTATCTTTTAGTTTACCTGTTACGTTTTATTTAGATGGGCCACTCTTGCGCTCTCTTCACCGGCAAAACATGTGTGTGTACAAAACCTTTGACATGGCGGGTAAGACTTAATGCTTTTGACCCAGTAGTTTTTTATGAAATCCTAAATCAATGTTCGTAATCTTGATGTATGAAAATCTTGCCAATAGAATAATGTATCAAACGTAAAAACCTGACTAACAATAAAGTGTTTAGAAAACAATTTGATTAATAAATAGCGGACTTCTCTTCCGCAATACCAACAAAAACTTGTTGGATTAAAATCAAAGAATTGTAATATCACAGAATGGTTGGTTTGAGAAGAGTACTTGACGGACTAAAATCAAAGAAATGTAATATCACAGAATAGTTGGTTTCACCAGAGTACGTGACGGACTAAAATCAAAGAAATGTAATATCACAGAATAGTTGGTTTCACCAGAGTACTTGACGGACTAAAATCAAAGAATTGTAATATCACAGAATGGTTGGTTTGACAAGAGTGCTTGACGCACTAAAATCAAAGAATTGTAATATCACAGAATGGTTGGTTTGACAAGAGTACTTGACGGACTAAAATCAAAGAATTGTAATATCACAGAATAGTTGGTTTCACCAGAGTACTTGAAGGACTAAAATCAAAGAATTGTAATATCACAGAATGGTTGGTTTCACCAGAGTACTTGACGCACTAAAATAAAAGAATTGTAATATCACAGAATGGTTGGTTTGACAAGAGTGCTTGACGCACTAAAATCAAAGAATTGTAATATCACAGAATAGTTGGTTTGACAAGAGTACTTGACGGACTAAAATCAAAGAATTGTAATATCACAGAATAGTTGGTTTCACCAGAGTACTTGAAGGACTAAAATCAAAGAATTGTAATATCACAGAATAGTTTTTTCCAATCTCAATATCCAATATGCACTAACACCTAATGGAATTGTTAGCCCGATTTGGAGTGCAGCGTAGGTATATCAATGGTTCATCACCATCGTCAGCCAGAAGACGTCCACTGCTGAAATTAACCATGCTTATTCGAGATAGTATAATTCGAACTGATGTTTTGCATAATGGAAAATATACTTGTACAATGTACATTCCGTGTAAATAAGGAAATTCCGTTCCGTTTCCATGTGTAAAATGCTTTTGAATCCAACGCGAAATAAAACACTAATTCGAAGGATTATCAATTCGAAGAGTTTATTTTAGTACTCCTAAAGGGGTAGTGGGTGTTTTAGTCCCAACTGGAGACCATGGCCTACTCTGGGGATTTCGGGCCGCTACGCCAGCGGATTAATGTCTTCAGATTTTGCCAATTTGAAGACTGCATTAACGTAAGCCTCGGTCGTAGCTTTTCACTGACAATTTATTATAAGCATTATAATGTATAAAAATATTTTTTTATGTGGAATAAATTTAATCGATGTAAAATTTATCATATAAAATTATGATAGAGTAATAAAACAGACAGGTATAGAACTATATACGGTTATAATAACTAGATATGTGTATAATGTATTCTATTTTCAATTATTAAAAAAATACAATCAAGTAGTTTAATCATAATCATGTAATCTAAATAATTATTGTAATGAAAGTCATTAGATAAGTGTGCTCGAAATATATATGTAATATATATATACCTATTTATATGTTAATACAATAATTTTTATTATTTCTATGAGTCTTAGTTGGAATACATATATTACATATGCTTAACTTTAAAAGAATAATAATTACTTGTGATACTTTCATTTATATTTTCCAGCTGTTAGTAATCAAATTACGAAATATAGGCCTAAGAAAAATGTTTTTTCATGTTTTCGAATATTATATCGGTGTGTGTTATTTTTTGTTATTTATTTATGACCTTAATTATCTTACTAGAAATTATTTAAGTAAAAAAACTGTGGATTATTTATGTATTTTATTGATCCAACTATTCGTCACTACTTTCTACTATTAGGTACCTACTTAAGTATAAGAAAATAAACACTCCAGAGCAAAATTATAGCTAATTGTAGCTGTTTTAAGCAATTCAGTTTAGGTGATGAAAAAATTTTGCCCGACCGCAAACCGTATCTGGGCGCGTTAAGGTTCACGTTCGCGTGATGTTTCCGAACTGCGCGGTTTTAACGTTAGTTTGGGACCGCGTAACGAGTTGGGCGTAGGTTTTATTTGGTCTGATGGAGTAAGAATGGATTAATCTTTACTAATAGGGAGTTTCAAAGATTTCAATCCTTTTTTTATTATAATTATTATTTGTAAGCGTGACATCTTTGTTTGATATTCGAGTAGT
Source organism: Agriopis marginaria (assembly GCA_932305915.1). Lineage (NCBI taxonomy): Eukaryota > Metazoa > Arthropoda > Insecta > Lepidoptera > Geometridae > Agriopis > Agriopis marginaria. Next base: position 15,047,137 of record OW029916.1, on the reverse strand, counting down.
AAAATCTATAAGTACGGTTAATTAACGAAACATGGAAATATAAATTTACAGCAAAACCGCTGAAAAGAGCATGAAGTCAACTCACGAACATAGAGGTATTATTACCTACTATACGTCCTACGTAGTAGGTAATAATACCTCTATGCTTAATTGCTTACGAAGTTCGTAGATTATGTCTTCTGTGTTCGTAGTTCGTACTGCTTTTCGCCAAATAAAAGCGCGTCGCGCTTTTTAGGATTCGATACTCAAAAGGTGTAAACGCGACCCTATTACTAAGCCTACGCTGTCCGTCTGTCTTTTCTGTGGTCTTTCCGTCCTGCTTTTTAACCGCTGTATCTTTCGAACCGTAATAATTATCACAGAATATGTAATTTTACGACGGATTAACTAAGAAATAATAATAATGTCAAAAAGTAAAAACTAAAGGGGGGTCCCCATACAAGAAACGTTTTTATACGTATTTTTGTATTTGCTCTAATCAAGGACGTCATAGGTACACCCTAAAGGGAAGGATTAAGTTTATACTATTTAATTTAGGGATGTTACACAAAAGACAATGCCCAATCAGTTTTAAAAAAAAATCGCTTTTTTTTTAACTTCTGTAAGAGAGCTCTGGTGCCTTACGCCCAACTCCATAAGTACCGTTTATTACTAACGGACCACCCTAACCATTCACCTGGGTGGTCGGTTAGGAAAACTTGTTCTTAACAGACCACCAGCTTTCCACCTGGGAGGTCGGTTAGGAAAACTTGTTCTTTACAGACCACCAGCTTTTCACCTAGGAGGTCGGTCAGGAAAACTTGTTCTTTACAGACCACCAGCTGTTCACCTGGGTGGTCAGTTAGGAAAACTTGTTCTTAACAGACCACCAGCTTTCCACCTGGTTGGTCGGTTTGGAAAACTTCCTCTTAAGACTTAAGAGACCACCAGCAGTCGATCGGATGGTCTGTTAGGATCGTTTAGGTCTGGTTAGGACATATTTCGATCTCAAACTAACGCACCCAAATACGGCTTAAAGTCGCGCAACATTTTTTCATCACCTAAACTGGATTGCTTTCAGCAGATAGGCGTAAGGCCCCTAGCCGTGATCACTAAAAGTGATCAATTAAAGTAAGCAAAATTTGTTTTTTTTTACCCCCATAAAACAGCTGGGAATATTCATGGGATCTACGATCCCACAGACAGGCACACGTTCATCTTATAACACCCTTCTTTTTGCGTCCGGGCTTTAAAATAGTGTTCTTCATTTGCTGAAATAAGCATAGGTACATAGCTACGTGACCCTTCGGGGCTTCGGGACCTCGCATTACAGCGCTGAGCGTACCCCTATTGCCAAACATTGTGTCTCCTTATGTTTCTAATAGTATGTGTCTATTGTTTATGTTTGTTTTTGGCAATAAATATATCTTATCATCATCAGCCAGAAGACGTCCACAACTGAACCTTGCCACCCACTTGACCACACTGAACGACAGCCTGCCATCTGCATTCATTAGATGTCCGCGACTCTCACGATGTCTTCGGTCCATCTAGTGGGAGGCCTACCTACGCTGCGTTTTCCGGTTCGTGGTATCCACTCAAGAACCTTTCTTCCCCATCGGTTATCGGTTCTTCGAGCGATGTGGCCTGCCCATTGCCACTTCAACTTGCAAATTTTAACAGCTATGTCGGTAACTCTGGTTCTTTGGCGAATATCCACGTTCCAGATTCTCGTACGTGTCTTATCTCGGACGTATTGTACATAAAAACTTGTAATTTTTAAAAGTAAGTAAGTATAACTTAAATGTTTAGTTTATTCCTCGAGTACCAAGTCACTCAGTAGTGCTCAAATAACACGCACATGACGCTCATCGTGAGCGAAAAGTTGACAGATAATTTTTACCTGCTGCTGCTGATAGGTCATATACCTAGGTACCTCTATAATCTATAATAATGACCTATCACCATTGTAAGTTACAAGTGACTATACGTCTAATAGATTAGAAATGCAGGGCGGACCTCAGATTAGAAAACCAAAGGAGATACCCTAGTACAATTATCGTTGGTGTTCGAACGACTACTTGTTTTATAAAAAAATATAAATTATAATTATAAATTGTTTTATTTGTATTTATTTTGTTATATTTTTAAGGCTGTTGGTCTTCCTTTGAAATTAATAAATAAAATACACCGCAAAAACTGTTAGTATGGCTCACTTACTAATTTTTCACGCACACTAATAAACTTGTAGCGACGCCAATAAACTAACTAAAAGTCTACATGCAAAAAAGGGCGCCAAGGTCGTCTCCAGGGTTAGTTCTACTAAAGGCCACCTTACCATACATATCTCCCTCGTGTGTCTGATCCGAGGTAATGTCAGTGTGCATGAATGTAATTAGATCAGTGATGACTCTTGGAAATCGATGCCTAGTCCTGTGTGGTCTGTCTGACTGCACTATACCTACAAAGTGTTCGAGTTATCTTCTAGCCAAGAAGCTCATATTTTAAGCTTCTTGATAAGGAGGTAGGTACAGAATAGTGGTAAGGGAATCGTCTATTCTCAGTAGTTCAATCAATAGTTCAATTGATTGAACTACTGAGATATTTTTGACTCACTAGTTCAATGAAATAATTTGATTGAACTAGTAAGACTTAAAAGAAGTTCAGTTACCAGTTCAATTGATTGAACTACTGAGCAATGTTAGTCTCGTTCAAAGAATTCAAATGTAAGTACATAATATAGATCAATGGTCTCGTTAGTTCAGTTATATTTTACGTTTAATATTATTGTGGTAATGTTATGAATGCGAAAGTTGGTATAGGTACATAAGTATACAAGGTTGCGCGGAAAGGGTGTACTAAGCGGAAAGGGGTCCGTTATATTACACTCATCATTACGAACTACTTTTACTATGGGACCAACGCTTAATCGCGAATAAAAAACAGCTGTTACATAGATTTTTTATGGAACAGGCTTCCTTATATATTTTTTTTGCATTGTTTGGAAACCTTAGAATAACTAGGTAGGTATATAGTTATATGATTAGTAATTCTAAGTTGGAAACATACCTTCTCTGAGTAGTTATTCTAAGCTTAGGTACTATCTTCTTCTTCTTCTTCTTTTATATAAAAGATGATGTCTGTATTTATTTATGTACATATGGACTCCAAAACGGCTAGACTTATTTTGACGGGACTTTCACTGGCTGATGGTAGGTATGATGATATAAGGAGATACCTATAAGGATAAATCCACGCGGGTGAAATAGCGGGGCGCTCCTAGTAACTTAATAAATAAATGGGCCCTAATTCACCATGCCGGCCCAGAGCCTATTATGTCTTCTGTGCTAGACATTGGTGAATATAATGCAAATCTTAGATATTATTATAGTACCTAATAGATAGTTGGTAATAACGCAGATTTAAAAAAAAAAACTTTCTTCGGGACACCGTATCTCGTCAGGCTCGTTCAGGTCTGTCCCCCGTACCTATATACTTCTCTTTGGGTCTGTCTGGCTATTAGTATAGATATGTATGTAGATCATTGCTTTACATCGCCGTAAAGACCTACATAGTCGTCAATTCTTGTCTATGAGCATGGCCATGCCTTTAAAACGGTCTGTCTACTTCGAAATTTAAACTTATATCATTCTGACACATGACAAAAGAAGGCGGTGACTGGCTGTTGAATTTAATACACTGTTGTCTATTTAATTAGGATAAATTGTGTCGATTTCACGATTCAAAATGAGCGAGCAACTGAAAACTGTTTCTGCAATGAACAAGCTCTACATAGGAAATCTGCCCATCGAAGCCGACGAGGCGGCAGTTAGGCAGCTGTTTGCGGAACAAAATCTTACTGTGGCTGAAATTTCGGTGAAAAGGGGTGGTTACGCCTTCGTCGACTTCCCAGATCAGTCTGCTGCAGATCGTGCTATCGACAAACTTCACGGTAAAATATTTTATGCTATCCCTTGACAAATGTGACCATGTACCTTATCTAAGATGCTATCATACCAATGACGAAATAACCACTTGACTGCTCATCTTTTACCCCGCCGTAAGCCAAAGGTACCTACAAAATTTTCAGCATACGTAACCTTTTTCGAGCGGGCCAATCCTAGGCGCGAATTGAATGAATGACTTGAGTCTCCAATCACAAGCATTAAGTCTCCAGTCACAAGCGCTATACGATACCCCCCGCGACCGACGGGGCTTGCATTGTACACACGTAAATTATGACCCATGCGCGATCAAGTGGTTTTATTATCTTTGTATCATACCAAATCAGTTCTGGGCATTCAATTTGATGGCCGATGGGGACGAAAGGTTCTCGAATGGAAACAACGGATCGGTAAGCGCAGCGTAGGTCGTCCACCCACAAGATATGGACAGACGACCTTAAAGAGACCGCAGGGAAACGCTGGATGCAGGCCGCTTCCAACCGGCCCTTTTGGAGATCGATGGGGGATGCCTATGTCCAGCAGTCTATGACTGAAATGATTATGAAGATAAGTTCAATTCTGTTACGCTGACAGTTGTCACCTAGAATTCATCATTATTTCTAGAATAACAATTGATAAAAATGTTGTTTTGCTTGTACGGCTTGTACGGCCGCACAACACCATATAACATTACTTACCTACTATTTTTACTGACTTACTACATTTTTATATCAGGGCCCTTACGCCCAACTCGTTACGCGGTCCCAAAATAACGTTAAAACCGCGCAGTTAGGAAAATCACGCGAACACTGTTTGTCAGATGATTTTGCTTCTATGACACATAGAAGGTAGGTGAGTACAGAATAGAGATAGAGTAGGTAATAAAAATCCTACATAAAGATTCAAAAATGTTTTTTTTTTCAGGATATTCATACTGCGGCTTACCCTTGATTGTGGAACCATCGGTTGCTAATAAAAAATTGTAAGTGGATATTAGTCTCGCTAAACTTATAAACGCTTCATTGCATTCCCCGTACTGTCCCCTGCTTGTCCTACACCATACGTATAACTTCATAACACAACAATAAAAATCAACATGATTAAATCGCTCACCTACATTCATTTTGTATGGATGGATAAAAAAGATGGACTCGCTAGTAGTTAAGTTTAATTTAAATCTCAATTAAAATTATGCCATTACGAAAATGGAAAATCAGCAAATACCTATCAACATGGCATGGACGACTTTGTCAACGACGAAAAATTTATAAATAAAAATAACATATAAAAAACTTTTACCTTTCGTTCATCTACATGTTAAAAATCACTAGATAGAGTAAGTATTTAAGTAGGTAGGTAGAGGTACATCTTTCACTTACAAACTTCACGAGAAAAGTACGTGAAAACAAAACTCCTAGAAACACACACACGCCATAGTTTTCAAAGAGGACTGCTGTGCAATAAGTTTGAGTTTGTTTACCCGATGTTGCTTTAACTACGCATTGTGAGTTCCTGAAACAATGGCCACGATACGACCCGATTAGGAGTTCCAGAACCATTCTAGATTTATCTTTCTGCGGCTCAGAAACGTAAAGAATTTCGTCCATTCAACGTTTAAATTCATCTTCAGAAGAAGAATCCAATGTGAATTAATCAGGGGCCTAACTGACAACTGCTATTGCAGCACCAAACTAACGTTAAATCCGCTCAGTTGGAAAATCCCGCGAACGTGAACGCGCCCAGATACAGTTTGCGGTCGCGTGATTTTCCAACTGAGTGGATTTAACGTTAGTTTGGTGCCGCAATAGCAGATGTCCGTAAGGCCCCAGGGCTCATTTTGTGAGGGCGTGTGGCTTCATCAGACAAACTTCCCTTTGACAGTATGCTTACCTACAAAATTTAATATGTACCTAAGAATTTGTAAACGAATAACGTCACTCCCTCTGGCACAGTCATCATTTCTAAGTTTATTATAAAATCAAAATAAAAATATTTATAAAATTACTGAGTACTAGTATTGGAGAAGATAGGTATTATGTTCGTTTTTAGGGTTCCGTACCCAAAGGGTAATAACGGGACCTTATTACTAAGCCTATGATGTCTGTCTGTCCGTCTCTCCGTTTGTACGTCTGTCCGTTTGTCCGTCTGTCTGTCTAAAACTCAACATATTTTCAGGCTAAATATGGTTCATGTACCTACCTACCTACTCTCTATTTTCGGAAATAAATTTTAATTACACCAATTTTTTTTTTTACTTATTATAGTTACACGTGCTTACCTCAAGACTTATTTAAATATTTAATATGTCTTGTGTGTCAATACACTTACTCAAATTGTTCGGGGCTAGAAGTACACCAATATGTCTGTAACATAATCAGTTACAATATTATATCGAAGGAAATCTAAAAATTCAGACCTATGGTAAAATGTGTGGTGTAATGCGACGTCTTTTTTAACGCTAGATAAAAAAACATTTGAAATGGCAAAAACATAAACAAGAAAAACTGTATAGATCAACTTATTTTACGTATTTTGTCAGTTACCCCAATTGAACCTGCAACTGACGATATTTATCGGTCTGGGTTCATTTTATAGGTACCTTATTTTGCTACATATTACTGTAAACATGCTCTCAAAGTTTCTTCAAGAACTATTTTGTGGTCATGGGTTCATGGACTCTAACAAATGTTTGTATTGATTCTGTTTGTTATACCTACGTCTATATTCGGAACACTGAACACCATTTCTATTCTATTTATAATTTCTTGCTCATTGGCTCAGAAGTTATCGTATTAGAGAGAAAATAACATAGTAAATATACCTACTTACACTCTAATATTGTGACTTTGTATGTTTGTAGTAATAAGTACTAAATCAATTCTAGAAATTGTTTCAAAAGCCTATCTATCACTGAGTGACATTAGCTAGTTAGCAGTTTGCGCGGGCGAAACCACGGGCACAAGCTAGTCGCCTTGTAAAAGTAAATATGTACTTAAATTCGTTCAGGTTGAATGATCTTCCCTAATGTCATGATTTTAATAGTGTACCTACGAAGGCTTCTGGCTGTGCGAGGCGAGAATTATATGAATAGCGAATACACAGTGGCGAATAAGCCAACTGCGTCTGGTCTTGTCTGTAGGTACTTCCACCAGTCTAAACAATAATAAACCACAAGAACGCCAGTGGCGGGTCTCAGATGACAGTCTATACGATGACGACGGCCTGTCAAAGGCCAATTAATCGATCAAACGACGCTACGCAACCTGAATCACACATATTGTTGAGGACCAACTACCAATCTTTGTAATGCAATGCAGCTCGAAGTTCGAAATATTTTGTCCTATAAAGGTGGTGCATCAGGTATCTACTATAGGCTGTCGTGGTAACGGCCTTATTTGCAGCAAGTGAACAAACAATAAGCAAGGAAGGATCGAGAGGCAAAGAAGTTATGGAAAGACTGGGTACAGGAAGACAACTGAAGAGAATAAAATGAAGTTGTGTTATTAGATAATATTTCACCTTTCTTACCCTTGTTGATAATGAACAATTTTCATTCGCTTTGAAAATACTACTCTAGCATGTTTAGTTGTATTACTCGCATACCGATTACGCGATCGAATACAGTTTGGGGATGATAAGACCGCCAACTCTTGCTTATTTCCTGCTTGGGGTGTATTGTTTGTGCTTATCCCTCTGCCAGCCCACCTAATCCAACCCAGCCCCAGCCTATTGTACCCAACTAGTAACTACCCAGTACCTACCTAGTACTGACCCGAGAGCTTCGATCAAAAAATACAACTTCGTTGTATTTTTTGTATTGTTTGTGCTTATCCCTCTGCCAGCCCACCTAATCCAACCCAGCCCCAGCCTATTGTACCCAACTAGTAACTACCCAGTACCTACCTAGTACTGACCCGAGAGCTTCGATCAAAAAATACAACTTCGTTGCCCGAGGGTTTGTACTTTCGTTAGAGATTAGTTAGGCGAGTTTCTTGAGTCCCGACTCCCGATCCCCATTGATGATACATACATGCATGAGCATTAAAATATTTCTATGAGAACCTCGGAGCAAATAAAAATACTATATAGGGACTACCGCGAACACGAAAAGTGAAGCCACTCTTCGTGAAACATGTGTGCGTACTACCTACATGGTACGCATAATATATGGCCGATGGGGCCGAAAGGTTCTCGAATGGAGACCACAGACCGGTAAGCGCAGCGTAAGACGTCCATCCCCAAGACGGATAGATGACTAAAAGAGATCACTGGGATACGTTGGATGCAGGCGGCTTCCAACCGGCCCTTTTGGAGATCGATGGGGGAGGCCTATGTCCAGCAGTGGACGTCCTATGGCGGCTATGGCTGTAATGATGATGATGACGATGAAAAACTTAATAGTATCATAGGTAGTATTTAGTTCTTGTAGGTATCTATTCTGATGAGTATTATACATTACTACCAACGACCTATATGCACTACGTCATTTGAATTCGTTGATTACTACAGATATCTTCGTCATACGTTTAATAATATCTAATCTAGCTATTTGATTTCAGAGTCAACATGCCCAACCTACAGAGCGCGAGTGCTACTCAACTCAAGGATGGCAGCAACGATTCCAGAGACGGAGGGTGGAGGTAAGTTTTTTATTACACAATCATACACAATAACAATTAATCACATTAGATAAGTATTAAACATCGCAAAATATCTACAATCCTGTAGCGAAAAATATAAATACCTATAAAGAGGCTATACTTTACTTATTATCCGAATATTACCTCCAAGTAAAGATAAGGTTTTCATATAGTATTTAGGCGAAGACATCGAACCAAAAAGAAATTGGAATAAAAAAATACCTACTTTTGACTTAGAATAACTACTCAGAGAAGGTAGGTTTACAAAGCCTTGTCAAAATGTAAGCTACAAATTCGCTACGTGTGCTGTGTTTACTTGCCTCGTCACGCACACACATGTAGTTATTCTAAGACTTTTGAAAAAGCTAAAAACAAAAAAAAAATGGCATGTAAGTATTATATTGTGCAGGTATAGTAGGTACCTTGTGTAGTACCTTGGTATTTCTTGCACCAGGCGAGTATGAAGTGGCAGTTTTAAAAATGAACGAGTTTAGGAAAGAGACAATTTAGGAATTTGACAACTTTAGAATTGAGCAAAATAGGAAGTGGCGGTTTTGAAAACTGACGAATTAGGAAATGGACGAACTTGAAAAGAGAGGTGTTGTAGAATCATGTCAATTTATGATTTCATGTTATCCTATTTCGACGGCGATGCTGCATCTTGCCAGAAAATCAGGCATCCTATAGAGAGGAGCAAAGAATTCAAATGAATAGAACTGAACTTCAATAACAAGAAGTGTTACAAGACGACCGGCGCTGTCATTCGCAGGGTGACCAGGTTATAAATTTTACGAAACTACCATAGTCAACTAGACACCTAAGAATAATACAAAATTATCACCAAAAAAATTTACCTAAACACCAGAACCTTTTAACCGACTTCAAAAATAGAAGCAATATAGCCGGATAAAGCTATATCGCCAAATGGCCTAGCCGTATTCTGACATGTTTTCCGGTGACTCCCTTATGGAAAACGAGTCGGAATAGTTACTTCACTGGTGCAATACCATTCTGCCATGCACTGTTGGGCTGCATTGAGTAGTCATGGACGGTAGCGAGATTCGAGGCACGGCTTACCGCTGGCCGACCGCAATTAGTACGGCCTAAGTAGTGAACAACCCACTCATGGAAGACTGCCACGCCAACTCGCGAAAAATCCCGGGATGCAACATCGTGCTGGTTGGCGACCGGATGAAAGGGCCCGTTAACTAACTTCATCCGAAATGATGTTCTCGACGAGATCTATCACTTTTGTCAAGGAACTGGTGGTCCAGGATGGACAGTTTCCGAGATATGGCCCAATCAAGATTGACAGCTGTCATCTGAAATGAAGACCTCTACGAGATCTATCACTTTTGTAAAAGAACTGCTGATCCAGGATTGACATCTGTTCCACTGAAATGTGCCACCGCCCACATTTTTTTATATATTTTTTTATTGACCCTAAGAGAGGGGCTAAGTTCATCTTCTTTCTTTTTTGGAAATAACATTTAAAAAAGTACTTTGTACGCCGGGATACTTTTCGAAAACGATTTTATTTTAGTTCTTGTATCCACGGATACCGCTATCAGCGGGTAAAATGAAAATTGTTTTTTTTAAAGAAACCGATCCCGGTATCAGTGGATGCAACTTGCCGGGATCCGTGGCTAATATATTGATACAGGGATCCGTGGATACAATGGGTTTGTAATAATAGAAAATAATCGGTCAATTAACAGAAGATCGGTATTCGTGGGTATTGTAGCCAACGTTCTTACCATAAAATTTTTATTTCACCCAAAATATACCAAACCATTAACCAACTTTCGTTATTAAACCAATAAAAATACTAATTTCCAAAATGTCGTAAAATTTTACTAAAAGTTTCTAAATTTTTATCCCTGGTCACACTGGCTTGCCGCGAGCTCTCACAGATTAGGAAATTAAGCAGAGATACTTCACTTCCTATGATACTACGAATTGTGCATATTATATAAGGAACATTATTTCACATGGTACACTTATCACTACCAAGGTATCCCAACTGGTAGAGATAAGGGGGAAAAAAATCACTTGGACAAGTTTGTCATTAAATATTTTAATTTCTTTTATTTAACAAACTTAACTGTGTAGTTGGCAAACAGCTGCTCCCATACATACCAACTACAAAAATTAAGTTGGTAATAGCAAAAATCATAGTCTGGACTGAAATTTTTCAGTCAACATCTTCGCGATATATAATTAACTTATTAAATTTGATATAAAATACTTTTCATCCAATAAACAGATGGGTGAAGGTCGGTCTTTACTCGGGGCTTAGACTAAATACTCTGCATATTACTTATTCTGTGATAATTGATGTCAAAGTTGATGTTTATGTCAAGTTGGGTTTCAATCGGAAAATAATATTTGTTATTCTCTTATAATACAAAATTCTTATCTAATTATTAAATAAATCAACTAATAATATTGTGTTACTTGCGACGTGGATTTTAATTCTTGCTGAGATACGTATTTTACCGGGTTTCCACTAAATAACTAGCGCTCTACACCTATGCACGCCTAAAAAACAACTGAAGACTGTCAGACTGGGGTGTGGTTACTACGGCTCAGCAACGTTTGCTGAAGTGAGGATTCAGTACATGACGTCTAGTACGTAGTACATATAGGTCGTTGGAGAGGAGCGAGTTTTTTTGGGAACTAGGTACCTACCTACTAACAGACGTAGGTATGGATTTGATTAAAGGGCCGCCGTCCAACGGATGGGAAAGATAAATTTTTCTCTTTCTCCCATTTAGCATAATTCTAATTTTAATTCTGGAATAACACCTATTTACACCAATACAATACTGTGGGATTTATGAATAGGTAGGTATTATATCAATGACGTGATCTCCTTATCCAGTGCATGATCTGCTGCCGAACAACAATGCCGTACTCCACTCCACACAGACTCACACCATAACCTACCTCGGTAGGTAGGTAGGTATGTACCTAATTACCTATGCTGTTTATTTATTTGTACTCAGCGATCACTATAAAGGCGGCTTTCGCCTTTCGATTGGTACAGGTACTACGTACTGTAGGTAGGTATTGTATTTCGGCGGTGCGCATTGACATCAGAAACAAACAAAGCCGCGTTCTTATGGTAGAAGTACCTACCTACTCTAGCTAATTGAGATTTATCTAAAATCATATCGCTCGCACGAGATTGGTACCTAGGTATAACAATTTATTAAAATTTGTCACACCAATAACTTCGATTCGACAAAACTTACCTAACTAGGTATAGATGGGTAGGTTAGGTACCTACTTAACCTAATTATTTGTTATTGTAACTAGTACCTAGTATAGATCAAATTAATTGTTTTTTTTTTAACCCTTGACAAGAGAGATTTTACCTAATCTTCAAACGGCTGAATAGATAAGAACACTCTCAATCACGTCACCTTTCAAACACAAAAAAATTACCAAAATCGATGGAGCCGTCGGGGCCTTTACGATGCCATACCTATAGGTAGATAGGTATTAGGTACACAGTCGGACTGTCAGACATATAGGTAATAGATTTAGATGTTTAACTTATAACACCCCTCTTTTTGCGTCAGGACTCAGACAGAATACCTACATATTTGTACCATGTGCATATTTAATTTTTTATGGAATTCTAGCGAATAAAAAATTACTTGGCGACGTAACGGCCGGTTATCCGAGTCGCGTAGTCCACAAAGCGCTCCTTCAGCCCCCGCCAAGTTATAGCGACGATGTATTTTGCCACGCAAGAGTCAGGACGCCCGCGGGGGGAGTGCAACGACAAAAACGAACATAAGCCCTACCTCGATGACGCCTGGCGCTGTACTGAGCGCCAGTGTTGCCACCTGCCATATCAAAAGATCTGAATTTCAATGTCTAAAAATCTGTATAAAATCTGTAAACGATAAATTTAAACAATATCAGCATGGCTAGCATGCGCACGACGACAACAACTTGTCGTCAGTTTGCCGAACGAGAATACAACAAGGTGCCTACGGTTTCATATACGCCTGGGCCCTAATTCCGTGACTAAAACACGCACGTAACACGGTGTGTTAACGGCCGGCTATCCGAGTCGCATAGGCAACAAAACGCTCCCTCAGCCCCCGCCAACTTATAGCGACGATGTATATTGCCACGCTAGAGACAGCACGCCAGCGGGGGGAGTGCAATGACAAAAACGAACATAGGTCCGACCTCGATGACGCCTGGCGCGGCACTGAACGCGGCGCGCGCAAAGCAAATTCTAGCGACCTTTTTACGGTTTTCATTTCACTAAAAAACGAAACTATTCACTATCAAAATTCTATCCAAATAAAAAAAAATTGAATAAAATTGCCTTTTAGTACATGCAATTTTCAGGTTGTTACGAGCTTTCATTAGAGCATAAAACGAAAAAAAATAACTGAATCGACTTTGTTTCAGTTTTTTTTTTTTTTGATCAAGGAAAGTTTATTCTGTCGTGTTTTGAACCAAATCATAAACTCAAACACAGATGTATCTGTGACATGTATTTTTTTCCAGCTCAAATAAGTAGGTACCTATCGTAATTTAACTGAATAAAATTGATTTAAAACCGTCAAATTTGGTATAAGAGGCCGTTAAAAATTTGAGTTTGTATAGGTACCTAGTAGGTACAAGATACCTATAACGCAGCATTCTTGTAATAAAATATTATAGGTACAAAATGTTGAATATAATGTAAGCCATTTTCAATATTTGTATTCGCACACTTAGGTATCTATAATACTAAGTTAACCTACTGTATACCTACATTTACAATTAAATAATAAAAATAATAGTATTAGAGTAATAGTAATTTAGATGTCTGCCGTCGATGTAGACTGCTGAATCAGCCGTCCGATGACCCACAAGGTTGTTGCCACTGCTTGCAAGTGGGTCATTGCTGACCGTGCAGAACTGGGCGTAATAATTACCTAGGTACATGTTGCAGCTTTGCTTTTTATTAGGTACATAGTACGTACCTACGTAGTATCCAACGATAATAGGCCGACTCGTCTGCACGACACGGCACATCTAGTCAGCTCGAAGTTCGAACCCCGGAAGTTTATATGGCAACCTTGCAATTGGCGAACGAGCGCTACCTAGTTATATAGGTATGGTCTGACTTCGGGACGGCGCTCAGAAAAAGGACTAATAGAGCATAGAAGTAGTGCTAATTTAGCATAAACGAATTAAACATGTTGAGTAGATTTTATTTTATTTTATTTATTAAGGAACAGAAAACATCCATATTATAAAATGTACAACAATGTGGATAGATTATTAACCTTAATAATAATACAGCCAACAGCACTATTCACAGATTACTTAAAAAAAAAATATTATATAAATTTACCGCTAGGAGTAGCTAACTTGCCAAAAATAATATTTAAATATACATGTTTTTTTTTTTCTTAATAAGCCCTAAAACACAAATATAAAAAAAATATGATTTTATTAAATTTAAACTATTATTAATTAACATAATAATAACAGTATTGTATCAAAGTATTACAGTACTGAAGTTATGAGGAGATTTTGAAGTACTGCTGCATAGATAGGTAGGTACATTCTTTACTCATGTGCCAAAATCAAATGAATCGGTTTCTTCTAGGCAAGCGTGCTCCTGTGGTAAAAATTCTGTAGAGGTTTGCAACAATGGCAACACTGTCGATATTGCCGATGCAAAATCCGAATGCAGTGGCAGTGGACGCACCATATCGGCATTAAAAATTCTGTAGAAGTTTGCAAAAATGGCAACACTGTCGAAATTACCGATGCAAAATCCGAACGCAGTGGCAGTGGACGCACCTTATCGGCATTTTATAAATGCCGAAGCTCCATCCGCTCCGTAGGTACCTAGTACCTACGAGCCGATTCGGACCCAGTGGACGCGCACCGAGAATACCGAGTTGAGGCATCAAGACGACTCACGGTCCGCGCACGGCGCTCACCCGGGCCGGATCGTGACGTACCAACTTACCGGACCGGCGCCGCGGCCGTGACCGTGACTCCGGTGTTACGTGGTCGGCGACATTACCGCTCGTGCTCGAGCCCGTGGCTTGGCGCGTCCACGTCACACGCGCAGGTACTGGACTGGCCCTTCCCTGATCAATAGAGCCTTCGCGCAAGCGCCACCTTCGCCCGAAGCCAGAGGTCGCTGGCGATCTCTAACTTTCTACCTACTAGACAACTTCACGATTACGCTAAAGGTTAAAATAGTATAATTTTATTAGGTATAAAATAATAGTTAGTAACTACGGAAGTAGGTAATTAATAGTTATACCTACCTAGTCTCAGAGCAAATTTTCTGAGTACCTAGTACGAGTACGTAAACCGGTAAAGGGGGCGTGCCACAACTACAAAAAAATCATACCAGAGGTAGTCGATACCAGACTACCTACTAGATGTTTACGAAATGTAGACAAATAGGTACCTACCTACCTACCTATATTGAGAACTAACAAAAACATGGCAGCACTGATATTACAATGGGCACGTTCTTTCTCGTAGGTGCCTAACCTATAGCGCCAACAACACCAACAGCGCTAAAATAAGAACCATCTTAGAATATAGTTATTCTAAGGAACCAATGTAACAAATACAGGCACCAGTCGGCAGTCACCACCTAGCAGTTTAGCTTAGCGGTAGGTACGGTAACCTAAAAGAAACCGCAGGGAATCGCTGGATGCAGGCCGCTTCCAACTGGTCCTTTTAGAGATCGATGGGGGAGGCCTATGTCTAGCAGTAAACGTCCTATGGCTGAAATGATGAGGTTCGGTAAAGGGAGGTTGCTTATAGCGATAAGACCGCCAGTCTTATGTACGTACCTACCCATGTAATTTCTGGTGTGAACTATAAATAGGTAGATTAGATACCTAGTTAGGTACCTATTTAACTATCTATCTATCTATTCCGTGATACAGGTTATATGTCGTTGGTTGTACCTATGTAATAATTTGTTACATTTAATGTAAAGGCGCTTGCAGACGATGCGTAGTACAACTTAGTACAAGCACAAAAGATGGTACAAGTTAACAAGTAGAAGTAGCATGTAGAAGTAGGCGTTCAAACGATAAGTAGCCACTCGCGCGATGACACCACAACTCGCGTGGTGGTAGTTGGTATCTACCAACTAGTTCTAGTAGGTATATATGTTTATCTATGGTACCTACTCGCACGAATGTTCGAACGAGACGAACGATGCGAATTGGGCGTCGCGCGAGCAAGGCGGGAAAACGAAGCTTCACTTGGCGCCAAGGACCAGCGCGGAATACCCACTTGGCGCCAAGCAGAGTTAGAAAAAAATCATGATTTTCTTTCGTTTTTTCATACACTCTCTACCTACCTTCTGCTATAATCTCGGCACGGTTCTATTAGGTACCTACTCAATTTTCAATTTTTCTTAGTAATTAAGTAGGTAGTAGGTACTTAGAGCAACTACTATCTAGGTACTATGTCTATGTCTTCTGTGCTACTGGGTAGTTATTATAAGTGCAAATAGGTACCTATTTAGGTACGTAGAGATCACGACGGGACGGGATCACATTGTAGACTGGACTAGGACTAGGGAGCTTAGGAGCTAGCTAGGGACAGTGTTGCCAACTGGGCCATTAACTTTTGCAAAAGTAACCAGATTTTTGACCTCAAAGTAGCTAAAGTAAAAGTTGCAAGTTTAGTAGCTACTACGCATCATCTGCATCGTTTTGCTTAGTGCAAGTGGCAGTGGCAGTGATAGTGGTTAGTGGCACTTCCACTCGATCTGGCGACTCATCAATTGAAAAATGTTTAATAAAGGACCAACCATAAAATCACAAAAATATATACTGCCATACTTAGCCAAAGCCATAGATCAAAAAGATTTTATTTTTCTTTCAAAGCAAATGGCTGTCTAGAGAAGGCCGACGCGGGATTTGTATCATCGCGAATTCGCGATCGGGGGGGCGCTCTCCGTCTAGTTTACGCGTGCAGCGTGCACGTGTGTGAGTAGTATCGCGCAAATATCGCCACAAATCCATTTTCAATCAAGAGATGTCAGTGATTGTAAAGTTGCTAGAAAAAGTAGCTAAACAGATTAGCTACAACTGATGGGCTGATTTAGCTGAACTGATGAGTTGTAGCTGATGGTCATGCGAAAATAGGTAGATTTAGCTACAAAGTAGCTAAGTTGGCATCAGTGGCTAGGGAAGTAGGGAGAGATCTTAGTTCGAGTTTTTCCAATTGCGCTTATACGTACACCTACTCGATCGCGTTAAATGAAGAGCAGTTTCATCTACATTGCTCTAGATGGCGCTGTTAGTGCCATATGAGAATAGATTAGACATTGACAGGTTTTTGTGTAAGTACTGTATGTCGGTACTACCTATCTAATCTAGATAATAATTATGTAGGTACTGAACTAACTACTGTAAGTACCTACTAGGTAGGTAAACTGGTAAGTAGATATAAAGTACTCATATATTATTGGTCAATTTCCTTTGACAGTTATTTATAAGTCTCGCTTGTATGTACCTACCTACTACCTACGTCTATGACATTTAGGTAGTACCTACCTAATATAAGTGAGTACCAATTTACTATTATCACATATAATAGCTAAGGTCTAATTATAAGCTAGGTAGTAAGATATAGGTATTCTTAGATAAGTGGAAGACGATTATTTTTGTTGGTTTGTTTGTCTGGTAGGTCGGTAGTAAATGTTGTAATTCTAATTGTATTTATTGCATTTGGAGCACGTGTGCGCAGAGACCGATGACCGACCGATAGCAAAGGTGGAGAGGAGGGTGGAAAGAGGCGCGCGCGCGGGTGTTGTGTCACAGAATTATGGTTGTGTGCAGCGCGATCCTAGCGTCTTCTGTGCCCGAGCCGAGTGAGGCGACCCAACGACGCCGACGTCATACCAAAGCCCGTTGCCGTGACAACGACGTACGGAGGGAGTCGCGCACCGCAGAATAGTTATTAGTGGGTCCGCAAGCCACCCGCGCCGCACCCCCGCTCTCCACTGCTGCCTCCCCGCGCGTGCCCTTCACCCCGGGCCCCGCGGCCCGCACAGCACATACACCGCGCTTCGCTTGTACCGGCTTTACCTACGGCCGACCGACGCGACGACGCGACGCGACGCTCCGCTCAGCGCTCAGGCCAGGCCACGCCGCGCGGCGTAAGCCACTCCGCAAGGTTCACGCTGTACGCGCGCACCGGTTTATTCCGTGTGCCGATTGTTCCGTACCGCAAACGCCATTTGAGGCCCAAATTCCCGTGATAAATACCATAAAACAGCTTACCATGGACGGTGACTTGTCTCAAGGTGCTTCTGGCGACGCCACACCCACTTACGAAGATAGGTAAGCGACAAATCCTTTCAATTCCACAATTTATCTTACACGTTTTGCTATGTACCTACGTAGTATTGTTCATGTTCATTTTTAATTCCTATGTGACGGAAAATGACAATACAGGTAACTTCACTTACTTACATATTTGTTCGTGCACATTTGATTCCTTGTTAGGTACCTACCTACATACATTACATTACCTACTTACATGTATTTGCCCTAATATATAAATCAGAGTGATTTTTTCAAGTATGTGAGTGAATTGGTGCTTTTGTAATGGACTATAATAATATACTAAATAATTCTTCCTACATGGTCATCCTTTTGGTAGGAAGAATTATTGATTCATGAAAAGAGTAGTCCTTATCTAGTTAACCTATTTTACTTAACATTTAGATTGGTTATTACATTGTTAGTTTTCTGCTAGTTTATAGATTATTTGAAATAAATTTAACCTAGACATCTTTTTGAAATCTTTTATTCATACCTACCACGAAAGTAAATTATGATAATCTTAACTTAGCGCCCCACCGGCCAAATTAGGTAGGTGGGTAATTAGGCGGTACGGTTTCAAGGTTAAAATGTCTATAAGCACAAATAGACCGTTAATTTTGCTATTATAATTTTGATTATTACATTTTACCTGCGCCCAATATATAAATTAATAAATAAATAACAAACTAGATTGTAGAGTAGGTGAACCTGCAGTTGATTGTGTAAAAGTTTTCCATTGATTCCGAGAACGACCAGCGACTGAGGCGGGGGCAAAACAGGGTGAACTGCTAACACAACAGCTGCTTTTTTGACTCGGCCGTCCGGTTTATAATAAATTAAAGGACGACTGTTGTAGATCCGTTACACATTATTATTGAAATCTGTATTGGTAGGTAGATATGGCCAGCAACAATTTGATTATTTATCTACCCTGTATGTAGGATGTACCTATCTATCTAACTAAGTATCTGTCTAGTCTGTAGGTTCAGCTCTCCGTCCAACGAAATTTTAAACATTGTATTTTTTGATCGAATGGTCCGTCCATCAATTGGCGAAATGGTAGGTACCCATATACATATCTACCAGTAATCCCGTTTTTTTCATAGAGGGGCGTTGCCTATTAGAAAATTTCGCGCGTGCGTTGCTCATGCTTATTTTTATGACTCGTTATGAACTGTCAGCTAGCGAAGTAGTAGTCCTAACCTAACAGACGTGTGATTTGGTTGATGGACCGTCGTCCAACCAACGGGAGTGAGAGTGTGAATAACATAAACTTTACCTCTCTTTCTCTCCCGTTGGTCAGACGGCAGTTGAGGTCAACCAAATCCATACGTCTGTAAAGGCGCTTAGGGAATGCAATCCGAACTGGATACGTTTGCTATGAACATAATAGGAAGTAAAGATCTGACGCCAGTTATAAATACTAATATAAACAACATTACCATTGCTAAACGACATTATAATCCATCAGATATTAAAAACTTGAGTGAAGAATATATAGAACAACATTATAACCAACATTATAATTTATATACAGACGGTTCTAAGGATGGAGTGTTGATAGGAGCTGCATTTTTAGACTCAGAATTAGGCGTAGCTATGAAATTCAAAATTAAAGACAACATTTGCATTATGAACGCGCAGAACTCATAGCTATTTGTGAAGCTTTGGCATATATAAAATCAATAAGTTATGACAAGTTTGTTATATTTACCGATTCACGAAGCTCTCTTCAACATTTGGCTCGCTGTACCTCAGCAATCCGAGGCACAACGACAGCCTACTCTGTGCTTAAACTTATTTTAGAGTTAAAAAGTGATTCTAAGTCTGTAGTACTCCAGTGGATACCGTCCCATTGCAACGTTGGAGACAACGACAAAGTTGATATTTTGGCTAAGCAAGCATGTATTGAAGGAGTATTGTTTGAAGTTCCTCCATACTACTCAGATTGTGTCTACCTAGTCAGAAAGCGATGTTATAAACTGTGGAGCTAATATTTTGACCAACGTTCCAAGAAGAAGGGAATCTGGTATAAAACCATTGAACCGCACCCACCAAGAAAACCTTGGATAGATAATGATGAGTTAAGTAGATGTGACATGGTTTCCGCTCTTAGGCTGCGTTCCGGACACACTACAACAAAAAAAAACGCATTTTTAATGCGCAAAGTTCCATCTCCCAACTGTCCCGACTGTGGAGTCGTAGAGGACACTTACCACGTCTTGATGGAGTGTGTGCGGAACGGGGCCTTTCGGGGAACCCTTCACATCGATCCTTGGAAGGTTGGAGAATGTAACAGTATCCTGGCTTATCCATTATCGGATAGAGCCAGGTTACTGTATAAGCTAAGTAGACTTTAAGGTATGTTCTCTTATAATATTAGTTTCATTTCTTATTTAAATTTAGTTACATATTGTATAGTTTGCTATTTATTAGAATGCCATTGTCGGCAACGACAGAATTCTAAAATAAAGATTAAAAAAAAAAAAAAAAAAAAAAAAAAAAAAAAAACCCGCATCAAAATCTCGGCTCCGCGCAACCGCGCGGATTGCGGGACTAGGGACAAATTAATAGTTTTGCAATTTTATAAATACAGTGTAATCTCACTAATCCGGCACTATTAAAAACCGGAGGGTGCCGGATTATTGGAATGTTCGGATTACTGGGTTATACTGAAAAAGTCATAGGTAATAAATAAAATAAAGCATTTCATAGAGAGAATAAATGTATGTAATGTATTATGGAACAATTGAATTAACATGTAGGTACATATGTAATTAACTAGTTTTGAAATAATCCTTATTTGAGGTTAGACTGCTAGTCGATGACGCAGCGACCAAAGCGCACACGTATAGAGGGGTAAGGGAGGCGTGGGCGGAGGGTGCCGGATTATTGGACGTGCCGATCTATCGAAGTGCCGGATTAGTGAGATTATACTGTATACATAAATATAAGTCCTATACCTATAAGACTGAATAAAAGGCATAGTTATTTTTTTTTTATATTTTCATGGAATGCGCAAGCATTTGAATGCAAATTGAATGATCGCGAGGATAGTGCAATAAAAAATATATATAAAGTAATATTTACTTATTGAATTTTTTAGCTAAATGTAGTGTAAATACAAGTAGGTAGGTACCTATACCTGTTCGCGTCGCGTCGCATGTTTGTTCGCATGTATGAGCAAACCGTTAATGTGCCAAGGGCAAGACCAATTTTTGGTTCACAATCGTTTCTCGGTTTGCGCAAAGTCCTCAAAGGGACAAAAAGGTCCTGGCTCAAAACAAAAAGGTATGGATTGTTTTTTTTTTTCACTTTTATAGCTGTTATTGTTGAACAGCTATGAATATTCTACTCTTAAACAGATCAGATGTGCGGGGGGCGTCAGGAAATAAGGCAAGATCGTGAAGTTTCGGCAGGACGAGCCACATGAGATTCCGGACGAGTGGGTCGTGGAGCGCGTGATATTACGCGCGTTATCACGAAATTATTTTTTCCAGTCCCGCGGATTCCGCATTTACGATCCCGCAAATTTTACGCGGGATCCTGCATATGCGGGATTGCATTCCCTAGGCGCTTGCAGACGATACGTAGTAGAAGTAGGCGTTCAAACGATAAGTATCCACTCGCGCGGTGACGTTACAAATCGCGTGCGAGTACGGAGTACAGACATAATAGACAGTACAGACTCGCACGAGTGTTTTAACGATGCGCAGTGGGCGTCGCGTTAGTAGCGCAAAGAAACGAAGCTTCACTTTGCACCTAGTAACAGCGCGAAGTACCACTTGGCGCCAAGTATCACTGCTACGTTCACTATGAGTCATAAGTAAAGGACATTGTCCATTTGTTAGGGCATTATGGCTTGGCGTGAACAGTGACTCTTGGTATAATTATGATGTAGGCTTAATAACTTATATCGGTAGGTATTAGAATATTACAATAACTTTGTATCAGAATGTTTGGTACTGCTATTTTCTTGCATGTGATTGACAGAGGGTTTTTGTAATAAAACTAGCTTATATTACTTGTATTTTATTTTTAATCTGTATCATATATTAATAATATTATCATAATCGAAAAACTGGGCAGATGTTTAAATATTATCTTGGTACCTTGACCAGCTTAAATACGTCCCGTTGAATGACATCGGCGCCTAAGCTGATGCATCGACACAGTTGAACCTCGTTCGTGGGTATGGGCAAATTACGATCAACCACGGCTTCAACGTTCATAGGCGAGCCACATTGAGGCTGGTTCGACATGAGTAGAGATTTCGAAGTCCATTGCTGAGCCTGGTTCAACGTAGAGGTAGGTATCGCGCGTGGGGGCGCGCCAGGGTTAATTGAGTGAAGATTAATAGTCATCGGGGTCCGTGGGCAAGCAAGGTTAGGGTCAACATTAGAATCATTTTTCCTAAGCGAATACTAACTTCCACAAATAACAATAAAACTAAATCAAATGATTTTCCTTCATTTCATTGTTGACACTGTGATTGTTGATAATATATTTTTGACGATTGCTGTGCTGCCATAACAATAATAAAATCGATAAACTAATAAATTCCGATTTTATTTCATAGTTAATATAACAAAATTAATAT
The DNA here is from genome assembly GCA_932305915.1 of Agriopis marginaria. NCBI lineage: Eukaryota > Metazoa > Arthropoda > Insecta > Lepidoptera > Geometridae > Agriopis > Agriopis marginaria. The sequence continues at coordinate 15,024,633 of OW029916.1, read as the reverse complement.
AAAGTTAATATAAATTTCACAGATAAAAAAGGTTTAAATATACAGGATTCATTCATTCATAAAATAAACTCAACAAATACTTGAAATAATTTTGTTTATATATGGTTCATACCAAAAGTACAATAACATCGAACAAATCAGATGCATTGGAAACGCACCATTATTGCACTGCGTCTGTTGTTCTATCGAAGAGCGAGCGGTAGTAGCTAAGTAAAGTGTTAGTACCTACGCGTAGACAACTGAAGTCATTATGATATTATCGAACTTCGTCTATTGGTATATATCACCAATCACCACCTTTTGTACCTACTAACACCCTTCCGTTGTTTTTATGTATGGTGCATTGTGGGTTAAGAATTAATACATACATAGAAAGTGAACAGTGACGTACTAATTACCGCCACCCATCACCAGCACTAAAGACCACCTACATATACCCGTCACCGTATCACATTTCCGTAGTGACATTTTGTTGTATATAGCGATATCGATTCGTATCAACTGTAGATGGTAATCGATTAAAAATAGGAAATAAGCCAATGGCAACACTGGTTTGATGAGACTGACAACAGTGACAGTTATCCTAATATCTCAGATAAACAGTACGGCCAACTTATCTGTACAGTTGACTGGAGATACTACAGTTGACTGGAGATACTACAGTCGTATTCTCTTAACCAAGCTGACAGACATCCGTATAATGATTATAGTCCCATTATTTGACCAACTGTTCAGATAAGTTGGTCGCACTTTTAATATAAGTTCCGGAAGGCTCGTAATAATCAGATTAAATATAAATTAAATCAACTTTTTTTAAGTTCAACTGGATACAAAAATATAGCACCACAAATATTTTTAATAATTTATTGTTTTATTGACAAAATTAAAAATTTATGACCACCTTGTTTACGCTTAGCCAACAATGGACAAAGTCCTTTATTAATAAAATGGCAATTTACAAGTCAATACAATTTTAACTTGAAAAGTAAGAAAATAACATGATAAAATAATTAAATAATAATAATTAATTGATTGAATTTCAAACAGAATTATTAATTAGATTAAACATGTATGCACACCGTTGCAGACGATGCGTAGTAGGCACTTGCTACTTCTACTTTTCACTTGTACTACGCATCCTCTGCAATCGCCTTGACCCTCGCTCAAGTCGGTGACTGTTTTAGGGTTCTGTACCCAAAGGGTAAAAACGGGACCCTATTTGATACTAAGCCTACGATGTCTGTCTGTCTTGCATGAGGATTACGATTACCTACGCAAATTTGTAGCAATAAAATACTGTATTTTTTAAGTCGGAGCTATTATTATTACGAATTAAAAAATCTTTAGGCGAGCGAGAGAGTGCGTAAATCCGCGTTATGGTAGCATTCAGATTGAAGCGACCGCGACCGGCGGTAGCGGCAGCGTCGCGCGACCCACTGCTCAGTATGGAGTGCCAATGCAAGCAACCCACACATCACGCGACACGGTCGCTTGTATTGTTCATACTAAGCAGTGGGTCGCGCAACGCTGCCGCTGCCGCCGGTCGCGGTCGCCAAGACCGGAATGCTACCTTTAGGCGTCAAAGCATCGAGTTGATTGTCCCTAAACTTTATTGAAATCGCTCGTATTCGTATTAGATTTTAGGGACGGCAAAGCTTGACAAAAGTTCCCTTGCAAACAGATTGACTTGTTCTGTCGATGACGACAGCTGCTAAAGGGGCGCTCAAATTGTAGTGTTTTTGGTTTCGTATTTATTCGGTGATAGCTGCGCCCCGCGGTATCACAAGCGAGTTTAAATCGTCAAGTTTTCTAAAAATTTACTATTATCTGACCTATTTTCTAAATTTTTCTTTCAGGAAGTAATTCGGTAAAGTTAAAGAATAAAACAGCCAAGTACGAGTTGGTGTCGTGCACTGAGGGTTCCGTACCACCACAAAATACAATAATTATCAATTTAAAAAACCAACTTCGCAATTTGTAAGATATTGCATTACGATTAGGTGAAAGAAAAGAGGTCATTCAAATAACCCAATTACCAGTTATAACTGCGATCCCGACGCGCACTTGGCCAGTTTTATTTTTCTTTCCGTTAGAACCTACTACTAAGTGTTAAAAAAAAGATGATGGAGTGTCAAGTTAGGTATAGCGCGCGTGACGTGACCAAGGTAAATAGGGAATTAGGGATTCATTTTTAACCGACTTCGAAAAAGGAGAAAGGTTCACAAATGGGCCCGCAATTAATTATTATTTTTATGGATGTAGTTATGTACAGCGATGACGCCGGCTCTGTAAACTAATTTGTGTGTTTCTTTTTTTAATTAATTATACAGAATTATAGATAAATAAATTATTTTTTTACACAAAACTGAATCATTGATTTAATTACACAACCCTCACAAAATAAAAATAGTTTCCCCAAAGATTTTATACTACGTACCTATGTCATCAAAGGGCCAAAAGCTCCGACGACACAAATTTTTGCATTGCGTTGCTACGCCCCGTTTTTAGGGTTTCGTACGCAAAGAGTGGAACAGGACCCTATTGCTAAGCCTACGCTGTCAGTCTGTCATACCTTTTAATGGCTGTATCTTTCGAACCGTAATAGATATCCAGTTGAAATTTTAACAGAATATGGTAATGTTGTGGCGGATTAAATAAGAAATAAAAAAGTAAAAACTAAAGGGGGTCGTCCCCAAGCAACGATTGTATTTTTTAACGTATGTTTGTACATATTTCCTCTAATTAAAATACGGTTATACGTTACATTAGAGCTAATACAAAAATACATTCCCCATTTCGTTTAAACTTTTTTATTAATTGTTAGTTAATCCATCGTAACTTTACATACCTATTCTGTGAAAATTTCAACTGGCTGGTTCGAAAGATACAGCCGTTTAAAGGTAGGAAATACGGACGGACAGATACAGACATCGTAGGCTTAGTAATAGGGTCCCGTTTTTATCCTTTGGGTACGGAATCCTAAAAAACAATTGACGCCACTGATTGTTGCCGCATTTACTGAAATTTTACATTTTTGATCCGTACCATAGGTACATATTGAAACTTCCAGTTTGCAGCATTCATAGGTCACAAAATGATCCAGTCGAGCGCGCGCATGCCAAATGCCAATTGAGCAGCTCTTTGTGTCATCGTCATAATTCATTCTTTTAGATGAAGGACGGGTCTGCTTTAAACTAGTTGTTTACCTGCGTAATTTATAAACGATATTTTCAAAAGAAAGTTGTTGAATGACGTGTGGCGGTGCGCGTGCATAATAAGTCAAGTCAACCTGTCCTCTTTAATATACCTAGGTATCACCCCTAGATGTAGTCAAGTACCTGCACACGTATTTGACTTGACACGCCGCCGGTAGGTACCGTTCCGTAGACACGTTCTCTAGATGCTCGAATAAAGGTTTCAAGAAGGCTAATATCGACCACGTAGCCACACACAAGATTTTGTCATCTTCATCCACAATAGTTATTTTAAAACTTTCGCGTTTTGAACACATTTTTTAATGTTTATCGGGACTTATAACTTATTATTTAATTTAGGTAAAAATATGTACCTTTCGCTCGACGTTTCGACCATGCATGTTGCAATGGCCGTGGTCACGAGCTGACTGAAAACTGCGGTTGAATCCGACGAGAAGAGCGGGTGTTTTGTTCTTCTACCCTCACTTGATCTTGAAAAATCACAAAATTGTCACTATGACACAACACTGACTGTATCGGTAAATGTCCTAGTACCTGCACCGCGGTTTGTACACTTGCTTACTATGGGATTCCACGACGCCGCTAACTTAACCCTTTACGGCGCCCTTTTTTTATTTGAATCAGGCTTTCGATATCGCTTGTACTCTTTATTCGTCTAGTTTTATAAATGCATAAGGTCTCAGCTGTATTTAATCTAAATTCAGCGGAGTTGAGAATCTTACTTAGGACCTCCATTTTCTCCAACACATTTGTTCATCTACAGACAAAACAATGTGCTTCAAAAGGAATTCAATAAAACATATTGTTCTATCAATGGTTGGACTTTATATAGTCTGTCAGAATTTTGATGTTCATATGGCGCTGTTACCATTGAAATGCAATAGTTGCCCGAGTTTTTTGTGGCTTCAATGGCGTATAGTCTCTTGTATTTTGGGATTCTCTTGTATTATTTTCTCTCCGTCTGTTAACGGCCGGCTATCCGAGTCGCGTAGTCAACAAAGCGCTCCTTCAGCCCCCGCCAAGTTATAGCGACGATGTTTATTGCCGCGCTAGAGTCAGGACGCTCGCGGGGGGAGTGCAACGACAATAGCGAACATAGGTCCGACCTCGATGACGCCTGGCGCGGCACTAAACGCGGCGCGCGCAAATTCTCGGGACCTTTTTACGGTTTTAATTTCACTAAAAAACTAAACTATTCACTATCAAAACTCTATCCAAACCAAAAAGTGTTGAATAAAATTGCCTTTCAGTACACGTAATTTCCAGGTTGTTACGAGCTTTCATTAGAGCATAAAACGAAAAAAATAAACTGAATCGACTTTGTTTCAGATTTTTTTTGATCGAGGAAAGTTTATTCTATCGTTTTTTGAACCAAATCACAGACTCTTAACACAGATGTATCTGTGACATGTATTTTTTTTAGATCAAATATTATAATTTAACTGAAAAAATTGATTTAAAACCGTCAAATTTGGTATAAGAGGCTCTTAAGACCCATTCTCAAGAACGCGTACGTAAATTTAAATGAATACTCGTATAAAATGCTCGCGTCTACGGTTTCTTTCAGCTGTGAAAAAATCAAACTTGTAAGTCTAACGCGATCAAAAGATATTATGACCATTTATGTCGCATATTTTAGCATGTTTTGCGATTTCACAAGGGAAATCTAAACCTACTTACTGGGGTACTTCCCGTAAAGCTACAATCATAAATTTTGCAAGAGGCAAGATCTCATAGCACATATAAAGGAAAAAATCCGAAAGTTGTTAATTTGAAGTAATAATTATTATAATAAATAAATGTTTTGCAATTACAAACTTACATTTTGTAGTTGGTATGTACTGAAGAACCTTATTGTCGACTACAAATTAAGTTTGTATTTAAATATATCAACTTTTTTGTTGTTGTTTTTTTGTTTGTTCTCGCGCCTGAGGATTCCTTCTAACGGAACCCTCAAACTGCGAGTCCTACTCGTACTTGTATTTTTTTTATTGATACCTAATTGTAGGTTTTGTATTTTGTGGTGGCACGGAATCTTCAATACGAGCCCTACTTGCACTTGGCCGGTTTTATTACACTAGAGCAAGGTCACAAGATCCGTGGCCCGTGCCCTTTTTCAACTATTTTATATTAGGTAGGTATGATACCTAAATAAATCTAACAAGTAAAGTTAATTTATTAGTTTTAGCTTGTACTTGTACCTATTTTGGTTAGTTAATAAAGGCACTTGCCCATTTAAAAAAATAGTAAAGTTTACTTATTAACGGGCGGTAGGCAACAAAACGCTCCCTCAGCCCCCGCCAAGTTATAGCGACGCCATGCTATAGTCAGGACGCCCGCGGGGGGAGTGCAACGACAAAAACGAGCATAGGTCCGACCTCGATGACGCCTGGCGCGGCAGTAAACGCGGCGCGCCAAAATTCTCGCGTCCTTTTTACGCTTTTAATTTCACTAAAAAATGACACTATTCACGATCAAAAATCTATCCAAATAAAAGAATGTTGAATAAAATTGCCTTTCAGTACATGCAATTTCCAGGTTGTTACGAGCTTTCATTAGAGCAAAAAATGAAAAAAATAAACTAAGTCGACTTTGTTTCAGTTTTTTTTAAATCGAGGATAGTTTATTCCATCGTGTTTTGAACCAAATCATAAACTCAAACACAGATGTATCTGTGACTTGTATTTTTTTTCCAGCTCAAATAATGTAATTTAACTGAAAAAATGGATTTAAAACCGTCAAATTTGGTATAAGAGGCTCTTAAGCAAATTATACAAAAGTTATGAAGGTAGCCAGCCAATACCTACATTTTATGGGAGTTTTACTCCCACCTACATCAAAAAAGTATGACTGTGATGTGAACTATTTCCTAGTCAACGGGTAAAAGGTAAAGGTTTAGTGATTGCCAGAGAAAGCGTTTTAAATTAATTGAGATAGATCTGTGATGGTTGCAACCCTTCAGGATCACAGCCGGGAGCGACCAATAGCGAGCCGGCCACACCCCTGCGCTGCACATGCACTCACCCCGCCTACCTACCCCCCATTTCGCACAATTATTACGCGACCAGTAAACTTACGCCACTAAATCAAAAATATAAATTATTCAAATATAACACTGATTACCATGGCTGCCACATTTTTTTTTTGTTAAATTTTCATTAGCGTGGATTCAATGTCCTTTACTCGAAATATTAATCAGTTTACATAGTATTAATAGGGTCGAACCAGTCATAGTCACAGTCAGAGTCAAGCTAAGTAAGTCACGGTCAAGTCAAACTCATGCCCCTGTAAAGTGGTGGAGACTTTACAAGAGGCTCTAATGGAGTTTTGGAAACAACACAAAAAGACACGTTTCACCTCGTTATATCACTTGCCCACACTCGAGCACGTTTACGAGCACTTAATGAATATTAATTCACCATTTAGTACACATTAACACTCGAAAATATACAAGTTTAGGAAAATAATCCAACGAGCCGACATGTTTTTTTCCACGTTGGCGCCAAAACTCCCATGGCTGCCGCATTAGTCGTTGATTTGCCCGACCAATTACCACAAAATACCCGCTTTCTCCCCTCCCGTCAACCATCAGCAGATTACCCGAAAGTCGGCTATTTTTTTAACCTACCTACTTAAATCTGATTATATATAATTAATTTAACAAAGTAATGTTATAAAAACAGTTATTAATATAATTTTAATCGTATAATCAGTTCATAAGTAACTAATAACTGAAGAGTTGGGCAGAACTTCAGAAGAAGTCCATAATTTTGTTCGCAGCAAATAGCAAAATACCTACCCGCTTTTTGGGTAAATACTACCCGCCAATCGGCATCGCTGCTGATAACTGATACAGTGAGACACGCATTATTTACCGTAGACATGTTCACAAAATAGTCGAACGAAGCCCTAGGTATAATAGGCAATAGCATAATAGGTAGGTAGAATCATCGACCCAAATAAAATTAATGGACAGGCCCCTTACCATTGAACTTGCTCAGTAAAAAAAGAGTCAAAACCGTCGGACATATACCTACTTCAACACCTAATTATAAAAATGTAACAGTATGTTTGTTACAAAAAATTTATTCCGTTTTTATTTGTGCATGCATAATTTTGTCAGATGTTTCGTTATCACGTAACAATAGACTCATGTTGCACTTCCTACGGCTAGAGACCGACTGAAACGAAGTGAGCGCCGGCGCTCGTTTTGTAATCTTCAAAAATGCACTTCTACAGGGCCCGTCTATTTTATTGTGGTCGAAGGGTAGAATATGGAATTATGTTACCAACAGGATATTTTATAGAAACTATTTATAACTCAAGAGTTGTGAGATCCTGACATCTGGTAACCCTACTTGCAAAAGAGTGACTGTCCAATTCTTTGCCCTAGCCGCAGATGTTCGGATTGTTTCGATTGAGATATCCTAGCTTAGTTTCCCATTTACTTCGGGGCGGCTCTCCAATGGGAATCAACAAGTGGCTCTGCCATTACTCTTTGGTGGTCTAAGGTAGTAGGGTTGCCATCCGTCCGGGTTTCCCCGGAATTTATTAAGGAGGACGTTCGGTCTGGGCCTCCGAGAAGAGTTCTCAATAAGTGTCACTTCAAGCTCGTCGCGGTGCCAATTAACTTTGTATATGTATTCCAGCAATGTAATGTCTTTGGCACGAACAAACGTAGGTACTGCCTTGTTTGTTTGCATTGAATAGGCTCCGAAACTACTGAACCGATTTGAAAAATTCTTTCACTGACGGGAAGCTACACTATCCCCGGAAGACATAGGCTATAATCTATACCTGTGCGAAGCTGGGGCGGACCGCTAGTTTTATAATATAAACAATAAGGCACTTGACTGCACGACCACTGCTAGTCGCTAGTGCTAGTCGCGGTCGCCAAGATCGGTATGCTACCGATCGCTATTCGCTACCTTTAGTCACGTGACAAAAAACTGATTCGAAGCGAATAGTCTTCGCGGTTCTCAGCTCTCACGGCGCTAATGTAGAGGGCCCCGCGACCTCCGGGATTTGTGACGTCACACCCAGAACACCTGTACTGTACAGTAAAACCCTAAGATATTAAAAAAACTGAACAATTTCGTCTATAGTTTTTTCACCATTATGATATATTTTTATTATTTTTTATTTATTTTATTTTATGTTTATTTAAGACCAACAGCACAAAAATATATACATAGTTTTAAAATAATTATTTTAAATTACAGCCATTAATAGGTCTATACTAGTGATATAAGTAACATTATCATGGAAAATCACTACTAAAAATCATATATGTATTGCAAACAAGCGCTAAAAAGCTAAGCTTCATAAGTTATTACAAAAGGTAGTTAACAAACAAAATTAAGCACAATTATACTTATGTAGCACATAAAACAAATACTAGCTTAAAGTTATGCTTGGGTATATTAACATAAAAATGTGCAGGTAATAATTATTATTATTTTACAATATACCTATTATATACCTAATTCGGGTACCTATAACCTGGAGATAGCCTTTGAAACATTTCTCATCACTATCCTGCGCGCAGAAGATTTTGAAACGCCCACATAAAAAGCTACAGCGACCAACATAGTGTCTAGTGCGTAAAACCGCAACGTCAACATCCAACTGTATCTGATGACGTAGTTATTTATATAGGTAGGCTGTAATCGCAGAAGGCATTTTTATACACAGAAAGCAATATAAATACAGTAGAATCTGGATATAACGACCTTCAAGGGACCGGCAATACTATGTCGTACTAACCGGATGACGCACAAAGCGGCAGGATTATTTCTTGAGTACATTTATTATGAAACCTAATTTGAGTAAACAATATCGTCGCTAAAATAGGTTAGTCGTTATAAGCGAAGTCGTTATATATGAATTCTACTGTATTATTAATTTGTACCTACTTACTGTTTTGACGTTACTTTCAAAAAAGGGGTATAATATTGTGAGTAAAATCGTTAACGGCACTTTTACTAAATCTAAATTTATACATAAACTCGAATTTTCATATTTATGCATATGATTAATTCGCTCTTCATAATGATCGTTTTTTTATTCTGTCAAGAGCAGCCGCATTGTTCTCTTTTTCAGATTCCCAGTCTGGTATTTCTCCCAAAAGTTCCAAATCACTAGAGTTGTTGCTTGAACTCTCACTTGAACTTGATTATGACATTGTTTTCAAATCGAATCTACAATAAAGCCCTATTTTAATAATTTCAACCTTCGACCAAAACAAAATGAATGGACGGGCCATAACCATAGAACTTGCTTAGTATAAATGTTTTATTTTATTTTATTTTATTTTATAATATGTATTTTAATTCTTTGACTTTTTAATTTTTTGTTAAGTACTAAAATTTTCATGTGACATTTAATTATTATTATTTATTTTTTGTTATTAATATTTGACATTGTATTGATTTTATTTTGACTTTCCACTGACATTTTTAAAATTATTTTTATACTTAATTCTGTGTCTAAATATTGCTAAGTCTGAGTCCATGGTTACTTGTAATAAACAATTTGAATTTGAATAAACTAGTCAAAAACGTCGGACATAAATACTTCAACACCTAATTATAACCATGTAGTACGGTACATTTGTTACAAAAAATAGATAGCAGTTTTTTGTTGTGTATTTACACTCAGGGAAAGCACACGAAGGCATAATGTTGTCTGATGTTTCGTTATCATGTAACAGTCTCGTGTTGCACTTCCTACTCTAGTGACCGACTGAAACGCGAGTGAGCGCCGGCGCTCATATTGTAATCTTCAAAAATGCGCTTCTTCTGGGCCCGTCCATTCATTTCATTTTATTTGAAGATTTCAACCTTTATCTATCTTCCGATCGCCTGGTCTATCGCCCTAAAAGTTAGGATAGAGCATAGACCTGGTCTGTGGGAAAGACATGGCCCACCCACATTACTGACAGATAACACCATAAACAATATTGAGACGCTTGAACCATCATTTTCATATAAATTTCTATTTTCAGGAACGTATCCGTCCTCCCGTCGATAGATAGGTAGAGATAGGAAGCAATCAGGGACACGATAGGATCTAAGATATTATTACACCTCACTGGATAGGATTGCCTATCATTAGTTTGTTTATTGGGACGGAAAAAGAAAAGATAGACGGACTTTTCTATCTCTAGTAAGGCAAAACCAGCGATATATTGAATATTGAGAACGGACAAACACTGTCAGTCTGTCACAGACTCACAGTAGAGATAGACACAGGTCCGCTCGGTGGTCGACATCTTCGACCAAAGCAAAATGAATGGACGGGCCCAGAAGAAGCGCATTTTTGAAGATTACAAAGTGAGCGCAGGCGCTCACTTCGTTTAAGTCGGTTTCTAGCTGTAGGAAGTGCGATAGGAGTCACATTGTTACATGATCGAAACATCTGCCAAAATTATGCCATTGTGTCCTTTCCCGAAGTGAAAAACACAAAAAAAACCACACATCAAAAAACCGCTATCTATTTTATGTAACAAATTAATGTACATGGTTATAATTAGGTGTTGACGTATATTCCCGACGGTTTTGACTCGTTTTTACTGAGAAAGTTCAATGGTTATAGCCCGTCCCTTCACTTTATTTTGGTCCAAGGTCGACATCCTGGCCCATAATCTCAGCTGATCAACTGCATCACTTGTGAGTCAGCGACCAACGGCGGGTTAGTGAACTCCTAGTCCTGGAACTCAATTGAACAGTGCGTCGGTCGCTGGGCCCAGCTCTAACTTCCTAAGCATGAGGGGTGCACAATTATTGACATCCTTCGTTGTCGTGATAGCTGCGTTGCGTTTGCTGCGTTCTATCTCGCACTCTGAGGGGTCATGACAGGTCAAAAGCGGTCACCGACTTGCGAATACATTTATTATGTAGGCATAATAAATATATTACATTTAGATCGCATCATCGCTTAACATCAGGCGAGATGGTGGTCAAAAAAAGCAAGCCTATTACTTATTAAAATAAATAAAAACCTAGACTACATTCTGAGATCTGAAAACGTCACTGTTTACTGTAGCAATTTTTTTTATACTTTTACTGTCCCACTGCTGGGCAAAGGTCTCCCCCATTTCCTCCCATAAATCTCGGTCCTCCGCCACCTCTTGCCAACCTCTCCGGAATGAGTCAAGATCGACACGACTCTAGTCACGACAGCATTTCTTAGGCCTTCCTTGACTGCATCGTCCATCGGGCATCCACTGTGCCGTGATGATCCTGGCCCATCGCTTTTTTCTTATATTAATTAGGGTCAACCAGGGTAATTGTGTGACATTTTCTCGTCCAAGATACCACAGTGCCTCAAGACGAGGGTCTTTGACCAGTGTGTGTTGCCAGTGATGACATGTGGTACTGAGACGTGGTCCTTAACTGTTGGCCTTTTGGAAAAACTCAGAGTCACTCAGCGGGAAATGGAGAGAGCTATGCTCGGAGTTTCTTTGCGCGATAAAATCCGAAACGTGGATATTCGCCAAAGAACCAGAGTCACCGACATGGCTGTTAAAATTTGCAAGTTGAAGTGGCAATGGGCAGGCCACATCGCTCGAAGAACCGATAACCGATGGGGAAGAAAGGTTCTGGAGTGGAGACCACGAACCGGAAGACGCAGCGTAGGGAGGCCTCCCACTAGATGGACCGACGACATTGTGAGAGTCGCGGGCATCCAGTGGTTGCAAAAGGCAGGCTGTCGTTCAGTGTGGAGTTAATAAAATTAAATATCTGATTTTAGGGTAATTGTGAACATCGTAAAATCATAATCGGCTCAGCTGTTTGGCGTTAGGGCAGGCGAGCCAACAACGGCCTATGTAATTATTATTACTGTTAGACTTCGGTTTAGTCGCGGACATGCCCGTTTCTCAGAAAAGATAAACAAGGGAGATATGGTAAGGCTGAAATAGCCTTGATGCTAGTTTGTGCCTTTAGTCGATCTCTTCTTGTAAACGTTTTCAACTCCTTTTGCACGTAGAATATTAGTGTTGCTGCAAGTTTCTTGTTTCTTAGTGTGTTCCTAGTGTGCGTGATAAAATGAGTAAGTGTACATTTCGGATATAATTTGGAGAGTGTGCATCGGATCTGCACGATCTAATTCCCTCCTGCTCATTTTTCTATCGGACTGCCAGGGCACGAAAAATCGTCACCGTTATGCTACGTACGCTTTATGGTTGATATTCCGAAAATCTGTTCGAAGCGCTTTGATTCCACATTTATTGAGCTGCTAGTCTGTGGAATGCGTTGCCTGAATTCGGCCGTGTTCGCCGATGGTTACAATCTGGGTGTCTTCAAATCACGAGTGAATCGGTTTCTTCTAAGGAAGCGTGCTCCAACGTAGACCGCATCATCGCTTAACATCAGGCGTGATGGTGGTCAAACGCAAGTCTATTATTTATTTTGAAATAAAGTGCTTACAGATGCGTTTCTTATAGTGAAAAATGTTGGAGGAACGAACAATAATAGGCATGATGACTAATATTTTTTTATTACCTCCTAAGAAAGCTGATCACAAATAGAGCATATCAACGAAAACAAAATTAAAATAAATAAGTTCAAAAATAAATAAGGTACGTAGGTATAAGTATTTAAATTTTATGCTAGACAGAGCGACTGAGCTGTGACGTCACGCCTCAGGCGCGCCATACAAATGCTATACACACGCTTTGCGAGAAATGGATAGAGTTGCACTTATTTGCTCTGAGATTCCTACCTAAAACTTTAAACACTGATATCTCAGAGATTTATCAGCCAATTTAAATTATTGTTTCATTATGTGTAATTTATTTAGTTGTATTCATCGCTAAGCCGGTAATTTGTAATAAATTAAACATTAGGACTGGACACATGCCTATTGCACTAAGGCATATCTCCTTCGTTTATCCGATCTGAAGCGTCTCCCTGGGTAGGGGGAAATATTGGCGTCGATTCTGTCATACCACTCGCTAAACTGAACCAATCTGACAGGACTAAAATTATGTGCCTCTCTTTTCATTTTAATGTGCGAGAAAAGGATGGCAACAATTTTAGAGCTGTCAAATTTAGTTAAGTTTAGAGTGCATCAGAATCGATGCCACACTGTGCAGAGATGGCCCGGAAATCGTCGGGGAAACAAATCGTTTCTCGCGTAGGTTAGGTAAATAGCAGGTTGAGCCGACTTGAGCCGCGTCGCGCCGTTCCGTTATCGTCATGAATTATGCCACAAGAAATCTGTTAGGCATGAGTCTCCAATGAAAGTCAACCACGGTGACTGAATTTTTGCATAATTTTATTTATATATTTAGTGAATTATTTATATATGTAATGGATTTTAATATTACCAACTCGTTCCGTTGTATATCTTTCCATAACCAACACAAAATAAATAGATGCAGGAGGGCGGCGTCGGCTGACCTTGATTCTAATAAGAATAACCTACTCGCAACCGCAGCGATATAAGCGCTAGGGCTGACAATCTGACAAAGCAACTAGGTATATATAATGTCCTGTGAAACAAGATTCAATTTTGTTTTGATAAGCAGTAAACAAAATTTACAAATATGCAGTGTTGGTTGTTACATACTACTAGCTTGACGAATTCGCAGAACTGGCGAGTGTGCAGTAAACGAACTTGATGAATGAATACGCAGAACCAGGCCTGGCGCACTCCGCAGTCCGCACTTAAGGCACAGAGTACATAATATTAGTATATGTTCAGAAGATTCACTCCGCAAAATAATTAAATAAGTAGCGAATCTTGATACCTAACTACACAATAAAGTGAAATTCAGGACGTGTGACCACTAACTACATACTTACGGCTATATTAACCTAAAAGTTGCCTTGCCTCTGTCTATCGCGTAACCCTTGTCGCGTTATCTCTGTCTATTGTGCGGCATGTCCGACAAGTCGTTTACTTGTGTCTTCATACCTAAAGCAGGCATGGCGCACTCCGGACTTTAGGTATGTTCGGCCGGTGTCCCTTCCCAAAAGGGTCATAGGAGGGCAATCAGTGACCGCTCGCCTCGCGCCCGGCCCGCACGCTATGCTAGCCACGTCGCGCGTAATAAAAGCATCTGTTCTGTCAGGGACCTTGACTTGACCAATAATTTTCAACTGGATCTGCAAATTAGAGCTCCCAAATGAGGTCTCCATGTTTCATGTAGTTTTTACCTAAATGTGCATTGAGATGATGATCTTCTAATAGGCCTCTTAAACTTATACTTTTTCAGTTTTGAGATAATTTTATTTAATGTATGAAATATTTGACTCTATAATACTTAAGAGCCTCTTATACCAAATTTGTCGGTTGTAAATCATTTTTTTTTTTTCAGTAAATTACAATATTTGAGCTGGAAAAAATACATGTCACAGATACATCTGTGTTAGTCTGCGATTTGGTTCAAAACACGATAGAATAAACTTTCCTCGATCAAAAAAAAATCTGAAACAAAGTCGATTCAGTTTTTTTTTTTTTTTCGTTTTATGCTCTAATGAAAGCTCGTAACAACCTGGAAATTGCATGTACTAAAAGGCAATTTTATTCAACATTTTTTTATTTGGATATTATTTTGATAATAAATAGTTTCGTTTTTTAGTGAAATTAAAACCATAAAAAGGTCGCGAGAATTTGCGCGCGCCGCTTTCAGTGCCGCGCCAGGCGTCATCGAGGTCGGACCTATGTTTGTTTTTGTCGTTGCTCTCCCCCCGCGGGCGTCCTGACTGTAGCGTGGCATTATACATACATCGTCGCTAGAAGTTGGCGGGGGCTGAGGAAGCGTTTTGTTGCCTACGCGACTAGGATAGCCAGCCGTTAACAACAACAATAAAAACTAAACTAATTGAAGATCGTTTATACTATCTATAAGCAACGAAGGCTTATAGACAGTACAAACGATCTTTTTCATGATTGTTATTGGACCAAATTCAGAATAAGCGTTAGTTTATTTTGTGCAGAATATATGTCATTCCAATTAAAGGAGTATAATAAGTAATAGGTAGGTACTACATAGGCTACATAGCTGGTAAGTAAATACTAATAAGTATTTTGTGTAACACCCCTCACGAAGAGGGAGGCATGTGTTCAGCAGTGGAAGTTGTTTACTGGTTGATGATGATTCTGTGTAAATACTAAATATCAAGAAGACAACCCTAACGTTGCACGTGCCGCGTCAGGAGAGATAGAGCTACGTGATAGAAAGAGGGCGGCCTTCTAGGTGAATATAGCGAGCGGTATCCAGCGCTGTACGAGTTGAATTGCTACTTTATTGCCTCGTAGATAGTCCTTATTTATTTAAATTTCTTCACGGAGTGAACCTTCCCTAAAGGTAGGTAGGTAATAGGTATAGAAAATAGCTTAACTTTCAATATCATTCGGAATTATAAAAAAAAAAAACTTCTTCTTCCTATTATTTAAACACCCGTAAACACAACAGTATCTTTTATACGTATTATAAGATCGTTTAGAAGTCATCGTTCGTAGCAAAATCACAGAAAAGATGCTTAATTAAACAATTACGCGCGACGTGGCTAGCGTGCGGGCCGTGCGAGAGTCGAGCCGTCGAGCGGCCACTGAATGCCCTGCTAATCCTGCTATACTCCTCTTGAAAAGGGTCGCCGGTCGAACATAACTAAAGTGTAGAGTGAAACCCAATCTTCATTAGGTTCAATTAGTCTCTTAACGGCCTCTTATACCAAATTTGACGGTTTTAAATCAATTTTATTAAGTTATATTTATATTTTATCAATTTTATGTCACAGATACATCTGTGTTTGAGTTTATGATCACTTATTTTCCGAGACGCGTAGGCAACAAAACGTTCCCTCAGCCCCCGCCAAGATATACGCCGCGACGATGTATTTTGCCACCCAAGAGTCAGGACGCCCGCGGAGGGAGTGCGACGAGAAAAACGAACATAGGTCCGACCTCGATGACGCCTGGCGCGGTATTGAACGCGGTGCGCGCAAAATCTCGCGACCTTTTTCGGTTTTAATTTCACTAAAAAACGAAACTATTCACTATCAAATTTCTATCCAAATAAAAAAAAAATGAATAAAATTGACTTTCAGTACATGCAATTTCCAGGTTGTTACGAGCTTTCATGAGAGCATAAAATGAAAAAAATCAACTGAATCGACTTTGTTTCAGATTTTTTTTTGATCGAAGAAAGTTTATTCTATCGTGTTTTGAACCAAATCATAAACTCAAACACAGATGTATCTATGACATGTATTTTTTTCTATCTCAAATATTGTAATTAAACTGAATAAAATTGATTTTAAACCGACAAATTTGCTATAAGAGGCCGTGAAGACCGAGAATTTAATATTATTAGAGGAATGAAGTCAGCCAAGGCCGTTGTCGTAGTGACAAAATCAATACACTTAGCGTTGCCAGATACACTGTAATTACAGCAGATCCACTGTATTTTCTCACGATCTACTGTACACTGTAATACTAAAATTACAGTGTATGGAGAACACTGTAATTTTTCTACAGGTAAAATTCTATTTAGTTTAATGTAAACTGAACGAAGCCTTAGTAAAAAAAAATATATTTATGAACTTGTCGGAACGCAACCTCACGCGCCACCTCTCTGCTTAGGTCACAACCCTTGTTCCTATTGCAATAAGAACGAAAATGTCTTATTTTAAACGGGTATGAATAGAGTGCGGTGGATACTATGCGGGAATTTCCCCGCATAGACTAAGAATCACTTCGTAGTATTAACCGCCCAAATTGTGTCATTCGTTTTAAGTAAGTTTTCAAGCCTATTGGGACCAACTTAAATTAGTACCTATAATTGTAAATTGGTTTATAAGCAACACATTACGAATTTGTTTGGCTCGTCGTTGAAAATGTGTATTTTAGTTTAAACTTAAACAATAAAAGTTTCTCGAAATCTGCTGTAAAATACACTGTAATTTTTTTTAACTTTTACTGTAGTTTTGTCTCAAACACTGTAATTTTGAGCACCAAACACTGTAATATCAGGTTTCTCGTCTGGTAACACTGATATACACTTAACATGGTGCCCATCAACGATGTTATCTGGCTAAGAGCGTGTCGAGCGAGACGAGAAAAGGGTAGGGTAGGGTTCCGTTTTTCGTAGCCAAAGTCATAATACCTACCTAGTCTACCTACCTATAGGTAATGGACAGCGTTCATTTTTTTTTTTACTACCTATTTTTATTGGTTTAATTGATAGATTATGAAAAAATATAGGACACGTATTTTTCAGTTTTATTTTTAACCTAAAAGTTATTTTAAAAATATTTTTTAAAAAATATTATAAATTATAGTCTTTATGGCTGTTTATACCATAGCGAGACGAATATGAAAAAAGTTTATGTCAATGACAATGTCAAATTTGTCAACATCAAATAGCAAAACAACATGTTCTGGGATGCCAGGTCGCAAATTAGATTTTCCATTTATTTAAGTGTTCATCATCATCATCATCATAATCAGCCTTTTAACATTCCACTGCTGGACTTTTAAGCCTACCCCCGAAAGGGTGATTGGGTCATATCCACTACGCTGGTCCAGTGCGGATTGGTGGATTCACATACGCCATTGAATTCACCGAAAAGCCAGTAGTATGCAAATCCGTACATAAGCTCGAAAGAGCTCATTGGTACGGGCCCGGGGTTTGAAGCCGCGACCTCACGCTTTCAAGTCTAGCGGTCTCCAACTTAATGTTTTTTTAAACACCTACGCTTATTATTTATTCATATTATGTAGATAGAACACGATGTTATGCCATGAATGACTACTTGTTAATTTTAAGTTTTTTAACATTACGGGGTAAAAGATAGATAGATGGCAAGATAGATTCATATTTTTTAATTCGAGTTTTTGGCAAATTAACTATTGCTCGTTAATCCTAATTTTCCATTATATATTTATTTTTCATCCGAATTTTTGACTCTTTGCAAAAATTAAATGTTGTCACAATTGTCATAGTTCAGAAATCGGTAGTCACAGAAAAAAAAACGAAAGAATGAAGCTCTGTGGACTTAGCCAATCAGAGTTTCATCCTTAGAATAACTTATATACAGAAACCAAGCCGTTCAATTGGTGCCATATATGGCACCATACGACGCTCGCGCGGTCAGTGCTCTTAGTCAGGTGATAGTGTTAAGAGCTCCTAAAAATATATTTTAAATGTCAATTTACGCGGTGAAATCGTGCCACAACAAATCAGAAAAGCAGAATAAGAGTTGGTATAAATGCTGTGACATTCCACAGGTAATCCATTAATTTTCTTGCTTTAATTGTCTAAAATACCAAAAATTGTGAAAACAAATTATTCACTCTTTAGTACGGGCAGAGTGCTGCCAGCTTTGTATGTATGAAATTATTCCAGTTGTAGGTATACGTTGCTTACTTATTAAAAAAGGAGTAGATACCTACTATCACAGCTATTGTTTTCGGAAACAACATACTTACCTATAGTAAGATTGTGATTTTGGCCCAGTGTTTGATATTGGAAGTATTGTCTGTCTATCTCCATATCCTTACTATTAAATCAGTTTATGGAACCGACCAATCAACCAATTACTTACCCAACTTTTAGGGAAAAATAATTTCAACTGGCCACATAATTTTTGCGTCTGTGTGCGTGAACACAGCACACGTACCGAATTTGTAGAAGGCGTTATTTGGAAACTTACCATCTCTGTGTAGTTAGTTAATCTAAGGTTTAGGTTACCAAAACCATACATAAGTAAGGGTATACATATCAGTTTAATATTTTTTCTAGTAACTTAAAGTTGACGGTTGCGTTAAAAGGCCGAAAACAAGCACAATGACCCTACTAGGTATTAAAACGAGACAGAGATAGCCCCTTTGTCGGCACGCGGCGAAAGCTCTTTTGACGTGCGAGTCACGCGGCGCGCGCGCCTGTGTTTTTATGGTTCCGTCCCAAGTCACAAAGGGTAAAAACGGGACCCTATTACTAAGCCTACGATGTCTGTCTGTCCTACCTATTAACGGCTGTATCTTTCGAACTGTTAAAGATAGCCCGTTGACATTTTTACCGAATAGGTAGGTATGTAATGTTACGGCGGATTGACTAACAAATAATAAAAAAGTCTTAAAGTAAAAACGAAAGGGAAACCCCACAACTAACGTATTTTTTTTACGTATTTTTGTATTAGCTCTAATGTAAAAACGGTAATACCTAGGTACCTACTTACAAGCATCAAACTTAACATGATTATACCTACTAATACACACTCTAAAGTATAACAACAAATAGGTAATAGAAAATGGCAAAGTGCGAGTCGGTGACAAGTTTATGTTCATTACCAAGTTACCGATTACTGGTAATTTCGTAGGTAATTGAATTTTTTGGTGTTACGGAACACTGAACCCTCAGTGCGCGAGCCCGACTCGCACTTGGCCGGTTCATTTTGTCATTTAAGGCTGCTTTCAGGCCCGTTTGCACTTAGATTAGGTGCTCTCCTAGGTTAAAAGATTTTTAACAAATTTGTTTGTTGGAATAAGACTCGCTGGCTCACTATTACAAAGTTCTAAGTTATTTTCTTACACGTTCTGTAATTTCAATTTAAATTTTTTGACTTTCATAAATAATGACTTAGCAGGGTTTATGCTTGAATGAAAATATCTCTCAAGCATAAACCCCGCTAAGTCAAAAAATTTAAATTGAAATTACAGAACGTGTAAGAAATTACTTAGAACCTTGTAATAGTGAGCCAGCGAAGTGGCAACTGGACAGTGACGTAAGTAGGTAGGTAGGTAGGTACTATAGGTACCTAGCTACCTAGTTAGGTGTCAACTCCCGGAGCTAGACCTTGTTTTCTTGGATCATGGTTACCACTTACTTATACTTACCAGTCTCAGAGCAAATAAAAATACAGTCCCAACGGCGCACTGCCAAAGTGACGCCAAAATCTCTTCCAAAACTACGTGAATTTCTTGTCAGAAAGTCGTACCGAAAACTTCCGTTCTAAAAAGAGACAATGACTTCTTGCAGTGTTAAGAACTGTAAAAACAATACAAAAGCAAATATAAGAAGAAGGATGGAATATTTCCACATGTAAGTATTTATATTATCACATAATTTGATGAATTACACGATACGATCTTCGACTACGCACACATGTTTCAAAATGTGGCTTCACTTTTAGTGTTCGCGGTAGTCCCTCTGTATTATTATTTGCTCCAGTTACCAGCATACTGCATACGTACCTAGCATATATCGAGTGAAAATAAACAGGCCAAGTGCGAGTCAGGCTCGCGCACTGAGGGTTCCGTACCACCACAAAATTCAATACCTAACAATATTACCAGTTATACCTAACTGGGTAGGTAGGTATACTTAATGAACTGAAATTTGTCACCGACTCGCACTTGGCCATTATTTATTATTTGTTGTTATAGGTATACGTGTGTACCTAACTACCTAGTTACCCACTATAATCATGCCAACTTTAATGCTTGTACGTTTTACCGTTATCACATTAGAGCTAATAGGTAGACGTACAAAAATACGTTAAAAAAAACCTACGTTTGTTGTATGGTTTTTTTCGTCGGTTTTTTTCCCCCCTTTCGTTTTTATTTTTTTACTTTTATTACTTAGTATACATACCTACCTAAACCTATTCTGTAAAAATTTCAACTGGCTATCTACCTATTACGGTTTTAAAGATACAGCCTTTTAAAGGTAGGACAGACATCGTAGGATTAGTAATAGGGTCCCGTTTTTACCCTTTGGGTACGGAACCCTAAAAAATGAATCACCAGATGACGTAGCGCCGCTCGAACGAACATCGATGGATGGAAGCTGGCGGGCGGCAGTGCAGGCAGGCGGTCTGTCTGACTAAATAAAGCGCTGAACTTTTGTTCAGTCATCAGTGGTCCCGCTCTCGGCGTCCGAGCGCACGCATCCGCACTCGTCAATAATAAATTTTATTTTGTAATAATTATTAAAAAATAAAAAAATACGTTTTGGTTCGGGATGAGTCAGCTGCAACTTTTTTCGAGCGCTAGACATTGCCTGCCTCGATAATTTATTATCATTTCTATTGCAAGTATTCCCGAGGTAATAAAGGGATACCTGAAGAGATTACCGAGTGCGTCGTCGGGATGTGAGTACGATCCGAGCGCTCGCAATGAGTGAACGCGGGACACGAGACTGGTGACGCCTGTACCAGACGAAGTAGGCGGTGTCAGACGACCGCCCTCCGCAGGCGCCGCCGGCTGAGCGCTGTGGAAAACGCATGGATGGGCGAGGGCCGCGGGGCGCCCGCCGATACACGGGCCCACTAACAAATATACTTCACGAACTGTTATCGTTTTTTTACTGATTGATAGTAATTATTTTACATGTCTGCATCTCCTGGAATTATAATATTTTACTATTTTTATAGATAATATTATCATTCCCATTTTTTTTTTATTCGGTTCACTTATTGAATGTGACACCTTTAATAGTGCTAACAGACGCTCGAACGCGGCTGACCTCAACCGCCTTCTGACCAATGGGAGAGAAAGAGAGGGAAATATGAAATTCTCACTCTTTCTCTCCATTTGGTTGGACGGCGGTCCGTCAGCCGCGTTCGAGCGTCTGTTAGCACTAGGTATGACACTACAAAATATATTATGTAAGGAACATTCAGTGCCCATTCTAAAAGCTGTGAACACAGCATGCAAAAATGAATAAGACTCTTAATCTTATAGTTAGGTACAGTTGAAACAGTATATATCTACTTACTAATTAAAAATAAATGAAATAATATATATTACCTATTCAACCAGTCTCTGAGAGTGCAACCGCCAAGTTAGGTTTGAGTAAGACATGACTGCTTGTTATTTATCTCTTTTATTCGTGAATGGCTAAATACATTGCAAATAGGTATTGCAATCACGACCAAAATAAGAAAATGGGGACGGGGCCAATATTTATTAAGGAGGTAGGTACTTACACCTTTCCTATGATAGAGACTACCTATCTAATAAGTAGGTACCTTTTGGAATCAAGGCGACCGACATAGTGGCAGGGCGTATGGCGATTGGCGGCGTAAAGGTAGCATTCCGATCTTGGGCGACAGCGACCGGCAGCCAGCGGCCGCGTGACCCACTGCTCTGTATGAATTTATATGGAGTAATAAACAAAGCAAGCGACCGTGTCACGTGACGTTTGGGTTGCATATTGTATTGTTTAGGTGCCATACCTTCCTATACAATCATACTGACCCTTAAGGTAGCATTCCGATCTCGGCGATGGCGACCTGCAGCAGCGGCAACGTCGTGCGACCCAGCAGTGCGAGTACCGTTCTTTATCGGTCGTCAAATTCGTTAAAATGCCATAGAATTCATAGTAAGTACTGATCAAATGGCCTTTTATCGAATTTAACAATCTCAACTGTCAAATTTGATTATCGATAAAGAACGGTAATTGCACTGCAGGCTCAGTAGGTATAAATTTATATGGAGTGCTAAACAATGCAAGCGACGAGTGGGCGGAGCCAGCCAGCGACATTAGTCGCACGACACTACCATACCGCTCCAGGAGTAGTGCAACCCGGCTGGGTCGCTAGACGTCACGTTAAAATGGCGATAGTTTCAGTTGGTCACGATATTACCTACTTACCTATTAGGTAAAAATTAGGTGACAGGTTAGGTGAAATTAGGAGTACTTACCTATTAGGTGTCTCATGATTCACATCTGTAAGATACGTACCTGTTAAGACTATTATTATTATATAGAGATAACATACCTACCTACCTAGTCAATATTTGGGAACTCATTGCGAAAAATAGTAACTAGGTACCCACCTACCTAAAAGTAGTACACGTTGTTTTCCTTCATTAATTAGTTTCATGACCATGTAGGAATACAAAGTCCTTAAGTCTTAAAATAAAATTAAATTTACGTAGTACCTAGGTACCTAGACCCACTTACCTAGTAGTTGGTACCTACTTGTAAATTTAACATAGTATTAAATAGCATTAAACAAGTCACGGTCACAGCCGAGAGTCAAGCAAAATAGGCAGGTAGGTACTAGGTAAGTCACCGGCAAGTCAACCCCATTAAAGTGGTGAAGGCTTTACAAGAGGCTTCTATGAAGTTTTGGAAACAACACGAAAATACATGTTTCACCTCGTTAGGTATGTCACTTGCCCACACCCGAGCAGGTTCACGTTCACGAGCACTTGATAAACAAAAATCCACCATAAGAAATACAAGTTTAGGGAAATAATAGGTACAATGAGACGACATGTCTGTCTCCACGGTGGCGCCAAAACTCAGTAAATTTCAAAAAATTTAGGGTTCAGTACCCACAGGGTGTAAATTCCTATTACTAAGCCTACTCTGTATGTATGTCTGTGTCTATTTTGTGTATATGGGAATTAATTGCAAAAAGAGAAGATAATTAGGTTACAAGTGCCATTCTAAATTTTTAGGGTTCCGTAAAAACGTGTGTAAAAGTGTCTGTGAAGTGTAAACCCGAGGCATTTCTAAAATTACTAAACCAACTCTCTCTGTCCGTTTGTCCTGTCCGCCGTCCGTCCGTCTGTCCTACCTTTTAACTTCTGTATCCTTCGAACCTTAAGGCTGCGTATAAGGCAAGGAAAATTTCTGATTTCACCCGCGCGTCTCGCATCACCCGCATTAGTGTGGAACACAACCACGGCAGCGCGGCAGTCGCGCGCAGCTAAGGTGTACACAACTCGCGCACTCGACTTTGTAAAGCGGCAAGGAGCAATAACACACAGGATAAGCATAGTGTTGGTGTACTTGGTGTTTTGGCGATTAGCTGAGTTCGGTTTATTTCACTTTTCAAAATTGTATGTGTTTATTATTTTTAGGTTTTCTACAATATAAAAATAATAAAGTATATAAATTAAATTGAAATAACCTAAATAAATTCTCTAATTAAAATATGAGGTCATTTTTGTAAAAAAAATTGGAAATCGGATGTCAATCCGGACTTTAGTTTATAACATTTCCTAAAACTTCCCCCCCCCCCACCTCCCATTTTTTTTCAAAAATTTCGGAGCGTCGGAGACAAATTCTGACCGGATTTTGTGTATAGATCAAGACTTGGTCTTCTTACCCGGACCTCACCAAAATCCCACCCACTACGCCAAAATTTTAAAAATTGTAGAAAACTATACCGGAGCGTTCCACATGCCATCAGTAGCCCACGGACATACCCCCGCCCGCCTTCAAACAACTTCCGTAAATGCATGCTATGCTATTCTATGCTATGCTATGCTAAGCCATGCTATGCCATGTTATGCCATGCTATACCATGCTGTGCCATGCTGCGCCATGCCGTGCCATGCCGTGCCATGCCATACCATACTATGCTATGCTATACTATACTATACTTTGCTATGCTAAGCTATGCTATACTATACTGTACTTTGCTATGCTAAGCTATGCTATGCTATACTAAACTATACTATGCTATGCTATGCTATGCTATGCTATACTAAACTAAACTATACTATACTAAAAGAAACGAAACACGCGAAAGCCCGTTGGTCCAGTTGGTAGTGAACCTACCTTCTGAGCTTGGAGGCGTGGGTTCGATTCCCACCTAGGACAAACAGTTATGTGATGAACGTTTGTGTTTGTTCTATACCTGGTTGTTAATAACTATAATCTATTTAAGTATGTATGAATTATTCAATTAAATTTCATTTAATTTATGAAATTATAAATTAAAAATCAATTTTTTTTTGTTAATTATTATTATATTTTTTTATTAAAAAAAAAATTTTTTTTACTTAATAATTTTGATTTTTAGTAGTCTTTCTGACTGTCTCTCTCTCTATCTCTCTCTCAGTTTTCTCCGTCTGTCTCTCTCTCTCTTTCTCTCTCCACACGAAACACTTAGATTCTTATAACTATATTACTGAGCGTACATAATAATAGATGCGTTAGGTAGGGCCTAGTCGTATCCATAATTTTTAATACCTGTAATTTTTTCATAGTAGCTTTACCTAGTCTGTGCTCTAGGTCATTGGCAACACTTGGTTGCCGCATCAAATGGTCGCGTTCGAGCCATAGATTTTTTATGTTATCCATTGTTTGAAAATACAGTAGGTGTTGATATAATCGCACTCGGAAGATAAATCTAGGCGAATAGCAAGCGCGTGCGTCCTTCCCCGTTGGAGCATAGTGCGGTACTGAGGTTGAACGGAGCATGTTTCGCCATTTAGATACAAAGCGCAACAGAATAAGATTGAATATCGGACTTGCCGTTTGACCGAATAGTTGCTTAGAACTAAAGGACGTAAGTCTCAAATCGAATATAATTTATTATGAGAGTACTAATTAATCTAGGTAAATTTTGTCTTAGCACTGGAAAACAAACTATATTTTCCTTCGGTGAGTATTTATTTTAGATATGTGACTGAAGTTCTATCCAAGAAAAAAATCAAAAAATCCAGCAAAAAGGCATCATTTTGAAAACAATAAAGTATCTAGTAAATATCTTGCTATTATGTTTCTGTCTTAGTGCCGGAAAGAAAATGAATTGAAAAATCACATAAATCAATTACTAGCAAACCCGGCGAACTCCGTTTCGCCACCAGATGAACCTTATATAAACCTCACGGAGCCCGAGACCTTTCCAACGAATGCAAAACCGTGGAAATCGGTTCGTGCGTTCTGGAGTTATCGCGTCAGGAAGGAAAACCAGACATATTTTTATATAGTAGATTACGTTGATAGGATATTTGGTTTAGTTAGAATATCATGGCAAATTAGCATAAAATTTCGGATGCCCCCTCTTACGACGCTCATTTACGACTCTTAGCAATTATGGTCATTCTAGTTTAAGTGTGCATACCTCCATGGTTAGCTTAAAATTATACAAATGGTGTCATAACAAAATTGAATGTTTTATCTAGGAAACCCATGAGACTGAAAAACGATTAAGCACATTTCGCTCGATAGAAAAAATACCCATTTCAAAGTAGCACTAATTTGCGCTTTTAACCCTGTTATTTTATTTGGATTCATTCAATTGCCTATTTATTAAATTATGTCTGCGATATCTTGATATAGGTATAGATTTCTTAATTATGAAGGAAACCGGTCAGGTTAATTTTACATTACAGTTATACTTTTCGACAAAATATATGAGAAAAACTCCAAATGTATCGAAACGCACGAGTGTGTCTAAGCGCCATGATTTTGCTCTGCTAAATGCGACTAATACAATAAACCAAGGATTATGTTCATCTGTAGTAATGAGCTCTGAGAGTTCCGTTGGATGGAAGCGCGAGCGAGGCCAAACAAAAACAAATAAAAAAGTTGAAATATTGAAAGACAAGCTTAACTTTGTAGTGAACAATAAGGTTCTTCCATACAAACCAGCTACAAAATGTAAGATTGTCATTGCTGAACAATATTTTTTATATGATACAAGCAACGCACCCTGGCTTCGCAAGTGTAAGTCTATATTTTTACACCTTGGTTTACATCATTTTCTGCTTGGCTATCCTTTACAAATAATTATGTAAGTACATGCTAGGCATGCCTACCCTTTACACAACATAATACATACACGGTGCACATTTACGCTCACGGTCACGTAGGTAGGTACTTAGGTAGTAGGTACCACTTTAGTGTTGTAAAATCATTATTTTCAGGACTTTTCTGCGCCTTAGGTTATTCCTTCTTGTGACATGACAAAGTTTGAGAATCATAAAATCATTTTAAAAAAACATCAGGGGCTTCGACCAAAATAAAATGAAGGGACAGGCACAATTAATAACAATTGAACTTGCTCAGTAATAAAAACCGGACAAGTACGAGTAGGACACGTGTTTTTTTTCGACTCGCTTTCTGAGGGTTCCGTCCAACGGAAAAAATAAAGAGTTCCGTTTTTTTCATATTGAGGTACGGAACCCTAAAAAATTATAGTATGACAACCACTTCAATTTTTTTAAAAGGTAATAGTGGATATTTATTATTTTATCCCGAGTTTTGCCACCAGAAAACCGGGATTCTGTCGTCGAAAGTAAAAAAAAGTCATAGTAAAAAAAAACGTATAATAATACAATCAGAAGTTTTTAAATATTTATCTTATTATTTGAGTTCAAATAATGTTTGCGTGACAATAGATAGCAAAAATAGCCATAGAAAATGTATTTTCATAAAAAACTATATATTTTAAATCAGATTTACGTTACGTTAAATAGTTGACCTTGAGTCTTATTCGTCTTCTGAATAGGTGTAGAGTTATCCCCGAAAAACGGGACTGAGCCTGTCCGCGTGCCCGCGTGGGACAATTAATTTTGATTTAAAAATCGGGACGTCTGGCAACGCTGAACTTGCAGCTCTCACAGCATAGCAAAATAAAGGCCTGTTCAGACCTAAGCGAAAT
This sequence comes from Agriopis marginaria, assembly GCA_932305915.1. NCBI lineage: Eukaryota > Metazoa > Arthropoda > Insecta > Lepidoptera > Geometridae > Agriopis > Agriopis marginaria. Next base: position 14,997,050 of record OW029916.1, on the reverse strand, counting down.
TTGCGCCTAGGTCTGACTCTGAACAGGCCTTAAAATAGTGTCGTGTAAAATGTTTCAGCATTATGATAAATATGGTCAAATTAGCTGGACATTAGATTCATACGGTAGTACCCAGCACTGTACTTGCCCCAATGCACCTTACCCCTAGGTAAGCTAGATCAGAATTCAGAACCGAATACCTATTTAGCGTTCTCTAAAAAGGTGTCAACGAGGCCCTATCAAGTACCTACTAAGCCTACGCTGCCTATCCGACCTACTTTTAAACCAATGACGATGGGTACCTTATTGACAACCAATTGACTTAGAATTGGATTAGTTTGGTTTAGTAAACTCTTTCCGTGTTCCCCGATAAAGCGAATAGGTGAGGTACCTATATAAGAATACGATTTACTGTAAATATCTAATTAGTTCAGGCCCTTATTCACCAACTAAAACAGAGCACCTAAAGAGGCGCGTTAAGTTAACCTTTAAAAATTTGGCCTCTATTCCCTTAGAACGTGACTGGTGGTCCCACCAAGCAGTGGGACCACTAGCCCATGTTTTCAGGATAGTAGGACCACGAGAAATGGTGGTTTAAAGATAGTGGGACCACGAGTCAAACATCAAACAAAAGGCCAACTCGTTAAAGGTCAACTTATAGGTATACTCCGTTCACAAATTAAGATGTCACGAAGTAAAATGTCACGAAAAGTCACTATCAAAGTGACAGGCCAGTTGCTCATAACATTTTTCACTCATGAAAAATATTCCTCGGCTTGGCTCTCACGTGGTACAACGGGGGACATTCTGATAGTACAAAAAATTAATAAAAAACATTATTAACGGCCTGATATCCGAGTCGCGTAGGCAACAAAACGCTCCCTCAGCCCCCGCCAAGCTAGAGCGATGATGTATTTTATTATATTGTTCATATTACGACTAGAAAAACATAATCAAATACTTTTTTGGTCAAATATTGTAAATTACCATTATGAAAGATATTTTTTTGCACTGGTAACCCCTTTGTTTACATAAAAATATCTAAGATTAGTAAACGGAGTGTAGGTAGGTAATACTAGGTATTTAACGCGCCGCGTTAAGCGAGTTTGTAGTCAGTGAATTAGGACCCGGTAACGCCTTGATTGTAAAGTAGGTTAGGTACACCTACTCCTAGGTACATGAAATAGAGCAAAACACCTTTTAAAGATAGGTAAGTAGTTATTGGACCTACTCTATTAAAGGTTAGTTACCATCTCAACCCAATCCTACGCCAACAGAAAAAATCTTGTAGAATTGAATCTAGTGAAATGTATTGTTTCCTAAAGCTTCAAGTAACATTTTTAGAAATACCGACAACGAATTTATATCCTATGTCATTATGACAATGTCTAATTTAGTTTGCAACAAATGTCTACATTGACCTTTCGGCTCGGTACACCCTTAGTCGCTACCCTACCTTGTAAGTCTTGTATTGTAACATTTGTAACCCTAAATATAGAACGGGTTTCGTCTACATAATACATTGATAATATAGGTACGAATGATACGAGGTTAGTAAAGTAAAAGTTGGTAATGTAAACACACAAACTAGCATTACCGAAATTGATATAAGTCGGAAAAGAGGGCCATAAACTCGAGCAAGTAGGTATGGTATATAAATTGACGCTTTCCGCGTCTGTCTGTCTGTCTGTATGGCCGCTAGCCCGCTAACTCCTAAACCACGCAAAGGATTTTGATGCGATTTTCATGCGATGATCAGTTAGATAAATTTTCAAGGAAGGTTCATATTATATAGGTATAACTAGCGACCCGCATCGGCTTCGCACGTAAATTACACACGTGCGAAGCCGGGCGGTTGGGTCGCTACTCGCTAGTATGGAATACATTTATTTAAAATTTATCAAGTGTCACACCCCCTCCCGGGCGAGCGTCATTCTTAGGGATTTGTTTTTTGTTTATAATATAAGTTACTTGCTGAAATCCGGTACTTCGTACGCGTAGAGCTCGGCCTTCGCCCTCGCTACTACAACCCGTTATAGCCTATGTGTTATTCTAATGTATGAGCTATATTATTGTAAACTTTCATTAAAATCCATTCGGTAGTTTTTGCGTGAAAGGGGAACAAACATCCATACATACAAACTTTCGCGTTTATAATCAATTTATAATATTAGTAGGACTAGCTGACCTGACAGACCTTGTCCTGTCTTAGAACTGTCAAACACGCAAAGTTGAAATAAAATTGTAAATCTAATTTTTTTACACCTTACATTATTAAAGTTTTAGTAAGGATTCCCTATTTAAAAAAAATATATGATATAGCCTATGTTACTCGGGGATAGTGTCGCTTCCCAACAGTGAAAGAATTTTTCAAATCGGTTCAGTAGTTTCGGAGCCTACCTATTCAATGCAAACAAACGAACAAACAATCAAATCTTTCCTCATTATAATATTAGTATAGATAACATAATAAGTACTTATAAACAAACCTTAACAAGTGAGTACACTTACTCAAGCTATTGGCAAAATCTTAGGCTGGGTAGGTATACAAAATACAACAAAATAGCTTACCTGTCAATATCTTTCGGAATAATAACAAATAATTTCGATTCCTTGTTCTTCTTTTTATTTGAACACCCGTAAACACAACAGTATCTTTCATACGTATATAAGATCGTTTAGAAGTCATTGTTTGTTACAAATAATATCACAGAAAAGATGCTTCATTACGCGCGACGTGGCTAGCGTGCAGGCCGAGCGGCCGCTGGCTGCCTCTGCTATGCTCCTCTTGGAAAGGGGCGCCGGCCGAACATACCTAAAGTGCGGAGTGCGCCAGGCCTGCCTACGTTACGATTATCTTTGTACGGAATCCTCAATGCGAGCCCGACTCGCACTTGGCCGGTTTATCTAAATAAGTTTGCAGACTGATTACATCCTGCCTGTTGTCAAGCAAATGATACGGATTCATTTGCGGTACTCGTTTGCATTGGGGATTTAGGCCACAACATCTTGGACAATATTCCTTGACGGAGTTGGCGGCGCGCGTGAGCCACACCGCGCCATTGTCAAGCTGTATTCTCACTTACATAAGGCACAGTTCCACCAAGGTCAGAGAAAGATATAGAAACACGAATGCCACTTCCCTTTAGCTTGTTTCAGTGGTCGGGACGACTCGTCTAGGCTCGGATCGGATCGGATCGGCCGGCTCGGCGCACACGTGTTGGATTTTGGGGCTCCGCCTCACCGCACCTTTCCCCCTCCGATTCGCGAGCTAGCATCGCGGCTGCTTGGCTTGCTTGAGTTGAGTTGACTCACTCGGCTCGCTCGGAGGCCCCTTGTATAGTACACCGCTTCCATCACAAAAACAAACAATCGGTCTCGGCGCCGTCGTCGTTGCCGGTTAGGATACCTATATTTCCCAAAACGATATAATGTTAAGTAGGTAAATAATAAGTAATACAGAAATAACCACGTGTTACACGTTGACGCTGTGACTCCTAACCGCGGTCGGGATCTTGATTTTCCCGACAGAACTCGCGCAGTAACGCACGCAGTTTCGGTGCGAGAGTGACGTGACTCGGATATTCAAGGACTGTTTTAAATGTGTGTGAATTAGTGTAAAGTCCAACATGATGGAAAAACAATTTGAAGACCTAAGTTTAACGCAAGAAGACCACGATCAAATATTTGAACAGGAGGAGTATGTCGTCGACCTGAGGTTAGTGACGTAGAGATATGCTCAAAATACCGACATTAAATTGCTCTACATTTTAGTCTACTGTTATTCACTCGCTAGAAATCTAGAATATACTCCTTCCGCAAAATAGGTACGTACCTAGGATGTAGGCAGTATGTATGTACTAATTTAAACGCCCGTGACCTGAAAGAACTTGTTGCTGTAAACATATTGCGATTAAAATACATATCGACTTATTTCTGTGGCAAAAGATACTGTAGTAGGTAGGTATAATTATGTTCGGTAATCTTTTTTCTTATTATTTTTATTTAAATACTTTGTTCCTACCTGATAATGACAAGCATAGAAATTAAGATTAAGTTCCTACCAGCTGTAGACAGTATTAGGTGCCTACTTATAATACTATTATATTGTACTGTATTAGTACATAATTATCGTTAATGCGCCATCTAGCGTTAGATAAGAAAACTCCATATTTAACGTAATGGATGCTCGCTCGCCGTCTCCGCGCGGGAATGAGGCGCGCGTTTCTATTCTAAAATCAGCCGGAATTAAGTTTTTATGTAGAGGGCGTGCGGCCCTTCTCTTCTCGCTCTTAGGTACTCTGTTCGTCAACGATTATAGAGCCGGAGCGTAGTTACGACTAGCGAAAAAACTGACATTATTATAGGTATTTATCTTGAGCGTTTATTTCGAGGGATTCATTTAGTATTACATATATTTATAAAATTGTGCATAATGACACTCTGGGCCATATCAATTCAATACGGTCAAGCAGCTAAGGCACAGGACACTTAAGAGCCTCTTATACCAAATTTGACGGTTTTAAATCAATTTTATTCAGTAAAATTACAATATTTGAGTTGGAAAAAAATACATGTCACAGATACATCTGTGTTAGAGTTATGATTTGGTTCAAAAGACGATAGAATAAACTTTCCTCGATCAAAAAAAAATCTGAAACAAAGTCGACTTAGTTTATTTTTTTCATTTTATGCTCTAATGAAAGCTCGTAACAACCTGGAAATTGCATGTACTGAAAGGCAATTTTATTCAACATTCTTTTATTTGGATAGATTTTTGATAGTGAATAGTGTCGTTTTTTAGTGAAATTAATAGCGTAAAAAGGACGCGAGAATTTTGGCGCGCTGCGTTCAGTGCCGCGCCAGGCGTCATCGAGGTCGGACCTATGCTCGTTTTTGTCGTTGCACTCCCCCCCCGCGGGCGTCCTGACTAGCATGGCGTCGCTATAACTTGGCGGGGGCTGAGGGAGCGTTATGTTGCCTACGCGACTCTGATAAGGGTACTTCTTCAAAGACAAAATTTTGGACGTCTATGGGTTTATTTCTGAAACTTAACTAACAAAACCGCCTGTAATATTTTTTTTACATTTTCGTTTTAACTCTTATCTGATGCAATTGATATTTTTCAAAAATTGCAGTCTAAGTATAAATTAAAAATCTTTGAAGTTTGTTCTTCTGATTCATATAACGCGTCCGCTTGCCATTTTGCGGAACAAAATGGTCGATATCGCATTTTCCCTTTGATAAATCATTACGAATTAAAATTATATCAAAAGGAAATGAATTGCCCTCTTATTAAAAAAAATACTATTAGTTATACCGTTATACCTACCTTAGTTTGTTTATAAATAGGCAAATAAGAAGTGTCCGGCATATAATACTGATTAATATGGCGTAAGCTACGCTTGACCGTGCTTGGTCGGGTAATAACAATTATTATTAGAGTCTGACTTCCCGCGCGGGGGAAGCCAGCCAGTCGTGTAACGGACAAGCCAGAAGGTGGACGTGTGGCTGGTTCGCTTGGATCCCGGAGTTACAAAGGTAAATATCTGATTCATCTGTGCTTTGTTCAGGTGGCATTTTGATTAATATGTCCACTTTATAAAATTAATTTATTGTTTTACAACTTCAATCTGTAAAAGTTAAAACCTCTAATTTCTGTTATTTTAATATTGCAGTTCACAAAAATGACAGAAAGTCACGATAAAAAGGAGATTTTTTTTTAGTTCAGATTCTGATTCATCTCTGCACAAAATATTTGAACGTAGATATCTTGAAAACTACTTTTTAAAAACAAGTCCCTCATTCAAATATATGTTCTTTAGTTAACTATTTTACATATGAACATGTGTGACAGAGCTGAAAGTGAAACAAAATTTTGGCCAGATGAATCAGTCGAAGAATGAAATTTCGAAGAAGTACCCATAACTGCCCGGTAACACACAAACACAAACTAAAATACACGTAGGTAATGTTTATCGGGTAAAAATTACTGCAAATTTTCGTACTAAGAAGTGATTGTCAGAGTAGAAGGATTGATACACATTTTTACTTTATCAGTTCTACAGTCAACATCTTTGAAGCGTAAAGTAAACCCTTACCAATTTGACTTCATTATCTTGCCAGCTGAATCCTAGACATGAAATTCAGTCAAATAGGTACCTAAACCACTGCGCGAGTTAGGTAGGTAATTCGGCCGGTGCTCCTCCGGAAGGAGTATGGCAAGTTTGCAGTGGCCGCTCGGCCTGCACGGTAACCACGTAGCGCGCATCTTTACTGTGTTTTTTTTTTTCAACAAACTGACTTCCAAACTATCTAATCATAATATACAGGGTGTAAGGGGAACACTCTCGAAGCCAAAATAAGGTCATTGTACTCATCATTATGAACCACTTTTAGTATGGGACCAACCCTGAAATCGCGAAAATAAAATCTGCTGTTCCATACATTTTGTCGAGTGTCTATCTATGACCGTTTTCTATAGAACAGATGATATTTTTTCAGATATATCTGTAAGATTTCAGGGCTGGTCCCATAGTAAAAGGTGTTCATAATGATGAGAACACTCCGTATAGGTAGTCAAGGTACATAATAGGTATTACATTAAGAGCCTCTTATACCAAACTTAACGGTTTTAAATAAAAAAAAAAATCATTTAAATTAATATTTGAGCTAGAAAAAAAAAATACATGTCACAGATACATCTGTGTTAGAGTCTGTGATTTGGTTCAAAACACAATAAATAATCTTTACTTGATCAAAAAAAAATCTGAAACAAAAGTCGATTCAGTTTATTTTTTCGTTTTATGCTCTAATGAAAGCTCATAACAACCTGGAAATTGCATGTACTAAAAGGCAATTTTATTCAATTTTTTTTTATTTGGATAGAATTTTGATAGTGAATAGTTTCGTTTTTTAGTGAAATGAAAACCGTAAAAAGGTCGCTAGAATTTGCGTTGCGCGCGCCGCGTTCAGTGCCGCGCCAGGCGTCATCGAGGTCGGACCTATGTTCGATTTGTCGTTAACTCCCCCCGCGGGCGTCCTGACTATAGCGTGGCAATATACATCGTCGCTATAAGTTGGCGGGGGCTGAGGGAGCGTTTTGTTGCCTACGCGACTCGGATAGCCGGCCGTTAATTTCTTATTGTCTGGTCGTCCTACCTAATCTTTCGAACCGTAATAGATGATAGCCAGTTGAAATTTGCAAAGAATAGGTACCATGTAATGTTGCGGCGTATTATCTAAGAAATAATAAAAAAGTCAATAAATAAAAATGAAAGAACAAACGTGTTTTTATATATTATGCTCTAGTGTAAAAACTGTAATACGTAACTACGTACAAGCGTCAAACTTGGCATGATTATACCTATTATAGTACACACTCTAAAGTATTACAACAAATTATAAATAATGGCCAAGTGCGAGTCGGTGATACATTTTTGTTCATTACCAAATTGAGCAACGTATTCGGCTACTTAAATGACCTTTTCATTCGGCTTACAGAAAAGATTTTTTTTGTTTAAATTAGAACTTTGAGAACAAGAAATTTGTTGTAGCCAGTGGCACCCATATAAACGTAACGTCAGTCATTCCAATTCAATACGCGTCAGTACCTATATTACTACTATCGCGGATCGAACCTGGACTCGCTTGGCACAGGACCGAGGCAGATGGCATAGCAAGAGAGAGGCCTATACCCAGCAGTGGGATAAGGAAGGCTGTGGATGATGATGATGATGATCTAAATAAGAATGTTCAATCAAGGTTCTGTCGTAATGCCTGGTAACAGACTTTTCTTCTCATTTCCGTTCTATTTACTTCTCTTTTCTATGTTTCGATTCGGTGAGACGCATCGTCTCACCGTATCGAAATGCCATAGGTAGGTATAATACTAATTTAGAAGTCTGTTTTTGAAAACACTGTTTTAATCTATCACGGTTGTTCACCAAAGTTATATGATTCGATCGGTTCGGTGATCTGATTGGTGTGTATGATCGTGAGCTCTGAGCTCATTCCACAACCTTACCAGGCTAAATATCCCTGAAATAAACATCGGTTTTTTATTGATAATTATTATATTTTGTGGTGGTACGGACGGAACCTCAGTGCGCGAGTCTGAGACGCTCTTGGCCGGTTTATTAAAATTAAAAAAAAAACTAGTAAAAATTCCCTCGCATTTGTATGCCCGCACCTGGCAAGGACATGAGATACGTTTCCATTTGTACGACCTTGTTTGCTACTTTATAATATATGTATGTGTACCTAGTACCTACCATGTTCTCATAAATAAATGAATTGATTTGCTGTTATTGTCGCTATTTGAAATGCTAAAGAGTTTGGCAGCTCGGCACCCAGCTAAATAGGTATCTACTTCTAAGCCAACTTTTTCCACAGTCACAAGTAACGTATAAACACTAGTCGTTTGGCAGTTTTGGCACATCTTACACATAATATCTATTATGATTTTGCTGGATATCATATCTTTTTGTACAGTTGTATATTTTGCACAATAAGTAGAATAACTTCACCTATTAGATAAAAAAATAATGCAATACAATAAATTGCCAACTGATTTTATAACCACTACAACCACCACTTTTATTACCAGTACTACTATAATTAGTTAGTTTCAGCTGTTTGTTTTTCGAATAGTGTAAAATAAATTAATCGTTTTTTCGTTCGTTTACCTCAAACTAAACGAATAGCTGTTATACCCTCTCCGTCCCATCGTGGGGAAGTACCTCCAATACCAACTGTACAGTAGCGCTGAAGGCGTAGCTCGAGTAGATGTTCCTATTTCCTATTCTAAAAGCTAATTACGCCGCTTACACGTTTCGAATGAAATGGTTAGTGACATTGTACACTGGTGCGTTAATATACCTGTCGCTTCGCGGTCGCTTGGTCTGACACATTGCCGTGTGTCTAGGATTTATTTGTTTTATTCAGGCCCGGCGCTGTTGCTAATTCGCTGCCTGAGTAGGTGTTCCCCGATAGTTACAATCTGGGTGTCTTCAAGTCGAGAGTGAATAGGTTTCTTCTAGGTAAGCGTGCTCCATCGTAGGCTGCATCGTCGCTTAACATCAGGCGAGTTGGCGGCCAAGAGCAAGCCCATTAAAAAAAAGTGTTATACAGGTTGTTAGGGGAACTGAACACTCGAAGCCAAAAGAAGGTAATTGTACTCATCATTATGAACTATTTGTAGTAAGGGACCAACCTTGAAATAGCGAAAAAAAATATCTGCTGTCCCATACATTTTGTCGAGTGTCAATCTGTCAATGACCGTTTTCTATAGAACAGCTGATATTTTTTTCGCATTTTTAGGGCTGGTCCCATAGTAAAAGTTGTTCGTAATGATGAGTACAATTAACTTATTATTTACGCTACGCGTTATTTTGGCTTCGAGAGTGTTCCCCTTACACCCCGTATATTACACAAAATAAATAGGGCACAGAAGACCGGTTTCGGCTGAAGGCGCTCGCAGACTATGCATAGTAGGTACAAGTTGCAAGTAAATACTATGCATCGTCTGCGTCGTTTTGCTTAGTGCAAGTGTCAGAGGAAGTCTTAGCAACTTGTACTACGCATCGTCCGCAAGCGCCTTGACCTTGATTTAGTAACCTACGCGCAACCGGTGCAACCGTAGTGCTAGCAAAGCAACCATAATATTATGTGAAAGGTTTAGATTTAGCAGATAAAATTAAAAACAATTTAATAGGTATAATGTTACTCTAAACACTTTTATTTCTAATAGAATCTTCTATAAAAGAGAAATTTACTCACTCACTCACTCACTGACTCATCACGAAATCTCGAAAAATACTTGACTTACGAAGCTGAAATTTGGCACAAAGATTCCTTATAGATACCCTAGAGGCTTAGAGGTCCGCTAAGCAAAGTCCTTACAGAAAGGCGAAAGGGGGGCAAATGGAGGTTGAAAGTACTATATTTTTGATGTTAGGGACATAGAATTTCGTTGATTTTCCGGTTAATGGTTTAAAATAAATAAATACAGCAGTAAACAAAAACGAAAACGACGGATAATGAGGTAAAAACGGGCTTGAATTTTTAGTTGAAAGTTTTGTAACTACGAAGCTGAAATTTGGCAAGTTGATTCCTTATCGGGTGTAAGTCTAGAGGCGCGCTAAAAACAATTTTTATACGGGCCGAATAGTGGCAAAATAAAATAATAAATAATAGTAGCAAACAAAGTTTCTAAATTTATTTTTAAATCCTATGTTTTTGCTGTTAGGGAGATACAATTTGAAATTCACGCTAATAGTTTAAAGTACTGCTAAAATATTATTACAAAAAGGATGGATTAAGGAGGTGGTATTGGAGGGTGTATTTTGTGTTGGAAGTTATGCAACTACGAACCTGTAATTTGGCAAGTTGGTTCTAAATGGGGTGTTGCCCACCACTAAGAAATAATTTTGCGAAAGGTCCAAAAAAGGGATTGAAAGTTTAGGTGAAAGTCTTCGCATACGAAGTTGCGGGTGGGTAACGGCTAGTAAGTATAAAATGGTTACCGAAAAGTATTTTCATCGATTACGGCACGTATGAAACGCACGATTATTATATTTTGGAGTTTAATAAAGCCTTATGCTTAAAAAAACGTTTTTGCAATATGACAATGGACAACTCTGGTCGAATTTACTTGATCCTAGATTGCTGTACGTACGCGTCTTAGTCTTAGTACGCCTGATAACGCTTGTTGTTTGCAGCCGGCCTTCTGTACCTATTATTTTGTGCATCATTGGCAGCCTAGTATTTAGGTATTGAAGTTATTTGAAATTAGCCTCTTGCTAAAAAAATTTATCTCGATTGGATCGCAACTATAAAACATGTAGTAAATTCAAATTCAAATTCATTTATTGAACAAAAAAAAATTTTAGTACTGCTGAGAATTGTCTGTACTAAACTGATACTGACTAATACTGACGACTTTTCGTCACACTAGCTTGCTAATTGGGAAACATTTACTAGATGTACAAAGTGACGTACTCACTATACTACTGAATCTGACCTTATAGGTACACCCGTACGCTCTGATTCCAACGCAGTGGACGCGCACCTTATGGGTCACAGCACAGCACAGGTTGATTTTGGTGCACCGCGACTGATCACAGCCGCGCGCGTCTGACGCGTGCGGCTGATGCGTCTTCGCACTATGAAAATGCATTATGACGATTTTCCAATTGGTTTATTCCAAGGTCTGCGTCAGACGCGTGCAGCCGACAACTGAATGTCGCCATACATTTTCAAATTGCGTCAGACGCGCTTGGAAGCAATCGGCTGTGTTCAAAGATAATACAACCTCTTGATCGTGCATGTCGTCATAGTTCCCTTTTGCAAAAGTAAGCCGCGAGGTGGGGGAGGGGGGTATCGAATGGCGCCTTGTGATTGGAGACTCAATCGACTGGCGGCTTGTAATTGGAGACTCAATCGAATGGCGACTTGTGATTGGAGCTTCGCTCGATTCGCGCCTGGGATTGGCCCGCTCGAAAAAGGTTATGCTGAAAATTATATACGATTTTCATCGCGCGGCGGAAAGGATGAGCAGTGCAGTGGATAATTATATCGTCATAACATTAACCGTGAAGCCGTGATGCACGGAAGTCAAATCTTGTATCAAAGTCTAGGTCAAATCTTGCAACCCTAATCAGACCAGTTCTTTCTAACCGATTTTGCTGTGAATACACCTTCAGTTCTGGTCATTTTCTGGTGACAATAAAACATGCAATACCCGATATTGTAATGTTTTCAGAAATGGCCGCTTAGTTAAAATAAAATCATTTAAAGAATAATTCAAAGCATAACTTATAAAAGATTGTTTGAAAATATTTTTAACTAGCGGTCCGCCCCGGCTCCGCACGGGTATAGATATATAGCCTATTAAAATAGCCCATATTAATCAGTGATAATGTAGCATTCAAATGGTAAAAGAATTTTTAAAATAGGTCCAGTACTTTTTGAGCCAATTCGTTACAAACATACTCACATACAAATCTTTCCTCTTTATAATATTAGTATAGATAGAAGCTTATTTACTCTGATTTATAATCCCGGTTAGCTAGGTATTAGTTTTTACAATTATTTACTTAGAACACCACAACAGATGTTTGCAGATTTCGTAGAAACAATCAAATATTGATCAGTTGGCGATAACGCAAGGGGTAAGGGGTGGGAGGCGCGAGCAGTGCAACGGCACGAGCGTGCCACCTGTCGACAGGTGCGTCAGCAACTGCGCGCCGCACAACCACTTGCATTATCATTCATTACCATTCAAACACACACCTTAATTTCACCTCTAAATCTGCTTCATATGCCGTTCTATCTCTTCTCTGTCTCTATCTCTACATAGTATAAATTAAAGTCGCTTTTCCCGTCTGTCTGTATGTCTGTATGGCCGCTAACTCCTCCTAAACCACGCAACGGATTTCGATGCGGGTTTCACCATCAGTTAGATACATTTTCAAGGAAGGTTTATATATATAACTAGCGACCCGCCCCGGCTTCGCACGTAAATTACACCCGTGCGAATCCGTCGGGCGGGTCGCTAGTGCTCTATAAAGAATATAGCACATTAGGACGGGCCGCAGCGGGCCGGGGCGCATCGCAAAAATCACTTTCATACATTTTATATGGAAATCCGCCCCACTGCGCCGACTTAATGCGCGAAACTTCATGTAAAATATATAAGCGATTTTTGCGATGCGACCCGGCCCGCTGCGGCCCGGCATAATGTGCGCGTACCTTAAAAGGCATGCTTGATAAGATAAGATAATTTATTTCGTTGCAAACACACGAAATTGTAGCGAAACTGAAAACATTAGAGATTTTGACTATAACATTACCTGTGATGTGTCACCGCGCTGTACCGCACAACATACATTATTGATGGTAGTCTGGAAGAGATCGATCTTAGCGATAAGAGAAGAGCTCGCTTTGTGCCCATTTTAAATGTACCTGTTATTCTTGCGGTGTCAGTAGTTATTGTAATTGTATTGTATCACCTTATTCCTTGTCATGTGAACGCGTTGCGCATTTTGTTTGCCATAGCATCAAAAACGTTTATTTTTCCATACAAACATTATCTCCCCATTTCACCCTTTTAGGGGACGATTTTATTAAAAATCTAAAACGTGTTTGTATTTTTTTTAAAGTTTATTTTGGAAAGTCTGATCACCATAGCTTAAATTTTTTTTCGATACACATATTATCATCCCATTTTACGCAGGTAGGATGATTTTCTAAAAAAGCTCAAACATGTGTTTACCTTATTTTGTTTCATATATTTGCAAAGTATAATTACTATAGCACAAAAAAATACTATGCAAACATTATCACCCCATTTCACACCTTCAGGGGATGATTTTCTAAAATTGCTGAATGAGGTGTTTATTATTTTCTTTTGCTTAGTATACCCTATAGTCATGTCAGCAGCACCAGCCGGTTACTCTAAGTTTATTTGGCACTAAAGGTACCTTTCCGAGACGAGCTGCATACTACAGCCGCAGGCGTTGCGGCCAGTATATGCAGTCGACTTTATTGTTGCCTGCAGTCGCGGTCATTTCTATTCCGAGATGGACTGAAGATGATGATGCCAGCCTAGTCACGACTGTTCGCTGTAGGTCGTTCGCGATACGCGTGAGCGCTCTGCCGTCCGTCCGCGACACCACTGGTGCTGCGCTGCGGTCTGCCGTCGCTGCGCGCCGCGGCCGCGCGTTGTAATGCTGCTCCCTGCTTTGAATAATTTTCAAACAAATTTATAGTAACCAGTAGTGTCGCTTGCAGCTTGCGGCTGCAGTTGGCAGCCTGCAGCTCTACTCGGAAAGGTACCTTAATTGCGTCCTTATCTATTTCTCAATAAGCACCCATGAGCTATCGTCTGTCCGCACCTGGCTTATCGGTGAGATGGCAAGTCCATCCTTTGTGGCCCTATTATTGTAAGCTTAGTTTTAAGTCGTTACTCTACAACATTCAGACAGACACTCATTGTAACACTCGTACAAATAAATTCTAAATAATAACTTATTTGAAAAATTTTAAGTATATTCTTAAAACTATTTCCACGCTTCCCTATACTTACCTACTTATTGTCAAAGTTTGATGACCATTACCATAGGATAAAAACACTTCTTCCATACAAACATTATCGCCCCATTTCATCCCCTTCGCGGTTAAATATCACCAATTCGGGTATTAACCGAGGTTCGCAAAATAAAAGGAAACTACTGTCTAAAGTTAATTTTTTCTATATTTTTAAGGGTTTGCGTTGATCTCTCTATCTCTGCAGGGTTACACGGAAAGGGTGTGTGTACTAACCCGAAAAGGTCCGTTAAGTAAGTAGTAGGTATACTCATATTATAAACAACTTTTACTATGGGACCAACCCTGAAATGGCGAAAAAAATATCAGCTGTTCCATACATTTTGTGAGTGTAATGAACAGTATGCGTAATAAAACTACAGTTAAATTATAATTGGAACATTTCTGTTTAAATCGTAATGAACTTTTTTTTTATTATTGAGGAGAACATGGCAGTTAAACATATTTTATTTTATTATTAAGGTACAGTAAACAGCCATTATACGATTCCACCATCCGACGAGTAGGAATGCGCAGTCCGGCGTTTGAGCGGTATTGCCCAATGCAAATAAGCACCCTGCGCGCGCCTCCCGTATGAAAATTGTTCTAGGTACAGCATAAATTATTAACCAACCAAATCCATGCAGTCAAAGTTATTGTTAACAATTTAAAAAAGAGTAGAAGCTGCAAGTTATTTACGTATTGATTCAAGTGTAAGTATGTTACATTTCTATCTTTTATGACATCTGTAGTGCATGGCACGTAAGAACTTTCTTTGAACCTTCTCAATAGCCTCTTTATACTTTTCGTAATAGGGTTTCCAAATAGGTACAGAGTACTAGAGTTGAGATCGAACTAGAGTTATATATAATTATAAATATTTAGAGGTACGTTTAAAATCTGAGGATGACCATATGGCCGAAATGAGATCCCTTTTTAGTTGGTGCTAATAATAATTGAATTTAGACACCAGCGTTATTCGTATGCGATCGGTACAATTCATATTTACGTAAAAAAGTTGCGAATTCCGATCCGAGTAGGCACTAGTACTATCTCATTGAAATTATCAAGAGCCAGACTCGAACAAGTGGCGAATATTAGTGAATGGGATGTGTACAGTAGGTAGGTATGTAGTGTTTATCAGGTCGTCGTTGCCGAGGAGCGGGCGGGCGGTGGGTGGCGGGACGCGACAGGCGGTCGTTTTGCATCGCACCGCTGCGACCAGTGCGAGCACTACAGCCCAGCAGTCATACGGCAACATTCGCAGTTGCGTCACATTTAGTGTGCGAATGTGCAATTTAAACAGGCGCCTACTCACCTACCTGCTTTTACCCTAAAAACCGCGCGCGTGTGAGTGCAATTCAGTGATATCGAACTCTTTAGACACTGTCTGAGGAAAATAGGCTACTGTGTCGATTGGTGCACCCCCCCTCCCCACTAGCCCACTACTGGTGCATCGATATCGGACGCTTCTCTATAATTTCACAGCCGGCTTATGGAGGACAGAATGGCCAGATACACTCGTACCAGGTATGGATGGACCCGTCTACCTACTTCCGGTACAAATAGTATAATAGACTTATTTACCAGACTGAGGCACAAAGTTTGTGTCCAAAATGGTTACCTAACGAAGCACTAATCGTTGAAGTAACTGCATCTGAAAGTGCATGTTACGCGAGCGCCTAGTTTCGCAGTTCGTTAGTACGTTCACACGTTTGTAGTAATAAAATGTTGGGTGTAATTGTAAATTGAATGCTCTGAAACACGTGGTGCGCGAAGTAAAATGGCGGCGGGTGCGCGCCGCCGCCGCACACTGGGTGAAGCGGACGGGGCGGCAGTAGCGCGGCCGAGCCGGCGGCATTCTGCGACATGAAATGAATCACCGACTAGATTCACGCGCAGGCGGTGGTGTGGACAGTGGACCGACGGCGCCGGGTCGCGCCCGCCACAGAATAAATAATACTGGCTTACTACTATTACTTAATCTGCCTCCCGGCTGATGTCGCGACGGCAACGACCCGCTCGCACTGCGCGCCCGCGCAACTCAATAAATCGCATACCATAGGTCGGTATAAGCTATAAGCAATTTGTTTGAATTGTTTGTAACTTACGCAAAATATCTCGATATTATACGTATAGGGCACTCTCGTCATATTATTGACTAGTAGGCCGCCCCTGCTTCGCACGAGCGAAGCCGGGATATAGCCTATGTCAACCGGGGATAGTGCAGCATCCCAACAGTGAAAGAATTTTTCAAATCGGTTCAATAGTTTCGGAGCCTATTCAATGCAAACAAACAAACTATCAAATCTTTCCTCTTTATAATATTAGTATAGATGAGTCTGTAACTGCGATTATTTCGAGCTAGAATACTCTCTAGATTAGATTACCAACATATTGTTTGAATTGTTTGTAACTTTCGCAAAATCTCTCGATATTATACGTATAGGGCACTCTCATACTCTCATCATATTATTGACGAGTTGGTAACTGCGATTATTTCGAGCTAGAATACTCTCTAGATTAGATTACCAACATATTGTTTGAATTGTTTGTAACTTTCGCAAAATCTCTCGATATTATACGTATAGGGCACTCTCATACTCTCATCATGTTATTGCCGAGTTGGTAACTGCGATTATTTTGAGCTAGAATACTCTCTAGATTAGATTACCAACATATTGTTTGAATTGTTTGTAACTTTCGCAAAATCTCTCGATATTATACGTATAGGGCACTCTCATACTCTCATCATATTATTGACGAGTTGGTAACTGCGATTATTTTGAGCTAGAATACTCTCTAGATTAGATTACCAACATATTGTTTGAATTGTTTGTAACTTTCGCAAAATCTCTCGATATTATACGTATAGGGCACTCTCATACTCTCATCATATTATTGACGAGTTGGTAACTGCGATTATTTTGAGCTAGAATACTCTCTAGATTAGATTACCAACATATTGTTTGAATTGTTTGTAACTTTCGCAAAATCTCTCGATATTATACATATAAGGCACTCTCATCATATTATTGACGAGTCTGTAACTACGATTATTTTGGTCTAGAATACTCTCTAGATTAGATTACCAACATATTGTTTGAATTATTATTGTTTGTAACTTAGGCAAAATCTCTCGATATTATACGTATAGTATACGTATAAATATCATGAGAGTGCCTCTCATGATATTTTTAATGACTGTCGTGTAGTCTGTAACTGAGATAATTTCGAGGTAGAATACTCTCTAGATTAGATTATTATTTATTTTGATTTTTATAGTCGTTTTGGCGCCAAGCTACGTGAAACAATGACAGTAGTCTCACTAATATGCCACTTCAGTACATCGGCACGTCCAGGGGCCTTACGGACAACAGCTAATTGCGGCACCTAATCCGCTCAGTTGGAAAATCACGCGACCGCAAACCGTATCTGGGCGCGATAAGGTTCACGTTCACGTGATTTTCCAACTGAGCGGATTAGGTGCCGCAATTAGCTGTTGTCCGTAAGGCCCCAGTAGTCCGGCACACCTAGGGCCTCGCTCTCTCCGTCCGTGCCTTCCCCGTTTCTCAGCCGCTATCGGCCGCGCTCTGTCCTGCCCAGGTTACTTATGATAGTTGTCATAAAGAAATTTGTTATCTGTAAATACATACCTACCTATAATAATATGTGCAAATTCATTTCCTTGAATTTCCCAGTTTAATACACTTCTTTGGTAAATTTTGCGATTGTTCGGCGCCTTAAATCGGTCGAACTCCAGTCGCGAGTACCCGCGCTTTGGCAATACACGTAATAATTATCGTTTCGTGTGACAATTGTCATAATTTAAATGGTTTTCCCATTGTCATTTTGCATAAAAATATAATATTTAAGAATTATACTCTTTATTATACTTTAATATATCACAATAATCAAGCCTTTCGTTTGTGCCGTAATCGATGAAAGTACTTTTCGGAAACCAATTTTGAGACTTTTATTTGGTTACCCTTTTCTTTTAGAAACCTAATAAATAATTTTAATTGAAACTTCCAAATCTAAACTTTTCACAGAACTTCATACCTAGTTGCTTTGCCAGCCCTAGCGCTACGGTTGCGCGGTAGGTTCACATAATACATAATAAGGTTATTAAAATCAAGGTCGAATCAACCGAAGCCGGCTTTCTGTACCTATTTATTTTTTTGTTATAATTAGGGTTTTTGGACAGCTGCAGGCCACTATTTAAAACGTGTAACATACTTTGTTTACCATTTATGTACATTGTATATTTATCAAAGATCACCCAAATTATTTTGATAACACAACAGAGTTCACATCAAAACACAACAGAGTTCACTATTATATCAACCTCTTGTGATTGGAGGCTGAAAAAGTCATTTATTCAATTAGCACTTGGGATTGGCCCGGTCGAAAAACGTTATGCTGAAAATTTTGACCTTCTGCTTACGGCGGAGTTTAGGATGAGCTGTGAAGTATTTTTTTTGTATCGTCTAGTCTTTGATATCTTCGATTTATAACAATATAGGTAAATAAAAGTAAAGTAAATAAAGTTATATGATTATTTACGGGATATTTGCCGTGGTAAGGTTGTGGAATGAGCTCCCGATATTTCGGCGCAGTTACCATGTTCACGGGAAGACTGAAAAATGCGGGTGATTGATACCTCGATTGAAATTTTCAATCGAGGTGATGGTTTTCAACTCGCCAGTGCGTGGAATCCAGTATTAGGTTGCCTTAAAAATAAAAGCCGTGATACAGTGAGTGTGTTTTGTCGGGACTTAGGATGGAGTTCGAGTTCCAGTGATAACCGTAGCAAAAGACTAAGAAAGAGGGTAGATCGTTATGTCTGCACCTAACTTTTTAACTGTTCGACCAACCACCCGCATTCTTCAGTCTTCCCGTGAAGTTATGTTCAGGAATTTTCTAATATTAATAGTTTTTTTTTAAATATATAATGTATTTAACATAGCATTGAACATTCGTCTGCCAAAAATAATATGAAGATCTATTATTCTAATGTATTCTTTCTAGCTAAGAAATGATTTGATTGATTAATTAAGTAATTATAAAAATAAAATTTATTTCAAAAATCGTCGTTGGTATGGTTAAAAGTGCTACACATTACTTGGGTCAAAGAACTGATTTTGAACTTTGTGGATAACTGCCCTCGTCAAGTTCCTGCCCAAATGCCACCCACGTTCAAAATCTGTGTTACGATCTCGCGTTACTGTTCGTTACAGTAAAGTAAGTATACGTACTATTTCTTTATCATCCTCAATAGGTTTATACTGGGTTACGCGGAAAGGGTGTATATTAAGCCGAAAGGGGAGTCCATAGTAATATGGGATATGGGAGCAACTCCAAAAGGGGGAAAAAGTATTAGCTGTTCCATAGAAAAAGATCATTTACATTCGATAAAATGTATGGAACAGCTGATATTTTAGTCAATATCAGGTTCAATTCAATTCATTTATTTCGGGTCTTAGGTATATTGATGACGACGTCATCTCTTCTCTTCTCTACATAGTATAAAGTCTCTTTCCACGTCTGTCTGTATGTCTGTATGGCCGTTAACTCCTAAACCACACAACGAATTTTGATGCGGTTTTCACCATCAGTTAGATACATTTTCACGGAAGGTTTATATATATAACTAGCGACCCGCCCTGACTTCGCAAGTAAATTACACCCGTGCGAAGCCGGGCGGGCGGGGGTTGCTTGTTTTCAGGATATAAATCACAATTTAAAATTAACTTGACACAATTACACAAATAATTCAGTAATTTTGCAGCTGTTAAGAGGCTTTGTTAGATTAATAATAATTGAAAAAAAACAAAACATTATTATTCTAATTTAAAAGGCAATTCTTTGGTAATGATTTTGATACAGATTTTTTCCATTGTACTCTGTCTTTAATAAATATATTATATTCAGAGTACTAGTATGCTTAGCTCATCAAATAATTCTCAGAAGTATTTTTAAATTTACTTTTGCTGAGACCTAATAACTGTTCTGGAATGACATTGTAAACACGCACACTGTTTCCGACATATTTTGCCGGCTTATTCATTATGATGGGTACTATGGGGCCCTTTCGGCTTAGTTACACCCATTCTGCATAACCCTGTATGATTAAAAAAAAATATCCGTGGGAAGAGCACGTTTAAAGATCCAATAGTTTACGAAGCGAGGCTGGCAAACTTTATAGAATTATACGAAAATAAAATTTAATATAGTGCTATTCATTAACGACGGAGCTTAAATTAAAAGAGAGGAAGAGCCGTCACAAATATTCTGCCGTCCTGTATTCCGTAATATTGTGCAATTAGTAAAGGTATTTATGAAGGCACAATAAACTGAATGACCGAGTGTACGATGGAGAATGGGGTGTTTGCTGAATACAGCGGGTGACTGCGCGAGCGGTGGGTGTAGTTCAGTGGTTATCGCAGCAACGGCGAATGCAGCTAGTACCCGGGCTTGCACTTCTACCCCAAGACACATAAACCAATTCCAATTTTGAATAATTGCATACAAACGGCAAAGCCTTCAATCGCATTTCGAAAGTTTTTGGTAATTCTGCCGGCAGAAAGTAAAATATTACGGCTGAGATAATCGGGGTTTAATTTTGATTTAGCACTAAATTCTAATAACTCAATGGTGGAATAATGATGTCCAAAATATGGATGAATAAATAGTAAAGGTAATAACTAAAATTGTAAACTTCCCACAAGCACAAATTATAAATACTGTATAATATTATAAAATTACGTAGCAAACAAGGTATAGGTAAACGAATTAATTTAATAATACAATACATAAATACGCATCGAATCTTTTTTCAAGTCTGTTAATAAAGTAAGTACCTACGAGGAAAACCAATTTGTTTCTATTACTTGATCTACAGATTTCATCAGAACTGCTCTGTTAAGCTGAAAGTTAATCTTAACAATTTCTAATTAGGATTATGTTAAGTGATTCATATGACATAATGGACAAACATACACTTATTACTTACTAGCGAACCGCCCGCCCGGCTTCGCACGGGTGTAACTTACGTGCGAAGCCGGGGCGGGTCGCTAGTTATATATATAAACCTTCCTTGAAAATATATCTAACTGATTTTTTTTTGTTCCTGGGCAAGTGCCTTTATTAACTAAACAAAATACAAGCTAAAACTAAAACTACAAATACAGTTAGACTGCCCATAGACCGTTGAAGGTCTAAAGACAATCCAAATGCTCAAGCCCACTACCAGTTGGCAGCGTACCCAGCATGCTGGCTGCATTACCTTGTTGAATGGCAATGCTTATGCCATTAAACGTGGTGAATAAACTGATGGTGAAAACCGCATTAAAATCCGTTGCGTGGTTTAGGAGGAGTTAGCGGCCATACAGACAGACAGACAGACGCGGAAAGCGACTTCAATTTATACTATGTAGAGATTACCTACAGATCCATCTAAAACTTACTGACATAGTCGGTCGCACAACCAATAGGTATATCACAGCGAACATAATCTAAGTGAATTGATTGATACCTAGTGCTGTGGGCGTGAATAATCAATCGGTATCTGTACTGACTAACTATACTCACAGTACGCTTTGGGGAGGAAGGTGGCCGAGCTGACCGTAGCAATCTGTTGCCGAGGTTACATAGTGACTATTATCTGGCTGGTGGAGGCGATAGCGGCCGGTGGTGGCAGTGCAATCGACCCATTCGAAGTCGTTTTTAAAAGGGTTTATGTCGCTAGAACGAAAGCTACAAATAAAATAAGCCCATTATTGCAATCACTCAGGGTCTATTTTGCAAAAACTTTCGCAACAACTCAATCCCTTTCGGAAGTCACTCCGTCTCTTGTGAATGGGTCCAAGCGGCGCGCGTGGCGTATAGTGATGTCACCTCCGGCCTCCGCCATTTTGTGGCGAGAACGAGCACGCGACCGTTTCGCCGGTTCCGGCAAACTGGACGCCATGCCATAAGCAGTAATAGTTATCATCTCAGTATCTGTGATACTAATATCCCGTGCGCTAATTCAATAAACGACTATTCATTTAATTTATTTTTTTGATTATTTATTTTGGGGAGGTTCGAATTATGTCATATTTAGCCATTTTATGGGATCATTACATATGTGCTTTGGTCGATTCACAACGTATATACCTTTTGGTCTCACTCGTTGATACATAATGGAGTACCTTCTACATACGTCTGGTAGCCAGCCACCAACAAAAAAAACATTTGATACATGAATGGAATTTCAATACACTTCATGTAATACTATGAAAACTATTTCACGTTTTTATAATTTGTTTAGTTATTTAATGGCAAGTCTTGAAACGAAAGCAGCTAAATTAGTTTAGCCGAGTGGTCGTACTACCACATAGGGTTGATGATATGGTAGGGTTCGTTCACAACTTGTAAAAATTGCTCGACACTCCTACATGACACACACACACCTAGACTTTGAGTCTTGCACACGGAGCATTCATCTTGTGGAATTAGAGAAGGATGCACGTATCATTACGTATGTGCATGCTGCTCTCGCACGCGCGTTCTTTTAGCTGAGCAGGTTACTTGCACCGTGAGCAAGAAGCATTACACTTAACAGTCTTACTAAACCTATGCTTAGACCTTTTTTGAATGAACTGTTAGAGATATTTATAATAGTGGCAAATGGAAATGTGTATAAGTGGTGATGATGTCGCTTCTCGCAGCCGGTCGTCAAAGGTACTCATCAGTGGGCTCCCCCTCCACGTTCGGTTCGACAACATCGAGCCGCTGCTCTCGCAGTATGGGAACGTGCAGCACTGCGACAAAGCCAACTCTCGTGATGTCAACGCCCAGGCTGTTTTCATCACATTTGAAAGCCCGGACCAGGCGCAGCAGTGAGTATACCCGACTGTTGGAGAGGGCACGCGCCGCGCTCACAGACGCTTGGATTGGCTTCTTCAGTCTTTCTCTTTTCAACCTCCACGACTACCACTTGCATGTTTTCATTACTGTGTGGCGTCTGTCCGCTTACCTTCCTTTTGCTATTCTTCTCCATTACACGCACTACCTGTTGGTCATTGGGAACGAAGTTACTTCACATTTACCAGTTTTCTGGTGATTGGAATGATTTGATTGGACGGGGCGGAAATATTCGTATCTCGTGGTTGGGCTTGCTTAGAGTGCGACCTGCTAAATAGACAAGTCTAGGGTCGTTTCTGCTTCGAACAAGGTGCGTGCGTACTCCCAGCGGAAAGTGTCGAATTTCATGATTTCGAGTTTAGTAGATTTCTTGTGCATGACTTCATGTATGATAATTTTAAATTTGTGTGTTCAGCCGTTTTTGATATAATTAAGCAAAACACTTTCCGCTGGGGGAACGAACCCAAGCGGCATCTTTAAAAAAGTAAAAGAAGCACTAGTAAAAAATATACCAATAATGACAGGTAAATGTGTTTAAATTAAACTTATGTGTCATAAGACTTGTAAGACAAAGGTATTCAAGGTGCCGCTGGGGAAACGCTTGGCTGTTGGCTGGATATAGGTACTAAACGGGTGGGCGCGCAGTCCTGATATTTTTTACTTACGTTGCTATTATTTTGTGTGTAATATTTGTGAAAAAGGGATTCGAAAAGAAAAAAAACTGTTCTGAAAAAAAGAGAATAAACTTATAATAAGGTTTTTGGCCCTAGTACTTTAAATATAGGTCCTAGAGACTAACTTCTAACATTATTATGTACCCCTATCACTACTCACAATGTATTGCCAAGTTTCGTTTGTAATTAAGGTGTTTTTATGTTAACAATTCCATATTAATCCTCTGTAGTTTTCGCTATTGGATTGGAAGATTTCTTTATGAGTTTGCATAGCAAAATATACTCCACAATTAGTGTATTCATGCAAATATCCACCTATAAAGTTTTAGCCCATTACATTAGATAGAGAGATATCAATTCAAATATCAACAAGAATCGAAACAGTGATAAAACGAACAAGTTTTAATGGCTACAAAAAAGCGGCCGCGCTTTATAAATTGCTAGGCCCGTAGCCGTACCGTGAACTCGTGTAGGTAGGTACACGCAATTCAATTTACGTGACTGCGGGAAATTACGTGTACATGAACCTTAACGCCACGACATACGGTTTGCGGTCGCGTAATTTGTCGCAGTCATCTAAATTGAATCGCGTTTAAACGCTCACAGTACGAGCCCTGACCTGCAAATTTATAGTTTTGTACAGATACTTTGATATCTGAAAATATATTAATAAAATAAAGAACTCTGCAGTTCCCCCAGTGGAAGATGTTTTTCCCAAATATCTCTAAAACTGAACACGCAAATTTAAAATTATCATACACATTTACACGACTTCATGTACAAAAAAATTACTGAACTCAAATCGGCACAAAAAAATCTACACTTCTCCCGCTAAGAGTACGCACTATAGAACAATCCTGTGATGTAGCCGTCACTAAGGCAGCGCATGTCACGTGCACATGAATTTGAACTGAGCATGGTACTCTGGTTCTCATGGTACAGCATACACTCTGTTTTTTTCTTGGGCTAGGCACTTTATTTAATTTTATTTCTATAGCATGGTGTCATGTTTTTTTTTGTGATTTTTTGGAATAAGATCTCTAATGTATCTGTTTTGTTGAACATTTATACCTAGGTAGTTTCATCTGGTGTTTGTGTATAACTGTGAGGATCGTTGTATCCCAAAGTGTTGACTGACCAATTTAGCCTGTAACATAATTTAAAAACAAACAACATCCCTGTACATAATACCATTTACCTCCTCGTTTTGATTATTATCATCGCTTTCCATCAGGTGTGTTGGTGGCCAAACGTAGACCTTTATTCTATATAGATAAAAAAGTCATTTTAAGCTAACGCGTTCCTGTCTTCTAGTCAGTGTTTGTTGCTGAGTAGCACGGTCTCTGGTCACTCTTGTTTTCGTCATCCACTTACGAGTAAATCGCTTGTTCCAGGGCAATCAACGGTCTCAACGGAGTCGAAATCGAGGGAAGTCGAATGAAAGTGGAGGCGGCCGACCAGAACAGTCGCGGAGGGCGACGAGGGCGGCCCGGCGGTGGTCGAGGTGGCGGCGGCGCTGCTGGCGGCTCGCGGCCCACTGACTTCCCGCTGCGGCTGCTGGTGCAGAGCGATATGGTTGGCGCCATCATCGGCCGCCAGGGCAGCACCATCCGGCTGATCACGCAGCAGAGCCGCGCGCGCGTCGACGTGCACCGGAAGGACAACGTCGGCTCGCTCGAGAAGGCCATCACCATATATGGCAACCCAGAAAACTGCACTAATGCCTGCCGAAAGATACTAGACGTCATGCAGCAAGAGGCCAACAACACTAACAAAGGGTGATTATTCCGCCATCGTTCAATTGTAGCTTTTTGATATACATTTAGTGAACGCGTCTGTACTATAACAGTCACTCCCTTTTATTTACAGTGAAATATGCCTTAAAATTCTGGCTCACAACAACCTGATCGGCCGCATTATCGGCAAGGGCGGGAACACCATCAAGCGAATCATGCAGGAAACCGAATCTAAGATTACAGTGTCCTCCATTAATGACATAAACAGCTTTAACCTGGAGCGCATCATCACCGTCAAAGGAACTATAGAAAACATGGCCAAAGCGGAGTCACAAATTTCAGCCAAATTACGCCAGAGCTATGAGAATGACTTGCAGGTGAGCGAGGTTCGAATACATTCCAAATATAGTCATTGTAGTTGGTAGTGAAGTAGTAGCAGAAATTGAGTTGTGCTCGTTTGTTTTATAGGTGCTGGCGCCGCAAAGCATTATGTTCCCGGGGCTGCACCCGATGGCAATGATGTCGACAGGGCGCGGCTTCTGCGGTGCGCCGCCGCCATTCCCGCCGCCCATCTATGCGCCGCTGGCCGGCCAGGGCGGCGCGCAGCAGGGCGCTGGCGACTCGCAGGTACCCGCAGAAGTACATATACACTTTCATACTATTCACCGCTTTTAGAATTAACATTCTCTTTCGCTACGCTTACCTTGCTACACTAGCTGAATCACTATTTAAAATGAAAAAAAAAAAAAAAAAAAAACGATCCCCGTAATATTGCTTCCGCTTGCGCCGTCGCGTGTGCCGACATGCTTGTACAATAATCGTCTGTGTGCAGGAGACGACGTACCTGTACATCCCCAACAACGCTGTGGGTGCGATCATCGGCACCAAGGGTTCGAACATCCGCAACATTATCCGCTTCAGCAGCGCGTCGGTGAAGATTGCACCGCTCGAGCAAGACAAGCAGGGCGAGGCTGCCGCCAACCCCCAACAAGAGCGCAAGGTCACCATCGTCGGCAGTCCTGAGGCGCAGTGGAAGGTACAATCACGATTTTCTAACCTGTTGTTTATCATACGATTTATTTTTAACGTGTTCCATCCTCGGCCACACTGTCGCTTACTATCAAGGATACGATGCAAGAATACCCAGCAGTGGCGATCACCAGCCAACCAGCCTGAGGATGATCTCTAACTTCGATTTTTATAACTTCAAGAAATGGAAGCCAATATTTCTATGTTTTGTTTTGGAAAATAGTCGTATTTAAAATGAATGTCTCATTCCAGGCACAGTACTTGATCTTCGAGAAGATGCGGGAGGAGGGTTTCATGTCTGGCTCTGATGACGTGCGGCTAACGGTGGAGATCGTGGTCGCCTCGTCGCAAGTGGGCCGCATCATCGGCAAGGGCGGGCAGAACGTACGCGAGCTGCAGCGCGTCACCGGCTCGCTGATCAAGCTGCCCGAGCAACCGCAGCAGGCGGCTGGCCAGCAGCAGGAGCACGACACCACCGTGCACATCGTCGGACCCTTCTACAGCGTACAGGTATATACCACAACGTATTCTCGACGCTCGGCCTGTTCCGTAATGCTCCGCGACCGCGCCTGCACGAATAACTCGCGGAATCCTCAGTGTGTTTACACCAGGGGTTCCCAAACTTATTTTGTCTACTGCCCACTTTGAGAATAAATTATTTTTTAGCGCCCCCATATTTTCAAAATGGGGGCGCTAAAAAGAGAGAAATATCGAACCGAGTTTGAGCAATCTCTTATTAGTTGATGTTCACAAATTGTAATTGAGAGTCGAGAGCTCATGCAGTCGGTGTCTAAGAGGCCTAGCTAAATGATATTACAAATCACATTTTTTTTTTGGGTCTCTTACCGCCCCCCTTTAGGCCTGCAGCGCCCACAAGGGGGCGTTATCGCCCACTTTGGGAACCCCTGGTTTACACTAAAGATAACCACTTGATCGCGCATGGAGTCAAAATTCCCTTTAGCAAAATGAAATCACTGTGGTCGCGGGGGGCAGCTGATTGGAGACTCGATGCGACTCGACGCTTGTGATTGGAGACTCAAAAGTAATTTATTCAATTCGCGCCTAGGATTGGTCCTCTCGAAATAGTTAACGTTGACATCTTAGAACCTTTACTTTAGAACCTTGGCTTACGGCGGGATAAAGGATAAGCAGTCAAGTGGTTTTATTGTCATTGATTTACACCATTTGACACTGGGCCTCGTTTTATTAAAATAATCTCGCTTTCTGCGCTCTTCAGCTTCATTTTTGAAATATTGTAGAGTGTTGAGTGATAATTTTTGTATAATATAATAATTGACTTGTACAGAGATGTACATAAAGATCAGATCTCTTGTTTATTTGTTTAATAGACGAAGAACATGTCACTACTAAACTATTTAAACTAAAACTACTTAACGAACCTAAAAAAAAACATAAAAGTAACTGAACCTTGTGATATAAATGAAATAATTAAATTATTCCTAGAATGTTGTCCTCATTACCAAGTTGTCTGACAACGCTACTCACCCTATGTGAAAAATAAATGAGAGGGTCACGATACTGGTCACGATCGCAAATTGATCAGTACAAAAAAAAAAACTCCACCGAAGAGTCCAGAGTATTTAGTAAATATGTACTTGCAGATTAGTTTTATAGGACGGGGCCCTGACAACGTTTATGATATTTCTACATAAATGAGTTTTTTTAGGTTCTGCTATTTTGTAGACCGCCTGCAAATATTTCTACGTGGTTTTCGTTTTAAATTATCGGGAACTCAAAATAAACCTTTTGTGTAAACATAACGTGGCGGAGTTAGTTTGTAATAATATGTGGTCCTTGCGTCCACTACAATGTTTAATAGTGCGAAAGTGTTATGTAAATATATCCATATCCGGAAGGCATGTGGAGTTTTCGTGCCCGCGTGTTGATCAAACATAATTAAATGTAAAAGCCGTGCAGACATTCCTATCGGCAGCTTTCTCTACAATGATACATGGAAATGAATTTGTGCTTTGTTGACGTTTGACTTACGGAAACATGAATAATATTTTCATGAATAAAGTGGGAAAAAACCATATTTTTTTTTTATAAATGTTAATAGTTCATATGTACAGATTGTTGAATAGGTTCAACAGTTTATATCTTACCTTTGGATTAGACCTTTTTGAGCTTTGACTCAAAAAATGTTTTATTGTCGACGTTACTATTTAAGATAATGTTGCAGTCTTTACAAAGTTTAAGTACGATTTGCTACTTCGTTCATCGGTTTGGTTAACTCTTTCGTTTGTTCGCACAACAAATTTTCCTTCAGCGAGAAGCTGACAGCAACATTATGCATAGATTAAGTTAAGTAACATTTATGTTACAGCCGCACTTAGAGACGTTACTTAAGCTAAAGAATACAAAAAATTGTTCTGTCAACTTCTCGTTGATGGAAATTATCACATATGAAAACGAGACAGCAATTTTAAGTATTCCTTAGCTTAAGAAACGTCTGTGAGTGCTTCCGTTAGACCGTTAATTGTAACATAAAACATTTTGTTGAGCCAAGACACGCTTTCATATAGGTAGGCGTTTCTTTCTTGTTTTGTTTTTATCGATGCTAAATTAGGTTAACATCTAAAATCGGCTCTACACAATGTACAATACAATAAAAGACAGAGGATATTGAATAAAAGAGATTGAATGTTTGTAGTTTGCGACACATGTAGTTACAAATCCATTTAGATGCTACTTCTAAGGTTTTTGAAACACTATGGAAGGAAGGGTAAGATAAGTATAGCTATTTTATAAATTTTTACCCAGTTGTTGTTAAGCTGTTGCGAAATAAATTAGTTTAAGAGTGCCAATGGCATAATGAGTGTTTACATTTTGTAGTGTTCGCCTGAAGCGGCTTGAGAGACGCTCAGGAAGGATTGGCAATCCTCACGCAAAAGCGTCTCACGGCCTTATGATATGTGCCCTTAAATGATATGAAATAGGTGAGTTGCAACTTCAATTACTCTAGACTAGGTCTGCGATTGTATTATGTAAGTTATATTATGAATGTATTGTTACCATACATTCATATAAATAAATCGTTCGAACAGTATTTTGTGTCTAATTTCTAGTTAAGTTAACTTGAGGGCTTTGTAACTACATGTAGAGGAATTGAGTTGATTGAATGGAAGAGTTGATAAAAAAGTGTAAAAAGCTAACCTGTAACTAACCTAACTGTCTGCGAATTGATACCGTGGCGAGCCCTCGCTGCTTGGCGAATTTTTATGAGCGCTATGTAAAATCTGTGGTAAATACTACTTGTGCATTCGTAGGCAAAATTGCAAAGAAAAGTTTTTTATTTTTTTATAATTAGAATGGCTGTCAAGGCATTTTTGTAAGAAATTTGTTGTATCTAGTTGCACCCATATAAACGAAACATCAGTCATTCGAAATCAGTTATCAACTGTGATGCGGAGTTCGACGCGTTGATCTAAATAAGAATGTTCAATCAAGGTTCACTCATAATGCCTGGTAACAGATTTTCCTTCTCATGTCCGTTCTATTTACTTCTCTTTTCTGTGCTAAATTGTATTGTTATTTTTTTTGCTCGCTTTACTTCCCCATTTGTTTATTGCTTTGTTTATAAAGGTTGACTTCCGTGCATCGCGGCCGACCGCTAATGCATGCTGGCTGGTGCGATTTGAAAATGTATGGTGACGTCAGTCGTCGGCTGCACACGTCTGACGCAGACATCGGAAGCGGCGCCATACATTTTCACGGTGCGAAATATTGTCGCAACAGCCGCGATGCACGGAAGTCTACCTTTAGATTGTAAAAGATGATACGTAGTAGTTGTAAGGTAAAATAGTAGATGAATATGAGCGAGTGTTATAGGTATGTGGTAGTAGTAGAGGCGTTGCGTGTGAAGTAAGGAGAGTGCAGTAATAGTTGTGTTGTTTGCAGTCGGCGCAGCGGCGTATCCGCGCGATGGTGGCGCAGGCGAGCGCGCCGGGGCGGCGCCGCGCCGCGCAGCCTGCGCCCGCGCAGCCGGCGCAGTAGGCCCCGCGCCGCGCCCGCTCCACACCCGTACTCCACCGACACGACCGAGCCCCGCCCTGACTCCCCCTCGCATCATCTCTCTTCACATAAATTAGTCAATTTACTATTAATGAAATGAAATACAATTTATTATTAATTAATGAAATACTATTGATTGAAATATTATTGAATGTAACTATTGAATGTAATACTATTGATGCATCCATAGTTTATCGCCGAAAACTGTTGATTGTAACTATTTGAGTAATTATATATGAAATATTCTTATACACTATTTTTAACATATAAGGGTATTGTTATGCTATTTTCACACCGTTAGCTACTTTTACATTAGTTGTCTAACATAAATATTGCAATAGTTGATAATATATTACGTTCTATATTATATAATTATACACGAGATACAATGAATTGGCCATATTGCAATAGTTATTACGTTCTCTACTGTAGATACAATGTTTGTTTTGTTATAAAATAATATAATAGTCTGTTTGTTGATCCGTGATCTAGCGTGAGTAGATATACCGTTCATACTGTTTATTAAATAGAAGGGTGTGGGACATACACAGATTAGAGGAAACGTAAACAAACTCGACTTCGGTTTAACGAAGAGGCTCTTTGGACAAAAGGGTGCTTTTTGTAAGAATATTAAGAGTCGAGTCGAGTCTCGTACACGAAGACGGAATCAGTGCGCGGTACCATTGACCGCACCATACTGCACGACGCGATCCCGACACGCGGTCTTATATTTTTGATATACAAGTGATTGTTGGGGAATAAGGAGATAACTTGCAACGTTTTAATTTGTAAGTGACATTTGTTGATCGTTTTCTTTTGTATTTTTGTCTTTGTTAGCTTTATAATGTTTCCTTGAGGTTGTAAAGGATTAATTTAACTTAAGGCGATACCGTAGCGATAGGAGGCGCGTAGTGTAACCGTCGTCGGACGACGCATCGTATTTGGTACGTTTTATTGTTCAAAAGTACGGTTTGCGTTATAATTGTGCCAAGTGAGATAATTTTATTATGAGAGATTAAGATTAAGTGAATGATATCAAAATTTGATGGAAAGCTTAGATATGTATTTATATTTTTATAATTGTGATAATAATATATGGAAGTTTTGGCAAAAATGTCTCTTAGAATGGTTTCGATTCGATTGTTTTCAGTTTCGAAGATTAGGTAAGTTCGGGCGTTGCCCGTGCCGTGTCTGTCCCAAGTGCATCGAAATAATTGTAATCTCTAGACCGGCGGCGGCGCGGACTCCGACCGACTTAGCCTAGCCCTCAGTGGCTCAACGCATACCACGCCATAACTACATAGCATACTCTTTTTTTTTTGTCTTCTATTGCATTACACTCTCGGGTTATTTCAAATATTTCGTTATCTAATTCATGTATATTTTGGGTGGATATTGTGAAGATTTCGTACAGCTTCCACATATTATTCTAAATCTCACATAATGGCAATGCATAAGATGAAGAAAAAACATACTTATACTAATACAACAATGGCAACTGTCACTATGTACGCGAATATAATAACAAAAGTTAATCCAAATGGAGATAGCGTAGTTTGAACATAAAATATTACCTTAATTGTTAGTAAAGTTGTACGGTTAGGAGCTCGCACAAAGATGCTCCGGCCGAGTCGGCCGACTGCGGATGCAGCGTACGACACATCATATTGGTCTCGATCGCACTCGTTCACAGCTAATAGGGACATATTAAAGGAAAAATTTATGCAAACTCAATCATGGCACAGTATGTATACATTCCTGTTGTAACTGTCTGTAAATATGTCGCTCTAAAACGTCTACTTTGCACCGGCATCCACGCATCATCATAATATCGTCTCACCTCTGAATGAGATCTCTCGCTCTCACTGATACTGATGTCCAAGGTTTTATTTGACAGGACTTAACTAATATTGCTGTCTACTAAACTAATATCTTATTTTCTCAGTGCAGTCTATCGCACAAGGACAGCAACTTTAGTTTGGTCAAGCATGGGTCAAGCCTTCTGAAATCGATATTACTGTGGTCACTGTCGATTCGCTAAAATCGCAACTATATTTTTTTGGCTTTTATGTTCGAACAAGTGCAAAGTAAACGTTTTAATGCAGTTAGATTTGGCTAAAATTATTTAATATTTTATTAATGACTGCTGTATCACAAGGCTATTTATTATGTTCAATGAATTCCAATATGACAGAGATGTTCTGCGTCATCATGATATATCTGTGTGTACATATTTAGAATAAATTTATCTATAGTGTTACCTTCTCTGGTCGTCTTTTGCGACATCCATGAAATTTCGTGTAATCTAAAGATGTATTGGTTTAACCGAGATCTTATTTTTCCACATTTGACAAGACATTATGTCGCTATCCTGTATATAAGGGCCACCACCACCATTTATTTTACTAAAAGAACTGACATGCATTTATATTAAATTATCAGTTCGCATGTTTAGCCACCTTGACTGTTGTCGGTGTAATGAGATTTAATGGAAGGCCATAGTTTTATTTATTTATTATGGTTGCTAAGCAACATTTACAATTTCATAATGAAATGAAGAGTTATCCCAAATTATTTACAATTTTACAAGAATATACTTTCAATACCTCTTGATGGACTCGCGTTAAATCTCTGTTTCGCCTCTGCCTACATTTTTCACGTTTGTCCATCAATGTTTCTAATGCCTGCCGCTGCATATGGTACTAGTATTAATTCTACAAAAACAACTTTAAATCGTTTTTTTATTGGGACATGAACTCATTGCCTATCGACATAATGGGCTCTGTGGGCGGTTTCTATTCAACGTCGTTTACGGAAACGCACCTGGCAGAAATAGTGTCGACCCCCCAAAGCTCGACCGGCGACGCCGATTGCATATAATCAATCACTGACTTTCGAGCGACTCATGCTGTCCCTGATAATTAAATTTTTGTAAGTAATGTCCACAATACCTGCAAACACCGATATTACTATTATGTCAGCGGTGGTCGCTTGTGAATTTCGCCAACATGCATTGTAAACAAACGGTTGTAAAGAAAATGTGAATGCTTACAGCGTGTCATGTCGCGTAAAAAAAAAACTTAAGCCGTGAGACGACGCGAAAGGAGTCGCGTAGTCTCTAACAACTACGACGCGCTCTCAGCGGTTCACATCTGTACAACTATTAGTATGCACGCTAAAAAATCATCGTACGAACTGAGCATACGCTTACGGTTATCGGCTTACGATTTCTGTTACTATCGATCATTTTAATTAGTATTTTATTAATTGACCTTTTTGTTCCTCTACCTATATACCCTAATACAAATACTACCTATATACATACGAGAATATTCAGAGAGCGTCTCGAGCCTCTGTTTATTAGATTTCGTAAAGAAATAATTATAAATACGATATATAATGAATGCTGTGTCACTTACCCACCATCAAAACAGCACGACTCGACACACACTTGTACAAATAACTGGTAAAGACGATTGAGAGGTGTTCATTATTGATGTAAAGATATTTATTTGGGTGCTGATTCAAGCCCTATAGGAGGTAGGGTATTTGATGATTGAGAATTTCCAATTGAAATATTCGTGTCCGAAATATTGATTCGAATGACATCAGCATTTAAAACATTCCAAAATATAACACATGCTCGTAGTGAAAGATCGATATTGTAGATTAGAACATCTCGGGTTGCATCACAACCTCCTTCAACGTTGACCACCTATGGAATGTACAATTTTTATAGAATTCGCTGTCTTTACAGTTTTTACATGTTTATAAATAAGTACTTTAAATATATAATTGGTACCATACCTTCGTAGAGATAATGATATCTAACCAATATGGATGTGAAATATGTGTAATAATATAATGTGTGTATTAGTGGAGAACGAGGCGGTCCAGTTGGTTAGTTTGGTTGCGCTTCGCAGTAGTACTGTAGACAGCCGCGCCGGGTTACGCTCGCAGCAGCACGGTCCAGCAGTTCGGTTGCGTTACCTATCTACTGAATGCTTATCTCAATGAGTGAGTTGTGTGCGCAAGAGATACATTATTAGTATCGTTTGAATACAGAAATAGTTTTAGTTATTATTTGTATCGTTGTGAAAGTAGTTTAAGTTGACGGCAGGCGCGGGCGCGGATGGCTTCGAGACTGAACTACACCCCAGCCGCCGCGCCGTGTTCGCTCCCTCATTATACTTGCATTCATTCACGCGCTATTATCTACTTTGTCATTCTTGTTTGATGGACTTGACCTACTGTTATTTACATTAATTATACCATTTAATATTACTTTTGTGTATTTGGCATGTGAGCGGCTGAATCTAGATTTCATTTTTATGCATGATGTATTTTAAAATAGTTTTTAATTATAATGAATGGAATGCGATGATTTGATTTTATTATGTCAACGTCAGGCATACATTGCTGTAGTTAATGAGTGCCACACGATGGTTATATGTATTTAGTGGAGTTACGGAGCACTATTCTGTTGTTCGCATGTTACAATCACTCCCCTCCATTATACCATTTAAATATTATTGAAGTTTCATCAAGTCTATAACTAAGTAGTGTTTATGTATGTATTTATGTGGTTTCCTGATGGAGTGGAAGGATGATGCAGGGCGCGGAGCCGGCGGTGAGGGCCCCTTGTGGTGCGCCGCTGTCTCCGCCCGCACATCTAGAAGCCATCAGAAGAGCTGTTGTTGTTGCTTCTCCAGGCCGTAACATTCAATTTGCAACTCTAGTATTGTTTTTATTCATTACATTTTAGTATTATTCTAACCGATATCTTAATTCTAAATTACAATTCCACCTTCATACAGTTACTTTTTTTTAAATTTTTACTGTTATTTTTAGAACCATTTTTAATTGGTATACCTAAGTTCAGAAACAAACAACTACCTCAGTACTACTATAACTAATAAATATATTAATTATCTTTGTGCATGAATTTGGAAACTAAATAAAAAATTATGAAATTTCAATATTGTATAAGAATGCTATTTTAATTGTAACTGGAAATTGTCAAAATTGGTTTCTTATCGTAATAAAAAAAGAATGAAATTGAATTGTTTTGTTATTTTATAATTGTACTAGCCGTTACCCGCGACTTTGTACGCGTAGACTTTCACCAAAATTTTCAACACCCTTTTAGATCGGACGCTTAGACCCTTTAATTCGTCCCTTTTGCAAAATATTTTTAGTGAACTTCTACACCTCATAAGGAATCTACTTGCCAAATTGCAGCTTCGTAATTATAAAACTTTAAACAAAAAATTAAAACCCCCATTTCCCTGCCTTAGTCCATCTTTTTCGGAAAAACAACTATACAGTATTTATTTACTTTAATCTATTAACCGGAATACTAAATTTCATGTCCCTAACATCAAAAACAAAGGACATTCATACAAATTTCAACCTCTATTTGCCCCTCTTAATTCGGCCCTCTCGCAAAATCCTTTCTTAGCGGACCTCTAAACCCAATAAGGAATCTACCTGCCAATTTTCAACTTTGTAGGTCAAGTAGTTTTCGAGATTTGGGTGAGTGAGTAGATGAATTTCGTTTTTATATATGTATATAGATTAGTAGGTAGGTATTTAAGCTCTTTTTAACAGACTTCTAAAAGGTGGGGAAACTCAATTCGGTATTATTTATGTTTGTTACCTCAGAACGGGGAAGTTCACCGTTAACACTGCTCTGTAAAGCCGGGTTCGCTGCGGCACGTGGCATTTTCGTGTTAGCTAACACACTATCATGTTAGGTGATGTTTTCCATCCGCGATGGATAACCTGTTATCGTGTTATTCTGTTAGCTAACACCAAAGCCACTCCCACTTTTCGTGTTAGTAACATGTTAGTGTGTTAGCTAACACGAAAAATTCGTTTTGCCGCAGCGGACCAGGCTTTACAATGGCGTAACAAAGGTTACGATAAAAAAAAACAGTTCACACTAGATTGGTGACCTCTTTATTATATTATAGTATTTAAGGATGTAGTTTGCCACCATGCGATATGTGTATGTACGCATAATTATCTTGGTAAAAGTGTGTATGTAATACGTCGTCCCAGATTTGATAGTTTACGAAAACTTTTTTCGTTTACGTATTGTTCCATACATTTTAGTAAAGCGCCTCTATCGGAAACGTGGAGGAACTAAACTTGGCAGTTATCGGCGGTATAGATTGCCTTTATTTGCCTTTCATTTACCTTTTAGCCCAGCAATGTATGGAACAAGACGAAAACTAAAAAAGTTTTCGTAAACTATCAAATCTGGGACTAAGGGCACTGATCATTCTCGATGGATCCAAAGCCACGCCTATTGACCGTTTTCCAGCAAAACAAGGAAGATCGAACCCGCTCACTTGTTGCTGAAACTTGTGAGCTCAAAGACAGGTGGGCGCGGGGGGCGGGCGGGGCGGCGTTCTCGGGGTGTCGCATTCGCCCGCCACGTAAATCCGGTTTGGTTCGATAGTTCCTCCTGACCCGTTCCACACGGGTTGAGTGAGAACTAAAGGCGAAGTTTTCCGGACACTTTAGGGCAAATAGCGCTCGAACGTATAGGTATTAAACTAGGCAGGTACGCATAGAAGCGCGCGCGTTGCGGAGCGGCGGACAACGCGAATCGTCATAGACCGCGCATAGGAAATACAGCGCTACAGTGGAAAAAATACGGTGAGAGCAATTTTATTAATCAATATCGTTTTTTTTTTCACTTTTTCTTGATTCCTTTTTACATGCTACATTATAAAGTGCACTAAAGTCTAAGCTTAAAATATTTCAACAGTAATATTTACTAGAAAAAACACATGATGCCTGAACAACAGTTTTGAGATGTACAACAGGTATAAATTAAAAATTGTGGGGCTCTTGCTCGGCTTTTGCTTTAGTATAATGCTAACAGACGCTCGAACGCGGCTGACGGACCGCCGTCCAACCAACGGGAGAGAAAGAGTGAGAATCATATTTCCCTCTCTTACTCTCCCATTGGTCAGACAGCGGTTGAGGTCAGCCGCGTTCGTGCGTCTGTAGTACTAGTAGATAGGTATACCCTCAGATCAGACAAACAAGGGAGATATGGTAAGGTGGCGTAGCGAGTGAGAACGCGGGCCTAAATCAAGCTTGATGCTATTAGTCGAACTCGCCCAGCTGACGACCTTGTCCCCCTTTTTAGAGTCCCGTACACAAAGGGTAAAAACAGGACCCTATTACTGTGTCTACGCTGTCTGTCTGTCTATCTGTCCGTCTGTCCTACCATTAAACTGCTCTATCTTCGAACCCTAATAGATAGCCAGTTTAAATTTTCACAGAATATGCAATGTTACAGCGGATTAACTAAGAAATAATAAAAAAGTAAAAACGAAAGGGAGTCACCAACAAACGTATATATTTTTACGTATTTTTGTACTTGCTCTAATACCGGCTCCACACTCGCGGCGCGAACGACCGCGAAAGCCGCGAACTGCGAATGTGGATGGATTCATGGTTACGCGCCTGGTGTTCGTGGCTTCGCGTTCGCGGGTCGCGGTGTTCCCCGATTGGAGTCGGTATTTTTCCCTGCGACAAAGGATTCGCGCTTCGTTCACGCCACGCGACTGCGAACGACATCTACACTTGTGAATATTCGCAGTAGTGCGCGAGCGAGACGCGGTGTCGAATGGTCGTGTCTCGCGCCTTATTGTTTTAATTAATTTCAAAGCAAAATAAGCTCAGGAAAAAAATATTTTAGCTGGAATTGCTTCTCTGAATTGAGTACCTATCTTGCTTAGCAATTATTGGTAGGTAAAACTCGGTTCAATTAGTAAAAATCTGATTCAGACATTCTGGTAGTAAACTTTTTAAACTCTCTAGACGGTTTATCTAATAGTTCACTCGACTGTTTTGGGTTTCTTCGTGGACCCACTGTTATGACCCCTGGTCCCCTGGGGATTTTTTCCACGTAAATATCATATAGGAATTAAAAATCAAACTTTATCGTATCAAAAGAAAAACGTCATCATCATCATCATATCAGCCTATCATGTTGCCTGTGTCCCAGCAGTGGGAACTGCCCAAATCCAACAGCAGTGGTCTGATAAGCGTAGGGTAATGATGGATTAGGGTCTTTCCTCTCTCTGAGAGAAGGCCTGTGTCCCAGCAGTGGGAACATGATAGTCTGAAATGATGACGATTGTTTTAATGCCAAAATTAAAATTGCTTAAATAATTACCCGGCCTAGCTTGTAGCTGTAGACAAAAAAAACTGTTTGAAATTTGAATTTCCCGCCATAGGTGAAACGTGCCACCTATGAACGGTAGTGTGCTATGATATAGTTTGAATTCCATCTCTAGTATGTGTCATTCCGTGGTCCACGGAGGAAAAATCCCCGTAGTCCCACTAGTGGGACATAGCATTGGATCTACGGGGAAACCCACGTTTTTCCATGATCATACTGAAAAAGTATGTAAATATAACAGTAGTAAAAAATAGAAAGAGAATAGAGAAATATAAAAAAATATGTAATTATAGAATAGAGTTAAAGCACAAAGCGTCACAGAAACAGCAGCAGCCACATCGACGTCCATTCTCGTTGAGCTCGCGAACAAAACTGTGAGTGAAGGCCTTGCGAAGCTTTGCGAGTGTAGAGTACTGTAGAGGCAATCATTTTTCACGAAGTGAAACGCCAAACTCTTTGGCCTTTATTAACTAAACAAAATACAAGCTAAAACTAAAACTACAAATACAGTTAGAATGCCCATAGACTTCTTGAAGGTCTAAAGACAATCCAAATGCTCAAGCCCACTACCAGTTGGCAGCGTACCCAGCATGCTGGCGGCATTACCACGTTGAATGGCAATGCTTATGCGTTGAGCCAGAAACACGCCTGCATTTTGGTCACGCGTCGCATTAACCAGGCGCTCTGAAAGATTTTTGAAAATGAGGTGAGCTCCCGGTCCCCAAGGGCCCAATGTCTCGACCCCAAACGCCTCAAATATGTAACCACTGCCGAGGTTAGCATATTTGCGTCGTTTGTGCTGCTCTGCCGAATTGGCAGCCGCGCCAGCCCTACCCTGTGTCTCAGGAAGATGTGACGGCGCCAAAGTATTGACACAAGTTGCGTCCTATACAAGGGGCCGCCCCAACCTCCAGGGCACAAGTGTCATACCGTCAGGCCTCCTTCCATCGTCGCGCGCAAGACCACTCGGTTCAAGCACAGCTGCGACATTGGCGGTGGAAAGAGCCCTGCGTATGATGTCGTTCAGGCTAGCGTGTCGGCCAATACGACCAGCGCTTCTCGAGCAAGAGAGACCATGGTGACCGAGCTGGTCAACAGCAGTACCACACTGACAGCGATGGGCCTCACAGCACCTTGCACCCAAGCGTAAGCTGACAGCTAGACGAAATGCGGTTGGATCTAAAAGGCTACCCGTGTTAAAAGAGGGCATAGCTTGCAACCAAAGTCCCGATTCCCAAACAGAGACAGCAAGAATACGAGCGCGATCTGCAACACTAGGACACGTATCTAGTAGCGATTTCCGTGCTAGTTCGCAGATCGGCCGATCCCACAGTCTCTGGGAAGACAACTTGCTAGGAAAATCGGTATTTGGACAAGCAAGCCTCCAAGCATTCATTGCCTCTTTCGAATGAGATACAACTACTTCGGAAGGGCCTAAAGAGGGTGCAAGGATTTTTTCTATTAATTTATGAGTACTATGAAATGAGGACAAGAATGCCGGTAACGCAACACTTGAAATTTGGCGGACCCCTAAGCCTCCTAACCTTACAGGTAGTGAGGCTTGTGACCATGTCCTGTCACTCAAATCAACATTCAAAACCAATATTAGAGTTTCCTTTACGACATTGTCTAAGCTCGAAAGGAGCTCACCGTGTTTCCACAGTGGACTACATCGTAAAGTGTACATAAATTTAGGAACAAACAAACAGTATCTGATAATTGTAAACGCCATATGGGCGTTAATTTTGAGTAAACTGTCGGAAGAACTCATAAAATTTTGAATTTTTTCCTCAACAAAAGGTGAAAAGGACTCATCTAATATCGGTGAACCCAGGAGTCGGAGCGAACGCCTGTCTAATGATTTTATATTGGGAGCTAAATCATTGAATTTTTCAATAACCACATCTTTATCCGGACATGAATCGAAAACAAAAAGTTCGCATTTCGAAAAATTTAGTTCAAATATTTAAATCATTCAGAACAGTGCCAACGTCACCTCCTAGGGTTCCGTCATCCAAGTACGAAACATTAAGTTTGGACTGGAGACGTTGAATAATTGGGTGCTATTCACCCAATTATTATATACCCCAGGCTGAAAATGGCGGGACCGGAAGGATCACCCTGTTGACAACCGACAGATGATAACATAACATTGTTTTGGTATGTCAATTTGGTGGGACTGCCATAGCATTGCCAGAGAAAATTGAAAAGATCAGGAGTTTTATCTTTTACTTGTGTCAACAGGGCACCGCGATCAACCGAATTAAAAGCGTTTTTGACATCCACCTTTAGCAGCACCTCTCCACAATTTTGATCGAGAAAAGTTCGGACAGAATGAACAGCAGCCTGTATTGGTTGAAAAAGGCTACTCAAAAGAGTGACCTTTTTCCTACAGCCTGCCTTGGCCGCGAGGCGACGATATGTGGTGCCAACCGCAATAGGTCTGATACCACCGTCTTTTTTGATAAGTGCGCATAAATTAGCGCCATACAAAATTTCAATGACGTCATCACTGACCCGTCCAGATAACATGAGGTTTACCAAAGCTGTTAGGTCTTTTAAGAGGGACTCGCTAGCCTCACCACAACTAAAAGATAGAAGATCTTTTAGGTGTTGAGGCGTCAGACCATCTAGGCCTCCAGCTGAGCCACTCTGAAAAGATGCAACAGCCGCTGCAACCTCCTGGCATGTGGCTTCAATGACAACGTCATCTGGTTGTGGTGGATCAGGGAGGTGGAGATTTGTCACTGCAGGTGAATTTTTGTCACGTAGTGACTGAACCGTAACTGGTGTATAGGGGGCGATTGTGTCGCTAGAGAACAAGACACGTGCGGCGCCTTTGATATCGCCATCACTAATTTTGTTCTCTATTATTTTGAAATTAGTCAAAACATCAGTTGTTTTGGAATTTAAATTATTCCGACTTTTGGGCGGAACAATATTTGCAAGATCTAAAGGGTTACCCTCCAATACTTTGTACTTTACGCAGTTTTCCTTTACTCTAGTAGTAAGGGACTTTTTGTTGGAAGGGTCAAAATGTACTAAAGCACACTGTATGGAAAAGTAAGGAGATGTTCCCAGGCGTGCTTAGAATTTAGAGAAATAGCATTCCTAATTGCTGATGATAAACAAAGAGCAACCGAAACACGAGCACCACGCGGGATGCGTTTTAAAATCGGAAAAGATTTTTTACATGAGCTTAGAACCTCCCAAAACAGTTTAGAAGGAGTAGCAGCGCTCGTGGAACTGCTACTCGGTACGTACGGGAACGAAATTGGAGCCGAAAGACAAATTTTGTAGCACCTAGTATTGTGAATATTTTGACCTTTTTGACCTATGAAGTAACGGGCCTGGGGACACTCCGGGCACCGTATCAGGTTTGTCTGCGACACAAAGTTAATTTCTGATGCAGCATCTCGTCCAGAAGGGGTGGAAGGTGGCATGATAACAAAATAGGGCTTACCTCAAATCTTAGTATTCCTATCTAGTGACGGCCTCGAGACGTCAGGCGGTGACGTCGCTTGGTGACGTCGACGAACTCTTGGCGTTAACCACGCCGTGTATTCACGCCGCGGATCGCGCGCAAGTGTAGAGCCGGTATAATGTAAAAACGGTAATACTTAAAAATGTCAAACTTGATATGATTATAGTACAGACACTAAAGTATAACAAAAAATAATAAATAATGGCCAAGTGCGAGTCGGTGAAAATTTTTACGTTCATTATCAAATTAAGCAACATAGGGTCGGTCACAGTCGGTAATCGCTGAGTGACCGCTTGGACAAATTTTTGTATTTCGTGGTTTTACGGAATCCTGAGTGCGCGAGCCCGACTCGCACTTGGTCAGTTTATTTCATTGACCACGCGACTTTTACTAACTTATGTTTACGACTCTACTTCCATCTACGATTGGAATTCGCTGGTTTAGTCACCAGTAACTAAACAATGTACATATACATAATAATTTAATCATAAAATTAAATCGGCGTACGGCAAAGACCGTTTAGCGGGTCGGTGTAACACAGGGCGTGATTTTCTGGAAACGGTATCGGATACCGCGTACTACCCTCCAAATGTACCCGTAGAGTTGTTGGAGGTTTTGTCTTTTTAGTTTTTTTACTAGCATGAGTATTCTTGGACAATGCTTTCACGGCCTGATTCTTGTCTGTGCTTTGTATTGTATCCATTTCATTTTTAAGTTCGGATTTAACTTGAGACATTACAGGGTCATTTTCTTGGACTTTTGAAATTCCCTCTTTATTATTTAGGATTTGGACATTTTCTTCGGAACTTAAAACATTATTTTGTTTCCCCGTGTTTGTAAAACTGAACTTCTGTATTTTTCTCGAGTTTCGATTTTTGACATCACTGTACGCTGAAACAAATTAAAGGTGGGGATGGTTAAACTATACAAACTAGCTTTTTTGCATGCGTATTATTTTCAGTATTCATTTAGGTGTAATAAAAAATACCGTTACAAAAAGCAAAAATGATTTGGTCAATTGTTTTTCAAATAATTATCAACTGGATTGGGTACAAAACAAAAGTTATTTAGTGAGTACTTATAGCTTATTAGCAGCGCCCCACGGTTTCAAGTGCGTAGACAGGATTCCTAGGATGGATCAACATGGGTTGTCTACGCAAGTGCATTTAATTTTTTTTCTGGAAGCAGGTAGGTTTTAGTAGGTAATACGTATTACCTACTAAAACCTACCTGATTCCTGAAAAAAAAAATGCACTTGCTAAGCAACGTTGCTATGCACTCCTAAGTCACTCTACGGCCAAACTAGGTATGTCCATGGAAAAAAATACATCGTTCGCCGTTGATCTGTCACTGCGTGAAAGAAAAATAAGCTAACAAACAAACACAGTTGTTGTATAATATTATATATATTATATGCGTACTTTTTTTTCCAGCAGTTTGTGCATTATTGTTGGTCGTAATGGAAGTTTTCGGTTTAACCGTCGCAGAAGTCTCCTTAAATCTTTGAGTCGTAGCAGGGCTGGCCATCGTTTTAGCAGCAGTGGCTGGTGCACTAAAGTTGGCAGTCGCAGTGGTACCTGGGAGTGAAACGTTTACATTTAGGCTTTTGTTTTTGGCCGCAAGCAACCCGCCTGCCTGGTTGTATATAAGCAGTGACCTATAACGGCACATACGTTCACAAAAAAATTAAATTAATTTAATTTTGCCGACCTTTGCTTTAACTTGCATTTTGGAAAATCTATGGTGTAGCTGGAGAAGGGAACTCAATCCATATTTTGCAGATGTGAGGCAAAAATTATCATGTGGAATATATATATTACATGTGGTCACAGTGTGCGACCTCAATAATAATTGAACTATGTGGATGAGGTTTCTGGCGGTGGCGGCTAGTATCTACATTGGTTACTCTGTATGGTCTCACTTTTCAATTGGGGTGTACACACACACTTAACCTGGCAGCGTCTACACAGTAATATTGTTACCCTAGTGACGTACGTAAATATAGAGATCATTTCCAGTTGGTTCGATCAATCAACCGTTAAAAGACTTGTTTCCTATTAGTTCTATTATAAAGTCGACTCGATTCACGAGGATTGACCATAATTGCCATGACCATAACGACGGCCACTTGCTGCGAACAGTTTTTTGCAATTGTCAAGAACTAATAAAAGTTGTGAAATAAATGTAGGTAGGTACAAGGTAGGTACATTTGTGTGTAGAGAACTTACTAGTTGTATTCGGA
This sequence comes from Agriopis marginaria, assembly GCA_932305915.1. Classification (NCBI taxonomy): domain Eukaryota; kingdom Metazoa; phylum Arthropoda; class Insecta; order Lepidoptera; family Geometridae; genus Agriopis; species Agriopis marginaria. Next base: position 14,952,667 of record OW029916.1, on the reverse strand, counting down.
TGAGTACCAAACACGTCTTCATAATCCTGTCTTCTATAAGACTCTGTAAACATACTTAGAATGTTATGAACCCATATCAATAAGTTTATTCATTTCCTTTGGATTAGAACACATTGGAGCACTTACACTATAGATACTACCTAAAGAATTATTTGATATTGAAATATTAGGAATGATTCCAAAATTGGGCGACATGATTAGAACTACAGACACGGTAGACGATATACTCAGTTTGGTTACATAACTAATCTTATTTTTCTATCATAGTTTTAAATTTTACTCTAAATGTAGCATTCCGATCTTGGCGACCGCGACTGGCGGCAGCGGCTGAGTCGCGCGACTCACTGCTCAGTATGAATTTATGTGGAGTGCAGTGCAGTGCAGCTAAAGCATGCAGAAATGGGACTATGGTACCAACCCCTAAACTGCGGAAAAAAGCAGGTGTTCCACACATTTCGTCGAGTGTCAATGAAATATATATGAATAGTAAAAGTTGTTTATATCGATTAGTACAATGATATCCCCGAATATCTCCATGGTCTCTCAGTCACCCAGTTTATAAAAGGTTACTAATTATACTATTAATCTTTTAGTATCCTCTTAATGGCGGCTTCATACACCATAACAAACAATTTCTGTTTTGATAACTGATTACCAGCAGCCCCTATCGTACCTATTCTTATTAGACAGAAAGGTCAACTTAACTCAAAAAGTCCTCCACGCACCAAGCCTTGACCGAATGTCCGCAATACTCACTATAGTCACTGGCTTTGTTTCCCTGCTTAATCGCCAAGGAAATACACTAGGCCAGGAACCAACTCGATCCTCGTTGATGGCGTGATGTCCAGGTATTCGACCCACACACTGAATGCAAATAAAGGTCATGGTGTCCGTTCGCTCAACTTTCGCCCCGCAGATGCAAACAGGTTCGCAAACGGAGCAACCCAGGCGAAGAGCCACTGCGTCTGGCAGTGGTTTTTCGGCTCGGTTGCTTCGTCAAGGAATCGGCGCCCAGCGGCTTGCGCATGTCCGGAGAAGGTAAAGCATGCAGTCAGGCTTCGGACTATGGCGAGCGGGAAATGGATGGAGCTCGGAGTTTCTTTGCGTGATAAAATCCGAAACGAGAATATTCGCCGAAGAACCAAAGCCACCAACATAGCTGCCAAGATTTGCAAATTGAAGTGGCAATGAGCAGGCCACATCGCTTGAAGAACCGATAACCGATGGGAAAGAAATGCTCTTGAGTTGACACCTCAAACCGGAAGATGCAGCGTAGGTAGACCTCCCAATAGGTGGACCGACGATATTGTGAAAGTCGTGGGCATCCAGTGGATGCAGATGAAAAATAAGGAAAATATATTATATTCTCACCGTGGGGATGTTTCCCCTCGCTAGCCCTTCTTCCATCTGAAATTGAAATATATGGGTTCACATAGATTCAGCACACACAAACTCACGAAAATATATTTTTCATAAAAGGTTATATGATATTTACTATTCTTATTATTTCTGGGAAGATCTAAAATTAATCACTGTATGTAAATATATTCACTAATATAGATATGTATTTATAGATATATCTAAAGCGAAATCATACCGTCAGACATTGAGCGCCTATAATTTTCTGAAACAAAGCCACAAAGTAATTATAAAGTAAAGTCATGTCTTCTGTGGTAAAGTCGCGTATCGATTATGCGGTCCAGCAGGCCGAACATTGACGTTCCAGTCCCGTGAGATATATGGATACCGACTAGAAACGCGCGCCAACTTGTTCGGTGAAACGCACAAACGTGGAAAGGGCTGTTCCATCTGGTGTCGGTTTTGAAATATTGAATGATAATCAAATGAATTTAATGAAATCTTAAAAATTTTAAGTTCGCTTAGCGGTACCTACACACTGATGGCACGGTCATTCATGACGCACGCGCCTGGAGCGCATAATCGATACGTAGTTTTGGTGTCGAATTCCTTCTGTAGAAATTCGAACTTGTTACAAAAACCATGGGTCATTTCACAGTAAACTTTGTAAAAATATCTTTGAAAAAATAATAAAAATGAGATTCACAGTAATTTTAATATTATATCGTTAAGTAACATCATAAGTTAATCTAAGCTAATGTACACCAAGTAAAAAGTATACTAAAACACTGTTTTAAACTATCGCGGTTGTTCACTAAAGTTATATGATTATTTACGGGATATTTACCGTGGTAAGGCTGTGGAATGAGCTCCCGATATCGGCGCAGTTACATATATGCACCATGTTCACGGGAAGACTCAACCACAACCTCACCACCTCCACAACCTCATTCCACAACCTTACCACGGTAAATATCCCGTAAATAATCTTATAACTTTAACAACTATAAAAAAAAAATGCCCCGTTAAACGAGATATTCTTCAAAAAAAAAAAACAGATATCTCGCTCAAGTCGCCTTTCAAATAAAATAAAAAACTAAATTAAAATCGCTATAGGAGCTACGATGCCACAGTCACATACACAGATACACACGTTAAACTTATAACACATCTCTTTTTGCGTAGGGAGTCAAAAAATTATGTGCCAAACCTCATGACCTATTCAAGGAAGCGTCTTATTGAGAAGAACTGTGAATAAGACCTCAGTTTATTATTTAGTTACATAGCGGATTAAAAGTCGACAAAAAAATTAAAAAAAAACTGTGAAACCATTCCAAGTTTATTATACATATATTATGGCCTCACTTAAGGCGAGGTTTTACCACTTATAAGCAACGCTTATTACAGATGACATTTTAGAGAAACCATAGCGTTTACAAACAGTCGTGCGTTTCGCTACTTATATTTTTGAGGTTTTTCTCATATTTTTCGAAAAGTATAGCTGTAATATAAAATATACATTTGCGGTTCCCTCCACAATTATGAAATCTGTATAATTATTAAGATATCGTAGACATCTATTGATAAATAGGTATTTGAATGAACCCAAAAAAACAGAGAGAAAAGCTCAAATCAGTGTTACCTTCATTTATTTATTCTATCGAGCGAAATGTCATTAATCGTGTTTCGGTCTTTGGGGTTTCCTAGATAAAACATTCAGTTTTGATATGACAGCATTTTTATAATTTTAAGATAACCATGGAAGTAGACACACTTAAACCAGAATGACCGAAATTGATAAAAGTCGGAAAAGAGGGTCTTAAAAACGTTGTTCAAGTTAATCTATGCTTAAAATTGCTGCCTCGTTTTCGCGTGTGACCACTGCTCTCAGCGATAAGTCGAGAGAGCAATTTTAAAAATAAACTTTTTTTTATTAACCTATACTGTCCCACTCCTGGGCAATGGTCTCCCCCATTAACTTAAGTAATGTTTTTAAATAAGGCCCTTACAGTGTCGGAACGTTTATAAATAAGAGGGTGTACTAACTAGAGCCAAAATAAAACTGTGATTTCCATAAAAATAAGGCAACGTTTAGTAACTGGTTCTTCAGTGGGGTCAGTCCCTTGCTCGGGTGTTCGATGTTGTTATTATGTGGCGAAGTCTCTTGATTTACGACGTTTGTTGAGAATATATGTAGATGTATACTTACGGACCGGTCTGATAGTATTATTGAAAGAGGACACGTTATGCAACGGTTGCGGAGGGTCCGGTAACAACGGGGCTGGGATCGCCTCGTGTTTTGAGAGTGGATGTTTCTCGCGCGAAGTATCTGATACCCCTGAAACAGTGAAATAGGTGTCACTGCTGTGATCAAGTCTCTCGTTGCCAAATATTTACCTTTTCATCATATTTTTACGCAAAACGATGATTGGTTTCTGAATAAGTGCGCTTCAAGCATTGATGCAATTGTATTATTAGTTATTACGTATAATAGCTTGATGGCTTCAAGTAGGTTTTTCTAAAAGGAACTTTAATAGAAGGTAATAATGTGTTTAAATAAAGAACTTGAAGTAATAGTGTTCCGTGTGATATATGATAAATTGAATGACTTGTAGTAATATTAGGTAGTAGGTAGAGGTATGTACTGCACGGACGTCACGGACGATAGGCAGAATATGAAAACTAGGAGTTCATTCGCACAGAGCTGTTCTGTTTTTATAAGCTAACGAAATTGGAAAAGTATGCATTATGATGAATCGAATACGCAACATGCTGATGATGGAGTCCGAAGGTCTTAGTGATAGGATTCATGGGATCGCCATTGTAGTCAACATTAACTACCCACTAAATTCAGAACACACGGACAACAGCTAATTGCGGCACCTACCTAATCCGCTCAGTTGGAAAATCATGCGAACGTGAACCTTATCGCGCCCAGATACGGTTTGCAGTCGCGTGATTTTCCAACTGAGCGAATTAGGTGCCGCAATTAGCTGTTGTCCGTAAGGCCCCAGAACAACGAACGCTGGTCGTTCATATGAGTCAACTGGGCATTTCTGTAGAGTCGGACTTTTCTAACTGGCCAGACATAGCTGAACGATTTTGAGTACTGCTATAGTCAAGAATAATTATATTATTTATTATAGGTCAAGGAGGCTCTATGGAGAGAACGGCACATAGTAACATAATCTGGGCTAAGCGAGTACGTTAGATGTCAAACAAAACAATAAACGAATATCTCTAAACAGTTGCCACTTTGTGCTCTCACAGTGCCGCATACTATGTGATGTTATTTCCCATTGTAGGGGTACAATAGTTATGGTATTTGAGTATTTGTATAAAGGGTGTAAGGGGAACAATCTGGAAGCCTAAAGAAGGTAATTGCACTCATCATTATGAACCACTTTTGGTATGGGACACCCTGAAATCGCGAAAAAAATATCAGCTGTTCCATACATTTTGTCAAGTGTCAATGACCGTTTTCTATAGAACAGCTGATATTTTTTTCGCTATTTCAGGGCTGGTCCCATAGTAAAAGTTGTTCATAATGATGAGTACAATTACCTTCTTTTGGCTTCGAGAGTGTTCCCCTTACACCCTGTATGACGAATCTCTAGTGTCCGCTTCTACATCGCTTCGAGTACAATAAGGTGTTCGGATTAATTGTTTTTCTCTATAGATATTTTTAATGCAAATTTTAACCTAACCTAAACTAAATTAAATTAAATACACTAAATTAGTGTGTTTAGTGAATTTAATTTAGTTTAGTATTCGTTTTTAGTTATATATTTAAGTTTTCGTAAATAAAATATAATTTTATTAACAGTAAAAAAAAACTTACCTTAAATTAAATATTAATAACATAAAAGAGAATAATTAACCTAATCTGAAACAAAATTTAATGAAATCTGTAACAAAAAATTCATTTTAATAATTTGTACTAATGATATATTTATAGTCATTTCAAATTAATTGCTGACAGTTTCAAATGTTTTATTTAAAATAAATAATATTATTACAAATTATTATAAATATTTTTTTGTTACAGATTTCCTTAATTTAATTTAGGCAAGTTATCTATGTTTCCAGATATGTATATTTCTTTAATTTCAATAAAACGTACCTAATGACATGAAAACATAATTATTAACTGGATTGGATGGATGGAATGAGATGACATAAATTATATTGTAATCCAAGTAAACGAAATTGCGTGATTTATTAATTTTGATGTCGGTTTTTTTAGTTAATAATTAACAATGAACTAAATTAACCGATAAATAATATATATAAAGTAAAACGCGCAAGGCTTATTGTCTTTTAATTTTTTTAAACTTTACTTATCAAACGCTTCTCTCTCATGAAGCCATCGAAACGTAAATAGCTAATTAATTACTACTCACTGTCACCCTTTGGTGCTCGATACATAGGGAGGTCCGCTGCCCCCACCGACCCATAACGCCGCGACCGAGTGAAACCAGTCAACTTTAGCCGCTTATTCCAGAAAATTAGTCGCCCCGATGTCGTCCCACGAAAAATTAAGAGAATGATTGAATTGAATGAAAAAAAAAAACAGTTGTTAGTGAAATATCGCCAAAAAAGCGTTATTCGTTGGACAAATGTGGGATATTATGCAAAAAGGTACTTACAGTTATTATTGGTCTTTAACATATAATAGATCTACTCTATATATAATAATAAAAAAGTTAGCCCAGTAGAAATGCCCGGGTTTTTTATATGTATTTATACCTATGTTAAAAAGTATTTTGCACAATGCAGAACTGTTTTTTTACGTGGCGTATTATGTACAAAGTACTCATAATGCAGAAGTAGGTAATTTGTGAGCGCAATATTAATTTGTTAATAAACGGCGCGAAATTTTGTAATTATCAATGAAGTTGTAACTTGGGAACAAAACGCGAGACACGAGCGCAGCCAGCGCACAGATTTTGATCAAATTTTATAGTAGAAAAATGCTCGCACATACCTACATGGTTACGCGGAAAGGGTGTACTAAGCCGAAAGCGGTCCTTTTATATCCGTTGCTGGCAACAACCTTCTGCGTCATCGGACGGAGCGATGGAATTCAACCACGCGCTGATTCAGCAGTCAACATCGACGGCAGACATCCAAATATTTGTAAATGTGTACGGTTAACTTGGTATATAATATGAATTATGTTATTCAATAAACAGTAATTACTTTGAGCCTGGGATTGACTCAATCACATTGGCGGATCCCGGGTGGGGGGGGGTGGGGGTGGGCATGGGGGCCATGCCCCCCCCAAAACACCTAGCAATTCCATACATTCGACTCAATTTTTCGATTTGATTTCTTTGAACCTTGACCAGAAATATCAGAATGCCCCCCAAAATTAAATCCTGGATCCGCCACTGCTCAACCACCACCAAGGAGCGCCGGCTAGAAGGCAGGCTCCAAGAAGATTGGTACGACGTGACCACGGCACGTCTACTACGCCTCTGGACTGGAGACTCCCGCCTGCGGAGGTTCACCCGCACCACACCAGGGACCAGCCGCCGCCAGGCCGGTTGCCGGACGCCCCGCATGAAGGCGTTCTCAGAGGACGGAACACTGGCTACTTCCTCGGGTGCTACGATACTCCTGTCAGGCGTCTGCTGACCCACACCGTGGTCGGCTGTCGGCTGGGTGCGCCATACATGCCACATTATATAGCATGTCGGTGACGCGAACCCAAGTTTTGCCTCTACAGAAAATCGCTCAACGCGGCTAAAGAAGTAAACACTTCAAAAATAATTGCAAAATCGAATATTCGTTTACCTGTTCTTCTGATTAATTTGATCAAGATCAGCGCCTCTCTCAAAGAATCGTCATCATCCGTATCACTGTCCTCATCGCTGTCTGCACATTGTGCAAAATTCAGCATCGTGCACAGTGCTGCAAGAAATATAACACTTCTCGACCGTAAAACCATATCTGACACATTTTGTGGCCCCTAATAAAAGTTACTGCTATCGCTGAATATTGCATTGATTTTCTAAATCAATTTCCTTTTATGCACCGTTACAAAGTTATGAATGAACGTTAGAAGTGATTTTCTAGTTTTAAGTTTTGGATTAAACGACGTCTTGTGTAATTAGCCAGTTAAGTTTTAAGCATAGTAGAATTTTTAAGTAGTCGTTTGATTGGAAGATTATTGATAAAAATTCAAAGTGACTTCTTTTTTGGAAGATTTTAACTTTAAAACTTAAATGAATAATAATTTTCCAAATTGAGTCCAATTCTCCATAGGAGCCATAAAGTTTACTCTACTGGGACTGAACTTGGACTTGACCTCAAATCAGACAATTGAGAATATGCCTTAGTGCAATTGTCGTTTATGTTCAAATGTCTCCGTATTTCACCCACTCTTTTACTGTATTGCCACAGAATACTCATACTCATTCTCTTTATTTGTAACACAAGTTACATGTCATGGTGTAGTTAGCTAATTGCAATAACAATTTCTCAATAATAATCATTATAAATCATACTACAATACATAATAGTACAAGTATTGCTACGAATACAACAATAACATACAATAGGCAACAAATACAACAAAAAACCCCTCGTTTTTTGAAGTCAGTTAAAAATAGGTAAAACACATCAAAACCAATTTGTGACTCGAGAAGCACTAAGTGTAGTAAGTTAGTACTTTGCGCCCGACTTATCTGGTGAGTTAAGAGACGCGTTACCGTCGCACTTTCTTAATAAACCTCGACTACCCGTATTTCATCATCTCTACAAATAAGGTATACTTAATGAAAATAAAATTATTTTTTTAGTATTTGTTTATTAAAAATAACATTTCACAGCACAAACATTCCTATTTACAACACAAAAACAAATACGTATTTTAAATGAGTATACATATTTATAATGATAGAAAATGAAAACCTGTGAAAATAAATAGTACTTACTCATTGGTTTGTTTAACAGATTTAGTCATTTTAACAAAAATCGTCTAGAATAGTTATATAATCAAAACAGAAAGAAAAAAATAAGGCATGACGCTAGTTTACTAGGAGTCTGCTAAGGCGGTATAAAATGAGCAGGAGTTTATAAATGTACATTAAAATTCTAATTATGAAGTAGGTACTTAATTTGTTACATAGTGCAAACAGTAAAAACCTACTGTACCTACCTAAGTTCCAAGGCCACAGGAGATGTCCACAACTGTGCTATCAAATGCTCCGTTTACGATCATGGATGACAAACTCATGCAAAATAGGGATCGGGTGAGAAAGAGCATAAAACAAATACCGACCCAGCGGTCCAAAAACATTTTTAGTGTCTTACTAAAAATGTTTTTGGACCGCTGTATTTCAGAACTTCAAAATTCAAATTAGAGCATGAAACCAACACCGACCCAGCGGTCAGAAAACACAGAAATCGGGGGGGAAAAGTATTAAACAAACACTGACCCCAGCGGTCCAAAAACATTGTAAGTCACAGGGATGGGGCGAGAAAAAGTAGCAAACCAACACCGACCCTGCAGCGCAGCGGTCCAAAAAGTTTGTTAGTCAGACACAGGGATCGGGTGAGAGAGAGCAAACCAACACTAACCCCAGCGGTCCAAAAACATTGTAAGTCACAGGGATGGGGCGAGAAAAAGCAGCAAACCAACACCGACCCTGCAGTTAATCTATGCTTAAAATTTGCTGTCTCGTTTTCACGCGTTACATATCCCGTCCGCGAGGAATTGACAGAAAAATAGGCAAACAGACAGGTGTTTGATTTATTAAACATAACAGGATTGGTGAAAAAGAATTAAATGTATCTAATACAACTACTGAAGGAATTATTTAAATCGGTTAATAAAGTTTTGGGATATAAGCGTTCAAAGTGTTTGCTTGGATTAGGCAAGATAGAAGAATGCTCTGTTCCTATCCCACAAAATAAGTATCAGTATGGAGTTTGTATGGCGTACCTCTAAGTGACGTCATCTGTAAGTGTAATGCGCTCTCTGTCTAGCAAAACAATAAATGCTTATATCTTCCTCAATTTTGAACAGCACTATTTATGGTCAGCTAATTATTGTCTTATGAAAAAAACAATAAAAAAATACCAGTTTGTTAGCCTATTATAGGCATTCAACGTTTCGAAGTAAGACTGTAGGTAGCTAAGTAGGTATCGAATTCGGATCTGTTACGCGTTCCTTTCGTCTTGCCAGAAAGCGCTAACGTCATTGTATGCAGACTGCTTCTCTGCCACTTCCTCTGACTTATGCTCCCCGGACTGAAATACATCATACAAGTTTATCTAATCACACCAATACAAAAAGCCATCTTATTTTAGAATACAATTTTGCGGGGATACTCGTTATCTCGGATTAGGATTCTTCAATTCACTGGAAAGTGTAGGTTGAGAAACTATAATCAATTAAATACATCTATAAGGCGAATAGATTTCTTCTAGATCGATGCTCTATCGCTAACCATCGGGCGAGATGGTGACCAAACGCAGATCTATCACCGATAAAATAATTTGCAAAAATCATGGATAACAATAAGCTTCTAGTGTAGATTACTAGATACAACTTACCAATTTGCCCAATTAATAAATATTCGGGACATTTTTGCACACACGGTCATCTGACCCCAAACTAAGCAAAGCTTGTGATATGGCTGCCAGAGACTGATATACATACATATATAGGTTTAAATACATACTTAAATAGATATTAACACACAGATATAGAACAAACTATTATTATGCAATTAAAAGACAACCTCATAATTTGACGCACTTACCGTTTTATACAAAGCCTTTTCTTGAGCCTGGGCATATTTAGGTTTTCTGAAGGCCAGTAGAGTGATCGGTTTGTTTCGTCTTTCAAACTGGAAATCGCTCTGAAAAAGATAATAAAATTAAGAGTCGATACAAAGTCTATACTCAATACCATATATAATCTATAATCTATGTATGTATAAATAAATAGCAGATCTTTAACACAGGGTTGAACGAATTGTTTAAATGTCTCTGGGAAATCAAGGGACCCCAAAATACAGGCTCGGCCTAGTTTGGGGCTCACAGCTAAAAGTTAAAATACTTAGCTTAAATCAATCTAATTAATTTGTAATAATTTGGATATTATTATTAGATAAATAAATTATTTTAATTTGAATACCACGTCGTCGTCAGCTCACTTGCCTAGGGAATGTATAGTTATACTCAAAGGCTGTGCACAATAAGATTAAGTTGAATTATTTGGAATGAAAAGCAAGGCCATTGAATCAGAAATCAACCATGCATTCTCAATCTCACAGTCCAAATGTGGTTAGTATTGACGTATGGCCATAACAAAAAATTCTGTTTTTTTGTCTTGTCATTAACCAAACCCTTTAAATACATATTACTAGCGACCCGCCTGGCTTCGCACGGGTGTAAGTTTTGTAATATCTATACAAAGAAATTTTAATTGATCGAAGTATCTATATAGATATAAACCTTCCGCTGATGGTGAAAACCGCATCAAACTCCGTTACCTTGCCTGGTTTAGGAGGAGTTAGCGGATATAGAGACAAACGCGGAAAGCGACTATATTTTCTACGTACTATGTAGAGACGTATTTAGTACTTTATTGCACACTTACAAATGATGTAGATATGCACAAATGGAGGACTTACTTAATGCTAAACATTTTGTATCGGACATTTACCAGGTTAGAACAAATAGTATGTAGGCGTGCATCAAAAATTGTTAAGGTTGACTTTCGCGCATCGCGGCCGATCGCTGCCGCGCGCGTTGACGCATGCGTCTAAAGGTAGCATTCCAATCTCGGCGACCGCAACCAGCGGCAGCGGCAGAGTCGCCCGACCCACTGCTCAGTATAATGATTGTTTATTAATCTATATGGAGTGCTAAACAATGCATGCGAATGCTTCGCGCGACATGTGGGTCGCTTAAATATAATTTTTTCTCCATATAATTCGGCCGCAGTCGCCGAGATCGGAAAGCTACAACTGGCGCATCTGATGCTATAAGTATTCGAAATATGAAAATAAATGGCGCCGCTTCCGAGGTCTGCGTGAAACGCGTGCGGCCGACGACTGACGACGCCATGCATTTTCGGTTCGCATCAGCCGCGCGTGTTAGACGCGTGCGTCAGACGCGCGCGGCTGCGAAAGGCGCGATGCACTGAAGTCTACCTTTAAAGTCGAAAAGACAAAAAGCTGGTCAATCAACGAAAATAATGAACACAATAATTTTTTTACAATACATTTATAAACAGATACATCAACACACGTTTATTACCTGGTATAAATGAGAATACTTTATATTATAATGAACCGAACATATAAACAAAACGCCATCGATGCAAAACGCGTAAGCTAACTATTATTGGTCGGAATCAATAATATCACGACGTTAGAATACCTATCTTCCCCCAAGGCATTAGGGTTCAATAGTAAAAGCACTGACATATCTATATGTGAATGGTGGTACTATGATAATATGATGATTGGGGGGAATATGGAAACTAGTCATTCAAAGGGTGTGAATGCAACAGCCTCTGATTGCTAGGTGCATGAAATAGGGCGGAGCGATGTTACATATCTACTTACTTAAACCTAGGTATTTCTTATATTATTTGCTTGCGAAAATTACATCAGACCCTAAAAGCTATAAACGTTGGGGTAGGGCGAGACTTACAATAAGCGTCATAGACCAGTAGGGATAGCTAGATTACCAGAAGGGATGCATACAATAGGGCAATTTTAAAATAATTTCGCGGTAGAAATACCTAGATATGATAAATGCAAATGTATTTTACCCCTCAATTCAAATAAAGGGTCGGTTATGCTTTATTAACAGAAATGTACAGATCCTAAGGGGTGAAATTTATTATAATCGGGATAATAGGCGTCGTTTTTTTTTTATAATGTTTATTTACGTTTAGTGTCTAATGTGCTGTTTTCTTTCGACTAATAACAGCAGTTAAGAGGAAGGGGGTATTTAAGCGGAAATAACAAAAAGACAGCATTGTTTATTATTTTTATTTATTTATGGCATATGTAGTATTAATCTAACTACATTTTGGCACAGTCTTTGGGAGATCAACTTATCACACTTTTTATAATAAATAATTAAAAAGAAACTTGTGAAAACCCATCTTGCCCCGTACTATGGGGTATGATGGGATTATTGAAAATGGGGCAAGATGGAGCAAGTTAATTATTGTCACAATCAACACAAATGTGGATTTCTTCTGCGTTTTCATTATCTACACCGACAAGCATTATGAGCCTAACGTACACAGATCTGGCAGCCTACCCCACACCCATTATCCCATCTTGTCCCAAAGCTTAGATTTAGAAAAAAAAATTCTCAAAAATATACCGATTAACTGAACTTTTATTTAATTATACCACATCAAAGTAAAAAATACTAGCAACCAAATACTAGAAAAGACATTCATTAAATGGTCACAATGACCTAACAATAAAGATGTTTACTATCTACACAAAATTAGATCGACAAGACGTTCAACTAGTTTTCCGCTTGTAAACAGAGAACGCGCGCGCGCCACTCACTGTTTGTCTCGCACTGACCGTTGATCGAGATTCGAGAGTATATTTCTATTGGCTTGTTGCTTTCTGTTCGCAAACGTCTAGTTTCTTGTATATTCGCGTGTTCCATCTTACCTCGCGTCCCCATAATGCCCCCCTTCCCCTAGTGTGTCTAATAGTTATAATAAACTAAATAAATAATTTAAAACCCCCCATAGTTAAGTTTTCGAGTTTTAAATGGGAACAATTAAACCTGAAGTTTAATGGTGTATGAAACGTTTATAGGTATCTATAAATTGAGTTAAAACTGTAATGCCACAAAAACAGGAAAAATAGCGAGGGAGGGAGTAAGCTGCCAATGATGATGATGGCTTATAGAGAATCTTACCTTTCTGAAGGACGGGCTAAAGTCATTTTGGAGGGTCTTGGAGAGTTTCGTGAGGGAGAGGGAGGGCTTCCGGTATAATGCTGGGCGACTCATAAACATGCTGTCAGGCCGCGGCAGCATGATCTGAAAATAATAACTTATGATGATGTAATGATGTATGTAGGACTAGGCGCGCGCCACCATTTATGTTATGTTTTATTTTATTTTATTTAGAAGGTATACTAAACAGGATAATCTCAACTTAAGCTAAACTTATTGCAAATATTACAGTTTCGAACTGGAGAGTATCCCAAAATATGCGTACACAGCATGATTGACAATTACTGATAAGATAAAAAGTTAAAGTTAGATTAATGGCTAGGACTAATATAAGCTAAAACAGACGCTGAGCAAAGCACTTTTTTTTTCAAAGAACTTTTCTTAAATCTATAATTTTTTTCTATTAGTGACAGCACCAAACTACACTTCCGCGCTGCACGAATGACTGATAAGACTGACAATAAAATTGGTTGCACCGTGAAGTGAACGTGCCATATGTTTGTTATCTGCGATAAATCACGTGCAATCCCTAACTACCTTATTAGTCTTTATATGTATATCAGTCTCTGGCAGCCATAATATATCTGGGTGTTAATATCTATTTAAGTATGTATTCATATAAATACATACTTAAATAGATATTAACACCCAGATATAGAACAAACACAAATGTTCGTCACTTGAATGTTTGTCCTAGGTGGGAATCGAACCCACGTCTCCAAGCGCAGAAGCACAGAAGACTTAATAGACAGCAGAAGGCAGGTTCACTACCAACTAGACCAACGGGCTATCAAATCGATTGATTGTTAGGTATTTTCAACAGAACTACGAAACCACGATAAGAGTATCACTACACGAACTTGACAACTTTTTTACTACCCACGACAAAAGGGAGAATGTAAATACTTGTGGAGTAAGAGGTTAGTGTGCCTGTATACCTGTAACCTGTACCATTTTTCTATAAAACGGCTGGACCGAATAAATGAGATTTGTTTTAATTTGTAAGCCGGTTTTATGGCCTTTTATACTAGCCTAGCCTTAGTTTGAAAATCATTAGGTCTTTTCCGAAATGATCGTGTTTATTTTTATTTTACTTGCTTTGTTTATGCATCACTTACTTGAGTCATCGGATTATGCATCCACAAATAATTTAAATGCGGTTTATCTGTAAATTTATCTTGCACTGATTGATCACTAAGTTCTTTCAATGTGTTATCTCCCACTGATTCTCTTGAATCTGAAAGTTTAAGAAAAAATAAACTAGTTTTATACACCTTTTATACTAAAACTCAAGAGTCGCACAGCAGGCAATGGAGAGAGCTAATGCTCGGAGTTCCTTTGCGCGATAGTATCCGGAACGATAATATTCGCCAAAGAACCACAGTCACCGACATAGCTGCTTAGATTTGCAAGTTGAAGTGGCAATGGGCAGCCCTTATCACTCGAAGAACCGATAAAAGATGGGGAAGAAAGGTTCTTGAGTGGAGACCACGAATCGGAAGACGTAGCGGAGCTAGTCTTCCCACTAGGTGGACAGACGACATCTTGAAAGTCGCGGGCATCCAGTGGATGCTGATGGCAGGCTGTCGTTCAAGGGCGAGGCATATGGTCAGCAGTGGACGTCTTCTAGCTGATGATGATATGGTTATAAAACAAACAACAAGAAACAGGCGTTGCCGATGGCGTCAATACCGCAGCTAGAGCAAAATCTGTCAGCTTCAGGTTTTCCAGAATTTTTGAGACTGAATTCAATGGAAATTATTAGATTTTTACTCACTCTTGGTCCAGCCAATGTCAGTTAAAAACGAGAAAATTGTGAATGAAATAATAAATCGCATCTTGTACGGGTATTTTCACAAAGGT
Organism: Agriopis marginaria; assembly: GCA_932305915.1. Taxonomy (NCBI): domain Eukaryota; kingdom Metazoa; phylum Arthropoda; class Insecta; order Lepidoptera; family Geometridae; genus Agriopis; species Agriopis marginaria. The sequence continues at coordinate 14,937,484 of OW029916.1, read as the reverse complement.
GTGGACGAGAACTGAACTCGGTCCTCGAATCAGTACCAATCTAAACAGTATTCAATTTTTCAGAATTCTGTTAAACAAACAATGATAGCTATTCACGGAAGAAAAAAATGTTTACCATCACATGGAACGATCTCGTATTTTTCCAATGACAATTGATTCTCCTGGTTTATGATCATTCTCAGAATTACGCATAGTTGCACCAACATTATCTGGAAAATATATTGGAGGTACCTATATAGGTTGATATTTCAAGTAGGCATGGATGACTAACCCGAATTCATAGACGTAAATAAAGGTACCTAAAAGACCTAAAAGAGACCGCAGGGAAACGTTGGATGCAGGCCGCTTCCAACCGGCTCTTTTGGAGATCGATGGGGGAGGCCAACCTACATTTCAGCCATAATACGGCCACTGCTGGACATATCCAGCAGTGGCCGTATTATGGCTGATATGATGAAATAAAGGTACGTTGAATCCTCACGTCAGCCCCAAGTGGTGTTTGGCATATAAAAAGCATTACTTGAGGGTAACGTGAGGATTCGAGTGGCCTTTATTACATCTATGAATTTGAGATGAGGAATAGCGAAAAGTACTCAAAGGAGCCTCGGGCCTGATTTTAATGAATACTAAAACTGCATCGCTGGATTTTTGAAAAATCTATATTCCTAGTCAGGAATCGAACTAGTTGATTTTGAAAAATAAAAAACTGTATTATTACAACATTCGATAGAGTCGCTAATAAGGATCGAATTCTGAGAAGTAAAGACATGCGGCAAATTTAAGGAAAGTGTTGGATTTTAATGAACTGCTTCATATTTTAAAGTAATGTCTTTAAAATATGAAACTCAAATGATGTGTTCAAAAATCCAATAATGCAGTTTTAGTGTTCACCAAAATCGGGCCCGAGACTCCTTTGAGTACTTTTCGCTACTCCTCATAGTTTAGAATTTGACCATCCACGCCCACTTGAAAAATTCACCCTCCCGTATACAGGGTTATTTTTAATTCACCTAAAACTTCTAAACCTTCCCTTGATCACATCTGACAACTTTTGTTCCATGATTTTCCACCAAACTTAATAAGTTCCCGAATTTTTCTTATAAACTTTGTATGAGATGATGATGATGTTTGTTTGTTTTTTTTTTGTTTGTTATTTTGTTACTTTGTGTTTTTGTTCGGTGTATAATTAAGTAATTATACACCGAACCAATTAGTAGTTTTCTGATTCTGATCAAGTGATCAGTGAATCAGAAAAGCTTTATTGTATAAACTGTGTACATGGATGGTAAAGTAAGTTAGTAAAAGTATCAACAGTTTTGTCCATCACGAACATACAATTACTATATGATATTGCTTGATTTAGGCTTACCCCTGAAAGGGCGATTGGACCATTATATTATCCACCACACTGGCCCAGTTGCAGGTTGGTGGATTAACATACGCCATTGAATTTCTTCTCCGTACGTATGCAGGTTTCCTCACGATATTTTCCTTCCCCGAAAAGCCAGTGGTATGAAAATCCGTACTTAAACTGCAAAAAGCTCATTGGTACAGGCACGGGGTTTAAACCCGCGACTTCACGCTTTCAAGTCTAGCTGTCTCACAAATAGGCTACCACTGTTTTATGGCCATATTTTTTTTACTTATTACCACATTCATTATTATTTGAGACCTTGTAATGTTATTGTCATTTAGAGGCCTAGTTTGATTATTTTTTAATGGATAAAAATATAAACGAATTCATAGAAGTCATGATACAAAAGTTGTCTTGGTATATAGGAAAGCCGCCTACTAGAGATTTTAGGCGAATCACACATAGCATTATCTGGCAAATATACACGGAAATTATATAGAAAAGTATTTATAGGGTTCTATTGATAATCACAACGCACAAGCACCCACCGTCTTACGCGTACGCTTGTAATTAAGCTACTGCCTAATCTAAACTAAACAACCAGGTTCCGTGTGAAGAAATATACTACTGTTTACTAAACATTTGCGAAAAATAGTGTCCTAAATTCTCTTCACGGTGAATTACGTCAGTGTTTTATCATATTATACCTGAAAACAATAGTGAATTACGTAATCACGAGTACACTTTGATAGTACGTACAGACGTACACCTCCTGACTTTGCCTACTCATCTAAGACCTTACACATTTCATTGCTTAAATCAACCGGCCAAGTGTGAGTCGGGCTCTCGCACTCAGGGTCCCTACCACCACAAAATACGATAATTATCAAAACGCCTTCCATAATAGTTCAAGCAATTGAGACCATCTTTTTCTAAGCAAAGGCGTATGCCGAAAACCAGCCCTGCGTGACCCTTCGGGACCTCGCAGTACAGCACTGAGCCAAACTCAGAACTCCCTATTGCCAAACACTGTTTCTCCTTATGTTTCTTCTATATCTCTATCTCTACATAGTATAAATTGAAGTCGCTTTCCGCGTCTGTCTGTCTGTCTGTCTGTATGTCTGTATGGCCGCTAACTCCTCCTAAACCACGCAACGGATATTGATGCGGTTTTCACCATCAGTTAGATACATTTTCAAGGAAGGTTTATATATATAACTAGCGGCCCGCCCCGGCTTCGCACGTAAATTACAGCCGTGCGAAGCCGGGCGGGCGGGTCGCTAGTATAGTATAATGTCCATTGTTTTTTTTTTTGGCAATTAATATATCTTATAATTGCTACGCCGTCGCATAGTTAATATTTTGCAAGTGGCGCTCGGTATAACTTGATAATGAACAGATATTTGTCACCGACTCGCACTTGGCCATTGTTTATTATTTGTTGTTATACTCTAGTTTAGTGTGTGTTACTATAATCATGCCAAGTTTGACGCTTGTACGTTTTACCGTTTTAACATTTGAGCTAATACGTTAAAAAAATATGTTTGTCCGTTTCATTTTTACTTTACGACTTTTTATTATTTCTTAGTTAATCCGCCGTAACATATCATAATCTGTGAAAATTTCAACTAGCTATCTATTACGGTTCGTAAGATACAGCCGTTTCAAGGTAGGACGGACAGACAGATAGACGGACGGACAGACAGACAATGTATGCTTAGTAATAAGGTCCCGTTTTTACCCTTTGGGTACAGAACCCTAAAAACTAGGCAGGTTTATCAACGCATGCGAGCTTGCGCATATGTATACGTGGTCATACTGAATGTTTCTGGAGTAGGTTACATAGGTACATTATTTATTATTTCTGATTCTGAAAAAAGGCAATGGAAAGCTCGCGGCAAATTAATTTTTATTTTGAAAATGCAAACATATTCAGATCCCCTCACATCTCTCTGCGCCCACATGGTTGGGGAACTCCTGACTTAATTTAACTCTTATACCAAATTTGACAGATTTAAATTAATTTTATTCAGTCAAATTACAATATTTGAGTTGGAAAAAAATACATGTCACAGATACATCTGTTTGAGTTTATGATTTGGTTCAAAAGACGATGGAATAAACCATCCTCGATCAAAAAATTCTGAAACAAAGTCGATTTAGTTTATTTTTTTCGTTTTATGCTCTAATGAAAGCTCGTAACAACCTGGAAATTGCATGTACTGTAAGGCAATCCCATTAAAAAAAATTTGATTTGGATAGATTTTAGATAGTGAATAGTTTCGCTTTTTAGTGAAATTAAAAGCGTAAAAAGGACGCGAGAATTTGCGCGCGCCGTGTTTAGTACCGTGCCAGGCGTCATCGAGGTTGGACCTATGTTCGTTTTTGTCGTTCCACTCTCCTCGCGGGCGTCCTAGCTCTTGCGTGTCAAAATACATCGTCGCTATAACTTGGCTGGGGCAGGAGCGTTTTGTTGCTTTCGCAACTCGGATAAAAGGCCGTTAAATATTATAGTCAATTCAAAAATAAAAAAATAAAAAACCTGTGCATATTATTTCGCTGATTTTCAGTTTCCTTTCACGTCCAAATGAGGCGCTGTTAAATTTTTCATAAATTTTGCTTTCGTTTACGCAACGAATACTTTTTCGCAAGAAGTATACCTACTCATACTAAAGTTATATAATTATTTACGGGATATTTACCGTGGTGAGTCCTCCCGTGAACATGGTGCATGTAATTGCGCCGAAATATCGGGAGCTCATTCCACAACCTTACCACGGTAAATATCCCGTAAATAATCATAAAACTTTAGTGCACAACCGTGATAGTTCACTAAAGTTTGGAATCCGTACGGCCAAAGTTTGGAACATCCTTGTTTCCTGAGAGATATAACCTGGGCCTTTTCAAGGCCAGAGTGAATAGGTATCTTCTAAGTCTGCGTGCTTCATCTTCGACCACATCGTCGCTTACCAACAGGCGAGATGGTGGTCAAACGCGGACTTATCAGCGTAAAAAAAAAGATAGTTTAAAACAGTGTTTCATACTAAGCTCAAGTAACTATACCTCTCTATTCCAAGTCGTGCGTGTCGTCTGTGAGCGTGCCTACGTCACAAGGGCTGCGTGCGCAGGGGCGGCACTGCTGCTCGTGCTCGCCAGGCGCACAGCGTCCCTCGAGGCACACGCGCTCCCGCGACATGGTGCCGCTGCCGCAAGTCACTGAACACTCGCTCCACTTGCCCCATCGGCTCCACACCTTGCGTCTCTTCAGCCGAGACTCGTCGTCGCTCAACTCTACATTTGCACACGCATTCATAAGCGATGATGATCTTTTTAAGACTGTAGGTAAATTTAAAGCAGCAGTGACTCAAAATCTTTCCTCATAACTTCAGTACATATTTTGAAATAATACTGTTATTATTATGAATGTTAATTAATAGTTGTTTCAACTTATTTTTTTTGTTTTAAGGCATATAAAAAAAAATTATATATTTAAATATTATTTTTTGCAAGTTAGCTAATCCTTGCGGTAAATTTATATAATTCTGTAAGTCTGTGAATAGTGCTGTTGGCTGTATTATTATGTATTAAGTTTACTAATCTATTCACAGTATTGTACATTTTATAATATGGCTGTTTAATGTTCCTAAATAAAATAAAGGCCTGGGCCTTTTTAGGCTAGTTGACTTCAAGAGCGTATAATAGCCAGGATTTTCTTGAGGGGTGGAGGGCAGCTGGGGGCTAATGCAACGTTATCGAAGACTCGAGGCAGCGTCCTACTAACAAAATTGACATATACTTAAGAACTGACACGACCTTTAGTTTACTGAGGATTGTAATTTTATAGAAGTGTACCTATTATATTATATTGTTGTATTACATACTAGCGACCTGCCGGCCCGGCTTCGCATGGGTGAAATTTACGTGCGAAGCCGGGGCGAGTCGTTAGTTATATATATAAACCTTCCGTGAAAATATATCTAACTGATGGTGAAAACCGCATCAAAATCCGTTGCGTAGTTTAGGAGGAGTTAGCGGCCATACACGTAGACATACAGACAGACAGACGCGGAAAGCGACTTTAATTTATACTATGTAGAGAATGTAGAGATAGAGATATTACGTACGTACATTACAAGGCTTTGTTGTACAAGATGGGCGGTGTCGTGTAGTACAATTGGAGTGGAATTCAATCCTTCAGTTTACGCTGGGTTCATTTACTAGTAGTTTATAGAAGTCAAGGTGGTGCGGAAGCGGTGTTGCGGCGATTTAGCGTGACGATTTTAAATTTACGGTAAACCGGAAAGAATTGAGTGTTATAAGGCCGTTTGTATACCGCGTCGACTCTCCAGTGCATTGGACCAAACAAAGGAGAATGCCTAAGTACAACCATCTTTTCTTTTTGTCTCCATTTTTTCATACACTTTTTTCAATATACCGATTAACGCAACAACTGTAAGTACGCCATGCTTACAAATTTTTCACGCACACTAAGAAACTTGCAGTGACAACAATGTAGACATAAAAAAATGGGCGAAATAGATCTGCTGGTGGGTGGATGTGAATCCTGAGATTACAGGATTTTATAAATCTCAGGACTTGTGATATGGCTGCCAGAGACTGATATGCATACATAAATAGTTTTAAATAGTTAGCAACCAGATATAGAACAAACACAAATGTTCATCACATAAATGTTTATCCTAGGTGGGAATCGAACCCACGTCCCCAAGCTCAGATGGCCACTACCAACTGGACCAACGAGCTATCAAACCAAAGATAATATAACCACCTAATCGCACATGTAGTCAAAATTGGTTTGTGGCAAAAGTCCAACGTATTTAACTTTATATTTGTGTGTAGCTTTATGTGTATTATATAATGGATTTTTGTTTCAAATAAAATATTGTCTATTGTCTAAATTCCCTTTTGCTAAAGTAAGCATCGTACGTCGCGGGGGTGTATCGAATGGCGGCTTGTGATTGGAGATTCATGTCATTCATTCAATTAGCGTCTAAAATTTGCCCGCTCGAAAAAAAAATAAGCTGAAAAATTTGTACCTTGTTGTTACCTTGTCATCGCGCGGGGTAAAGGATGAGCAGTCAAGTGGGTATATCGTCATTGGTTTGCACCCACTACGCGACCTTACCATATCTGCCTAGTTGGTCTGATCTGAGGTTGGGCCTAACAGAAATAATTATGTTACCTGTCGTCCGTTCTGTACTCGTTTGGTAAATACATTTCTTAGTGCGTTGTTGCCAATCCTTGACGTCCTTGTTTTGCACTTCCAGTTTCAAAACCAAACTCGCAAGCTCCGCTGGACTCATAACAAGCCTATCTATATTGGTATCGTTTATATATCCATATACCATCGAAAATGTTAATAAAAGTAAAGTAAGTTCTGTAAATATAATCAAAACCATTGCTTCGTTGTTTGAATTGATCAACGCCGCGTACAAATGTACCAAAGAGGAGTATGAACTGTACTCTTTGATTAAATCATACGAGCGAGGACCAATGAGTACCTTAGGTACATAAATACAACAAACGACTGGGGAGATAATTTCTACGATAAACTTTATAATAATGTAAATAGAGGGAATAATAGCGTTTCAAACTCACATATATGTTTAAACCAAGTTTAAACTAGGTATAATACAAAGAGTTTTTATAGATCATTGGTATAATATGACATAAAACTATGTCAAACAAGTTTACATAAAACCACAGACTAGGCCAAAGAACATTAAAGACTTTTTAATTTCCATTTCCCATTCATTTCGACAATCTTCTGTATAATATACCTACAATCACAGATCTACTACCAATCAATCAATTCAATCGCTTCATTATCAAATTTTATTTCTGTAAATAATTTTAAATTGTAGTTATTTTAATTTTGCAGCCCTATATTATCTATACTAATATTATAAAGAGGAAAGATTTGATTGTTTGTTTGCATTGAATAGCCTCCGAAACTACTGAACTGATTTGAAAAATTCTTTCACTGACGGGAATCTACACTATCCCCGGGTAACATAGGCTATAATCTATACCCGTGCGAAGCTGGGGCGGACCGCTAGTGTAATATAATAATGGACAACGTTTCATTTTTGTTACTACCTATTTTTATTGGTTTAATTAATAGATTATGAAAAAATATTGGACACGTATTTTTCAGTTTTATTTATAACCTAATAGTTATTTTTAAAATAATTTTCAAAAAATATTATAAATTATTGGCTTTATGGCTGATTATACCATAGCGAGACGAATATGAAAAAGTTTATGTCACGGACAATGTCAAATTTGTCAACATCAAATAGCAAAACAACATGTAGGTACTGGGATGCCAGGTCGCAAATTAGATTTTCCATTTATTTAAGTGTTCATCATCATCATAATCAGCCTTTTAATAGTCCACTGCTATATCCACCACGCTGGCCAAGTGCGGATTGGTGGATTCACATACGCCATTGAATTCCTTCTCCGTACGTATGCCGGTTTCCTCACGATGTTTTCCTTCACCGAAAAGCCAGTGGTATGAAAATCCGTACATAAGCTCCAAAGGGCTCATTGGTACGGGCCCGGGGTTTCAACCCGCGACCTCACGCTTTCAAGTCTAGCGGTCTCCCAAATGGGCTACTGCGGCTTTAATCTATACTAATATTATAAAGAGGAAATATTTGACTGTTTGTTTGATGGCATTGAATAGGCTCCGAAACTGCTGAACCGATTTGAAAAATTATTTCACTGTTAGGAAGCTACACTATCCCAGGGTGACCATAGGCTATAATCTATACCCATGCGAAGCTTGGGCGGACCGCTAGTTTATATATAAAAATAAGGTAATAATCATATGATCCTTTCACAACTTAATGTTTTTTAAACACCCACGTTTATTATTTATTCATATTATGTAGATGGAACACGATTTACACGATATTATGCCATTAATGACTACCTGTTAATTTTAAATTTTTGAACATATACGGGGTAAAAGATAGATAGGGAAATAGATGGCAAGATAGTTTCATATTTTTTAATTCGAGTTTTTGGCATATTAACTATTGCTCGTTAATCCTATTTTTCCATTATTTATATATTTTTCAAAAAACTTGAAAATTAGTGGATAGATTTTTTAAAAATATTTTTTATGGGGTTTTCAATGGATAATCTCCAAATGGTTTTCGAATTTTTGACTCATTGCAAAAATAAAATGTTGTCCATTGTAATAAGTGTCCATTTTGTTTTGTAGCCTCTGTATTTTATAGGATATTTTCTTATTGTTTCACTAGATTCTAAATTCCGTATTTTTCTCTCTTCAGCCATTTACTTGTTTCTGGCAAAAATGTTTTTTCAACTTGAGCCACATTGATAAAATATGTACAGTATAATAATAAAATCTTTGTTTAACCATTAAAAAAAAAAAACTTTAAAGACTCTCTAAGCCCTACACAGAAGCTCTAGTATACGAGTCATAGGCTAAGTACACTAGGTGATACGAGTAACAAAAAAATACTTAGAGGAAAGTCACCAAATATGGAATAGTATCCTAATATGGAATATCTTAATTTCTCTAAGAATATAAGTATGAAACGCAAAACACGAATATCTTCGGTTTTATTCGGGCTATTTGAAATCGCACTTACACCATTCGTGTGAGTTGCGCGAACGCTGCACGTGTGGCAGGCGTGTCCCGCAATTTTTTTTAAAGGTAAGTAATAAATGAATCATCATCATCATCATCTTCAGCCAGAAGACGTCCACTGCTGAACATAGGCCTTCCCCTTTAACCTCCACACTGAACGACAGCCTGCCTTTTGCATCCACTGGATGCCCGCGACTCTCACAATGTCGTCGGTCCATCTAGTGGGAGGCCTTCCTACGCTGCGTCTTCCGGTTCGTGGGAATAAATGAGTATTATCTGTTATTAGGTATGTATATATTAGTATTAAACCATTTAGTATATCGATATCATGTTTATTTTTAACATTTTGTGAATTAAATATTGTGAGTTTAAAAAATATTCAGACATGTTTGAACTAGTATAAAAATCCAAATATGGACAGTCGTCGGTGTCTTATTATGGAATATTGAGGAACAGGACGTTATCCGGTTTGATGATGGCAGTGAACATGATGAGTTACCAAGTATCTCCTGACTCTGCTGATGCTGAATGTATGTTCTGTCGAGATTTTTTTTTATGGATGAACGTGGAGAAAGCTGGATAAAATACTTAATATGTGGGTTCTGGGCACATTATGATTGTGCTGGTCCGGAGTTTGATACTTGGATCTGTGACTTTTGCAAGTGAATTAAGTCACTTCTTTCATTTAGCATAACATTTTATTTGCATTTATTTGATCTCATAGATATTTCCGTCTATTTTTGTTAATGATTGTTGATATTCCATATATGGGTACCTATTCCATATTTGGTTACTCATTTGTGATTTTTGTTTTTGTGTTAGATTTTAATTTGATTACTCATATATTTGATTAAAGACTGTTAAATACTACAAAGAAATATATGACTGATTAGTAATAACATTAAACTGTTTAAATTTTTATGAACTTTTTTATTTCCGTAAAACAAAATGGTATTCCATATTTGGTGACTTTCCTCTATTGACGGGCTTGGCTGACAGACCGCCATCCAACCAATATGATCCTAGAGCTGCCACATACTTTTCTCAAAAGCTAAGTATTGCTATACAGTGGGGCAACTCGTCCAGTGTTCTGGGAACCCTGCCGCACGGTGGTGATCTCACCGGCGTTTTTGTTTTGTAGTAGGTACATGTTTGTATATTTTATACATTCATCTTTTAGTTTAATTGTAGCTTTTATTTAGTTATTTTAAGTTTTAGTTTATATTTTAAGTTTTCATCAATTTTCTGTTTTTTTAAGTATCTAAATAAAAATTACATGAGACTGCCACGGAACACTATGGACTTGTCTGACGGACCGCTGTCCAACCAACGGGGGAGAAAGAGAAAATTTTGTCTTTCTCCCCCGTTGGTTGGACGGCGGCCCGTCAGCCAAATCCGTCACGTCTGTTAGCTACTTGACGGTATAATAGTAGCTGGGTATCGGAAAAAAACAACTATTTCTTCTAAATAGTATCTTAGCCAGGGACACTGAAACAAGTTTTTGATGACGCTCTTTTTATTTATAATAATAATTTCATACATACATTATATAGTAGCGGTAGGTAACGAGTACATACGTAATAATAAAGTTTTAAAACATGATTAAGTATATTAATAATATATAAAAACAATTTTTTTGAAGCCATTCAGACGATTTATCAAGCGCAGGGTGAAATTAGGAGTTTATTATTTTTTAGCTACCTATTATGTTATTGTTACAACATTTAAAAGAAATGTCGTCAAGAATACTTAGAAAGAGACAAGTTAATTTCAAAGGCTCAAATGGAGCTTATTAACAACGAAATTTCATTGGGCCATTTTTTGGAAAAACTACGCAAAAACTGTGAAGGACCCAATGAGATACAAATGATTTTTATTTGAAAATAATTGAAAAAAGAAACAAAAATATTAAGATTTAAAAATATTTCTGATCTCCTGGTACTTTGTTGTAGAAATAGCAGTCACCAAATCCTATTATTCTTAATTTTTTTACATTTCATATGAACATTATTGATTTTCAAATAAAAATGTATTTAGAAGGCTTTTGCACAAGACTGTAATTACTGGTAGTTGGAGCACGGCAACTTGTAAGTGCCCCGTGCTTCACCCAGATGGAGAACCTAGGTGAAGCACGGGTCCGACCCCAGAAAAATATGATTTTCGGATACGGATGCTCACTAACTGTGGCATTCAGTACTAAAATATAAAAAATACAATTTCCCTACGCTTGATACATCACTAAGTACAAATTTTATTTATTTTTAAATGGAATGGACACTTAAGAGGGCGTCCATTAATTACGCGAGGCATTTAGGGGGAGGGGGTCGAGACAAATCTCACGTAGGGGGGTCGGCAAATATCTAATTACATAAAACTGGGTTAGGTAAAAGATGTTTCTCCACTAAAATATGGTTAAATTTTACACAACATATTACAGATATTATTATTTTACACTTTTTGAAAAATCAAAAGTGAGATTACGAGGTGGTGGTCGTGCCAGATGTCACCAAGGGGAGGGGAGGGGGGGGGGTTAAAAACCACCTCACGTAATTATTGGCGGCCCCCTTAACAAACAGTAGACAGGGAAGGCCTGTGATTGTTATACTAACTTAAACATTTATGTACGTACAGTTCGGTACAATTCAAAATAACTTATTAAGGTTAAATACATTAAATTTCATTTAATGACTGATACCAGACTGATAGTAGTTCGTGGCCACACATCTACTAAAGTCCTTTTCAAATAGCTTGGCACTTGACAACCACCACTAACAGACTAGTTTTCATAGTAGTTTAGCTATATGTTTTCGGCGCAAAATGTACAATACAATAATTTATTATTAACTCCATAGCTACAAGTCAAACTTCTCCAGTACACTTTCTACAACGGTGTATATAAACTTAAATATATAAAAAATATATTTCAACAATATTATTATGTGCACATCAAATAATAAATTATTCAATTGAAAATATTATGATCAATAATTTATTACAGTATGTCATTTTGTATTTCATTACAATTATGTCAAATTGATTCATCAATAATTATTTATTAGCGCAGCTACCTTAATTTAGTTTTGTGAGTTCGTAAATCTTTAATTTACTTTTGTGACGTCGCATTCAATATTTACGAATCACTTTACATTCTATCGTACTGTCAAACCCCCGTTAAGTGCCATGATATTTGAAAAGGACAATAACGTTACAAATGCGAAAATAACTGTCTGTTACCTTCAACGACTGAACTTGCTTCAGACTCGGTTCGACTGGAACCAATCTTAAGGCAAGGAATTAGGGCACACATTCTATTGTCAGGGTCCAGCCCCGGGCCACAGGTTCCCATGAATCATCAGCCGCATTCATCCATCATTCCCCATTGCCGCCCGAAGCTAGTCTCATCTGATAATTAATTGGTCAAAAATATGTCAATATTTTCGAGCTTGCTTTATTCGCGCTTTTTACTACTTATTGTAAAGGTGCTGATAGACGGGCAATTTATTAAGAAATTATTCTCCGGAAACAGACGCCGGAGCTAGTGGAGCAATCTTGTTTAATTATTTGCAATATTGTTTCTAATTGCTCAATAAATATTATGTATTGCTACATGTCACCAAAATTGTTAGTAATTGTTAATTAAATGTATCGCCAAGTTTAATTATTTATGTTGCTCAGTTCAGTGTAGCAACAAAATGTCTACATGTTGGCAAATACAGTAAATTGCTTGACGTTACGTGACACTATGATTGCATTTTATATTTTCCGTATAAGAACACCTTAATTTGTTTAAAATTTCTTGTCGTTGAGTCTGGACCAGGGACATAATATGAAAATATGTGTTTTGTTATTATTGTCTCAAGCGGATGTGAATAGTATTCTTCTCAACTTGGTTATGATTATATTACGGTAGTATATTGTATTCACAGAACTGTTCAGGTACACAATTAGGCCTACTGTTGTCAAATTAAATGGATAAATAAGAATCACGGACATCAAATCATCCTAACTAATATCTGAGTTTCTCCTCAGAGTCAGCGGCTAATTTTCACACAACTGACCCACGAAGGTTCGTACAGTGTCCTCTTACGCGATTCAATTTAGGCGACTTCAAAAAGTTACGTTACCGAAAGACGTAGTTATCTCCGCGCATTATGGTTCACGTACACGTAATTGTCCTCGGTCGCCTGAATCGCGTTAAAGAGGTGACGGTACGGGCCCAAAACTTGAACAGTATAACTTTTTTGTTTTATTTTGTTAATCTGGTTACACTAGTTCCTCATAGTCAACGACATACCGTAACTGAAAATATATAAAAAGATCTTTATCATCATTATATGTTTTATGTTCCCACTGCTGGGACACGGTCCTTCTCTCAGAGAATTGGCCGTAAACCAAAATGCTGCCACATGTTAGTGAATGTCATGTCTTTGAACTTTTGTTTATTTATCCTTTACCGTTTTTGAGGGATGACATCAAAAACGGCACAATTTATTTAAGGACTAAGTCATTGGTGCAGGTCCGAGGATCGTACCAGGTGCCGTCAAATTGCTACACATGCTACTGCTCGGCCACGATCGCTCTGATTGATAAATGTTTGGATAACAAAATAATGAGAAATAAGTATATTTACATTTCAAGTTTTGGCAGGTCAAAGTAGTTTGAAAATAAGGCACTGTGAAACCCTTAATGTACCGAATTCCGCTAGATAAATGAGTTACTTATTTATATAGACTACACTCTGTATCTATGCTTTAGAAGCACGCAAAAATTTCTAAATACCTAAACATTGTCACGCGAGAATTTTGTTAACTTAGAAAGACGACTAATTGACGAATAGTCGTGGCGGTGGTGTAAAAAAGCGGTGGCAGTAGATTTTTGGTACGACAACGTGTGCTATTTATTCCACAGGGCCCTGATTTTGTTAAATTAACACGCAAGTAACGCGCCGCGTTAAGTTGACCTCTTAAAATATGGACTCTATTCCCTAGGAATAAAAACCAACTTTTAGAGGTTAACTTAAATCGGCGCGTTACGTGCGTGTTTGTAGATACAGAATCAGGGCCCAGTTTGTAATTAGATATTGACCGTTATTGACGTCAATTCTGTTGTGCCATTTTTCTTTTCCTCATGAGAGGATTTTGGCGTCACATGTCTTGTGCATTTGCCAGTGTCAAAAATTGAGATTTTATCAAGTTTTATTAAATATCGTCAAACAAGTCAGTGTCTAATCCAAGTCATGCTCTAGTTAAGTGGTGGAGACTTAACTAGAGGCCTCTGTGAAGTTTTGGAAATATCACAAAAATACAATACATGTTTCATTTTACCACCACCACTTATTAAACAATAATCTACCATTTTTCATTACACAAATTCGAATTAAAACAAGTTTAGGAAAACAAAACAATGAGGTAATAGGTATGTCTTTTTCACGGTGGTGCCAAAAAAACTCGTACCGTTCTTTAAACTAAACTATATTTGATTGGTTATAAAATGGCTGCCGTCCTTTTCTAACGTATTGAAATGAAAAGACGCTGATCATTTCTTGTCAGATTAGTTTAGGTTAGACAATGGTACAACAGAATTGAAGCCATTATACTGTCGGTAACACGACAATTGACTTATTATTGAAGATTTACTTTTCGTCGTCTTCACGTACCTTCGTCAGTTAGCGTTCTCTCTTAGGGGCCAGAAGGCGTCAACTAAAACAAGCCGTCCTACACCCGGGTGTTAATTCACTATTCAACATGATTATCTACTACAATGATGCATATCCCATTGTTTATAAATCAGACTTTTGGGTTAAATGCCTTTGATAGAGAAATATAACCTAAGATTGTAATTTTATTCTATACTTACTTTGAGATACAATACCTAGTCACTAACGTGCAAAAAAGTGTCCAAACCAAAACTCACTTTTTTACTTTTTGGTTAGTTGTAAGGCAACCGCGATCCGACTACAACGCCGCGCGATGCCATTGCTACGATGATATAGCGGACAAACGACGTTGAACACTATGAAAGTGAAATAACGTCTAAATTTGAGTATATGTGGCATTGCGAACTACATAATTTATGTCTTGGTATGTACAATGACGCTCGGACGATTCTTGGCTATTTTTACTTAGAGATTGTGACTCTGTAGGTATTGTATCTTGATGTATAACTAATTAAAAAACACTGACACATTGATATCGATTTTAAGGTACCTCCTCCGCCTCAATTTTTACACAACATTGATCCACCAAAACTAAAAAAAGTATACTTACCTTTTTGAGTCAACCAAAGAATACCAGAAAAAAATAAAATAAAAAAAATACGGCAAATTTACTATTCGTTCTTTTTTTCTTCATTTTAATGGCACAAGTTAACTAAACATGTATAAAAATTACGGCTAAAATATTTTGGCGGAAAACATTTCTTCTGAAAACTAGTGGCGTAACATAATAAAACAAAAAAACTTACTTTTAAAGTTATGGCGGCTCAAAGTCAAGTAAAACCCTTTTTTATAGATTTTAGAAGACAGAACTCAACGTGTCGTTGTCTTAGTCTAATAGACACAAATAGAAAAGCCAGTGATACCTCAGTTAGTTTAGTTCTATCAACTAAAGCCTTCAAAATCGATATAACTAAATACATTGAACAGTGACTTATTCTTCATTTACGAAGATTGCTTACAAAGATTTTCGTACAAACAACTATTTCTCAAACATATTCGGATGTTTTTAACATAGAGGACTAGGTCGTTCATAAATTAACGGCCTATTTTTGTCTCTTCTATTATGTTGAACGTATGTAATTCAATTTGCAAAGATGTTTGATTACGCTTTCCCACTAAAAAGAGGCAAAAGAGGTTATGTTAGAATTGCAGAGGAAAAATAATATTTCCAGATGGCTAGTGTCCTGTGAATCCTGTGATAGGCGGCCTTATTATAGAAGTTTGATCGTGATCGAGATTGCATGCCGTCCCATTCGCATCTATTTACTCGCATCAGGTGCTTAAGTGAGGTGGCACGCGATCGCGATCACGATCCGAATCATCCATAATAAGACATAGGCTCTTAATATCATTTGAGCCAACCAGAAGGAAGATACCAGCAATTTGGAAAAAAAATATGGAAAGTATGCTAGTAGTTTTTATATTTCACATTGAAAGTGTGGAAATTATACTAAATCATTTAGTTTTATGCTTACGTGCATATCCTTGTAATGTTTGAATAAAATATTATACCTACATTCCTTGGCGAGAATTTGCCGATGATGGACTCACGTTAAATGGGCCTCTGCTTTGCCTCGGCCCATTTTTCACGTTCGTCTATCAACGGTTCTATCGCCTGCCTTAACAGTTATTTTATATTAGTGCTTGGCTATTAATAATAATTGAACACCGAAGCATTACCTAAAGATCACATAATATTAGCTAAATTAATGACTAGAAGATAAGAAAATTTTAAGTAAAATCTAAATTAAACCGATTATTTTTGACTAGGTGACATTGATTTAGAATGTTTCCATCATGCTAAGTGGCAATATAATGTAATATGCAATTGCATATCTACTAAGAATTTAACAGTTAAATTAATGGAAAGCAATCCAAAATTACTTTTGACTAGCGTGGATATTTCTTAATTAAATTAATAAATAAAGCTAGAAGACTAGAAACTATGGCTTCAAACATTATATTGCGAAAAAACAGCAAATACATTTTTCACGCTAAGAACTCAACTCGACTCAAACCTATTATGGTGGCGATTTATTTTTTACTACAGAACCTACCATAAGTTGTCACGACTCTTATGATAAATATATTGTTCAACAAGCTAATTAGATCAAGTAGTGTGTTTACTTGTATTTTGTTTAGTTAAGAAAATACTAGGGCATTTTAATAAAGTATTTAAAACTTTCACATGTGGCATGAAAATGTTTGCGAGACAATCACTAATGATTTTATATATTTTTTTATGAAACACTGAATAACATTTCATTAGAAATAATTTGATATAACAACTGTCAATTTTTAGACGACTTTAAACGTCAGCAAGCCGACTCTTGTAATATCAGACGACCCATGATAGACTGAAGGCGAAATACAAATCACTCACTGACTTATCACGAAATCTCGATAAGGATTTTTACGATATCGACGAATTAATGGGTCCAAAAGGGGGTTGCATGAATAATCTACGCGCACGAGGTGGCGCGGGCATCAGTTAGTTTCAAATATTAAAAAAAACTGGCAGTTTTGTTACTTCTACATTCGAAAATTTTACGGTAAAGCAGACAAGTAAGTATGTATAAATTTTTATACTCCTATCATAAAATAACGTATCAACAACGAATTTTACAATACACTGGGATTTTATTATCGAGGCACAAAGGGGATAACTTTAGAAACTTTCAGCCTCAGTTTCAACACATTAAATATTAACTTGGGACGACAGAATGGAACCACTGGAAATACCTTAGAACAAATTCATATTGACGCGGAAACGTTGAACACCGCAAAACAGATAGGTACAAAGGCGGATCCAGGGGGGCCATGGGCGTCCTGACCCCCCCCTGGGCTGGGTCCAGGACCTAGGTGGACCACTAATTAATATAAAAATTTAATTATAACTTTTTCTGACTTGACCACGACTATGTTACAGCTTTAGTGCCAGGGGAGGCCTGGCACCACAGCTGGATCCGCCCTTGGATAGGTGGGTATATTTTCTATTACCATTAGGTATGAGAAATCTAGATAATTTGTTTAGTTCTAGTGTTTAACCTATTTCGGGGATAAGTGATCATAGGCGGTCGTATGACTAGATTCACCCGCAAAGCTAGGGGTGCAAGACAGGACGAATAAAATCCCCTTTGTCGTCTTCCATGCGCCCTTGTGGCATCGCGGGCGAATACTATGCGGCCGGCCTATCATACGCCTATCATACAGCCAAAATTCCAAATGTGAATCTGTTTTTGACATGAACATCATATACATTTCTACATTGAGTAAGTACTTCTGTGGTCCTGTTTATAGATCATCAGTCACTCGAAGCTCTGGATGTTGAAACTGAGGCTTCCTACAATGAAATTACTAGGTTATTTATAATTACCCTAGTTAAAATGTTTGTTTTCGAACATTCCAGATAGTTGCGGTTAACGAGTCCCAAGTATAGGTAACATCGAATATGTACTACTTATATCTTATAACTATTAAAATTCTATAAATTATTTTACTATATTTTGGGTAAACACAGAATTTGAACCCTAATTATCATACAATAGTCTTTCAGTGTTCAAGATCGCGTTCCGAATCAACATCAGCGCTAAACGCTAATGAGAACAAAGACACAAAAAAAAACTTTGCCCTTTTTTTGCACTTTCATTAGCGTTGTCGATGTTGTTGGCGCTGCTGGCGTTGATTCGGAACGCGCTCTTATTCCAAAGTAGCTGGCGAGATAGATACTGAGAGCATTTCAGTGAATGCCGGTAGTTCTTGCAATTCACGAGCACTACTTTATTGTTTTATCTGCATTGCGCAGAACATATACGAGTACTATTTTTTAAGAGCCACACTTGCGAATTGATAGATCTATGTAAAAAAAAAATAATAACACCAAATTTTCACTCAACGTTGACCTGGCACAACTAAAAACTTTATTTATTTATTTGTTAGTCTTGTTTCACAGAGATACAAAACAACACAGACAAAATAATAATATCGGTTTCTTCAAGGCAAGGGGCCACCCATAAATTACTTCATGGTTTTTGGAGCCCTTCACCCTTGTCACACGCCAATGTGACCACACATAGGCGTCATAATTTTGAAATTATTAATTAATTAAAGCGCCCGTAAATTATTAATTAATTAAGGTGGCAAAATGTGATACAAACAAATTTAATTATAATAAAATGGAAGAGTTGATATTGTAAAGTTTTTCGTTGGTGTTACTGCAGTATTAAAAGACGTGCCATTGAAAAGGAATTAAAAACGGAGCCATCCGGGATATAATAAAATAATTCCCTCATTTTATTTATTTCATTGTTAGTTAACGACACAACTAGTAAGATAACAAAATAAATCACCCCTTTGATTAGACATCCTTTTGAACAGTCGTGTGAAAAGGTATACTTTTCCTGGTTTTGCCAGGTCAAAAATTTATGAAATTTGGTCGCCGAGTTGGCATTTTGTTACAAAATGTAATTTTGTTGTACATGCGCCAGCTACTTTGCACTCGCAGTTTAAATTTTGTACTTGCACGCTTGCACTTACTACATAAATGTAAAATACAATTTCTATCATTTACAATAGTTAGTAAATTTAACTAGATAAAACGCGGCTTTTACTAGAGACTGTGTATTAGACTGGAGCATATTTCAAGCTAATAGTGCTAACAGACGAGACGGACTTGGTTGACGGACCGCTGTCAGACCAACGGGAGAGAAAGAGACAATTTTCTCTTTCGCTGCCATTGGTTGGACAGCGGTCCGTCAATCAAGTCCGTCTCGTCTGTTTAAGAGGGGTCATGGTCAGCGTTTTGTCCATACAAACGTATTCTCGTGTTTCCTCCCTGGATAAAACCACTTGAGCTGTAATTTTTTAAAATAAAATTTATCTCTTCTGTTGGCATGTTTATATCATTTATTTTTTCTTATAAGTTAACTACAATAAGATATATGAGCCGTTAAATATCCCATAAATTGTTTTTTTTACCGCCATGTTCAGACGTCTATCAAATAAATTTGCCGAGTTTATAAAACAAAAATAAATGATAGAAGCATAGTTCAATCCTTTTTACAACTACTAATTTAAAAAATAATGAAATCGGCCTTGTTTTGAATGAGGAAACAGAAAAATACGAGAAGATGATTTTGTATACTTTTCGTAGGTATAATCGATCTGAGCTTCAGTTGTCCCTGTTGCACTCTACAGGGAGAGGCTTGCGGTCAGAGGACAGCAATAGATTTGCTAAATACCTATTCATCAAATTTCTTGGCCGTGGTATGCCCTCTTAAAGCCACATGTCTGTTAGAACTATAAGGAGGCCCCAGATTATTTAATATCTTATTGTAACGTGTGTAAGGGAAACGCTCCCGAAGCAAAAACGCTATTATTATACTAAACACAATCTAATACCAATAATGTTATTACTATATTTCTATCCGTGATGACTTGTAATTGGCTTTGTGTATCAATAAAAAAATATGTTGTTGTCGCTGAAAATTCAGAGTATTTCAATTAAAAAGCTTTTTATGTTGCCCATTTTTTTTTTTTTTTTTACAGATAACTTTTCTTTATCTAAATGTTATTCGGTTAAGATTATTAACAGGTGTTTTATCTACTTGTAGTATTTTTTTTAACCTGATCAATTAATTTCGTCACATGACAGACTAAGCGTTTTAAAAACACTTCTTTTGGTAAATTTTGCGATTGTTCCGCGCCTCAATCAAGATTTTCTCGTATTACATCGCCTAAGCTAAATATGCACAAAAATCTTAAAGACCGGACATGTCCGGACAAATCAGGAGGGATGATAACCCTACTCGCAGGCAGGTTCCCTACATACTAAACAAGTTTTGTTCCATGACTTTTAGTAATCCGCCTTTTTAAATTCATTTTTTCCCATTCTAAAACAATAGATATGTAATTTAAAATTGGGGCTTTATATATAGATGTATGGATGTTTGTTCCTCTTTCACGCTGCAACGGAACAACGGATCGACCTGATTTTTTGCATGGGTATATTTCAAGAGCCAGAGAGTGACATAGGCTACTTTTCATCATTATCATCACCATTTTTCATCACTACACGGGTGAAACCGCGGGGCGCAGCTAGTTGGTAATAAATGCTAGAGTGTGAAACTAAGCTAATATGTTTTTTTTCACACTTGTTTTTTGTAATGGGGTGTTAGGTTAAATGTGAAAATAAAATAATTTTTACCTGACTACCCAAGAGGTAGTGCAAGAAGATATTATGTATTTTTTTGGCCGTATGTGTGTTTGTGTTTTTTTTAAATGTTTCTGTATTACCTCCTATAGACTAAACGGCTTGACCGGTATAGACTTTAATTTTAATTTAGCTATGTCCCTATAGCCGTCACTTTCACATCAGATAATACTAGAGCTGTCAGATTAATTGAATTTTAAGAATAACAACCCCGATACATGTTTTTTTGTGGGAGGTATGAGAGGGGGGGAGGGGAAACAAGCACACCGTAAGGATCATTATACTGCTATAAGAGCACGCATTTATTAATCGAGCTACACAACATTTTTTTACACATCTATAATGTAAGTGTGTAACGTGCACAGCCGCGTGGACGTGTACTTTGACAGAGCAAGACAAGCCTGGGCTTGTCGACTCCCTTCCGTGTTGATCTAAGCAACAACATAACCTACGCCAGTTATGCTGTAGAGGCCAGCATATACCCTTGGTTCGTTTTATACCTTCCGTCCTTTGTCTAAGGTCCGGTTTTATACCTCAGATGTATATTTCCACGGAGTGAATTTAGATAAATTTAAAAAAAACTATTCATGAGATCATAACGTAAAAATCATATCAATTAGAGTAGAACGGTCTGGCACAAGCCAGTTTTCGAGGTCCATATCAAGGTTGGAAGGACCATGGGAAGAGGAGGGAGTGTTTCTATAATTTGCTGGACTGAGCTATTGGTAAACTTTTTTCGTATTTGAGTAAAGCAACATACGGTCGAGAAGTCACTCGTTTACATACTCGCGCTCCCCACTTCTATGCTCCCTGCCGCGGAAATGAGTTGAATAACGTAGCATAAATAACTTTACTATGGGACCAACCCTGATATCGCGGAAAAATATCAGCTGTTCCATAGAAAAATGTCATTGTCACTCAACGAAATTTATGGAACAGCAGATTTTTTCGCGATTTCAGGATTGGTACTATAGTAAAAGTCGTTTATAATAATATCTTCGAGTACAATGATATCTTCTAATATGTCCGTCGGCTAGAGATACACCCTGTGTAAACAAATTTTTGTCTGCGTTTACCATTACGAAAGTTATTTTAATAGTACATTGTTTTAAAATGTATTCTATTACCGTCTATTAAATCGAATAAACTTAAAGTAACTTATGAGCTTTCGCTATTTGAACACATGTTTTAAATGTCTATCGGGACTTATCGCGCATTATTTTATTTAGGTAAAAATAAGTACATTTCGACCCGGGTATGTCCTAAAACTGCGACCAGAACCACCGGAGGATGGGCAGCAGCGTCCTGTTAGTACACGGTGAACTTACTGCGATCCCCAAGCCGCCTGCCAAGCGGGGGGATTATGGCAACACCCCTCTTTAAGCGGGAGGCCTTTGTCCAGTAGTGGACGTTTGATGGCTGCTGATGTGATGTGTGAAGTACATTTCGCTCGATGTTTCGATCATGTAACAAAGGCCGTGGTCGTTGAGCGCAAGATACCTACAATTTTTACCTAAATAAAATAATGCGCGATAAGTCCTGATAGACATTTGAATAAAGTTCATTATATTGGGTGGGCTTGATTCTAGGGCCTTCCTTCCGGTAAGCGCCACTTGATGGCGGTAATAACGTAACTCAACTGATGGTAAACTCTAAAAGGAAAGGAAATTTCCTTCTATACCATACTTTCGATTAAGTTGTGGTGGTATTGCTATTGCCATCTATTGAGACAGCAAGATTTTTTCAATAGTTGTTTTTCTGAAAAGCTCTCATTAATTAACTACAAAAAATCACAATGATAATAATCCCCCGCTAATTTCTGTGACACCATCTCGTGCCACCACCCCTTTTAGTCTCGCTTTGCACTTTCTAAAATAGGCTAGTTGACTAATTGTTTTATTTACCTTATAAAAAGGCTGATCAAAAATAGAGCCATCATTAAAAACTAAATCAAACCTTGTTCAAAAATAAATAAGTTTTAATTTTTAAAATTTCAAGGTTGACAGCGAGCGCGCTATAGCTATATTTCTATACTAATATTATAAAGAGGAAAGATTTGTATGTAAGTATGTTTGTAACGAATTGGCTCAAAAAGTACTGGACCGATTTTAAAACTTCTTTCACCATTTGAATGCTACATTATCACTGATTGATATAAGCTATTTTAATAGGCTATATAACTATACCTGTGCGGAGCCGGGGCGGTCCGCTAGTTTGTAATAAATGAAACACCAGTCAACTAGCCTATTACACTGCTTTAAACTAACACGGTTGTTCAGTAAAGTTAAATGATTATTAACGGGATATTTACCATGGTAAGGTTGTGGAATGAGCTCCCAACCAACATCCACAACCTTACCACGGTAAATATCCCGTTAATAATCATTTAACTAGCCTATTGCCTGTGTATGCGGTCACGGGCTATCTGCACGCACTAGCCAAGCAGAGCATCCTGAAATTATCAATAAGTTCGTTCTCATGTCCCGTTTGGCTGATATTCAATATAATCAAGGTAAATCCAGAGATGTAACCTTGAAGTTTTATTTAACCAAACAGTTGTTTAAAAAAGAGACAGTACAGCCAGTTCTAACTTTAAATTCAATGCTTTAGTTGGCCGATTTAAACGTACTTAAAGTATTGGTGTCCCCATCTAATAAAATGCAATAAAAACACAACTACATTTGAGTATGTTTAGATCATAGAAACTGACGTGGTTTTTACACATTTTATTTATATTACACGGGAATTACTAAGATTAAGATTACTAAGATAATTAGTATTTAAGATTAAGCCGGTCACTCCGACTATAGTTTCAATCGTATTAGGCAGTCTTTTTCAAGGTGAATGCATGCGCGCGGCTGCGTCTCGCTTTAGACTGTCTAATGCGGTTGAAACTATAGTTAACCTACTTAATCTTACGTGAGTAATTCCCGTGTAATAAAATAAAAAGTTTAGATCAGTTAACCGATGACCTCGAAATTGGCTGTATTGACAACCAAAGGGTTAAGAGGGTACAGCGATTTATCTGAGAGCTAAGATCCCTAGACTTACTGCACCCACGAAGCAGGCACCCATAGGGGTTCGGATTGGACCCTCCACGTGGCTTTCAGAAGCTGAGAGAGTGCGCTGGCGAGATCTTCGTTTGTAATCTCTTCGTCAAACATGTACCCGTACAGAAAGTTGATTCGCTGCGACGACCGGATGATGTCGTTGAACTCTTCTACCTGTGGAAAGGTATTTTTTTATCAACAGACGCTTGATCGTAGCTTACAGAGGAATCTGAAAGGAATATGAGGATCCCGAAAAAGATAGCATCTGCATAGATTGAACAGCCTAGACTGATATGGAAACTAGCTCTCAAGAGGGTTACTTATTATGAACTCTGCTGACATTATAAATCTAAAGATAATTTATTTGCACAAAACAAGAGTAAATCATACACGCATTTATTTAAAAACGCATGCACAATAAGATCAATATTAGACACTTGCATCATATTTTGCCTAGTTAGTAGGCGTACCAATCTAGAGAGATGGCATAAAAATACCGTAAATATATATAACAAAATATTAGATTATTAATCTAATTAATGAAAAGATAGCCATTTATAATTGCAAAATAAACAATTTGACATACTCCGGCCAAAATTTAAAATGATCAAGTATAAAATCACTAACTTTATAGTAATACTAGCTGAAACCCGCGGTGTTATCCCTTCTATAATTTCAATTAATATTTTTTGATAAATATTGATAATAGAATTGACTTAGCAGGGTTTATGCTTGAAAGTGATACTTTTACTCAAGCATAAACCCTGCTAAGTCAATATTTATGAAAGTCAAAATTTTTAAACGGAAATTACAGAACATGTAAGAAAATAACATAGAACCTTGTAATAGTGAGCCAGCGTCGTGTTGTCACGGCACCGATTGAGCAGACTGGTTTTAGCCGAACTCAACTACGTAAATTTATCGTAGTTGTATTGGAGATATGTAATGCAAGGGAGGTGGACTTGGATATGGGTCTGTGGGGAAACCCAAATAAAATAAAACTGACTGTGAAAGCTCTGGATGATTCCTTGTCGAAGGTGGAGCGAGCGTTGGCGGCAGTGCGCGTCTCCACGAGCCGCTCGAGTGGCGGCGGCTTTATGAACACGATGTAGGGACGCAGGCGAGCCGTGCGCAGCATCTTCAACGCTTGCCAGTGCGGGCTAAGCACGCATACTCGACCTGCACGAACATACAGTTTAGTTAACTTCGTTTATTTTTACTGCGCTTAATTGTTCTTTGAAGGGATACAGATTCAAATTCAAATTTATTTCATCATCATCATCATCATCAGCCAGAGGACGTCCACTGCTGAACATAGGCCTCCCCCTTTAACCTCCACGCTGAACGACAGCCTGCCTTTTGCATCCACTGGATGCCCGCGACTCTCACAATGTCGTCGGTCCATCTAGTGGGAGGCCTCCCTACGCTGCGTCTTCTGGTTCGTGATCTCCACTCCAGAACCAAATTTAATTATTTCACATAAAATGGTACATCAATAAATATTGTCGACCCTAGCCATCAAACTGAGCGCTAGCCCGTATCTTGGTGGATAGTTCTTTCCGAGTTGACTTAGGTCAGAACTTTGTACAATGTATTGTTTTTAGTGCAGATTTAACAAAATAAATATTAATAATTAAATATAAATTACAATGGATTGCCATTATTATTTTATTTAAGTTAATTGAACAATGTTTTTTTTTTTATTCCTACAACACAAGCTTTGCTTAGTGTACGTTCTGTGGACCAACCTATATGTTATCTTAAGCCGAATATTGTGTACATACCTAGATACTATAATGAAAATAATAAGTAGCTAGCTTATTTTTAAGTATTAAATTTAATGGCTTTTGTATCAATGAAATAAAGAAACTTGAAACTATACAACACTACATTATGCTTAATGTAAGTTATGCCATATTATAGTTAAATTTTAGGCATTTGGATTTTCGGTCATACACCAAAAAAATAAAGCCGTGTAGTCCGGTCAAAATCACCCTTGCATAAATTCCCAAGAAGCTGAATTTTTACATGAACGTTAGGGATACCATTATAACGAAATTGTGAAGTCCCCATCGATCCAATAATATTTTGCCACAGTGACGCTCGAGTATAACAGAATTATAACTTAGAAATAAAAAAAAATTTGTCACCGAGTCGCACTTGGTCATTATTTATTATTTGTTGTTATACATTAAAGTGTGTATATAATCACACCAAGTTTGACGCTTGTATGTATTACCGTTTTTACATTAGATCTAATACAAAAATACGTTTGTTGTATGAGGACGTTTTCTTAGTAATAGGGTCCCGTTTTTATCTATACTAATATTATAAAGAGGGGAAAGATTTGATTGTTTGTTTGTTTGTTTGTTTGCATTGAATAGGCTCCGAAACTACTTAACCGATTTGAAATATTCTTTCACTGTTGGGTAGCTACACTATCCCCGAGTGACATAGGCTATATTATATATATATAAATATTATAAATAGGGATCCTTACTAAAACTCCAATATTGTAACCCAAGGTGTAAAAAAATAAGATTTACACCCGTGCGAAGCCGGGGTGCGTTACTAGTAGTGTATAAAATAATATAGATCTGTTCTCCTACCCACAAACAAGTTTCATATTCTATTTTATACATAATTGTAAATTTTGTACTCAAAAGGGCTACTTGGTGTTGGCTTCGGAACCAATGCCTATCAAAGGTATTTTTTTTTGTGTAAATTACATTTCAAGGAAATCTCGCCATTTCTGAGAAACTCTTGTCGCACAATGCTCATTGGCCGAAATGAAATACTGTCATATACTTTGGCTGTTATACCTATAATCATAATAACCTGTATATCAAAAGTGTGGAAAACAAGCATGCGGTCCGTCTGATGGTAACCGCGATCTCGCCTGATCGAAAGCGATGATGCGGTCGAAGATGGAGCAAGTTTGCCCAGTAATAACCTATTAACCCTAGACTTGAACACTCCAAGATTGTAATGCTGCGGAAACAGAGACAGGGGCAAGGCGTTCCATTATTTTGCTGTTCTAATTAAGAAGAGGAGTCAAAACGCTTGGTGCTTGGTGGTTAAGGCGAAATGGTAGAGAACGTACACTTGTATGGCGGTAATGCTTGCATACTCGGCGTGCGCGCATCAAATATTTTCACTATAATTTTTTTCTTTATTTTCTACAATTAATCATAAGCTTTTACAAAAAAACTGCGATCACTAAAGTATTTGGATGATTGTTAGGATTACACACAATTTTATTAATTAAAAATATCGTGTATAGAATGTTAATCAAGTTGATTCCACCCATCGAAAGGAACGTAAAAACGGGTGTTTTTTGGGAAAGTATACGATTTTTTTCTATCGAGCCAAATTTCTTTAATCGTGTATCGGTGAACACATCCGAATAAAATATTTCAAGAACATTTATTACACATTAAAAAAGTTATGTCAATTAATAGATTCTAGAGGTCTACTTTTGAATATTCGTGAGGAGGAATCGTCAAATTTGAAGCATATTTCGTCTTAATCTTACCCGAGTTTATAATGAATTCGACGCTCTCCGCGGTCGTCCCATAAAGGTTGCCCTTGTACTCTCCATGCTCGATAAACTTCCCGTCTGCGATGTCCTGGTCCATCTTCTCTCGCGACACGAAGGTGTATTCCTTGCCGTTCTGTTCGCTCGCCTTCTGTGCTCGCGACGTGACTATAATAACAACAATTATAAAATAAAAAAATACATTCTCATGCACTAAAATACTATTACTAGACGCAGCGTAGGTAGGCCTCCCACTAGATGGACCGACGACATTGTGAGAGTTGCCGGAATCCAGTGGATGCAAAAGGCAGGCTGTCGTTCAGAGTGGAGGTTAAAGGGGGAGGCATATGTTCAGCAGTGGACGTCTTCTGGCTGATGATGATGATGATGAAAATACTATTACTGTCTCAGTCTCAACACAAACATAATTCAAGGATTCAGCATCGTTTTAGCTAGACAGCGTCATAAAGTCAAGTGATTTCTACTTGATTTATCATTTTGACAAGTGATAAGGACGGTTTTTTTGAGAACACGTTTATTCTATAAAACAAGGTCTGCTACAAGTCTGTGCGATACACCGCATTTTACTTTCAATTCGATTTTATTTGTAGACAATAACATTTTGGCACAGTAGATTTATTTAATTTACCACAATTATTACGGTTTCCATATTTTTACGACTGTGTGTGGGTACAACTGAAATATTAAGTCATGATTGTAAAACGCGGCAACGATCAAGAGTGAAATGGAACGGTTCGGCTAATGTCACAGGCACCATGCTGTACAATGCACAGACTGTAGTCCGGGAGTGACACAAGGCTTCGTCACTGTCAAGTTGCCACTTCAATGCAACAAACACAAAAAATATATTTTTTTTATAATAATCTTTTAAATAAAATAGAATAGTCAAAGCATGTCCGTTAATAACCATACACTCAGTTAAAGCATGTCTATCATTAATCATATACCCAGTTAAATCATGTCTTTCATTAATCATGCACCCAGTCAAAGCATGTCTGTTAATAACCATATACCCAGTCAAAACATGTCCGTAGTTAACCATATACCCAGTCAAAACATGTCCGTCGTTAACCATATACCCAGTCATAGCATGTCCGTCGTTAACCATATACCCAGTCAAAGCATGTCCGTCGTTAACCATATACCCAGTCAAAACATGTCCGTCGTTAACCATATACTCAGTCAAAACATGTCCGTCGTTAACCATGTACAGTACCCGGCGGTAAGTAATGCACATCGAGTTAAAGAGGGAGATAATCGGCTTCGTAGAGTTCGTAGAGCGTCGTCACTGTCGCACGTCACATGTAGTGAGTGACAGAGTCGACGCTCTACGAACTCTACGAAGCCGATTATCTCCCTCTTTAACTCGATGTGCATTACTTACCGCCGGGTACTGTACCCAGTCAAAACATGTCCGTCGTTAACCATATGCCCAGTCAAAGCATGTCAGTCGTTAACGATATATCTAATAATTGATAGTGTGCGGCAGACTCACAAGGCACGGGTGTCAGAAACTTGTCGGGGTCTGTGGCCACAAGTCTCCGGCGCAGCTCGTTGCGTCCCACGCCGGGCGCGCCGACCAGCACGAGCGGCCGCACGAGCCCCGGTCGCGGGTACAGGCGCGCAACCTCCTCGTATGTAGGGATCACCTCGCGGTCGAAGTCGTCGTTTTCTGTAAAACCGACCGAAAAACACGAAATAGTCATCATCATCATCAGCCAGAAGACGTTCACTGCTGAACATAGGCCTCCCCCTTTAACCTCCACACTGAACGACAGCCTGCCTTTTGCATCCACTGGATGCCCGCGACTCTCACAATGTCGTCGGTCCATCTAGTGGGAGGCTTCCCTACGCTGCGTCTTCCGGTTCGTGGTCTCCACTCCAGAACCTTTCTTCCCCATCGGTTATCGGAACACGAAATAGTGAGTAAGCAAAAAATTAATGTTTTAGAAGGCAAAGAAATGCCCTAGTACCTCGAGGTAGGAGCAACTAGCAGTGTGTATATCTCGTGCCCTTCGACACGCAAAGAGGCAAGTCTCCGATGGGGTTTTAATGGATGCAATCATACTAATCAACTAGCTGCGCCGGTAATTTTTTCTGGGATAACAAGTACTCTATGTCACTTCCCGGGTCTCCAACTATCTCATATATTTATATACTAGCTGCGCCCCGCGGTTTCACCCGCGTAGTGATGAAAAATGGTGATGATGATGATGAAAAGTAGCCTATGTCACTCTTTGGCTCTTGAACTATACCCATGCAAAAAATCAGGTCGATCCGTTGTTCCGTTGCAGCGTGAAAGAGGAACAAACATCCATCCATACATACAAACTTTCGCGTTTATAATATTAGTAGGATATGACGCAGCATTAGCATAGTGGTGATATCTGTCGGTAGCCGGTACAGTTGCGGGAAAAGTCAAGCGGTGTACTAGGGTGAAGTGATGAAGTCGATACTGTGATGGCGACACATTGGGTGAATGACAAGTGACATTAAAATTTCTGACGTATGACATGTTGGATGAAAAAAAGCAGGTAGCCCGCGGGGTATAAAAAAAGGTCAGAATGCGAACAGGAACGGCTGTTGCCTTGTTTCCGTTGAGTAATCCGACTAGATCAGTGCCATCCAGTGTTACTGTAAACTGATTATTTGTTCAAGCAAATAGAACATTAAACTAAGTGTCCGACATATTATTTTGGATCGATATAATGCTAAAAGTCCTTTACAAAGGCACTTATATCGCAACCCTGACCTACGCGGCGGCCATTTGGTATGGACGGGCTGCTCGCCACGTGGTCCGCAGTGGCCTGCTTCGAACGCAGCGGCCGTCATTGGTGCTGCTCTCGAAGGCCTACCATCGAGCAGATCTGCAAGGTATCTTAAAAAAAAAATCTGGTTCAGTTACTAAAATAGGGATACCTGTGATGTCATAGATGATCTTCTTAACCTTCGGTATGGACTTGCAAGGCAGCAACGCAGCTGCAGTTGGCGTTGGGGAACAAGGAGTCTTCGGACCGCACTCGCTGCTTGACGACGATGGACTGCACAGCGCTGGCTTCAACGCTATAAACCAAAACTCGAGTTAACAGGCCTCTGAAGTGCTATGGTTTCATACATACATACATTTTTTTTACTACTACTTAACTACTTTTTATGTCCATGGTAGCAAACAAGCTAACGGGCCACCTGATGGTAAGCGATCACCATCGCATATGGATATGCGGTGGAGGCATGGTACTTTATGGTATATCACCAACCAGCGAGCCGATCACCGATACGGGGCGAACTTAGGGTGGAGCGTCAGTGGTGGCTCAAAGAGGTGCTCCCAGAACACTGGTCACCTTACTGCCGTGTGCATTCAAACGGCTAGACAGCAGGCAAACTCTTGCACGTAGGTGCGAGCTCGCACGGTGTGGTGACGACCGGCGCGATGCCATTCTCGACGTCTAGACTGACAAACTGCAGGGACCGCACAGATGATCTGCGCGAGTTAGAGCGAGAGGGTTTATTTTCTGCCGACTGAAAGTCCGTCGGTTTGCTTGTAGGCCATTGGAATTAGACCAAAAAATTTTATGAATCGGATTTAATTGCTACAAAAGGTTTTATTGTCTTAAAAGCTTTATTTGTAGCCCAATATGACTTCCCTAGGTTTTCCTTTTCGGGGGAGTTGTGCATAAGTGGTAGGGGGTCAAAATGTACCCCCAGAAGGGGTATTTTTCAGGTTTTACGATAATATCTCACGAAGGACTCACAATATTAAAACATGGTTCTTCTAAGAGTTGTAGGGCATTAAATTCTGCATTGAATGAGACTAGACGCATATTGATAGTTCTTCACGAGATATTATCGTAAAACCTCAAAAATACCCCTTCTGGAGGTACATTTTGACCCCCCACCACTTATGCACAACTCCCCCGAGGAGGAAAACTTAGGGTAGTCATATTGGGCTATAAATGAAGCCTTTAAAACAATAAAACCTTTTGTAGCTATTAAATCCGATTTGTTTTCTAATTCCAATGGCCTATTGGGCCTCTTACCGTCTAGAGTGGCGGGATCGATCTGCCGTTCGTGGATGATTCTCCCCTCCTGCAGCGCGCGGGACGGAATGAGGCCGGCCCTCATCACACGGTCACCTTCTCGGCGAGCCTGCCACCTACAACATTCTCATTATTTGAGTAACTACAACTATTAACAACTCAATCTGTCGCACCAACTCGGGTGAGCGATCTCCATTGTATCGTATAACTAAATGTTTTAACGATCTCTTTAATAGTATCGACATACAGTAGAATTCATAAATGACGACTTCGCTTATAACGACTATCCTATTTTAGCGACGATATTGTTTACTCAAATTAGGTTTCATAATAAATGTATTCAAGAAATAATCCTGCCGTTTTGTGCGTCATCTGGTTAGTACAACATAGTATTGGCGGTCCCTTGAAGGTTGTTATATCCAGATTCTACTGTTTTTCATATACGTACAAGTGGTTTCCGGAGCTCAGTGTTGGAGGTTTTGGGTGGTGGTGGCGGCAAGCATTCCTCATGATGTATCACCTGGCTTTATAATATATCAATCTGACTTAATTTCTCACTACGCCTAGGCTATATTTGCCTAAGCACTACTCATTATCTTTCAACTGGCAACGGGCTGTTGATATAATGTATAACTTATTATCTGTCAACTTTAGCGGTTCCCTACCGAATACATATATTTTCTAAATTACATATTTGTTAAGTACTAGTTAGTAGTTATATTATGACGTAAATTAAGTATACTACTTTAACTCTTAAATAAGATCTCTTCCTTGCGTCATGTTCATATGATATGATAAATATCTATTATTAATCCGTGGTCAACGATGCTGGTATTTCAACTAGTTATTTCTCTGTATACTTCTTTAGTTTTAAATTTTGTTGTATACTTTTTGTTGATCCTTAAATAAAAAAAATAAAAAAAAGTAGTTCACTACAAATTGAGACCTCGTGACCAACCGTGCCGTGCCTCGTGTAATAAATTGTTCAGCAAGGTGATAAAAGCGTCTTTAGTCACGGGCACATATTGAATCCCGAGCGAATCGAAGGAGTTTAGAGTTAGTTTAGACGCGGGCTTTACTTCGTAGTTCGTGTAGTTCGTGTATACGAGCGAGCGTAGCAAGGGATTTAAGACGTGGGCTTTACTTCTGAGGTGGGCGCCGACTCGTGCTTATCTCTTCCTGTAGGTGCAGATCGCATACATTTGTCACTGTTTTTGAGAAGGTGCTAAACTTGGATTCAAGCTGACGTGGTATCAACTCTTAAGGCCGAGAGAGGTGAGAAAAGAAAACGTTAAGACGATTTCAATAAACTTTTATATTAATGCACGTAGCTGTGCCGTAATATTGGGAGCTCACTCCACAACCTTACTACGGTAAATATGTCGTAAATAATCATAAAAAAACTTTAGTGATCAACCGTGATAGATTAAAATAGGGTTTTCTTCTTAAATTTGGCCGAAAAAAATCGGGACAAATTGAAAGTGCTTTTTCTATGGGATTTTTGTATGAACCATAACTCATTGGGCAGGACAACGTTTTTCGGGTCAGCTAGTAGATAATATGAAACTCTGTTCAAAGTACTCATAACGTCTAAATGAAAGAAATGGTCTTTCGTTAATTTTAATCTTCTCTCACCGATTTTATATCTTCAAGTGTTAAAATGCGCGAGCGAAACAGCCACGCGCTTTTAGCTGTCCTTTAAAAATGTTCGTGTGCTCACCAATAGGCGTCGTCCTGTGACACGATATGCAGCACATCGCCCTTCTTGAAGTTGAGCCCGGCTTCCTTACACGGGATGTATGGGTCTTCTAACGAGTCGTAGTCGAAGAGCGCCCGCACCCTCACCTTGCTCTCGCGCGACCCGCCCTTGCCGAATGAAGGTACCAGCTTGAAAGTGATCGTACCTTCCGAACTTTGCTGGAGAACGGAACACAACATTAATATTATTATATCTATACTAATATTAAAAAGAGGAAAGATTTGATTGTTTGTTTGTTTGTTTGCATTGAATAGGCTCCGAAAAAACTGAACCAATTTGAAAAATTCTTCCACTGTTGGGAAGCTACACTATCCCCGGGTGACATAGGCTTAATAATATTTTCAAAAAAATAGAGATCCTTACTAAAACTCCAATAATGTAAGTTGTAAAAAAATAAGATTTACAATTTTAACTTTGCGTGTTTGACAGTTCTAAGACAGGACAACGTCTGTCAGGTCAGCTAGTCTTCTATATCTATACGGGGTGTAAGGGGAACACTCTCGAAGCCAAAAGAAGGTAATTGTACTCATCATTATGAACAACTTTTA
The DNA here is from genome assembly GCA_932305915.1 of Agriopis marginaria. Taxonomy (NCBI): domain Eukaryota; kingdom Metazoa; phylum Arthropoda; class Insecta; order Lepidoptera; family Geometridae; genus Agriopis; species Agriopis marginaria. Next base: position 14,903,602 of record OW029916.1, on the reverse strand, counting down.
CTATGGGACCAGCCCTGACATCGCGAAATAAATATCAGCTGTTCTATAGAAAACGGTCATTGACACTTGACAAACGGTCTTGAACAGCTGTTTTTTTTTCGGGATTTCAGGGTTGGTCGCTTACTAAAAGTGGTTCATAATGGTACTAAGCTACTTATGTATACGTACTAAAATGCCCAGCACGTCAGCGGGTGTTTTATTCTCGACGCTGATGCCGTTGACTTCAATGACTTCGTCCCCAGCGTGGATGAGACCGGACCGGTCAGCCGCACCGCCATGCATCACTCGCGCTATCACTATCTTCCCCGTCTCCTCATCTGTCTTTATCGTCGCACCCTGCAACAGAGGTATTCTTATTCTTGTCTGTTAAAAAGTTTGAAGTTCGCTGTTTTCGATATCAGCGGGCAAAGTGGAGGAAGCAACAGCGGTGCAGTGCGTACGCATTTATTTTTATAGATAATAATGATGACGAAGAAATCAAACCAAAGGATCCTAAACTCGAGGGGTTTATTCATTCATTCATTGGTGACAAGTATAATGATGAGACGGGAGGTGGATAGTGGAATTTTATTTTCGGTATGGGACTCGCTAAAACAAACTATAAATGAGTCCAAACTCGAGGGGTTCACTAGTAGCCATGGAAGAGTTCCACTATCCAACTTCTGTCTCTATCACCAGATCAGTTCGATGGCAGTTTTTTTATGTCTTCATTGATTTTATGTGCAGTGGGGGGCAAATACGTTATTTTAAACTATAGCTTCGCCCCCCCCCCCCCCCCAAGATTTGAAGATTTGATTACATTGTAGCTATAGGTGAAGCTTGGCGATTTGGTGAGGCTACATAGTGAATGAAGTCACCGCTGAACTGACGCTAGAGATAAAAACGTGGGGTTAAAGTAAAGCATATTATTTCTTGTGTCAGATTTAGTTTACAGCCAAGGTCAGGGACACCGACATCGATTCTAATGTACCATTTTTAGTTTATTTTAATCAGACATATTTGCGCCTAGTGTTACTGAAATTTTCAAATTTATTATTTGTTTTTGATTTGTTAAACCGACTAGTATGCCGTGATGGCAAACTACACGACGCTCTCTTATACCGTCACGTTTCACATCTGCCGGGCGTCCCGTAACGGTTAACTTGTTTTTTCTTTGTTTAACATAAACACGCATTTCATGTGTACGCTTCGAGGTTAATTTAAATTAGTTTAGAAAATGGTACCTGTAACAGACTCGACATCAGTGACCAGCAAAAATTAAAGTACATTTAAAATAAAGTAAGAATAGAATACAACTAACATTGAAAAGTAAAACAGTGAGTTGGATAAACAGTAAAACAAGAAAGGTGTTTCTGCAGTCACATTTAGAGATAGCAGCTATTTTCAATGGACAATGCGGGTATAATTTTATGAAGGAAAAAGGCCAACGCAGTACAGTCGCACTTATGACGATGAGTGTATAGTGCAACATTTGAGTTACGTTAACATTTGTGCACCACTAACATTTGAGTGTTACGTTAACATTTCTACAACGAACAGCGTGAAACGTTAAAAGGAGGACCCAGATTTTCGGTCTCTCTCGATCGCTTAAAATAATGTAAAATTACTGGTGGTGATATTGAAAATAGTTCTGCTACGTATTTTTTTAAACATTTATGATGTTTTGTTACTAATTCTTATATCGTTGCAAACAGAATTTTATTAACTGAAATTAATGACAAAATATTTGCAAACGTCAAGGGCGTTGGAAGGCTAAAAGAAATTTTGTGGTTTGGCACCGCTGTATACATGGTTGGAAACCAGCAAAGTCACCTTGGTCGGGAAGCTGGTTGCTCACCCTGTAGCAGGCGCTTAATTCTATACCAACATACCTATCGCTAACCCATAGCGTATTTATTTTGTATGCGCACTGTTACATATGTAATTTACTGAAATTCCAAATTTATATTCAGAACTAGTTTTTTTAATGGTTCACAGGCAAGGCGTTTGACCACAGCTCATCTGATGAGTTATTATCGAGCTGTGTCGGTATTAGTAAGATTTTAGAATAGGTTAAGTCTCTACAGTTTTGTCCATAACAGACACAAAATATTTCATAATTTATCAACAAAAACATCTTATATGTTGTAAAAGAAATGCTGCTAATCATATTTCAATATCACCTTCATTAATACACATAATTGAAAAAAAAATATACGCGACTAGAGAACATCCTTTTTTCGTCGGTTAATAATTAGTGTTTGATTGCGTGAGCGAGTGTTTAATAGCGACTAGCACAAAGGGATATGCATAGCTTGCCTGATCCATTAAAATCCACCCCCAATCTTTGTAAACGCTTGCAGCTTAAGTTGTCAAATGTTCTGGGCCCCGATTCTACTAAACCAATAGTTTTTAAATTGTTAATGAATAGGGTATTTGACTGTATTAAAAATATTATTCATGCAGGTGTAATCCTAGAAGATTAATACTTTTAAAAAAATATTTAAATGCTAATTACAAAATAAAGTACCTACTTTCAGAAAAATACAAGATAAAAATATGATTTTCATTGATCACGTGACTTGACTGCAAACACTATGTAAGTTGAATGTCCTTATGACGTCACACAAAAGTAAATAGAGGCAACAATTGTATGGCGAGAAGAACTCGTTTGCTTATGTGTGACGTCACTAATGTCACGTGGCTCCATAAATGCCAAAAGGAGCAGTAGTTTAATAATTTGAATTTTGATCTGCTATTTAAAACATAAATACTGAAAATTATGAGGATTAAATCACAAGATTGCTATATTTTAATACAATTAATAATTTAAGATGGTTTCGTAAAATCAATCAAATACCCTATTGCCTCAAAATTTTCACTTTAGACACTTAATTTACAAAAAAGTGTGAAAAGTGTCAATTTTGAGGCAATTTTATAAGTACAATTTAAAAACAATAGGTTTAGTAGAATCGGGACCCTGCTTATGATAAGCCAATTTATCTTAGGTTGCGGAATACAAGGATAATTGGTGTGTAACGATATAACTAGATAATTCCCATTTGAACTGTAAAGCTCTGGTTTCCTAGGGTTTCACGTAGCAGACGCAAAAAAACGGCCGTCTCTTTGGTGACGACACGTGGAAAGTTCCATCACCGTTACGCCATCTTTTTTAAAAGAAACGTCATGTTTTATAAAACTCGTGGTTTCAGGTTTAATAATCTTTTCTATGAACGTTATAAATTGCTTCATTATTACGTACGAAATCAATTAGTATTCGTCGTTCTCGCTGCTCCAGTTGGAGGAACTAATTTTTTTCGTCAATAACTAAAAACGTAGAACTTACTTTACACCGACAACACAGCCGTCATGCAAATGGCGGCACCGCTTTTTAACATTACGGTGTCAAATACCTATATACTGCTCTCTGGAAACCGCGCCATTTTGTTTACATAGACAAATTTAGTGACGTCATTCACAGCTGTGTTACGGGCGCCACCGCTACCCTAGGAAAACAGAGCTTTAGAGATCAAATGGGGTTCGGTGTTTGTGTGTGAAACAGAAGCAAACATTTTTTTCCACCCAAAGCGGTTCAAAGCATAAGTTCGTTGCCACATAGTGGACATTACGCACACGCAACTTCATGGAACTCATGCAATATTTACAGAGTCGGTGTGGGACAGTGGCGCAAATCGGTACCGTAAACACTAAAATAACGTACATTTCAATAGTGTCTATAGAATAAAACAAGCTTCAAAAATTATGTTTTATGTAATCAACTATAGGCAGGGTTTTAACAGGATCGAGACAGAAAAAAAGACAGTAACTACAATACCTTTAGAATGAAGGAAAACTTAGTAGGTTTATAAAATGTGGGACTATTCAATGAGATCTATAATACTTACCACGATTGGTTCTGCACTCAGTGCTCCACCCTTTTGATAAAAAATTGTATTTCTTTCAATCAAAATGTTGTTCCTAATTATCGATTTATTTACACATATACATAAATATATTAACATCTTGCCTGTTGATAATTAAAATGCTATAAGGCACAATTTAGAACAATGATTGCGAGCAGGATTAATAAGGAGTATTTCCAAGCAAAGTTTCAGTGACTTCTTGTTAACAGTATGCATGTGTATGAAACTGCTTGTTACTGATGTATTGTTTTGGTCACATTATAAGTCTGAGGTTAAAGACTAAGCCAGAATCTGAGCAATGACTTACACATTTGACAGGCTAATACAGGGTTATTTATTAATTTGTTAATAACCTTTCGCGGGCAGCTACCTTTAATTATATTTAACAACTTTTGTTCCATGACTTTTATTTGATTTCAACTCAATGACGATATAACCTCTTGATTGCGATCCCGCGCGACGAAAAAGTACAACATTTTCAGCGTTATATTTTTAAGCGGGCCAATCTTAGGAGCGAATTAAATGAACGAGTTTTGAGTTTCAAAGTGTTGTCTTTTTAGTCTTTTCCAATCACAAGCGCGATACCCTCCCGCGACCGACGTGACTTACTCGTGCAAAAGATAATTTTGACTACATGCGCGATTAAGTGGTTACATTATTTTTGTTTTAACTTTACACATTCATCAAAATAAATTTTTGAAGTTAGTATTAAAATTATTAAATTGTATTTTTGCAAGTGCAAGAGCCGGATCATAAAATTCGCGTGGAGTAACATTCTTTGTCATTTAAAACCATATTATGATTTCAAATATTTTTGTTACCGAATAAAAAAAGATGAATTATTAAAAGTCATGAAGCTAAAGTTGACAGGTACGATGCTAATTATTATTAATAGTAACACTGTATATGTAAAAAGAGCTCCGTTAGTTCACTAACAAGATGAGTCACTCAAAAAGCTACACAAACTCATTTTAGTTGAGGCATAAATTTGGATTATTCTGAATAAAACCGTTGTACATTTAAAAGTCAGTGCATTTCCAGCCAAGACAGGATATTAAATGGTGTTTGCCTACCTTTCAAATTTCGATTACATACGATATTACTGAATATCATACAAAAATTTTGATAATTTTACTATGTAAGCAAAATAAATTCTCGTTTTTATAGCATGTAGTCTGTATCTATAATTTCGGTGACGTTAAGTTGAATTCTTATGCCTTGGTTCCGTTATGTAATGCAATGATGTACATTGTGTTTTGGTGTTCATTAAATAAAAAAATATTTAAAGCAACCATGAAATTATTTTTATATACAGTGCTTGAAACTGCAGGTTTGATGACTTTCTGCTGATTTTAATTAACTAACAGGTAAATAACTAGGTATTATTGTTATCAAAATAATTTGATGCAATACTGGGGTACACGGAAAGGGTAAAGGTACTTTTACTATGGGACCAACACTAAAATCGCGTTAAAAATGTCAGCTATTCCATAGGAAATGGTAATTTACACTTAACAAAATGTATGGAACAGCTTATTTTTTTTTTGCGAATTCAAGTTTGGTCCCATTTGTGAAAGTTTTTCATAATGATGAGTACTGTGAACCCTTTTCGGCTTAGTATACCTTTTCCGCGTAACCCTGTATAATTTATACAGAGTGTTCGGTTAGAAGACAGACATATTCGACGATAACATGGTACTCGTCATTATAAACAACTTTTATATGGGGAAAAAAATTAAATTGTGAAAAGTAATCAGCTGCTCCATACATTTTGTTGACTGTGAATGACATTTTCTGTGGAATAGTGCATGGTCTTATATAATACACATAAATACTTGGAATTATCAGTAACTTAAAATAAATGTTGCTCAATATTTGATAGCTTCGAAACCTTAGCTGCTATTTCTACATGTAGCTCAATGTAACCGAGAGTATAACTCACGTATAAAATTTACATAAATTGACCCGGCATTTTTTTACCTATTAGTTTCACGAAATAAAGGATAAACCGTAATTGAAGAAAAAACACGAGTCATTTTTTATCGAACTTTTTTAAAAGTATGGTATGTGCTATATTATGTAAATTTGATAATAAAATAAATCACCGATTCACTCATTAAATCAAGAGTGAATATGCTTCTTCTATGCAAGCGTGCTCCATCGTAGACCGCATCATCGCTTAACATTAGGCGAGTTGGCAGCCAAACGCAATTATTAAATAAATAAATATAAAATAAAAGTATACTTACAAAAAATTTAAAAAGAAGTCGCCGAGTCGCCATCTTAATATAAAAAGATATATCCCACCATTTCTCCAAATTATAATAGTAGAGAGTATAATATTTTACATTACCCATACAAAAAAAAAAATTGGCTAATACATTTCTGAGATATAAATAAGGTTTTAAAGTTTTTGGGTGTGGATAGAGATCCCACTTCCGCAAAGCGTGTACTAACACACGCTTTGCATTTATATGGCGCGCGCACGGCTTGACGTCATCACGTGTTATAGTGCGCTCTCTGTCTAGCATGATTTTAAAATCGTATTTCTGACGAATCTCTAGTTTAATTCCGCTTCTACGGCGCTTCAAGAACAATAAGGAATTTGAGATAAATTATTTAACATATTAGCACCCTCTTTTTTAATTTTTATAATTTTATTATATATTTTTTATATTAAAATATTTCTATTTTTTTTTTTTTTGTAGATAATATATCTATTTATGATAAGCTTTTAGAGAGGTAATAAAAAAAATTGACACATGGCTATTATCAATGTGCATATATTACATTGGGATTATGTGTGGTAGTGTAGACACTAAACTAATTAGGTTAATTACACAGAACATTGCAAAATTGTACTGTAGTAGCTTAGGAGAAAACGGGGGTATTTCTTAGTGGAATGAACTAGCTGTATGAATACTAAACAATGACTAATTTGTAGGGCAATGTAGCTGGACTTACCAGAGGTTCATCGCTTTTGACTAGTTGGACTATTTTGACTGTCTCCTCATCTTCATCGGCGTCCAGTGGTACATCGGGCAGATGCGGGTAATAGTCCTTCTGGGCGACAGCATCGTGCGTACAAAGAATTGCCTGAAACATATATATTTTTTTCTATTTACAGGGTTACACGGAACGGCGGCACTAAGACGAAAGGAGGTCATTTTACTCATTAATTATTTACAACCTTTACTAGGGGGACCTATCCTGAAATCGCGGAAAAAATATCAGCAGATTTAGTTTTAGTTATAAATTTATATTAACTTTTTCATTTGAGTGTGAAAGATAGAACAGCAATATTTCTATAGTTTAGATTAGAGAGACAAACAAGCAGGCGGGACACCTGATGGAAAGTGGGCAACACAGCCTACTGACAACTGTTATACCAGAAACGTTGCCTACTTTTTAAAGTATATTGTTCAGTTATACAAGAACTCCAAATTGTAGTTTTATACACCTTTTATTAAAGCTGCATGCAATAAATTTTAATACCAGATTCAAATCGGGTGTATATGCCTGTGTTGTAGTGCATTTCTGCCCCTTTAGGAGACCCGTTTCGAATCTACGTTTCTAATCCATACAGCCAAGGATTGGAACAGCCTGCCAGCTTCCTTGTTTCCTGAGAGATATAATCAGGGCCTTTTCAAGGCCAGAGTGAATAGGTATCTTCTAAGTCTGCATGTTTCATCTTCGACCACATCGTCGCTTACTAACAGGCGTGTTGGTGTTCAAAAGCGGACTTATTAGCAATTAAAAAAAAAAAACATTATTAAAGTTGTGTTAAAATAAACTAGTTGTTTGCCTGATCTTGTGACCTCACAACCCCTCACATCTTTGCAACTCCTTTAGTGATTTTGCTTATATTCCAATTGAAAATTATATTGGAATGAACTACTTGCCTGATTTCTTTTACGAAGTTCTGATCAACAGTACGCACATTAAAGTTATATGATTATTTAAGGGATATTTACCGTGGTAAGATTGTGTAATGAGCTCCCGATATTTCGGCGCAGTTACATGCACCATGTTCACGGGAAGATACATGGGGGATGGTGCATGTAAATGCACCGAAATATCGGGAGCTCATTACAAAATCTTACCACGGTAATTATACCGTAAATAATTATTTCACTTTAGTGAACAACCGTGATAGTTAAAAAAAGGTACACAAATATTATCGAAAAAAATATACAACCATAAAACTGATTTGTTCTCAGTATCTGAGACCTCTCTTTGGTCGGCTAAATATATTGAACATTATTGTAATGACTTTTCGAGCTCACAACCTATATTAGAAGGATATTAGATCACTTCCGTGACAAAAGATATTGCCACATAAGTGGCCTAACATTTTTATTATTGAAACTGACGTGGTTTTCGCATATTTTACAAACAACATAATTCTCTACCCCCACCCCTGCACCCGATAAGCAGCCGGTGTCATCACGTGCGCGCCGCGCGGCGGCCCGTAGTGCAAAGCGAAACGCAGACGCGCGCGTGCATTCACCTTCAAAAAGACCGCCTAATGCGGTTGAAACTATAGTCGGAGTAACCGACTTCATCTTACGTGAGTAATTCCCGCGTAATATAAATAAAATGCACCAATCCGCACTGGGCCAGCGTGGTGGATATGGCCCAATCACCCTTTCGGCTTAAAGTCCAGCAGTGGACTGTTAAAAGGCTGAGTATGATAAATAAAATGGCCTAACATTAGTGGGAGAAGAATAACAGACTGAAGATTTACTTGGAAATGTGGTTGCTGCAATAGACTCAGCAGTTCTTGATACTCCTTGGAGACTGATGGTACAACGGCTAGCACCTCCAGCACTTCTATGGTGACTTGCATTGCGTTCGATAGAAGAGGGTAGAACTTGTCATCTTTTCCTTTGGCTACTATTTTGTTGTGAGCTTGGACGAGTGCGTGTAGCTGCTTTGATTGAAGAAGATCATTGAGGAACACTATGTCTTCACCGTCAGATTGAACTTCTTTCAGCGACGTCAGGAGACGGATGAGAGCTGTAATTATTTAACAGTCATTGAATTTGCTATCTGCCAGGTTGATTCACATTGTATATTATGGACCAAATTATTAATGGAGCATTATTCATAATTCATAGCGGCAATGGGCAGGCCACATCGCTCGAAGAACCAATAACCGATGGGGAAGAAAGGTTCCGGAGTGGAAACCACGAACAGGAAGACGCAGTGTAGGGAGGCCTCCCTCTAGATTGACCGACAACATAGTGAGAGTCGCTGGCATCCAGTGGATGCAAAAGGCAGGCTGTCGTTCAGTGTGGAGGTTAAGGAGGGAGGCCTATGTTCAGCAGTGGACGTCTTCTGACTGATGATGATGATGATGAATCTATACTTATATAATATTAATATTACAAAGAGGAAAGATTTGATTGTTTGTTTTGATTTGGTTGTTTGTTTGCATTGAATAGGCTCCGAAACTACTGAACCGATTTGAAAAATTCTTTCACTGTTGGGAAGCTACACTATCCCCGGGTGACATAGGCTACATTATATTTTCAAAAAAAATAGGGATCCTTACTAGAACTCCAATAATGTAACCCAAGGTGTAAAAAAATAAGATTTTAAAATTTTAACTTTGCGTGTTTGACAGCTCTAAGACAGGACAACGTCTATAACGTATATAATTATTTTTTAGTCATGTTCAAATTACTGTCTAAATAATATATATAAAAAACTAACATTTGTACGCTGTAACAGGCAAGGACATGAGATACGTCTCCATTCTTACGACCATGTATGCTACTTTATATGTATGTGTACCTACCATGTTCTGACAAATAAATAATTTGAATTTATGGTTGGTATTCCGAAAACCTGAATGAAGTGCTTTGATTCCACTTTTAATATGCGAACTGCTAGTCTGTTCAATGCGCTGCCTGAATGGGTTTTCTCCGATAGTTACAATCTTGAACAAGGGTGTCTTCAAATCAAGAGTGAATCAGTTTTTTTTAGGCAAGCGTGCTCCACCTTAGACGGCATCATCGCTTAACATCAGGCGAGTTAGCAGTCAAACACAAGCCAATTAATTATTTAAAAAAATATATGCAAGAAGTTATGCGTTTTCCGTATATTTAAACGGTGTGAATGAGACCAGTGGTCAGTGCGAGTGAGAGAGCACCTTTCTTTCCACTTTACTGTAATATTTTCAAGACATTAATTTTTATTGGTCTTAATTTATATGTCTTGATAATATTATAAGAGGGCCCCAAGTGCTACAAACACAGTTACAATAAAATTATGATGCTTTAAATTATCTTTCTTCCAAAGTAATCAAGCTGCAGAGCTTTTTCTGTGAGATTTTTCAGTATATTAAAAAAAGAACAGGACGAAAACTTTGTTATGCCCTTCCTCATGATGCACACTACTTCCTTGCATAATTTGATCAATATATGCTGAGGCATTTAGTTATGGTAATGTAACAATCAAATTTATCTTCTTTCAGTCCTTTTTGGTTCTACAATATTTGTAAGTGTGATGTGATTGGTACTACAAGGAAGTGTGTGATTACTTATGGCTGTGGCAGGGGTGAGCTGAAGAGGAACCTTGATAACATGTGTACTCACCTGGATCCCATTTCTCTGTAGAAGTATCCATGTCAACTACATGAAAAAAATTAGAAAAATAAAGTGGAAATGATGGAAACCATCACCAGAAAAGAATTTTCACTCGATAGCAACCCGTTCAAAAATACAGAGAGTATTTTATTTGTTATTATTAATTTTTTATTTAAATGTTACACGAGTGACAGCCGTACGGATCATCGTTATGATAATATGATGTTCATTTTTAATATGAGTACTTCATATAAACACAAGGATATTATTTCATTTCAACAGCTGCAATATTAAAATATTGCAATTGAAAGCACACAAATAGGTCAACTGGTAAACTCAGATAATCAGTCAGATTTTGACGAGAACTTGGTTTGCTCGAGTTGAAGGAAGTTAGAAAGATGATGAGGACCACAGACTACGACTAAAAGTAAGTACTCTGTGGGCTATGTCTATACAACACTCATTCACACAGCGCAGGCTACTGTGACAGGCTAGAATGGAAAGCCAGGAAAATAATTTTGTTTGTTTTTTCATGACTATGGATACAGAGTCGTTCAATCGTTATGTTAGTCAAGTCTACATAGCATGTTTTTTTTTTATCTTACTTCAGAAATAATTAATTTATTTTAAAAATAAAGTAAGATAATCTTTGAGCAGAATTCTATCATTGAATATTTTAATTTGAAAACAAACTTTATTACCTTAGATCAGGTTTATTACTTACTTTTTCATTTGTCTATGCATAATTTTATCCTGTAGGGCCTGCGAGTCCCATCTACATCACGTCATTGTTATTATAAACATTTTGATATAAGCGCACCAACATTTAATGTTTAACTAGTCATTCGCTGGCGCTCAAATAAAGCGCACGTACTTAATCCATCTACTAGAGTTTCAATTACCCACGCACATACATTTAGGATAGCCTTCGACATCAAATATAAGTCAGATAATACAACCCAACGAACCCAACAAATATCCTACAATCCCAAAACATGTTAAAATGTACCTAATAAATATGTATTTTATTTCAATTCGATAGTTGTTATAACAATAATCTTATATGTCACCGTGGTTTATAATAATAATTATGAACACATACACTGTGCATCCATTACAATGTATCTTCCACTAAAGTGAAAAATAAGAAAACGTTGAGATAAATTACCACTCCCATATGACGCTAAAATTGTATATTACAAAAAATGCCAAATTGCTAGATTTAGTAATAAGAGCACCTAAATACCAGCAAGGATGGAAACGGGCGAATGAACGTAAAGGAAGTGGACAGGATGGTTGCGGGACTGAAACTGAAAGGGCGGAAATCCCTTTCCGCCCTTTCAGTTTCAGTCCTGTAAAGTAAATATCTATACTACGCGAGCGAAACCGCGGGCAACAGCCAGTAATATTTATATTCAAAGTAGACAAATCGTTTGACTTGAACTTGAATGTGGCGGTATTATTTATTTACAGTCTGTGCACAACAAGCTTCAATTGTATATTTCCGTCTATGGTTTCTTGTTCTTTTTCTTTCCGCAATCCGCTTCCTTTCCGTCCGCACGTTCGTTGTCTCTGATAGCTGTTTTCCTTTCGTTGATCAATATTTTCTCGAAGAGCCGAAATAATTGTAGTTTTAACTTCTAGTTATACGCAAAAAGTATTGTTTTAGCTTATACGTAAAGTATTTAGACTATTCAATAAAAAACTTTGGCGATACCGTGAGAAATCGTTGGGGCAGGCACTTGTGAGTATATTTTTTTCTATTATTCTGTACCTGGTTGTTTGTTGTATTTTAAGGTGAAAAATTCACAGTTGCGTCATCAATACATCGTTATATCTCAGTAAATGTTGTTGTTTAAGACGAGAAATTACTGCCGGACATGTGACTTGATGCAACCGGCGTAATTTTTACAAGTACCTACCTACCCACTTATTTTTGTTATTTGGGTATTTAGAGCAACTATCATTGAAAATTTTGCGCTGGTTTTACAATTTAGTCTTCTATTTAACACACTGAAGTACTGCTCTTACTCTAAATAAAGAAATGAAACGAATAAAACCGAATATAATAACTTACTTTGGTCACAACAGGTAACTCATAACTAACCACATCTAAAAGGCAATGTCTTAACTTATGTATTGTCTAATTCAATAATTGCTTTGTCATATAACCTACTTACCCTCTCAGGGTAAATGGTCCTTAACTGTTAGCCTTTTGGAAAAGTCAGAGTTACACAATGAGCAATGGAGAGAGCGATGCTCAAAGTGTCTTTGCTAATAGAATACGGAACGTGGATATTTGCCTAAAAACCAGAGTCACCAACATAGCTATTAATGTTTGCAAGTTGAAGAGGCAATGGGCTGGCCACATTGCTTGAAGAACTGATAACCGATGGGGAAGAAAGGTTCTCGAGTGGAGACCATGAACCGGAAGACAGCGTAGGTAGGCCTCCCACCGACAGATAGATGGACCGACAACATTGTGAGAGTTGCGGGCATTCAGTGGATGCAGAAGGCAGGCTGTCGTTCAGTGTGGGGGTTAAAGGAGGCGGCTTATGTTCAGCAGTGGATGTCTTCTGGCTGACGATTATGTTTTACCCTCTCAATTCCTCTAATGTCATTTTACAAAAAAAAAATGGATAAACAACTCACTGTTTGATCTAGTGAGTGTAAAGTGTGTGAGTATATCTTGTTATATATGTTCTCAGTAGTTAAATTAATACTTAACAATCATAGCTGATACTACTAATATAATTAAGATTTCTTGTGTCAACCATAGTCAACACTCCTTATCACTCCCACTTTGAACTAGAATTAGAGTTAATCAGCCATAGACAGACCCAAACCCCATTTAAATTCTTCAATCGAACATTATTTTGCTAATTGTTGATTTGAAGCTGGAAGCTATAGCAATGTTATGCAAGGGAAACTACCTAATTTGGAAAAAAATATTTTCACAAAAAAACTTCCCTCGTAAAAATAATACTATTTCCCAATTTGATATCAATCTCTTCTCACTTTCTACATATTAAACATCATTAATTTTATAGAGAACTAGCAATGCACCCGGCTTCGAAAGGGTGTAAATCTTATTTTTTTACACCTTGGGTTACATTATTGGTGTTTTAGTAAGGATCCCTATTTAAAAATAAAAATAATATATAGCCTATGTCACCCGGGGATAGTGTATCTTCCCAAAAGTGAAAGAATTTTTCAAATTGGTTCAGTAGTTTCGGTGCCTATTCAATGCAAACAAACAAACAGTCAAACCTTTCCTCTTTGTAATATTAGTATAGATGTGATTTTAAACACTATTATGATATCATGTAATGGTGACCTCATGTTTTACAAACTACCCTCAGTTCAATTGAATAAGCAGATGCATAATTGCTACATTTTATTTCAATGCAATTATTAAAAAGCGGTCCTAGCATAAATAACTGGGTCTCATCATGTCATTGCCACATTTTTTTTCATAAAATAGCACCTCCCTAAATAATTACACCAATGCAACATCGTGTGGCCGTATGACTTAGCATAGCATATCATAATCAGCTGCTGAATTTTGACATACCCTCGAAGGGCGATTGGGCCACATCCATCACGCTGGCCCAGATGCGGATTGGTGGATTCACATATGCCATTGAATTTCTTCTCCGTATCCATACGTATACAGATTTCCTTATGATGTTTTCCTACACCAAAAAGCCAGTGGTATGGCGTGGCCAAATTCGCTCAAAAACTTGCTAATTTTCTGATTCCATTCATTTATAACAAAATTGTTAAACACTATGTTAAAACTGTTAATTGATAAAACTGATAAAAAGCTAAATAAAAAAAACTTTAAATCTTTACGGTAGCGCTCAGCTGTAAAAGCCAGTCACTCACTCCACACAGTCACTCATTCGAAGTCAAAAAGTAGACTGTTAATCTAGGGTATAAGCACATTACAATTTCTCAATTCTGTTGATGATCAGCCGTTATGGGGTTGAGTTATATCAAACCAAAGGACTTGGACCCTACCTTTTTGTACTAGGTTCGAATTCTTTGGATCAAACACTCCATCTCCATCTGGCGTGCTCCATCGTATACCGCATCGTCGCTTAGTCATGAAATAAGTACAAACATCATTAAAAAAGTACAAACTTTTGCGTTTTCAATATTAGTGTGAAAACAATGTTGCTCATTGTTCATCATCATCATCATTTCAGCCGTAGGACGTCCACTGCTAGACATAGGCCTCCCACCGATCTCCAAAAGGGCCGGTAAAGGGTAAAGGGCCGCTAATTGTTGCTTTGGTGTAATTTTAGCTTTATAATAACATTAGTGTACATCATACATGGTGTATGGTGGCGGCAATGTCAATATATGGCAATGGTGGCCCAATGATGTCATATTTAGTCAGACAGACAATAGGGATATGCTTTGCATTATAATCACTTTTTATTGTTCAAACTTTGTACTAGGTAACTAACTGTTCATTTAATATTACGGGCAAATTTGGTTTTTGTTTACCAACAGTTAAAGTTTACAATGAAACAACAGATAGTTTACTTACTATTTTTGTAGTAAGTAAAATAATACTGTATATCTCTTGGACAGGTACGTTAGGACTTTTTATCACACACACATAAAATCTATATGTATATAGCAAAGTTGTGTATGTTACACCATTTAACCGAACCAACCAAACCGAACATCAATCGAATTCCTGGATTCCTGGACCGATTTTCATGATCTTTGATTTGTTGGATTCCTCTCTGCCCCGAATAAGTATTAAAACATCGGAAAATTCACAAAAAAAAATAATATGAAGAAAATTCATTTTCCCATACATTTTATATGTCATGGCAAACATTGAAAACCAGACTATTATGGTTTCTGTGTATTTAGTGTACATTTGTTGCAAGTTAACTTAGACGTTGTTATAATGAAATAGATATTTCTAAAATGAACCTAAAATTATAATAGGTAAAATCAGGAGAGCATTGTTATGAATTTTGTACTATACCCAAGTTATAGTGTTTGTAAATCATTCGTCATTATAATTATCAGCCTGTCACAGGCCTTCTCTCAGAGAGAGAAGATAGGTTCTAGCCCATTATCCACCATGCTGGCCCAGTGCATGTTGGTGAATAAATAAATAAATATTGCGGGACATTTTTCACACACGGTTATCTGACCCCAAGCGAAGCACAGCTTGTGATATGAATGTCATGTCTTTGAACTTATGAGGTTCTTGGAAGTACCGGTTTCATCACAATGGTTGCAACAAATCTTTTTAAAATAACCGACTTTAAAAAACCACAAAACACAAACAGTTTCTAAGTTAATATGCCACCTCAAAGAAAAGAAAAAATTTTTTTACACGGATTTTGAAGTCAGTACAATATAGGTACATAATAGTTATTGTTATCGCGGCGCTCTAGCAAATTTATCCATATTATTCTAGCTGGTTAAAAAACTGCTGAACCCTATTAAATGAAATTTTTGTGGGACCTCCTCGGGAGTTTCTTCTAAATGATAAAGAAAGAAACACTCAAATTGGTTTACAGATGCCAGATGTAATCGATGAACATAAAAAAAACAGGCCGAATTGACTTTTACGAAGTCGGTTAATGAGTGTTCATCATCATCATCATCAGCCAGAAGACGTCCACTGCTGAACATAGGCCTCCCCATTTAACCTCCACACTGAACCACAGCCTGCCATTTGCATTCACTGGATGCCAGCGACTCTCACAATGTCGTCGGTCCATCTAGTGGGAGGCCTCCCTACGCTGCGTCTTCCGGTTCGTGGTCTGTCAGGTTACAAATAATTGATAGTGTGATTGTTTGTCTAGGTTTATGTAATGCTTGATGCCGGGCGTGAGACCCGCGGTTGAGCCGCTGTCGGCAGGCGAGTCATCTAGGTCCTCGGCATCAGACGAAGTATCGCAACTGGAGCTGCAATCTCAGAGGCAGCTGGAAGAAGATATAGCCAGGTAAGCTTCTTTCCATACAACAGCTTGATACTCCTACACTATTACATGAAACTTATTCACAATAGGGTATTTGACTGTATTAAAAATATAGTTCATACTGGTGTAATCCTACAAGTTTTTTTCTTAAATTATTTTACTACCAAAACCACATAATAATGTCCATATTTTTTGAAAAATACGAAAGAAAAATATATTATTCATTGATCATGCGTCTTGACTGCAAACGCTATATTTAGATAGAATGTTCTTGATGTCACAAGCAAGTAATAGGGCCAATAATGTATTTATATTTATTTAAAAATAGCTTGCGTTTGGCCTCCAACTCGACTGATGTTAAGCGATGATGCGGTCCACGATAGAGCAAGCATGCCTAGAAGAAACCGATTCTTAGTAAAATAATTTGAATTTTGACTGTCCATTTATAATACAAATACTGAAATTTATGAGAATTAAATTATGTAATTTTTTTGTGTATTTTGTGATTGCTTTGTTGTAATATTATAGACAGTTTGAGATAGTTATATAAAAACAGTCAGTTACCCTATTGTAGACTTTTGTAAGAATAGATACGCGAGCGCGTCAAGTTGTATCAAAATCCAGCGTGCCACATTTTATTCCTGCTATGGCATCACAAGAACAATTTAGTGGTAGTTTAACTCGACTTGCACGGCTAGCTGCTTTTGAAGAGTGTACTGAGTTGTGATGCAATTTGAAATGAAAGGCCAGAGACACGCAAAGTAGGTGCAAAGTAGGTGTTGGTGTCTAAAGTTGTGTCTTTTTAAAGGTCTCGGTTCCAATAAATACATCAAAATTGCATTTTTTTTGTGTTGCTAGGATTGTTCCGTATTCATTCTCTGACATCAACAAAACTCATCTCTCTATCAAACGTATTGATATGTCAGTCAGTGATCAGTTAGAATTTTGAATACTATATATATTTTTATTTATTTACTTTGCCATATAATGCATTGTAACATTTTGAGAAAAATGCACTAAATAAATACACATCACAGAAAAGAGAAGTAAATAGAACGGAAAAGAGAAGAAATATCTTTTGCCAGGCAAACGAGTGATTTTCAACGCGTCGAACTCTGTATCACAGTTGCTAACTGACTTCGAATGCGTCGCTGCTCCATCGGATTTATTCACAATGCCGTCTTGCGCTATAATTACGTGTCGCCTAGCTAGCAAAGACTATGATTTAAATAAAAAAGGAATATCCTATCTCTAAGTCTAAATTGTTAGATAATTTTGTGATTTCACCGTGTTTGGAAAACAAAGCCGTTGACAAGATGTTGCCATTATGTAACAGATGTGTATTACAAATAATGCCAAAATCCGGTTATTAAGTTAATTAATTTAATTAATAACTTGATATTTTAACTATTGAAATTGTTTTGACTATTTCACTCAATATAAATATGTAACAATACTGTAAAATATACAGTTACTTACTAAAATAGCCAAATGAGGCGACGCAGCACGATAGATTCGTGCGCGATGGATTTATATGGGCATTCGTGTATTTAGTTTTTATTATTATTTACTTGTTAATATAATTAATGTTTTTATATCAACTGGAATATGTTTTCTTTCTAATCCCAAAAGCAAATTTCAACCTTTCATCCAGGGTTACTTATTGGTAACCCTAGACGATTTTACCAATAATTTTAGACCGTCGGATGTATTGGAGATTAATACGGGACAATCTGAATTACCAAAACTGAATATATGTATAGATCAGGGGTCGGCAAAGTTTTATGCCAAGCCCAGACGCAATAAAATTTCAAAGAGGTACGAATGTAGTTCTTTGTTGTTTGTCTTGAGGTCTCTTAAGGTTCTTAAGGCAAACAGTAAACTTGAAGAATTGTTTCTTGAAATTGCCACTTGCGGTTTGCCGACCTCTGGTATAGGTGGTGGCGATGCATATCCACAGCTTATGATGCATGTGGTCAAAATTAGAACTACACCTGCTGTCTTATTTATGAGACCCAGACCCTTGGCTTGCTTTAACCGGTCGTCTGAAGGTGGAAACCGAAAGAACCAAGAACCTAAGCATCAAGGTGTGTCAAAGGCATAATGTAACGATGCAGACTTTAGGTTTTGTTTCTATATTTTTTCGTGCCGCGTGCAACTGACTTTTCGATTAGGGAAGGGGCTCGAGTTGCATATCGGCCGGTTTATTCTAGTTTATTTTTAGAACTTCGGCATATTAACCGCGCGGCTGATGTTTTTCCTAATATAGGGTAGTTTTTAGAGTATTAATATTATTTTTATTATTGGAACTGTTGCCTAAAATCTTCATCGTTACAATAATGCCGCGGGTAGCGTTCAGAGAAAGTGCAGCACACCTCTCGATACCCTAAGCATGCAACACTCATGACCATGGTTAGGAAAGTAAATGCACATCATATCAGCCAGTAAACGTCCTCTGCTGAACAAAGGCCTCCCTCAGAGAGGCGTTTTGCCATAATCCCCACGCTTGGCAGGCGGCTTGTGGTACGTTCACCGTGTACTAATAGGACGCTTCTGCCCATCCTCCGGTGGTTCTGGTCGCAGTTTTAGGACATACCCATGCAATGATATGATTTTCTTATTTTCACGCCAAAACTTCTCTTATTTCATTCTTAGTAACAAGCTTTTCATTATTAAGCTTTTATTTATAAACATTTTTGAAACAAGCCTTTATTTAAATTATGCTTTTATTTTTTGTATAAAAGTTTTTGTTTTTGTTATGACGGTCTTTTGCAATATTACAATATTAATATTGCAATATTACTCAATATTGCATTATACAAGTTTTTTTGAAAAAATACAGAATAAAAATACTATTATGTTTTTCATTGATCACTTGTCTTGACTGCAAACACTCTAAGTAGGTCGAATGTCCTTATGACGTCACAGGAAAGTAAATAGAGGCAACAATGGTATGGCGAGAAGAACTCGTATGCTTACTTTATTAAATTATAATAGACGCGCTGGCGTCGCCAACTCACCTGATGTTAAGCGATGTTGATGATAACTTGTGACGTCACTGAAGTCACGGCCCCATAAATGTCAAAAAGAGTTTTTACGTGATAATATGTTAATTAGAATTTTGATCCGTCATTTTAAACGCAAATACTGAAAATTATAAGGATCAAATCACAATATTGCTTAATTATAACACTAGCTGAAACCCGCGGTGCTGTCCGCGATATACCAGTTATTCGCAATTACTGAGGGAAAAAGTACCCTATGTCCATCTTTAAGATATAACTAATTTTTTTTATATATTATTATTAATAGTCTTGCGTTTGACCGCTAAATCGCCTGATGTTGAGCGATGATGCGGTCTACGATGAAGCGTGCTTGTCTAGAAGACACCGATTTACTCGTGATTGAAAGATACCCACACATTATATCATCCAGTTAAATTTCGTTAAGATCGGCTTAGCCGTTTAGTCGTGAAAAACAAACAAACAAACATACAAACAGAGAGACAGAGACTTTCGCTTTTATAATATTAGGATAACATGTATTTTTTTCTCCTGGTTTTACTACACCTCTCATGTAGGTCACCTCTTAAAGTTCCATATATTGGTATTTTTTTCTGTTTGTAATTGAAGACCTCCGAATTTCATCGTATTTTTATGTAAAAACTAACTGTTGCCCGTGACTTCGTACGCGTAGTTTTTTATATAAACTTTCACTGTCGCAAAATCCTTTTTAACGGACCTCTACAGGAATAAGGAATCGACCTGCCAAATTTCAGGGTCGTAGGAAAAGCAGTTTTAGAGATTTCCTGATGAGTTAGTCGGTTAGTGAGTGGTAATTCGATTTAAATCCATAGATGATTTAAAACCTAACAAGAACCTCATTAGATGACATTTCAGCAAAATGTTAGCGTAGCGGATAAAAGCGCGAGTTTCTATTTAATTTTCAGCTCTTCACGGCATGTACATGCATAGTGACATTTTTAAAAATGTATTCGTTTCACAGCTTTGAGTAGTGTTCTCCGGATAATTCTGTAAGTAAGTAAGGTTTGAAAACGTATTAACTTTGTTAATTTGCGATGCCACACATTACCCCAAATTTACGACATTTTCAAGTATTTTTTTTTCGACATAAATATACATTGTGTTTTTTTTTATTAATTCAAACCGTACTTTTCTTACCTTTAAATCATGCTATGTTGGATAAATTAATTGCTTTTTATTCGACTATGCTATGGTAAAACATTTAGTTATATTTCCAAGAAAACATGTATGCTCGGTTGGGTATAGATATCATTAAATGTTTGTATTATATTTGTATGTTTAACATATTGTGTGTATCATTCATCACTTACAATCACGTCTTGTTTATTGCAGAATATTTGATGAATCTATTTACTCTGACCTAGAAGTGGTGTGTGGGAAACTAAAAATATTAACCCATTCTTGCATTTTAAAAGCACGTACACATAAATTTTATCATAAGCTTGAAACAATATTGCATGTGAACATTGGACGTAACACATTCGATGAAATATACTCCTTCATAAGGTATGATTTAAAACCTCCAGTCCAACATATTTAAAGCTATGTATTGATTCAACTTACCCCAAAATGGTTAATAGAATGCAATGCTTAAGCATTACTAGCTTTACTACTAGCTACTTTAAGTACTGGTTTAAACCAGTACTTGTGTACAGTGGTTGGTTTTAGTAAGTGGTCATTTATTTGCAAATCGATCCACAGAATGCTTTATGCTTTAGTATGTTTTTATTGCTAATGTTGAATCTATAGTTTTAAATATTTATGACTATCAAAAATGTTAACGTTAACATGGTGATTGGTAAAAAAAAATTGTTTAATTATAGCGACGCCTACACAGAGTGCAACATACTTTATGAAGAAAAAGAAATTATTAAATATCTCGACGAGAACCTTGGTATAGAAAAAACTAACGTTAAAAATAGCCCTAAAAATAAACCTGAGGAGAAAGACGATCCCGAAGTTTACTCTACACCCAACTGTGTGAGCCCCGAAGAAAATTATTTTCAGGAAACACAAAACTCGAGTCCAAGCACAGAATTGACTAAAGAATATTATGCATTGGTACCTATAGATGGCGACATTAGCGACGTATTAGACAGAGAGCTCATAGAACAAGACGCTCTTTCTAATGCCTTTCATTCCATCCATAAATCACAAGTTAAAGATGTAAATGCAATACAAAATACACAATGCGTTAAGCCTACGTCTTTGTGTCTTGATTCTAGTCATATACCTGAGATACATTCCAACAGTTGTGATATTTTGAAAAAGTCCGATTCAAACGGCAAAGGGATTGTGTTTGATGAAACGAAAACAAACAACGATACTAGTCATACCCGAACAACTATCGAACAATCAGAAGCAGATTCTAGATCGACTGTGTATGACAAAATTTTGAACTTACCTGAGACATCCACCGACAAACTTTTAGATCCAACATATACACCTGATAGTTTAATTACTGACGAACCAAGTTCTTCTTCAGACTATTTGTCTGCCGCGTATGCTGTTTCACCTGGAGTTGTATTCTCTTGCGGTTGCTCTCAATTAAATGTGGGAGAAAACGCCACCAAAATGGATAACATAGTTACAATATCAGATTCAGGGCTGGAAACCGCCGCCATGCTTGACAGCCTCAATAGCTGCAAAGATGTCACTTTAACCGACGTTTCATTGACGGACAGCACTTTACATGATATTATCAATGATGACAGCAATTGTCAGGATTCAGCGTCCAATACTTTGGATAAAAGTCATGTGCAGATAATAAGACGTAGTACATCTCTGAATTCGCCCTTCAGTGGCACATCAACAGGGAAAGATTTCACCGAACGAAAATCCAACAAGTCTTCATTGGCCGAAATAAACAGTACATCAACTAAAGATGAAAAACAGAGGTTAAATGAAGAAATTGTAATTATGGAATCCTCTTCATTGTCCTCTGAAACCGGTTCATGGGAACCAGTGTTTCCTCCTAAACTGCCGGAGAAAGACATGTGTGAAAGATTCATTGCCAGTGAGCGCAAAAGTGCACTTGAAGTGGAAAACTATTCAAATGTACAACATGAAACGCACAATGATTTGTGCCCTAGCTTAGTTCAAAAATCACCCTATAAATCGACATCTTGTTTTATAGATGCCGCTAGCTTAGCAGACGAAGGAGATAATACTCTCACAAGTCATGCTGAAACAAACAACACCCACCCCAGCGTCATGTTGAAGCCAAGTACACCAGTACCTTGTAAACGAAATTATGGTTCTAATGATTGGTCTGATAGTAATGAAAATGACGACTCATTAGAACAGCCCGAAAATATAGACACTGACGGCCCTAACAATGTTTCGCAGACCATATTTGAAATGACACCAACAAATGAAGATGATCCATGCTGGCATGCAGCAGGTTACGCGCTTGTTGAACAAGAAGATATTAAAACATCAAACGATCCGGTATTAGCTGGCAATGGGCTGGTGAAAATGTCGAAAGTGCAACTTGCCATATCTACACCAAATAATTCTATAATGTCTGTCAAAAACATTGACATGAGTAGAATTGATGAGTCTGACAGTGAAAATGATTTTTCAGGCGGCAGACACGATATAAGATCCCTTAATCCTCAAATGGGACATGACGAATATGCATCCGATATACCATCAACATCAGTTATTAATATTTCGTCATCATCCAGCCTTGTTTTTGTGGATAATAATTCATCACTATTGGGTAATCAATCAAATAACTTGTCAACAAAAAGAGAGATTGAAAACATACCAATCGTTTCTGGCGCTTACATACCTGAACCAGAAGAAATACCAGAGAGACCTCCAAGGGCTATATCAAATTCGTCTTTTTGGGTGGTCGATATGTCGAGCACCCCTAAATCAGACATTAGCGAATGCAGCACCAAACTAAACAACAAGCCTGTTGATAAATCATTAGAAGAGATGAGATCTGCTCCAAAACCATCGAACAGCGACGAAAGTTACAAAACTCGGTGTTCCGTTGATTCCGACAGTAGTGAAAAGTCAACTCATAATTTTTATATAGATTTATCGGCGTTACCAGACGCTTTAACTCCGGAACAAACACGAGATAAAGACGAGGGCAATGAAAAGAAAAACATCTTCTCTATGTTTATCGACCTTGGCGATAAATCTACGGTGGCCAAAGAAATGCCCGCTAGGTTTTCCTCAACCTTGAATACGAAAAAAAATACTAAGATCGAAAGCAAAATGAGTTCCACGGGGTCTAAACCTCCTAAAGCTACCGATTTTAATGTAGTTACGAGATGCGTCACTACTACAAATCACGCTTCAGATGACACCATTATGTTTGAAAAATTGGAGTCATTATGCGCCGATCCATCAATAAGCATTTCGGAAATAAAAAATAATATGCCTCTTAAAGTGGAATGTCCCATCGATGCCGTTGAAGCTAACACAAAGCAGACAATGACAAAAGACAATGATCTGTTCGTGAAGCTTTCGGACTTGGACAAGCCGGCGCCAAAAGCAGAACCCGTAACAAATACCGAAAAAACTGAAAGCCGTGAAAGAATGTCACGATCTATACCCGATAGCGATTGGAGGGAATCGAGTCTATCTATCAACTTGAGATCCAACGAGATAATCAGTTCTTTTCATTCTGAAAATGCACTGAGCCTAAACAGGTTATTCCCTCACTTGAAGAATGATTTTAGCAGAAGCATGCCAGGTTCACTCTCGAGTAGATCCAAATCTACTTTAAGACTGGGAGTGTCTTGCAGTCCTGGTGATGTCGACGAACGTCAACCGTCTGATGCCTGGGAAACGAGTAGCGTGGGTGAGTTGACAATTTAATGGTAGATTGTATGACAAGGGAGCAAAACAATATTTTGAATCCAGAACGTAGCGAAGGGTTCTAGAATATAATCCCGAAAGTAGTGAGGGATTCTAAGGTAGAATCCTGAGCGAAGTGAGGGTTTCAAAGTACGTTGCCCAAAGCAAAATAATTTTGCGATCAAGTGATACACTATACTATTCTATGAGAAAAATAAATAAAATACAACAGGTAAAACTTATACATTTATTAAACTTTTATTAGAATGTCTATGAGAATGTAGTAATTAACAATATATTTTAATTATTTATGTTCGATATATTTTAGCAGTTTTGGTAAGTTATTGTTAAGGATGACTTCCGTGTCGTGGCTGATGCGATTTGAAAATTTATGGCGACGTCAGTGGCGATGCACGGAAGTCATTACAGTTTTGGGTTTGGACAGATATGGGCCCTGTTTCATAAAACTATAACTGACAAAATGTCAACCGACTGACAATATGACTGGCAATCATTAGTCACGTCGTGAATGTTTGATATATCAAACGCAGGTTTGGAGTATTCGACTACCATTTGTAGTTTTATTATGATTTGTCGCTTTATGAAATAGGGCCCTAGTTGTAGATTTAAGTTAGTCTGGGAATTTGGATTTATTTTGGATTTTAGATGATGTTCAAGAACAGATGCCCTTTCTTTAGATGTACAAGAACAGGGTGACAATGGTGGATTGACAGGTGAAACAGAAATATATTTTCAAAAATGCGTTTGCCGATATCAGTTATATTTTCATAAAAATGTTCTATGTAGCCTTCTACAACTCTATCGGATTTCCATCGTCCATGATATTTCACAACACTTAAATCCTCCCCAGAATCTGTTAAAACACTGGTGGATGTTCTTTTAAAACAGTGACCCGTATACATGTTGTTATTGGGTAACTTTAAATAATTTGCAATTTCCTGCGGCATAACAGTGATCTTTTTTTATAGACTGTTTGATACATTTGCCGTTTTGGTAACGTATAAAAAATCGATCGATTTTTATATTAGATGGACTCAAGTTTTGATATTTCTCCACAATATTTTTAATTTCTATGGATGGGGAACGATCGGTCTACTTTAGTTTTTGATTCTGTCAACTTCACTAACAATAACTCATCTGAGTATTTTTCTATATCATTTACAGTTATTCTCAGGAGTTCGTTTCCTCTATAAGCTCTATGTATTTCAAAGATTAAAATAACCCATAACAAAAAAATAAAATAAAAAAACAATTTAAGAAAAGCAAAATTTTTAAAGTAGCCCATCATATTAAAACTTTCGGGAAAACTGAAAGTACTTTTTTCTATGGGATTTTCGTATTAACCATTATTAATATTGTAATAATTGCGTTTAATTATGTGTGAAATGTTAAAAAAAAAAAACAATTAGTTGTGAGAAACAACACATATAAAAAAAAGGTTTCTCTATTAAAGGTACATAATTGCTACATTTACTCACTTTTATGGCGAGAAAGTCCTTATCCGGCTCCTCATTAAAAAGTCTTCCACATTCTTGCTTAAAAACAAGATTTCTTAGATTTATGACATCCAGATAAACTCTTCCCGTCTTATTACAAAACATGGTTTAACTTTAGTACTGGGATTATAACAATTGTAACAATATTACGCGCCACAGGCGCATAGCTTTTTTCTACGTAAGAATTTTGGCGTCGCACGTGATCGTGTACTGCCATGAACTTGAAAAGTGCTCAAAATAATAAGTTATGCTTGTTTAATAGATTGAAACCCTAACCTAACCTAAACAAACAGCAATTTAAGATATTTAGCTGTGTTAATAAATAATTATTTAAGCTTTTGAAGTGTGTTTTAAACCTGCAGGAACGAATGATTGATTACAATTGTTGTTTCTTATCTGTGGCTAATATTTAAACCATGGACTATCTTTGGTATCAGCTGGTCCTCGATAAGTCGAGGCATTGTAATAAGGTCAAGTTTTAATCCCAAACTCGGACTTTTTAGTCCTGGTTTAAACCTGGACTAATTGATTTTTGTAATAAGGCGGTTAATGTAATATGCTATAAATTTTGCATGGGTCTCGTTTTTTCAACATTATTAGTGTTTACTGAAGTTTTAAGCATCGAGTAAAAAATACTCCATAGTGTAGAAGGCTGTTTTGATTCAGCTTTCAATTGGAAATAAGTCAAGAATACAGTTTCTGAAAATGTATGCGCCTCTCTAGTATTTTAAAAATAATTTAAATAATGAAATTTTCTTATGCTTTCAAATAGTTTTCCCGAGATCAGGTATGTTATAGATTACTAATTACATTGTTTGCTTTTATTTTGTTTTTTCCGGTGTTAATGGGTATTAAACTTTCACTGTAACTCATTTTAAAAATTAATTTGCACAAACAATTCATTGTAAACAAAATTTGGTGTAAATGTGTTTAAAAAAAAAATAAAAAGCTCGAGAATTGCGACCTAGTTTTTTCTACAGCGTGGCACAGGCATAGCGCCGTGCCAGCCCAGTATAGTCGGTGAAAAATTTAACATCTCTAAGTGCGGCGAAAAATCGAATTAATCTTAAATAATACGAAAGGTTTGATTTAAAACTACTGTGGTGCTGCGGGCGCCCCTCGTATGTGCGAACTTATTTTACTCTAATAATAATCTATACAAATTTCTTTGGTTGAGGACGTCGAGGAATGTTCTAAGAAATATGTATATTCCAATTTCAAAACTCTGTATTCTCACTTATTCAAACCCTATCGGAAAAGACCTAGGTACTTTGCTTGCACTTATTGACGAACAAAACGTAAATTTTCGAACAGATGGGATGAAAATTATATTTTTGACGTTTTAGTAACCACAATTATTGATCAATTTATACCTTTATACCGTTTAATAAGTACATATTGAAGACTCATCGCAAGGCTGCCCAACCCGTATTGTACATGAGCCAATATTTCGATTCGATACCTCAAAAACCCTGTAAAGGGGGTTGTGTTTGAGTAACCCGTTTATCAAACGATGTTCGCAATGTAACGCACCTATTGAAATACGAAGACGGGCACCATTTACGGGCCCAGGGTTGGGCAGGCTTGCTCGAATGTACTCGTGTCGTCACTGAGCATGATGCTTCTATTTTAGATAAAAGTGCCACCGATGACATGGATCCAACGTCGAGTGTCATAACAAAATGCCAGTCCCGACTTGGGCAGGACTTGCTTCGCATGTTTCTGGAGGAGACTGGTACTGATGTCATTGTCGAGGTCTCCGGGAGGCGCATAAAAGCTCATAAGTGTATATTATCTTCGAGGTAAGTGGTGAAACGTCATAACAGTATTGTGTCATACTTTGTCGCAGTGTTTTGTCTATGCTAATATTATAAAGAGGAAAGATTTGATTGTTAGTTTGTTTGCATATAATAGGCTCTGAAACTAACCCGATTTGAAAAATTCTTCCACTGTTGGGAAGCTACACTATCTCCGGGTTACATAGGCTTACTAAAACTGCAATAATACCCGTGCGAAGCTGGGGCGGACCGCTAGTCTGTTATGATTTGCTACCTTGACTGCGATTTTTCTACGATGTTACCTGGGGATAGTGTAGCTTGCCAATAGTGAAAGAATATTTCAAATCGGTTCAGTAGTTTCGGAGCCTATTCAATGCAAACAAACAACCAAATCTTTTCTCTTTATAATATTATTAGTATAGATATATATGGATAACTAACAGCTGCTTTACAAGATAGGTTTATATTAACTATGTATTCAAAACCCTATCAGTTCTCATTCAAAATATCAGTTCTCACTTATAGCTTAATAATCGTTAAAAGTGGCCGGTTGCAACCAAGGTTGCCACCCGTCCCGATTTTGTTAATACTGTAACGCGTCCCGATTACCTATAATTTTGTCCCGAATTTTTATAACGCGACGATCGCTCAATTCGCTCAGATTCTCAGCACAATGACGCGTCGCAAACTAGAGGGCCATTCATTAATTACGTCCCTCCCCCCTCGTCAACGATGACTGACAGATAGTCCCGACTTTTTTTTCTTCAAAAAGGTGGCAACCTGCTTGCAACACCAACACTGCTTACAGAGAAAGAGAAAAGAGAAGCGAGAAAGAGAGTAAAGAGAAAAAAAAAAGAAAAAAAAAAAAAAAAAAAGTGAAGATAGTTTTGGCGCCAACGTGGGAAAAAACATGTCGGCTCGTTGGATTATTTTCCTAAACTTGTGTATTTTCGAGTGTTAATGTGTACTAAATGGTGAATTAATATTCATTAAGTACTCGTAAACGTGCTCGAGTGTGGGCAAGTGATATAACGAGGTGAAACGTGTCTTTTTGTGTTGTTTCCAAAACTTCATTAGAGCCTCTTGTAAAGTCTCCACCACTTTACAGGGGCATGAGTTTGACTTGACCGTGACTTACTTAGCTTGACTCTGACTGTGACTATGACTGGTTCGATCCTATTAAGACTACGAAAACTGTTTAATATTACGAGTAAAGGACATTGAATCCAAACTCATGAAAATTTTAACAAAAAAAAATATATGGTAAAATAGATAAATACAAGAATACAAACAAATCATTATTAAAGTATGAAAGTAACATCACTAATAATAAATAAGTACAATTATACCAGTTATAAAACGGTGAAATACAGCATCGAGATACAATTCGTATAGAGTTACAATCACTCAGTGAAAACTGTTAAAAACGTCCGAGCTTCATTTTATATACATTGTATCAATTATATACTTCACAATGCCACATCTACTCCAAATTTGACGTTATGTCACTTGCATAGTGTTCAACGTTAGTTGTCCGCTATGTCGTAGCTCTGGCATCTCGCGGAGTTTCTAGTCGGATCGCAGTTACCTTTTAACCAAAAAGTTTGCGCAATTAGTTTGCGTGCGCCGAGTTTTGGTACGTTTTTTTTTGCCACGATCGTGACTCTATAAGTATTGTATCTCGATGACCAACAGGTATATAAGACCAGCAGCGGTTTCAAAACACAAGTGTAGTTTTTGTTTAGTTATTGATTTTTCTTTTTCCTTCTTTTAGCCATTTTCTGTTCGTTAATGTCAAATTTAGATTGATGAAATAATGTGTTTTGATCAACCTTTTTTATAAGGTGTAAAAAATATATATTTCAACATGCCTATTGAGCCCCGTTGGTCCAGTTGGTAGTGAACCTACCTTCTGCGCTTGGGGGTGTGGGTTCGATTCCCATCTAGGACAATCATTCATGTGATGTCCATTTGTGTTTGTTCTATATCTGGGTGTTAATATCTATTTAAGTATATGTATATATATCAGTCTCTGGCAGCCTTATTACAAGCTTTGCTTAGTTTGGGGTCAGATGACCGTGTGTGCAAAAATGACCCGAATATTTATTATTATTATTGCGATTGGTATGGAGAGGTAACCTGTGCTAGATAACCATTAAAAATAGGAAATAGTATTTCAGTTTTTAAGAGGTTTCGTTTTCAGATGTCAATACTTCGCCGGCATCCTAAGCGGTGGTTGGGTAGAAAGTGCCGGGAACGTCATTTCACTGCCACCGTAAGTAACTATATTTGCTTCTAGTTTCTTTATTTGTAAAACGGTGAAGAATCCAAAAATCTGATCTTTTGCTAGATTTTTGGACGTAAGACTGTAGGTGCTAGGCAAACACAGTAAATAAATAAGTTAAAAGAAACGCGTTCATTCACGCGTTATTGCAATTTCCAGAACTAAAAAAATCTTAGCTCGAGTTGACAGTTATAGTTGTGTTTAGTTGTATAAAAGTTTAGTTATAGATGATCTTTGAAGTACAAAGATATTTGTAGAATGCACTTTATTATATTAACTAGCGGTCCGCCCCAGCTTCCCACGGGTATAGATTATAGCCTATGTCACCCGGGGATAGTGTAGCTTCCCGTCAGTGAAAGAATTTTTCAAATCGGTTCAGTAGTTTCGGAGCCTATTCAATGCAAACAAACAAACAATCAAATCTTTCCTCTTTATAATATTAGTATAGTTTAACGTTGCCCGCGACTTCATACACGGCGAAAAATAATTCCGACTTGTTGTTATCTCGCACGTGATTCAGGTTTAATTAAAACACTAAACTTGGTTACTGCTTCCTTGTCAAATTTCGCCAAGATCTATGGTAACGTACCACCAGAGGCATCCTATGGTGCTACTGGTATTACCATATTACTGGTACTATCAGGCGGCCAGTCTGCTTGTTTGCCATCGACGGCGTAAAAAACTTAAATAACGTGGAGAGCGCTCTAGGGGTTTCATTATAACATTAGAGTGTATTATCCACAGATCTTAATCAAGTTAGAAGCCGCAAGTACGAAAACCTAGAGGGCCGCATTTTTTGCGAGAGTAATTTAGTGGTAGTTTCACTCCATTTGTACGGCCAACTCCTTGCGAATTGTTTTTACAGTTTACTATGATACAATATGACATTTTTGTATTGACGTGTTACGTGCTACTGCCAAGACGGCGGAGATCGAACTGAATTAAGTCGGTGAGATCTCATCCAACTTAAAACGGTAAATAGACACGCAACGTAGTTGTACTCGCGGCATCTAACCTATACAGATCTGTGGTATTATATCACTGTTTTTTTTATTTATAAAAAGGGCTGCAAACAATCATCGGCCCGCCTGATGGTAAGCAGAAACTGCCGCTTGTCTATAAGCACTGTAACACCTGCAACACTGGCGACGTTGACGGTGCTTTGCCAGCCCGGAGAAGTGAAAAGTGAAAAGAAAGAAAAAAAAAATATTCGACACCTTTACAAAAACTTAAACTAAAACTAGGACCAACTTAACTAACTTTAACACAGGTGGTTGTAGACACGCTTTTTGAAACTCTTCGTGTTGAAGCTCATATGGAGATGAAGTAAATGTGATATTATGGAAACTGACGTGGTTTTCACACTTATATGACACGGGAATTACGTATGAATAAGCCTCGGTACGTAGGTTACTCAGACTATAGTTTCAACAGCATTCGGGCGTCTTTTTAAGGTGACTGCGCCCGCGCGGCTGCGTCTCGCTTTGCACTGGCAGAAACTATAGTCGGAGTAACCGGCTTAATCATACGTGAGTAATTCTTGTGTCATATAAATAAAGTAAATGTGATATTTCAGGTTTTCGTTCAGCGTGGTCCACTTCGCACTGTGTCACATATACTCCGGCATATCAATGATACCTAATACTATCGGAATCGTCGAGCTGGTCACCCTCGCGGACATGCTAGGTCTGGAAGGCCTTAAAGAAGGCATCATGTATATGCTCAAAGTTAATTACTGCCACCATTTTCACGAGGTATTGTTATTAATTTGTCTTGGTCGATTTATTTTAAGCGTCTTTTCAACCGGCTTCCAAGGGCCTATCGAGAAATGCATACCGTATCTACAGCTATATGTAATAGGCATGATGACTAATATTTAATTTATTACAAATAACCGGCTTAGCGATTAATATAACTAAATACATCACACATACTGAAAAAATAATTTAAATTGGCTGATAAATCTCTGAGATATGAGTGTTTAAAGTTTTAGATGGGGATAGAGAGGGGATGTTCTATCCCTTTCTCGCAAAGTGTTAGTATAGCATTTGTACGGCGCACCTGAGGCGTGACGTCACGGCTCAGTATAGTGCGCTCTCTGTCTAGCATGAAATAAAAATGCTTATATCTCATTTATTATGAACTAATTTTAATTTATTTTTTCGTTGATGTGCTCTATTTATGATCAGCTTTTTTATTTAGGTAATAAAAAAATATTAGTCATCATGCCTATTGTGGTCACATTCTTAGTTCAAAAATTGGTGGTTATGCAAAAAAAAACAACTAATTTCAGAGATGTATCATCCCTACATAACATTTGTACTTTTTATGGTTCCGTTGAAGAGAACCTTATGTTGTTGATAGACAAAACATACTTTTAAGGGTTTCCTTTAGTACTACGGTACTAGGGAACCCTAAAATGAAGGTTCAAATTCAGCCAAAAAATAATTTTGTGTATGTTACGGGATATATTCCCACGTTTTTAGATTCTATTCTTATTTAATGGACCGTATAATATAAAAAAAAATTACAAAATAATGTTTGGTACCTGTTAAAATTTCAAGAAAACTCCCACCTCTGAAGTTAGAAAATTTCCCTCTTTTTCTGAATCCCGTTGGTTAAACTTTCTATGAAGATTTTTTTTAAACCATTATCTTTTTTCCTACTCGCAACTTTGCTTCCGTGTGTTAATAGTATGTAAACAACTTAAAATAAAATATATTAAATACAATTAAAAAAAACCGTCTTTATTCAAACAATATTTGCGTTCGATTTCTTTGGCGCTGAATACTAAGATGTTCCAAATTCAAAAAGTGTTTAACAAGTTATAAAGCGGATTAAAAACTCATTACTGCCCGCTAAAAGTTTCTAATAGAAAACACCACCTTTGGGTGCACTTAAAGGCGAACCAAGTCGTCCTTTTCGAATAGATGGGATAATAAAATAAAAATAAAACAACCAAATTGAGATCCTCGTTTTTTTGAGAGTAAATAATTACTGGTACTAAACAAGGTACTAACAAACAAAATAAAAAAAACAACCGAGTAAAAAAAAACCTCCTCTTTTTTGAATACATTATAAGTACATAGCTTAATTGTTATTTATGTGTAAATGTATTCTTGGATAGCCCCGTTGGTCCAGTTGGTAGTGAACCCGCCTACGTTTGGGGCGTGTGTTCGATTCCCACCTAGGGCAAACAAACATTCATGTGATGAACACTTGTATTTGTTTTAAATCTTGGTGTTAATATCTATTCAAGTATGTACTTATTTAAAAATATATATGTATGTATATCACTCTCTGGCAGCCATATTACAAGCTTTGCTTAGTTTGGAGTCAGATGGCCGTGTGTGCAAAAATCTTCCAAATATATTTATGTAACTTTACCAAGTGATAGTTGGGCAGCATTTTGTCTTATTTGCCAGCCCTGTTCATTGTGCACTGCGGGTGTATTGGAGTGCTTGCCGCTGGCCTCCGTGCATGGACTAGACGATCTTTACCGCAAGTGCCTCCAATGGATCACCAAGCACTTCCAAAGAGTGTGGATAACGAAAGCGTTCGCTAAACTGTCGTTCGAGCTACTCGAGAAATGCTATCAGGAGCATGTTATCAATCTGTCTACGACAAATTTTGTGGAAACTGTGCTCGGCTGCGGTATCACTGGTGAGTCACATTTTTTTTGTAAGAGCTGACACTTTTACACCAACAAAATGTAAGTTGCTTAGTAAGTAAACTATATGTTTATACGTTGTTCCCGCGCACTGAGATGTCCACGCGCGCGAGTAAGTCATTTCATAAGTGTGATGTCACATCGATTTCTGCTATGCACCTATTCACAAACAAGCGGATGACAGAGTGTCAGCATTATTTTAGTTTAAACAAGTTGTTTTTTAAGACTATGGCTTAGGAACTTCCAATAGAATTGAGATCCTTATTTGAGATTGATTATGTTAATTATTGCCTCGGCAAGGTCCACCTTAATTTTTTTTTGCAGATTTTCTCTTTCTCGTCTGGTTTATGTGGAATTTTTCTCCAGCAGGCCAAGCATGGGCTGTGGATAAATAGTCTTTCCACCGTTTTTATCCACGCCTAGACGCGACAAAAAGCTAGAATATGGATACGTTTGTCTTTTTCTCGCGGTATAAAAACGATGGAAAGACAATATGTCCACGGCCCGTGCTAGGCCGGCAGTAGTATGATTGTATATGTTTGTAGTTAGCGACTGTAGGTGGTTGGTTATAATTTGTGCGTGTGTGCAGTGTCGGAACTGGAGACGAGCCGGTGGTCGGACGTGGTAGCGCGCATGTGCAGGCGGCTGGTAGACGCGGCGGCCCAGTTCGCGGCGGTGCACCTGTACGAGGTGCTTGAATCGATGTCCACGGTGCCGGGAGACGCGCCGCCGCCGGCCTTGCACGCGCTCCACGACTGCCTCTCCGGCGCCATCGAGTGGGCGCCACCCGAACAGACGTGCCGCGCCTACCACCTGCTGAGCGTGCTGATCGAGACTGTGCGCGCTGATTGCGTGGCGCAAGATCTCGCGTGTTCGCTGCTGAGTGTGCACGCGCCCACCTGGCGCGTGCTGTGCGAAGGCGCGCTCGTGCGGAACGCGCCAAACGTCGTGTCCACAGCCGCGTTTGCTGATTTGCCCGCCCACCTGCGCGACCGACTACGCGACATTGGCTGCATTTTGTACGGCATGCACGCGCCCGCACCCGCGCCCATACTGTGGCTGCCGCGCCCGCAGCGGCCCGCGCTCCAGCCCGAGCCCTCCGCCAGACGCAACCTCGACATCGACCGGGTGCGCTCGTGCTTCGTGCCGTACGCGGCCAAGCCGCAGCCGCTGCTCGGCTCGAGAGACTCGCTGGCGCATACCGGCCGCGTGCACCAGCTCCCCAGGAACCAGCAGCCCGCCGCGAGGGCCATCAAGCCGCGAGAAGACCGCTTCGGTTCCAAAATGAATAGGACGTTCCCCTGCGTGAGGACTACAAAGGCGCAAGAGGAGCGAGCCAAATTCAACTCTATAAAAACGGCCCAATCGGTGGAGCGGGTGGTTGTGCGGCCGGCGCGGGCCACCTATGAGAACACCAGGCCGCGGTACATGGAGCCTCGCCAGCCCAAGGAGAAGCCTCCCGCGCGCAAATCGATCGACTCGTCGCGCAACTCGAGCCCGGTGCAGCGCGCCGTGCGCGCGCGCACCTCACTCCCCCCGCCGCGCCCTCGCACCGCTGACCTCTCCGCCGACTCGCTCAACGAGTCCTACAACAATGACAAATATGCAACATATACTAAACTGAAACATAACACAGACGGGTCCGTCGAAGGTGAGTTTACTTCACTTCACCTTTATTCTCTACTTTCAAATATTAAACACGTAATTTGCACTGCATGCTTACTTGAATTTATAGATCCTAACAGCACACTCGCTAGCGTACAGGAACCGTATTTATCGCCATAAAGTAGCCTATGTCTTAATCTAAAAGTAAACTATCTCCATACCGAATTACATTCAATTCCGATAGTCCGATCAATCGTTACAGGGATGAGTGGGGGAACAAACACACACACATATTTTCTCATTTATAATATTAGTGATATATAACACTTTTAGTATTTTATTTTATTACTAGCTTAGCCCCATGGTTTCACCGGCGCGGGTTACCCGTTATAACATCAGCTATCTGCCATTGAAAGTCCCGTCAAAATCTGCCTAGCAGTTTCGGGAGTCTTTAGGGAACATACACACACACACACATACATACATACGCACACCGATTTATATCTTAATATATATAAATCTCGTGTCACAATGTTTGTCCTCAATGGACTCCTAAACCACTTAACCGATTATAATAAAATTCGCACACCATGTGCAGTTCGATCCAACTTGAGAGATAGGATAGTTTAAATAATTATATAACTAGCGACCCGCCCCGGCTTCGCACGTAAATTACACCCGTGCGAAGCCGGGCGGGCGGGTCGCTAGTATATATATATAGATTTGTTTTAAAATCAAAATTGATGAAAGACATTACACAGAGTAGGGACATAATACAATAGTAATCAAATAATAATAGTATTTTCACCACTCACAAGCATTTTGCTAGTTAAAAATTAAAGAATTTGTCAAAAACATTGAACAAATGTCTATAAGTATGTCATGTTATTAATTTGTTTCAGAAGCGCATACTTCAGTAAAGAGTCATAACACCGCACCGTCCAATTCCAACACTCAGACCGTCACTGAAACAGGTAATGCAAAAAACACAAAATTAAAAAAAAAGAGCAGCGTACCAGCCAGTGCACCGCTCAATCTGGAAAGCCAGCCAGTTGTCCCATCGACATCGGCAAATGCGAAGAACCAGGCAGCCATGACACCAAAATGTAGAAAGCAGGTGAAATCTACGAAAATCCCAGTGTACAAACAGGTGAAACCGGCAGGTAAGGACCCCCAGCCTCAGGCGCACTTAGACAAGTCTATAAACAACAGTCTTTCTCCGGTTCCGCAACGGAGCAAACCCAATGATCGTATGCAGTCGGGGTCTCTGATGAGTGCTACCAAATCTAGCCAAGCAAAGATGGTCACTAAAACGGTTAAAGAGACGACCAACACCAAGTGTTCGTCTAAGCAAGACACGAGCATGGATACCAAAGCAACTAAGTGCTCGTCCAAGCATGACAGCGTAGAACCTAAAACAAAGAGATGTTCGTCCAAACAGGACACGAGCATAGAATCCATACCAAGTAATGGTAAAAATGTCGCATCTTGCTCGCACACCGCCGAAATACCGGTAATGGAGCGCTCTGGTACTTTCCTGAAAGATGAGCCCTTGTTCGGCGACAAAACCACCGATATAGATAAAGAAGAATAAACTTCATAGCAAATCTATGTAATGACACATGACATTGCATTTCAATACCCCTTAATATAAGCTTACTGTTAAATATTAAGGCCAGTAAAGTGGGGCTGGATCCTCCATGATAACCCAGCCCTATACCTGTATATAATTGCTAGTTACATACAAACATGCTGGTCGTATATACCTTTTGATGAGTTTACTATGTATTTGTGTAAGTAAATCTTTCGATGATGTCTTTTTCGTTTATATTTTGTATGGATCAGTGCATTTGTATGAAATATTACTTACATAATGTGACGCGTACTTAGATGCCTAGGCGGGAAGTCTCGATATGTAACAATATCTGCCAGTTACATACAAACATGCGTGTGTTTATATCTTTTGATAAATTTACTATGTATATGTATAATTGAATCTTTCCTTGATGTGTTTTTCGTTTATATTTTGTATGGATCAGTGCATTTGTATAAAATATTACTTGCATAATGTGGCACGTACTTAGATGCCTCGGCGGGAAGTCTCGACATGTAACAATATCTGCCAGTTACATACAAACACGCATGTGTTTTTATATTTTTCGATAAATTTGCTATGTATTTGTATAATTGAATCTTTACTTGATGTGTTTTTTGTTTATATTTTCTATAGTGCATTTGTATGAAATAACTTGCATAATGTGGCACGTACTTAGATGCCTCGGCGGGAAGGCTCAACATGTAACAATATCTGCCAGTTACATACCAAACACGCATGTGTTTATATTTTTTGATAAATTTGCTATGTATTTGTATAATCGAATCTTTCCTTGATGTGTTTTTTTGTATGGACCAGTGCATTTGTATGAAATAACTTGCATAATGTGGCACGTACTTAGATGCCTCGGCGGGAAGTCTCGACATGTAACAATATCTGCCAGTTACATACAAACATGCATGTGCATATATTATATTGATAAGTTAACAATGTATTTGTATAATTGAATTTTTCCTTGATGTTTTTTTGTATGGACCAGGGCATATGTATAAAATATTACTTGCATGTGTGGCACGTACTTAGATGCCTAGGCAGAAGTCTCGACATGTAACAATATCGGTTGTTAAGTCTATACTACCCGATGGAAGTATACGCGAATGTAATTGCTCGGAAAGCCATTGCACTGCAGTGTCATTCGTTCGCACCGTAACTAGTTATAAATCCATTAATAGCTACTATTGAAACGCCAGAAAGTTGATGCCGAAGGGCAAAAATTGTCGCAAAACTCTCTAAGTATATAATTATGTACAGTGAAATGTTGGCCTTTCGAGCAAAGCGGCCCGTGTCTTATTCTTGCATCAATTTACTTTGATAGGGTAATAACTCTTCGACCGATATCGCAATGTATTATTTATGTCGCGCGTTTCGTCCCTGGTCTTGGTATTACATAGTTGTTAAGCTATTATTAGATTATAATATATTTTTTTGTAAATTTGTTGGTTGCCATTTCATAGACATTTTTTTGTAGGGTGAACTGATTACACCAATTAGAGCACAGACACGGAAATAAATGCAATATGTCAGTCAACATGTATTTAAGAAAGATTGGTTCAAAGAATAGTGTCATTTCCGTGAATCTGTCGATGAGAGCTTTGTATTATTAGTGTTATTTGAAAGATGACATGTTCTGTTACTTAATTATAATTGTTACGGTGGTGCGGTTTTTTGGCAGGCTAGTGATTTATTTTATAAGATTTAATAAAAGTAATTAAACAATGTATCTGTAAGATGATAGCTAGTCAAGCCTGCAATTCTTATATTTACTCACTTTTTTTTATTTAATTTTTCTTATACTTTGT
This sequence comes from Agriopis marginaria, assembly GCA_932305915.1. Lineage (NCBI taxonomy): Eukaryota > Metazoa > Arthropoda > Insecta > Lepidoptera > Geometridae > Agriopis > Agriopis marginaria. Next base: position 14,865,017 of record OW029916.1, on the reverse strand, counting down.
TAAATTTTTTTGAGATATTTTTCTGTTTTTAGGCTTACTTGGATTTTGTAATTTTTTATGTCAGGTATGAATTTAAAAATTTAGTTTTTTGCTGTGTTATGTAAAGATGGGGTTGTATAAATGAATATTTAGTATTAGAAAAAAAAATATGGAGATCTATCTTGCTTAAAATACATTATAAATGATATAGTTGTCTACATCACAAAAGAAATGTAAGCCTAATGTAAAGAATATATATTAGGTTAATAATTGTACAATAAAAACATTAGAAAAATTCTTGTCGCCTCTAGTGCAAAAACTTATGTATAATTTTGTTATTAACATGGATTATTTGTATTAAACTAAATCCAATCGCGATCGTTCAACAATGGTGTACGACCAATTGTATGAAATAACAGCTCTATCTATATTCCTATGTAGATGGAACTGCTCTTATTTCATACAAATCGTAGTTAACGATAACGCGATTAACCCCCCATATGCGTTACGCACCGCATGTCGGCGTAAGCGAAAAGTGCTCCGACACGAGTATTGTGTGTAAGAAGATTTATACACATCAATACCTATGGTATATAATGGTGAAATTTCCCATTTTAGCCATAAAAATACTCCTTCGCTCGAATACAACGGGTTAAATAAGTAAACACCACTGGTAAAACTCGTACTAGGCCCTCTGTTCTCGATTCGAGTCTACTTAACGTTAAGAAAAGCAGGCTGATTTTTATGATTATCCCTTTCGCGAAGCGATCTATTTTGTTGTTTGTGGCCGTAACTGTTTCGTCATAGTAAATGATCTTTGTACCTGCAAAAATAAAATATATTTTTTTTACTAGTCCCAATATGTTCTTTATATGAATTAAATACCTCTTGATATAAAAGCTAATCTATGATATTAATCGGTTTGTTACTGACTTTGACCAATTGATATTTTTTCAAAGGCCTAATATAATTTTTTCTCAAATTTCGCTCGCACCTACTTGTTCTTTATCAAGATTGCTTTACTTACCCATTCCATAGATTTTTTCTATTTTCTCCTACTTAAAGTCTGCTTAAAGTAGTAAGTGTTTTAGTATTAGATATATCACAGTCCAACTATAGAGTTTAGTTAAAATTAAATTATAAATTCACTTAATAGGTAAGTACACATAATTATATGTAGTTATGTTACTTCGTAGGTTATCTTTCGATATGATCTCAGCATTTCCCAGTATTTGTGTTATTTCGTTGTATTTTTGGTCTGCATAGGTACATAAGTCATATTTATATCTGTAGGTAACGGCCATGTTAGAAGAACTTTTGTTTTTTTGTTAGTTAAGGCACTTTTTCATCTCGATACATAAACTTCGCAAAGAAAAATTTGTCGCATTTATTACATTGTTTTCATTTTGTCATTTTCATATATGTAGGTAACGGCCATGTTTGAATAACTTTTGTTTTTTGTTAGTTAAGGCACTTGAAACATATAATACTGTTTATAAAGTTTTGTCCTTGGTATAAAACTACTTCAATAAAGAAAAATTTGTCGCATTTAATTATTGTTTTTGTTTCCCCATTTCCACTACATAGGTTTATAAACTTCCTACAGCATAGTATCTTAGGCAGGAATTTATGTATTGTTAACGAATGAAAGGTACTAGACGCCAGAACCAGAAGCAATGGCCAAGTGCGAGTCTGTGACAAATTTCTGTTCATTACCAAGTTGTAACTGGGAATTTCGATATTAAACTTCATGGGCGTAACCTGTCAAAATAATCTTCTATTAGACACCATAGTACGTCCATGATCATGTATGATCATCATATATGATCATGCGTCAGGTGTTATTGGTGCCGGTCTGCCCGGTAGTGCCGGACAGTCCATTGGTACCGGTCTGTCCGGTGGATGGTATGTCTAAAAATATTAATAAACCCTTTAAAATTTACCAAGAAGCTTGTTTAATTTGGGTTAAAATTAAAACCATGAAAACGAGGTCTATTAAGTCTTTATTACGATTGATTTCAGAGGTCTAAGTACCCTGCTGGATCCCGAAAATACCTGGATCCAGCGGGACTAAGAAGGTTCAGCCCCGCAAATACCTAGATAGAAATTATCTTGTGGGATTACATACCCTAGTTACGAGCTGCCTGTTAGTGCCTATCTGCCCAGTGCTCCAGGACAGTCCGTTGGTGTTGGACTATCCGTGGTGGCAGCGCACGGCTTCACCACCGTACAGTCCGCTAGGAGTAATAATGTTCCTTGGTCCGGCATCGTTGGTGAAGCAGTTACCACTGCTGGTGGAGCTGGTCTGCTCCCCACCCTGCCCCAACGTGCCACGCCCATTGGTACTATGTATATTATAATAAAAACAATACGTGGATATGGATACGGTCAGGGGCGGATTTGATACCTTGGCTACGGTTCATGCCCTCGGCCTATGGAAGATTTCCGCCCTTATAGATCTATACGAATTGAGTTAAAATAAACCGGCCAAGTGCGAGTCGGTCCCACCATCACAAGTACCGACCGCGCCCGACGTAGCTTAACCCTAAAAACAATGAAAGTCCGTAGATGAAAAATTTATCTCAATCAGCGTCTAGTATTCACAGAGGGCGCACTATTAAATAAAACTCGGGTCCGGTTTTCATGATTGTTAACAATTATATATTCTCTTTAGAGCGACCTTAGTTTATTCTTTATATATATATATATTCAAATAGAGCCTAGGTCCTACACAGTAACTTCCCAACATTAATGTGCCCTATAAACCCATTCAACATACTTGTGTTTCTTTTAAATTATCTACTGTCGGCAATGAACAATTAAATAATACGAATAGCATCATAAATTAAGTCTTTTATTTCAGAAAACGATACAATATAGCATAATAGTTTAATATAACAACGTTTCCATATTGAAATTTAAATTTTATTACTATTGTATTTTGAAAACTTGAATTGAATCACACATTGATTATGTCATTATTGCCAATAATCACAACAAATTAAAAAATACAATAACTAGTTCTAAAGATCTTCATGCCGAGATGTTATCATTAGAACTCTGATTACAAGCTAGCCTTCTGGACATTCTCAATGGCAATTTATCACAAACGAATCAGTAGGAAATTATTAGGAAAGTGACTCGAGTGTCTCAATAAAAGTTTTTCGTAATTCGCTTAATAATACTTTTATACTCTTTCATCAGGTCACAGCCTGTTATGATAAAAGGCCTATTGAGAATTAAGTCTAGACCACGGACAGTAGCACTTTTATTTCGGTAATTTTTCCATTAGTAAAACAATAGAAATAAGGTACACACCGAACATAGGATGAAAACTGAAGGTATGTTGTGCTTAGCCACCATTGGAGGAACACAAATTTAATTATCTTGTAACATCAGCAACATGGCGGGTGAGTAATAATGATAACTTATCGCCATCAGAACTTATAACTTATTATTGTAGGAAGCCTATTAGTTTTGGGTGCCAAAAAACAAAGTTTACCCTGCGCGTAGTACCCCTTGACCCCCAATTATAAAATAAAATGTGGCCAGATAAACAATTAACCGGTCCGTCAATTTAAAAATTCCTTTTATGGCTTTACAAGGACATACGTCATAAAAAAAAAAAAAATGATTTTCTGTATTATCAACCAAACACCATTAATAATTTACAAATGCATTAAACCATAGTGAAATTATCTGATATACGGACACAAAACTACCAGTAAGATGTGCTATGAAACACGATGCTGACGCCTAGTAGGTATTATTACAATAACCGTGTTGATATAAAACAGACACACGGTTCAATTACAAATTTACTTTTTAATTATATTACCGCAAGTTGCACCTTCATTTGGACACTAGCTGAGCTTAATATATGTATTTTGAATTTAGCAGTCATTGAAAATGAGAACAGATAAACACCCGATAAGTGTTGTCACGTATAAATAAAACTAATGTTTAGAGCCCAGTTTCTTTTGATCCGAGCGGCAATCGTCGAGCCCTAATTCAAACGCGAGTAAGACTTCACGTGCCGATTTGTCCGCTAGGTATCTGTGGTCAGATCGGTTTGTTAGGATCTGACCACCGCCACTGTTTAGTCCCTAGTTAGACTGGTTAAATTACAGTGTCCGTACTTAGAGTGGTGGATGTGGCCAGATCAGTTTGTTAGATTGATCAGACTATGACATTATTTCACAAATGTCATAGAGACAGATGTCAGATCACCAGATGTTAATATAGTAGCTAAGGCAAGTTTTTATTCTAAATACCAATATGACGAAATAAAAATACAGTAAAAGAACTGGCATCTGTCACCATTACATTCGTTGGTTGACCCAATCCTCCAGCTCAGTAAGCTGATATGTGTGAGCCACTCATGGTTATGATATTGACACCTGTCACTCTGAAGTGTCAAAAAATCTGTATTCCCCATTATAACATTCTGATCACGGATACATTTTGACTGTAAGTGCCCCTGGCTATATTCTATTAATTTAACAATTGACACTAAACAGCGGCCGTGGTCACATAAATCTAGCGATCTAACCAAGGATACCTTTTGACAGTTGTGGCCCTACTTAGATTAGTGCAATCTAACTAGGGACACTAAACAGTGTCCGTGGTCTGATCAATCTTATAAACCGATCTGATCGCGGATACCCCAACAGGTTAGTCTAATTTTGTATTAATAATGTACATTATATTTCCGACGGGACAAGAAGCTGCAAGTACAAATTATGCAAAATAACACACTGGACATTCGTTGTAACAGTATATACATTTATGGACTATAGTATAGTCACTATACTATTCTCAATATCTCGCTGCAGCCAGGGTCATAAATCATGCTTTGCGTAGAGATGCGCCCGTCAAGCACGCGTTGTCGATAACAATGCTGTGGTGAGTGACTCACTCTCACCCGCTTGCTTACTATAATAACAAATTACTTTAAGTACTCTAATAAAGATATTTACAGTTTTTCTGTCATTAATTAGTTGAGATATATAGACTCTTTATTGTGTACACAGGAATAAAAATTACAAACAAATAGAAAACAAGCATTGAGAGCTATGAATGAAAGTTTTTTATTCGTCAATGTCATTAGCTTTTTTATGTGGAGTCTTCCTATTACCATTTTTAAAATCGTTTAATATCATCATACCAATTATTATACTAAAATCAGAGAAAATTTAAATGTATTATTTTAATTTGTCTATGGCTTGTCGATGATATTACGACACGAGCACTGTACAATGTAGATCACTACGCGTTGCCATTAGACCTGTAAGTGCGAGTGAGCGCGCAATATGCCCTGCTCTGTTCACACTTTGTATGACCCCATACTGCAGTGACAAATTGTGTGCACTATAGTTTCAAATTATATTTTTATTAATATCAAACTCTACAGATTGATAACAAAGCTTTTAATTCCGTATCCTTTAAGCGATGCTTGAATAAAAAATTACGAATGTACATAGTCTCATTTGCCAAAAGTGCGAAATAATATAAGCTTTTTTATTGAATAAGAATCAAATAAAGTTACACAAAAAGTATTGCAAAAATAACTAAACACTGTAACTAAGTCGCTTGTGGGTCCCGCTGGTACAACAATGACAACTCATTTGTAATATGCTAATTTCTAATTAAGCATTCAATTGAGGTATCAAAACTAAAGTGGCAATTAGAATAAAAATAATAATGCTGCCTGGATCGTGAAAACTATGATGATCAGAAGATACTTGACTCAGACAAGAATTTTCTGACACGAAAATGCAGTATTTGTATTATAAAAAGCGATATTTTATTGAGGCACCGACTACACTTTAACAACAATGAATAGGTACATTTAAAATAATAACATGTTCATCTACACATGTTTCTAGATTGTCTACTACTACCAGGTTTATACGAAAGCTTTGACTCACAAACGTGTTTAACATACGACTAATAAAAAATACAATTTCCAAATACGTCCTATACGCGTAATACGATTGTCACACAATACTTGCAAGATAATTTTATTGGATTTAATTTTAGCGACAATATAGCAAATTGGGAGAGGCCCATATCAAAAAGTCAAAAGAAATAAGAAGGGAGATGCATGCTATAAAACGCATGATGACACTTCTAAGCATTTTTTAAAATAAAATAGGATTACAGTACCATGACAGATACAATATAGTTATGTAATAAAGATCCACGAATCAAATATTTACACACTTACGTTAGCATGTGAAAGACGATATATACTTATCTATAACAAATGCCTTCAACTGATTGCCTAATTAGCAAGAAGTGGAGTCGGTCAACAAACGGTGCACAATTTGTACGAAATTAAAGTTGTCATACATTCTAGTATAATTACTATTTAACAAAACAAAAACACATATAGTAAATAAAAGTAGGGGAAGCCAGAAGTCAGTATCGATTAAAATATATCAAAAGTGGTGTCTCCATAATAAATGAAGCTTATGTTAGTAGTACAATTATTATTAACGTACAGCACTACCAAGCCTGTTTTGTGTCATGCACAGTTAAAACGTAGACTTAATAAAACGAAACCGCAGAGACGTCAGCTATAAGTCGACAATCTATAGAGCCTTGTGAAGCTACCTATGTGGTTTCTTTACATCTGGACAATAAATCTTTTCATTTCGTTTCTTTATATTTCATACCATTTAACATTTATGATTATATTGTTATTTAAAATACACCACTAAACCCACGCTAGTATCACCACCAGTAAGTGGTAATTCAAAGATCACAAAAAAAAAACACGTGTTAGTGGCATAGTCAACTCACCAGATGCAAAGGAGAGACTGGCTTTACACGATATACCGCTACTAGTGACAAAGGCCTATTATATTTGAAAATCTATGAATACAGATAGGAATGCATACATGAAACATTAAGTACAGGGCAACAAAGACCTAAAGGGGTTCCCCTTACGCGATGGCCTTAATAACATTACACATTCAACGTTACATGTTGTATAAAATGTTTATGATGTTAAACTTCTTATGATGTTAAAATTAATTCGAGACTGTTCAAGACAAACAGTATTAGAATATATAAACTGAGTATTTATATATAGTAATTGTACATTTGGGGTATTGCAGGGTGTGTTGTTAGCACACAAACACAAACCCTCTCATGCATAAACATTCGAAAAACTTATCTGTTCTGTAGAAATGTTTTCTCGCTTTCATTCGTGAAACTCCTCGTCTGCAAGAAGTCGTTTCGATCGTATGGCACAGATTAACTTATCGAGCGTTTGTGCATGAGAGTAAGAACATTATATTCTGAGACGCGAGCGTCGCACTCTGATGGTCTACCTATTCGATATTCGATAACACTACCGTAGAATGTGACGTCTCGATGCCATTCGTAAGGTAGTTCCAAGAGGCGCGATCGTCTCCGTGCAAATGTATCGGCTCGTTCGTGTAGTGTTTGTGTCGCAGATTGTCGACCTATGCGGGTATATGGAAGCTGCCTCGTGCGAGGATCGTCGGGAGTGGAGTAACAGCGGTGTCAGCGAGGCGAGAGGTCGCACGGCGCGTTCACATGAAGAACTTGCCGATGATGATGCCGAGGAGGGCCATTGCGATGGCGGTGGCTACCCAAGGCATCATGGCTGCCTGCGCGGTCTTCTCGGGCCCGTACGAGTGGGAGCGTTGCGAGCGGGCGTCGCCCGCCGCCTGGCGCAGGCGCAGCAACTCCTCCTGGAAATAATGATATTTCTGTGAACCACCGCGCCCGAAATTATCACTCATAATTTAAATGGCTGTCACATCCAGTGCGACGCATTTAAAACTATTTTATAATGGATTGCGTGCCATTGAGATTAATTTAATCCCATCTACCTCCATGATCATGATACCATGATAAGGATAGTGTTGATGCCCTCTCGACGGAGGGCAGACGCAGGGGCGGCCTTTGGGGATGGCTAACAGGGTAACCACCCGGGGCCTCGCTCTTGCAGGGACCTCGCGTACTCGTGCAACAACCCATGTAGAAACTAATGTTTATTGGAGTTGCGCGCCTTACGCCGCCCGGAGCCTCACAATGGCTAAGGCCGTCCCTGGGCAGATGGTACTAAACAACTAGTCAAAAATCAGTTTCAAATACGTCGCTCCATGTACAGAGAGTTTTTGCATAGCTCCAATATCAGAGGCTGACGTCATCATCCGTTTTAAAACACACAACATGATGCCATCAGTCGTCATGACTACACCGACGAGAACAGGTATATTTTAAGCTCATCTCGCATTATCGTTGTAAACATTTATACAGACAAACGATAAAAAGAATAATGATAGCTCGCATTGCTGGAAAACTAAGAACCATGAAATAGAAATATTCTATTTACATATCGTTGGCTCACTACACAAAATTATTGTACAGTCAACCTATGAGTATTATTTATAATCAGTTTACAAATGCCAGCAGGGATTTACAACTTTTTTATCAATTGTCCTATCTGTTGTTATGGGCTCCAATCACCCCGCAGCGCTAATGCTGTATTTACACTGCACCGCCGCATTTCCATTGTGGCATCAAATATAAGTTCAGCCTATCAGCCTTTTTTTCTATTTATCTGTCTATCACATAAACAGAAAATATAGGATTTCGAAACTCAAAATCAAAGTGCAATGTTACTATTGTCACAAAAATACGTTAAACAAAATATTTTTGATGGACGAAATGAATTTCATCTAATCCATTTTCCATTGATGTTACCTCACGTCTCGTTTTACTAACAAAGTTAATAGCACAGCAGGTATTTTGTCATGCCTTCTCGAATACGACACACATAACTTCGCTTTAGGCACATTATCATCACATGATAATATGTCGCTTATGGCGTTAACTTTTTAATTAATTACTAAATTGTGATAAATAGTGTTTACACAATTCATATTTGGAACACACACCGTAGAATACTTTGAATTAGTTTAATATATCTAACACGTGAAAAAAAAAACACTAACACGTCGTTAAATCTCATGTCAAATGAAGTGATTAGTTAAACGATAAAACAACAGCCAAGCAAGTCACTTGACATGAGTTTTGACAATAGATTAAAATCAACAGGCTTGCAGAAACTGGGTGTAAGGGTGCCATTCTACCAGAGATGTGCTATGCTCTGTAGCTACGGATGTGTTTGACATCCGCTAAAAAGGAACCTTTATTTTCATAGCTCAGCTCAGTACTGGTGTTTTTGTTTAAATATTGACTTATACTGTTGGCCTTTTGGCCTTTTTGGTTCTACAGCTTGACCGGACTTGTTAGTGAACGCAGAGTGCGTTCGGCATAACTTGGTGGTTTAAGTTTTGGGCGACTAGCACCTCGAAGGTACGAACCTCGGCTTGGGCCGTCGCCGGGAGTGGGAATCAGACTTGCCCAAGTAACCCAGAAGGGGTGTCCCCTGGAGCCCTAGCGGTTTGTTGAACTGATTGATTATTTGGAGATAGTCTAACCGATCTTCTAACAGATCCTGGGGGTCTACGATCCCGCAGGCGGGATCGCTGTGTGTGCGAGTGTGCCTCTGGTAACCGACGCCTGTACCAAAATCTGAATATTTCCTATTGCAAGGAGCAGTCGGATCGGACAGTTGGCACACGTGCGCCCGCGGTGACCGTTTGATGCACCCTCCAAGAAATCACGTCGTTTCTTTGAATAAGCAATCTTTTGGCTTTCTGTATAAGTCAGCAAGTCTTTCGTGACGGCACCCTGTAATAAAGCGTGCAAACTACCTAAACCTCAACTGCCGCGCAAGAGGAGTCAGCGTGCTGCGATACTCTGAGTTAAGTACCCGCATTATTGTGTCGTTACTTTAGTTACATCATTTGTAGACCAATTGTTAAATTGTGTTTTTAACACGAGTAAAAGACCAAGAACTAACTATTTTAATACAGAGTGGGAAGAACAGTTTTTTCAGTTTTAACATCTTGTTTTGTCTTTGTGTAACATATTATTTTCGTCAACCATTCATGCGCCCTTCAAGAGAAAATTATTTTAGAATGAGCCCTTAAGCTAAATAAGGTTGCCGACCCCTGTATTAGTACAATCAATAATTGTACTAAGACATCTCCCTTGTTTGTCTGATCTGAGTATTGACATTTGGGTGTCAGGGCTATTTCTAGAGTGCTTTTCATGACAGAAGTCCCGCGGCAAACAGCGGAACTAAATTTCCATGTTGTAGTGGTCAGGTGTTGTTACTGTGTTTGGACGCCAGTGAGATTCTTATTTATTGGCCATCGTTAAAGAGTCGTGTACGATACTGAGTGATTGATACGCGATGACAGCGCCCCGTCGGGGGACTTCTTTCATGAAAAGCACTCTACCCTTCATCCCAGCTTGTAAGTATTTATACAGGTGTCATAAATAATATCTATCGCCCAACATGAAGCTCGCAGTGCCTTCCAAAATTATGATAATGTCAAATTACACGTCATCACTTTGGTGTCCTAATAGTGTAGAAAAAGCGCTTAGCAAAGACAGAAAATGTAACAGGTACTGCATGTACTTCTGATACTCAATCGTAGTGGTCATGCGTGGGGCCTACCATCAGTAAGCAACTTGCTCATATCTACTGTAGATGAAAAAGAATGGATAGAAAGTATTTCTAGCCCAGAATAATCTAGATCACATGGATGCTTTGAGCATACAAGGAACGACGTTGGATGCAAGCAGGTGTACATGGCAACATTTGTGGGGATCCATTCATACAAGCAAACACACACTATAACAATAGGATGCTGGGAAAGATAATTCTTAATTAGATGCACTAGTGTAAATCTGAAAAGTTTGGCACTAAAAATACATGATTTGCAATTGTACAGTTAAAAGTGTCTGTCGTCCACAACAGAAAACCATATAATGGTGTGTATGTTGCAGTATGTGCATAGAGCTTAAAGTTGATAGTCCAATACACAGCAGTCACTAGCAAAAACAAAGCAACTGACAGTCAGCAGTGGTAGCAATACTACATGTGACTCCGAGCTGGTCAAAGACTACTATTATAAAGGGTTACGCGGAAAGGGTGTACTAAGCCGAAAGGGATACGTTACATTCATCATTATGAACAACTTTTTCTAAGGAACCAACCCAGAAATCGCGAATAAAATATTAGCTGTTGGTAGCCCCGTTGGTCCAGTTGGTAGTGCATCTGCCTTCTGAGCTTGGAGGGGTGGGTTCGATTCCCACCTAGGACAAACATTCATGTGATGAACTTTTGTGTTTGTTCTATATCTGGGTGTTATTATCTACTTAAGTATGTATAAAAAAAGATGTATGTATATCAGTCTCTGGCAGCCATATTACAAGCTTTTGGGGCCAGATGACTGTGTGCATAAATGTCTCAAATATTTATTTATACTTTTTGTAGTGTCAATCACCGTTTTCTATGGAATATCTGAATTTTTTTTTCGCGATTTCATAGTTGCTTCCATAGTGAAAGTTGTTCATAATGATAAGTATAACGGATCCCATTCGGCTTAGTACACCCTTTCCGCATAACCCAGTATACGGGGATTAGTAGAGGCACCAACCACAGCTAACAAGACATAATTTTTTAAATATACATTTCTCGGATATCGTAGATGATTTTATTAACCTTGCTGCCAAATATCCAGTTTTTAACGATTCGGCCCATTAAAATACCTTAACTATTTAGCAAAGGACAATAATGTAGTCCTTATTGTTCCTGCGATACTTCCATATATTGTATGGATGTATCGCAGAATGCAGCGGCATTGCCATTGTCTGCCGCTGTGGTTTGCGGCCTAGCTCGGAATAACACATTCATGCTAATTTTATTTCGCGTGGTCACTCACAGATCTTTTTAAAAAAATGCGCCAATATCTACGCCACTCACTTTTAATTGAAGATTTTCGTGTCTTAATTTGCTTTCTTCCTCTCTCAAATGAATAACTTCTAAAGACGCCTTTTGTAGATCGTTTTCCACATTGTCGGACTTAGGGAAAGTCTGAAATATAAATAAAATAAAAAAAAAGGTTACATAAATAATAATACATAAAATTCGAATTGATATACTAAATAGATAAAAATGTGGCAATTTAGAAAAAAATACATGCAGTGTTAGAGATTAGCAAGACCGACAAAAATATGGTTACATTAAATAAGGATGATGTAGAATACAACAATAAAGTAAATTAGGATACATGATTCGAAGCCTAGTTTTTTCTTTATTTTAAGCTTAAAGCTTACATGTTAGTTATGAGAAAGGCAGCGGTTTACATTGAACTCAAATATATTTTACGCGCACATAGTATTTCGAGTTTGCTGATCATAGAGGATGCAAGGCGTTGGAGTATGTGTATAATCAATTTGTATGCTCAGCCGTATTGCATCGTAGATAAAATAATTTCAAATGAAGTACCGGTTGAAAATTAATAGTGGACGTGACATCATTGTCCTTCCGTCGCTTTGCCTCGGTGAGGATGAAATTTTCTGCGTCTTCCTGGAATTTGAAATACATGCCAAGATGGGTCGATCGTGTCCGCTTTTCGAGCGATAGTCGTACACGTCGCATCAGTTCGACGCCGTAGTAATGGTTTGTTATATGGTCGCGTGGCGGATGGGCAAACAAAATCGAAAAAGCAATTGATCACAAATCGATCATGTAACATGCACTAATACAGTACAGAGACATTGCGTGAATTCGGCACAATACTGAACACAGTTCAACATCTAGGACGGCTCGTGGCGGTGCGAGATTTACCTTTGTAGAGGGTTTGGCGGCTTCTTCGGCGACGGGCGCTCGCTTCTTGGTTACTTCGCTCTGGGTGGCGTTGTCGCCGGCATCCTGAAATCAATAGTCGATACTGTACTTATACATGTTGACAATATAGGAGTTAATAAAACGAACATAACAGCGCTAAATGTTATGCATCTCTTGTCATTTCAGTGTATATAGTAAAGAATAAAAATACTTTAGTACTGTATTTAGTTTATAATAGTGACCGGTACATCTTGAATAAAAGGCGGCGTAGTATAGAAAAACTTGGCACTTATAAACATGCACATACAATGACTAATCGGTCCGGTCCGCCTAAATAAACCTAAAAATCGACTATTCGACACAATATAATTATTCAATATAATTGCCGGTTATTATCTATACAGCAGAAGCAGCTTTTCATTCTTGCCAGCCAGTTTCTGGGAGATAACGCCTACAAAATGCGGATATCATAGGAAAATACGTGAAGCAGGATGAAAAAACTAGTCGTAAATCTTGTACACATCATCGTTATCGTGATGCGTGACAATATCCTAAAAGCCATTATCTAACGAGTCACAAAAACGCTCTTAGAAAATGCAAATGCTGTTTGTGACAACCTTGAGGCTAAACAAATAGATGCGCCATTATGTTAATTGGTGACGAACTACAACCTTCAGGTGATCTACTCTCAAACTGTCTCCTAGAAATTTTCATACATTAAGTACTTAATTCAAAGTGAAACTCTAATTTGGAGTACCTTCTCAAAATATTGTGTCAATAGTATGTAGTACCATCAACTTAACTGTTCTGGTGGACAAAATTGAACCAATTTTCTTGAACGCTAGCGACGTTGTCAGATGAACAGATAAGGTGGTGTAAGAATAATTGCTTTACTAGTACTAATTTATCTCAGTGTTAGGTCTGATTTAGACCGTTATAGCTTAGCGGGCTATATTTGTGATGCAGCTGTTAGTATTGTTGATTTGTTCAGTATTGCCTTGATGTGTTTCTCATTCTTTCCAGTGTTGATAGCAGGAAAGGAAATCAAAGTAAAATTGAGAAATAAATGCTCTAAGATAGTGGTAGGCTTCTGATCTAATATAGAACAGTAACCAACACTTACTCCAAATTGCTAACGCGTAGCCGTAGTTTGACTATTTGAATGGCTACCGAAAATTTTCTTGAAAAGCTTTCGACCGCTTGAGTCCGTGTGATTAGTTGTAGTGTGCTTGTGTACATACGCTAACTTTTTCTCGTATATTCCTCAAGATATTACGACCTCCAGTTCTACGCGCATAAAACGAACGAAGCGCAAATCTAAATAGATTCTTTATACTGTCAAGCCAATCTGGTGAACGTTTCCGTCAATATGACAAGATAATCAGAAAATACTATACTGAGTTTTTATCTTTTGGAATGAATATCAATGAAAATTAAATAAACGGTACATTCAGGAAAAAAATTGCACACACGGTCATGTGACTCCATACTAAGCAAAGCTTTTACTATGGTTGCCAGAGCCTGATATACATACATATATATATAAAATACATACTTAAATAGATATTAACACCCACATATAGAACCAACACAAATGTTCATCACATGCATGTTAGTCCTAGGTGGGAATCGAACCTACACCCTCAAGCGCAGAAGGCAGATACACTACCAACTGAGCCACCAGATCGGTCTGAATGAAATGTTTCAATGTTTATGTTCATACTTACATTGAGATTAGTTCCACGTGGAGTATCGAATACGCACTTCAGCTTGTAATCCATGAGCTGGTCAGGGCTGATCTCTTTCCACTAAAACAAAGTTTCCAATATAAATAAATGTTACTATATATAAAAACGAAATTCATTCACTCACTGACACATTACGAAATCTCGAAAACTACTTGACCTACGAAGCTGAAAAGGGGCTGAAAAGATTGAATTTTTATTTGATAAAATCCTGTTTTTTATGTTAGTGTTATGTTAGAATATAGAATAATTGATATCCATAGACATTGTAAAGGGTTGTTTGATCATATTCATAAAAATAAACAATAATTATGTTATGACAAAAATATAAGCTTCGATTTGAAGCATTGCGCACCATATTTTTTCTTCGTTTTATGAATCAACACAAACGCGTCGCGTTATAGTGATTAGATAATGGACAGACATTTACTTTTGCATTTATGTCACTGTGGTGAAGTGCGATAAGTGTTTTTCTCTAACATTGTATTTATTCTAATACCAATTATTTATTTCACGGAACATGGGGTGTTACAGTGTTATTGTGTCCATATATTGAAAAACCCACTTCTACAAAAATGGTCTTGACCTCCTAAGGTCTTAGTATTTCTTCTCTTGTTGTACTATAAGATATAGCCAAATGCACAGGTTATTTTAGAATTTACTGTCAACAATAAGGCTAAGAAAACATCTCATATTGTCTAATATTATAATAAAGCAAACAAGCGATTTAATCTTCATAATTTTCAGTATTTGTATTATAAATGTTTTTTTTTTTGTAAATCCTACTAATATTATAAACGCGAAAGTTTGTATGTATGGATGTTTGTTCCTCTTTCACGCTGAAACGGAACAACGGATCGACCTGATTTTTTGCATGGGTATAGTTTAAGAGTCAGAGATTGACGAGTGAAGGCTACTTTTCATCATCATCATCACCATTTTTCATCACTACGCGGGTGAAACCGCGGGGCGCAGCTAGTTTATTATACCGCGTAAACGCTCCCTGTGACATTTATGGGGCTACGTGACTTTAGCGACGTCACAAGCAAGCAAACAAGTTATTAGTCGCTATAAAAATGTTCTCTCGTGTTTTTTTTTTTTTTATCAGGACAATATTAGTAGTTTTTAGCAATTAAATATTTTTTATAAGAATCTAGGTTTTTATTTAGTTATTTTAAGTTTAAGTTTTTAGTGACATAAAATTATATAGGAATAATCTAGAATAACACCAGTATGAATCATATTTTTCCCGGGACCGGGATATTTTTATGGGACCCGGGTAAGTCCTAAAACTGCGACCAGAACAACCGGAGGATGGGCAGCAGCGTCCTATTAGTACACGGTGAACGTACTGCGATCCCCAAGCCGCCTGCCAAGCGTGGGGATTATGGCAACACCCTTCTTAAAGAGGCCTTTGTCCAGCTGTGGATTTTTAATGGCTGCTGATGTGAATCATATTTTTAATACAGTCAAATACCCTATTAATTGAAGTTTCCAGACGGCTATCGCTGGGTGTTTTGAGTTTGGCTCATAGTCACAGTCGTAGTAATGTGGTGTACCATGGCCACCTGGAAATGTTTTTCAACAATTTCAAGTTTAAAGAAATGAAATATGTAAATTACCCATTGAGATAAAATTGATATAGTCACAATCTCTCAGTGAAAACAGTCAAAAAACGTCCGACCGTCATTGTACATACATTGTATTGTTTATATACATTATTTAGATGTTATGTCGCTTGCATAGTGTTCAACGTTAGTTGTCCGCTAAGTCATCGTAACTAACCAAAAAGTCGGCGCAATTTGTAGCATGCGCCGAGTTTTGTTTCAGACATTTTTTTGGCGTGATTGTGACTGTATAGTAAGTAATATATCTCGATGAAATTACCCTAAAATGTTTATGTCCGCGCAAGGTTTGAAAAAAGTACAGAAGCATTTATTAAGTGTGGTCCATAAATGCTAAGAAGCTTGCACTTTTTAGCATTTATGGACCACACTTGTCTATAAATGCTTCTGTTGCCGCTGCAGTAATGTACCAATTAATATAAAGTACTCACCACTTGATCAACATTGGTCTTGCCCTCTGGGGCGACGACGCTTTGCACCATGAACTTATGTTTGTGTTTCTCATTCTGATCAACATACACGGGCTGGGGCGTGACTAGAACAATGCAACACGTACATTGATTACTATTAATACCCAAGTTTGTAGAAACCAAGAGAACTTTGCTCGGAGCTGAACGTATTTAAAGATGGATTGAAAAAAAGTTTATTTGTGACAAAAAACGTTTTAAAAAGCATAAATTGATTTTTAAAGCCCCTGATCATGGTATAATAATATACTCCGCCAGGTATAGCAAAATGACCACGTGGGCGTCCCGCAATGATTCCATCAATACACGTACACGTGCATAAAGCAAGAGTAGAATAAGTAATTTACAACAAGTTCGAGAGTGATGACGATACACCACGTAACAGCTGATTGAATAAAGTGGCAACTGGACAGTGACGTCATTGCGGGACCACTCCCAGATTGCTAGACCTTGGATCATGCCCCCGATAAAGGAGCTGATAATCTTCAAACGGCTGAACTGATTTTCATGAATCATAGCTAAAAACAATCTCGGTCAAGTCGCCTACCACACAAAAAGTTAATCGGTCCAGCCGTTTGGGAGCTACGATGCCACAAACAGATATACAGATACACAAGCTAAACTTCTAACACCCCTTTTTGCGTCGAGGGTTAAAATCAGAAGACAGGCACAGGCTTTCACAGCGCGGACAGCAAGGGCTGCAATGATGACCAAGCTTGAAGGCCGAGACCGTAGCTAAGCTTAGCTGGAGGCCATCATAGTGTGGCCAGCAGTGCAGTCTTTGCGCGCCTATGCTTTTATAGTGCTTTACTCAAACAATGCGAGTAATATAAATAAAACCAGCTTAGTATAGGAAGTATTTTTTCTTTTTTTTTTAAATATTGGGCAATGATGCTTGTTCTACAATACCTCTTGACCTATACAGCCAAATTCTGAATAAAAACATTTTCACACTCACACTCTCACCCCGAGCATAGCCCTATCCATAGCTCGTTGTGCAACTTTGAGATTGCTTATGAGGCCAATAGTGAGAGACCACGTTTCAGTGCCATATGTGATCACTGGCAACACACACTGGTTGAAGACCTTCGTCTTAAGGCACTGAGGTATTTTGGACGAGAAGACTTAGTAAAGTTTACCGAACGCTACCCAGCCGAGTTGGATTCGCCGATTGTACTCTTTCTTGAAGTTGGACCTACCTAGTTCGACTGTTTGTCCTAGGTAGACGTACGCGTCAACAGCTCCAAGAACTGAGTTCCCAACTGATACTACTTCCCAACGGATATGGATATGTAATTTATATGCTTGTGGTTCATACAAATTCGTTTACATCTTTCGAGTCTGTGCAAAAAGAGAAGCGTCGTAGGTATAGAGGTCGCGCGTTTGCTCATTTACTGTTTTTGTTGCGTTGACAACTTATAAAAAAAATCGATACCTGGCAGGATATCTAATCCTAATATGATTGATACCTCAGTTCTCACTAGTACTCGGGTGCTACTATATTAAATTTATTATTAAACTAAAAATCTGAATATTTTTTCACCGTTATTCCACACCTCCCTTTTTGCACAGACTTTAAGCATTGTTGATTTTGAGAAAAGTTTCAACAAAAACGGTCGAGTTTCAGAAAAATTTAATGTTTGTGTGAAAAGTATAAAAATGATTTTGGTCAATTTCCTCTGGAAAAGCCCGGCCCTCATGCAGGGGAAAATGACTCGAGTCGAGAATGAATTCGATTCAAAGCTAAACAGTTTGTAAAGTAACGGCGAAGCCACATGACGCGATGCGGTTCAACGAAGAGATAAATAACTGAAATGCGAATTCCTGTTACAAAAGGTAAAACGACGCTAAGACCACATATCCGATTTCTATATTCAAACAATGGATTTGTTGTCTCATCTTTTAGTTTTGTATTTCACAATAATATTTCGAAATAATTGTTCAAAATAATTAACAGGCAAATCGATCCGTTGTTTATATTACAGGTACTGGATTTCACAGCAGTATTTTTTAGGGTTCTACCCAAAGTGTGTCAACGGGATCCAATTACTAAGCATACTCTGTCTGTCTTATCTTTTAACGGTTGTGTCATTGGAATAATTAATTCAAACCAATTGATAGTCAGATGTTATTCTCACTGAATATGTAATGGTACGGAAAATTAACTAAGAAATAATAATTAAATAAAAGGGATCATACCCGTACAACACGTATTTTTTTAAATACTTTTGTCTGTGATCTGGCGTAAAAACTGCAATGTGTCAAGCGTCAAACTTAGCACACTTTGAAGTAAAACAACAAATAATATACAATGGCCAAATGCGAGTCGGCACAAGAGCGTGAGTGAGCGGTAGCACGTACAATCTGACGGCTCCCGGTTCGATCCTCGACCTTGCACCGATGACTTTTTAGTAAGTATTAAATAAATTGTGCAGTTCGATGCCATCGCTCAAAAAAAAGAAAATATTGCGAGGAATCCGGTAACAGTGGGAACATGATAGGCTGATAAAGCAACGTACCCATACTACGTGGCCAGTTTAGGGGGGGAGGGGGGTCTTTTGTATTGGCATAAACTACGGGTGATCACCGAGGGGGGGGTGCAAAATATGTATTGTAAAAAATGGGTCACGTAGTATGGGTACTTTTCCTAATATAGTGCAAGTCGGACGTGCGGTAAAGATAGCGAACCGAAGAACGTTTTTGTGTGCGGAACTTTCGGTGCGCGAATCCGACTTGCACTTAGCCGGTATTTAATTTTAATAATCTTGGCTCTCCAATACATGCAATGAGCTGTTAGCTAAAACGTTTTTGATCTTGAAAATTATTTGATTAGCATTTTGCACGTTTCAGGACAAGAGCCGGTATCCACCAAATCGGAGAACGTCGAGCGCCGTGAAGTTAGCCGCTGCAAGTGCACAAATAAAATAAACTCCTATGTGACGTCAGAGGTCTATGTATGTTACCGGCTATGGGTTAGCATCACGCTGCTCGTATCACGGGGTATAGTTATAGAAGAAACTTACTAGCAATTTCCACTTTAGAATTAGGCTCGAGGATGCCAGAATTGGGACGCACGCAGTATTTCTTTGGAGCAGTCGTCTTTATCTTGAATAGGACTGTGTCCGTGGAAGGGTTGGCTAGCTTCAGGTATGTGGTGCAGCCTTGCTCGAACATCCCTGCAAAATCAACTACAAAAATATCCTTGAGCACCAAACCAAATGTATAAATGAGCCGATCAGCTCGTCTTAAATCAAATGCTTTTGTAGTCTAACCATATGCATAAACTATCAATAAACGAATACTAGGTTATGCGGAAAGGGTGTACTAAGCCGAAAGGAGGTCATTATACCTATACACTACTCATCATTATGAACAACTTTTACTATGGGGCCGACCCTGAAATCGCAAAAAAACAGCTGTCCCATACTTAAAGTTGTTCCTAGTAATGTGCATGGGCGTAGGCACATAGAGGCAGGAGGGGGCACTTGCCCCACCCTGCTGAACTTGACATAACAGTGACCGATTTTTTTAAATTTACCGCACTTCGTACTTATAAGATGGTTTTCCTTTCTTCCGTTCATATTATTTGTATTCAGAGCCTCATGAACGTGTTGTAGTGTAGTCAATGATTACAATAAATGGTCGACCACGACAGAAAGCTGGCTTGTTGGCTTGTGTATGACGATGACTTCAAAATTAGTAAGCGCTCTAATAAAATTATTGCTATTGCCATATCAACAAGCACTCGAACAATATTATTCGTATTATTTGAGCTGGTTCAAAAACTACTGAGCTAATTTTAATGAATTTGTTGTTGCAAGCCGAAAATGTTTAAAACCCGACAAAGCGCTTTCAGGGAGTTGCCACTTTTATCGATGTAGAATCGGCTTAAGCCAGTCAGAAAGAGCTTTATGTCCATGCAATAAAAGCGAAAAGAAGTCATTCGCTTCGTCTCGGTTAGGATGACGTGATTCGACGCCGATCCGATCGGCAACTAAATTGCAACGTGTCGAATTCCGAATGCATGATTACGGTACCGACGACGCCGACGGATGTATACATTAGAACGCCAACGAACGCACCCGATGACTTCCGTCAAAACGGACGATGTCATCGTGTGCGATAGTGCTCGAAAGCGACATAGTCCGGTCAATTTAGACCAAAAAATGAGAGTGAAGTTACATAAAGTCCCAACAAGCTGAAAATCAGTGAAATTGTTCAAAACATAATTATAAACAATGTCTAGAAGTTCCCCATCATTCCCGTGTTTGGAACTTTTTTTAATCAAGGTCAAAGGTCAAAAAATGAGTTTTTAGCGATTTTCAGCAAAACGGTAAGTTTTATCATAAAAGTACCTCAGACAAAAATTTTAGATCATAAAATTATCTATAAAAAATGTATCAATACTTTTTTTCTTACGAGCCACCGTTTCTGAGATTTAACGATTCAAAAAGTTATACAAGTTGTTATCGTCATAATATGCACACGTTTCCACGCCACCTATGAGGAAGTGTACTTAGCAACTTTTATAACTTTTTGAATCGTTATATCTCAGAAACGGTGGCTCGTAAGAAAAAAAGTATTGATACAGTTTTTATGGATAATTTTATGATCTACAATTTTTGTCTGAGGTACTTTTATGATAAAACTTACCGTTTTGCTGAAAATCGCGAAAAACTCATTTTTTTGACCTTTGACCTTGAATTAAAAAAAAACATAGACGGGAATGATGGGGAACTTCTAGACATTGTTTATAACTATGTTTTGAACAATTTCACTGATTTTCAGCTTGTTGGGACTTTATGTAACTTCGAATGTCTAAATTGACCGGACTAACAACAGCATTGTTGTTTTGTAAAGTAGATAAAAATTGCGAGCACGCGTTTCTAAAAATGAATGATGATTTGTCCGACACAAAATACAGCGAAGTTTGTCAATGGACGATCGGTGGCGTCGACAGACGATCGGCGGCGTCAAAGACTAATCGGCTTTATGCGACAGGTGTGGTGTAGTGCCTACGGCTCAAGCCGATTCCGCGTAGATACTCTTTGATTCAACTATTATTATGCGAATCGCTAATGTACTGTCTAAGTGGGTATTCTTGCTATCTGGATCATGGATGCCTTCAAGGTACGAGTGAATCGTACACCGCAACAACTCTTAACCTCAGGCGAGATTATGCCTATATTAAGCCTATTAACGAATAAAAAACTACCCGAAACCTATGCTGACAAAAAAAACTATATACCTACACAAAAAGTACTGCGTTCATACAGATTCTATAATTAAATATGAGAAATAAAGGACGCGCTTATCACTTTCATCGTGGCAGACAGTAAATGGACAAGGCGACAGAAATTTGCACCAACACAATCATATAATCTAGTTCAGATGTAGGGCACAGGAGGAAACCGACAGACGACCAACCACCGTTGTTTTTTCAGTTTCACTTAGTTTTTCTCTCGCTCTATTTACAGCAGTGAGAGCAAGATGTTGTTAAATAATGCTTGAGAGATTATAGTAGGCCCCTAGGTCAACAAGTTCACGAGACCTCGGAAACTAACTGGCCTACTTTTCCAATTAATACTTCACTGCATCGGTCCCGAACGACCCTGATAGGAATAAGCCAAGTCGTGGTCGTGTTACGTTTAGCAGAGTCGCCTAGCTCAGTAGACAATAAAAGGCTGATGATATTATATCTCTACGATGTAACAGCATTTTGAATTATAAATAACGTTACGTAATTTCTATCAGAATATGACAAACCGGATGTGCAATCAGTGTGCAATCAAATTTTGTAGGTAATTGAGAATTCTGCTGACCTACGTGATATTTTAATAGGGCTCACAATGTCTGGTGCATCGACGTACCGGGGTGCTGGGGATAATTGCGTTCCGTGGAAACTGAAGCATAATTACCAAGTTGAGGTGAAATCCTAGGTGCAACTAACAGAGTTGACCTGAGCCGAGTTTCACTCGCTCTGATGTCTCTTGAATATCTTGAATTATTATTTATTTTGGTATTGACCGAAAAGAGGTTAAAATTCACGCTCTCGCTACGGTCGCGCATAATTATTATTGACATGAAATTTCATCAGAATAGCACATAACCCATGCGCTCGCTGCGTTAGTATGCTCCTGAATTCCTGCTTTGTAATCATTTATTTTACTTCAACCGAAGCTAATAATATTCTCACGCTACATTCGCGTATTTTTGTTGAATGTTTTAAAGTTTTTACTTGCTCCATCATATTGCATCACTGCTCAGTATGAATTTATATAAAGTGCTAAACAATGCAAGCGACCCACCGCGGTCGCTAAGATGGGAATGCTATCTTAAAAAGTGCCAAAAGTGCGTTTCTGTAACAGTCATAACAAAAGCACTGACGCGCAGTAATAGGTACGCTAAATGCACTTCGAGCCCCTATACGTATTTATGAAGACCGTATTATTAATCGAGCTAATAAAAAATAACATGGCGACTTAAAATTAGAGTAAATACTACTTGGGCGGTATTGATTAGTAAAAAAGTTGAAAATAAGTTACTGAAAACCAGCCAAGTGACGGTAATACGCACTACTACGTATAATAAGCATCAAATGTGGCACGATTATAGTACACACTCTAAAATATAACAACAAATAATAAATAATAGCTAAGTGCGAGTCGGTGATAAGTGTCTGTTCCTTGCCAAGTTATAACTGGTAATTTCGTTATTGAATTTTGTGGTGGTACGGAACCCTCAGTGCGCGAGCCCGACTTGCACTTGGTTTATTACTTTTTAATTATTTCGTAGTTAATCCGCCGTAAGATTACATATTCGGTGAAAATTTCACTTGGCTATCTATTACGGTTCGAAAGATACAGCCGTTCAAATGTAGGACAGACAGACAGACGAGTCTTCTGTACTTGTAGTAGGTACTAGTATTAAATTTATTCTGTGGTTTAGATCAGAAAACTTTTTAAAAACAACTTAGGAGGCTCCCTCACCCAACTCTCAAAATAAGTTAGTTGCACAGCAATAATAAGTGTTTTTACCTGATTCTCGGATATCTTTCCCGGAGCTCAATACTCCCTTAGATTGCTGAATCTAAAACATAATAAACTCCGACTAGTTGTTGGGTTGTCTCAGGCCACTGCCTTTTGAACAAACACTTTTTCAAAATTGAGGTTACAGACAGTCTCCTATGTAGAGGGCGCATGGAGATTAAAGAAACAGCCGCACATTTGCTGCTGCTGGAGAGCAGCAGCATGATAGAACAACGAAACACTATTCTCGGATCACCGAAGACACTTTGGGAAGCCCGCGCAGGCATCAGCGAGCTGCTGGCCTTCCTGGAGGAAACCAGGTGGAGGAATTAGCTGCAGCCGGGTGACGCAAAATGGGCCAATGAATGGACTAGTTGTGGAAAATGCCCGCTACATAAGTAACATGGCTGAAATAATTATACAATAGGATTTATTAGATGATGAACTGTCTGTGATGCAGACGGCAGTCATGCTCAACATAGAAGGAGATTTCTCTCTGCGGCCCTAACCACCGGCAGTTTGGGTCCAGCCCAGCTGCCAGCAGCACCCTAGTTTTTATTTTTAATACTTTTTATTATAGTATTATAAGATTTACATTTGGCCCAGCGAATTATTATTTCGATGATTTAGCCACATAATTAAATATAGTAAGCCGGATATTGATTGTAGTTTTTTAAGGTATCGGGAGAGTATGCTACAGATCTGCATGATTTGATTCCCTCCTGCCCATTTTTCTATCTGACTGCCAGAGTGGGTACAAAGAATCGACACCGCTTTATGGTTGATATTCTGAGAACCCGTACTTCAACAATTATTGTGCGTACTGCTAGTCTGTGGAACTCGCTGCCTGAGTGGGTGTTCCCCGATAGTTACAATCTGGGTGTCTTCAAGTTGAGAGTGAATAGGTTTCTTCTAGGCAAGCATGCTCCATCATAGGCCGCATCATCGCTTAACATCAGGCGAGTTGGCGGCCAAGCGCAAAACTATACATAAATAAAAAAAACAAAAAAAAAGACGTACCATAATGAACATAAAGCAATTTTTAATTTGATAAGTACACTTCACATAAGTATTACAAAACAAGTATCTTTGTTTGTTTGTTACCATGTAAAACAAGATGACTGAACCAGTCTCGGGAAAATTTTACAAGGAGTTGTACATTACGAAGTTAAGGCACAGGTTTACTCCATACAAGTTTTTTTTTGCTTTTAATTATGACTTTGTAAAAATCTCTAGGAAAACCGAAAATTCTAACTTTCACTTGGAATTTTCAATGTAAGTTTGGCACCAAAAGAAGATCCTTGCACTCTTCATTACGAACAACTTTTACTATAAAATCATGGGAAATATCAGATGTTACTATACAGTTTGTTGAGTGGGATGACATTTTATTATGGAATGGTCAATAATTTTTTGTGGTGTCAGTGTTAGTTCCATCGTAAAAAAAACACAATGGTGTTTAAAATACCTCCTTTCGGCTTAGTACGACCATCTGTTAAACTCTGTCGGCCCTCCTTATAAACACTCCAAAATACACAAGTTTAGAAAAACTCCTAGCCGTGTAGGTATAGCAGTGTTGCCGGCAGTCAAGCAAGAAAAGACCGAAACCGAATCTGAAATTACGCGATTTGATTAGAAATTACCTGTTTTACACCCCCCCCCACCTGTATCTGGGTCCACCACTGTCGAATTTCAAATAAAACTTGATATTACCTTACAAAGCCTACCGTCCGCTAAGATTTTCTGAACTAAATATCTTGGTAGCGATGGCCACCGGATCTCCAAGCCGTCTGCCAAGCGTGGGGATTATGGCAACACCCCTCTCTAAGAGGGAGGCCTTGTTCAGCAGTGGACATTTAATGGCTGATGATGTGTATGTGTGATGGCCACCGGACTACCCGAAATTACCCATTTAAGTATAGCCAAAAATATACGAGTTAAAATATATCCTGCCGACAATGCTGGTATAGTGAAACACTTCAAGCTACCTTATTATTACAAATAGGTAAATTAAAAACAATTGCCAAGGAAGTAGTGTGCACCATGACTACGGATCTCCATTATGCACAATACTTATAGCCAAATTTCACCGAGAATGAATTAACCATTTATTTCAGAGGTGACAATTAGACGAAGTCACTTTCAAATTTGTAATATTAGAGCATGAAATGTTATAGGCCATGATTTAATCTTAAGTTTAGTTGTATGCTTAGATCTGTATCAGGTTAGATGCCACGAGTTTACGTTTGCATGTCTATTTTTGGTCTTAAGTTTGATCCTACATCCAACTTAATTCAGTCTTCTCCGTCATCCTGGCAGTCGCATGTCATACGTCAATACAAAAATGTCAAATCGTACTACAGTTATCTGTAAAACACATTGATAGTAGTGGGCCTTGCAAATTGAGTTAACTTCCACAAAATTATTACTCACATGATGTAAAAAAACTCAGCATGCTGGGTTTTCATACAATGTGACATGCTTGCGGATTCTAATTTAATACAGATTTGTGTTAGTATGTATGTATTTGTATACAATGGTGTCAATGAGCTGTTGGTTTTGCTTAAAGATATTGGGCAGCTAGACTAAACGTAATATACCCATTTGGCTTTATAGAGAAAAAAATAGTAGCTTTACATAGCATTGAATTTGTTGAATACCCATTAACACACCTGAAAACGAAAATATCTTCGCATAATTATTCATAGATTGGTGCTCTGACGTGTTTATTATCTTCAGCATGGTATTTACGGCCCTAGCGACAGCTCAAAATGCATTTACATCCGGACTTTGTCAACAGTACTTGCTCATTTTCATTTTTCTATAGCACGTAGCTGTAGGTCCTATGTAGTGTAGGTATGTTAGCCATACATTCCCATTGTGAATCGTTACGTATTCGTCGTTGATCACAGGAGTGATATCGAAATATTATGATTAGCAACAATAAGCAACAAGGAAAATGTAAAAAAACCGCACCCTGACAAAACGCCGATATCTGGAAATAGAAACTCCATTTGTCAGCAGCTAGCTCACGACGTATGGTGCCCAAGATTCAATGCGGTTTTATATCTAGCACTAAAATATGATATGACACTTACCTTTAAATTTGAGCTCATTGTGTGGTTCTATAGTTAACACTTGATTCGGCATATTGTATTATTATAAATGTAGTATTTCGTAGGCAAAAATTAGAAGATTGCAAGAAAATTTATCTTTCCGCGATGTCGGCCAGCCAAAGCGAACGAAACGATGAATGAATGACGAAATTGATGAATTCGTTCGCGTGACAGCGACGTGCGCATTGCGATTTACTTATACGAAATTACGAACGCTACACTCTTTTTTTTTTTTTTTTTTGTTAAAATTTTCATGAGCTTGGATTCAATGTCCTTTACTCGTAATATTAATCAGTTTACTTAGTCTTAATAGGGTCGAACCAGTCATAGTCACAGTCAGAGTCAAGCTAAGTAAGTCACGGTCAAGTCAAACTCATGCCCCTGTAAAGTGGTGGAGACTTTACAAGAGGCTCCAATGGAGTTTTGGAAACAACATGAAAAGACACGTTTCGCTTCGTTATATCACTTACCCACACTTGAGCACGTTTACGAGCACTTAATGAATATTAATTCACCATTTAGTACACATTAACACTCGAAAATATACAAGTTTAGGAAAATAATCCAACGAACCGACATGTATTTTCTACGTTGGCGCCAAAACTCCGCTCCGCTTTTGTCAGTGTCAATGTTGCCAGGTCTAATTTTCGTAAAATGGGAGGTGTACCAAGGAAAAATTTGTAGATGTCTATACACAATATGCAAAAAATCGGGAGACTAATATTTAGCTCATATTATCATATCGTAAAATTTGCATACAATGCGCAAAATTCAGTTTATACATAGCCATGCACCGTTGTGTTTTACATTTCAGCAGTACTTCGGCTGACATCGGGAGACCTGGCAGCACTGCTCAGTGTAAACTGTCGCACACACAGAAAAGAAATATTTTTATTGTTTAAATCCTCTTTTCTGTGGTCGCAGATTAAAAATATCAAGTGAGAGGACTGAGGACAGGATAGTCACAGACTAAAAATATAATGTGAGGACAGTGGGTGATCCACTCACTGGAGGCATTTAATTTATTTACTATCAAATACTAGAGGCTGGAGAGCACGAATAAAACTCCTTGGCTTATGGCAGGCGAGCCAAGTTTATACCGATATACCCAATGATTATACCACACCACAGAACATAACTTCAACACAAAGAGCTAGCGATCCAAAGTAGAACGCAGTGTAGTTGAAGATCCATTGGCAATCTAACCTATATAATTACCTTTGCCTTACCTTTTTTGCCTATGTAGGCTCTGTTATAGGGTATTTTTAATAGAATAAATTAAAATAATCAAAGATTATGAAATATTATCGCTGTCCGAATGAGTTCAGAATGTTCGGAACAGAGTGCCGGTTTTAGCACTACCAGCGAGACTTGTACGCCCCCCCCCCCCCCCCCCCCCCCCATTCAAACCGAAAAAAGGCAAAGAATAGATTAAATCACAGAAAAGAGAAGTAACAATTATTTTTTTCTTTTCTGTGGATTAGATAGAATTGATCTATACATTTTTATATACCTGCGGCGCCCCTATAAATATTCGGGACATTTTTGCACACACGATCATCTGACCCCAAACTAAGCAAAGCTTGTGATATGGCTGCCAGAGACTGATAATATACATATATAGGTTTAAATACATACTTAAATAGATATTAACACCCAGATATAGAACAAACACAAATGTTCATCACACAAATGTTTGTCCTAGGTGGGAATCGAACCCACGCCCCCAAGCTCAGAAAGCAGGTTCACTACCAACTCGACCAACGGGCTATCAAATATAAAGGCAAACCTATAAAGGCGCCTGACGCGCCCCTTTTTATCTGGCGCACTGCAGTCCTATCGTATTACCCTACAAAGCCTATATATAGGCTTTGTAGGGTAATATAAAGTTAAATTTGAAATTTGACAGCGGTGGACCCAGATATTGGGTGCTAGCTTTGATTATATATAGAATCTATATATAATCAAAGGGTGCTGGGCAAAAAATAATAATATGTAAAAACTTTTCTTGCTTGATTGCTCCTAAGGGTTTTGGCTAAAGAGTAATGTAATGTTTTGGCGCCAACATGGAAAAAAAACATGTCGGCTCGTTGGATTATTTTCCTAAACTCGTGTATTTTCGAGTGTTCATGTGTAGTAAATGGTGAATTATGATGTACTAAGTGCTCGTAAACGTTCCTGAGTGTGGGCAAGTGATATAACGAGGAGAAACATGTGTTTTCGTGTTGTGCAAAACTGCATAGGAGCCTCTTGTAAAGTCTCTACCACTTTACAGGGGCTTGAGTTTGACTAGACTGTGACTTACTTTGCTTGACTCTGACTTGTTTGACTTTATAGTAAGTAAACTGGTTAATATTACGACTAAAGGACATTGAATCCACGGTCATGAAATCTATAGCAAAAAAAAAAAACTCCAAACAAACATGAACTAAATGAACTTTGGAATTTAATAAAATTTTGATATCAGTGCAAGAAAGTAGATAACATCGAATCCAAGGAATATTAATATCTACCTAAGTACCTACATGATTTCCATACATTATCATCAGCTTTACTAAGTACATTGCGTAATTACAGAAAACTTCGTTGCAACCCGTAATTCTCTGCAAATAGGCTACTAAATAATAAGTATGCTAAAGGTAAGCTTATTTATTTCGTAAAACCATATTAAAATAGCGAAACGATTACGCCTCATGGTTAGTTATTGCTAACAACAACTTTTAGGTACATAACCTGTTAAACTTTAGAACAGGAAAATTGTATGGACTCCATTCAACTTCTATGCAGATAATAATACCTATAACTACGTAGCGTACGTAAGTTGATGAATGTTCAGTTGCGTTGTTTTGCACAGCACCTAACAAACACTTCCTAAGGGTCATCATCATACTAATTCTATTGATACAACGTGAACCCTCCATTTCAGCATGCATTCCAAGCAATTCTTAAAATATACCTCCGTATGTCACTTGCATATAACACATGTTGCTATTTGTTCAGTTTTAATTATATCACCTGTAACTTTCAGGGTCTGGTAGGTATAGTGACGGGGGGCGCGTCGGGCCTAGGAAGGGCGACGGCGGAGCAGCTCCTAAAACAAGGCGGGCGAGTTGTCATCTGTGACCTGCCAACCAGCTCAGGTCAAGAAACCGCAAAGCAACTAGGACAAAATGTTGCTTTTGTACCTGTTGATGTAAGTCTTAAATGTATGATGTATGCGTCGTAAATATAAATCATAAGTTTTATTATTATTTATTTATTAATCAAAACGGCATGAACCAATTACATCAATTCATCATCTATACTAATATTATAAAGAGGAAATATTTGATTGTTTGTTTGTTTGCATTGAATAGGCTCTGAAAATACTGAACCGATTTGAAAAATTCTTTCATTGACGGGAAGCTACACTATCCTCGGGTGACATAGGCTATAATCTATACCCGTGCGAAGCTGGGGCGGACCGCTAGTTTCAAAATAAAATAAATCACACACCCTAGGCGACCCAGGCATGTCTGTTCTCCGCAAAAGGACGCCATTCCAACTGGCTCCTACCTTCCAGGATGTATCCATTCCGATAAATGACCTGAGGTTTTGGGCGTTTCTCTGACATCAACCCTCAATTTTGGCTCCTATATTAAGAGCAAGACTCAATTGGCTGCCAAAAAGCTGGGTATCCTATGGAAGGTGCGATGGTACTTCACGTCGGAACAGTTGCTATCACTGTACAAGCACAAGTTCAGTTGTGCATGTACCACACCTGTCCACACATGTACCTGCTCTCACCTTTGGGATGGATCAGCTAAGTACCAGCTTGAGGCATTGGAATCTATAGAGAAATGTGCCAAGAAGCTCATCAGCAATGAAGTCTTAGTTCGGACTAAGCTTCTTAATCTTGAGCATTGCCGTAAAGTTGCTTGACTATCGGTTTTTTACTGGATACATTACGGAGAGTGTACATCAGATCTGCACGATCTAATTCCCGGCACGAAAAATCGTCTCCGCTTTATGGTTGATATTCCGAAAACCTGTATGAAGCACTTTGATTCCACATTTACTGTGTGAACTGCTAGTCTATAGAATGCTTTTCCTGAATGGGTGCATGCATTCCCCGATTTACAATCTGGGTGTCTTCAAATCATGAATGAATCGGTTTTTTCTAGGCAAGCGTGCTCCAACGTAGACCGCAAATTGGCTTGCATTTGACCGGTGGTCAAATGCAAGCCAATAAATTATAAAAAAAAAATAACTTAAATATCTAAAAAATATGTAAATTTTATCATGTGTAAAACTAAAATTTAAATC
Source organism: Agriopis marginaria (assembly GCA_932305915.1). Classification (NCBI taxonomy): domain Eukaryota; kingdom Metazoa; phylum Arthropoda; class Insecta; order Lepidoptera; family Geometridae; genus Agriopis; species Agriopis marginaria. The sequence goes on along the minus strand of OW029916.1, from coordinate 14,834,001 downwards.
TATACTAATATTATAAAGAGGAAAGATTTGATTGTTTGTTTGTTTGTTTGCATTGAATAGGCTCCGAAACTACTGAACCGATTTGAAAAATTCTTTCACTGACGGGAAGCTACACTATCCCCGGGTGACATAGGCTTTAATCTATACCCGCGCGAAGCAGGGGCGGACCGCTAGTATAAAATAAACATGATTATCATGTTTTCTTCTCACAATACATCAATCATACCGACATTATGACCGACCAACTGACCAGAAACACATTGCATTCACGGTTATATTTCAAGACAGCATTGAACGCGGTGAGAGTGCGCGGAATAGACGATTGGAGTGAGCTACTGTACAACAAAAAGCCTCAGCTAACAGTTTGTGATATCTACAAACTGTTTGGGTGTCTTCAAACCCGATATTCATGATCTTTGATTAACGCAGTTTTTACTAATTTTGCCAACTTAAAAGGTACTTTTCATTACTTAATTATTGTTGTTATTGTTGGTGTAATGCTATATAGACTGTATCATTGTATGGAAGGCAAGCTAAACCAACCAAAGCCTAGTGATTTCGAGGCTTTAGGGACTTTGTCGTTAAATCGAGTGATGTTACATGGAGTTTACTTTGTATTAAAATATAAAAAAAAAATATGTAAAGAAAATTAATTTTCCCATACATTTTGTATGGAACGGCAAGAATTAAGTCTAAGAACTAAGTCATTGACATAGTACATCACAGAAAAAAAAATCATCTAAGTTCAATCATCAAATGAGGTTACTGTCACTACCAAGGGTTGCTTCGTGGTATAGATATACCGCGGCAGAAATCGCGGGGCGCAGCTAGTGACTAAATATAAAAACCTAAGATCAGTGTAAACCCTTTAAAAATTTAATTTTAATTTCTACTTTTAGGTGACTTTAGAACAAGATGTAAAGACTGCCCTGCAAACGACACTTGACAAGTTCGGCAGACTTGACGTCGCTGTCAACTGTGCCGGAGTGGCCACTGCTTCTAGGATATACAACTTCAAGAAAGAACTACCGTTTGACTTAAAGATGTTCCAGAAAACTATAGAGGTAATGATACTATTATGCGATTTTTAACAAGGGTGGCATTTGCGGCACAAGCTTAAAGAGGGATGTATTACCACTTGAGTTTTAAATCTGTAGATTCCCCTAACCAACATATAGCGCTTTTTGATATATTTTCAAGTTAAAAAAACTTTCAAACACAGTAAGAATATCCTTAGATGAAACATTCTAAAAGCTTAGGCATGGCGGATAAAAGCATAAGTTTTTAATTTTCAGTTTTGCCGTATATTTGCTTTCACAAATAATTATAACAATTGTTTCACATGGCTATTGTCACACAATAATAATAATACACAATATTATACATTTATAACTACAATATTACTGTTTATTTTTTATTTACTAAACAAAATACAAGCTAAAACTATCCAATACTAATAACTTTAGGAACCAAAAAAGAAATAATAGTAAAAGTGTTTTTTTTAAATAATCAAACTACAATTTTTCTTTATCCTTATCCTTATTTGCTTTATTCTTACTTTATGAAGAAAAACAGAGACAGCTGATTTTCTGTGTTAATAGTAGCGTAAAAGTATAACTCCCCAATCTCCGTGTATTACCTGTGGGAAATCCAATAAACCAATATGGTTTTAATAAAATTGTGTTTAATATATTCAATTAGTGCTTAACTTGAATGGCTTTGCTTAAGCGGACAAACCAAATAATAATTGAAATGATGTTTGTATTTTATTTAATAGATTATTAACAAATTTGTTTTCCAATATCTGTGTTTGTTGCAATAAAGTGGCAACTGGACAGTGACGTAATTGAGTGACAACTCCCAGAGCGCTAGACCTTGTTTTCTTGGATCATGGCTGTAAGTACGTCCGGGCGGGTACATCTAATGCATTCGATTCTTAGATAAGTTGGTAGCATTTCATCCAGTGTGCATGTCAACTAGAGACAAAGAAAGATAGACAGCCTGTCACAACTAGAGTGAGAGAGAAAGACTATATATTGTTGTCAACCAAGTGGGGTCACTTTGTAATTGGTGTTTGACACATGCAACATAATAATGTTTGCTGACTGGTTGAATAAATTGAAGTAGATTGTTTGATAACCATGAATTTATGTGATTTTTCAGGTAAACTTAATAGGCACATTCAATGTGATCAGACTTGCTGCCGGTTTGATAGGCAAGAATACGCCGGGAGCGGATGGGCAAAGAGGAGTGATCATTAACACGGCTAGTGTTGCAGCTTTTGATGGACAGGTGAGCTTGGAGTCAGTTCAAGTTATCTGGTTAATACTTGCAGGGCTAACATGCGCACCGCGACAAAATCTTGTCGTCGCTTTGTCGAGCGAGAATGTGACAAGGTGCCTACGTTATACTGACTCGCTTTCACACAGTAAAAAGAGTTGAAAATTTTCTGTAGTTGGCTGTACTTCATCATGAAAGCATAAGGAACTGTACCTGGACGAAAATAGTAGATGTGCTGAAAAAATTTCTTTCATATTTGGTGCACCATGCACCATATTGATGTTGATAATTGAAATTTTTTAGATCAGATGATTTGTTTTAATTTTATTTAATTATGCAATGCAGCACTGTGTACCTGGGACGTTACTTGTAGTGCAGGTGTTTCCGCAACTAGGCCATCCATAGGCCCTTTTTGCGTGAACCGGCTGCAGCTAGTTCAACCACCCGGTCTCCTCCCGCCAGCAGCTCGCTGACGCCAGTGCAGGCTTCCCGGAGCGTCCTTGACCCGAAGATATTATTTTGTCGTTCCGCCACGCTGTTGCATTCTAGCAGCAAATGCTTGGCTGTTTATTCGACCTTCATGCACCCTCTACATAGACGACTGTCTGTAACCCCAATTTTCAATAGGTGTTTGTTTTAGGCGCTGCGCAAACGTAGACACTTTTTGTTGCCGACACGGCACACCCAGTACCAATCAAGTGGAAGCAATTGGACACAAAGTCTGCGCAGAGAGTGGCTGATTTCATATTGTTTATATAGAAATCAAATATTCATTGGTAGCTTGTATCCGACACAAGACACAAAAGTGTCCACGTTTGCACCCTGCCTAAAAGGCAGTGCCCTGTGACGATACCGACAACTTGCCGGAGCTTGTCACGTTTGAGATTTAGGAGTGTCCGGGAGTATCTTGGATTTAGATCCGGGAAGGCCTCCCTACAGCTTTTAGTAATAGCGAGTCGGAGACATAATATTTAGGTGACACGTGTGTTGGTTGTTTCAGATTGGGCAGGCAGCCTACTCTGCATCGAAGGCCGGTGTTGTCGGCATGACGCTTCCTATAGCACGAGACCTCGCCAAGCAAGGCATACGGGTCGTCACTATCGCACCAGGTTTATATTTAAATCACACACACATACACAACTCACGCATATTTCCTCTGCAAATCCTGGCTTGCGAGGCCTCGTGTATCACATAGACTTATAAACGCACACACATCCTAGGGATCCAACAGTTTGTTTGTTCATCCAGTCTGTCGAGCCTTCACCGGCCAGAGATCCTGAACAAGGAGCTGCGCTGCGGCGCCAACCCCGATCGATCGATCACCCGTGTGGTCTCTGCACTCCATTGGTCTAGACGTCAAGAGTAGGAGCCTCCACTTATTTTGAAGTATCTCGGTTTTAGCTTCAGGATGACCTCCTTTGTGAAAAAGTCTGTGGCAGGAATACCCTAGGTTCGAATGGAAAACGTAACCAGTGGGCTTACTCTTGACACTCGATTTCAATCGTAATTTGGGATTGGGATCGAAAACATGCCATTTGGTACTCTTCAATCGCGTCAAGAATACCGAAAGCGTCGAGTTGAGTCGATTTTATTTAGTTCCGTAAAACTCCACCATTATCGGTTCCAATCGCGCGCTAGTTTAGAATTCAAGAGTACCAAAATGGCATGTTTTCGATCCCAATCCAAAATTCGATTGAAATCGAGTGTCAAGAGTAAGCCCACAGATAGCAGTAGCTAGTTTTGCCGTAGTTTTGTAACCAAATGGCAACACCAAGTTGCACTTTTTCTTAATAAGCATGTTTTTTTTTGTTGCAAGTTATTTCTATAATTATAGCTCATGTATGATTTTTGACATTTAAAAAGTGTACCTACCTATATTGTAGCTATTTGAAATAAAGATACTGAAACGAGCATAGGATACTTATATCCCGATTATTCCGGTGAAATATGATTCTTACTTTACTTAGAATAAATCAAGTGTTTTGTTTTTATTTTTAGGTTTATTCCGCACGCCAATGATGGAGAAACTACCTGAGCCTGCTATCAAGAGTCTTGAAGCTTCAGTCCCATTCCCGTCCCGTCTGGGACACCCGCATGAGTTCGCGTTGCTCGTACAAAGCATCATAGAGAATCCAATGCTCAACGGAGAGACCATTCGCCTCGACGGCTCACTCAGAATGCAACCTTAATATGTATAAGTAAGTGTTATAATTATATTTGACCAAAATATGTAGAATAGAATGACTATTAAGTAATAAAATATTTTTGATGTAGATTTCTTGTTTTAGTTTAGAAAATCACTTGTGCCGTCATTGGCTGTCCGTCCACTCCCATCTGGCCCTTGTGGATTTGGTTGACCTCAAGCGCCGTTTGACCAACGGGAGAGAAAGAGAGGGAAATATGTTATTCTCACTCTTTCTCACCCGTTGGTTGGACGGCAGTCCGTCAACCAAATCCACACGTCGTGTTACAGAGGTGTGACTCGAGGAGCGGGTTGAGAGGGTCCGGACATCGTTTACATACATATTAGATAATTCGAATAAAAAAAAGTTAATTTTCTTAGTAACAAGCACTTTGAACATGTCAATTTGAACATTTCCAAGATAAATAAGAATTGAATGGATATATTTCCGGAAAAAAAAATGTATGTCTGTATGAACTCGATGTCCAGAGCTCAGTTCTTGGCATAATGTATCGCCATGATTTAATGGAAATTACTTCGACCAGAACTTCAAAAGCACCCACCTAGCACGAGCCGTGGATAAGATGTCTTTCCACCGTTTTTATCCGCGCGTAGACGGGACAACGCTAGAATATGTATACGTTAGTCCCTTTCTTGCGGGATAAAATGGTGGCAAGGCAATTTGTCCACGGGCCGTGCTAGGCCTACTGGATTTGTTTTGTCATACTAATCAGTTTTGCATAACAAATATTTTAAAATCAATAGTAATGAATATTTATTAAAATATAAATATTTTATTACATGCATTTTCAAATGCCAGCTTGTTCTGGTTGAAATAAAATTCTACAGAATCTTGGCGTTACGTCTCTCAGAAGTAGAAAATTCTGTATTCAATCTCTTCAACTTTCTGCGCTGTGTTTAGACACAAGCTTCTAATTTCTTCGATGACCTTCGATCTGCCTGGTAGTATTAAATAGTAGAAATACTTAAGTAGATTATAATCTGCCCTGGGGGGTTAGACAAGACCCACTTTCTGTTAGCGTTACCGCCTGCGGAAAGATGAAATTGTATGAAAATTACATTAGCTTGAGATAACATCTCTCAAGCTAATGTCATTTGTCAATGTCATTTTCATACAATTTCGTCTGTTCGCAGTCGTTAACGCTAACAGAAATAGGGTCTTGCCTAACCCCCCTGTCGGGCTAGCATGCGCACCGCGACAAAATGACGTGGAATCTTATTATCGTGCTAAAGCGTTTATGTTTCTTTATACATAAGTTAGCTGGTTACAATAATTATCAAAATTAGTAAAGTGTACAATTTCGATTCTGTGAAAGAAATGATAAGGTCGTATAATCTCTACATAGTATAAATTGAAGTAGCTTTCCGCGTCTGTCTATCTGTCTGTATGTCTGTATGGCCGCTAACTCCTCCTAAACCACGCAACTGATTTTGATGCGGTTTTCACCATTAGTTAGATACATTTTCAAGGAAGGTTTATATATATAACTAGCGACTTGCCCCGGCTTCTCACGTAAATTACACCCGTGCGAAGCCGGGCGGGCGGGTCGCTAGTATAATTATATAGATAAGTTCTGTTATTCTATCGTCGAGCGGCGTAGTTTTATGACGCCATCTAACGGCACAGCAGGTAAACTGATCAACCTTTCAAATTGTTTTTAAGCCAGAACCTGTGGCTAGAACACTATGGCATGTAGAGTTAGTTCAAATGATAGACGCGGCGCTGCAGTATTATATTTTATTTACACCTGAAACCCAATCTCATTATATTGAATTTTAAGTGTATACCTACTTCCTACACACATTTCCACTTGTGCATACTTCCGCGAAATATGACCTTGAAATATGGACTCTTTAATATCATAGAACAGTTTGGATCTGCCAAAAAGTCTGCAAACCACTGAAGGGGTCGAGGTAAACTCGTATTGCACGCACTGACATATTATTACTAGTTCTACAAACGCACACTTCAATATTAAGCGGCACACAACTGCAAATGATATGCTCCACAAAAATGTCTGGCTAAAGGGGACGATTTTTTTTGACATATTTTTGTATTTGCTCTAGTGTAAAAACGGTAATACGTAAAAGCGTTAAACTTAGCATTATTATAGTACACATTCTAAAGTATAACAACAGATAATAAATAATGGCCAAGTGCGAGTCGGTGTCAAATTTATGTTCATTACCAAGTTAAGCAACGTAATCGGGTACTTAGATGACCTTATCATTCGTCTCACCGAATCGAAATGCCATATTTTACTAATTTTGAAGACAATAATTATTGTATTTTGTGGTGGTAAGGAACCCCCAGTGCGCGAGCCCGACTCGCACATGGCCGGTTTATTTTTTATATTTTCATGTCGTACCTACTCCATTTCCATGCAATAAATACATATCATTTACCACAACTTCAATCATTGTGAAATTTGTGGCTTGGAATCGACACATTACAAAAAACGCATCCATCAAAGGGCCAACTCAAAATCAAAAGAATTTAAAGAAATGCTTCTCGCCAATAGTTCCACCATAGAAGATTTGGAAGAAAATGAAGAATAAAACAATTTTGACATAGAGGTCACACAATACCATATCTCAACAGTGACATATCACAAAATTAAGACTCAACCATAAATTCGTTAGAAGTAATTATGGAATCGAAAAAAATATTAATATTATTTAATGTGGCGCTGAATATCCGGACAGGACGATGTCTGCCGGGTCCGCTTGTAATAAAAATATGTATGGTCATATTTTATCATGCCGTGGTAGTCGATTTGGGAGACCGCTAGACTTGAAAGCGTGAGATCGTGGGTTCAAACCCCGGGCCCGTACCAATGAGCTCTTGAGCTTATGTACGGATTTTCATACCGCTGGCTTCTCCGTGAAGGAAAACATCGTGAGGAAACCTGCATACGTACGGAGAAGGAATTCAATGGCGTATGTGAATCCACCAATCCGCACTGGGCCAGCGTGGTGGATATGGCCCAATCACCCTTTCGGGGTAGTCTAAAAGTCCAGCAGTGGACTGTTAAAAGGCTGACTATGATGATGATGATATTTTATCATAACCAATTAACCATATAATGCATTAACGCTTTATGAGATGATCTGATACGGAACCCTAAACACTAAAATAGACTCCAAATGCCGATGGGCGATCCTATATTTTCGGGTTCTATCTTTATAGCGGAACAAATAAAGGCACAATAATTTAAACGAAAATATCATTTATTTCTACAATAAGGGACGGCGACGCACGCCGCCGCCTCGTGGTGCTTTCTCACAATATTTAGTGAACAGTATTCATAGAGAAATAAATACAACGACGGTGCAGTGTGCGGGACAACACACCGCCTAACATGTATCTGTGTATGTCGTCTAAAGAAGATCGTGTTCAAAAAACTTAACGACACCTCTTAAATTATGTCGACAATAAAATTAAGCTTATAAATTTAGCGACAACGATAACTATTACAATATTATGTGACGACGTAACGTGAGGTAATGGCTGTTCGTCTGGCCGGGGGCACCGTTCCAACCTAACGTGAAACGGCGCGCTCCAATCAGTCGGACGCTCGACTCACCCGAGTAGTGATGTTACAAGTGATGCATTTTAGGTAAATTAATTTGTTTGTAATACTCAGTTCAGTTAAAATAGGAGCAGCCTCGAAGGAGCCTCGCGGCTAAACACTATGATGTACTTATAGTAGAATAATATGAAGTGAGAGGCGAGTGCCGTGTAGCGAGGCGGGCCTTCGCTCTAAGAGCCACAGTGACCGTCCAGCGAACGCCCGCCGCGCTTCCCGAGTCGCAACCTCACCGCCCCGTCTTACACTATAACATAGTACAATACCAAATTACTCTATAATATGTGATAAAACATTTATGTCACCACATGCGACGTTGCATTGGTATTTGCCTCACATTAACAGATTCAACAATAACCATTCAAGATGAAAACTGTGTATGCCTCACCCTACCTATATACAATTGATAAAATAGAACTAACTCAGCTCGCGAAATAAAGTTAGGTTCAACAGAAATGATCGCTTATCTATTTAGATTTACAGCTAGTATGAACTCTCAGGCAGCGACCTGTCGGTTCGCTCAAATTCACATCCTCACGTAAATTAAACCGATAGAATACTATACACAGACAACATCGATTGAGATTAAACCTAGCTTATCGTTAATGAACAACAAAGTGGTTAACTAACAAAACTGTAACGCTGTGGTCGAGGCGCGCCGCGTCGCTTGGCGTTGCGATTCAACGTTATTTTGGAATGTGTACGACGCACGCCTCCCCCCGAAACCGATCTCCTAAATTACATAGCTGAATATACGTAGTTACCGTCGAATGAAGCGTGTAATGATGCGAATCCACGATTAGAGAAGCGAGCTCGGAACATAGCGTCCCGGCACTAATTGCTACGATGACAGGATGAAATACACTGCGCGAGCGAATCTGAGCGAATGAACAGTGCCCGGTGGAGCGCGCGTCGCGCTCGCGGCTAATATGCGCACGAACGCATCGCGCGCTCCAACGCACGTGTTATAACTCTTAGTTATAACTTACTATCTAATTGAACTCAAAATGTACATTTAAATAGAACACTCATTGTGTATCTTAAATTTAGTATTACTTATTTTAATTTATAAATATAGATATTACTTACATAAACACTTAGTTACAGCGTCTCGCCGTTTGTTACTACCTATACTTAGGCGTAAATAGTAGGGTTTAGATATTAATACAAATATAATATTGAATCAAAATATCCCTAAATAATGTGTTAAAAAGGAAGTGGATAAGCATTGAGATGACAATTACTTTAACTAGCACTGGCACCTTCACATCAAAGCGTTACTGTCAAGTTTGGAGTCTCGTACTATTAGGCCGCGACTGAGAGTAACCGCGCTTTTTTAGGACATTTCTTTATATAATCGTGAGCGCGTTATGCTTTTTTCCTTCACATTACTTTGAATTATTTGAACTTCAACTTAGACAAGTTTTTTTTTTACTTATTTGTCAATTTTACAAGCAGAAAATAACATTAAGATTTTAAAGATTATATTATTATTATAATAATAAAATTAATATTATTATTCCTTTTTTATTTTCCGAGTCACTTTGAGCGTATCTTAAAAATGGCGTCGCGTTACGTCTAGTTCTGAGAACCTCCACGCGCACTGCAACCCCCTTAGAACGATTCAAAATAAGTCCTCAAGCAAGTGTTGACCGCATTTAGACATTGCTGTTTTAGACATGATATACTTATCAATAGTGTCTTAAATGGACTAGAGTGAATTCGAACTCCATATGTTAAGTCCACCTTTAATCGCGCTAAGAAGTGGCCGTATCCTTTATAGTTACGGTATGAACGCTGTTCTATAGCATTCATGCTAATAATAATGCGGAAAGTGCCAATGGTCGGTATCATTCAATTCTAACAAACGACAAAACAAAACATCTCACTTAGAAACACGCGTGAACAATAACTTACATAGATAATAAATATGGTAGACACTGGACTTTTGGAAATATATATGTTCGTTGATTTAAAGGAAAATAATAGTTTCTATTCTACGCACATACATTTTCTAATGGCACCCTGTTTTCGGTTATTTATACTTTTCGAGTTGTAATTTGTACACATTCTTTATAATTTAATCGCTGAAAAGTAGCTCTGCTACTTCTATAGCGTTCTATTTACGAGTATACTCACCGGCAAGGAAAGTCCGCGCAGTTTATCTTTTTGACTAAAGTAAGTGACTAAATATCTAACTGATAAAACAAAAAATACGCGACAAATTAAGAACCTTCCTCTTTTTTCGACGTTGGTTAAAAATGAGGTCAACCTCGGAATGAGAGATAATAAGCTTAAATTTGTATAAACCTTTATTCTGGCATACTAAAAGTTGTCTCAAAAGTGTCATAAAATCTCGTGCCTGCATCTCAAGATATTCTTCAACGTCACAAAAATAGGTTTTTCACAAATATCTCGCTCTTTTTGTTTTAATGATATTTGCATCTATTGTAAAAATTGTGGAGCATTATTATAATGCAAATAACAATACAGAAAAAACCCGTTTTTTGTGACCTTGAATATCTTAAGACGCAGACACGAGATGATATGAAACTTTTAAGATAACTCTAAGAATGCCAAAATAAAGTTGCAAGATTATTTTCTCATTCCGAGATGAAACCCCTAATTTGCCTGCCTTCTCATTTTCGCGCGCGACCCATCAGCGAGGCGTTGGTTTATACTTGGAAAAACTAATGTGTATGCTATGAAAAAATATAATGGAAAACGAAACGCACATGGGCCAAATGCCGTGCCGATGAGTATAATTAAAGTGAATAAATTGTGTTGCATTGTTCAGTTGGTTTTGTTAGCTTAGCATCGGTAGAGTCACCACCCGATTGTAAATACTATGTTCCTTTCACGCAAAATATACATAACGTATTTTTTTATGTTTATGTGAAGTAGACATTCTGTTTTAAAGGTTTAGTTAGCTAAAGAATGAAAAAGGTCGTTTTGTTATACTTATAATTGAATGTAGTGATAGTATATCTGTTTCATAAAATATTTACATACATTCCTGATTTGGTCAATACAACATATATATTTGAATGAAATACAGAAAGTTATACATAAATAATAATAAATACTTGGTTATTATTATAAAATATATCAGTATTATATCAGTATTCGAGACATACTCCTTGTATTAGAAATGTGATTTTAGTTAGATCAATATAAATATAAAAATATTACTGTATATTTAAACAAATACTCGTTCGTGTAGTGGTAAAATACTAGTTATATAAAAATTGGTAACAAGATTGGTAAAATAAAAATCACACAACCAATATAAGGAATCTAAAGATGAGGTAACGCGGCTTTAAAATACGATGTTACAGTTGTTTATATAACATGTGTGTCGTCCAAAAATATTTCTTTTATAGTGGAAAAAATAACGATAATAGCGTCATTCAAGTCACGTCACGTTTGCTACGAAACACCAAGAAATTGTCACAATGACCCATACAACCTAATGTACCTATGTTTTATAATCACAGATCAGCTTTGCCTTTCATTAAAGCGCCTTGGCCCGTGAAGCTACCATCGACTCCGGATCTTTTTCTAACCAGTAGAGCTCGCTCTGAACAGTTAAAACGAATTATTATCAGTTTTTAAGAGATACTATTTCCTACCAAATGCTTTTTAACCCCCGAAGCAAAAGAACGGGTGTAATAAGTTTAACGGCATCGTAGTTCCCAAACGGTTGAATCGATTTTGATTAAGTTTTTTTTTGTTTGAAAGGCGACTTGGTCGAGATTGTTCTAAGCTAAGATTAGTGAAAATCGATTCAGCCGTTTGAGGTTTATCGACTATTATATCGGGGGTTTAAAAAAGATTTGCTGTCTTCTGTCAGTCTTATAAAGGTGAACATAAAGAGTGACGGTAACTGAAATAATGCCACGATACCAGAGCCAACCGCAGATGTTTTAAAGTACAAGATCACAGGAGTAAAAATGGAAGCTTCACATTGTAAACGTTACATAATTATAATATACGTACATATACTTTACTACATCAAATAAGACAGACGCTTAATGTTGGTTTCTAATACATGAAATCAAAACTGGTTCTACATTATATTTATTTACATGAAAATTAATACAGGATTTAAAAGTAAGTATACGATACTAAGTATATAATTTAAAATACATGATTTAGTTAAGAATTGATTAATGTTTTACATTATAATTCATAGTCAACATTCAGTAAATTTCATCAATATTTGCTGGTTAACATTGTAGCATATGGATGGTAAAAATTGTACCATCTAAACTGTAAAGTTCTTGGATATATATCCAAGAACTTTACAGTTTAGATGGACATTATATAAAGTTCTGACAGAAATTTATGAATAGCAGGTACTCCTTCAGCGGTTGTCCTAACTATATTTACGTCTATAGCTCACCAATTATTTAAAAATAATAATAAAGATTTCGTAACACAAATTACAATATTCTATTATTTTCAACAGCAATAAAAAATTATGAATTATTTTATTATGTCATGATTATTATTATAAAATTAGTGCATGCCACTGGACGGTAGTATATAATAAATATTACGGTGCTTCTTTAAATAAAAGCTTAGAAGAAAATTCATTATTAAAATGTATTATGGAAAAAATCACTATTACATATAGTAATTAAAATCTACTACTCGTTGATGCAGACTACTACCTAAATATTTGCACTTGGTGCAATGTTATTAAGATAAAATAAAACATTTAACTAAACACAAGCCCCTCCATCACGATATCGACTAATAAAATAGTTCTTACGTGTTTTATAGTGTGTTGGCGTTAGCTTTTTTATATGTACATGCTTAAATAAAAGCGTTAGCCTTTCGGTAGGACCGTATTATTGTAGAGTCGTGAACCACAGCTAAATGTGAGGGGGCCATGTTAAAGATTGCCATTCAATTACCAATCATAATATCAAACAAAAAACGCTTTCAAATCAAATTTGCAACGCCCAAATTCAAAGAGTTTATATTAGGATTATCATAAATTTACCAACTTCATTATGAATAATGATTTCCACTTTTAAAGTAGATTTTAATTTCTTTAGATACTCTACTATAATCATTTTTTTTAGAAAAATACGAAATCATGTGCTTTCAGTTAACATATTTTATATGTTAATAAAGACAAATATGTTTTATATAAAAATACATTGCCGGGCCCGGCCTTTCGCCTGCAGGCGCTAGTATTCTCTTTAAAAATCTAGGATTTTTAAGGCTTCTTTCACGTATGTTGCGATAATTTTTACATAATTACAATTTTAAGTAGATCGAATCACTGCAAATGTGCTTATATAATGATATTTACAATTTTTTTTTGTACTGGTATGGCCGATTAATTATGATTAAAATGTAACACCCAGTTAAAATACCTCACGGAACAGTAGTAGAATCATAGATCTGAATTACCTATTAACGGGTATCACCTATTTATGTAAATAATTTTTTACAATATCATATGTTAAATTACAAATGTTAACTTGTGATAAAATTTGTAAGTTAAATGAAGCCGGTAGAGTGACTCGTAGTAAGATTGACGGCAATATGTATCAGTGAGAATGGGAGACGCACGCGCCGCGCTAGCAGTCACGCCGGCACACTCGCGCACAGACAGTCACACACCGCACCGCACCGTGCCGCATACACACTGAAGCAACACTCCTCGTACACACTCGTATTCTGTTAAGACAATCTATACAAGTGCTATAGTAAATGAACATTAACCACATTATTAACATTAATAAGTAACGCCAATACAGAGCCGGTCACCATATACATACATACATAGCTACTGCAATAAAACTAACGATCACTGTATAGTATAATCATATAAACTACATATAATATTCATCTCAACTCAACTAATATTAAAAACAGTTTTCACCAAATTTCTTCGTTTATAATCACAGACGCTTTCCTAAAATATGTATAGTTATATATTTCCTTTGCTCACGCACCGGAGATTAAGAAACCTAAGGTAGTATGTTATGTACTTAAACAATTTTGATGATAACGACATAGGCTGCTAAATAAATTAATTGTAGCTACACGAGAGTTGTGTATTTTTTTTTTGTATAATGTTAACAGATTTAAGGTAGATAAATATTTGTTTTATTTGTATACGGACTAGGCACGCGCGGCACCGCCGCGCCGGCGCTCGGCGCAATCACTTAACATTAACTCACCAAGTTATGAACTTAAAACTAAATAAGTAATGATTTGTATAACTTATATTTCGACGATCTGATGTGGTGTCAGCGGCGGCGCTTCGTACGTACGCGTTCTATCATATATTCTTCACAATCACTGGGGTTCAAGATCTGAAAACAGAAATGGTGCCAATAGGTATAAAGAAGTAAACCTACGATATACATCTCTATGCAGCATAGCAAACGTTTTCTGTATAGTAGGGAGGGCACCCATCTAAAAGATGCACGGTACAACGTTTTAAAATAATAACAAAACAGCTGCTAGTGGATAAAATCTTTTTTTGGCTGCCACTAACATAACATTGTTTGTGCAGCGTCTTGATAGGTACCGTTAGAGATCGTTGAAACGAATTCTGCACACCCCTCCATAGGATTTACCCAAACTCAATTGCATATTTAGTGGAGGGGCGCAATTTAGGTTTAGTTGATCTCTACATACACTATTCAACATAATGTGAATAAAAAAGCAAACAATGCTCTCACTGCAGCCTGAAAATAAACAAGGTGAAAGCAAACACTACCAAATTGTATAGTGGTACCTATTAAACGGAACTGTTTCAATTTCACCAAATTTATGTACAAATGAATTAATTATATCAATTAGTTTTTCCCGCCACCTATTTGATAAATCATGTAAATTTAACCTGTTCAAAATAAATACACATTATTGTAATACATATTTCCATTGATTTGGTTAAACCAAATACTTAGTACAATCAAAACGACCAATTAATTTTCATTTTATTATTTGTACCAAAAGCAGATCAAGAAGGCGTGCTGGGAAAATATTTTAAAACAGTACCCCGAACCCAAAACACAACCGATACGAATAGTGCTTAGGTACAACCTCTCACCATTAAAATAACTGTTAACTTGTAAATTTAAAACTTCCGAGATTGAAACATGATTTTAAGTATCCCGGATTAACGAGCTTCAATCTCGCATAGAAAACTTACCTCCACGTTGTTTCGTCTATATTGCATTGCATCTAGCGAAATATTGCACCTCTTATTATTTTACGTAGCTGTTGCTCTGCAACATTTACGTTCCTTTTATTGTGTGTTACCCACGGAATAAAAATCCCTAATTATATATTTTGATGAAACGCTATGAAAGCCCTAGAAACTGAGATTCGTTCTAAGTGTGCCATGTACCTATCATTGCTGGTAGTATGATTACGCCTAAAAAAAGAGATTTTTATAATTTATTCTTTTAAAACATTTATGCACTCACCCTTATTTATAGAAATTATCACAAATAAATTTGTTTAATTTTTTTTGTCATTACTAATCTCAAAAGTCGAAACCGCGGTTCTATTTACATCCGATATATTTTAATGGTTTAACTAAATTTTTTTTTTTAATTATGTGCCTGAAACGTTTTTGTGAAATATATAGCGTGTTTGGTGCTGTACGGGAGTGGCAGCAATTTGAGCCGCATTCTGACTTTTGTAACTACGGATAAACAACAAAAGTTTCTAGCTTAAGTATCAAAAGTGTTTAAAACCATTATAGAGTTTTTTTCGAATCTAAAAACTTCTTGGTTCCTTTTTTTGGGGAAATCACTCCATCGACTCCATCGTTTGAGTTTTAGTAGTTTCGGTACTAACCGAACAAACTTCGTTAAAGACAAGTATGAATTATTATTAAAGTTTATTATTAACATGCTCTAAAAACCCTAACCCATGTTCTTTTTACTGCTTTGTACCCAGATACCAAAAACCCTGTATGTTTAATTAAAAGGTGCAAGGAAGGCGTGCGACTGCGGACTGGCTTTACATTCAGTTACATGTCAGTTAGCATAGTGCAGATGCTTACTCTATATTGGCGAATGAGGCTCAATCGTGTCGCTTGGCAGGAATCCGCATCTGACACAAAGAGCATTCCACTTGAAATATATTTAAAATATAATAAAATTGCACTTTTTATTGTCTAATGTTTACAAAAACACGTGCAAAACAAAGCGTGGCGTGTCTATTTTTACTATTTGGATTGGGCGTGCACATTCAATATTTATGCAACCATGTGAGGAGACGAGTAAGTCACTTGTAGGTGTGGTAAGCTACACGCTTGCCCATAACAGCTGTTCAGTGCCACTTAGAATTTTGATCTTTAATCAAAATTCGGTAATGCACTGCGCTCGTGACCCTGAGATATTATAGATATTAAATCTCTTTATGGCCTGTAATTCTACTACAAACTTGCTCTTCATTTCAGAATACAGTAACGTTTGTATATAACTGTTTGGCGGTTGAATAAATGGCAAAGGTGCGGTACACTGCAAATAAAAACCTATCACTACAGAATACACTACATAACGTATCTAGTAAACATTTCTTTTGCCTTCAATGGTAGGAAGTAATGGTTTTGTTTTAAGAGAAGAGTACCGCACGCTCATTTAGTATAAGATGAAAAATAACAAGGGTGTTCTGATTTACTATTTTTGGTTTTTTTCGGCACCAGTTTGGTTACCGCGACTAAAAGCTGTTCTAAGGAATAATAAGAACTGTGAAGGTTTAATTTAGTCATATGAGGTCCGGCTAGTATGTTTTAAAAAACTTCTAACCGCTATAGTTGCATCTAGTTATGCATTATCATTACAATAATTATTATATTGTGCGTATGTACATGTGGCCCGCAATGTAGGGAGTAGAATAAAAGAAAAAAATATAAAGAAAAAAATACGTGAAAATTAAAATGAATTTACTAAAACAAATTTAGTAAAAATATAACAAACCGAAACGTCGAACTTTGGTAGTAGGTTATCTTCTTTAAGTTAACTAATCCCTTCGCAGACTTATAATTCGAAAATGTACTTTCCCAATTTTTGAAATATGCTTGCCCCTCTGAAAACCATACAGAACAAGCTTAAATTGAAGCTTTTAATGTTTAATTTATTTGGGTTTGAAATAAATTGTTTATTGTTCGTATTCTATTTCAAAAGTAACTACATATCTAATGATTTATGTATAATTATATAAAATCGGCGAATGGCCATTCCACGTAACAAATAAATAAAGAATCTCTTAAAATAAGAGTTATTGTGTTAAAATCTGTGTTGAAAAAAAAATGGATTTTTTTACAAGGTATATTAAATATTATTAGGTTTGTAAAAAAACATATACATGTGATTCCAACGCTATATATAAATACTTACTCTAAAACTGTGGTGTTAAAAAGCTAGGTGGAAATGTTACAGAGGGTTGCCAGGATGTTACTATTTGCATCAATAATATCAACACGTGAATATGATCAAATATTTAATTAGATACCAAAACCCTAACCGCGTTTTTCAAATATATTTTGTAGATATTTTTAATGCTGATTTCTGGCAACTCTCAATTTCAACAGTGTGTTTAAATAGGGTGCAGTATATAAGAGACAGTTGCAAATAAAAATAGTGATGAGTAAATAAAATAAGTAAAAATATACATAGTTGCATTATATAATAATATAATAACATACAATCGGTCTAGAGTCGACGTGTGCTCGGCACTCCGGTTAACCATTTCGCCTCCGTTTGGCCTAGAACGAGATTGTACATTGCAATATTTGTTGATCAACAACAAATCAAACTAATAACTACTCTACCGATAGCATGACTGATAAAATATTAGACGTTTGTTTAGATTCTGTTTTTAGAGGCCCATAGTTCACCTTTATACAAGATCGTCGTGTCCATCCATCCATCGTAGTCTGTCACAACTTTACTTCTAGGCGAACCAAAGTGAATGTATGCTAATATATAATTTTTCTGTAACGTTGAATTCAATGTGTCTTATTTTTTGAAGAACTTGCTTCCTAGAAAATTTAATTTTAAGGCCTAGCTAGACATTGCTGGCTTTTTGTCTCCTCTGAACATCTTGTACGTGCGTACAACATTTCAATGTGCAAAAAGGTTTGATTACGTTTTCCACTAAAAAGAGGCTAATGGACAGAGGTTATGATACAGTTTACAAACAAATAATAATTGACATTTCTACGTGGTGTTTTGTGATTGGCTTTTAGTACAAGCCATAGCCACCTGGAAATGTAATTTTTCGTAGTTTGTTTACTAGGCATCATTTTAGAAAAAAATATGAAAGTAACCCCAAAATATTAATAGTTAATATCAATCCAATGTTTTAGAAAAGTAATATATAAGCCTTGGTGGCAACTGATCATTAATGAAGTCACGTATGTTGGCCTCGATCCACATTTTTACGTTCTTCCATGAATGCTTCTTTTGCAGGCTGCCACACTAATGTACCTATATACTATTGTTTTATCTACAATTTTAAGGAATATAAAAACATAGCTATGCTTATTACATAAGTCATATTGAAGGTTTTCGTAAAATATTTTTTTTTGTCAGGTGGATAGTAGATTATCATAAAATGGCTTACAACTTGTCCCCTACCCTGTAGTTTCTAAACTTAGGAACTTAGACACTTATCTTTCCACGTTTTTCCTATAGTAAAAATTTTCTTCTATTTTTTTAAGTAGTGTGTTAAAATAAGTTGATTCATTAATCCGTGTTCTCCAGATGGTTTGTAGTTTTTTTTTTTTTTTAATTCTGTTTATTTTTCCAAATACCGCCGAAGCCAAGCAAACTCCAAGCCGCCGACTGGCGAGAGACAGCGGAAGACCAGGACTAAAGGCGTTCTCTTGGGTCGGAGGCTAAGACCCACTTCGGCTCACTGCGCGAGCGGAGTAAGTAATTAAGTTATTTTTCCAAAATACTGTTAATTTTCCTTATTTCACCGCGTCTGTCTGTCTGTCTGGGAGTCTGTATGGCCGCTAACTCCTCCTAAACCGCGCAACGGATTTTGATGCGGTTTTCACCATCAGTTAGATACATTTTCAAGGAAATTTTATATATATAACAAGCGACCCGCCCCGGATTCGCACGTAAATTACACCCGTGCGAAGCCGGGCGGGCGGGTATATTTTATTTCTTTTGCAAAAAGTTGGCAACCCCAGATATTGCAGTCGTAGGTTTGTTAAACAGTGTGCTCTCGGCGTGTATTTAAGAAGCTTTGTTTGGTATTTTTATTCAAGGCTATAGTTTGGGGAGGTTAGAAATGAGCACAATATAGATTTATAGAAGGTGTCTTACTTGCGCTTAGCGTGGAGCATTTCCATAAGCAGGGTCTGAGTGGGGGCCTGGCCGGCGCAGTGCCGCTGGTAGAGATGCTCTTCCCCCCGCGCCGCTAGCGCGTGGATCTCGGGCACCACCGTCACAAGCTTGCCAAATTTATCCTGAAATTACAAATAACATATCCAAGATTAAAATCGTTATTTTTTTTATATATAATAGGCTCGCGCTTGACCGTCAACTCGCCTGATGTTCAGCGATGATGCGGTCTACGGTGGAGCACGCTTGCCTAGAAGAAACCGATTCACTCGTGATTTGAAGACAATCAGATTGTATCTATCGGGGAACACCCATTCAGGCAGCGCATTCCACAGACCAGCAGTTCGCACAATAAAAGTGGAATCAAAGCGCTTCGTAAAAATCATACAATAAATATATTTTAGCTAGGTAACCTTTTACTTCTTGGAGTAACAGTTATGGTCTTTCTTATTCAGAAACGGCTTATTCAGAATACTTTGTCTCGTTTTCGTGTGCGTGTTTCGTTTGCGGGAGCAAATCACTTTTTAGCATAGATAAGCTTATATAACTTTTGTGAATATAGGGGTTAAATAAAGTTTACATTCCAAATATTTTAGTTTTCGAGTAAAAAGTTCATGAGTTCAGAGTTCTAGAGACAAAAATAAAAACGCAACGTTTTCTCTGTCTACCTAGTAGTACGGTGGATCATAAATCCCTGGCTATTACAACTTACTATATTTCTTCTCTATAATTATACCTCGTATGCCGTACCGGTCTTGCCCAGATCGTTAGCTAAAGATAGGCGTCCACTCCACTTGTCCGCATCGGATCGCGACGAATTCACGCTATTTAATAATCTGTGGTAATTTATCACAGCTTAGTAAGTAATTAGTATGAGATCGGCGGAACCCGATCCGTCCGATGCCTATAGTGTGTAGACAAGTGGATGCCTTAGACTACCCTATATCACTCGTTATTTAACAAAGATATTTTGTCCAAAGACATTGAATTGTCAGCATTTTTAGGGTTTGCCGCCGTTTTCTTCGTATTTAGTGAAATTATGCTAATAAAGTATCTTATTAATATTATGAATGTGAAACGTTGTGTGTATGGTTGTTCCCACTCAACTCCTGTAACACCTGAACGGATTTGGATGATTATTGAAATGAAGGTAGCATATACTCTGGATTTATTCCGGAAAATGAAAGATTTCTATAGGATAGCGGGGGCAACCGCGGGAGGCAGCTAGGTGTTTTTGCATTGCGCTGCCATAATGGGTATTCATCGATAGTTACAATCTGGGTCTCAAGTTGCGAGTGAATCGTTTTCTTCTAGGCAAACGTGCTCTATCGTAGACCGCATCATCGTTTAACGTCAGGCCATGTGGCGGACAAGCGCCTATTATTCAATTAAAAGGAAAATAAGCTAGTATAAAATAATTTTGGTTTGGTATCGAACTATTTTCAAATGTATACGTAATAGGGGCGACTAATACTCTTTTGCTCATGTCTGTTACAAATCATAAATTAAACTGGAAAACCAAGTCTTGCCTCACTTTGCCGGGCTCTGACGCATTTGCAACATTTTTACTCAGTCAAAGTCTTAGCAAAAACGTATAGTGACCAAGTTTAATATGCTCTGTATTATCTATTTTTATCTTGTTTGCTTGTATTTTGTTATATTTTCTGTAATTTTGTAGTCACCACCACAGCCTTAAACAGTATAGATCCCGCGAGATCATCTCATTTGTATGATAACTCAGCGTGTCGCATTGTTTGTCTACTATTACGTCACGAGATCATTTTAGTGGTAGTTTAATTTACCCACGACATAAACGGCTAACTGCTTTCGAATAGTTTTTACAGTTTACTATGTCGCAATTTGACATTTTTGTATTGACGTCTGACGTTTGACGTAATTATTCGCCATAGTTGAACTCGAGAAATGTTACAGATATGCAGAGGGTCTATTCTTATAAAGGTCTGAGGTTACCACAGATAACAGACTTTTTGTTCAGTAGGGGAGTATAAAAACTATGTGAGAGCAAAACGGGTCAGAACGACAGATTCAAGAGATGTAGAGCGTAATAGAGTAAAGTACGCAACCTGTGGTGGCCTTTAGAAAAATATTGTACTTAATTACCTGTATCGAAGGATAGCACGTAAGGGTGTAGTCCAGCAGCGCAGCTTGCACTGTCTGGTAACCGTCTCGTACACACTTCACATTCACGATGCCTCTCACCTCTGAAACCCCAAGAATTCTCTTCAAACAATTACAAAACTATTAATATTCTTTAAAACGCGGGTAATGACAGTGTACAATAAAACAAAAAAAAACATGAAACATAAATCATTCGCATAAGTGCATGCTTACAAAAGCAAAAGTTGATGTGGTCTAATGAAAAATGACAATACTAACCCGGATTTAGTAAGAGCAAGAATTTTACGCAAATGTAGTCGGGCACGTCAAACTTGAGCTCGGCGAGTTTGTTCTGGAGCTCGTTGAAGTGGTCCGCGAGGGCTGGGACGCCGAGGAGGCCGAGGCAGAGCAGGTCGAACTTCTGTCCGTTGTGCAGCGTGGTCTCATCCGGGAGTCCATTATGCATTCGCTGGTGCAGGTGGTCCAGCACCAGCATGTCCGACCACGAGTGCTGCAGTAGCTTCATCTGGTCGTCCACCTGAAACAAGTCAAGGGCGCGTTGCTACCACTGCGTGCCGCTCAATGTTCGCATCGTAACATAATTTCAAAAACCGTTATAGAGCCAAGACCAATACCGAAGCAGACATTCACAAATAGTCCATTTAGAACGGTTAGTCGCATAGCTTCTTTTTTATAATTTCGTATGCCTCGATATTTGTCGTTGTAGATAAAAAAAACGAATTTCGTGTTGTTATATTCGTATAAAATTCCAGTACTTATCAGAAACGCTCTATGACGGCAAAAAAAATTGGGACACGATAGAGTGACCGAGTGTGATGTGATAGCGGTGAGTGACGCAACGAGCGAACCCGCCGCCGCCCGCCATAGAGGTGTGTTTACTCCATGCGCGATTATTTCATTGCGGGTGTCGGCCATACCGTCGTTAAAATTATTTTATCTCGTATAATGTCAACAGAACATTCCGGTTATTAAAGTGGGCGCAAGCCTCGACCGAGTGCGACGTCGTCGCTGACCTACATTTAGCGGAGTTGCATTAGAAAACACGGGGCGGTGCGCGAGCGCGTTAAATTTGCCGTTTACGAAATGTTACAACTGAATTTTAGAGCTCTAAGCTGTTACCACACCGCGCACTGCTTGCTCAATGCGATGGATCGATATTGGGTCGATGAGATCAATCCGCTCTACCTATCGACTACATCGTTGTATTCAATCACATTTGTTTTGTATCTAAGTATCAACTATAGACATTCAATATTATTGACAATTTTCTTTTTATATTCTGAAATTACTGTTTCCTACCTAAATTTTTTATGTTATTTTCAGTTGGATCGATCAAATAATTAAAAAATTCCATCATATAATGAAATATTTGAAATGTCAAGAACTGATACCAAGGCTACATGAATTGTAAAGTCGGATTTGACTGCGCAATTGAAAGAAGCCCTTCAATGGTTAATACATCACGATATTCACGATATAAAAATATATATAACGGAGTAGGTATATTAAGTCTGCGCGTCTGCGGTTGCATGCATAAAGGCGAGCGTCTACTCTACATTTTATATCTCACTAATAAAGCTACGAAATCTAGGACAAAATCGCGTTACAATTGAGGCGCTGACCCACTTTTAGACTTTAATGTCGGCGTCGACGCTAATGTATGGCGATTTTCCATGCTCATACCTATCTTACGCGAACCTAATGCCTAGAACGTAGAAAAATTACATTGAAGTGAAAGGGAATGAACAAATCTTTGATTTCGCCATCCAGTCTGGCTAGATTATCTGTCAACACTAAATGTAGACGTTATTCATTATGTATTCTCGTTTCATCATAATAACTATCTAGGTTGACGTAGTGACCCAAAGACTTTTAGCCATCGATATTAAGAGACGCTACCACTGCCTCTGTGCAGTCTCTTATATCGACATGGCAATTGTCATTGGTATTCTTCCACTTGGTCTTTCTAGGGGTTTCTGAACTGTGATATCGTCACAAGTATGCGAGGCTCGACCCTTCCCCTTTCTTCATCGTTTTCTAGCCAGCGAAGCCGTTAGTATTGGTCGTTATGCCTCATTGGACTCAGCCAACTAGTTCTTCAATTTCGTCATTATTCCTTACTCTTCAGTATCCATTTTATTTATTAGTTGTCTCAAGATTATTCTAATCTTCCGCTGTGTCACGAGTAGCCTATTTTTCTCTTTAGTAAGTGTCTGGGCTTTACATGCATATATGAAAATGAATGAGCCGTTTTATAGATAAGATTTTAGGTTGTTTGCTAAAGAGTTTGGACATGACCTTATTTAAGGTTGCAACTAAGAATACTTTGTGCTCGAATCTCGATTTCAGGTACTGGTGTCGATGTCGTTTGGGTTATAGTGCACTGCGTGTACTTCAGCTTATCTCTCATCATATTCATCGTCGTCAGTCTGTCTGTGTCGACCCTTTGCTAGGTATAGTACTTGATCTACCTCTTTATGATTAGTCCAATATTAAGGTAATTACTTCTCTGCATTTGGTGGAATAAAGGAGTCGATTCCTATTTTATACTACTCTCTGCCAATCATAAATAACAGTGCTACTGCATGTATGATTGTTTTTCATAAAGACTTCGTGCCAAAAGCATATTTTTCAAACGCCTCTCACCATATTAGGTGTATTTTGTGAAAATAATAAAAAAAACTGTTCCAATTTAAAATATCAAATTGTTTATGCAATCAAACAAAGAATAACCCGCTGATTATTTAAATATATTTCCGTGACAAAATCAAATTCGAGCATTAAAATATTTAAAATGGCATTATAAATGTTCGGATACGTTTGTTCCGTGATAGGATCGCGTCATTGACCGCTCAAGTTCATCGCGCAGTGTTATGTATGCTATATGTAGGTGCGGGCTGTTACGCGGCGCGGTAAAAAGTGCTTTCCCGCGGCTACTCGGCCACGGCCAGTGTGTCAAGTGCGCCGACGAAAGTGCAGCGATGCCGTCCCGCGCCACCACCGTTACATCACATCCGTCTGGAGAAAGCTCGGGTCATCAACATCTCGTCTCGGTAGGCCCTCCCGTTCTGTCAGGTCGCTCTTCGCTTCAAAACCTCCTTCTAAAATCTTTTTGTGGTCTTGTTCATACGTTTGAATATTTTTATCCTAACGTTTCGCTTTTATTTGGTCTGAACGTGTTTTATGTACGTGTGTAAGGTTTTAGTATGTTTGTATGTGTACACAGAAATCGAATCAGATTCTATCGTCTATGATCGCCATCGTAGTCCTAATTCCAAGAATGAATCGTAAATAAGACGCGTCATTTTAGCACAAACAAAAATTATTGCCAGTTGAGAGGTATTCTACGCGCAAGAAAAAGACAAACTATCGTGCACGGTATGGCAACGTCGCATGACCACGTGACTAACTGCGGCTCTTGCGTAAGCGTACGACGACCACGGTGCGGCCGTCGCCGCGCCGCCGCGCCGCCGCCGCCGCTCCACTTCACTAATTCCCGTTCCCACTAGATTGGCTCTTGCTGATTGATAATATCTAGGTTTCTACCTATTCTAACATAAGCTAAGCCTTTTAGGAAAAAATATGGGCTCGCGAGATTTTTCGAGTAATTTACTTTAGATGAATAATTTAACTGTTAACAATTTCCTTACATTAGTTAAGTTGATAAATATGTTTTTATACGCGTTTAATTAGTCCGGTGTTGAGTGGTGGTAGAAAGGCCGGCAGCAGTCAGCGGCGCTGCCGACACGCTTGTTACGAGAACTTGACCCAGTTAGTAGAGTACGGCGCGGAGCGGCGGCGGCGTATCGATTGTCAGAGCCACCGCGTCGCCCGCTGCGTCATACGCGCCCTTACTCACATACTCACATCACAACGGAGTTCTTACTATCACTTGGAGTTCGTTTCCTATAAAAACAATTTACAATTCGCAATGCGCAAATACAAGACAGCAAGGCGTCACAATCGCTATCGCAATTGATTTTGGTGTACACCAGGATGGGGGTTTGGGGATTCGGGACAGGATTCATACTTATCTGGAAATTCACCTTTAAATACTTAAAGAAAACGGTGTTTCTCGCCCAGTCCACTTGTGAGAATAAGTTTTGGTCCAGCACTTTGCACATTAATTCGAAGAGATCGACCTCACACTGATTATAGGTTTGGCTCTGCAAGAGTCCGAAAAGAGAATTCTGCCACTCGCGGTCATCGATCGTTTGCACAAATTCTCGGATCATGGGCGAGACTCTGAGGGTCTCGGTGCTGGTCGCCTCGGCTGTGCTGGAGGGTGTCGCAGCCGCGTTAGAGGGCGCGTCGAACGCGAACGCGTCCGGCGAGGCCGAGTGCGGTGAGTGCGCCTCCCACTTGTCGTGTGTCGGCGGCAGCGGCTGCTGGGGTGGCTGGGGTTGTGCCGACATGAGCGCCGGACCAGGTGACGACTCCGGCGACGACGTGAGGGACGACACCTGCGGTATCTGAATCTCTTGCTTCACAGGCACCGTAGCGTACTGTGCGAATCCGAGCACTATCCCTCCGCCGTCACCCAGGGATCCTCGCAACGTCTGCACAGCGATCTGCCTCTGTCGCATCATCTGCAGCTTGCGAGCTCGGTCACGTTTGTACATGGGTCCGAATTTGTTGCGCCCGCCGCGCATCCGATCCGCTCGCACGGCTGAAACACACACACACACACCATGATTTGGTTTAACATCCTAATAATCATTTCAAATGTCCGCCATTCAGTTGATAACGTAGGCGTTAGCAACCGAATGGCGGAAATTTGACAAGACGTACTTGACAAACAGAATACGCTCAAAGTTATTATATTTGGTATAGCTCTCTTATTAAGTAGAAGCAAACTAGTGTTTGAAGTTGAGGCCTCACTTGTGCAGGTCTTGGATTGGGGAAAACTGAATTTTATTCAGTTTAACCCAATGAAGACACAGGTTTGCGTGTTCACCGCTAAAAACCCATTTATTGCAGCCGTTTTCAGAACACTCCTCTCAAGGTTTTGGAGAGCATCGGAATTCTGGGCGTCGACATTTCTGCAAATGTAAAGTTTCGTGGTCACATCGCAAGCAAGGCCAAGCTGGCTTCCAAGAAACTTGGTGTGCTCTTGCTCAACAAGGCGAAGCGGCACTTCACGTTGAGTCAAAGGGTTTGGCTTTTACAAAGCATAAGTTCAACGTCACATAGAGTACTGCTTCCATCTTTGGAACGGAGCAACCAAGTATCAACTTGAGCCTTTTGATGCATGCATTACAGCGTAGAGCTGTATGAACTGTCGACGATCCCAAACTCATTGAACACCTAGAATAGCTCAACATGCGCAGAGACGTTTGGTCTCTCTGTATCTTTTATCGCATTTACAACGGGGAGTGTTCTGAAGAACTATTTGATCTGATGCCGGCGCCACGGTTTTATCATCGCACTAGCTGCCACCGTCTGAAAGCTCATCAACATATTTTAGGTCGGTGGATATCGCACACTGTGCGATTCACGCGATCTTTCTTGCCTCACACCTGCAAAATGTGGAATGAACTACCTTCCGCGTTGTTTCCGAGAAGCTACAACATGGCGTGCTTCAAAAGGCAAGTTAATAGATTTTTAAAGGGTCGGCAACGTAGTTGTGATGCCTCTGGTGTTACAAGTATCCATAGACGACGGTGACTGCTTACCACCAGGCAGCCCGTCTTCTTCTTTGCCACCAATGGCGTAAACAAATTATGATCCATAAATTTTACATAATAAATAACTAAATAATATATATCTAATAAATATCTATATAACTTATTATCCATATTAACACTTGATCCCTAGAAGTTGGGACGGCGCTTTGTATGGGACGCGACTTGTGTAGATACTTTGGCGTCGTCACATTTTCCTGAGACACAAGGTACGGCTGGTGCGGCTGCCAATTCGGTAGAGCAACACAAGCGGCGCAAATATGCTAACCTCGGCAGTGGGTACGGAACGGGAGCTCACTTCATTTTCAAAAATCTTTCAGAGCGCCTGTAATGCGGCGCTTGACCAAAATGCTGGCGTTTTTCTGGCTCAACGCCTGCAATTGCTGAAACGCTGAATTGCAAAAGCATTGCAATTCAGCGTGCAAATGCCGCACAGCTTGCAAATGCCGCATGCTGGGTACGCTGCCAACTGATAGTGAGCTTGAGCATTTGGATTGTCTTTAGACCTTTAACGGTATATGAGCGGACAGTCTGTTTTTGTAGTATTAGCTTGTATTTTGTTTAGTTAATAAAGGCACTTGCCCGTGTTATTAAAAACATATTGCAATTGAAAGCATACACAACTTTTCTGCATTGTTATTATTCAGATTGATTATTTCTAGAGGCCTTTAGATTGAGC
Organism: Agriopis marginaria; assembly: GCA_932305915.1. Classification (NCBI taxonomy): domain Eukaryota; kingdom Metazoa; phylum Arthropoda; class Insecta; order Lepidoptera; family Geometridae; genus Agriopis; species Agriopis marginaria. The sequence continues at coordinate 14,806,084 of OW029916.1, read as the reverse complement.
TTTTAGAAAGCTTATCAGGTCGCGATTCGCGCAGGTGGTACACACGAAAGTCGTAAATATCATCGTTACGAATGTTACTCCAGAGAATATAAGTTTGTAGGTTTATTGTGGGGTACCATTCAATAAATATTAAATAACTTAGGCTTGAAATTTGGGGCAGCGGCCTCATATAACGCACGCGGACTCTTCGTTCTTTATGATTCTGGCTGAATTCCAAATTCCAATGGCGGGCGCTCCTCGCGATAACAACAATTTATGTATGTTCTGATTCTTTAGGACATGGAACTGAATTGTTTTATTGACTTTGAGTTACCTATCAACCGCTATTTTGGAACCTTAACAAAATGAGGCCACGGCCTTGATATTTCAGAATTTTCGAAATATAATAACCACAATCATTTTCCTTCCTTGCTCTCGCTAAGTGGAGTTGGTACACTTATTCCTATTCTACTTCTTACTATCAGCCGTCATCTCTACATTTACTCCTTTCATAAAGGCCGTCCATATCTTTATCCAGACGTAATATCTACAATAGCTAAGTATAGTTTTCTTTTAAAAAGGTCATAGAACCTTAGATTTCTTATTAGTATCAAATTATGTCAAAAGATAGATTTTAAAGATCGTTCATAAAAAAAGAAACGGGTTAAACCAAACGAATATCATCATCGCGTTATTATGTACTACGTAGGTATATATATCGATGAATGTATTGTTATAAATGCACTATGCATGTAGTTGTAAGTAAAGTTCAAGTAACACTAAACCTGGAACGGAAGGGGACTTTCAGACAGTTGTAGGTTTACCCAACCGACGAGTTAAAAATAACAACCAGTTTTTATTGTAATGAACGCGCATCTGTGTGATAAAGATAGAGTTACAGGGCTTGTTAAGGGTAGAAGCGAGACGGCGGCAAGCATAACGGATTCAAGCATAGCTACGTGCAATTTCATCAGCTTGTATTGCAGACCAAGCCGCTCGTGAAAAGATTCTTTTTTTTTGTCTAGATACATGCTTTTGGCATCTGTCACAGCTGAATATAGCTACTTGTTATGGTTAGTTTACCCGATCACTTGTAATAATGACAATATGGAAATTACAGTGCAAATACGGTGTGGCAAGGCAACTACGCATATCTTGTATTAGATGATAAGAGATGTACCTTTGCTATTTTGTAGGTAGTTGCATTTTTGAAAATGGCTGTGTATAAAGCTGGCTGTTACCCGCGTACGCATAGACTTTTATATGTATAAACTTTCAACCCCCTAAATTCGGCCCTTTCGCAGAATTCTTTCTTAGCGGACCTTTTCACTCTATAAGGAATCTACCTCCCAAATTCCAGCTTCGTATGTTGTCTTTGAGATTTCGTGACGAGTCAGTCAATCAGTATTTCGCCTTTATACCTAGGGTATTTTATAATTATTAAATACATAGTATAATTAACAGTAAAGAAGGCAATAGGAGCCAAAAAATCAACCTAGGTAGATCTCATCTCTCGGAAATCAGTCGGTTTTTGTAGGTTTTTTTTACCCAGTATTTTTTCCCTTTTTTCAGTATATGCGCGTCTCGCGATGTTGTACATACTGTAGGCAGAGTGTACGTACATATATCCAAAGTCTGTCTATAAAAAAAATATGAGAGCAATAATGTCGAGCTGTACCGAAATTGTATAACGATTGAAATATATATTTATATATTGCTGGGCAGTAGGTACATAATTCTTCATTTGGCCGTCCAACTACTGTAACCTTAGGTTTAGATATGTTTGTATTTTTGTTTACCCCCCCCCCAGGTCGAGGTGACTCAAAGAGGGGGGGGGGGGTATAAGTTTGAAGCCTCTGTTTTGAATGTTTGTATACTTTAGAGTGAGTGTGTCCGGCTGTGGGATCGTAGCTCTCAAACAGATAGACCGATTTGAATGCAATTTATTTAATTTGAAATCAAGTTCATTGCGGTGTTTGATGTTCAGCTGTTTAAAAGTTAAGAGCGAAGGATTATTTGGAAGGCAAAAAAATAATTGAATTGAATGAAACGATTGTTGATTAAATCGAAGAGACGAGGCGAAGACTTTAGTAAAAAGAAATCTGATAGGTTAAGGAACGATTACTTTTAATTTATAATCCAATAGCTACTGGACTAATTGAGCGCGCTATTACTATAGTAGCCAATAATGTGGTAAACGAGGTCAGTTGTTTAATACACAACTAAACTGGATCAAGGTCAAGGTCATTTTTACAAATCAAAAACATACCTCGGTGACAAACATTTAGAGTGCAAAAATAGATACATACGAATGAGTTCACCTCGCGTTCTGATGTTATTTGCGGCTGCGGCCTACTTGTCAGAGATAGGTCAAGGTCGACCTTTATAACGAGGTCACGAAGTTGTTCACTAAAAATCCTCAAATACTAAAATACCCACTGAGGAGCTAATTTTGAAAATATGGTATTGAACTCCTAAAAACTGTAATCATACCTGTTACCTACCACTTTATCCGACCTTGACGAATGCGTCAGGGCCATCTAGTGAAGTAATCGTGTCAACGAGATAAAAAATGTATGTAGGTACAGAAAGGACGGGAAGAGGTGGGGATCGATCCTTGTACCGAACCGACCGACGAGTCGGTGAAACTTGGTCAAGGCTGGCATTGCCCCTGCCTCCCCCCACTCCTCAGGCACGAGTGCGGCCGAAGTCATCCGAGTGTTTCCGAATGCGTTGCCGCACGAACGCGAGCGCGCGCTCTACGAGTTGTGGTAGCGGGAGGCGCGCGGCGACCGGCGCTATTTGTTACACAACCGAGATAAATCAACACCGGCGATGATCCACCGAATTGTGTCAAGATCTTATTAGAAAAAAACTGTGTCATACGTATTTAAACAATACCATAATACAAATGTATAACATGATCTCTAGTTTTAAAAAAAAACCACACGGTTACTTAGCGTAATTAACAAGGAAAAAATAGACAAAAAGTTAAAACAAGTATTAATTAAACATTCATAGCATTGTTAGTTAATGATTGGTGAGTAATTAATAAGGTGCTTATACAAAGCTCGGCCTAGCAATAGAAGCCTAAGAAATGCAATGAAACAGAATTTACGCAGAACCGGTTTTCGCGTTGTGGAGGCGTGTAGAGACGCCCGACACAGACCGAAATCCTTTTAAGATGGCTGCGCTTATAGAAGTGTCGTAATAATACGACAGGTAATGCCTAAAAAATAGAAAGGCCCGGTGTGCGAGGCCGCTCTGTCGAAACACTCGATTCGGGTCAAGGCAGCGCGCCGAAATAGTCAGCTGGTGCGCGCGTTTTTATTGTGATCTAACATCTGCCTCGATTCGGCCTGCGGGCTCGCCTTACGATGCCAACCTATAACTAAACATCCAAGTAAGGCCTAACTTCATTAAACCTTCACCTCGCTGTACGGTATCGCCTAAATATGCCGGCCGCTCAAAATTTCGATGTCATTGGGAGTTGTGTACTTCTATATTCTCAATCCCGCATATAAAAATATATTCTAATACGATTCTAATTTCATTTTGTTTTCCTCGAAACTCGTTGGGCTGGTCATCATTCACATGACGAAAATCAGGCGCCAAGCGCATATGTATTTCAGAAGTTTCACTAGAGTGCCAGTTCCTCTGCCAAGCGAGGCATGATCACCAAATTTTACTAAACTGTTTTAGCTGTAATAAGGAGTAATTTTCGATTTTAAGCAACTCTATAACCATTAACTTTACTGAAATAATGTACCGCTTTAAGCATAAATTCATCATAGACTTTAGACTCGCCCTTGAAGTTATCAATAAATTTTCCTTCACATACAAACAGTGAAAATATAAAGTTCTTAAAAATACAGCTGTAGATAATGCTGTGCTTAAAAACACAAAGACAACAGCTGATCTCACACGTTTCAGTAAGTCTAATTTAGGATGCAAACCCCTTATTATTTGATGGAATAATTATAATATTAGAACTGTTGAACACTTAATCAAAGTGGTATGTAATTAAAAATTCTCTGACATGAGCTCGTGTAATATTTAGAAGGTCTTTTATTATCACAGGACAAGATATTTGGGGTCCCTGCGCTGCTCCAACAAAGTTAGTTTATTTACTTGGATTTGATATCATTAGATTAAGTAGGCCTAGGCTTGCTCCATGGCCATTTTGCAAAAGAATCACACAATCAATAGAATCTTCGAAACGCGGACGCATTAATGTAATTTTATTTTATCTTTACGATTTATTCAACTCGTTGGACTTAGCCAGAAATTTCCGAGATGTGTCATATTCAGCGATGTGTCAGTGTCAGCCAAGCATAACGCCTACTTTTAATGATGTAATGGAATAGAAAGCAACTAGGAGAACACCGTTTTCCAATATCCTTTGTAGTACTACCGACGCAACGGAACGAAGTAGGTATATTAGGATAAAACGTTGTTTATATATCTGTTATCATTTTTCCCCAAAACGGTCGGACCGTTTTGTATGCGGTTTTATCTTTAAAAGCAGGTCATGCTTTGGTTCTTGGTTATGTTTGCTGAAGCTCTGCCTAGCGGTTTAAAAGTTACGAGCTCTATTCCGAATTGGTCGAGGGTTTTTAATTTCAATTTATACTTGTTAATGTCAATATATAATTTGAACTAAGAACCTCAGCATTTGTATAGTTTTATCAAGATAGCTTAATCAGTTTTTATCATACTATACTAAAATAATACAATAAAATATTTTTATTATACGGTTTATAGATTTTTTTGTGGTTAACAAATTAAACGTTTTAGAACAACTCACGGGATATTAGTGACGGTGTGGTCGAAGATGGTAAACGCATCAAGCCTAGAATGGGATTTGGCTCTAAAGTGAGGCTGCCGGCTTTTCAGTATACATTCTAGTATATAATCAAAGCTGCCGGAACACGCCGTTTGGTGCTTAGCGACAGATTTTCAACTTGAGGGTGATATCTAGACAGTCGAGTACTAAAAAGTAACCTACTCACCGTAGTCAAACATGTCAAGCACTGAGCTATGATCGCAACTAATCTTCTAACAAAATGGAAGCTTTTAAGTTGAAAAGTTTAGAAATTAACAGGGTAAACATGTTTTCAAGAGCGCTTCGAAGGACGTGTAATAGGATTTCATATCATAGATATATATTACTAAAATGTTCAAAAGAAATTCATTGAAATTAGCAAAATTTTAGAGGTGTCTCATCGCAACATAATGCCTACTCAGCCAGCCTACTTATTATGATGTGATCGGATATAAAACTCCTAGGAGTAAATTCCTTTTGGAGAGCTTTTCTCGTTTTTATATGACAACTGTCATCAAAAAATGGGAATCGCTCTCCAGATTCTTAACTACCTATGACAAAACAAGAGAAACTGCCAAACTGCTTAAATTATAAGCTCTTATAGTTATAGAAGATTTTCATTATGGTAGTTTGAAACAAATTCTCTTTTTGACATTGCACTTGTGTCATTCACATATTCCGACACAAATGGGGTGTATGTAGTTTATCTACTACATCCTCAACTTTAAAAGTTTCAAAGTTTCAAGTTTCAATATTTTACTACAACACTTATTTGTTGGCTAGTCTAAATTATATTAAATATATTTCATTTTGTAAATCAGATTTTCCAAATAAATGAATATGAATATATGCCTCAGGTTGATGACATTTGTAGTTCCAAAAAAATTATGTTAGCGAAATATGGTGAGCCGAGCCGAATAAAGGTCTCCTTGTGCCATTTTGCTGTGAAAGCCTAAAAGAACCTAATGAAGTAATGAAGTTACATATTTTGATGGTAAATATTTAACAATTGTGTAATGAATGTATCAGGTCAGATTTATAATTATATCTGATTAATTATCTACTACACTTTACTACTATAGTAACAACACTTTATATCTTTATGACAAATAAATAATTTGAATTTGTATTTGAATATGCAAAAATTGTAAGATTGTCTGAGCTCTACATAATATGAAAGAATAAGACAAATGTTAAGCATTTGAATACCTTCTGAGGTTTGCACATATCAGTAGGATAATTAATATAAAGATGAACTTATTCCAGTGCCATAGCATATGACGTAAAATTACGTAAGTTAGTACTGTGGGCAGCAGTCCGTGCAGTGACCATAATGTGGTGCCGGCGACCGCCTCGCTTTGTACAGACTCGAGGGAAAATTATGTATAGGTATGTCTGACTTTGAGCAGCATTATATTTTTGCTCAAAGTTTACGTGCATAACATGTTTTTATTTATAGCTAAACATTTACGAACATAATTCAATTTTGTTATATAACATATTATAAATCAATATAAAGAAACAAGCGTTGTTTTTTTTACTAAACATGATTTTGCTTTTGTTACAATAATATCAAGTTTTTTCTGTGTATATTGACGCATAAATAGTTGAGTATATATACGCGGCTTGGATAAGAAATGTGATACGTGTTCAGGTCACATTTGGGTAGTCCGTTGCGACAGGTCGACCGAACGGCTTGTGAAATGGCGCTTGCGCAGCGTACCCCACTGACTACGGTCGATTGTGTCGAAACGCACGAAACAGTCACTGGCGCACGCCCGATACTCAACCCCCCAACTCGATTACTGTATCTGTCTTACTGAAATCATAATCCGTAGCCGTATTTTTTTGCTCGCTCTTTATACTACTTTAATTTTACTACTGTTTTAATCATATTCCGGCATTTGATTACTAAACAAACTGTTTAGGTAATTCTCAACAAAAATTCTTATGAATGTTTAGAATTGTAAGCACATAGCTTTTTTACAGCAACAGGTATTGGTTAATAATTATACTAAAACATTTTCTCCAAAAACGCATAAGTTTTTCCTGTTTACAAAAGTATCATGGTCCGCATCTATAGATTTATTGTAAGCATTTTTGGAAGATTCTAATGATAATGTAACATTGAAATTGACACCAGTCAAGTGTTAAGTTTTTATTCAATTTAACTTTAAATACTTAACCCTATTATGCAGTAAAAGGTGTTGGTTCATTCATAAAGACACAAAAACATTTTCTTTAAAAACGTAAAATAATGAATGAATTTCCCTATTAACATTTTACAAAAGTTACCTCCACAACTATATATTTAATCTAAATAGAATAAAAAATACTTAAATCCATGTAAATCCATTTCCGTATAAATTTGACGTTCAAAATTCAAAATGTCTATGGAATTCGATACGTATTTTACTTTACATATCTAATATTGTCACGTCGCTAAGAGGGCTCTTAAAAATATCGTCACAACCTTTATGACATTATTGTGTAGTATTGCATCCTAAAGCTGCCAAAATTCTTTGTTAATACGTAGTCGTCGTCGTCGTCACTAAATATTGTTTAATAGATGACTAGATATTCATTTATCTGGATTTATCCGCAATTAATACATCAAATCAATGCAGATATGATGTGACAGTTATTTTTTTGATCATCATCAGCCAGAAGACATCCACTGCTGTACATAGGCCTGCCCCTTAGAACTCTACACTGAACGACAGCCTGACATCTGCATCCACTGGATGCGACTTCGCGACTCACGATTTCATCGGTCCATCTAGTGGGAGACCTACCTACGCTGCGTCTTCCGATTCGTGGCCTTACTCAAGAACCTTTCTGCTATCGGTTTTAGTTCTTCGAGCGATGTGGCCTGCCCATTGCCACTTCAACTTGCAAATTTTAACAGCTATGTCGGTGACTCTAGTTCTTCGGCGAATATCCACGTTCCGGATTCTATCGCGTAGAGAAACTCCAAGCATAGTTCTATTGCCCGCTGTGTGACTGAGTTTTCCAAAATTCAAATATTTATTTTGTATGAATTAAATTTTTCAACATCCAGGCAACCATCTCGAAATATTTCAACATCTAGTATAATGCGCTATTGGACATTTGTAGAATTATTGTTTCCTTTCTATTTTCTTTTCGAAATAGAATATAGGTGCAATACCTATTGCAAAATCAGTGTCTAATAACTACAATAATTAGGCATTTAACTAATGCATTAGGCTTCTGTAGGTTAGGTACTGTAAACACTGGTACAAACATCGGTTTTTTAACTCCATTGTATACAGATGTGGGAGCCGTTTACGTAACACATGGGTAATTTCATGTATACCTAAATAGCGCACAGTAATGAACCATTATTACTCATGTACGAGCATGGCCGCTTCCTAGGCTGCTTGTATTCACAATATGACATTATTACTTTTATAGAATATTTTCTAGTTCACAGAATATTTATATGGTCGAAATGAGATTCCTGCAGCGACCTTCATGGTTTTTATGAACAATGTTTATACTATTTATTTTTAAAACTTATCAGTATTTTGTTTATTTGTGTTGTATTATGAATTTTGAGTATAATAATAATTGTACCTACACACGTGTTAAAACGTTATTAAAATATTACTTTCATTTCCCTTTACTAAGTAAAGATTTAACTCTGTTTTTCAAGATTAATATCCAATTTATTAGTCTATTTTTTTAAACAGTTTGTTAACAATTTGTGCAATAGTGTTGTGCTCAAGAAATTGTCTGTTGATTGGGTAGAGGCAGCCCGGTGGCATTACACAAGGCTTAGTGCAGCAGGTCGGTCGGGCGGTGCGAGCCTCTCGCAACCGCGCCGCTATTCGGGTCAGCCAGCGATTTGTGTGAATTGTGTCATCTGACATATGCTTGTAGTATATGTTCGACGTACATAATTACGTCGAATGACCTTTCTGTATTGATTCAATATTCATTCTGATCCATATGATACACCATTAAGAACAAACTTTAATGTTTTCTGAGCAGTTCTGTCTTATTTAAGGCTATTAAATTAAATTTATCTCTTTTCAAGTCTTCTACATTTAGTTTAATTTAAAACATTACGATTTTCAGCTTAATACGTATCATGAATGTACTACTTTACTCATTTGGCTTTTTATATTTATATTCTCATCAGAATTTAATTTATGCAATACCATCAATAAAGTCGTCGTTAAATATCTGTTACAACAAACTTCAGCACTGAAAATTCCGCAGATAGGTGATACACAAATATATAGCCATTGTTTCTTTGTATGTGGCAACTTATAGCACAAATAGGACATGACGTTTCGTTGCAGAAACGTGAAGTAAGTGGGCATGTATTACAAAGATTTCTTCGGAGGAGTGGTTTTCTTTATTCAAATTTGAAAACAGTACAATGTTGCAAACTCTGCAGCATCTGGCGAAACGCGGTATGGCGAACGGTTCACGCACACACAGTCATACACAGCACACAGCGTTTCGCTGCTCGGGCGCTCGCACGTCGTGTATAATATGCACGCACAACAAGCAGCGCGCGCGCCGCATCGCGGCCCCGCTCACAAGTAGGTCAGGGCGCTCTGCGGCCGTGTGCGTTTTAAATTTAGAACGATCCGCACTTGAAGCTCCGCCCCACGCGATCGCCTAACTAGAAGTTAATGTGAAACCTTCAAAAGATCCACCTGTCCGAAACCACACCCTTGCGTAAACTAGCTTATTTACGTGATTGATTTAGTTTTTCGGGCTAGTTTCCTATATTTAACTACGTAGTTAATTCGTTTCACATTCTTATTTATGACATTAAATGTATAATGTATATTCAATTCAAGATTGTATATAATTGTATATTTATGTTAGGCATCACTAGAAATTCAGGATATTTACCAAATTCAATTTTAATAAAAAGAGTTCTGAACTCCTAAAAGTTCTGATGAATCACCATCGGAAAATATTATACGTATTAAAAAACACGCAAAGTACACTATAATTTCAGTAGTTAATTTAACACAAGTGTATTCTTTACTATAAATTTCAATGCCTATTATATATTTTGTGAGATCAGCTGATGGGGATTTATACATATAATAAAGTGTAGATCACGTCACACTTACTATAAGTAGACGATAGTAATAGTGGTAGACAATAATATTTCGAAAGGTGATACTAACTCCAGATGTCATGATAATGTATAGTCAGCAATATGACGTAAGTGTGTCCAATTTCCAAGCGCCAGGTCAAGTTTATGAAAAATTTATTGCAATGTAAAATATTTTTTTTTGTGTAAACGATGACTTTGGAATTGGTTGATGAGTTTGCAGAGCAACTATGGCGACTTTGATTTTGTTTTGAAAATAGCTACCTCGTCTTTTTCTATACTTATATCTTTCTTGTTGCGGTCGATACTGTGGGGTAGATATGGTTTCTCCATTTCGCTCCTATCAGCTATCATCTTATCATACATTCATATCCTCTTTTATACAGTCCTTCCATAGGTACCTTTTCTGGGTCGCTCTCTTTCTTACCATCATGTTCATCGTCCCAGTCAAAATTGTCCACGTTGCTAATTCTTTGTAGTAAATTCTCTGGGTTAATATGTCACATATTGAAAAAAGTATTTACTGATTATTTTTTTTATGACATGAATGCCTTGCCTTTACGAGGCAAGTATCGGGGAACCTAATTATTTGTAATTGTCATCAATTATTTTAGCTTCAAACAAAGTTTTTAGACAATAGTCTTCAGTACCTATTTCATTATGTACAATTTTTTGGAAATAATTTATTATTAAGATTTTGAAATTCAGAATTATGTCATGGTAATTAAACACACTTAGATTTGACACGTTTGTCGTAAGAGTTATCGAATATAGCTGGCTGACATTCAGTTAGAATTAGATGTGTACGCGAAGGGCTGGGAACCTAAAGATTGAAAGCAATGAAAAGAGGAAAGATATTAGTTTGTCCACTACTGGAAAGATGCAGACTGAAATACTTAGTTGTAGAAGCACTAATTACCCTTTGGCGAGTAAAGAGCCTTAAAAGAAAAGCAGTGTTAAGAATTTGACACTAGAACTGGACTAGCTTATTAATGTGATTCATTAACATAATTGAATTGTTGTTAATGTTCTTGCTCTGTATTTTATGCAATGAGGATTGTTGATAATAAAGACCAGTTGGAAAAGAAATTAAACGAAGTGTCGATATCTATTGTATTGTTACTGCATTGGTGCTAGAGTACTTAATTTTCCAATGAAAATGTACGTAATTTTCCTCTTGGTAGAGGCAGGGATCAGTCTCATTAGCCTAATAACCACCTCTGTTACTATTATTTCTTCTGTGCCTTTGTAAGATCTTAGTTCAGAGAAACTGTTAACATCGTTCTATTCTAAGGTCAATGATTGTTATTGGTTATAGTCTGGCAAAGTTAACACGATTTCGCATTAATAAACAAAAATTGTTCTGTGCTTTCAATTTCAACAAATGTTTTAAGCTTAACATAATTTTTGTTTTAGGTGTTTTCGAACTATTTATTATCTAGGGAACTAGGCATTAGGGATATTTTATACAATACTATTACTACAATTATATTGTAAGATATAAAAAATTTACCACTTAACAATACAAAATAACACAAAATTTAAAAAAAAACATTGTATAGGTACTCTAAATAGATCATCCAATATTATTTATTACTTTACTACTGGTAAAATAGTAATAAACATAAAAACTCTCTTGTGCTTGTGTACTTATTTTGTACTGAAATGTATAACTTTTCAGGCGAATGTCGAATAAAGAGCACATTTTGTCATTTTTATATTTGTAAGTATAGCGCTCCCGCAATTCGAAATGCCTGAAAACATCTATTAATTTTTCGGTCTTTGTACTCTTGGTAAATATAGAAATATAATTGAAGTAATAGTTCATTAGATCTATATAGGTATAGGGGGTGTTATACTATTCTAAATACTCACCTTCAAGTTTCATGCCAACATCCAGACACTTCTGAAAGCGGCAAAACGGGCAGCGTTTGCGCTGCGTTTTGTCAATGTGGCAGGCTCGTTCTGCGACACATGTGTACACCTTCTTATTTTGAACGGTCCTCTTGAAGAAACCTTTACAAGACTCGCATGTTAGCAGCCCATAGTGGTAGCCGCTGACTTTGTCGCCGCATACCGGGCAGAGTTCTTCTATCACATCCTTGGTATCCGTTTGATCGCAGACGGTGGCAGTTGCTGGCATATAGCCTCCCGGCTCTCCACCAGCGCCTGTTGGGAATAGATATGAAGGATCCAGATTGGCGTAACCGAAGGATTGTTGGTCAGAGGGGCACTGGTATGCAGCGCCCTGTGGAACATATTGCTGCGAGGCACCCGAAGGTCCGCCGCCCGAGCCCGATCCCTCGGGGCCCGGACTCAGATCGAACGGGGACATGTTGAGGGACATGAGGCCTGTCTGCTGGTCCATCGTCATGCTCGGCCGCACGGAGCGGCTACTCTTACTAATCCCTACGGCGGCGTTCAACCGCAACAACGTTCACACAGTCACCGAGTTCACTGGCGGTCTGGCCGCAACACTTAACTACCGCTCGCAGGTTGCACCTGTTCAACCACTTTACTAGGAGGCACACAAATCCAGCACATTTTGTTCTAAACAAATGATAAGAGCGGCATCCAGATGCCGAGCACCAGTGTTTATCACCACCGGTAAATTGTCCGTGCGAGTGTTGAATCCGCGCGTTATATTACGATCGCGTTTAGTTAGGTGTCAAGTATAGCGGGTCGGGCCGCGTTGCGCTCGGTAGACGTTCCGCGATCGACTGACGGCCGGCCGGCGACAACGGCGCGCGTGCCGGCGCCTCCCGCATGCGCGCCCCGCCGCCACCCGCGAGCCCCCGCTCGCTCGCACAATGGAAAACGATTAGGAGCCCATGTAATAAGTGAAAGTGAGTCGGTGACCTACTTTCCCGCGATCCAGGTCTATGTTAGTGCGCGTTCGCGCGGTTGCGCCACCGCGCGGGCGGAGGGCGGCGCGGGGGGCGACCTACTGACCCAGTTGCGCGCAGTGCCGCACCAGGGCAGGGTTGCCGCGAATACTTCGCTCATGTTTACGTTCGCTCGACATTTTTCTACGATTAGCGTCTTCTATTCATATAAACGTACGAGTAGCGCGACACTCACTAGTAGACGCTGCTCTCCTTGCTGTTAAGGCCACGCTCAACAGCCACAGCTATCTCATTCGCATGTTTTCAAGTTTCAAGAAAAAAACTGGAATTGTATTTTTCTATCTCCTCCGCCAACCTATAAAATCTAATCAGTTTTGTTAAATTTTAACTCTGTGATTTTATATCTTCAAAAATGCTGAAAACGTGCGAATGACCTCAGCTATGGTTTTTGGTTAGAATATTTAACATGATATTTGCCGCCTTGCGTTTTAAAATCTTCTCAATTAATATTTTATGTCAATAGGCTGGAAACTATCCGCGGACAAACCGCTCTACTCTACATAAGTAGGTACCGGATTTTATCGGCTGTATAAACACCATTAGTAAGTTAACACAATCGTTTTAACTAAAGAATTTTACCTGGACATATAATTAAAGTGGTTGAGGCATCTTTTCTCTTAGCTACATAGAGAAAAGCAAGAAAAAGACCGATGACACCTTTACTAAAATATTTATATGCATATACCTAATTTACACATTCATAAAGGATACCTATCTCGTTAAGGATTTTACTTGTTGAACCATTAAAAACTCGACCCATTTTGTAAAGGCAACCCCTACGTCGAGAAAAAATGCGTCAGTCATAGGTCCTTTACCTACCTATGTTTTAAAGTTTGAAAAAGTTTTACAAGTTTTACTTTAATATTTGAGGGAATTTAAACAATTACGCCTGATTCAATCAACTAATTAATTAAGAGTTATTACTTACTTACATTAACATTGACGTTTTGGGGTTTCGATTAAACGTTTGTAAATTGACGTTTAGAGAATAAGGACTAAGGGGTAACAGGCAGTTTGGGAACACTATACACTTCTATCATTTTAATTAACGGTAGACACCATAATTTGCTTTAAACACTGTTTTAAAATTTGCTTTACAATTAAACCAAAACTGAAAATAACAAAATGAAAACACGGGTAGTCATAGAAAGGGAAGAGTCTATCTCCTTTCCCATGATCCGTATGTTCAATGTCGGCCGAGTTGCCATTACGATTCAGGAATAACCAGAAATTAATGGAAACTGAAGCACCTATTATAAAAAAAAGAACGGGTGATTAATGTGTGCTTGATAGGCTTTTCTTATTTATTATTTAAGTAATTTATCTCATTCCTAAACAAGAGCTATTCAATATAAAAAGCAAAATAAAGATCTTGACCTGGATTTTGTTAAAATCAGTCAACGGGTCACGAACGAGTGACTGTGACAACCTTGTATTTGCAACGTAATATGATTCGACGTGATCTAAAGCACTAAACACATCACAATCAGGCCTCAATGTGATCTCACTGTGCGACTCTTTATGAATTCAAATACGGCTTTGCGTAGTCACTAGTCTATGGTTCATATGGTTGGGAGTTTTGGGGTTTAGTAAATCCAAGATATATATACCTAATATAGTATAATATATTCAAGAGCTTTCGGTATTATTTTAGAGCATAAGCAGCACTAAAATTCTAATAATTTTCCATTTGCTTAAGTATCCTAGCTGAGTAAATCTATACTAATATTATAAAGAGGAAAGATTTGATTGTTTGTTTGTTTGTTTGCATTGAATAGGCTCCGAAACTACTGAACGACGAATAAAGCGATAAGGAAGAGGCGTCGACAGCGCAGCGGTGTGTGGTAAAAAAGCATTCTGCTTCGGGTCGACGTATTCAGATTCAATATCTTGAAAGAAAGCACTCGTTGTCATTATAATAAGCAACAGTGAGTCAATAGTTTCGATTTCATAATCAAGACCTGAATACCGGATGAAAAAGCGACAGTAACTTGGGCATACCCGGAGTATGTCAATTTCGCTATCGCGCAGACGCCGCGGCCTCGAACGAAAGCAAGAGTTATCGTGGAGGCCGTCGTCGTCGCCCGCGCATCGTTGCTTTCTTCGCATGCGCATAACTGACGTCACACTTTCGCCGCGTGCGATGACGCATATTGATGTAATATCTCGCAATATTGTAGTCTAGCACGCTCTACGCGACGACGTGTATACATTTTATACTTATAGCTACAGTGATATTTTGTAAACAGCGTTTGACAGCGATAATCATAATCTGTTTACTGGGCCTAGCGAAGAATATGGGGGTTTTAGATTACTTACTTACATAATACAAGCATATTGTGAATACTATTAATAATATACAGGCAAACTATAACATTTCTAAGATCATACAATCAGCAACTAGCCTGTAGGGCAAATTCAGATACACACAGAAAAAAAAAGAAATCGAAAAAATAAGTAGGTCATAAGGTGATTTCTTAATAATAAAACCGGCCAAGTGCGAATCGTACTCGCACCGAGGCGAGGTTGCCGTGCCACCACACAATATAAATATATTTACCAATAAAATACTTTTTCTTTGGTTCAGCTCGGGTACTTTGTATTAGCCCGACTCACACTGTTTTTATTATTTGTTGTATCGTTTTAAATTTTATAGCTGGTATTATACTTCACTATAGAGCAAAAACAAAATTTTCATGAAGAAAATGTGTATGTATTTATAGTCCTTTGGAGGTAAGAAGTCCTTTAAAGATAAGACAGTTACTTAGTAACATGGTCCCGTTTTTGCACCTTTTATGTACGGAACCCTAAAAACTGAGTTGAATCTTTACCGGTTTCTGCTACCCCTAATACTTTGACGTACCGAGATGGAGGGCTCTGCGCATTGTGGCTTGACCTTGGCTAGGAGAATCAACTAAAGGGTCGGAATACGCCACGTGGTCTTAGTTCTTTTTTATACAGAATAAATTCACGTTTGGCCACCAACTCGCCTGATGGTAAGCGAAGGTGTGGCCGAGGATGGAACACGTTAATCTAAAAGAAATCTATTCACTCTAGCCTTGAAGATGCCCAGATTGTAGTTCTCAGGAAACAAGGAGGACGGCAGGGAGTTCCATTCTTGGGCAGTACGTATCACTAACGACGACCCAAATCGTTGAGCACGAATCTTTGGAATTTACATGGGAAGGGGTGGTAGTGTGCAGTCCTTCTACTTGTCCTGTAGTAAAAGGGAGGGGGTGGAATAAGGTCATGAAGCTCTTGCGCACACTCGCCGAAATGTATCCGATAGAATATAGAGAGACAAGCTACTTTACGGTGGTACTCGAGGCTTTGCAATTTTTGGCGACTAGTTTACTGTCTCCATTATAGTACGCGGTCTTACGAGTAGATACCTGCATTAAGTAAAAAGTTAAAGTCGATGAAATAATGTAGGATGTTGGTGTGGTCATAGTATTCATACTAGCCTAAATACGTAACCCGGTTACGAGCAACCCTCCCCAAAGCTGCGCAGTGAGCGTGCGCCTCCCTTGATTATAGAACACTCAATAGAGCGGTGAAAACCGAACTATACCAAATGAAATGGTTGTTAATTATCTACTATAAATATAATTATATTAAACTGAATAATAAATATTAGTGAAGGAGTTCACTAATATTTAACCGAGGTAATGGTTCTAACTTTGTGACTTTGTTTGTAGGGCCTCATCTCTGACACAATTCTTTTTAATTCTTATTTCTGAGTGTGGTAAGCTATAGTATCTGATTTGACTTAATTTTTTTTACAAAAATAAGTAGGTACCTAAGTTCGTTTAGTGGCGACCCCAAATGTCAAGTTTTAGGTCG
The DNA here is from genome assembly GCA_932305915.1 of Agriopis marginaria. NCBI lineage: Eukaryota > Metazoa > Arthropoda > Insecta > Lepidoptera > Geometridae > Agriopis > Agriopis marginaria. Next base: position 14,789,427 of record OW029916.1, on the reverse strand, counting down.
CGCTAAGGCCTCTAGCATGGCTAGGAGGTTGTCATAAGACAATCAACCGGGACCTACAATTTATCGTATCTTTCGACCTACGAGTACAGTATCGCTCGTGGCGTAGCTCTATTATTGTCCCTAATAAAAAGATCACAAAGTTAATCAACGGAAGATCCGGGGCTCTATTTTTGAACCACTCGTTTGATATTTCACACGAAAATATCGTGCGAAATTACTGACTTTCAATCAAAATCCCAAAAAAATATCGTTTTTTTTTTTAATTATATTACTCGCTAACGCAACGAGTGGTTTGAACTATTCCAAATTGTTTTTTTTTTCAATAGGAAATATTTTCGTGCGAAATCATACGGATCGCGGCATGTGATATCATCAAAAATCGGTCCGGTCAGTTTTTGGATGGGAGACCGTCAGCGGTATTTACAACTGAGTTATAAATGAAGTTACAATATTTGAAAGACAAAGTCGTAGAATAAGGCATGATGTAGAGAAAATCAAGCCTATTTTAATTAGAACAAGAAAAATAAGTTGTTCTTTATTACAACACTAATGTGAATATATTTGGTTGATTTAGTTTTACACCACTTTTTGACCGCGTCGGTTGCTAGGCGTACGGCGCCGGCGTTGGGTGACGTAGACGCGGGGGGTTGAGGGTATCCAGGTTTCGAATTCAAGATCAGTGGGTCACTGGGGCAATAATCAGTAGCTACTATCGCAGTGAGCACAGAAAATAGGTTCCATTTCAAGATTCGCCTATTCTAACCTTATTCTATAGTTGAACTCTTCAATAGGTACCAGTAAACCCCTTGAGTTAAGACTTCTTTGGCTTGAATGATAAAATGTGTTCTATTCATTTTCTCTATCACAATACGAGTGTGAAACTTTGTGTTTGACTCAGTTTTACACTTTTTAACCGTGTCGGTTGCTAGGTGTGTGGCATTGGGTGACGTAGACGCGGAGGGTTGAGGGTATCCAGGTTTCGGATTCAAGAGCAGTGGGTCACTGGGGCAATTATCTGTAGCTACTTTCACAGTGAGTACAGAAAATATATCCATTTCAAGATTTACCTATTCTAACCTTATTCTATAGTTGAACTCTTTAATAGGTACCAGTAAACCCCTCGAATAAGGACTCCTTTGGATTGAATTGATAAAAAAAAATTGTCTAGTCTTTTTCTTTATTACAACACTAGTCTGAAACTTTGTGTGTTTGACTCAGTTTTAAAGCACTTGCAGACGATACGTAGTACAAGTTAACAATTAGAATTAGCAAGTAGAAGTAGGCGTTCAAACGATAAGTAGCTACTCCCGCGGTGTACGGACGCGCACAGGTGCTCGAACTAGACGAACGGAACGATGCGCAGTGGGCGACGCGAGAATAGCGCGGGGAAATGAAGCTTCACTTGGCGTCAAGTACCAGCGCGAAGTACCAACTTGGCGCTAAGTATCACTATGCACACCGTTGCAGACGATGCGTAGTAGGCACTTGCTACTTCTATTTGTTACTTCTACTACGCATCGTATGCAAGCGCCTTTACACCTTTTAACCGTGTCGGTTGCTAGGCGTGCGGCATTGGGTGGCGTAGACGCGGAGGGTTGAGGGTATCCAGGTTTCGAATTCAAGAGCAGTGGGTCACTGGGTCAATTATCTGTAGCTACTTTCGCAGTGAGTACTGAAAATAGGTTACAAGATTCACATATTCTACAGTTATATGATTATTAACGGGATATTTAGTGATAAGGTTGTGGGTAGAGTTTCAGATATTTCGGCGCAGTTGCATGTACCTGCATGTTCACGGGAAGACTGAATAATGCGGGTGGTCACCTATTCTAACCTAATTATACAGTGGAACTTTTTAAAAAGCTACTAGTAAACCCAAACTTGGGGTTAACTTTCAGGTTTGTTTTAACAAGTCACATAAACGTGTTTTTTAGTTTCTTTAAATTAGCACTAATATTTTTAAAATAAAATAAAAACTTGGTTTTAGTTAGCATTTGCCTTGTTAGTATTTCGGTCATATTATATGCAGACATTTGTGGCTATTTTAATAGTAGATAGGTACATTACTGCAGCGGAAAGTAACAGGAGCATTTATGGAGGAACGTGAAAATGTGGCACTTTTCTCAAACATTGCGCAGACATTCACGTTAAAATACATCAATATTTTGATAATTTTAGCATAAATGTAAAATATAATTTTGAAAAAAGAAACATTATGCCGAAAATTCTAACATATTTTCTGTGCATTTTCCTCTTTTTAGTGGAAAAGCGTAATCAAACCTCTTTGCACTTTGAAATATTGTAGGCACGTAGGTACAATATAATTAATAGACCGCCAACTACATTAACAACCTTTACCTAGTCTTTGTTAACAACAGTAGAGACCTAAAAATATATATTTTTTGTAGAAGTGTGCTCTTCAAAAAAATTTCGCTTTAAATACCACTTTTGAAAAAAAATATTTTCGCCAGCTAAAGAATTTTTTTAGGTTTTTTTATTTATGTTCTCATAATCTCCTGCTTTGACGAAATGAAACTGCCGTCCTCGATGTTCAGTTTTGTCATTTGGCTTTTCCCAATAGATGAATTTTTCGGAAAAACTTCGAGCCCTAGCTCCGTCCTGGCTCAATGATATCATGTATACTCAAATACCTATCAATAACTATAATTGTAACAATGAAATAAACTATAACTACAGAAAAAATAACACAAAATGTCATATAATCATATGTCATAGTTAATTAATTATTAATTACCGATATTACTATCACGCTTTGGACGATCCGCGATACGCAAAAGAACCCAATATTTACGCTGTCAATTATTCACTGAAGAAAAAAAATATGCTAATACGATATTGTACACATCATCAGTCATTAAATGTCCACTGCTGAACAAGGCCTCCCTCTTAGAGAGGGGTGTTGCCATAATCCCCACGCTTGGAGATCGCATTACGTTCACCGTGTACTAACAGGACGCTGCTGCCCATCCTCCGGTGGTTCTGGTCGCAGTTTTAGGACATGCCCGGGTCCGATATTGTACAATTGTTTTCAATGTTTGCAATCTTTTAGTACGTACCTTAGTTAAGTAAAACGTATTTTTTCATTTAAGTGTATTAATGTTATTCTTTGAAAACTATTAATACAATTTACAATTAATTCTATAAATGAGGAAAACCTACAGCACCCACTATGTAGGTAAAGCTAAATTTCTATTAAATAGGTCACACGTTGCTCTGCTGCGTAAGCATTCACAAGTTTTTATTTTAGGCTTTTTTTAATATTCTAATGGTTTTTCGAATAGATTGTAACATGGATTGTACGAGTATTAACAACTGCATTTTCTATTATAGCGGTTAGTTCTCTCACGTTACGAGGAAACTTTTTAATGAATCTGTTACATTGTACGCGAGTTCTCCAGGTATTTTGTAGAATAAAGGATTGTTGCCAACCCACATGCAACACGTAACGTTTTGGAGCATACATCCTTCAGTTACATAAATGTAACACGGCGTTGCTCAAGTTCACAAAAAAACATCACCGCGTACACGCAACAATGCCAACAGGCTTAATACGGCTTATGGTCGCATCCTAAAGACGTCTCTACGCACGCAATAGCTCTAAGTAATGAGTATGGAGAGTAACAAATCTTTTTTTGTTGATGACGACATCTGCCATTGTGAAATTGTGAAAACGCGTATGTGACACTGAAACAATACCTACATTTGATTACATTAAGTTTGACTGTATACTTTTTGGACCACATAAAAATATCATTACACCAATATTATAAACGCGAAAGTTTTTGAAGTGTGTACGCACTTAACTTTATAACAGCTGAATAGATTTAAATGAAATTTGGTATAAAGGTTTATAGCCGGGAATAACACAGGCAAGATGGCGGACAAAATCTTATCTACCATCATGATATATCAAATGAAAGGCTTGCTTAGAACATCGATGTTTAAAACAGTCATTGGCTGAGAAGAACACGTTTTTTTTTTATTAATAAATCTTATTATCCCTTAGACATTACGATTCCTTTAGGATAGCTTGTACGAACCGCGGGTGCTGTAATTAATTACATAGATTACGTTACGAAATAATATACATAAGGGGTTTGATTAGAAAGGTTTTATTTTTTTAAGAGGTCATTCCCCGGACAGAGTTGTAACTTGCTGCAAATTTTAACATTTAAAGAAAAAAAGTCACTTAGCGGGAATTCAAATAACAGATTAGGCATGATCACAGTATTTTATTTTAAATTAGAACTGGCTGACAAGGCATTTTTAATAGGAAAAAAAAACAATAAATAAAACTCTTTTCTGTGGGCATTATCTTTAGAAAATAATTTCAAATGTTTTAGAGCAATTTTCATGCTGATATTTAATTTTTGTAGATAGATATCTGACTATAAATAATAGTCGAACCTCCGGGTCTGCCAGCGAACTAAAGAGCGCAGTATACCTACTCTGAAATAAATTGATCGACCGGGTCAGGAACTCAATACTGCGCTCCAAAATAAAGATTCTTCACGTCTGTCGGGCCAAAGGCCGGCAGTCTGAAGTGGAAATGTGCCAGATAAGACCCAGCTAGACTAGACAGGACGTGTAATATCGGAACTAATTTCGATCCAGGAACTAATAATAAGTATCTTTATTGGCTACAAAATACAAAGTTTAGAACAATACTATTTATATACTTACTTTTAGGAATTTAACTTATGTTATTATGATGCAACGTTTAATATTTTTTGTCATAGTGTTAAACAAATTGGCAGAACCTAAATTAATATTTAAAAATATAAAAGAAAAACGGTGTTTTGAGCCTAGTAGATAATGCAGGATTTTTGTGCGAACTGGTAGTCTGTGGAATTTTCTGCCTGAATCCCGATAGTTACAATCTACTCCAAATCGAGAGTGAATCGGTTATCTCTAGGCAAGCGTGCTCCATCGTAGACCGCAACATCGCAGCAGCCTATTATAAAAAAAATTGATTGAAAAACATTATAAAGATTATCAATGCAGTACTTATGAAAATGTTACAAATAAAAGATGAATAAACGAAAACAGCGTCTGCCACCAGTTACGCGCAGTTAGGAACTGGGTCTAATATTAAGCCTTGATAAGCCATTGTGTGCACAATTTCGGAAGTTCAGAAGCTAACTTACAGAAGATTCGATCGGGTTAGCGGTTAGTAGTGTTTAAAATGTCCTAAGAACTAAGTACGTTTTATGGTAATTTCAAAACAATCTCCAATTAGTCAGTTTTATGGCGCGCCAAACACAAGATACGATGATAAATATCTCGGAACCTGGGTTACTTAAAACTGGAAGTGAGGTAGAGATTAAAGCTCGTATTAAAATTTCCCACAGGCCTATAAGACTTTTTTTTTGCTATCGCCTTAAAAACCGAATTTATTACCTTCTATAAAGCTACATCTAGTCAATACTTCTGTACTTCACACTGAAGCGTGGGCTGGAATATTAAGGAAGATCTCAGGAAACGTATAAGAGGCATTCGAAATGTGGGTCGCATATATGCATAATAGCTGTATCTTGGGCTAAGATCTTTATAGCTCGTTCATTTTGTCATAGCATGTTGGTTTGTTGGTCCGGTGTACAGGATACAGTTCTTTACTGCGATGTTAAGGCCGAGAGCATAGTTTTTTTTTAGATTGAACGAGTGCATAAAACAAGCCATTATAACCGAAACGTTCAGCCTGGGCCAAAGGCGATGGGGGATATTTAAGTCGAGGATAAAATTGGTTTTATGCACGAGGTATGTTCTACGTCAACAATCAGACAATAGTTATCTTCTCTCATTAAAGTATCTTGCCTAGTTGACTTAGTCATCATCATCATTTCAGCCATAGGACGTCCACTGCTGGAAATAGGCCTCCCCCATCGAACTCCAAAAGGGCCGGTTGGAAGCGGCCTGCATCCAGCGTTTCCCTGCGGTCTCTTTTAGGTCGTCTGTCCATCTTGTGGGTGGACGTCCTACGCTGCGCTTACCAGTCCGTGCCAGAAACTTTCGGCCCCATCGGCCATCTGTTCTGCGTGATATGTGCCCTGTCCACTGCCACTTCAACTTGCTAATCCGGTGGGCTATGTCGGTGACTTTCGATCGTCTACGGATCTCCTCATTTCGGATTCGATCTCGTAGAGAAACCCCGAGCATAGCCCTCTCCATAGCTCGTTGTGCTACTTTGAGCTTGCTTATGAGGCCCATAGTGAGAGACCACGTTTCAGTGCCGTATGTCATCACTGTTGACTTAGTAGTATCAACTAATAATGATGGAAAAGGCTGGGAGAAGGAAAGCCGGCCGTAGAAGAATGTCGTGTCATGTTGCGTAACATCTGAGTATCATCGACATAACCATTTCAGCATAATTATAATGTCCCCATTGCTGGGACTCAGGCTTTTCTCATTTCATCGATTCTGCACATATCATTGGTGCAGGGCCGAGGATTGCACCAGATGCCCACATGCTACCGTTCGGCCACCATGGATCACATCTGAACATCGACGGGTTATTACCTATACGAGTGTCACTGAAATTATTCGCCTTACCAAATACTTGTATTTTTTTCGGCAAGCTGTAAATAGGTACGCATAGCTGACTAGTTAACTTTAACTATCACTAATTGAAGAGGCACACTAATAAGAAGGAACTTCCGTCTATGTGCTTTAGTTCACTGACGTTGCGTATTATATGGTGATCTAAATAATTTATGTGCAAGAATGTGGAGTTTTCAGGCGGGCAATCAACGCACATTTTGATATTGATATTTTTCCCGGCGCTCTCATGTCCATGTTAATGAGTAGATATGTGACAGAAATAATTCCCTATCTTATAGTTCCGGAATAACCCAATCGATCATTTACTAAGAGCAAACGTAGCGAAAACGTAGTTTTATAAAACGACCGAAGTAAAGCCTCGTGTGCCAACAGTTCTGTTCAAATACCCCCGATGCAAAGAGTGATGGTTCAGAATAACAAAGCAGGTTGCTCAACCCAATAGTTGCAAAGAAACGACCGACGGCGACCTGATTCGGAGATGCGATGACATTCGATTTCAGCAACGTTACTCAATTTAGAATCGATAAACTTAATATGATCCGAATTATTTGTGATTATTACTGCCAAGAATGGATGTTTGTGCCGTTTTAATCGTTTCCTGGGATATATTTATACATCGCAGATCGCTTTTAGCGATAAGGTCGCCACTTTGTGGGTTTAGTTTTTCATTCTTGCATACATTTTTAATTACTGGTCTGCATAATAGAGTCTCTTATCCAACTGCATAACTTATAAACTCCATCGTCATCAGTTTAATATGTTACTGCGCCTTGGGCATATGCGACAGTAATACATTATTACGACTATGCCATAGATAAGTTATCCTTTGTTATTGCGATTCGTCGTGGCCCAGGCCATGAATACAGTTCTACTTCGACATAGAAAAGGCAACAGGAGGCAGACAGAAAAGATGCAAAGCTAGCATTCATTGGCCATATCATCGCGTGGTATCAGGCTGGTTGTAAAATTATCTTATACCTAAGGCAGGGCGCAAACCGTGGACACTTTTGTGTCTTGTGTCGGATCCAAGCTACCAATGAATATTTGATTTCTATATTAACAGTATGAAATCAGCCACTCTCTGCGCAGACTTGGTGTTCAGTTGCTGTGGACACTTTTGTGTCTTGTGTCGGATACACAAGCTACCAATGAATATTTGATTTCTATTTAAAGAGTATGAAATCAGCCACTCTCTGCGCCGACTTTGTGTCCATTTGCTTCGACTTGATTGTCTACGTTTGCGCAGCGCCTAAGTGTATTTACACTTACACCGAAACTGGACCATGGGGCTGCTGTTCTTGTAGATCTACCTAATACTGAAGCGAATAAATTTACATAATTTATTTATTTGCCAATGTACACGTAACATGAGGTTCTCACACGTCGATACAAAGACCCTGTTAGGGCGCAGCAATTAATATTTGTAACACATATCTTAAATACATCAGATCAGATCAGATTCAGATTAGATTCAGATGATCTGAAGAGGAGATTCAGGATATTTTTACACACACAGTCATCTGACCCCAAACTAAATAAAGCTTGTAATATGGCGGCCAGAGATGAGATACTGATATACATACATACATAATATGTAATATGTATATATATTAACGCCCAGATATAGAACAAACACAAATGTTCATCACATGAACGTTTGTCCTAGGTGGGAATCAAACCACGCCCCCAAGCGCAGAAGGCAGGATCACTACCAACTAGAGACTAGACCAACGGGCTAACTAAAAGAAGAGAAATGAGGTAAAAACATTCAAAAGAAAGCGCTACGCATCTTCGTCAGCTCGCGCTCGGTAGTTTAGTATTAAAGATGAGTGACTGCCGCCTCTGCATCAACACCATTCCATTATTTGAATGTACCGTTATTGGCACTGCACAATACTATTTATTGCCCACTATAACATCAAAAAGACATTGTTTAAGTCTTTCACTCAATGTTCGGTTTTCGGGATTCGGGTTTATTGTTTTATTGTCGTAATCTCGGTATTCTGTGATGGTCTACAGTAAGTTGTTTTATAGATCGTACTTTCGCTTTGTTTTTATTTGGGGAAAGAAAAACTAAAAGCCCTGTTTTTAAGACAAAAGCGTTGTAAAGCAATAAATCCCGGGTCTACCCTGGGCCGGCGTGGCGGCAGCCTGGTTACGGTAGGTAGCTGTCATATCCTCTCCTAAACATGTCTTCGTGTTTCTGTTCGCGCCAACTCGCTTGCAAATGCACACGAGCGAGATGGCACGATTGCGGGTGACAGCTACTGTTATCGAGATGTCAGTACAAGGAATATTAAGAGAGAGGACTGTCCAGCAGTGGAATTAAGAGGGCATACCACGGCCAAGAAATTTGATGAATAGGTATTTAGCAAATCTATTGCTGTCCCCTGACCGCAAGCCTCTCCCCGTAGAGTGCAACAGGGACAACTGGAGCTCAGATCGATTATACCTACGAAAAGTATACAAAATCATCTTCTCGTATTTTTCTGTTTCCTCATTCAAAACAAGGCCGATTTCATTATTTTTTTAATTAATAGTTGTAAATGGATTGAACTATGCTTCTATCATTTATTTTTGTTTTATAAACTCGTGAAATTTGTTTGATAGACGTCTGAACATGGCGGTAAAAAAAAACAATTTATGGGATATTTAACGGCTCATATATCTTATTGTAGTTAACTTATAAGAAAAAATAAATGATATAAGCATGCCAACAGAAGAGATAAATTTTATTTAAAAAAATTACAGCTCAAGTGGTTTTATCCAGGGAGGAAACACGAGAATACGTTTGTATGGACAAAACGCTGACCATGACCCCTCTTAAGGAAGCCGTAGATGATGATGATGGTTGCAAATCATCATCAGCAACTACAAAGTAGCAATCTGGCAAACAAAATTGAGGCGAAATGTACTTTAGACGGCCCGGGATCGATTTAGATTCGATTTTAGGTTTAGTTGACAGTCTTAAGCCTGTCTTAAAAGATGCTGCCTTTATTACGTAGCCTGAAATAAAAATGACATTAATATTTTTTGTAAGTTTAAAACTAAACCTAAAATCGATCCCATGGAATCCTTGAAAATTTTATGTAAAAAATTGTTCTTGTTTGATTTCCATTGCGTTATTCGAAAAAAGAACAGGCATATTGCTAATCCCAATTAAAGTTAGGTCTTAGCCCAATTTCAGTTAGCTAAGTATACTAAGTTTAAAAAATCTGAATAACGTTTATATCACGTGAATCACGTCGTAGAGATGATATCTTTGGATGTACGAGTTTGTGAGTCAGAATAGGTATCAGACCTTAGATAAATAAATAGGCTAATTACTCAGCTATGCAGATTAAACTATGAACTGTCTGCTAGGACCCCGGAGCGGAGGTACAGTCATGCTGCTGCATATAAAATATCTACATTATAACTTTACTTACGACACAGAATACATATCTTATGGGCCACCCTGCCGGGTCCCACAGGCGGACATTCCGTATAGACTGTACGTAAAGTTTTGAAAAACTGCCTCTAAACCTTTCTTTTACCTTTTCTGACCCTTCCCCTCTATAGATAGACGTTGATCGTTAACACCCTATATAAAATCACAGTTTTACGAGTCATCATCTTCATCATTTCAGCCGTAGGACGCCCACTGCTGGACATAGGCCTCCCCCATCGATCTCTAAAAGGGCCGGTTGGAAGCGGCCTGCATCCAGCGTTTCCCTGCGGTCTCTTTTAGGTTGTCTGTCCATCTTGTGGGTGGAAATCCTACACTGCGCTTACCGGTCCGTGGTTTCTATTCGAAAACCTTTCGGCTCCATCGGCCACCTGTGATTCTGTGCTGCGTGCACGAGTAGAGTGGTTGTACAGAATATGTATTAGAATTTTAGCATAATTAATGGGCTCCACCATAAAAATGCGATGTCTGTGGGCTCCGACTTACAATATAATTTTTGTAACCAATCAGATTGCGACGTAATTATATGAGCAAACTCTGGACGATCGATAAGCGAAACTAGGTCATGTATCCGCAGTTGCTAAGTAATTCTATGTATTCTGTGGTACCTGAAACATTCCTGCGAAGCCGTACAACCAGCGTCCATCGTTTCTCAATCTTTTGAGTGTCGTGTGTACCACTAAACAGAAAATATACATACGAAACTGACAGGCAGGCAAACGTATCTACGTAGTTGTTTGCGAAACTCAAGTCTGTTATGTGATTTGAGTAACTGAAACGTTAAACTTCATAAAAAGTGACGTTGCTACGAACGCGTGCAGTGAGTTTTCTTTCTGTCTCCACAACAATGGTCCGCGGGTTTAGCAAACTTATATGGATATAGCGCCGGTCCTGTGGCAGAGTAAGAGGAGCGGTCATTCTATGCGTCATAGCAAGGGACGCCAAAATGCGAAAAGCGAAAAAAAATATGAGCGAAAAATTAAATTTTGATGGCGCCTCGCGCCGCGGGTCGTGGGCGCGGAGTGGCATGCGACGGAGCACACTTGTGTTGTTTGTGGACGGCGTAAAATTTAATGTGGAAGTAGTTTATATCCTGGATTAGCACATGGAATACGTTTTATCCTGGAATCGATTCTTGTCAATAGTTTTCAGAAATGAAGCGAGCCGAAAGACAGTCTCGCTCCCTGATCAAGAACCAGTTCAATAAATAAAGCCTCTTATACCAAATTTGACGGTTGTAAATCAATTTTTTTCAGTTAAATTACAATATTTGAGCTGGAAAAAAATACATGTCACAGATACATCTGTGTTAGTCTGTGATTTGGTTCAAAACACGATAGAATTAACTTTCAATAAAAAAAAAAAAAAACTGAAACAAATTCGATTCAGTTTATGTTTTCGTTTTATGCTCTAATGAAAGCTCGTAACAACCTGGAAATTGCAGGTACTGAAAGGCAATTTTATTCAACATTTTTTTATTTGGATAGAATTTTGATAGTGAATAGTTAAGTTTTTTAGTGAAATTAAAACCGTAAAAAGGTCCCGAGAATTTGCGCGCGCCGCGTTCAGTGCCGCGCCAGGCGTCATCGAGGTCGGACCTATGTTCGTTTTTGTCGCTGCACTCCCCCCGCGGGCGTCCTGAATCTAGCGCGGCAATATACATCGTCGCTATAATTTGGCGGGGGCTGAGGGAGCGTTTTGTTGCCTACGCGACTCGGATAGCCGGCCGTTAATATACATGATATAAAGCGTTGACTTCCTGTTGATCTCCTAATGCCGTCTAGGGACATAGCATTTCGCACTTTAGGTACTTTATGCAACTGTGCGAGAGACGCTTGTTTGAGAAACGATGCCTTAGTAAAAATATGCTGCACTGCAACGCGCATTTGACGCATGCCAGTCACGCATCTATTTATAAGGTAATTAATTATAATTAGATGCGTAGTATTAACTTTTAATAATAAAAAAAACTAGAAACTATTAGGTCCTACGTGGAAAAAAATATAAATTAACCATTTCAAAAATAGCACTAAGCCAAAAAATATAGGTGCTGTTTGCGAATATAACTTATTCACTTGCACGCCCCGCCATCTACCTCCTGTTTGAATTCTCTCCATCTTAATTCCTAAGGTTGCCTAGTATAGATCGCTCTTAGCGATAAGGCCGCTGATTGTTGCACTGGGTTTTTAAGCAGGTTTATCGTGTGTATGTAATTTGTAGTGTGAACTTAAAGAGTATCTTTTCTATCTATCTCATGATTCAGAAAAGCACTATAGGTATGCGCCTTGGCGGCAACTGAGCATTTATGAATTCACGTATGCTGGCCTCTGCTACGCTTTGGCCCAAATTTTTACATTTCTCTATAATGCTTAAGTTGCCTGCCGCTGTAGTATAGTACAATCATCATCATCATTATTTTAGCCTATCATGTTCCCACTATTGGGACTCAGGCCTTCCTTCAGAGAGATAGGTAGGCCCTAATCCACCATGCTGGCCCAGTGCATGTTGGTGAATGTTGTATGTCTTTGAACTTTAGAGGTTCTTGGACAAACTGACCTCCTCACAATTTTTTTAATCATCAAGAATGAGTGCTTAAAATAAACAGTTTTAAATTTTGTGGACTGTGGATGTCGTAGCTCGATCGTAGAATTGGTTGTTTCATGAAAAGGCCGGTCAGTTCATGAAAGCGCCAATTTGTTCTGGCCATTTGCTTAACATTTTCCAGATTGGAAAAAATCTACCTTTTCTAAGAAGTTCATCTATACATATAACGAAATCGTGGAGATAAAAAACAACACACACAGGTTGTCTTAAAATCAGCGGCTGAACACGTTAAGACAGTTTTTAAAATGTTTGTATGAATTTGAACACGCACATTTTCTAAACCATTGGACGGATTTTGATGCGGTTTTCACGAATATGCTTAGCAATGACTACTTGAAAATTATCTTAAAATGGAATTAATGAACTACCTATACCTACTTAGTCCGTAAACGAGCCAAGCGTTATCTATCGTGAGCACATACAATGCTATATATACATTATATAGCGAGAACGCTATTTCTCACGTACATGTAAATAAGCGAGGCCTTGGCCTGGTTACCACGATTTTAGCGGTGTTACAAAACACGATGCGCGCCCGCGCCACCGCCGCCGCCGCACCGTATGGGCGCTTTAAGGTCACAACACACATACAAGCCCAGCACCGGATCGACATCGCCTCGCCGTAAACCGAATGCAGCTCGTAACCAAACCAGCTCAGCACCTCCGAGATTTCAGCACGGTTACGGCAGAGCGACGCTAGGATTACGGTTGGGCGAATGTTTTTACAAGCACGGGTCCACAGGTCTGTTTCAACCTCAGATCAGCCAAACACCCTTGTTTGTTGGGGCAGAGTGTGCAAGCGCCCCACCCTGCCCCAACGTGCCTATTGTAGGTACACAACTGCAGCAGCCGGCAACAGGCATCTATAGACGAACGTGAAAATGTGGACCGAGGCGAAGCAGAGGCCAGCATAATGCGTCGTTACGAAATATGTGAATAAGTACACTGACTGGAGAAGAAACGAATGAAACGTCAGAGCTAGAGTACTCGCTATGTTGATAATCTAACATCGCACAGATAATGAAATTAAGGAATTTTTGCATTGTATTTATTCGGTTTTATTTTCGTTGTGCAACACATCCAAGGCTAACATACGTTTTAACTTTTAAATTGCAATTAGTGACTTGCTATTTAGGTTCGAATATGTGAGTTAAATATTAAGCAAGAGTTATGTGCAAGCATCATTCTACTGTTATAAATGCAAGTTTTTTTTTTATTATACAGTAAAGATCTACTTTTGGCCACCAACTCGCCCGATGATAAGCGGCGGTGTGGCCGAGGATGTAACAAGTTTTCTTGTTTGTTCCTCTTTTTTTGTGAAAGAAAATAAACTATTGTTTAATTGTTTATGTTTTCCTTCGCCGCTATTGCGCAATGGCATTGGAAAAATTATTATTACCTGAACATATTTGATACCCAATCATAAATTTCAACTGGTATTGGTTTTATATGCTACTAGCGGTCCGCCCCAGCTTCGCACGGGTATAGATTATAGCCTATGTCACCCGGGGATAGCGTAGCTTCCCAACAGTGAAATCATTTTTGAAATCGGTTCTGTAGTTACGGAGCCTATTCAATGCAAACAAACAAACAATCAAATCTTTCCTTTTTATAATATTAGTATAGATATAAATATAAATGTGCTTAATTTTGTTAATTACCTTTTTTATAAACTTATTGAAGCTTAGCTCTTTAGCGCTTAGTTTGCATTATTATTATGTTTATGTTTTTTAGTAGTGATTTTCCACGACATTGTTACTACCACTATTATAGACTTGTTAATGGCTGCACTTTCAAATAATTAATTAAAATTTATGTATATATTTTTGTACTGTTGGTCTTAAACAAAGATTTAAAAAAAAACTTTCACGGCGACGTCGTTTCGCATTGCACAACATGTGTCAAAATTCCATAATATATCTATTATTGACACTTTAGCAACAACAAATATATATACATATACATATAAATATAATGAAAGTAGCGCTCGTCAGATTTGAAATTTAACTAGAAGTAGCTTAAAATTTTCGTCGTTACAGTGTATTTATTGATTTGTTCCTGCCATGTAATTTCTTTTACATTGATAAATACGATAAAAAAAATTGCGCTCGCAATAATTTGTTCTAAATTAATAAGAAATAGGTCAAAATACCACAAAAATGGCAAAATGTAGATATCGTAATCAGCATGTATGTGTGTAATTTGTGTATGCATGTTCCCACACTACCAACACCCACAGTCTAAACATTATAAACGCCTCGACCGATTTTAATAGAATATGAGGTGTCGATATATTAGTGTAGGTTCAGGGATGGTCATTAGAAGGTAACGTCATTATGATGATGTGCTCGACGATAGTTACTCTGGCTATTTCCTGGTGTGTGCTCGTATGTGGCTGGCAAACCCAAACTTCTTCTTAAACATCTGGGGCCTTGTACGGCTAACTCTTAATGCGGGCTCGAATAAGCGCTGCAACAGCGTAGTTCGGAAAATTACGCCAACGTGAACCTTAACGACCCGTGTTACGGTTTTCGGTCGCGTAACGTTTCTCATCATCATCACCATCAGCAGCCATTAAACGTCCACTGTTGGACAAAAGCCTCCCTGTTAGAGAAGGGTTTTGCCATAATCCCCACGCTTGGCAAGCGGTTGGAGATCGCAGTACGTTCACCGTGTGCGCTGGCGCAGCGCAATAGGACGGTGCTGCCCATCCTCCGGTGGCTCTGTTCGCAGTTTTGGGACATACTCGGGTCCACTTACGGTACTTTTCTAATACCCTAAACAGAATCGCTTAAAACAGATAGCCGTAAGGCCCCTGATCACGAGTTACGAATTACAGCTGACTCACACTGTTGTTTCAGACAACGCAGAAAAAATTGCGAAAAAAAGATTTTATGTATGAACTCTGGTCAGTTATAATTTATTTTAATAACTCGATTATTTACAAATAACATTATAATTTCAGAATTTCCCTCCACATTTTTACGTGCTAATTTGAACTATCGTGTCTCAATTGAAAAAATTAATCTACGTCGTGCGTCGGGAACATTTTTGCGCGATGAATTTTTACGATTTCGAATGTCGTCAAAATGAGGTGGAATCGTATGATAGACTTCAAATTGCATTTCATGAGAATAGGTGAATTGCCTAGGTACGAAGAGATTGAGCACATACTTATTGCAGAATGGATCGGGTAGTGTTTGCGTGCGGAGGATAGTTTCGCGCTGGGTGCCGCAGTGAAACAGTAGGTTATTATATTCTTTATTATCTAAAAAGAGCAAATGGCAAATCGGCATCGGGGATAATTCAAAATTATTAGTTGGACGTCTGCTCAACATTCAGAATAATTCAATAAAGAAACAGTCGTAGCGACGTTTCTCTGAATGAATATAACACGCCATTGAAATTAGAATGCTCATTTCGATAAGGAAAATTATATTGAAAAGATCGAAACAAGGCCAGTTCCAGCTTAGGGCTTTGGTGTCCACTGTGATACATGCCAAGAGGCTCATCAGCAACGAATCCCTAGTTCAGACTATGCTTCTTAGTCTTGTGTATCGGCGCAAAGTTGCTAGTCTATCGGTTTTTTATCGGATACATTGCAGTGGGTGTGCTCGGATCTGCATGATCTAATTCCCTCCTGCACATTTTTCTACCGGAATGCCAGTGGGTACGAAGAATCGTCACCGTTTTATGGTTGATATTCCGAAAACCCGTACGAAGCGCCTTGATTCCACTTTTATTGTGCGGACTGCTAGTCTGTGGAATGGGTGTTGCCCGATAGTTACAATCTGGGTGTCTTCAAATCACGACTGAATCGGTTTCTTCTAGCCAAGCGTGCTCCATCGTAGACCGCATCGTCGTTTAAGGTTATTAGTTGGCAATCAAACGCAAGCCTATTTATAAATAAATGCAAAAACGAAGAATGAACTACTGAAATATTTAATACGTAAGTACGTAATACACAGATACATTTATTTTTCTCAAACATAGCAGTTGTTCCTTTTGCCCTTCATAACATTAGCTATCTGTCACTTCTGCCAGTGAGTCCCGTCAAAATCAGTCCAGCCATTTCGCGGTCCATAGGGAACATACATAGGTACACTCATTTGATTTTTTTATGTATACTAGCTGCGTAACTAGTTTCTATAGTTACATAACTAATAGCCACATTACCCAAAAGATACACTTAAAAAAAGTTATGTATGAAACCTCGCCTTTATTTTAAACGACCTATTTAACGCAATAAGATGCCTTCAAACTCCTGGAATGGCAAGGACTAGGCATCAACATCAACGGCGAGTACATCACTCAGCTTCGGTTTGCCGACGATGTTGTGGTCATGGCAGAATCGATGGAAGATCTCAGCATGATGCTCGAAGGCCTCAGTCGAGTCTCCCAACAGGTGGGCCTTAAAATGAACATGGACAAGACAAAGGTCATGTCAAATATCCATGTTGTGCCCTCCCCAGTATCGGTTGGGAACTCAGTTCTTGAAGCTGTTGACGCGTACGTCTACCTAGGACAAACAGTCGAACTAGGTAGGTCCAACTTCAAGAAAGAGGTCAATCGGCGAATCCAACTCGGCTGGGCAGCGTTCGGTAAACTTCGCAACGTCTTCTCATCCAAAATACCTCAGTGCCTTAAGACGAAAGTCTTCGACCAGTGTGTGTTACCAGTGATGACATACGGCACTGAAACGTGGTCTCTCACTATGGGTCTCATTAGCAAGCTCAAAGTCGCACAACGAGCTATGGAGAGGGCTATGCTCGGGGTTTCTCTACGAGATCGAATCCGAAATGAGGAGATCCGTAGACGAACGAAAGTCACTGACATAGCCCACCGGATTAGCAAGTTGAAGTGGCAGTGGGCAGGGCACATATCACGCAGAACAGATGGCCGATGGGGCCGAAACGTTCTGGAATGGAGACCACGAACCGGTAAGCGCAGCGTAGGACGTCCACCCACAAGAGACCGCAGGGAAACGCTGGATGCAGGCCGCTTCCAACCGGCCCTTTTGGAGATCGATGGGGGAGGCCTATGTCCAGCAGTGGACGTCCTATGGCTGAATTGATGAATGATGATGATGATGACCTATTTAACGAAACCGAACAAAAACGTACTCATTTCACATGTACCAGAGCCACCCCTTAAATGCAAAATTATGTTTTATTTTATTTTTTCGAATTTTGGATCTATTGGGTTACGCGCAAAGGGTGTACTAAGCCGAAAGGGGTCCAGAGTACCCACTATTATAAACAAATTTTACTATTGGACCAATCCTGAGTTCGCGTGAAAATATCAGCTTTTTTATACTTTTTGTCGAATGTCAATGACCGTTTTCTATGTAACGAACCATCAGTGCAAGTACCGTTCTTTATCGACCGTCAAATTCGTTAAAATGCCATAGAATCTATCATAGCGAGTACTGGTCAAATGGCATTAATATCGAATTTGATGATCTCAACTGTCAAATTTGACAATCGTTAAAGAACGGTACTTGCACTGCATATTTGATTCAACCGACATTAGTTTTATCATAAACCTAAACCATTCAACGTTTTTGATCAAAAACCTGATTTTATCATAAACCTGCGTCATATACAAAAGTTTTTCTTCGGTTTACGATACGATGTATCCTCGAAACTCATTCATTGGTGCGTCATTGCATCACTCTTGCGCAGCGTCCCACTTACCAAGATAAATTGAAATTCAATTTCGCCGAAGGGCAAAAGTCGCACGTGCAGGCAGAATGCTAAATAATAATGAATCTTGTGTTCGTAATTCATGTGATATTTTTCGTGAAAATTGTTTATGTAGGAATTCGCGTTATAGGCAGGTGAAAAATTTATAGGGACAGTAACGGCAACTCTACCTTAACCTTTACTACCTACTTAAAAATGGCCTTAGAAAATATACCATGGATTTTGAAGTCACATTATAGGGGCATTTACAGATTTTGATAAAAATTAAGTCATCACCAAAAATTCATTCTTTAACTAAAATTATTGTGCTATTCAATCATGTTCTTTATAAGGGTTTAAAGTTTAAGTAAAATAAATTTAGGTAAAGTACTGGAAATTTCAGTCTATCGTTTAATTACTATAAAGTAAATACTTTATACAACCTGTGGCAATAGTAGATTCGTGGTCCAAACTAGGTTGGCGGAGTCCTCGTCGACTGATGGTGTCAGACGACATCAGAAAAGACTTCAGGAAACGGATGGATTCGATTGGCAAAGGAACGAAAAGAATGGCGTAACTAAAACTACAGGGAAGCCTGTAAATGTCCAACAGTGGGTAACTCAAGGCTGCTGATGATAATGATGACCTACTTCTCAGATGAGTAATTCAAAACATGGTTGTTATTCAAATAAAAGAGGACAAATGTATAAATAAAGCAATATTTGCAATAGTTATTTCTTATGATTGCAGCGTTCAGCGAATTGTCCGAATGGTCTCTGGCTGGAGTGGTAGTTTCTGACCTCAATTGTTAGTGCAACGATGCTTTAAAATTATATATTATGTTGATTATTCAACTTGTCTAAAATTTAAAAGTAGGTAAGGTTTAAAGGTAGAGTATGTTCGCCATAACTATCCACGACTATTTTAAGTTCTTGTATCACTAACTCACTTGTTTTTTTGCCTACTATATAAGTAAAGGAAAAAAAATCTAAGGCTGTGGGTTGTCCGTCAGTGAATGATTACAACAAACTTTACCTAAACATCACAATGAAAACTACATTAAAATCTACTGAGAAACTATAGGTTCAAACAAAGTTCTGGAACTGTTTTCATAATGTTCACTGTTTCAGTTACCTACTTAATTCTAAGTCGTTTCAGTCGTTTAAACACCAGTTTTTTCTTTGAAATATACCGTACTAGCTCCTTATCGTAGATTTATATTATTCTATGTCTATATCTACCCAAAATAAGATGCACAGATGTACACCCCAGATTGGCCCAGCCGTTTAGTCACGAAAAAGTAACAAAAAGGCATAATTACTTCCGCATTAAAAATAATCAGATCGTCAGATATCATTAATATTGTATTGTATTGTATTAATCATCATCATCATCATCAGCCAGAAGACGTCCACTGCTGAACATAGGCCTCCCCCTTTAACCTCCACACTGAACGACCGCCTGCCTTTTGCATCCACTGGATGCCAGCGACTCTCACTATGTCGTCGGTCCATCTAGTGGGAGGCCTACCTACGCTGCGTATTGTATTAATATGTATTTAGTATCACTATTTACTCGTAACTATGTATATTAAAATTTTATCATACAAACTAATTTCGCCAACGATGGTCCATGAGTTTCGGGCACTACCAGAATCATCTCAGTGGTACTGTATTATTCAAATCTAGGCTAATGCTAATGATAACATAAAAATCTAAAATCAATCATGGCCAAAAGTGAGACTTATAATAAATTAACAGAGGTATTATAATTATACGTGGATAAACGATGGCAGAGTAAAGTCTGGTAAAAATTTAACAAGGAATATATTATAATTAGTAAAAGTGATTTTTTAATTTTCAACGTTGTTTCCCCCAAGTTAAATACACGTCATCTAACGTTTCTTTAACTGTTTGAAACCTTCAATGAGATTATGGCAACCATTCAAAATAGACATTGGTTTAGCGCATTAAATATTTTACCATCTAGTAATTTTTTT
Source organism: Agriopis marginaria (assembly GCA_932305915.1). Lineage (NCBI taxonomy): Eukaryota > Metazoa > Arthropoda > Insecta > Lepidoptera > Geometridae > Agriopis > Agriopis marginaria. The sequence continues at coordinate 14,769,113 of OW029916.1, read as the reverse complement.
CATTTGGGAATAGTTAATATTCACAGGGAATACAATCCGGATAATCTACTTTATTCTCCGGGTTGCAATTTATAGTCTACGGTTAGTCTGTGGTATGGTGTCACGGAATTTTGCCATGACAATCGCGCAGGTGTTCACTCGTGCATTGTCCTGATGGAAAAAGGTTTTATTCGTAGTCAAATGCGTCCGTTTTCCCATTATCACTTAGTTGAAACGGTTCAATGCAATTGGATAAAATTTTCCGTTAATCGTTGGAGTCGTGGTCTCAATAGGCGTCTTACACGTTTGGCATCACTTGTGCTTGTGAGACCACGACGATATCGGTAAATCATTTTGTGTATTATTTTAATCGATGCCGACGGTGCGGAATCTCCATAATAATTTGCCAAGCTTTTATTTCGTCTTGGAAGAAAAAAGAAAACGCAAAAATGATGTTTAATTAACATACGAAATTCAGTTTTCTCCATGTTTGCGAAAATGCAAGCAATAGCTATATTTAATGGCAGTCAAAAAAAAACCGACGTAGCTGGCTCAAAATATGATTTAGCCTTCCGAAAGAGTTTTAAATAAAAATATTTTAATCAATTTGCGATAACTTTATTCCTAATTGTCCCAGTTGATTTACACTGCCCAGGTACGATATATACATTACTGCAGCGTCAGGCAACACAGGCAACAGAAGCATTTATGGATGAACGTGATATGTGGGCCGAGATGTAGCCGAGAGCAGATGCCGCCAAGGCTTGTATTGTATAGTACTTTTCTTAAGCAATGTGTGGCTACTCAAGTTACACAGGTATACATAAACCAATAGCATAGTATAAAAAATCTTTGACATAAACATTATGAGGTATTTTTTATATTTCATTAATTTGTATCATATAGCAAACAAACTACAAAAAAGTCAGATGGCTATGGCGTGTTCTATGAGCCAATCGCAGGACACACAAGCCGTACTGGAAATGTATTTTTTTTTGTCTTTAGGTAAATGCTAAAGTAACCTCTGTGGATTCGCATTCTTTGTGGATAAACGTAAAGCAACCTCTTTCCACATTGAAATATTGTACGCACGTACCCTCAGCACGTACATATAAGATATTAGAGGACCACCAACACAGACGGGAGACCACCAAATACTTTTTTTCGATTTGAAATGCAACTTCACGGGCTCCAGGGTCCGTGACTTTTATTGTACTTGACTACAATCCACCAAATACCACCATACACTTTGAGGTCGACACCTTAAAGCACGATTTTCGTCGAAGATTTTCTCGAATTATATAAACAACTAGCTGACACGACAGATGTTGTTGATGATGTTGTCCTGTCTTAGCTATGAATGTCCGAAAATAAAATAAAACTGCACTGTCTAGTAAATTCACATTCATCAAATGCGCTAACTGTCAAATGCGCAAAGTTAAAATCGTCGTTAGGCTTTCTGAAAATTTTCTATTTTCTACGCAATTTTCTAAATTTTTCTTTCCGTACGAACCTTTTGTAAAGGATTAGAAAACTTAAAAAAAAAACGGTAAAGTCGTTATCCAGTTATGGCGTGACGAAGGGAAATAGGGATTAATTTTTAACAGACTTCGAAAAACGAGGAATGATCTCAATTCGGCCCGTATTTTTTATGTATGTACAGCGTAATCGCTGTACATCTGTAAACCAATATGCGTGTTTCTTTTTTTATTATGTAGAAGAAACCCGCAAGGTGGGCCCACAAAAATTTAATTAATTAAGGTTCAGTAAACAAGCTCAAATAATATGGATTGTTGTAGAGCGCCTACGAATTTCGCGATAACAAATCACTACAATACTTTTGTTTTGTCTTTTGTTCAAGTCAAAACAAGGAGGTATTCATGCATGGATGTGTTATGTATCTATAAATAAACTAGTAGTTCGCCCCGAACAGTTAAAGAAGGTTGTAAGCATTCCACTATAATAGGTTTTTCACAAAAAAATCAAGTGTAAAAATATTATTTTGTTATTTGTATATGTATTAACTTAGAATGAATGTGTTTTGTGGTATTTTAAAACATAATTTATAACATCTTTCTTTTTATATTTAAAAAAGAAAGTCGTGTTAGTTACCCTATTTATAACTCAAGAACGGCTGAACCGATTTGGCTAAAAATTGGTGGGGAGGTAGCCTAAAACCAGGAGACAGACATAGGATACTTTTTATCATCATCATCAGCATTTTTCATTACTACGCGGGTGAAACCGCGGGGCGCAGCTAGTAATATATGTATTAAACATGTTTGAAAAAATATATATTATAGAAATGAACGAAGTTAAAATATGTCTCTTTTAAAGTGACTGTGAACGAGAACGTATTGCAAATCCTTTGTTCCTCAGATATTCTGGTTGCACATCCGAGGCGTCGGTTTCACAACACAACCTTCGCGCGTAAAAGAAACGCGCGGCCCACACCACGCGGACGGATCCCACAGCGATATTGGTAAACATACTATACTCCGTTTTTTATCTTAGATATTTTATGTAAACAAAGAAATGTCACGAAAAGTCACTGTCAAAGTGACATGCCAGTTGCTCAAAACATTTTTCACTTATGATCAATATTTTACTCTCTATTTTCCTCAGCTTTGCTCTCGCGCGGTACAATGGGGGATATTCTGACATTATAATAGATGGCGTTATTATAGTGGCGTTGACTAATCATTTCAGCCATAGGACGTCCACTGCTGGACATAGGCCTCCCCCATCGATCTCTAAAAGAGCCGGTTGGAAGCGGCCTGCATCCAGCGTTTTCCTGCGGTCTTATACGGTCGTTGACTAATAAGATAGAGGAAATAGAGGGCAAATCAAACGTTGGCCAGAAATGTTTAGAATCCCTACTGTCCTACCAGTCTAATAAAATATTTTCTATCAAAATATGTATTTTTTTATCATAACAATGTATAGGACAGATATTACGTTAAAATAAATAGTACAACACGATTTTTATTTTATAATTGTTCATATTACAACTAGAAAAACTTAATAAAATACTTTTTTGGTCAAATATTGTAAACTAGCAGTATGAAAGATATTTTTTGCACTGGTAGCCCCTTTGTTTACATAAAATATCTAAAATAAAAAAACTCCTTTGGAGGCCGCTGTATAATTTTTAGAGCTGGTTATAGCACTATCTGCGCCCTAGACTAGATTTCTACATCGAGTAACAACCCCTATGGATGTAGCTAGATTATTTTGTTAGAGGAGCACACACAGGGCCGGCACTGCTACAACATTACTAAGAACTAAATGCAAAAGTTTAGTTAATTGTACTTTTCACAAACATTGCGAGGGTATTCCAGTAAAAATTTACCGAATTATTAAGTGGCAATGTAAAGAAATAAAATAAATTATTTTCATATTTCATCGTACAAAAGAAAACGCTACCTGTTGCCATTTCCTGATGATTATGTCTGGTGTTATGAGCTAATCACAGGATACAAGCTGTTGGGAAATGTACATTAGTTTTATGTCTGTAATTTTAACATAACCTCTATTTAGAGAGAAAACTTAGTCAAATTTCTTAGCACATTGAGACACGTACATATGAGATATTTTCTGTAATTTGGTTTTTAATGTGTCCATAATTTAAAAAAAACTATCTTGACTCTTCATCATCATCATTTCAGCCATAGGACGTCCACTGCTGGACATAGGCCTCCTCCATCGATCTCCAAAAGGGCCGGTTGGAAGCGGCCTGCATCCAGCGTTTCCCTGCGGTCTCTTTTAGGTCGTCTGTCTCTCTTATAGGTGGACGTTCTACGCTGCGCTTACCGGTCCGTGGTCTCCATTCCAGAACCTTTCGACCCCATCGGCCATCTGTTCTGCGTGATATGTGTCCTGCCCACTGCCACTTCAACTTGCTATTCCGGTGGGCTATGGTTATATAACTATATCTTGACTCTTGGCTAAGTTGAATTGGCGGCGAATTTTTGTCACCTCTAAAGTTTTGTAGGTACGTGCAGTCGTGCATACAATGTTTTCATATGCAAGGAGGTTTTTATTATGTTTTTTTCACTCAGACCAGATAAACAAGACGCCTTGTTTTTCCACTATATTGAGGCGAATGCACAAAGGTTATGTTAGAATTTCCAGACAAAAAAAATGCTTATTTTTTAATTTCAATGCAATGATTTAGAAAAGTACTATATTAGCCGTGACGGCAACTGAGCATTATATGGACCCACGTATGCTAGCCTCGGCTCACATTTTCACGTTCATCCATAATAGAGGAGACAGAAACATATCGCCAATTATTTTAAGGTATCGATTTAGACGCTATAATAATTTTAGGCATATTATAATTAATGATCTACGATTATGAAACACAAAGCTTTGGAAACGACCCTACAACGTGTATACTCACAATACATAAAATATGTATAGGTGCCTACTTATACTCGTATATAGCAAGCAGGAAGCGGTCGGTCGCTCGGACGCGTCTTAGCTAACTCCTCAAAACTAACTGAAAGCTCGGTCCTACGTCACCTTGTATAATCAGCCTTCTAATAGTCCACTGCTGGACTTGGAGCTACCCTCGAATTGGTGATTGGGCTATATCCACCAAGCTGGCCCAGCTGCGGGTTGGTGGATTCACATACGCCATTGAATTTCTTCTCCAGACGTATGCAGGTGTCCTCACGATGTTTTCCTTCATAGAAAAGCCAGTGGTATAAAAATCCGTACATAAAGTCCAAAAAGCTTATTGGTACGGGCCCGGGATTTGAACCCGCGAACTCACGCTTTCAAGTCTAGCGGTCTCCCAAATAGGCTACGACAGGTTTACTGTGTCACCTTAAAGTTTAATTTTCCTCGAATAATGTTTTTTCAAATAATGGACGCATAGTTGACCTGGCCCCAGAAAAATTAAAATTGGCAAATTCAGATTCGTTATAGGGTGTAGATCTGTAGACATTCGTTAAGTAACGATTTTACGACAGGGCCGAATTAAGGTGGTCAAAATGGGGTTCAAAATTGATATTATGTTTTACATCTTGTTTGTTACGCGTTGGGAAACGCGGCCAAAAGCTAGTAAATAAATATAGTAGTATACACAAATGTAAGCATAGCCCTTAAAAGAGTTTTTTGACAGCAAACCTTTAATGAGTCTTTATAATGAAAAATCAGTATTAGTTAATAGATTTCTTCTAGATCAATGTGTTCCATGCTCGGCTGCACCGTCACTTACCATCAGGCGAGTTGGTAGCCAAAGATAGATCTATTCTATATAAAAAAAAGTATAGTCACAATAGTGCAAGGAGATAAAAATATAAAATCGTAAGTAAAAACGCGTTGTCTAGTAATACGCAGGTTTGTACTTATCTCAAGCCGTTTTATGAAATAGATTAGATCTCACTGCGTCCACGCCGACCGACGTAGGACTTTTTAACTTATCGGTCTTGATTGGTAAATGACCAGATAAATCAGTCTATTAGTGGTAAAATATCATGTTTGGTTCAAATAACTCGAGATTTTAACCATCTTCAATTTTAAATATCGAAAACACGAGAAAGTTGCTCTTTCCAAGGATTAATAGAAATATTCAATACAGTGGACCCCCGGTAATCCGGCAAACATTATGCAGGGCAGTGTCGGACTATCGAATTTGTCGGATTATAGAGCACTGCCTAATAAATAGTAAACAATGAACGCACGCTAGGCCGTACCGCTATCACTAGTAGTCAAATTCAAACTAAGTAAAACAATGCATACGCGTCGAGCACAATAGCGGTGGCGTGTACGAGTTGTGACCTGTTCAAACCTGCGTGATCTATATGTATTAGCAAAGATTGTCAAACATACATGTAATTCTAAGTCATGTCGGATTACAGGGGGCGCCGTATTAGACAGGGGCCGGATTATCGGGGGTCCACTGTACTACTTATGTTTGAGAAAAAAATGCGTTAGACGGGTGGGCCCATACCCCACCAATGAACACATTATTTTGACGTGAAACATCCATTTGCGCGCCTTGACAGCAAAACCGAAACGTATGTCGTGACGGCAAACGATATGACGATCTTTTACACCTTCATATTCACATCTGCCGGACGCCCCGTGACAGTCAACTGTTTTGTTGTTTATTGGCGCTGTATGGACCCGTCCATACCGCACCAATAAACACATTATTTTGATGTCAAACATCTATTAGTGCGCCTTGATTATAAAACCGAAATGTATGTCGTGACGGCAAACGATATGACGATCTATTACGGTCTATTATACCATCATATACACATCTGCCGGACGTCCCGTGACAGCAAACTTTTTTTTATTCGGAATTCAGATATCGCTTTAGTATTTTTTTAAATGTATTCATTCGCAACACGTTGATGCTTACAGCCTTGGCCTAATTTACACACTTTCGCTGATAAGATAATTATATAAATACAATATCTATGTTTAAATACAATTTCGTTATCAGAACACGTTGTTGTTTTGTTATTTTCATTGAATTTTACAATATTCAAGAATAAACTACTCAAGTCATAATATGTGGCATAGTTCCGATTATTGAAATTCTACCCTTTCTTTACGTTCAATATAAGATGAAATATTGCCCTGCGTGACAAATGAAAGCTACAGCACTGACAACGAAACAGGAAATGTAAAATAAATAAATTAAACTGGCCAAGTGCGAGTCAGGCTCGCGCACTGAGGGTTCCGTACCACCACAAAATACAATAATAATCATTAAAAAAAACACTTCAAAATGAGTAAATTATGGCATTTCGATTCGGTGGCAGAAATGATAAGGTAATAAGTAACCGAATTATCAGTTATACTTGGTAATAAACAGAAATTTGTCACCGACTCTTACTTGGCCATTATTTTTAAGTATTTGTTTTTATACTTTAGACTCTTTAGAGTATATATATACTATAATCATGCCAAGTTTGACGCTTGTACGTAATACCGTTTTTACATTAGAGCTAATATAAAATACGTATCTATACTAATATTATAAAGAGGAAAGATTTGATTGTTTGTTTGTTTGTTTGCATTGAATAGGCTCCGAAACTACTGAACCGATTTGAAAAATTCTTTCACTGTTGGGATGCTGCTGTTGTTTTTACTTTTTTATTATGTTAGTTAATCCGCCGTAATATTACTTATTCTGTGAAAATTTCAACTGGCTATCTATTACGGTTCGAAAGATACAGCTGTTTAAAGGTATAGGACGAACAGACAGACAGACATCGTACAAAATAGAACCAAGGTAAACATAATAAAACAATGTTTTACCTTTATCCACTCTGTAATATGAGTAAATTGTTTCTTCGACAAGTGGGAAGAAAGCTATTCGTTATCGAACATATGATTTAAGTACGTAAGAAAATTTTGTTAAGAAAATTTGTGGAAGTAAACAAAACTCAAAATTTCTGAGGGAATCCCGGCAGCCATACAAAAGGTTAAAAAAATGTGAACCGGTTTTCTACAAATTTTTTTTTTTGTAAACGCGCGCAGGCTTGTTATTTCGCGCACAAAATGTCTGAAAACCATCGAGATATTATTAAGTAATACCTAAATATCTCGATGCTAAGAACAAAAATTTATTTTCGTAATAATATGACTAAATCTACGTAGGTACGATATGATATTATGTCATTTTTATGACCAATCAAAAATAGGCTCCTTCGATGCTGCTATAGGTACTTTCTGGTCGTAACTACCCGTACTAATTAGTCGAATTCAGGATCATCGTTTTGGTCGTAGGCTTTTGTATAATAATAGGCACACAGACTTTACACAGACGAGTTGCAATCATGCATGTTCCATTTCGCAATAGAACTTTTACTGGGTGCTTATAATTTTTTTGCCATATAAATAATATTATCTGAGTTGATTGACCAGAAGGTCGTGCTTTTACACTAGTTTTTTTTTAAATAAGAAAAAACAAGTTATCTACCTTACCCATTAGTGCCTACCTTACCTTAGTGTAACTCCGAGAATCATGCCTGGTTAACCTTGAAACCGTTGTTGAAAGTTGTTTCAGTGAATTGTTTTTCTGATCGTATTTCTCCAGTGTGAAACCTTTCCTCCTCCACCTCGTGGTTTATCTTTTCTGACAATTCTTAATCTGGCAGGTAATTTCTCTGTTTCTCTATATGGTTAAGTAATTCGGAAATTACTTCATACTTTTATTATTTTGTTTGCCTCGTGTGTGTTCGATAACGATACTGCAGTGCAAGTACCGTTCTTTATCGATCGTCAAATTCGTTAAAATGCCATAGAATCGATCATAGCTAGTATTGATCAAATGGCATTTTATCGAATTTGACGACCACAACTGTCAAATTTGACCATCGATAAAGAACGGTACTTGCACTGCTGATTTATTTAGAGACGTTCGGTTAGCTCAACGTTCAATCTAATATAACTTCTAGATATAAATATTTTAAGTTTTGCATTTGACTGCAGGGATTTGGGGAGAGCACTAAAGTCCTCAAGTATACCGGAGAAGACGAAGGTATATTGTATCGGTTGTTTGTTTTATCTTGCTAAAGCCTTGTTATAGCTTCAAAAGCACTGTAGTAGTGCTCTTGAAGATGGATAAATAGATTGTTTTGCAAAAATGCATTAGATTATAGATAGCCTGTTGGTCCAGTTGGTAGTGAACCAGCCTTCTGCGCTTGGGGGCGTGGGTTCGATTCCCACCTAGGACAAACATTCATGTGATGAACATTTGTGTTTGTTCTATATCTGGGTGTTAATATCTATTTAAGTATGTATTTAAAACTATATATGTATGTATATCAGTCTCTGGCAGCCATATCACAAGCTTTGCTTAGTTTGGGGTCAGATGACAGTGTGTGCAAAAATACCCCGAATAAAAAATAAAAAAAACTACGTGGTGCATTTATTTATTTGGACATAGCGGTACATACAAATATAAGAAAAATAAACCGTAATCTAGCAGGAGTTTTTTGTCTAAACTAAACGTCATAAACATAAAAATCTGGTGTCATTACTACTGTGTAGCACCTTTACGCTGAGATGCAACCAGCAGAATCACAAAAAAAAACTGTCAAAACTATAGGTATAGTAATTTTTAAACTTTTTTTAACACGTGTTTTAAATATATATCGGGACTTATCACGTATCACGTAGGTATATATTTTTACCTAAATTAAATAATACGTGATAAGTCTCGATAAAACTTTAAAACTATAGGTATATTATAGGGTCAAAATATTTATAATCCTGGTTAAATCCAAACTAAATGAGGTGTTAAACTTTACGCTGAGTTGTAACCTCGTCATTGTGGAAGTTACTAAGACATCTTGCCTCTGGAGTTGGGGATTGTTTTTTTTTTTTTAGTATCACTCTAAACTTGAGAAAAAACTGATGTATACAGTGACCGTAAACCTGTTGAAAATTACGCAATAGTCGACTTTCAACTGATAAAATATTTAGTTTTTTTAATTTACTACACGAAAAATATTTAAAACACAGTTAGTTAAAACCTAAAACGATTACTACCAAACATTAAAATTTCAACTGAATTCCAAGAAAGAGGTTCTCAATTAGACTTGTTTTTTAGGGTTCCGTACCCAAAGGGTAAAAACGAGACCCTATTATTATGCCTAAGCTGTCTGTCTGCCCATCCGTCTGTCCTACCTTTTAACGGCTGTATCTTGCCTATCTTGAAAATTAGGGCGTTTTTTCGATATTATGCCAAAATAAGGTAAAAAAAAAAACTGTGTACTTGTGACATAGAAAGGTAAGTTTTCACAACCTTTCGTGTTTTTTTTTTTAATAGATAATACATAATATAAAACCATAAACTTGGTTATATGAATTTTTCACATAAATTTTGAGGTTATGTGAAAAAAGTGTGCAAACAAAAGTTGTAGATCTTTTTATTACCTATAACTTTGCCATTTAACTCTGTGCTTGGATGGGTGACCGCTTGGGCGAGATGTTGTTTTTTGCACTACTATAGTAATTAACAGCTTTTGTGATGATACGGAACCCTCAGTGCGCGAGACCGACTCAAATTTTGACGGTTTATTGTTTGTTATACGATATCGTCGCCAATTGTGAACTAACTATAATGATTCCTACTTTATTCAATATTCTATCTCGAGGTTGGTCCCGTTTAAATTTGAAGCAAATATTCCACCTCTAAGGTGAATCCCGTTTATTGAACCATCTGTGAACTCTGATGTTTTGTGAAAATATTTTATTAGATCTCTGGTGAACTGAAGGTACGAGTGGTTGTCGACAGCGTTTCATCTATTACGTCGCAGATGTTAGCTGATATGCATTAAATTAGGGGCAATTTAACAGATCTGACAAGTCAAAGTAAATCTTAATATTGCCTTCTTTAGTCATTATTACAATAAATATGTATTTTAACTGAAAAAAGTAACGCAATTGTGTTTTTTGATAAAATAAATATCATTGGTAGGTTATGTTGTTGAATTTTGATGAAGTGTCTCTTAAATCATAATAATAAATAAAGTGACCTGTTAAATTGGTCCTACTTTAGGTATCAAATGCACAGACCTCGCATTTTTTTTGCTAATGTAACATCAAATGTGATTAGTTCCAGTGTAAATAGTAGAAACGGAACTGACACTGTCAGTGAAAAATCGAGTCCAAAAATATTTGTTATGCAATTTTATTTGTTTGTTTGTTAGCTTTTATTTTCTTGCAATGTTTGTTAGTTTGTTTAGATCAAAACTTGCAAGTTAAATTAGAAACAGTTCATTTTAACCTTACATTTACTTTAATTTAATAACCGATTTTGCTGAAATTTTGCATACACCTTTAGTACTGGTGACAATACAATATGCAATCAATGTCTAAATTAACCCAATATTTTAATATTGAAAAAAAATTGCCCACATAATAAATTTATAAATAAAAAGTTAAGCATTTAAATAAAAACAATTTTAATAATATTCTTTTAATAAAAGTTTGTTGAATGTTTTATATGAAAAATCCATCGGATTTTCAACGGAAGTGTTCGGAAATACCTACCTCACAGAGCGGTAGGGGCATACTCATATTTTTTAAATCTTTTATAGCGTACTGTAAGTGTCACTACGCACGAGTATCCGTCTAGCACTCTCACTTGAGATTTCTACGGGTATAAACAGGGGTATCCCGTTTTTACCCGCGACGTAAAACCAAAAGGAAGGCATTGTAGTTAGCGTTAGGTATGAATACTATGAATGTAGTTCCCACCTAAAATCTAAATGCTTCAATCGATTGTAATAAATGAGGTGTCGATAGAACCGTAAAGGTTTGGGAATGGAAGCTGGTAACGTCGGATTTAAAGGAACTTCAAAATCATGAGCAAAGCGTCACCACGCTGATAGGTACAAGTGTACTATATTAGCTGAAAAATTATAGCTCGCACGAGCGCATTATGCGAGCTGTATTTTAAATTCACCCAACCCTTTTTCCCACTTAACGATCGAGTATGAGTGGATTTTATGATATAAAATCAGCTGCAGTTTCACAGGACCTTGGCGGGCGGGAGAAGGGGGGAACCGGCGGGTTGTGGGGGGTGCGGGGCATGGTCGCAGATGACGCGCGCCCTACTGGCATACTGACACACTTACCTAGTGACAGTGGTACTGCTTTTGGTTCGTCGAGGTCGACACGATGCGTTCTACCTACGATACTTAAGATTACTAATAATGTGTACTACCATGTGTACACAGCGATAAACAAGTGGATCCATATGTGTTAAGTAAATGTTAGCAGTCATCGAGCGAGTCTTGCCAAAGTACCATTGCCACATTTCAAGTAATGTAGTCTTGCTTTAAGTTATCTGTTTTACATACTTCCCCACTGAATATTATAATCACAAGAAAAAAAAACATCAAGCCAATATTATAAATGCAAAAGTTTATTTTCTGTTCACACTCAACAATACAAAACAATAGTTTATTAATAACTCCATAGTTACAAGTCAAACTTCTCCAGTACACTTTTCTGGTAAAAACCGGACCCTATGACTGAGCCTACGTTGTCTGTATTAAACGGCTGTAACTTTCGAACCGTAATAGACAGCCAGTTGAAATTTTTACAAAATATATAATGTTATAGATTAACTAAAAAAATATAAAAAAGTCAAAAAGTAAAAACGAAAGGGCCTATAAAACAAACGTATTTTTTGGTAATTGCTCTAATGAAAAAACGGTAATGAGTGTCAAACTTGGCATGATTATAGTACACACTCTAAAGTATAACAACAAATAATAAATAATGGCCAAGTGCAGTTAGTGACAAATTTTTGTTCATTATCAAGTAATAACTGGTAATTTGGTTACTTGGACGACCTTATCATTTCTTTCACCGAATCGAAAATGCATATTTTATTAAATATGAAGTCTGTTTTTAAATTGATACTTATTGTACTTTGTGGTGGAACGGAACCCTCAGTGCGCAAGCCCGACTCACATTAGGCCGGTTTATTTATTTTTATGTAGTGTTGAGAACGATCGAACGATATAGCCAGTGTAGGGTTCTCAATGTGGAGCTAGCTCTATGGCGCCATGTACGGTGCTCGCTGCAAGATGAGATTGATAACAGCTGGCAACACTGTCCAGCATTGAACACAATGACAACATGTTCGATAAATGGTAGAACAGATAGTTCTATCCGCATTTCTTATGCAGGTCATTGTCGTACCCTAGGCTCTGACACTGACCTGCAAATGAAATTGACGTTTTCCTATGAAAAAAATATAAAATTATTCAAAAATTATAGTCATTACTCGTTACCCCGCTACCCCGTCAATTTAAGAGTATAGATTAGTCAGAAGTAGGTATGTAAGAGATTTTTTTTTTTAAATGTGGTATGTGGAATGTTTATTAAGATACCTATTTACATAGGGACACTTTTGAATTTATATTTTATACCAATAGGTGTTTTTACTACGAAAGCTAACTTTGTGGTTACGTGATGGACGCACAGCCCATAAACATTTAGACTCACTCGTATTTGTGTTTTTTTATGTAAGTAAATTGTATTCTTATAAGTAACTAGCGGCCCGCCATGAGATCGCACGGGTATGTAAAAAAATGTTTTTTAAATTAATATGTTACATTATTGGAGTTTTAGTAAGGATCCCTATTTTTTTGAAAATATTATAGCCTATGTCGCCCGGGGATAGTGTAGCTTCCCAACAGTGAAAGAATTTTTTAAATCGGGTTAGTAGCTTCGTAGCCTATTCAATGCAAACAAACAATCAAATCTTTCCTTTTTATAATATTAGTATAGATAGATTAAATAAATCTGACGTCTTTGGAATAGTTACGAGTTTACTGTGTTTTGTATTTTTCTCTTCTGTTATCTCCATTTGAAAAATACAACAGTGTAACACACAGAACGAGATAGCCAGTTGGTCCAGTTGGTAGTGAACATGTCTTCTGCGCTTGGGGGTGTGGGTTTGATTCCCACCTAGGGCAAACATTTATGTGATGAACATTTGTGTGTGTTTGTTGTTCTATATCTTGATGTTAATATCTATTTAAGTATGTATTTAAAAATATATATTATTATGTATGTATCGTATGTCAGTCTCTGGCAGCCACATCACACGCTTTGCTTAGACTGAGAAATGTAAGACAACTATAACCAAACTTCGCACATTAAAATCAGTCAAGCTATTTATGCTATAAGAGATAACATTGAAACATTATATAGAAAACATTATAAAATAGCCTATGTCACTCACGAATAGATTAGCTTTCTATTAGAGAAAGAATTTTGAAAATCGGATTAGTAGTTTCGGAGATTATCTCCTACAAACAAATTTACAAACTTTACCTCTTAATGATATTCGTGCGATTGTGATGCTCCGTAAAGCATGGCTAAAGCAACAATGTTACTGGACGCAAAAGTAACAATAACGCCCACGTTTCGCTATCAACCACATTGCACAATCCTTGGGGCCTTGAGATTTTTGCTTTTTTGAAACGCAACCTTCGACATGTAAATAACGTTAATATTTTACTGTTTAATTCAACTCACCGCCAAACACAAATCTCAATTTCTATTAATTGACGAAACATTTTTGTGTCAAGGTAACATGTATTGCAGAGTTGAAAGGTAAAATCTACATAGTTATTTCAACCTTGCTGAATATTTATTTAGCAATTAATTTTAAACGGACAATTCAGGTGATATGGGCCAATCCTGTCTGGTAGCGGTTTGGAATATATGTGAAAGTATGTGGCTATTTAAATTAATTATATTTTCATTCCATTCCATTGAGATAAAGTCATGTTTTACCAAAATATCTCCCCCATTTTCCCTCGAATACGGGTTCCGACAACTAAAATCTGTCAAAATTTGTTATTATAATGGTCCTTACAAGAAATGTGAACGGGTTTACGGGTGACAGTTTTTAACCGACTTCAAAAAATCTATTCGGTTTTATTTGTTTATTTTATGTTTGTTATCTCAGAAGTCCATCATTTATCATCCGATTTGGTAACTTCTTTATTTGAAAGGATATGCTTTCAGATTGGCCCATAGAGCAAAATCGGTTAAGTAGTTTGGGTTTTAAATCAAAATAACAGGAAAAATATGTCTTCCAAGGTTGCTGCCAAGTAAACGACGTTGCGTATTTACTAATTATGAAGTCAGTTTTTAAATTGATAATTGGAGAGAGAGAGAGAGGATGGGCCCTATTCTACCATGTGGGCCACCACAGCATGTTGGTGAATGTCAAATGTCTTTGAACTTTTGAGGTTCTTGGACATACCGGTTTCCTTACGATGTTTTCCTTCACTGTTTTTGAGCGATGGCATCGCAAAGGCACGTAATTTGTTTAGGTACCAAATAATGTTATATAGATAGTTTCATTGTTACTATTTCAGTCTTATTTTACTTCAGGTATTTTGCTTACTTGAAATTTTATGCATTTGGTTCTTGATGTAGATTAGGTAGAATCAGAAAACTGTCGAAAGCAATGCGAAAACAAATCAGCCAAGTGCGATTCGGGCTCGCGCACTGAGGGTTCCGTACCACCACAAAATAACTATGTATACAAAATTAGTAAATATGCAATTACAATTCGGTGTAAGAAATGATAAGGTAATCGTAAAATCGTCTAATCGTATACGTTGCTTAACATAAATTAACAGTTATTAAAGCAATTAACAGAAATTTGTCACCGACTTGCACTTGGCCATTATTTATTGTTATACTTTAGAGTAGTTTAGAGCTTTAGAGTGTGTACTATAATCATGCCAAGTTTGACGCTTGTACGCAATGATCTTATGTATTACTAGCGACCCGCCCGCCCGGCTTCGCACGGGTGTAATTTACTTGCGAAGCCGGGGCAGGTCGCTAGTTATACATATAAACCTTCCTCTTGAATCACTCTATTTATTAAAAAAAACCGCTTCAAAATCCGTTGCGTAGTTTTAAAGATTTAAGCATACATAGGGACGGACAGACAGCGACAGCGACTTTGTTTTATACTATGTAGTGATTGTACGTATTACAGTTTTTACACTAGGGTAAATACATAAATACGTTAAAAATTACATGGGGACCCCCATTTTTTTTATTCTTGGACTTTTTTATTATTTCTTAGTTAATCCGCCGTAACATTATAATTATATTCTGTGAAAATTTCAACTGGCTATCTATTACGGTTCGAAAGATACAGCCGTTTAAAGGTAAGACGGACAGACAGACAGCGTAAGCTCAGTAATAGGGTCCCGCTTTTACCCTTTGGGTACGGAACCCTAAAGCGATGTCGATAAGCAATCTATCGTTATATACCTAGTTCTTATTCAATCATATAGTTTTACTCCAGAGAAAGCCAATAAGTTCGTTATTGAACAGTTCCTTGGTAATTGCTAAGTATATTTATTACGCAAACTCTCGTGAGGAAACTACAATATATTATTTGCCCTTGAAACATAAGTGGAGGGATTATTCTCGATGATTGACTACGCGTTGGCGTTATTCCTACGAACTAACACACATTCTGCAAGCTAAATGAACGCGCAAGTGAAGTGATAATAGAAACGTATAATAACTTCACAAGCAAACCAAACAAAACAAGAAAAAAACGTGCCAATTGCGCCTACAACAAATCTCCCACAACTATTGACAATATTAAGGGCCTAACTAAGGCAATGCGTTGCCTGAATGGGTGTTCCCTGATAGTTACAATCTGGGTGTCTTCAAATCAAGAGTGAATCGGTTTCTTCTAGGCAAGCGTGCTCCATCGTAGACAGCATCATCGCGGCGAGTTGGTGGCCAAACGCATGCCTATTATTCAATTTGAAAATAAAGGGTCTGACTCGCATTGTCTGTGATGTGACGTCACACTTGTGGCCTCGAAAGAAAAAAATTGGTGAATAGGTAAATTGAGTAAATTAAATATAAATAATAAAATAATAATTCTGATTATTTATGTATGCAGGAAATATTTTTTCTGAATAATTTCTCTCAAACAAATTGCTTTCCTTGGTCACATCCTTTTTTTTTTTTTTATTTTTTTTTTTTATAATGCAAATTGTTAAAATCAATTTCATCATTACAATAATTCAATGAATTAACCGAGCGACTCGTCATTTTCATCACGAAACTTTGAAAACCGAAATTTGGCAGTTAAATTCCTTATATGTACCTAGAGGTCCGCTAAGAAAAGATTTTTGCGAAAGGCCGAATTAAGAGGGGCAGCAAGTTGTAAGTTGGAAGTTTTAATGAAAGTCTACGCGTACAAAGTCGTGGACAACAGCTAGCTGAAATCAGATAGAATCAGCCATATACCTATACCAGTATAGGTATATGGCTGATTCTGTATATAAGTTCATTCATTAATTATCAGCTTATCATGTTCTCACTACTGGGGAAACAGGCCTTCTCTCAGCGGATGGGCCCCAATTCACCATGCAGGCCCAGTGTATGTTGGTATCTGTTGCACCCACTACTAATTCGTAATGTAAAAAAAAATTTACTTCCGCCATCGTTTGTGTTTCATCATAACCAAAAATCCTTCAAAATTTGATTCTGCCTGAAGCCGTTTTCGTCTTGCCTGTGTCAATCGGCCTATTTAGTAAACGCTTTCTTAGAATAGGGTCACCGATTTTCACGCCTGAATTGCCTAATTGACCTTAAACCACTGAACTGAGCGTTACGAACAATACATGTACATAAATGTATAATACACGATAATGTATTTGTGTACAATGTGATGCGATAAAGTTTTGACGTACTTAATTAATGCTTTATCTAGTATGGATTTACCAAATCATTTTCAGTGCAAGAAGAGCTAATACTAGGAAAAAAGAGCATAATATTGTTATCATTTAGTATAAGGACATCTATTTATATTTTTTGTAACGACAAGGCATTAAACAATTTTATACAATGTATGGAGAGGGCTATGCTCGGGGTTACTCTACGTAATCGAATCAGAAATGAGGAGATCTGTGGACGAACGAAAGTTACCGACATAGCCCACCGGATTAGCAAGTTGAAGTGGCAGTGGCGCAGGGCACATATCACGCAGAACAGATGGCCGATGGGCCGACTTAAAAGAGACCGCAGGGGAAACGCTGGATGCAAGCCGCTTCCAACCAGCCCTTTTGGAGATCGATGGGAGAGGCATATGTCCAGCAGTGGACGTCCTATGGCTGAAAATATGATGATGATAATATAATATTAGCTGCGCTCCGCAGTTTCACACGCGTGGATTACTTCTTATATCAAATATTAATGCGATTGCCGCCTTATACAACGCTTTAGTCAGAAGTCAGCTTGTATGCAATGGAGTCATTTGGTCCCCTCACGAGACGAAGTACATTCTGATGGTCGAAAGGATACAAAACAAGTTCATTAGGTACATGTATTTGAAAAAATATGGAGTTTATCCGTTTTATCCATTAATGTACCCTACTTTATTTATTTTAGGCATGGTTGGATACAACTAAGGGTCAGGAGAGAGCTCACACTCGTTTCCTATATTTCAAACTGGTGAGAGGTAGGGTGCACAATCCGGATATACTGAAACAGTTATACTTTTGCGTTCCTGATAGGTATGTGGGGCGGCGAAGATTGCCAAAACTGATATCAGTGCCACGCGCGCGAACAAATCTTCTGCAGGAGGCACCTTTTACACGAGCACTTCGCACTCTCAACGTCATTGCCGTTGAAATAGACCTATTTAGTTGTGCTCTGAGTGAATTTACAAAGATAGCTTTAAAGGTTTTATGTTATTAAATAATTTAGTGTTGTTGTCACAATGTTGTTGATTATATGTAATTTTGCTACTCTATCGCATTAGGTTATAACCTGTAATAATAGCTCTAAGTTGGAAAAAAAAAAAAAAAAAAAAAAACATCAGCTGTATGCTAGTGAAAGTCCTGTCAAAATCAGTCCAGTCGATTTGGAGTCCATACATACACACATCGCCTTTTATATAAAACAAGAAAGAAGGAGAAGAAGAAGATAAAAACTCTATGAGTCGCCATGTTGTATTTATGATGTCACTTAACCAGTTACTATCCCTGAACCACGAATCTGTCGTCACCTCATCAAATTGTCAAAACCGGTTGAAACTTTTGAAACTGTAGGAACATACAATCAATACCCTCCTTTTAGCTTTACCATTGTCGGGTAACAACTATTGGAAGACATAACAATCGGTTTTTAAGTCAAATCGAGCATAGGCAATTATTATGGAATTAGAATGAAAAGTCCACACAATTTTCCCCGTATTTTAATACTACAATTGTGTAATTATTATTAACTAGCTGACCGGACAGACGTTTAGAACTGTCAAACGCGCGAAGTTAAAATAGTCGTTTAGTTTTCTGAAATTTTCCAATTTTCTTAATTTTTCTTTCCGTAAGAACTTTCTACAAAGCATTAGAAAACTTTAAAAAAATATGAATAAAATCGGTTCTCAAGTTTTGGCGTGTCCAAGGTAAGTAGGGATTCATTTTTATATGTATAAGCTTTATCTATACTATAATATTATAATGAGGAAAGATTTGTTTGTTTGCATTGAATAGGCTCCGAAACTACTGAACCGATTTGAAAAATTCTTTCACTGTTGGGAAGCTACACTATCTCCGGGTAACACAGGCTATATTATATATTTTTTTAAAATAGGGATCCTTACTAAAACTCCAATAATGTAACTCAAGATGTAAAAAAATAGATTTACAATTTTAACTTTGCGTGTTTGACAGTTCTAAGACAGGACAACATCTGTCAGGTCAGCTAGTATAGGATAATATCAATATCAATACATAGTATGAAAAAAAGTCGCTTCCCGCTGTCTGTCCCTATGTATGCTTAGACCTTTAAAACTACGCAACGGATTTTGATGCGGTTTTTAATTAGATAGAGTGATTCAAGTAAAAGTTTTATTTGTATAATACATGCATAATATAATAACACTGATAATTTTAGGTGTCGGATGTGATGTCGTAAATAAACACATTTTTTGCTCTTACATTGCAAACGCTGGCTGAACCCTACGAGATTGATCAAAATAATGTACTACAGTACATGAGCTTTTATTCTATGACAAAAAAGCTGTGAACGTTGTAAAGACATTCTGTAGTATATTTAGTATCAGCAGGAAGCCGGGGCGGGTCGCTAGTATATTTTTATTTAATTAATTTCATATTGTTGTAAAGTTAATTACGTCAAGGTCCGTTCTATAAATAGAAATTCCGTAGCGTTGGTGTTGGTTCTTTTTCTTATTTTTCCATTGTAGAGTTTCCTTGAGATGCTTCCTTTGCATTCTTAATCTGTGAGACTGGGCCAAGGGCATTTTCGTACCTTGTATACCTAGGTAATCCCCATAAAAGTAATTAAACAGTTTCAATCTCTGGCATTTAACTATTTACCATTGTTTCACTGATGACCTTTCCAACTGAAGTTAGTATTGTTATATTCAATTGTTAGGGAAAAAATAACGGCCAAGTGGACACACGTACCTAATCTAAGCCAAAACTTTAGAAAACTGAGTAACTTGACTTAACAGGTGTTTTTTTTTGTTTATCACTTTTCTTTTCTTTTTCTTTGCTTAATGGTTTAGTGTAGGTCGAATAAAGAAAAATAAATAGCAAATATTATGGCGGATCAAGATGCTAAAACGTTGGAGCATTATCCATTATTTTCCCAAAGACAAAAACAACTACGAAATAGACAAAGATTGTCTAACGACCACACACAGGCACTATATGCGTTTCGGCAATGAGGTTTTACTCAGTCAATATATATAACATCATTGCGTTTGGTTTATCATACAAATATTATAAATGCGAAAGTGTGTTTGTTTGTTCCTCTTTCACGCTGCAACTGAACAACGGATCGACCAGATTTTTTGCATGGGTATAGTTAAGAGCCAGAGAGTGACATAGGCTACTTTTAAAAGTAATAAAATAACCTTAAGTGGATCATACTGAAATTGATTCATACAGACTAGGTAAAGTTATTACGTAGCCCAGACTTGTAGTTACGATTATTGTCAATGGAAACAATTCAGTAAAATGTCAGTGGGCGTGTCTTTACATAAGACGTTTTCATCAGATGTAGTGACTGAACACGTTCACACATTACACACACATCATCAGCCATTAAACGTCCACTGCTGAACAAGGCCTCCCTCTTAGAGAGGGGTGTTGCCATAATCCCCACGCTTGGCAGGCGGCTTGGAGATCGCAGTACGTTCACCGTGTACTAACAGGACGCTGCTGCCCATCCTCCGGTGGTTCTGGTCGCAGTTTCAGGACATACCCGGGTCACCCCGTTCAACGTGTTCAAGGGAACACGTTCGCCCTACATTAAATATCTATATAGTTATAGAAAGTCTTTGCCGTAGAGGGACGTTCCCTCATTAGCAATCCTAAGGTCCTACAACCGCACTATAACTCATTGAACATCATGTAAACAGTAATACGGGATGGGGTTTCCTCATAAAGTATTAACCTAAGTTTGTCATAATATTATTATCTATTGTTTACGAAATAAGTGCAGTTTGTCTTTTATACTAGGTATGAATATTTTAAAAATTCTGATGAGAATTTCGGACATGTGGTTTCCATTGCGGAGGAAACTATTCTGAGTTTTCAGTTAGGAAATTATTTAGTTCTGATAAGTTCGTTCTGTTCATCCGTCAGTCTGTCTGTCCGTCCGTCAGTCCCAATTTTTTAGAACCTTTTAACTTTTATAGTTCTGCATAAAACTTTGCACAATTACATTTTAGTATAGATACCATTTTAAAGTATAATTCAAAAGTTTAGTTCAAGACGTTCGAGCTCAAAAGTCTTTTCGTAAAATGATCTTAACAAAGAACTTGTTTCCTTCTTAGTAGTTTTCTTTTTGACTAAACCATTAAAAGTATATGTCGGGATGATATATCTCTGAAATTTGGCTAAGCTACCTAAACACTAATTCCTGAGCTATGAATGTCACCACCACAATTAAATGGCTTTAGATACGGAGCCCTACCATATGCGTGTCTTGACATGCTCTTGGGCAGTTATTTTTATCACTGTCCGCGAGTGCTAGAGGCTAATATTTTATTATGCTTTGAATTCGTTTTCTGTACGCAATTGCATTATTTATAAGACAACAAGTTTTTTTTTTCTCAACCCGACAGCGATAATTTTGACGGAACATAGTTCGCAAAAAACGGCACATCTTAACAGAAAAATATGTACCAAATCAGTTATACGTCTCGATAGGACATAGGAGCGATGGTGGCCGAGTGGCAGCAAGTGCACTTTACCATCTAGCGGCATCCGGTTCGAGCCTTCTGCCCTGCACCAATGAATTATTTAGTGCAGTTTCGATGCCATAGTTTAAAAACGGTGAAGGAAAACATCGTTAGGAAACCGGTATATCTAAGAGCCTCGAAATTTTAAAGATATAATATGTCATCGACCAACATGCACTGGGCCAGTATGGTGGATTAGGGCCAGTCCCTAGCCCATCCTCTCTCTGTAAGTAGGCCTGTGTTCCAGCAGTAGGAGGATAATATGTATTGTAAGTGGATATGAATATGTATCGCTGATATTGTAAGTGATACGTCTCAAATAGGGGTGCAATCAAATTTATTATATCATCCACAAGAGACGGAATTGATGTTAAGTGAAGTCAAAACTCAGAGTCACACAGCGGGCAATGGAGAGAGCTATGCTCGGAGTTTCTTTGCGCGTTAAAATCCGAAACGTGGATATTCGCCAAAGAAACAAAGTCACCGACATAGCTGTTAAAATTTGCAAGTTGAAGTGGCAATGGGCAGGCCACATCGCTCGACGAACCGATAACCGATGGGGAAGAAAGGTTCTGGAGTGGAGACCACGAACCGGAAGCCGCAGCGTAGGGAGGCCTCCCACTAGATAGACCAGCGACATTGTGAGAGTCGCGGGCATCCAGTGGATGCAAAAGGCAGGCTGTCGTTCAGTGAGGAGGTTAGAGGGGGAGGCCTATGTTCAGCAGTGGACGTCTTCTGGCCGATGATGATGATGAAGTCAAAAAATACGGCAGTACAATGTGCGAATTTTATGTTGTTTGGTGAATTTAAAAACCAGTAAGAGCAGAGCCAAGTATTTTTGCCTAGTTAGATAGAACAGTTAGCCAGAAATATATAAGTAGGTGTTAAACCATAATACTCGGCCTGTTGCCGTTACGTGGAGAATATAGGCCAAGTTTATACGAAAGTGGGTCAGGGCGATTTGAATCGCCGGGAACGTTAAACGCTCGTTACTGAACGGATATTTCTGTCCTGCGCTTCAGAAGTACCTAGTAGTCCTGGCTCTGGAATCACCGGTGGTATTTTCCTATGTGGTAATAAGACTTATATTAGAAATTAATACAAAAGTATCCCCTTTCCTTAAACATGGGAATGACCGGTAGATAATGTTTTAGCATCGAGTCCTGTATTTATATTACCAGCCATATGTGCAGAAAAATACTCTGTGTGTTTGTTAAATTTTTCTGACTAAACGGCTGGATATACTTCATGAAAATGTGCATGGAAGTGGTTTGCATCGTGAAGATGGCCGTAGGATACCTTTTATCTAGGAAATTGCAAATCTGAAAATTTGCTATTGATCATCACCATCATCTCACGTCAATTGGGCTGATTTTTTGCCGGGCTGATTGGTGCTTAAAAAATGCCATAAATGTGTATGTCATCGGCAATCTGAATAATCCGATCGTATAAATGCTTAAGATTAACAGGCAATGTATGAAATATAATTTACTAGCTACCCGCCCCCGCTTCACACGGGTATAAATATGTTTTATATATATAACCCTTCCGTGAAAAATTATGTAACTGATGGTGAAAACAGCATCCATATCCGTAGCGTGGTTAAGGAGGAATTAGATGATATATAGACAGACGCGGAAAGCGACTTTATTTTATACAATGTAGAGATTCCATACTTCAGCTATACATGCATTGCATTATATTATACAATGCCGAATGCACAGCCGGCATTGCGTTTATTGTGACAAAACTAAGTGAGATTACAGTAAGTTCAGGTTTTTTATGACAACCCGGAAACCCTTGCGATGACAGAACCAAGTATGTCAAAAGGTTTAGGTTTATTCATTTATCTATGTTTATTTCACTCATTTTACCTATTTACCAAATATGTGAACTCTTTCGAGTTCACAAGTGTGATTTCACATCGCAAACAATGCGCTTCAGTCACCATTTTTTTAATTGAATAATAAGCTTGCGTTTTCTTCCAACACGCCTGATGCTAAGCGAAAATGCGGTCTACGATGGAGCACGCTTGACTAGAAGAAACCGATTCACTCGGGATTTGAAGACACCCAGATTGTCACTATCGGGGAACACCCATTCAGGCAGCGCATTCCACAGACTAGCAGGTAGGGACTAGGTAGGTATTGCGTACATTTAAGTATGTAACTTGATAGTATGATGATTTGCGAATTATGGCCAGCAATAATTTATCAGCCAATGTTTTACCTATAGTGTCTGTCTGTCTGATTAAAGTTAGTGATATAGCTAATTGTTACGCAAATTATGAGTCAGATTTAATAAAATATTGGTCAGCTGTTTATTGTATGTCGGTCAGGTAATAAGGTTTATTATTGTCAGCTAAAAGTAAGCGGTGTATCCGGCTAGTAACTTGCAATTTCTTTCATCTAATTACCGTGACTGTGTGTCAATGACGTAAAGTAATGGCAAAATTGCCCCGACAACCAACGGGGCCGTAGCCAATAAAAGAAAAACGTAAAGTCTTGTTTTCTCAATGCTGTGTGTACAATATTTTAATGTGAAAAGCGGTATATCTACTAAAAAGAGGTGAATATACAGGTGAAAAAAAAAAAAAAAAAAAAAAAAAAATCCTGCGGCCTTATGGTACAAGCCATAGCTATCCGAAAATTTTCTTTATGTATACATTTGTTTCCTTAAGAATTTCTTGAGTTGTTATATGTATGTTAATTTTTATTTATTTAATGCAAGCTGCATTAAATATCAAAAATCTTAATTAGTTCTGCAAACGTGGGTCTTAACTGAAGTTTGCATTATGTCTAACAAAATGTCATATAAGTACTTATTTACCATTACCAAGGAAAATAAGATAACGACCGCCCAACGGCAAGCGATCATTGTCGCCTATGGATACCTGTATATTATACTAGATAAACCCCGCGGTTTTATCCGCGGGGATTACCCTTTATAACATCAGCTATCTGCCACCGAAACTCCCATTACAATCGGTTCAGCCGTTTCGGAGTCCATAGAGTACATACATATATCTTTTACATATATAGATTCATCACCTGTATTTTGCTAATATCTATTAATAAGCAAAATTCACATTTCTAAAGCCGCCGCAGAAAGTCTGTCAGTCATAGCTCTAGCTATTGATCCTACCTATATCACATCAATTGTCAAAGCACAAAAGAAAGAATAAGGTCATAGTTCGATCAATAAACTTTATGCCGTCGAACCACTCGACAACTTCCACTATAATGCACGATTTATAACATTTTATAATCGATTACACCTATGATGACATGCGGCAAAACTAGGGCAAGAGTGGGTCAAGATCAGCAGCAGAAGTAGGTCAGTGGGGATCGCATTCATCTCCCCTCGCCTGTGCACGGGTGTGGGACGGGCAGCTCATAATGCCCTTGGCTCTACATTTCTCCCGGTGCACGAATAATCTGATATACGTGCATGTGTTTGTATATACATGTTGTTTTTGCATCACTCATTTGTAACTCCTTACGGTAGCAATGATTTTTCTAAGCATACGGGAAAATAGCGCCTCGCAGCTTATAATATAAGTAGCAACTTAGAAAAACTATTACATTTTGCACAGGTACATTTAAAGAATGATGCTAGTGTGTCCCCGGTCTGACCTAAAACTGCGACCAGCGGAGGGTGGGCAGCAGTTTCCTAATGCACGGTGAACGTACTGCGATCCTCAAGCCGCCTGCCAAACGTGAGGATTATGGCAACACCCCTGTCTAAGAGGGAGGCCTTAGTTCAGCAGTGGACATTTAATGGCTGATGATGTGTGATGTGTGTGTAAGTGTGTCATGTGGTACAAGTATCCACTTCTTTGATCCCATATGAAGAAACCTTTACGAAAATTCCAAAAAGCAGAGTGTATTTAATTCTCAACAAAGATTTTTAGCAGTGAAGGAAAACATTGTGTGAAAAATTGAAAATCATAACTAGGTGGTAGGGCACTTTCTAATGCCCGGCTTGGCCATTTTCAATTTCAGTAGCTACCCAGCTACCACCCTCGAGTTGAAAATGTGTCGCCAAGAGTTCCGGTATCGCTGAGACTCGGTCCATGGCTATGCATTTCTGTCATCTTCAATACAAAAATGTTAACTTCCTGTAAATACGAGCATTACGTAGATACGTAGTTATTCAGTGCTTGTGGACCCTGCACTAGGTGAGACTTATATCGCAGGGCCCATGTCAGTTTTGATTACTGTTAGTGTGGTGCGGTGAAAGATATTTTTTTTTTTAGTTTATTGAATCAGGCGTTATTTTTCGGAAGTCCATTTTTAATTTGTATATGTTGTTTTGTTGTTACATTTTTTTAATGACTTTAGGAAATTAATGACAACTTTTGGATGACATACGTATCTTCGACCACATTGTCATTAAACATCAGGTGAGCTGTAGTCAATCGGCCAGCTTGTCGTTACTAAAATATGCTGACATTTCTTATAGATCTTCTGTAGTGCGCTTGCTATAAATTACCAAGTAAAGATCATTCAGGCCATTCAAATGAGCCAACTTAAGGAAGGAAAGATTCCTTCTAGATCGTGAAGACACCATTGAGGTAAATTAATTATAATACACATTTAATTGTATTTTAATCAGTAAATAAAGGTAGAAAAATGTTTCACCTTCATTTTAAGTGGATACTTTACAAGTAACTTCTTGCTACCTAAAGAAATTAGTTTGTTTTTATTGACCTTGGCCTAAACAGTTTTTATCTGCCTCTGTATTGAGTTAAATTCTGTGTATGTTGGTTGAAAATGTAACCGTCTATTTGAGTGCAGTCTATTCTAGTTGCGTTGTATGGATGTAGAATATCGTTTACCATGAACGTTGCCCTTGGTGCAAGCCGTATGCGCTACATGCTCGACGACTGCATACGCATAATCATTATTCCACCATTTAATAGTACATTCATGTAGGCACTTTATATAATTTACACATCCATATATATTATCTCAAAAGTAGGTCAAGATTATATAAACCAGGACAGAGGATAACAGAAATGCAGTTGACACTATAATGAAATAATGTAGGTCACGTATCTCGAATATACATAAATAGGTACAAAGGGGTGCCGTGATGATGCGTCAAAGCGAGTTATTTAAGTGTAAATGGAAGGATCGTCGTAGTATTTATCGTGACGTAGATTACATTGCTGTGTGAGACAGGATAGGAAAGCCACATAATATGCCTTTGTACGCGAGCGGCGATAACATTTTATCTACACTTTTTTGCCCCGCGAGCACGAGACATACGTATCGTATCCCATATTCCCAGTTTTGTCATATTTATGCACGGATAAAAGGGTGGAAATAGTAGATTACACAACAACTGAAAAAAAGGGAATTTAATTCGAGGGATACAAGGACTGAGTTGTTTTTTTTTACACGAGCTATATACTCTACTTTTTACCATTGACTGCGAGAAAATAAATAGTAATATGTATTTATATTTATCACATTTTACTATATAATCGGTAAGTAATAGGCAAACAAAGGATTAAATATAAACATTAGAAATGTATAGTGAAATAATTAGAACATTAGTGTTAAGGTATATTCTTGTTTAGTTTGGAAACGGTCGTACCTATTTGATTTTGGCGGCAACAAATTATTTACGATAACTGCTGCTTTATAACAAAACTAGTAGGCCGCCCCTGCTTCGCACGGGGAAGCCGGGATATATAGCCTATGTCAACCGGGGATAGTGCAGCATCCCAACAGCGAAAGAATTTTTCATATCGGTTCAGTAGTTTTGGAGCCTATTCAATTCAAACAAACAAACAAACAATCAAATCTTTCCTCTTTATAATATTAGTATAGATGATACCGGACTTAGTGTCTCATTTTCGTAACTTATCTATACTTCTATACTAATACATATTATAAAGAGGAAAGATTTGATTGATTGTTTGTTTGTTTGTTTGCTTTGAATAGGCTCCGAAACTACTGACCCGATTTGAAAAATTCTTTCACTGTTGGGAAGCTACACTATCCCCGGGTAACATAGGCTATATTATATTTAAAAAAAAATAGGGATCCTTACTAAAACTCCAATAATGTAACTCAAGGTGTAAAAAAATATGATTTACAATTTTAAGTTTGCGTGTTTGACAGTTCTAAGACAGGACAACGTTTGTCAGGTCAGCTAGTTTTATTATAATTATGATTATCACAGATCTTACTATTTATAAATTTTACAATGATAATAGATTTTCCAATGACCTAAAACAACCACCACGATACCTAATAGAAAAAAAAGAAACAAAGTAAAATTGGCGGTATATTTTTTTCTTAAATTAAATTGGATAGCTCAGTGGAACAGCTCCATTCAGCCAGCCAGTACGTTTTATTTATTTTTTGTTTTTAATTCGTTCATCGTGCTTGTTCCACATTTAAATGTTTTTATTCAGTCAGTTACAGAAAGAGCGTTTATTCACTGTTATCGATGAATCAGATGCACTTTTTCGAGTGGCAATGGCAATGGTAATAACATTTTATCGCGACGCGCGTGCTAGGCCAGCAGAGGCTGCTACTTGATGGGATATAGCGGCGTAGCGACTAGCGACATCTGTTGGAAATCACCTTATAGTATTTTTTTTTGTTTTTCGGAACCATTGATGACCCTCGACGCAAAAAGTTGGAAACCGCGTGTTGTGACATCGAAGCTCCCAAACGGCTGAACCGATTTTGATTTGGTTTTTTCGTTTGTTTGAAAGGTGATTTGATCGAGTGATCTTAGCTACCTATGATTAAAGAAAATTTGTTCAACCATTTAAATATTATAGGGGTTTAAAAAAACTATTTATACTTGTCCAACGATGTGTTCGTATACACTAGCTGCGCCCCTCGGGTTCATCCTCTATTTAAAATTTCGTTAAGTTTTCTGTTCAAATTTTCCGCGCAATTTTCTAAATTTTTCCTTTCCGTAAGAAATTTCTACAAAGTATTAGAAAACTTTAAAAAAAAGTTTAATGAAATCGGTTTAGTCGTTCTGAAGTTATGGCGTGACTAAGGTAAATAGGGATTCATTTTTAAATATATATATAGATAGATTATACGTATATATATAATAGGCGATGTGTGTATGTATGTGCTCTATGGACTCCGAAACGGCTGGACCTATTTTGACGGGACAGCCTGATGTTAAGCGATGATGCGGCCTACGATGGAGCACGCTTGCCTAGAAGAAACCTATTCACTCTCGATTTGAAGACACCCGATACAAGATAGATTGTAACTATCGGGGAACACCCACTCAGGCATCGAATTCCACAGACTAGCAGTTCGCATAATAAATGTGGAATCAAAGCGATTCGTACGGGTTCTCGGAATATCAACCATAAAGCGGTGTCGATTCTTCGTACCCACTAAAGACTGCCTGGTGGTAAAAAATTATCATCGCCTATAGATACCTGTAACACCAGAGACATCACAAATACGTTGCTGACCTTTTAAGACTATTCCTCGGCTTTTGAAGAACCCCATGTTATTGTCTAGCTAAAAACCACTGCAATATAGTTTGCTTACAACAAAAACAAATTCGATCGGTCCAGCCGTTTGGAGACACATTGTAAAAGACACATAAACATAGTAACATACAACCTCTTACTCGTAACGTATTTATATCTTCTTCCTTCTGTTACTCGCGGATATTTTTTTTTTTTCAGAACGTAATCATAGTTTCCTAAATTTGCCACGTAACACGTCGTATAGTGTATCTAGTCAAAATAATTTACAAATGGTGTCGAAAAGTTTTTAAGATGTAAGCATTAGTTCCTCAATCGTGTACTGTTGGGTGTAATGTTGGCCATGGGTGATGTCACCGGCGGCTCCAACGGAAGACCAGCGCTGGTTGTTCGCAACCAGCATTATGCTGAGTTGGAACCGGTTTGTGGAGGAAAACAATTTGTAATGTGTGTATTTATTTCTATTAATTCTTTAAAATGTTTTATTTTCTTCCATAAATAAAAAATTGTCTATTGTCTATTGTCAATCGAAAAAAAACATCATCAAACTATATAATTTTTTTTTTACAAAAGTGTGTCGATTTTTTTTCAGAAAGTAAGCATTATTTCCTAAATCGGGAAAACACGTCATCCAGGGAATACAAAACAATTTACAAATTGTGTCGAAAAGTTTTCAAAAGATAAGCAGTATTTCCTCAATCGGAAAAACACCATCTAAGCTACATAAAACAATTTACAAAAGTGTTTCGTAAAGTTTTCAGTAGATAAAACATTATTTCCTAAACCGGGATAACACGTCATACAGGGAACACAAAACAATTTACATATTGTGTGGAAAAGTTTTCAGAAGGTGAGCATTATTTACTCAATCAGAAAAAACATCATCCAAGTTATATAAAACTATTTATAAAAGTGTGTCAAAAAGTTTTCAGTAGATAAAGCATTATTTCATAAACCGGGATAACACGTCATACAGGGAATACAAAACAATTTATAAATTGTGTCGAAAAGTTTTCAGAAAATAAGCATTATTTACTCAATCAGAAAAAAATATCATTCAAGCTATATAAAACTATTTATAAAAGTGTGTCGAAAAGTTTTCAGAAGATAAACATTATTTCCTCAATCGGAAAAAAACATCATCTAAGCTATATAAAACAATTTAAAAAAAATGTGTCGTATAGTTTTTATAAGGTAAGCATTATTTCCTAAGCCGGGCAAACAGGTCAACTAAGCTATATAAAACAATTTACAAAAGTGTGTCCAATTTTTTTCAGAAAGTAAGCATTATTTCCTAAATCGGGAAAACACGTCATCCAGGGAACACAAAACAATTTACAAAAGTGTGTCACCAGGCTTGTTATACTGACCGGGATAGCATTGTTGTAATATAATTTTAGTGAAATCAATTCAGCGCCTGTCATGATGTTGACATGCGAATAAGTAACGAACCGTGTTGCAAAATAACATGTCAAGTCTGTTTCGATTTCGAAATCTCTGAATAAGCGGTGGGCATTTACGGCGGTGACCTTTTTAAGAAATCGGGTTCACTTTGTTCTGGAAAAATGTATTGTTTTTTTTAGGACTTGTTTGCTAACGCATCGACAACAAGTTATTACAGTCATGTTGTCGATACGTTAGTAAACAAATCCTGTTTACGTATCCAAGTAAGAACTCGGTTAATCAGTCACAATTTTAACCAAGACAGGCTTTAAAAATGACGTAATCGTTTAATTTAATATCTCTGTATTTAAATTGTATGAGTGAGACAGATGAATGTTTTGAAAAGATTCGATGCTGGTCGATCCGAACGAGCGCGTAAGTAGGCTAAGGTCAGGCGCCATTGTAGTTAGTCTGCGTGAACGTGGTGACGTATACCTACTTGTCGGTCGTAACTATCGGCCGGCCGGGCCGGGGCGTCGAGACTCACCAGAAAACAGCTAATATGCAGACGACGTAATAACTTGAGCATTCCTAGTCAGCAAACTGTCGTTGGACACCGACAACGCGATGCCAGGATTTTCTTTAGTAAAATGTAGCATAGGTACTTCGATTTTTATGTTACATCTATATATATAAAAGGCGATGTGTATATGTATGTTCCCTATGGATTTCGAAACGGCTGGGTGTACCGATTTTGACAGGAATTTTACTGGCAGATAGCTGATCTTATAAAGATTAACCCGCGGGTGAAAACGCGGGGCGTTGCCAGTATTTAATAATATTAATAACCACAGCTCATCTCATGAGCAGCATTGTGTAAGATCAAACTATTTAGTGTACATTAGGAATAACCCATGTCCAGTAGTGGACAATACAGGCTGATGATGGTGTCTATTGTCTATAATTTTTTTTTTTAATTTTATTTATTTCTTGTAATCAACAGCGTTATAAATTCTACATAATATTCACAATAGTTAATAAAGATAAGGCCAAAATAGATTACAGTAATTTAAAAAGTAAATAATAATAACCGCGCAATTGAAATTTCTGGCCACAGTGGCTGTGCAAGTGCGAACAATTCTATCATTATTTTTGAGTCAGGACTAGATACAAGTTTCAACCAGTATTTTTTTTTTTTGAAAATTGAAAACGACTGTTTGACGATACCTATATGTACAAAGTTAAACTAAAAAGTAGAAAATTACAGTTAAAACAGAAATTGAAAGTCCTCAACAAAACTTTTGCTGAAGGGAACCACAAACCAAAAAGTCATCTGTGTCTATATTTTTGGTCTTTGTTTGTTAAATATATATGGGATCACCTCTGAAGAGTGACCTACCAAACAAAAAACAAAAATCATCAAAATCAAATCATAACAGGCGGAGTAATCGGGAAACAAAAAAAACATACAGGCAAATAGATAACCTCCTCCTTTCGTCGGTAAAAAAATTAAGAATATTGTCTGTACTTACTTCAAATCAACAAAAAAAAAAAAACAATACTAAAATGCCTAGAGTAAACCTACAGACAGACAGACTATTAGATCATTTCAGGTAATGAGCTCAGACAGAACCAAGTAGTACTACTAACATTGGCAGACATACAGCGACATTGTTGCTAGTGGAACTGATTACCTTCTGTACATAACCATTGGTTACTACTAGCTAGGGTATTTTGAGGAGACACAAAGGGATCACTTGAAAAAGGGACAACGGATCCTGCGGTAATAATATGCTGTGTATGCAAATGTTGAAGTTATTACAATCAAGTGATTGGAAAGCGAGAGAGTAGCGTAGCGAACTCCAATTATTTTTTGACATTTTTCTGTTAATTTTAGAATTTTAGACGACGAGTTGACGAGTAGTGCACAAAGAAGTTAACAAAATTGAGCGCAGCGAGTCCGAAAACTCAACAATTTTTGGGTAATTTAGAATCGATTATTGTACATGATGGGTTATGCAGAAACAACCAAAACAGTGATGCGCGAGCGTAGCGATCATAATTTCAGTTTATTTTTTAGTGAATAACATTATTAGAAGACTATTATTAATGTAAGCCATACATAAAAGTTACACATACAGGTAATGCGCGACCATGGTGAGCACGAAAATGTTTAGGTGTTTATGTTCAAATTATGTTTGTTGATTTATGTTATAACTAGCTGCCCGCGACTTTGTACGCGTAGACTTTCATATATACTTTCAGTCTCCATTTGCCCCCTCTTAATTCGGCCATCTCGCAAAATGCTTTTTAGCGGACCTCTGTATCCCATCCCATAAGGAATCTACATGCCAAATTTAAGCTTCGTAGGTCATTTAGTTTTCGAGATTCCGTGATGAATGAGTAGATGATTTTCGCTTTTATATATATAGATTACTAGAAGTTACCAGCGACTTTGTACGCGTAGATTTTCACGCAAACTTTCAACCCCCCTTTGGACCCCTTAATTCGGCCCTTTCGCAAAATAATTTCTTAGTGAACGTCTACACCCCATAAGGTATCTACGTGCCCAATTTCAGTGGTTTTCGAGATTTCGTGATGAGTCAGTGAGTGAATTTCACTTTCATATAAGTATATAGATTATGTAATTTCAGACTGAGTAAATTATAAATTATCATCAGTAGATGTATAAAACGGCGTAAGCAAAGCAAGCTTAGACAAAATTGTATTTCAAAACGAATGCATAAGCATTAAAAATTGAGTCACAGTTACATCATATTCAAGTATTTTAAGCACGGTCCAATCCAAAACAAGCAAAAATAAATTCGTAAAAATTATGTGTACTTAAAATTTCTTTGGTACCTACCATTTACTTATTTTTTCACTCATTTTATATACTCGTTTTTAAATCTAGCTATGCTGAAACATAGCACCTGCAAGGGGGACGATAAAACGAATCTCCCCCAAGGTTGATGCACTGCGTCGGTCGGCTAAGTAGATGTCTCTACCATGGTCGAGAGGAAGCTACATTACGCGTAATTCCCCGCGGTGGGGTCGGTCGGTACGACCTAGCGAAGATAATGATGACCAATAATATGTACTACCAGTTCCTCGTAGTACATATAATCATTGTCAACCTTCTCATGCAATATAATAATATGATATAATATGAGATGTAATCATATTTTGTACTATATATATATACATATGTATATATGTGTGTGAGAAGGCAGACGAATGACGATGATTATTTAGTTCGATTATTTGTGTTACAAGGGGACAAAGTAAAATTAGTTCGTCGAGGGCGTTTTTTGAATTTAGAGCGAATGGAAGGATTCTAAAGTAGAATCCTGAGCGTAGCAAGAGTCATCAGAATAGAGAAAGCTCAAACTTCCATAGGAACATACTTGAATTTGGTTCCCGCTATCCTCTACAGCCAATTGTATTTTTTTCGATTAGGTGTGATGAAAAATGTATTATTGATTAGGTATAGGTACACGACAGTGTTACTGCGCCCACCGCTATGCAGTTGGAAACAACTTTTGTAATCCCGCCCTCGCTTGACAAGCGACAATACATTTTTGATTGAAAGACCGGCTTTAGCAAATACTAAAAATCTAATTCATAAAATAGCCATCCGCTATTTTATGGCCGCTAAAATTAAAACCTTGCCAATGTGGCCATATAACATTTAATAAGACAATATTAAAGTTTAGAAAGGCGTAAGTCGAAGCTCTTCTAGTAGATTTTGGGTAAGTACCTTGAATCTTAAGGCCATCGAAACAAACAAATGAGTTGTGAACAAACACGGCTTGTACATTATTATGTATGCAACGCAACATACGGCTGACCAAACAGCCGGTCTACTACCACCGAGCCACTCGCCTACACTGCCGCAATCGCCTACACTTTGTGATAGTTGTGTCTCCATTGCGTTACATGTCTGATACAACCATCATATTGACGGATGAAGCCCGCAGTAGGTGAGGTACTGGTCATTGAGTCGCGCAGCAGTTATGACACTGACATCGTAGTGGTTCTCCTCGACCTAGTCTGGTGCTGAGCCATCTAAGGAGAGCTATCGAGAGCAGGGCCACCGAGCTCTTAAGGGGTGGGGGGAGGGGTACAATGTTGACTGGGTTTTAGTTTTACGTTTATTAAATACACATTATGAAAATATAAAATAATAGACACCTTAAACAATAACGATATATGGACTACCTACATTGCAACATCATAGCTTATGTGTTCCCGTTCCATTTATGTTTTTTTTAAAATCAATATTGCATGAAGTTGACATCACACTGACGTAAGTATCTATAATCAATAATTTATCAGAATAGAAGAAATACCGCAGTCCTTACTGATACTACTACAGTTTTGTCAAAAAATTGTTTAATTCACGAATAATGGTTAAAACATACGTAAATACGAATATCGCTCGTTGCGACACACTGGAGTCAAATTTATTACCTCGCAACCGTGCGCAGGCGCAGTATTAAAAAACGTTTTGCGCAAGAGTCGATCCGCACCTTGACACAGATACAACTCAAACTGTCGTTTTGAATACACAAAAACCGGACGCTGCCACAACTATTTTAAAGCTACATTTATTTTGTGAACGTACTTATTTACTATTTGAATCTTGTTTGTAGTTTTGTGATACTGATAAGACATGTTTCAAAATTGTACTAACAGTAATTCTTCAGTAATTCTGGGACTTGTACAATAGAAAAAAAAGTTGGGTCAAGTGTGTCATAATATAACAAAATCCCATTGACCCAATGCTGATTCAGTTATGTTACTACATTCAAATGGTTTTCAATTTTATTCATAACTGTGTTTATTTTACATTTTTCAGTGCAAAAGCAGCCTACAATTTCCGCGTTTTTTTTTATAAGTGACCTCATATCCGGTGGATTTATACCTCTCTCTAATGGGTTTCCATACTATTTTGACGGATTTCATTAAGTAACGACTTCATTTAATGCATAGTCGAACGTGGTACTTGTAACCTTTACGTAGATAGCAAAATCGTCGTTGAGCCCGCATCACTTTTTATATGAGTGTGTCATCTTATCACCATTCCGACTGCGCGCAAACTGTTACCGATGGAAACTCAGGGATCTAATGAACCATTCTATGAATTTATTCGACAATGTAGATATCTGAACAGAACAAGTAATATATTGTGTAATTCTTAGAATTGTTTATGTTGCAGGAAGTATCTTTGTAAAATAGCTAACAGACGACGGATTTGGTTGGACGGTGGTCCGTCAACCAAGTCCGTCACGTCTATTGGGGCTTTAAGGAGACCAATTGCATGTCGCACGTGAAATTGTAAGAAGATAAAGAAGTGTTAAAATCCACACCGTAGCTTACCATCAAGCGAGTTAGTGCTCAAAACCATCAACATCTACACTAAAATTCGTTAAGAAGTTGTCAAGTTTCTATGTTTGAGGTTTCCAGAACTCCTGATCCGAATTAAAGAAATATTTTACATTTAGAAAGATTAAGATTGAATTTATTAAGATTGAAGTTAGTTTTTTTGCATGAAATCACAGTACGTATATTTGTAAAACAAGTCAGCTCTTTTAGCTCTTTTATCGGGCCATATCGTGCTAGTCATTTGGTTTGAGATAACTAAATAGTCCGAATAAGGTTTTTAGGGGAAAACATTCAGAAAAGTTGCCTGGAAAATTGGGAATATTGCTTTGTTCTATGACATTTTTGTATGTACTTCAAGACCAATAAATCAAACTTTATTGTGTATAGAACTAGGTCTGTCAGGTCAGCTAATCTATCTGAAAAAAACTGTTCGTTTGTATGGTGTTATACTTTTGAACGGCTCGACAGAATAGGCATGATGACTGATTTTCAAAATCAATTATATGTTATTCAGAAGTATCCAATATGTCAAAAATCTATCATATTTCTTTAAAAAATAAAGGTTTTTATCACAGGTTTTTATGGAATAAAAGTGGAATAAAATGACAATAAAATTTTAAGTTTCAAATTCACGCCAAAACGCTTGCCGTTGTCATGGCGTCTGTCACTACGTCACGGGTCAGTAGTCTCAGTACCTCAACGTCGTCAACAGTAAACATAAAACCTCCTTCATTATAATTTTTTTCTGTAAATAATATTAAATTGTAGTTATTTTAATTTTGCAGCCCTATAATATAAGTAACATAATAATTGTAATAAGTGTTAATTTTGTTTTGTTATAACATTAATTCACCTCTGTATTATAATATAGAAGATATTTTCTTTGTTTCAGCTAATAGATTCTAAATTCCGTCTTCTATTTTCTCTCTTCAGCAATACTTGTTGCTGGCAAAAATGTTATTTAAACTTTTGCCATTAAAAACAAAAAAAAAGATCTTTCGGAGCCTATAAAGTCTATAAACCAAGGAATATACAACTATAAACTAAATCAAGTTATTTTGCGCAATAAATATGACTTCGAAAATATATAAGTGGTGTGTAGTCTGTGGTCCCTCAGTGCAACAACACATCTGAACACATCTATAAAAACTCCAAATAAGTTATTTGTTTACGTCCCAAAAAACCAAACACCCATACAGAACTTATCTTACATTTTAAACGCTTACATTGTTGGATATATGATGAATTAATGTACTTACATAGAAGTTTTGACGCTTCTAAATTCCGCTGAACAGAAGTCTTTGTTTGAAGCCAGGAACACTCCCACCATCAATGAATCGACTCTAGGCAAATTAGCGGAATTTGCCTTGGTAAATCCTTGTTCCATGGCTGATGTCTTTTGTGGGAATGGATAACAACGACTATTAAGTGTATTTTAGAGACAGGTTAAGCGAAATCAATATTTATTTGTAAAAAATGCAGAGTTTCAGTGTATGCTTATACGAAACAAAATGATGTTTACTGACCCGTGACGTAATTTGCTCTGATTGGTGTTTAAGCTAGTATGGCCGATTGTTGTATTTTGTAGATTTATTTTACCAAATAAATTATTAATCTCGCCATTAAAATGAGAATAAATGTATTATTTAAATCCTGGAATCCTATTTTATTAGATCAGTTAAATATTTTGGCGATACTTGATTACTGTCATCATACTGTTTGTTTTTAAATAGTTCAATAACAAAAACACTATAGTTCAAAAACACTATGATGTTTTTAAACATCATAGTGTTTGTTTTTAAATATTCGTTTTAGTTCAAATTAGGCTTTTATTGAGGGAAAAATTTGAAAAGTTTCCCATCAAATTCTCGAATTCGGGATAAACTGAACATTCTTTTTCTATAGGGTTTTTTAATGAACTAAAAATATAATCTCGATTCAACTGAACATAAACAACTGAAGATCGTGGAAAAAAAACCATTGACGTTCGACATTTAAATTCAAATTATCTTAACTTTGACTGGTTGTCATTCATTGTTTACGCTATAAGACTTTGTTTTGGGTGCGCTTATATGCGGTTTACAGGTCCGCTAAAAAAGATTTTGCGAAAGGGCCGAATTAAGGGGCGTTGAAAATGTGTATGAAAATCCAATGTTTTTGATGTTTTATTAGGGAGATTAAAATTGGTCAGGACAATTTTTTTTTTGGACAGCTTATGTAATATATAAAATAACTGGCTAAGAGTGTGTCGAGACTCAAGACACGCATATGGTAGGGTCACAGAAGACATAATAGACAGTAGGGTTCCGTTTTTCGTAGCCAAAGTCATATAATTGTGGACACTATGATGATTATCATATAGTTCAGAAATTGGTGATCACAGAAAAAATCGAGGTGCATCATATCAACAACATAATTAAACTTTTTATGAATTAGTGAAAAGAAAACTACTTGAGAAACATTTTGTATCAAAACAACTTTAGGAAAAGGTCAATGACCTTTGAGCTATAACGTCTTGAATTTATTACAGTTTTATCGTCATATGTCAAAGAGTAATAATCAGAAAATGCCTAAAATAATTTTTCATGGCATTGTAATAATCAGCTTGGCAAGTTACAAGTTTCTATGTTTAATAGTTTAGAAACGTAGGGGGGAGGAGGGGGGGAGGGATTTCCCCCTTTTTTGCCATTTTGGCGGGCCATATTTCACAAAATATGTACTTGATAAAAAAGTGATATAAGAAACCATCCCTTCGTTTTAAGAAATATTCAACGATATCACGTGCACGAGGAGGTACAGTGTATTTTTTTTTACTGTACCAGAGCCACCCCAAAGACCTAAAATTATATTATTTATAAAAACTGTAACTGGGCAAAGTTTCAAACACTTGCCTTAATAAGCATAGAAATTAGAAGGTTCTAAAAAATTTGGAAGGACGGACAGACAGACGGACAGAACGAATTTATAAGTTCCTTGTCGGGCTACGGAATCCTTAAAATACGGATCGAATTGAGAACCTTACTCTTTTTCTGAAGCCTGTTAAAATAATGGGACATCACAATCCGTTCCGCGCGGTCATAACATAGCACTGAATATAGTAGGTACTCGTAAATGTTGCGTAGTTGCGTGGCGTGGCGGCGTCGCAGGTATTTTTATCTATTCGTTGTGGATAGGCGCGGAACCGGCTGCACGGTATGGGCTATGGGAGATTGACGGAATGGGGCAAGCATTGAACGGGCCGAGGGAGGAACGTGAGCGGGAAGGATGCGTTAAGACGAAATATGCTTCAAATTTGACGATTCGTCCTAACGAATATTCAAAAGTAGACCTTTAAAATCAATAAATTGACATTATTTCTTTATGTGTAACTAGTAGGCCGCCCCTGCTTCGCACGGGCGAAGCCGGGATATATAGCCTATGTCAACCGGGGATAGTGCAGCATCCCAACAGTGAAAGAATTTTTCATATCGGTTCAGTAGTTTCGGGGCCTATTCAATGCAAACAAACAAACAATCAAATCTTTCCTCTTTATAATATTAGTATAGATAAAAGTTCTTGAAATATTTTATTCGTATCTGTTCACCGATCGATAGAAAAAAATCGTAAGCTTTCCTATAAAACACCCGTTTCTACGTTCCCTTCATTCGGTTTCAATAAAAATATATTTTTTTAAATGTGTGTATTCCTAACAATCATTCAAATACTTTAGTGATCGCAGTTTTTTTGCGATTAATATAGATTTAAAGTTTTAAGGGAGAATTCTGTGTATAGATTATACATAATTTAAAGGCCGGGAGAGTTAGTGTTAATACATTTCCAAATCTAATAAAAATATTGGATGGTTGGTAAAATAAATCTTTATTGCTGTATTCACAATTAAGATTACTTTACTATTACTCATTTAATAATTAGATACTAAATTATTTGTATGTATTTATCGGCAACCGGTATTTCTAATGATACAGACAGTCTTTCGACAAATGCCTCCTCCAAAGACTTCCATCTTTCTCTATCCTTCGCTATTTGACTCCATGGTGGTTAGTAATCTATGCTAAATACTATATTATTCTATTAACGAGAAAATATACGTATACAGGAAACATAGGAGGAAATTCACAATTTTCAAAATATTTTTATATTTATTTAGGAATAGGCTTGCGTTTGACTTTTAACTTGCCTGATGCGGTCTACGATGGAGCATGCTTACCTAGAGGAAAACGATTTGCCTAATTCTATAGGTCTATTCCACTTTGGGGTGATCAAAGGCGACTCTGTAGTGTCCATCCTACAAAGTTTCATCGACAAGCGAAAAAATACAAATTCACACAAACTATCAGTCGAGTTGGTTCTGACTACACCCACACACTATTACAGTTAAAAAGATAGCAACAATTGCGTTTTTTGTAGAAGTACCTATACGCTAGACGACGGACATATTCGACGAAATCACTCATCATTGTAAACAACTTTTACTATAGGACAATTCCTGAAATCGCATACATTTAGCAGATTTTTTGTTTGCCATTTCGTTGTTGGTCCCATAGTAAAAGTAGTTTATAATAATGAGTACAATGATATTCTCGAATTTTTCCGTCGTCAATAAATACATCCCGCATATTAATATGTTACTAGCAGCCTCTATTTCGCCCGTTATCCTACAGGACCCATATTAACCGCGTTCAAAGAGGAGGAAGTTAACAATTCGACAGTACGTATGTTTTTTTGCAATAAATGCAACACACAACTTTCGCATTTATAATTTATGATACCTACCACAGTGCTACCACAGAAAAGAGAAGTAATATTATTTTTTCTTATCTGTGGGTGCTATTGCGGGGTGCTGAGTTTAAAATAAAGAAAAGTATTAAAAAAGGAGCCCTCTAATCGTTTCGTCTGGATTAATTTGTGTTCACCATCATTCTGTCATTTTAGCTAGTGAATGCAACAAATCTAAGTATTGCAGCGCCAAATGTTATATTAACTGTAACGGTATCCTTGCGGTTCGAGCACAGTGTGCTTTTCGACAGTTTTTAGTTTCTCTCATATGTTTTCGCAACGGCCAACAAAAGGGGGTGACGTATAGAGCAGTGATGTGGCCAACTTGTATAACCGGTGGTGGTTTCTTTCAACCGACGCGTCGGCTCGTTGCCGTCGTGTTGCCAAATTCACGTTACGTTTATTGAAAGTCTGCGCCGCCCCGACCACTAACAACGCGAATGTCTCACTACTACCAACTTATCTGTACAGTTGAGTGAGGTGAGCCACCAACGTAGTTTCTAAACATAACTGGTTGCCTTCCGTAGTAAATTTTACTTTGCTCGTCTGGCCAACTTTATAGATAAGGTGGTCGTTCTGGGTTGTACGAACAACAATGAAATAATTAAACGCCTCGATAATTACAACAATATCGACAACCTCTTTAACTCGATGAGTGACGTAATTGATCGCAAATTCGCAACTAGATGATTGTCACTATGGGCATGCAGAAAGCGCGTTTCGATTTGATGAACAAATATCAACAATGTTGACGTGAAATTAAAGTCGGTATTATGTTTTGCAGTAGTACACAAGAAGGCGAGAACATGCTAGTTCTAACGAATGGATACACGCAGAGATACTTGATTTATTTTCAACGTCATTTAAAATCTGCATTGTTTTGTACACAGTATTAATACGCACTATGCTTAGCAAAGACTGCGTCTGCCATTAGTTTTGGCAGATATTATTCGAATCATTCAATTAAATGTCTTAAGTGCGATGAAATTTTGTTATGTGATTTGGTTAATGGTCGACTAAAGTTATATTGAATCTCACTGATACGTACGTAGCGAGATAACTGTTAAAATCAAGAATTATTTGAAATTTTACAATCT
This sequence comes from Agriopis marginaria, assembly GCA_932305915.1. Classification (NCBI taxonomy): domain Eukaryota; kingdom Metazoa; phylum Arthropoda; class Insecta; order Lepidoptera; family Geometridae; genus Agriopis; species Agriopis marginaria. The sequence goes on along the minus strand of OW029916.1, from coordinate 14,727,241 downwards.
ATTGTCTTCTATACTAATATTATAAAGAGGAAAGATTTGTTTATTTGAACTGAACTGTTCTTGAACTGAATGAAAGAAAACACTTTTTGTTGCGACTTCCGCCACAAAAAAAATCCTCTGAGCGTGAATCCAAATCGCACATGGCCGATGTTTTATGTAAATCTTATATTTATTTCATTAACAGATTCAAATAACTTCTAAGCCTCACAACCTGGCCTTATCTACTACTAGTAGGCCGCCCCGGCTTCGCACGGGCGAAGCCGGGATATGCCTATGTCAACCGGGGATAGTGTAGCATCCCAACAGTGAAATAATTTTTTAAATCGGTCCAGTACTTTTTGACCCAATTCGTTACAAATATACATACATACAAATCTTTCCTCTTTATAATATTATTATATAGTATAGTATAGATAGTTTTGGCTTTTTATTTTTCTAACATGTTACTAACCGTTTCTTTTTTTTAAACATGAGAAAATCCTCTTTTCTTGAAATTTGACACTTACGACATATTAATTTTTACTTCGTGCCTTGACCAAACTCTAATGGGGTGGGATTCGATCCCACTACAGCCTGGTCTGAAGTCGTATTGGACATTTATTACTTTTCTGATCTATGTACTGATCAGGCTCATAAACAACTTATGTAATAGTTGTCTACCGCAGGATGCCTCTCGTAAAGAACGCCACATTTATGATCGCACCTGCAACGTCGAACTTTTATAATTTGAACGAATAAACATTTCTCTATCGAGTTAGTACTAAAGTAGAGCACGCACATTTCAGATTGCGAAATATCAAGATGACTATGTCGCAAGCGTTGCAAGTTGAAGTGGCAATAGGCAGGTCACATGGGGAAGAAAGGTTCTTGAGTAGAGACCACAAACCGGAAGACGCACCGTAGGTAGGCGTCTCACTGGATAGATAGACCAACGACATCGTGAAACCAGGCATCCAGTGGATGCAGATAACAGGCTGTCGTTCAGTGTTGAGTTCTAAGGGGGATATTTTTACATTAGTAATTAACCATTTCTGTAGTAGTACAGAACCCTCAGTGCGCGAGCCCGACTCGCACGTTGCCGGTTTATTTTTACACTTTTAAAATTGAGATCTATACTAAAACCGTTATTGGGCAAAGCTTCATACAGTGAGAAGGTTCTGAAAATTAGGACGGACGGTAGAACGGACTTATAAGGGATCCTTCTAGTACTAAGGAACCTTAAAAATGTGACATTTGAACACGAACGAATTTTTTTTTGGACTAAGGCATATCGTCCTTGTTTGTCTGATATGAGTCATTTATAGATAGATATATAGAAACTCTTTACTGAGTACACCAGAAATAAAAATTACAAACAGATAGAAAACACTTACGAGTTAGTGCCACATTTATAGTACCATTTCAATGTTCAAATCGTAAATCGTAGAGCATGTGTGAAATTATCAAAACAAATACATAGCTCTAAACCGTCGCTCTAGTTCAAGACCTTGTAAGTTCCAATTCTAAGCCTTCTAACTTCTAACACATATCTAGGCAACAATGTATTTTTGTTTCGAGTCTGGATTTACCAAACAAACGTTTGAAACTACTGAAACTTCATACAGAACTAGTGCCAACTGAAAAGTCGGAAAATCGATATCAAACAACCATTTTCACGGAATTTAATACACGTGGGCGTAGCTCTTGCATTGTAGTGTTCGAGCAATTGGAAACTAATATGCCTTTAGTGGTAAAACATGGATATAAATAATTTAAAACTATTTTAACCATGCAATGGTTTATAACATCATCATCATATTTTCAGCCATTGGACGTCCACTGCTGGATATAGGCCTTCCTCATCGATTTCCAAAAGGGCCGGTTGGAGCGGTTGGTTGGTTTGATACCGCGTAAGCAGTTGGCCGTAAGGCCCCTGATGTGTTTGCACCCGCCACTCCACCTTACCATATCTCCCTTGTTTGTCTGATCTGAGGATAGAACTCATAAACTGAGCTGAGAGACCGAGTGACATCTCTCGGTATTTTCGTGTTTGGGGTAAATTAGGAAATCTTCAGCACGAAAAGTATGTCGCATTTGTTGGCACTAGCTGATGTATGTCAGGTCAGGCTCAGCGTCATCTGAATTATTTTTATTGGCCCATCAGAATGAGTTCGTTTCACTCGAAATAGATGTCATTACTGCGCTTGTATAATGCCGGTTCGGCCCTTCCGCAGAGTTCTGCAAATTCTTTGTTGTCTGATTCAAAGAATTATAGCGGATACTCTTAGAAACAAAAATATGTAAACATATTATATATATTTTTACAAATATGTATAAGGTTCTTTTAATAAATTATTTTATTTATGAAATACATATCTTGAATGGGCACTAAAGTTTTCCAATTCGCCAATTCAAGGTTCAAAATCTCATATAAAAGCAATGTAAAATAATAACTTATCTTATAATAATTATATTACTAGACTAGTAGGCCGCCCCTGCTTCGCACGGGCGAAGCCGGGATATATAGCCTATGTCAACCGAGAATAGTGCAGCATCCCAACAGTGAAAGAATTTTTCAAATAGGTTCAGTAGTTTCAGAGCCTATTCAATGCAAACAAACAAACAAACAATCAAATCTTTCCTTTTTATAATAATAGTATAGATAACTAACTGACCCGCCAGACGTTGTAATTAGTTTTTCACAAAAAAATCCCATAGAAACAAGCACTTTAAATTTTTCCTGAATTTTCCGATCTTCCGGGCAACTTCACCAATGTTTTCGTCTTAAAACCTTATTCAAACTATTAAAAACATTAAGCAATTAGTCAAATTGGTCCAACCGTTCTCAAGTGATGCACACACATACACATCATCAGCCATTAAATGTCCACTGCTGAACAAGGCCTCCCTCTTAGAGGGGTGTTGCCATAATCCCCACGCTTGGCAGGCGGCTTGGAGATCGCACTACGTTCACCGTGTACTAACAGGACGCTGCTGCCCATCCTCCGGTGGTTCTAGTGATGCGCTTACCTGATATTATCATCACATCACATACATCATATTTAAATAGTAATAGATTCTGCCTACTTCTAGATCTTGAAAAGATATAAATCTTTTCGGCTTAGTGTTATTCCTTTGGATTATAAAATAATACCAGGTATTAAGGGGTATTATTCCTCAATGTTACCACAAAATTAAAGTTTACTTATATACAAACATGTTTACATTAATAACAATAATATGGACATTGGTTACATTAAATCTCTTCTGGTACAAATAAATTCTATTCTGGTATAAATTCTAACAACTTTGTCACGAACTATGTAGGTACGGCATCGGTGCGTAATTTTGACGCAGACAGGTATATAATAAAAAAATGTTCGCCAACACTATTAATCTATCTATATTTATACACAAGCTTACAAACTTTTCCTCTTTATAATATTAGTGTAGAAAACAAAGTCGGGTTAGTTACACCATTTATGACTCATGAAGGGCTGGGCCGATTTTTTATTATCTTTGATTTGTTGGATTCCTCTCTGCTCCGAATAGCAGAATAAGTATTAAAATATCGGAAAAATTCACGAAAAAAAAAATCTTATGCAGAAATTTTATTTGCCCATTCATTTTATTTGGAACAGCACAATTAACAAACTTTTAGCTTTAACAAAAAACATTATCCAAACTAAACGTGTACAAAATATACAAAATGTCTGCTCAATCGATTCAGAAGAGGATCGGGAGGATCAGGTCAGAAGATATCTGCTTCAAAATTGAGTTGCAAGATTCCACCTGAACAAACATATTAACATTACAATGCAAGTTAAATAAAAGCTTGTAATAAAAAGCCCTAGGTTAGGCGCTAAGCTCTGTATAATATATTCGTGCTTAAAGAGACGAAAAAGAATTAGATTTAGCGCCGAAAGCGCTATGTTAGCAACAATGTGCGTGTTTTAATTTAACCCGCACATATGAAGATAAAACGCTGTATCTACAAAAAAAACTGTGCTAAGTACATGCTTATGAACGATACGATTGGTACTAACTCTGACGCGTATGTTATGTAGGTCACAGACGAGCTCCGCTGATAGTAAAGAGCTGTTGTTTCCCAAACTTCAACACACTTCTCGTGAAATGTATGTACTATGTACCTACTTTTTAACTACAACGTCAACATTTTCAGTGTGAGTCATCGAGACATGTTGTGAGTCAAATTTTAGGGTTCCGTACCTAAAGGGTGTAAACGGGACCCTACCACTAAGCCTACGCTGTCTGTCTGCTTGTCCATCCGTCCTACTTTTTACCGGTTCTATCTTTCGAACCGTAATAGATAGCCAGTTGACATTTTCACAGAATATACGTAATGTTACGGCGAAAAAACTAAGAAATAATCATCCAGTACGGGATTGGTAATAACGACATTCTTTCACACAGTCCAAATGGCAAGCCAAGTACTAAGAAATATAACATTAACATATGTTCATGTGATCCTGACAGGCCACGGTTTTTTTTTTTATATTGACTTGTATTGTTGGCATTTTGGCCTCTACAGTTGGACCGGACTAGTTAGCGAACGCAGAGTGCGTTCGGCATAACTTGATGGTTTAAGTTTTGGGCGACTAGCACAAGGGCACCTCGAAGGTACGAACCTCGGCTTGGGCCGTCTCCGGGAGTGGGAATCAGACTTGCCCAGGCACCCCAGAAGGTGTGCCCTGGAGCCCTAGCGGTTTGTTGAACTGATTGATTATTTGGAGAGAATCTAACCGATCTTCTAACAGATCCTGAGGGTCTACGATCCCGCCGGCGGGATCGCTGTGTGTGTGTGTGCCTCTGGTAACCGACGCCTGTACAAAAAAACGGAATATTTCCTATTGCTAGGAGCAGTCGGATCGGAGCTAGGAGCAGTCGGATCGGGAGGCCACGGAGGATTCGCATCGTATTTACATGGAAACAGCCCCTCCTGTGTTTGCGACACAGAAGGTGTCGATATGGCATATCCTCTTCGAATGCCCCGCAGTGGGGAGGTTGTTATCTGCCGCATAGCCAGTAAGCGTTGCTGCATAAATCGACCATGTAGCGTAGGACGCCCTGCGACTCGATGGAGTGACGATACACACAACGGATTCAGCATACTGAAAGGTCTGAAAGGTCTGATTTTTTAGCGTTACAATAGGCATGTCTCCTTGTTTAATTCATAACAAATAACAGGCTTAGCGATGGATATAACTAAATACATTAAACAAAAACATACTGAAAAAAATAATTAAATTGGCTGATAAATCTCTGAGATATGAGCGTTCCAAGTTTTAGGTGGGGATAGAGAGGGGATACTCTGTCCTTTTCTCGCAAAGCGTGTGGTATGGTAGTATAGAGTTTGTATGGCGCGCCTGAGGCGTCATAACTCAGTGTAGTGCGCTCTCTGCCTAGCATGAAATTAAAATACTTACAACTTATTCATTTTTAAACTAATTAAAATTTTGTTTTCGGTTTTGGGCTCTATTTATGATCAGCATTTTAAGAGGTAATAAAAAAAATCATCATGCCTATTACGATTTTAAATAATAAAATAGGTTAGAATGATTATGAGAAGTCTAAGAACTGTATTTATAATCTTTAAAGCGACATTTATACGTATACAATGCAGCAACCCACAACGATAACTGTAACGCCAATCAGAGCGAATGACGTCACGATTATGAAAACAAACGCCATGTTTGAAAGTTAGCAGAAACCACTGCAGTGCTGCTGACATGGACTATCAACTTATTCAACGCCGAATTTTTCGTGCGGAATTCGATTAAAAAAATAACCATTATTGCTAATCTAAGCTAACCATATTTCTTGGAGTGCATAAAACATTGTTAAAATTGTCTCGTTTTATACGTCACCTATACACAAATTAGTGAGATTGTTTATGAAAGCTAAGTACCTACCTAGTTGCTTCAATATGTGCGTGTCTTGTATTATTTGCTCTGTTTTGTCAGTCTGTTAGTCGAACGCACCAACCTTGCTCTACATTCAAAAATACTTACTATTAATTTAAGTAGGTAGCTAAATAAAAACCAGTCAATGCATAGTGATATTAGAGTTATAGATCGAAATATTGTAAGCACTATACTTGACTTCAGGGATTTATCTAGGCTAGTTAAGGGTCGTCCAAAATTAATGATGTATTTTTAGTTTTTGACCCACTTTAGTGACATTAAAAACAAAACTGTGATTGGGATCAATACCTTCGGCCGTCTACGTAACCGTAGTTTCGTAACCAGTTACGAATAAGTAAAAATTATCTTTAGACGAAACCAGTTTCGTAAATAGAATTATTATATTTTTGTATACGAAGCTACGGTTCAAAGAAATAATTTGTAAGGATCGTCGAATCATTTATTGTTAAAAAAACAAAAACAATAAAATAACTTAATAAAAAACGTAATATTTTATTCTAAGTCCACAATAAACTTGAAATCTAACTCGAACACAAATATCCTATCTAACTATTAAAAAATGTAAACGTTATCTTAATAAGAATAAATTTTCTTTCTATGGTACCTCCTCCCATTGTGCAGCAGGGAAGCTTCTCTTCGCGTGGACAAAAATCGATCATTTTCGATCAGGATGTTTTCAATATCTTCCCTAACCCCTTGAGCTTTGGTCGACTCCATAGTCCTAAAGAGCCCATGTTTCGTGCGTGTTCCATCTCAGTCGCGCATTTCAACATTTAGAATTTAGAACACATCAAATGATTAACTTGTACTTATGTAAAATCTAAACTCTACAAACAAAGAAAATAACATTACGATTACTCAGAATCGTTAAATATTGATTTATAAGGGTGCCTTGTAGGACGGAACGTACCCTAAAAAGTGCTCCTGGTAATTTGTAGACCTGGGTTTGCAACTCTGCATAGATAGTACATTCGGGTAGCGTTATTTAACTAAGTTTTGGTTCTGTAGTTTCCCCCAAAGTGATGTAGTGATTTTTATATGAATACAAGGTTATTTTGCGACTTCCGGTTCGTGGTCTCCACTCAAGAACCTTTCTTCCCCATCGGTTATCGGTTCTTCGAGCGACGTGGCCTGCCTATTGCCACTTCAACCTGCAAATTTTAACAACTATGTCGGCGATTCTGGTTCTTTGGCGAATATCTGGGTGGTTTAATGAAATGAAATTGTAGATTTGAAAAAATATATTATGGTGTGCATCTTCTATACATAGTATAAGTAGCTTTCCGCGTCTGTCTGTCTACATATCCGCTAACTCCTAAACAACGAAACGGATTTTGATGCAGTTTTCACCATCAGTTAGATAATTTTTCACGGATGGTTTTTATATATATATAAGTATATATCATCATCATAGTATAAAATAAAGTCGCTTTCCGCGTCTGTCTGTCTATATATCCGCTAATTCCTCCTAAACAACGCAACCGATTTTGATGCTGTTTTTACCATCAGTTAGAGATAATTTTTCAAGGAAGGTTTGTATATATGTATAAATAATAAAACTTACACCCGTGCGAAGCTAGCTAGGGTCGCTAGTTCTGTTACTAATAAATTACCATTCACTTCCAGAGTGCTCCAACGAGGTATATTGCAATTTTCATAAGAATTTCATTACCTACTGATATTAGAGCTTCATTATCCTTAGAAATCACACGTTGTCAATAATATGGGGTCGATTTTTTAATCGCTCGTATGCTTCAGAATGAAAATATGTAAAATAAATAACGCTCAAATATCAGTAAATAGGAAATTCTTTTGAAAATTGCAATGTACCTCGTACTAATGTATTTTAAATAAGCACACCATAACGATACTAAGTAGGTACCTACTACCTACCTAATGACACTACTAAAAGACTAACAGCATACATATAAGAAAAAAAAACATACTTTTAACAAGATAAACACGTGAGTTCACCGACTTGCCAGTTGGTGCACTGTTATTTTTTAAATATTTCTGTGAGCTTATCTACTTTGCGTTTACGTTTTCTGTGGTCTGTCTTAAGTAGGACCAATGCTCCAACTTAATTCATTTCGATCTCCGTCGTCTTGGCAGCAACACGAAAGACGTCAGTACAAAAATGACAAATTGCGCCATTTCAAACTGTATATATAGAAAGTTCTCAATAGATCCATACTTTCAAAATGGGATCCAACGAGAATATAAATCTCAATAGATCCATCGAGGAACTACTGATAGATCTAGTGAGAAAAAAGTTCTCGATATATCTAATTTTATAATGGGATCTAAAGAGAGAAAAAATCTATAGATCCACTATGGATCTATCGAGAATGATCCTATTTTTTAAAGCAGTTGGTGTTGCGATTGGATTTTAAACTACAACTAAATTAATGTCGTTACGTCATAGAGTATTGTACAAAAAATGCGTCACGCTGGGCTTTCGTGCAATTTGACGTGTTTGTAATTTAAAATCCCCGTCTTGGAGAATAAGTAGATATTTCTAAGGGAACTTTCAAGGATAATTTTACCCTTGGAATCAAACGGCATTATAAGTAGTTTGCTTACTTATTATGTCCTTTCCGTTGATAATTCAAAAGATAAAATGGAAACTTGTAAACGTTTATTTGCGTGTAACTTGTCAGGTAAATTGCTTATACATCGGCACATCTATTAGAACAGGGGCCTTACGGCCAACACCCCTTACGCAGTCTCAAACTAAATCGGAAAATCACGCGAACGTGAAACTTAACGTGCCCAGATACGGTTTGCGGTCGCGTGATTTTCCATCTGAGCAGATTTAACGTTAGTTTGGTGCCGCAATAGCCTTAGCAATTAGCAATAGCAATTAATGACACGACCGTCAGTGTCAGTGAGGGATACAAAAGAAAAAAATCGTAAACATCGTAGAACATTTATTTACAAAAAAATACCATCAAATAATACCAAGGTAATTAAACAAACAGGAGAAAAAGTTAATTATTTTTATTTTTCTCTGATGGACATAATAGGTATATTTGTTTCAACATTTTATAAAAGAATTAAGTTAATTGAAGGTTTTTTAAAACGTTTACTCACGTCGCGTCCTGGCTTTAAGAACAGACTTATCAGAAGCAAAAACTTTTTGAGGAAAAGGCTGAAAATTCTCTATAATAGATTCAGCGTTGACCGTTAACTGGTCAAAAATGGTCATGTTAACCATATGTTTTAAATATTTATCAGGACTTAATCACGTATATTTTATTTAGGTAAAAAAAACATACAGTACAGTCGAATTGATAACCTCTTCTTGAAGTCGGTAAAAAAATAGACAACAGGACTAGACAGGACAGGGACTTGGTAGGATTTGAACACATTTAAAACATGTGTTCAAATCGCGAAAGTTTATAAATTACTACGTTAACCATAGTCAGCTGTAGTATAGTTAGCATAGTTAGTTAGCGTTTATTACTTTTATTTTATACGATTTGCTCTTTGGGCATAGCATAGGTATAATAGGGGGATTAGACAAGACCCATTTTCTGTTAGCGTTATCGCCTGCGGAAAGATGAAATTGTATGAAAATGACGTATTGACTAATTTCAAAATAGTAGAGAACAAAATTAGTGATGGCGATATCAAAGGCGCCGCACGTGTCTTGTTCTCTAGCGACACAATCGCCCCCTATACACCAGTTACGGTTCAGTCACTACGTGACAAACATCCACCTGCAGCGGCAAATCTCCACCTCCCTGATCCACCACAACCAGATGACGTTGTCATTGAAGCCACATGCCAGGAGGTTGCAGCGGCTGTTGCATCTTTTCAGAGTGGCTCAGCTGGAGGCCTAGATGGTCTGACGCCTCAACACCTAAAAGATCTTCTATCTTTTAGTTGTGGTGAGGCTAGCGAGTCCCTCTTAAAATACCTAACAGCTTTGGTAAACCTCATGTCTGGACGGGTCAGTGATGACGTCATTGAAATTTTGTATGGCGCTAATTTATGCGCACTTATCAAAAATGACGGTGGTATCAGACCTATTGCGGTTGGCACCACATATCGTCGCCTCGCGGCCAAGGCAGGCTGTAGGAAAAAGGTCACTCTTTTGAGTAACCTTTTTCAACCAATACAGCTTTGTTTTGGTTCGCGAGGTGGATGTGAGGCTGCTGTTCATTCTGTCCGAACTTTTCTCGATCAAAATTGTGGAGAGGTGCTGCTAAAGGTGGATGTCAAAAACGCTTTTAATTCGGTTGATTGCGGTGCCCTGTTGACACAAGTAAAAGATAAAATTCCTGATCTTTTCAATTTTCTCTGACAATGCTATGGCAGTCCCACCAAATTGACATACCAAAACAATGTTTTGTTATCATCTGTCGGTTGTCAACAGGGTGATCCTTTCGGTCCCGCCATTTTCAGCCTGGCTATTCACCCAATTATTCAACGTCTCCAGTCCAAACTTAATGTTTGATACATGGATGACGGAACACTGTTCTGAGTGATTTAAAAATTCTTATAGACGAATTTCGTCATATTGGTTTGGAACTAAATTTTTCGAAATGCGAACTTTTTGTTTGCGATTCATCTCCGGATAAAAATGTGGTTATTGAAAAATTCAATGATTTAGCTCCCAATATAAAATCATTAGACAAGTGTTCGCTCCGACTCCTGGGTTCACCGATATTAGATGAGTCCTTTTCACCTTTTGTTGAAGAAAAAATTCAAAATTTTATGGGTTCTTCCGACAGGTTACTAAAAATTAACGCCCATATGGCGTTTACAATTATCAGATACTGTTTGTTTGTTCCTAAATTTATGTACACTTTACGATGTAGTCCACTGTGGAAACACGGTGAGCTCCTTTCGAGCTTAGACAATGTCGTAAAGGAAACTCTAATATCGGTTTTGAATGTTGATTGGAGTGACAGGACATGGTCACAAGCCTCACTACCTGTAAGGTTAGGAGGCTTAGGGGTCCGCCAAATTTCAAGTGTTGCGTTACCGGCATTCTTGTCCTCATTTCATAGTACTCATAAATTAATAGAAAAAATCCTTGCACCCTCTTTAGGCCCTTCCGAAGTAGTTGTATCTCATTCGAAAGAGGCAATGAATGCTTGGAGGCTTGCTTGTCCAAATACCGATTTTCCCAGGAAGTTGTCTTCCCAGAGACTGTGGGATCGGCCGATCTGCGAACTAGCACGGAAATCGCTACTAGATACGTGTCCTAGTGTTGCAGATCGCGCTCGTATTCCTGCTGTCTCTGTTTGGGAATCGGGACTTTGGTTGCAAGCTATGCCCTCTTTTAACACGGGTAGCCTTTTAGATCCAACCGCATTTCGTCTAGCTGTCAGCTTACGCTTGGGTGCAAGGTGCTGTGAGGCCCATCGCTGTCAGTGTGGTACTGCTGTTGACCAGCTCGGTCACCATGGTCTCTCTTGCTCGAGAAGCGCTGGTCGTATTGGCCGACACGCTAGCCTGAACGACATCATACGCAGGGCTCTTTCCACCGCCAATGTCGCAGCTGTGCTCGAACCGAGTGGTCTTGCGCGCGACGATGGAAGGAGGCCTGACGGTATGACACTTGTGCCCTGGAGGTTGGGGCGGCCCTTGTATGGGACGCAACTTGTGTCGATACTTTGGCGCTGTCACATCTTCCTGAGACACAGGGTAGGGCTGGCGCGGCTGCCAATTCAGCAGAGCAGCACAAGCGACGCAAATATGCTAACCTCGGCAGTGGTTATATATTTGAGGCGTTTGGGGTCGAGACATTGGGCCCTTGGGGACCGGGAGCTCACCTCATTTTCAAAAATCTTTCAGAGCGCTTGGTTAATGCGACGCGTGACCAAAATGCTGGCGTGTTTCTGGCTCAACGCATAAGCATTGCCATTCAACGTGGTAATGCCGCCAGCATGCTGGGTACGCTGCCAACTGGTAGTGGGCTCGAGCATTTGGATTGTCTTTAGACCTTCAACGGTCTATGGGCAGTCTAACTGTATTTGTAGTTTTAGTTTTAGCTTGTATTTTGTTTAGTTAATAAAGGCACTTCTTGCCCAGGAAAAAAAAGCTTGAGATAACATCTCTCAAGCTAATGCCATTGTCAATGTCATTTTCATACAATTTCATCTTTCCGAATGCGTTAACGCTAACAGAAAGTGGGTCTTGTCTTACCCCCTAGGTTAGGTGTCTATGAACAAGTCGTTATTCTGTTTTTTCGTCTAACCTAGATCTATCTTTTTGCGTGCTAGTTTGGTATTAGAATAGATTATGATTCGTAGCATTCACGCTATCCATAGTAAAGAACAATGTCGTCAGGGGAACTAACTATCCCATGTCAGTATTGCTAGGCTATGTTGGTTAGTTTTTGACTAGTATAATCAGTGTTAGTAGGTACGTTGCTGGCAGAGAATACCTACTATTCAAATATAGAATTAAAAAAATCATTTGTCGAACATTTTGTGGTAGGATTGTGTGCAAAGTGGTTCTGTGGTGTTTTTTGGGTACCTATTTATGTGAATTGGACTGTAATTATTTTACATTATGTCTTATTTGTTGGGAACAACCTACTAAACGTACCTATTTCTTAATTTACTATGGGGGGGGGTTAGTTAAATATATTTTATTTACTTGATGACACTTGGCATATCAAAAACGAATCTACCACCACCGTAGCGCATAGCAAAACGCTATGATACGCTATGGTGTTATTACGTCGGCCAAGTGTTATTTTATATGGTGTAATAGCCGCGCGCTAGCGCTGTTCGTAGTTACAGCAGCCCGCAGTCGTGCAAACGCCCTACTGACACCAAATCAAATCAAAATGCGTCGTCGAACCACCCACTGAATACGAAACGACAACGCTATTTGACAATTCATGTACACTCATTCACCGCAACGCTAATTATACAATCAAAGTATTCTCGAAATACGTTCTCTGAGTAGGTACTATTATTCAGTACTTCTCTAAGAACTCTAGTCAGTTTCTCACAGCCCACCAATTCTATCGCAGCGCAGGATAGCGCGAAAAAAACCATTGCGACGTTGCCACACCGTGCAGCCGAGCGTACGAGCACCAGCTTGCCTCTACAATGCACACAACATTCAATTTTAACCTGTGTGGATGGTTTGTTATACAACACTGGTCTTCTCTGAAAAGTAATGATCTTAAACCAATTCTTCTTTTCTTTTTCCGGAGGCCTCATGTCCTACAACAGCATGCTCTATACGATTATAATACCAGTCTTACTAGACACCAATTTGAATTTAAAATAAGCTGAAAATAAAGGGATTAAGTACTTCTTAACCATAGTATTATGTGATAAATGAAAAATTCAACTGCGCAAGGCATTTATCTATGGTAGGTAAGTACTTAGATTGTGTACACAAAGATCTGCCAGACCAAAAAATAATTCCAATTATGTAGAGCAAGTATTTAATATACATGTCAATCTTAACAATAGGCCATGTACTTACCGGCAGGGTGATCCAAATAATCAATCTTGAGATCCAAGTCAATGCTTTCTGATGACTTGGGCTCGGATGAGCTCATGACGAACTCCGGTACATCAGTCACGGCATCACTTTTTGGCTGGCTCGTAGAGGCGGCCAGACTTTGTGCCACACTCATTTTTGGAGCGTCTTCGTGCATCATGCACGATAATTGGCAGAGGCGACTCAATTATGCCGCCTCCAGAGCCTTCAATATCGCTGTGACCCGTTGGCGATATATTCTATCTCAAAAAGCACACATTAAAAGCGATTAATCGTTTTAAAAACAAAATGTAGGTCTCTAGGCCACTTCACTTACACTTTGATATTCCGACCGACATAACGAGAACTAGGTTCAGTGTAGCCACTGTATTCATGACTGACATTGAAATATGTCGGTAAAGGGCAGTACGGAATAACCTAATTTGAAAAAAATATATGTCATGACCTAATTTTCATAAAAAAGACTAAAAAGCATTACGTTAAATGTAAACTAAATTTTAATAGAAATATTTATGGGAAATAGCAAAATTATCGATGGAAACGTTTTGTTAGTACCTTGTCACATTTAATATCAGAGATGTAATGTATATACCTTGGTACATTACATCTCAGACATGAAAAACTCATATTAAATTAAGCTAAGTAACTACGTTTGCATACGAATACGTTATGTTGTGTAATAAATGACCGTTTCTATTGCACAATCCTTTCACAAGGGCTCCAAATGTAGGTCAATCATTAAGAGTACAAATGTAAAGCACTAGTCTAAACACATATACAAATAAAAAATTGGTAAGTGTTCGTATAATATTTGAGATTTTTAATTTATATTTGTTTAATTAGATGATAATTATCATGTTATTATTTAAATTCACGCAATAATTTAAATATTAGTTTTTGACTTCCGGCGCTAATAATGCCACCTAACCGAAATCTAATGTAACTTGTATGTAGTACTCTGACTTTTCGCAAGATGACGCCAAGTACAATTTTCAATGTCTCGCTGTATGTTGTTACTTAAAATTAATTAACGTAACTTAATGATGTACCTATACAAATAATAATAGATTTTGTGCATTTGAAAACATGAATTGTGAATCTTTAAAATACTGTATTATAATAATAGGCCAGGATTTTTATGCGTAATGGAAACTGCTAACGCCACCTAGTGCATATCTTTGACAAATTAAAAAAGGCTGGTAAAGGAGTCGCAGGTTGAAGTAATATTATTCGTAGTTAGTTCTATCTAGATATATTATGTTGAATGTTTGTAATAAGTTGTCTATCGTCAAGAATTTATATTAAGGGTCCTGTATACCCTCTGCAGCTCTCTCGCTCGCACATTTTCACATTATTGAAGATATAAAATCAATGAGTGTGAATTTCCAAAAAGTAACAAAATCATGTCATAGTGTCTATCGTAACATTACAAACAAAGAAATGTTTGCTTCGATATCTTGTAATTTGACGGAATAAAATGACACGAGAAATAAAAATCACTTGTTACCACAGATCTACTACTTGTTACCATTTTACTGTGTCAAATAAAAATGTATCAAATTGACAATTTCTTTGTTTGTAATGTTACAATAGACACTATGACATGATTTTGTTACTTTTTGGAAATTCATACTCATTGATTTTATATCTACAATAATGTGAAAATGTGCGAGCGAGAGAGCTGCAGAGGGTATACAGGCCCCTTAAGTAAAAATGTTACTTAGGCCCTAAATATTTTTTGCATGACACAAACCTACATATTTAATTTGTTTATTTTCAAATGTATTTAGTGTAATCAAGCTTATGAACATATTCAAATAATTTGTTATACCAACAATTGTGTGATTTATCCCAGCTCAATCCGCTCAGTTGGAAAATCACGCGACCGCAAACCGTATCTGGGCGCGTTAATTCACGTTCGCGTGATTTTCCAAGATTTAACCTTTGTTTAGTGCCGCAATAGCAGTTGTCCGTAAGGCCCCAGTACCAGCCACGGATTAAAATACGTTTACCAATTTACCAATAATTAGACGCTAGTTGGACCCAATTTTTACCTGTCTAATATAGAATTTGCCCGGCCAGCATCAGTGCAGGGGCGGATCCAGGATTTCATTTGGGGGGGGGGGGGGCATTCTGAGAAGGTTCGAAGGATTCAAATCGAAAAATTGAGTCGAATGTATGGAATTGCTAGGTGTTTGGGCCCCCATGCCCCCCCCCTGGATCCGCCAATGCAGCAGTGAGAACAATGAAGAAAAAAATAACAAGTTGGCAAATGATGGAACCATTGGAAACTCAATTTTTTATGGATGGCTGTCAGTTCGGTCCAGAAAGTACTACGTGTAGCTCCAACCATTAGATTTTTAAATCAGTTAGTCGCACTGGATACGGCCATAGACAAATTTTTTTGCTACGCAATATCTATGGACGCGCCGTTGTCATCGCATATAAATCACTAGCACTATCATTTCTGGAGCAGCAGTTTTAACAACTTTAGACATCGTACACGACTTTTTAACAATGGCAAATTAATAAAAATGTCACCAACAGTAACAACACCTGACAACTATAACATGGAAATTTATTTCCGCTGTTTGTCGTGGGACTAAAAACGTGAAAGCACTCGCTTTCATGCCGTCGCCTGGGCGTTGATGGGATGTTGTCTTTTTGCAATTTTTTGAACTTTAATAGCTAACAAGTTATGTGGTGGTACGGAATCGTCAGTGCGTGATCCCGACTCGCACTAGGCCGGTTTTGTTCTACAGAGGCATTGCTGGTTGTTGCCTACTTTTCTGATAAAAAAGGGTTAAAGAAACACAAAATTCACGAAAGTTTTTGTTTATACATATAAAAGACAATAAATAGCTCTATCTAAAACCACATTTATCTTACAGAAATACCGATACTCTATAAAAATATGTGATATACATCAACATTATTCTTATACACTACAAGAGGTTGATAATATACTTGTGCTTAACTTACGAAAATACACTGTATCCGTCACAGACACTTCATTTGGATTGGAAATTGACTTGAAAAATCCACCACCTGTACATAATCTGTAGTAAGTTAGGTGCGGTTATTGTGGGTTTTTGTTTGCCATCTCTCGTTAGCACATTGATTATTTTCATGATACTAAATTACTGAGGGTAGTTTTAGAAAAATGCAGTTTCAATATTTTGTTCCTTGTAACATGTTTCAATATTTGTGCATATCAGTTTTTAATTTAAAAATGGTATTATTTTCATAAAAATGGAATAAACAAACATTACTACAATAATTTTGTTTATATAAATTTATAATATGAAACTATTTTTAGAATTATTTGTTCACATGTATTTCGTTTATATGAATAAAAAACTTTTTTAAAGATTTTTTTTCTTGGAACTTTTTTGTTATGTTAAATATTTATTTCTGATACGCCCAATGTTTTTGAAACTTAATAATTTTATAGCTCCGAAATTAATGTGCGTACAAGCAGGCATCCAGTGGTCACCCTCTTAGTTGGTTTGTTTGGCGGCGGTAAAAAGTTCCCTCGAAATGATAATCCTTTGGATCTGGGAAGTTCCCTCGTAGATCTGGTAGATCTTGGCGTCCCTCATGAGTTTCTCCACGGGGTACTCAGTATTGAATCCGTTGCCGCCGAACACTTGGACGGCGTCCGCTGCCGCTTTGTTGGCGACCTCACTTGCGTGGCACTTAGCTACTGAAGCCAAGACAGTGTTCTTTTGACCTGTGAACGAAAATAACGATATGATTATTTGTAATTAAGTCGAGTTATGATTTTATGTGAGAGATACCACTGTGCTTGAAGATTCGTCTCTATAACCAATGTGTCCTGCCTACCACGACCTATGGTGCTGAGACATGGACGCTCACGGAGAAGACTGTGCACAAGATAGCCGTCGCACAGAGAGCCATGGAGCGAGCCATACTTGGCATCAAACTGCAGGACCGTATCCGAAACACTGAGATACGATGTCGCACCAAAGCTGCAGACGTCGTAAAAAGGGTGAAGGAACTTAAGTGGAACTGGGCAGGACACATGGCCAGACGTAATGATGGGAGGTGGTGTACAGCAGTCACCGCGTGGTGGCCGAGACTAGGTTGGCGGAACCCAGGCCGACCGAGGATGAGGTGGACTGACGACATCAGAAATACTGTCGGGAACGAGTGGATGCGAATAGTGAGAGACCGGGGAGAGTGGCATAAACAAAGGGAGGCCTATACCCAGCAGTGGGTCACTCAGGGCTGATGATGATGATGATTTTATGTACTTAAGTCGGTTTCAAATTAAACTCTTCTTTAATGGCTTCTTTTGTGGAGGAGCCACGATAATTTCGCCAATGATACGTATTGGGAATTGGGATAAACCATCAAACGATTTATTCCGCGGCTTTACAGTTGTGAAGTAGTCTGACTTAGGGATAGTGTAGCTAACCGTCCATCGAAATAATTTTAGGAATAGCTTATTTGACTGTATTATAAACCCAAGTTTTTTTATTATTATTTAAATAAAAACGAAACTGTAAAGTCATAATTTTAAGAATATTCAATTATATTATATCAATTTAAAAACAAGTCTTTAAAATTAGTAACAAACGCAATTTTGTTTACTTGGGTCAAATTTTCTAGTAATTCTGATTTAAAAACCAAACTATTGAACCGATTTTGTATAGGATCATTCCAATGAAAGTATAAGAAAGTCCAATGAAAGTATAACAAAGGATTCATATAAAAAAATATAATTTTCCAATTTGGTTAATAAATGAAGGAGTTCCGAGGAAAAAAATATCTAAAATACAACCGAATTGAGAACCCTCCCCTTTTTTGAAGTCAGTTATAAATAAAATAGTTTTTCAATGAACACGTGACTTGACTGCAAGCGCTCTATGTAGGTCGAAGGTTCTTATGACGGCACACAGGGTATTAAATAGAGGCAACAATTATTGTATGGCGAGAATTCGTTTGCTTATGTGTGACGCGTCACACATAAGTTCGTCATGTCGTCACTAATGTCACGTGGCCCCACAAATATCAAAGATAGTGTTTACGAGGTAGTTTAATAATTATAATTTTAATCCGCCATTCAAAATACAAATACTAAAAACTAAGTGGATTATATCACAAGATTGCTGTATTTTAATGTTATAGGCAATGCGAGATGGATTCGTAAAAACAGTAAAATACCCTATTGGTTTTCGATCTCACCTCGTACAAATATGCCAAGTTGCGAAAGTGTAGGTAAATAGTTTTTTGTAGGTTAAGGATAATTACCGTGGTCGACCATCCAGGCAGACTTTTGCCAAGCGAGGCGAGCTGTCTCCACGCCGATGGCCATGTCAGCTAGCATGAAGGCGACCGCCTGGTGGTGTGCGATCGGGACTCCAAACGTCTTCCTCTCTAGGGAGTATTTGGTGGCCTCGTGGAGAGCTCTAGCGGCTAGGCCGGTAGCGCCGGCGGCAACCTGCGAGATCGCGACATTGTTAAGAGCCGTATAACAAAATTAAATCATTTAATTTTAGAGGATTTTCAGGAAAGTGTTAGTGGAAAAAATACGTAATTTTCAAGACGAATGTAAAACAAGAAAACCATAACATTAATATTGTTTGTCAGTTTAACAAAATTCACTCTCAAACTTGGGAATGTTTGAGAGTGAATTTCCGAGAATACGAGAAAAAGTACTTTTGTAAATTGGAGGTAAATTGGTTGATAAGTAGTGTTTTTCAAAATTTTAAGCCGTTATTTTTAAAATATACACATTTTATTATAAGAGTTTTTTTTTCTACAGATCTTTTCTATTTTATAGAATCAGAACGCCAAATATCCAGGGGCCTTACGGCCAACTGTTAACGCGGTATCAAACTGACGTAAAATCCGCTCAGTTGGAAAATCACGCGAACGCGAACCTTAACACGGCCAGATACGTTTGAGGTCGCGTGATTTTCCAACTGAGCGGATTTAACGTTAGTTTGATACCGCGTTAGCAGTTGGTTGGAAGGACCTAGTTTCGTTGCTTTTTTCGTCATAAAATGTGAGAGGGCTCTTAATGTTAACAAGGCCTTGTCAACCATTGCTTATACAGGGATTATTGATAATATGCCGACAACCTTTTTAGGGTAACTTCTTTGTGCAACAACTAACAAATTTTATTCTACAACTGGTAAAAATTTAGAACTGTTGACACCACTGAGAAAAAGTTCTATTGATACGTTTTTTATTGTTTCGAAAAAAATAAATATGATAAAAATAAATAACATCAGCACCGTTGATGGTGCAAGTCTTAGTGCGACGGGAACATTTCTCTTGTCGTAATGATTTCGTTCGTTTAATTGTTTTTAATCGGAACGCAAACAAATGCTACGCGCTATGGGATAGCGACACATACACTAACAATGTACGAAAAACTTACAAAGTATTTGAATTTGCCAACTTCTATTTAAAAACCAGACAAAGGAACCAGACGATTGTATTGTTTAAAAATCGATACAGCTCGATAAATTAAAGCAATTCCGTAATTCAAAGTGTATCCACATATCGAGTTCAATTTACACAATCATTTGAAAACAGATTGCTAAACGTTCAGTGACCCACTGAACCCCTTGTCTAAAAAAAAAACGTGAAAAAACGGCTATCAGATTCTTATTTATTCTTCTGTGCCACAAGTGGCCTGTGCTGACCTTATTTTACAGTGAAATCTGGCATTTTGCATAATGTTAACTGTATTCAGTGGCATGATTCAATGGGTAGCAAAGTGCCAATCGATATTCGATTCGATAAAGCATATGCAAAGTAGACATGAGGTTTTTGAGCGTGATCGTTATACTTCGACCCAATTTTAGTGTAAACCTACATCATTCATTAACTAACTTCAATTCATCGGGTATTCCACTGAGTACACATATTACCCCTGTTATTATGTCAATATTTAGTGGGTAATGGAAACAATAACGAACAAGGTGAACTGTTCGTAGTTAGTGAAAACGGGCATCAATCTACTAAAATCTTTCTAAGCTGTTTTTTTTTTGGAGTTAACGGGTCGTGTTACTGCTTTGGATTTGTTTGATGATTTCTTTAGGCCTGTTGAAATTATTCAAAAGTTGCTTCGCGTGGTTACACCCAATGAAAATATATTGACATCAATTCTGTTTACTGTTTCAAAAGCAAAAAAGACCTTGAGCCTCGCAGGTACTTGCATAGTGGTAACCAACCTTTTTATAATAGGCTCTCTTTATTTTCTAATTTTATTTTTAAATAGCTTTTATGCACCCCGCTTCAATGAGCTGAATGTCTGTCAGGAATGAACGCAATAAACATAATAATTATGCTATAGTATGACAAACACGGTATTTATTTATTTAACCTTTTTGTCAGAATTTCGGGTTATTTTTGCTTTGCTCCATTGCAGTTGAGCCAAGCAAACGTTTTCAGAATTGGTATTAATTCGTTTATAACTTTAGTGTTTTACATTATTGAAACAAAGAAGGGACGGTGGTACACTGCTGTTTATTTCGCTGAAAGGCTGGACTGAAAGCAAATTGAAATTATAATATATCGTTGTCGTACTAACAGTCTATATGCAAGTCATTGTTTACTGTAGATTTTACAATCAGGCGGCTTTTTGCACAACGTCTTAAAATTGTCGGGTTAATATTATGTCAGTCGCTATCACTTATTGGTACGTAAACGCCAAATCCCATTTTTTATGGAACCTAAGAAATATGTGCAATAAGCATACAATAAGGGACCTTTCATGTATTAAGTACGTAAGCAGAATTTTATTTACCCCATTGCACCCACCATTTTAATGTCTTGCTAGACAGAGAGCGTCTTATACTCATAAATCATCTCACATGTAAGTACGTCATACACTATAACTCTATACGATCACCCTCTTGGGAAAGGGACAGAGCATCCTTTCTTAATTCGACCAAAAACTTTATAAGTATACAATGTGAAAGGCAACTAACACAATACCTCTTAAGGGTGAATTTGGTGCATCAAGACTAACAACTTTTGTTCTACAAGTTTTCAAATTCGCGAAAAAAATCTGCTGTTCCATACAAAGAAATCATTCACCCCGACTAAATATAATATACAGGATATTATATTTATGTTGGTAAGCACATCACGAGAAGGCTGGAGCGATTTGGCTAGTCATTAATTTTTGTGTTATACCGACTAATTTAAAAAAAAAACTTTTTTGCAAGTTATTTATTCCTAGCGGTAAATTTATACAATAGGCTAGACTAAATAAAATAAAAAATGGTCAATACCGTAGCTTAATACCTATTTAAATTTTTTAAACAAAATAAACACATTTTTGTTGTGCATTTTACGTTATCAAAAACTAATTTTAATTTACCTCGAACACGCTCAAAAAGGTCACGACGTCTTGGGTGCAAACCCAATGGTAGGAGTTTTAGCGCCGACGTGAAAAAACATGTCTCATTGTATTATTGTCTTAAACTTGTTTTTTTCGTATGCTTATTTTTCTGGATTTTTGTATGAACCCAAGACCCGGTCCACAGCCTTTCGATTCAGCTGGTTTAATTATATTTTATACTAAGCATGTAACTTTTTTACAAATCAAACACGTGTCAGGGCCCTGATTTCGTAACTTTAACACACGGCGCGTTAAGTTAACCTCTAAAATATTTTAATCTTTTCGAGCAGCCTTTCCTAAAGTGGGCGATAACGCCCCCTTGTGGGCGCTGCAGGCCTAAAGGGGGGCGGTAAGAGACCCAGAAAAAAATGGGGGCGTTGTGTAGAGGCTTGGGGGGTGATTTGTAATTTCATTTAGCAAGGAGGCCTCTTACACACCGACTGCATGAGCTCTCGACTCTCAACTACAACTTGTGAACATCACCGCTAATATAGCTCACAATAATTGATTAATTTAATTTGAGGTTATAGTGGTTTTTAAGTAGGTGAAAAAATGGGAGCGCTAAGAAATTATTTATTCTCGAAGTTGGCAGTAGACAAAATAAGTTTGGGAACCCCTGTTTTAGAGTAATCTTTTTTGAATTTTTTTGAGGTTAACGCACCGCGTTACTCACGTTTGAGGTTATGGAATCAGGGCCCTGATTCAGTGAAAATCAGGTTATTACATGGTGCTGCCGTGTTATAATACAAAGTGTTAAAGTATTTACCGGAGGGCGGGTCTTGTCGAAAGCTCCCATTGCGATCTTGAATCCGGCCCCTTCTCCGATGAGCACGTTCTCTTTTGGGATGCGAACATCTTCGAAGGTGATGCCGCGGGTGTCTGACGCGCGCTGCCCCATATTTTGTTCCTGATAAAAGATACAATATAATTGAAGTGAAAACTTCTTTAGGTTTAGCTTCTTCGTTGGACACTTTTTGGGATGGGGAAAAGCACTGAGCTTACCTTACCGTCATGGTCAGATATATGTATCCGTAATTTTTGAATATAGCGTCATCTCTTGTGAATCAACTATTTAAGTTTTCACTTCCGACGTGTAGTCCTACGATTTTATATATAATATAATCTATACTATAATAATAATAAGTAATAAATAAATAAAATGAAATAATTAATAATAATATAATAAAGAGGAAACATTTGTATGTAAGTATGTTTGTAACGAATTGGTTCAAAAAGTACTGGACCGATTTTAAAAATTCTTTCACCATTTGAATGCAACATTATCACTGATTAATATAGGCTATTTTAATAGGCTATATTCCGTGCGGAGCCGGGGCGGACCGCTAGTATTGAATAAGTAGCAAACAAGCAATGGGTCTCCTGATGGTAAGTGGACGCCGCCGCCAATACAAGGTTACGCGGAAAGGCTTGTACTAATCCAGGCACTAACGAAGGTGTGAGGCAAACTGTGTAAAGATTGATCCTCACCTTGCGTCCGGGCGTGACTCCGGCCCAGTCACGCTCCACAATGAACCCGGTGAACGCCTTGCTGGCCGGGCACTTGGGGTCAGGGTTGGTACGCGCCAACACGAAATACCTAGGACACGCAATATGTTATTATATTGCCTAAAACTGTTGAAAATTCAAGTATAATACAATGCCTAATTTTCCAACGTCAGGGAATAAAAAAAGGTATATTTTCTAGTTCCTGTAAGTCAAAATGGTATGAAAATCAGGGTTTGCGTAAGTTCTTAAGGGGGTTCTTCCTGTCTGTAATTCTCTACCTCGCACATTATCAAATTAAGTGTGAATTTTTAAAAAGTGACAATACTACGTTTGCTTTCTATTATACTATCTATACTAATATTATAAAGAGGAAAGATTTGATTGTTTGTTTGTTTGCATTGAATAGGCTCCAAAACTACTGAACCGAATTGAAAAATTCTTTCACTGATGGGAAGCTACACTATCCCCGGGTGACATAGGCTATAATCTATACCCGTGCGAAGCTGGGGCGGACCGCTAGTACTAAATAAAGAAACTAGCTTTTGTTTTGTTGAAATTTTTATTGGTTACATTTGTATTCCGTCAAATTAGTTGAAAGATTAGTGTTGTTTGATTAGTTGTTAGGTTTTAGTAGATATTAAAACGAAACTTACTTTGTTTGTAAGTTTATAATGAACAGGTTTTTGTTTCACTATTTCAAAATGTACTCTCGGTGAGTTTTTATTTTTTACTATGTGAAGGAAGGCCTACGAAACGCTGGTGTGACGATCTTGATTCCGAAGAAGTTGGCAAGATGTGGCGGAGGACAGAGATTTATAGCAGGAAATAGGGGAGACCTATGCCAAGCAGTGGGGTAGTGTAGGTAAAAAAAAATGTGATAGTAATTTTTAAACTTTCGCGATTTGAACACATGTAACATGTTTGTGTGTGTGTCGTAGTGACAACCCTGCGATTTTTCAAGATCAAGTGCGGGTAGGAGAACAAAACACCCGCTCTTCTCGCCGGACCCACCCGCAGTTTTCAGTCAGCTCGTGACCACGGCCATTGTAACATGGTCGAAACGTCGAGCGAAAGGTACATATTTTTACCTAAATTAAATAATACGTGATAAGTCCCGATAAACATTTAAAAAATGTGATAGTGTGCGAGCGAGAGAACTGCAAATGGAAAGTCTCTATAGGACACAGTACCAGTTGGCGACTCCACCGTTGGTGATCCACATCTTCTGACCGTTGAGGATCCATTCGTCTCCCTTCTTCTCAGCCTTGGTCTTGACGCCTGCCACGTCTGATCCCGCGCCAGGTTCAGTCACACAGTAAGCCTGGAAAGGCCAAGACATATCTACTTACTTACACCATACATACTTTACACAGGGTTACGCGGAAAAGGTGTAACAGGTCCATAATAATCATCATTTTGAACAAATTTTACAACCCTGAAATCGTGAAAAAAAGAAAAAAATAACTGTTTCACAGAACAATGTCAATCACAGTCAACGAAATAAATGAAACTGCTGATTTTTTCCACGATTTCAGTTCTGGGGCCTTACGGACAACTGCTATAGCGGCACCTAATTCGCTCAGTTGGAAAATCACGCGAATGTGAACCTTTTCGCGCACAGATACGGTTGCGGTCGCGTGATTTTCCAACTGAGCGGATTAGGTGCCGCAATAGCAGTTATCCGTAAGGCCCCTGGTCTCGTATTAACTAGTTTGTAATAATGAGTACAATAATATCTTCGTATACGATATGTCTTCTAACCGAACGCCCTGTATATCGTTGTTTATTTTTAACCGACTTCGAAGAAGGAGGAAGGTTCTCAATTCAGCCCGTTTTTTATGTATGTACTGCGATTACGCCTGCATCATCATCATCATAATCCACAGCCTTCCTTATCCCACTGCTGGGTATAGGCCTCTCTCTTGCTATGCCATCTCCTGCTACGCCTGCATATGTAAACCAATTCGCGTGTTTCTTTTTTTATCATGTAGAATAAACCCGAGAGCGACTCTGAACCACTCTGAACCCTAATTAATTTAATTAATTAGGGTTCAGTAGTTTTTAAACCAGCTCAAGTAATATGAATTTTTGCTAGAGCGCCTACGAATTTCGCGATAATAAATCACTACAATACTTTTGTTTTGTCTTTTGTTCAAAACAAGGAGGTATTCATGCATGGATGTGTAATCGTATCTAAACTAGTACTTCGTATAAACTAGTAGTTTGCCCTGAACAGAGTTAAGATTTCCACTATCACGTGTTTCACAAAAAAATCTAAAATAAAACTAACTTATTTAAAAAAAAACGACTTCCAAAAACCACAAAACACAAACATTCTAAGTAAATATGCCACTACAAAGAATAAAATAATATTTTTATACGGATTTTGAAGTCGGGTGGTGATGTTTTGGACCTTTTTTTATAATAGATAGGCTTGCGCTTGGCCGCCATCTCGCCTGATGTTAAGCGACGATGCGGTCTACGATGGAGCACGCTTGCCTAGAAGAAACCGATTCACTCTCGACTTGGAGACACCCAGATTGTAACTGACGGGGAAAATTCCACCAGGCAGCGAATT
Source organism: Agriopis marginaria (assembly GCA_932305915.1). Taxonomy (NCBI): domain Eukaryota; kingdom Metazoa; phylum Arthropoda; class Insecta; order Lepidoptera; family Geometridae; genus Agriopis; species Agriopis marginaria. Next base: position 14,701,368 of record OW029916.1, on the reverse strand, counting down.
CCACAGACTAGCAGTTTGCACAATAAATGTGGAATAAAAGCGCTTCGTACGGGTTTTCGGAATATCAACCATAAAACGATGTCGATTTTACGTGCCCGCCCTGGCAGTCCGATAGAAAAATGGGCAGGACGGTTAAATCAAATATAATATTAGTATAATATAACTTTATGGCGAAGGATACTTACAGCGACCAGAGGCTCGTCGATTAACCTGCCGAGGTACTTCTTCTGCTGTTCCTTATTACCAGCGATGATCACCGGCGTTTGCTGGGAACAGTTAATTACACGATGTATCATTTCTTTTTACTTTGCAAGCTACACCAAATTATACATATGGACATGATATGTATAACATGTGTCTAACTTTGTTTTTTACATTTGTATTAAAACTTGTTAGCACTAGCACAAAGCGGAGCGAGTTATTATATAATTTTATTTTGTAATTTGTCTATTTGTACAATATTACAAGCCAGGCAATTGTCAGCGCAAGTTAGACAATAATAATATATTTGGGTGATATTAATGAACTACTATACTTTGGGTACTTTAATTGGTTATAATGATAATGTAATAACGTTTTTGTGAACTTGTTTTGTACGTTTTAATCGAGGATGTTATTCCCAAAAGTTTTTTTTAAGGCGACGCTAATAAGGATAACTAAACTAAGGTTTAATATTTAGGCCAGGTTAAACGTAACCTAATTAAACAAAAACTAACAACTTGTGTAGTCTATAACAATGGGTGTCTCCACACTGGGCGACAAGTAATCGACAAGATTTATTTTCTAAGATGCATTTGCCAAATCTACATAGCTCGAGTCCATCTACTCACGATAACTGCACATCCATAATAATACGGATATAGACAAATCAATGCCGGATTATTATCAACCATATTAATGCACAAAAAAAGTTAGTTAATCAAACTAGCAACCTTAGGTTGTTAGGTTACCTACTGCAACAATTTGGTTACGGTGCGAGTACCTTGCAAGAGTACCTACTACTGCGCATGAGATTTCATCGCATGAACTTGGTCAATAAATGATAAAATTATCATACACGTGTTTCATTGGAGTAATTAAATACTCATTATTGGTATTCGCAAACTACTACACAAGTTACGCAAGATTTTTTACTTTGCCAAGCCCACAGATTTTTATCAGGTTAGATAGCGCGAGATCTCCTACTTTGCGTATCTGTGGCCTGTCTTTAGTTAGATCAATAATCCAACTTTATTCAGTACGATCCCTGTCGTCTTTGCAGAAGCACGTCAGAACTCAATACAAAAAAAATTGTATTAGCGTCTGGCGTGGCTAAAATTGCGCCATAGTAAACTGAAAAAAAAAACTACCACTAAATTATTCTCGCAAAGTACAACAAATGCGGCACGCTGTATTTTCATACAATTTTACGTGCTTGTGGCTGCTAATCTGATAAGAAGTTGTGGCCGAGCCCATAATCAGCGGGAAGAGGTGTAATAGCGACAGGTGCGCCGGTGGCGACATGATGGCATATATTCGTTTAATAAAGAGCTGTTTGACGACAAGGTAAGCGACAAATATTATGAAGCCAACGTCGCTGTCACCGCTGAGGAAGTCGATAACGCCACAAAACGGCCCCCAGTGCGGAGACTACCCCCGAAAAACCTAGCATGCATCACCGAAGCCAGGCAAAACTCACGCCAAGGCCGCTGGCCTCCATCGCCGTCATGATGCCTGTGCACCCGAAGGCCAACTCCTCAGCCACCAAACACCCGTCAAAGACACCCACCTCCATACCACCTGTGAAAGTGTATCACATTTATGAAGCCAAAGCGGGACGGACACAAGGAAATGATAGTCTGTGATTCCTGAGTTACCAGTCATAATATGCTTTGTATCAATCATAGGCGAAATAATGTAAATTAAGAACTTTTCAGACTATGCTATTATATATCCCATCATAGCTTCCTCACTGTACCCCACCTGTTATAGCATAGTCTGAGAGGAATAATAATGTCAGAAGAAAATATTATTTTATGCCCATAAGATTGAAGATATGAACTATAAAGACGCTTACCCTTTCTCCTAATCGCATTCGTGAATACAGCCACACACATAATGTATCTAATATCTATGTCATCACAAATATAAATTGGTTAAAAACGAGTATGACTTGTACTTTTTCAAGAAGCAATTAGAAGAAAGAGTGTGGCGCGACTTCGTGAATAAATCATCTGTGGGATAAGATAAAATAAACCAATAATGTTCATAATCACCAGACCTTTTCTATATATGAAAACAATGACAAATAAAACGACAAACATATTTACCATAGACTTAGCTTCTGTAAGAACATTTTGAACCCAGCCAGTGAGATGATGAAAATGAATTCCCAAGAAATAAACTAATGTAACATTACAAAATTTATAGCCCAGTCTTAAATTTTTATTTATAAAAAGTGGCCATAGCAAAATTGGGTTGTTAAGCAACTTCGTAAGGTTTATTTTGTTTTCAACCCACGGATATTTAATTTTAAGTTCCACCCGAAATATAAGCAGTATTACAATTACGAAAAAAAAACATTTAAGTACATAAATTACGTTCATAATAATAGAAGATACTTATACATAAAATATAGCAATATTGTAATTTTAAATAATATAACATTAACTGACACGAAAGCCCTATGCGGGTTTGTAAACATAGGAATACATATTATGATATACAGTGTAAACTATATATAGCGATACTTAAAGGACTGCGCATTTTATGGCGTTATTGAGAGTCCTTACATAGAGAGAAGACAAATTAATATTGTTTTGCTATTATAATATGTATTTACTAGTAAAATATAAAATTTACAAACAACATTAATATTCATTGAAATAACAACGCTTATGGCGTATAGTCTGTTATTTTCGTCTGGCGTATTGTTCTGCTCCAGTATATTATTTGTTTGTTTCTAATTTTATTTGAAAAAAGAGGTGCTAGAAAGTGTTGTTTATTGTATAATAATGAAGTATTGTTTTCGTTATTTAGAGTGAGTGTGATGCTACATAGATTGTATAATTGTTTGGACAACCAGGTAAACCAACAAGCCAAGTCAACAATTTCGTCGTTTTAGGGAGTTTGTCGTTAAATCGAGTGTCGCTATATACTGTATATTTTTAACAAGATGACATTTTTTACGCCTAAATAGCAAGATTTTGCTCATTTCAGTTCCGACCAATTTCCATCACAATCGGCATAATTACGAATGTAAACGGTCGAAATAGTATACCAATTTTAATTCTCTGTAACCAAAACTTTTCAATACAAATTTCCGTTGAAATGTTGGCACTACCCTACAGACAACATACTCTACCAGACTTCTGATAATATATCATCATCATTATCAGCCTTTCGGTCCTACTGCTGGGACTCAGGCCTTCTCTCAGAGAGATAGACATATCAGAACATTCATATCCGGTGCTTATATATTTCTAAAAGTAATAATTGAACGCATAAATATAGCTAAAATAAGATTCCGCGATAACTATATTTATATATCACTAAATTTACGATGAGTATACAAGGTCATTGGTAATTATGATGGTCAGTGAAATACATATACCTACAGGGTTATTTATAAATGAGTTAACAGACTCTCGCAAGCAGGTAAGCTACACTCCTACTTAACAGCTTTTGTTCCACGACATTTAATAATTTGTCCTTTTTTCTTGCACTTAAGAACACAAATCTTTAAGTTAGGGCTCTAAATGGCAATAATATTATGCGGTTTCAAATGAGAAGAAACACGGGGTCCCGGGCGAAGCTTAAAAACCGACTCTTGCACCTACAAAATACAAAACAAGATCATAAAAAAACATTTCTTTTATTAAATTTTTTATGTTTTTTTTTGTGTTAAGTATTATATTATATTTTAAGTGTTGTTAAGTAGTGAGTAAGTAGTAGTGTTGTAAGTGTATTATGTAGGGAAGTTGCCTGCAACGGATTGTTAGATAATATTTTAATAACCCTGTAGGTATATGTAATTCATTTTTAACGTCCGACACAAACAAAGTGTGTCAAAAAAAGTTTTACTTGTGTATCTGCGTATCTGTCTGTGGTATCATTATGATTGTTTTTTTTTTGTTTGAAAGGCTATTTGATCCATGATGTTCATAGCATTGATTTATGAAAATCTGTACAATAATTTCAGGCAATCTGTATATTGCTTGGAAGAGATCGAACTTAGCGATAAGGCCACCGATTGTTGCACTAGTTTTAAGCTGTTTTATCGTGTGTATTTTGTGGTATGAACAATAAAGAGTTTATCTATCTATATTATACTGTATATCTGTATGTAATATAATGTAATCTATATAATATTATAGGGGGTTTAAATCTACATATTTATAAATGTTGTAATTGTAAATCTAATCAGTGTAATTTTAGCGTCACATGCGTGTTTTAACCTGTAAAAGGTTTACGTAAACAAAGCTTACATTCAATACAATGCGATAAGGCCCCGACAACAACCCTTCACTGGACGTCTACATGATACCCTACCATGATACCTCATATACATAGATATTTTGGTTTTTATAATGAGTAACACACGGACCAACACCCTCCCCCCGCGACACAACCGGAGATCTCAGCGGTAGAAAGAGAGGGTGAGTCAGGGCGCCTGAATATTTATTTTGACGTTTAACAACTCGCTCCGTATCTATTCTCTTTCGCACGTTTTCTACATTTTTGAAGATAAAAAACTAGTTTTTTTATTGACAAATGTCTTATTCAAACCAAGCTTTTATGCAATTAGTGAACGAAACGGTGTGCTGATCAAAATGAGCCCAAACACTGCCAGTCTACTATTTATTATCCATCGAGGAGTGCCGTTGTCTACCGTCACCATCATCAAATCAGCTCGCTGTCACCATACTATTGTATAGTCAGCGGAACTTAAAAAGCATGCTGAATTTCAGCTCAATCAAACACCGGGTAGTGGGTCAAATTTTACTTGTGAGATTTGATTACAGACACCGGGACAGGTGGAACTTAAAAAAAAGCTTGTAATAACCGAGTCGAAATTCAATTAAACGAAATTAACTTCAGCAATTAATTTAATAATATTGGAAATGCTATAAAAAATATTTATCAGAACTCCTACGCCAAAAAAAACATGAAAACCGCTATAAAACATTTCCAATGTTTTCCCTTTATTTAACTTGCAATGTTTGCTTGCAAAGCCTTGCAAGCTGAATTAAAACCAGTCCAATTAGAAATTTTGCATACACCTTTAGTTCTGGTGACAACACAATATGCAATACCCAATATTGTAATATTATCAAAATGACCGCTGCCACAAGATGGCGCAGTGTATATGTTTGTCTACCCTCTTAATCAATTGAAAGAGCAAATTAAGATTAGGAAACGATAGAGTGACATCACACTAAATTCAATATGGTCGCCTCTCCAAGATGGCAGTTTACAATTTCTTTGCTACGGCTAAAAGCTTGTTTGAAAAAATTGTTTTTACTAAATCAACTTATTTATTTTTTATCCTTAAAAATGTTCAAAATTTCCGAGCAAAATAGCCATGGCAACGCGGCCTCTTAAAACGATACTCATTATAAAAATGTAATTTAACATTGAAAGCGTGTTATCCCATCGTTTAACTGTCGATAAAGGTAACTCACGCCCAAGCCGGTGCCACCGATAGCGGTCGTGATGCCAGTACACCCGAATGCCATCTCCTCAGCTGCCAGGCATTCATCGAACACTCCAAAGCTACCTACGCCGCCTGAAATACCTCCTACATCTCAATACATGCTTGTTGTTACACCAGTTTTGTCAGTAAGCCATCTTGTCCTATGTATGTTTTTTTGGTGTAAACAGAGATTATAGAGACGGCGAGAATATTTCAGTTCAGTAGCTTAGTTTTTAAAAGAAAATAACTGAAAAAAATTATATTTTGATGACAATATTGTTATACAACTAAAAGAAATTACGTATTTTACTAATTTGGAAGACGGTTTTTAAAATAATAAATAGAAGTATCATCAAAAATAACGAACTTCCATAAAATATCCCATCCCCTATTAACCCCTACAGGGGTCGAATTTTTGAAAAATAGTTTCTTAGTGCACACCTACGTTATATATGGAATAGTTGTATAAAATTCCATGCTTCTAGACCCAGCGGTTTAGGCTGTGCGTTGTCTGTTAGTAAATGAATAAATGTAATTAAATTTTAATTGTAGTAATTATTTATTTAATTATATTTTTTGCTTAAGATTGTTATTATGAACATGTAATAATACAACCTTGCTATTATTTGTAGATGAGCCTTTAGATTACTCCCAATGACACATTACTTCAGCTTGGGAACTTTTTTTAGTAATTGCATTGTTTTTTTCTCATTTGTGAAAGTCAACATCATATTCATGAACTCACCTTGCATATTAAAGGCAATGATATTTAATTTCGCTTAGCGCTAGAACTTACTTTGTGGCTAAGGTGTAAAATGGTGCCATTAGAAAAAAAAAACACGAAATTAAAGATATTTGCATAAATGATGATTTGGAATTTATATATAATAACTTAAATTTGTTTTTACCTTAAAAAACCGATAGAAAAGGATAGACCCGTCCAATATCACAAAGGAAGCTGATATTTGTTTTAAAGAAAAATCCATGCAAAAATCTATGATAAAATGATTGGAACATAAGATTTGAAGAGAGCTGTCACCAGAGATGGTCAAACATCGGAAAACAACACATCGGTCTCACGCCAACATCGGTGATAGCTAGCGCCGCCATAATGCCGGAGCAGCCATAGGCCAGCTCTTCAGCCACGAGGCCAGACTCTAGCACTCCGAGGCCGACGCCGCCTGTGGACCGTTCAAAGCGTACTCTGCTCTATCACAAGGCCGACAAATTTTATATTTTCCGACTGCTTATAGTGAAGTCAAAGTCACTTCAAAAGTCTAATATACACTTATTAAGGTCCAGAGGATTCTTGTAGACTAACCAACACTACTAACCCCAACGAAAAATAAAACAACGGCGTATTCAGCGTTACTGTTCTCTCTCGCATTACCTCCTTCCGGACAGCATTATCTGTTCTGTAGACGAAACCTCCTATACTAACTATTACTTAATGCGTGTCTTAGGCAGCCTGAATTGCCTGGATTGGGTTTAGGAGTTAAAATAATTGACTTAGTAAGAGTACTTTTACACTGTCTCTATTGCATAGTATCATTGACCACAAAAAACTTTACAAAAGACTGTAACAACAACCTAATAGTACTTATATGCTTTTTTAAATTTTTGGGCCTTAAAACTGGAAATATTTTAGACATCATTCAATTAGTACTAAATGTTATACATAATTTCACCCCCCGTTTCATGTGAAATAAAAGCAGTCAAGCATAGATTACTTATATCATATGCTTACTTACGCCTATATTTGAGGTAAGCAAGGCAGCGGTAATGCCTGCACAGCCGAACGAAACCTCTTCAGTTATAAGACAAGAATCGAACACGCCCAATTCGTAGCCTCCTGTAACGTTTTAGTATATCTTTGGGAAAGAGTCATAGAGTCATAAAGTAGAATTATGTACTATACTCTACTATATTTGGTATACTATTCTTTAATTGTACATGTTGATAAGAGGAATAATAAATATATTTGGAACAAGTATGGATCATCTTGCCTACCAATAGTTACATTTTGAGACTGAAACATAACATGCTAAAGTTATATGATTATTTAAAAATGCTGTTTAACTCAGAAATTTTCCGCGCTAGGCTTAAGAAAGCATAACATTGCGATTTCATGGGCTGATTCTATTCAAAGACATCTAATAGGACTGTTGTGCTAAAATAAGCTTTGCCTCGTCTTTGTTACTTCTCGTTAAAGTAAGTAATTAGGATATCTTCAAATTCAAATTATTTATTTCACGGAACATGGGGTGTTACAGTTTTAGTAATTGTGACAGTGTGTTAAGATAATGTGGTTACGTTCGTGTTCGTCCATGTTCCAACCAGATGGTGTGCGAAATTGAAGCCATATTAATAATATAAGTACCTAAGTATTATTTATAAATGGTAAAAGACTTAGGTACTAGAGAAAAGGCTTTTCTAACTAACATTTAAGATCTTAAGACTAATAATAATAATAAAACACTCATTTCAAATTACATTATTCCAATTATCGTGTCAGTTTAGATTTATGTCAAATTATATTTAAGTCAAATTACATCGAATTATCTTATAGGTACTATAATGTCTTTATCTTTTTTTAAGGTCATCTAAAGAGTAATATACCTTTTCAATTAGAAGTTTCTTTAGTTTAAATTTAAAAAAATCTTTATTTTGGATGGTCTTTAAAGTTTGTGGTAGTTTATTATATATTTGTACCCTATTCATAAACATACTTTTATTGTGCAGACCCAATCTACATTTTGGAGCATGTAATACATTATGGTGACGCTTAGTCGTCAAGGTTTCATAGTCAAATTGTTCTTTACAAGAATAGCCGACTCGTAGATATATATCGAAGGAAAAGTCAGCAGTTTAAATTTTTGAAATAAGGCTTGCACGAGTCTCTTTGTTTAAACCTACAAATTGCTCTGATGCATTTCTTTTGAACTTTAAATGCGGATTCCTTTTCCGTGGAGTTAGCCCAAGAAAGTACGCCATATCTTGAAGGCCCATAGCTCACATAGTGGACAGAGGCTTCTCCCATGACACGTACTCCGCCTGATCTTCCACTTTTAGGTTCCAGCTACTGTCATCTATCTTTTCGCAGAACCCAACACCGTTGAGGCAGAAATTTTCTAGAGTGGAGACCACGAATCGGCATACGTGGCCTAGGAGGCCCTGAGACTCAATGGAGTGAGGATATACGGAAAGTATTTTGGCAGAAATAACACCGATACTACTTCAAAGACTTTGATAAGTAGAAGTGACTTTGTTATGAAAAAGAGTGGGCACATCACACTAAGCTAAAATCTGTGAAGAAAAGAAGGAGGAAGAGCTAGGAGCAGGAAATATTATAGACCATTTAACCTCACATCAAAAACCCTATTATTCGTTTATATTTTCTTAGTAAAAATACTAAGTAAACTTCAAAATATACATACAAAAAAGAAAGTGTGTAAGAGAAATATTATAGGTTCAAATAAAATAAAAATTTAAGAGCGTGTCCAGACACGCAAATGATAGGGGAGCATGTTACCAAAATGCTCGAATGAAGCTCACTGGACTTAGCCAAATATCAGAGGTGTGTTTATTATAACATAATGCATTTTTACTTATGTAATTGGATAGAACACTACCTAGCCTTGATATTCACAGGCAATCCGATTTCGATATGAAAAAGTAGTAAGATAAGGGATAAATACACTGGTACTAATCAGGGCGGTCAGTAGTACCATGCGTAAAATTAATGTCAGTGTTACTATGAGTAGTAATAAACAAACATAATACATATAATATTAATTTGATGGACACATCTAAGTGCGCGTTACGTATTTTAGACGTGCTACTAATAAAATTATGAAATGGATATCATTACCGCAGTGCTCGGGAATGTGTCCGTTCATTAGGCCAAGCTCCCAGGCCTTCTTTACGATGGGCCATGGGTACTCGCCGGTCTTGTCGTAATGCGCCGCCTTTGGTACGATCTCCTCTTTGGTGAACTTGCGAGCGAGCTCCTGGAGCGCTTTCTGATCATCACTGAGCTCTGAAAACAAAACAGCACTTATGTATTAATACGACAGCCACTGTTTGTTACACTTTCACAGCTAAACAGATATCAGTGAAATTAGGCAAGGAAGTTGTTCGTCGTGAAATACTATTAGGAATACACAATAAAATGTTTTATTATCTACACAATATGGAGTAGTTGCGAGATCGATTTTAATTTACATATTATATTATGTACATGTTAATTGTTAGGAGTAGAATACTCCTTGTTCATATTAATAGAGTATTGCCTGACAAATTTGTTACCATAGTAACTGTTGATTTGCTAATGTCACTTTATAATATTCTACGAGCTATTCAATACATTGATGTTAGTAAATAGGGGGAAGATACGGGACGAAATTCTTGACGTGGACCGCACAAATTAGGCTCACGGGCCTAATCAACTTCTATTATTATTATTTATGGGCTAACACTAAGCTAATACAGAATTATAAATTAGTAGCTCGTCCATACATATAGGTCGTTGAGCTCGTCCCAAACTGAGACCTCCCGTAAATCTATCCAATTGCTATCCAACTCTTGGTCGATATTACTCATCGATCTAAATGTACTACTCAGATTCGAATTTAATAATTTCCAGAATATTTTGGCGTACCGCTAACTAGTCGCACATTTGATGTCTTTTTAAATGTAAAATTCAAAGGTAATATTATTGTCTACTATAGATATCAAATGTATATAGATCAATGTTGTCTACTTTTGAAAAATGCGCTTCGTTAATTTAATTGGTATGGTTTAATGGGATAAACAAAAAAAAGTGGTAGAAAAAATATATATTTTACTATTATAATATGTATTTACTAGTAAAGTATAAAATTTACAAACAACAAACATTAATATTGATACAAATAACGCTAATAAATACCCTTGTTGAGTATAGTTTGTTATATTCGGCTGACGGATTTTGCTGTTCCAGTATTTTATTTTAAATACGAGGTGTTAGAAAGTATTGTTTATTGCGTTATTGTTGCCGTTATTTAGAGAGGGTGTGATGCTACATAGTGTATAATTGTATGAACAACCAGGTAAACTAACCAAAGTCATGTAATTTCGACGATTAGAGAGTTTGTCTTTAAATCGAGTGTCGCTATATAGAGTTTACACTGTATTTTGAAGTCTGAGATTAACGTCGGAAAATGACCAAAACGTTGTTTTACAAAAATTGACAGTAATTTTATATTTAAAAAACAAACAAAAACACAAATGCGCGAGCGATATCGCTACACCTGGTATTCTGGTCCTCAAATTGCTTGTGTAAAACATTTATGATTGTATCAACGGTACTTAAACTCAAGATCCAGTTATCATCGAATAGAGATAGAAACGTTTACAAACGCAAAAGGTCTCTACACCACGCCCAGTCAAAAAAAATATGAATGTAGTTATTGATATATCTTTAGCAATATCAGGCATTGTAAAGTAAAAAACAAAAAATTATTCACATTTATTGTGTAAGTTAGTATGTATATTATTCCAATGACACTAATGTTTTTTTCAATTGGTTCGATTTCCACCTTGGCAAACATTCATGTGACGAACATTTGTGTTTGTTCAATATCTGGGTGTTAATATATATTTAAGTATGTATTTGCTTTTAAATATATATAATTACTAGTAGGCCGCCCCTGCTTCACACGGGCGAAGCCGGGATATATAGCCTACTAGCGACCCGCCCGCCCGGCTTCGCACGGGTGTAATTTACGTGCGAAGCCGGGGCGGGTCGCTAGTTATATAATTATTTAAACTATCCTATATCTCAAGTTGGATCGAACTGCACATGGTGTGCGAATTTTATTATAATCGGTTAAGTGGTTTAGGAGTCCATTGAGGACAAACATTGTGACACGAGATTTATATATATTAAGATAAGATGTCAACCGGGGATAGTACAGCATCCTAACAGTGAAAGAATTTTTCAAATCGGTTCAGTAGTTTCGGAGCCTATTCAATGCAAACAAACAATCAAATCTTTCCTCTTTATAATATTAGTATAGATAATGTATGTGTATCAATCTCTGGCAGCCATAGTACAAGCTTTGCTTAATATGGGGTCAGATGACCGTGTGCAAAAATGTCCCAAATATTTATTTATTTTATTTAAAATATTGGCAAAGTTACTCTTTTTTGTCCCTTTGTTTGATTGCCTATAAGTTTTTTCGGCTAAACGGCTGCTATTGATAAACATTTGGCAATGCAGGATAGACTTGGTGTTTTTTCCTAAATATGCTGTAAAGTTGGGAAATTTCGGGTGAAACCGCGTGGCTTACCTAGTATAATAATTGTATGTTTATTACATAAGATATGTTTACATTGGATAATACCCATATTTAGTAGGTACTTAGAAATTTATCAAGGTGCAAAGTACAAGTTATAAACTGTTGACTGTTTATCATATACAAGGATTACTAACAAAAAAACGCGGTTTCATTGAGATAAGATTCCAATATTATTCGATGTTATCCATGTAGGTATGATATATAGCTGTAAGGGCCAATTCACACTAAGTAAGCCACGCCTGGCAACGCTAGTTTTATGATAATAAGCTTTAACAACAAATAGTACTATACTAACAAATAGTAAATACAGGCCAAGTGCGTGTCGGTAAAAAATTTCTGTTCACCACCGGTTCTAGTACGATCGCCGAAGTTAAGCAACGTCGGGCGCGGTCGGTACTTGAATGGGGTGACCTGGGCGTGATGTTTTATTTTTGCACAACTTTTTGTGTTTTGTACGGAACCCCCAGTGCGTGAGCGTGACTTAAATGATACTTTTAATCTATGTTCAAAATTGCTATGCTCGTAGATACGTGGGTAATAAGGATATGTAATGGAGCTCCCATGTTGCACGTTTATAGAACGGAGTATTTTTTTAATATGTCGAATAATTCCGCGTTTCGACTACGAACTCGCCAGTTGACAGCTGTCATGAAAAATTTGAATAAAAGCCTGGCCAAGTGCGAGTATGACTCGCGCACCAAGTGTTCCCCACCCAATAAATGTGTTTTACTAATTCAGATAGCTGCACGGTATTCTGGCTCTTAAGTAAAATTGCAAAAAAAATGCATGATGAAGTCAGGTAATTAACCATTGATGGCCTATGAATAATATCAACTTCTATTTATTTGAATACAATGGTCTTTTCACTAACTATGCAGAAAATAATAATATCATAAAGGCAATCAACCATTCCATTCCATTGATATATATTTTTATTCATATTCTGTCTTTGTACAACCAAACGGCTAAATCAAACTTAGCAAGGAAATATAACATATTATGAGGTTAAGAACATAGGTTAAATTTTTTTCCGGAAAATGTGAGACAACTAGAAAACCGCGTTAGCCAGTTATTCTCGGTCTAAGCATTTATTTGCTTTAACAGCTGCAACTACATTGTAAAAAGCTAATTAAAAACACTAATTCTGATCACCTTCGCTAGGTTTTTGAACGTAACAGCACTAACAGACGTGTGGATTTGACTGACTGCCGTCCAACCAACGGGAGGGAAAGAGAAAATGTTATTTTTCTCTCCCGTTGGTTGGATGGCGGTCTATCAGCCAAGTCCGTCTCGTCTGTTAGCTACTAAAGAATAAAGAAGATATTCGATATACTTCAGGGAAATATTGAAACAAAATTTTTATTCAGCGTTTTTACAATTTTACAGTTGTGGCAAATGGCATGGCAAATAAATGCTTGGACCGAGTTTAGTTTATAATATTAGTGTGATTTTGAATACCAAATAATTTTTTGCTTGATAATAACAGAACTGAATATTATTTTCTTCTTTATATATAACCAGTTGCGCCCCACGATTTCGCCCTCATGGATGTTCGGAAGGTGAACCTAGGTTTAAATATTTACCGGGATAAAAAGTATCTTATGTCACTCTCTGACCTTCTAAATATCTATACAAAAAAATCTCATAGTTCTGTCAATTTGTTGCTGTGTGAAAAAGAAAAAAAAAACACATATGAGCAATATAAAAATAAATAGACATACCGGTTATCGGTTATGCAGAAAGAGTAAATGAGTTGTGTTTAGGTAATCGGTTATGTGGAAAGGGTGTATGAGTATTATGTATTCAGGTTATAGGTTATTCAGAAAGTGTAGAAAAGAGTGTGTCGAGTGTTTGTGTGTGTGTGTGTAAGTGTAGTGTGTGTTTATTGTAATGTTTATGTTATCCTTGTTGTGTGGTGTTTAAATAAAGAGTCATTGTATTGTATTGTAGAGTGTGAGAGTAAAAAGCAGAGTGTGTTGTGTGAAAAAAATATAAGCTGTTCCATAGGAAATGACCATTTACACTCGACATAATGTGTGAAGCTGCTTATATAAGTATATATTTTTCTCGATTTCTGAGTTGGTCCCATTAGATGTCCATAGCGATGAGTATAATGGATCTTTTTCAGCTTAGTACACCTTTTCTGCGTAACGTCATATCATCATCGTAATCAGCCAGAAGACGTCCACTGCTGAACTTAGGCCTCCCATTTTAACCTTCACACTGAATGACAGCCTGCCTTTTGCATTCACTGGATGCCAGCGATTTTCTCTATGTCGTCGGTCCATCTAGTGGGAGGCCTACCTATGCTGCGTCTTCCGGTTCGTGGAATCCACTCAAGAACCTCATACAAGTAATGTGAAAATGTTAGCTATAGAAATAAAATTACCAAAGCAAAGGCCTGTAGTTGGGATAGGTTTTACGGCCGAAGATACGCTTGCTGTAGTGGACAGCTTCCTGTAGATCGGGCGAGTAGCACGGGCGAGCTGTAAATTAATAATTCATACATTTCCTTAAAACAATAATAATCGCCTTCACGGGAAGTACAATGAATGAAATTCAACCCATAACTTTTCTTTAGTAGTAGTTAAAAAAAAATGCTATTGGCACATGACGAAATTAATAAATAAAAATTGTTTACCAATCATGTAGGGCATGCATTGCTCTTAAGCAAGTTGGCACATTCGAATATTAGTAGTATATGCTAATCAGCAAAGTTTTATTTATTTATTTAAACATTTTTTTTTTTCATCAGAGTTTTTTTTATAGTAGATAGGCTTGTGCTTGGCCGCCATCTCGCCTGATGTTAAGCGACGATGCGGTCTACGATGGAGCACGCTTGCCTAGAAGAAACCGATTCACTCACGACTTGAAGACACCCAGATTGTAACTGACGGGGAAAACCCATTCAGGCAGCGAATTTCACAGACTAGGAGTTCGCACAATAAATGTGGAATCATAGCACTTCGTACGGGTTCTCGGAATATCAACCATAAAACGATGTCGATTTTTTTTTCTTCTCCTAGTTACGTCCATATACCGCATGCCCATGCCCAGTGCAGGTTTAAGCACTACCAGCGCCCTGGGCGAGATTTCTACGGTGCCTTCCCACCCCATTTGCCATTCAAATCGAAAAAAGGCAAAGAATAGTTTTCTTTAAATTCATGAAGCATCGAGAATAAAATGGATGATTTAGAAAGCATTATAGGTAGGTATAATGCCTGCGGCCCCTTTATATCTGGCGCCCTGGGCGTTCGCCCAACCGCGCCCTACCCTAACACCGGTAGTGCCGGTACTGCTTCGTAGCAGTTAAGTGCTACCCAAATCTAGAACTATGACATTTTAAACCCTACCTAGCAATGGTCTGCACTCGTCACATTAGTTATTATAATTATATACACAGGCAACTCCAGACTCAAATGAGACATCAAATACATCATTCAAACATATGGCTAGCAATGAAACAACCCTGGAACCAGGCACACTACCACTGAGCCAAATCAGTTGTCGATCAGAATTCTGAAGCCTCTCAGTTTTTTTATTTATTTTAGTGTTTATTATAGGTATATTTACTACAAAATGGCTGAAATGACCTTGATAAAACATGGCAAGAAGGCAGAATACCAGACATTTGATACTTTTATCTTGGAAAGAGGCGATTTGGGGGTCAAACGCAAGTATATTAATATTAGAATATTTTTTTAATGCAGAGGAACCAGCAGCGATACAATCCTTGGTAACACTGTGGGCAAATTAATTCATTTTCAGTGGATGTAAGGCCATTATGATAACAAAAAAATTGCCTTTATTTTGGTCACAGGGGAATTCTTCTAAAGATACCTGGCTGTGTTGGGGGTACTGTCAGGTTATGTAGGATTGCACTTTAGCTCTCCAGGAAAATGCTTGGACCATTTCCCCTACAATGGCGTGGGCCACACCAAATTATCTTCCTTAGTTTTTTTTGGATCAAATAATTCCGCCTTTGACCATCAACTCGCCCGTTGCTTGTTCAGATCCCCAATTCTGATCAACAATGATCCCTAATCCCTTTTTAATCATCGATGTTAAGCAGTGAATACCGACTCCAGCTTCATGCTAGTTTGACCCTGAAGCTGGAGACTATGCAAATTCATAGCAATAATATAATTCAGCGTTAAAAAACTGTAAAGCGGCATTGAATTAAAATGAAAGTTAGGTTAGAAAGTTACATTTGTAAAAGTCGACTTCCCTTTTTTCGATGGCATCAAATGATAAGTATTTAAGTACTATTAACCTAGCAAAGTTTTAAAACACTATTTACCCAAGCCTACATAACAATGCCGCAAGGAACAGTGTTCTATTTTGAATACTATTATTGAAACTTATTCATTCAAGCTAAAACGAATAAACAATTCGCAAAATTAAACTATGTAAGTACTTTCTTGAATGTAATGTAACAAGTTTCTTGAACTTTGGACTTTGGATTCACTTTGATATAGGTATTATGTACTCGAACTAATGTACTACTGACAATCTGCAATATTCTAAATAAAAACACGAGAACCAATATAAGGCTACAATTGTTATACGTTGCAATAAATTAAACATTGAATACAGAATAAAAAATTGAAAAATAGAACACTTACGTGAGTTACTGGATTCATTGTAGACAATGGCAGAGCCCAATAAGTTCTTTATTTAATTAATAACAAACGACTGTTCTAAGGGCTTGCACGTTGTGAAATGATTTCTTTACTGAATGTTATCTCGACTCTCGACCACAATCTCGACTGATAATTTGATTTCAGCTATCAAAAACAAGTTAGCTGTATAGCTGTTGAGTTTGATACGTTTTAACCGGCCAAATCACAGGCCTAATTTTGGGCCAAATGAGCGAACAGCCCAGTGTTGCCACCTGCCATATCAAAAAAATCTGGATTTCAATGTCTAAGAATCTGTATAAAATCTGTAAACGATAAATTTAAACCATATCAGCATGGCTAGCATTCGCACCACGACAAAATCTTGCCACTTTGCCGAACGAGAATGCAACAAGGTGCCTACGGTTTCATATACGCCGGCCCTGCAGTGCAAGTACCGTGCTTTATCGGTCGTCAAATTTGACAGTTGTAATCGTCAAACTCAATAAAATGCCATTTGATCAGTACTCGCTATTATCGATTCTATTGCATTTTGTCGGATTTGGCGATCGATAAAGAACGGTACTTGCACTGCTGATTCCGTAACTAAAACACGCACGTAAGACGGCGTTGTTAAGTTAACCTCTGAAAATTTGGCCTCTATTCCTCAGGAAATAAAGGCCAACTTTTAAGCCGACATGACAGAATAATTATGTTTCAGTTGTTAGTTGATATAATCATAATCACGACATTCACAGCTGAACAACTACAACTAGTCTGAATTAAAATACAAATATTAATACGTAACGTAACTAAACGAAGTTGTAACCCGACAGTATCTTCCGCACAATAATAATTCAACAATACGGTATGCAAAAAAAAATTACCTATGCCAATTCCGAAACCATTTCGAGATTTTGGTACAAACCCTTATTTTTCTACTCTGACCTTTTAAAACGATAAGATGCCATTTATTTTAGCAAAAAACTAAGAAATCATTCGACTTTCATTGATAATTTTGATGTACTTATATGGGTTAGGCCTGAAATAAATGAATTTTGTTTTTTTTTTTATTGGCCTCTAAAGGTCTTTTCGTTTTAACATTTTATTATCTGTGCTTTTTAAGAATAAAAAAATATAATATATTTGACACACAGAAATATTTTTCTTTCATATCTATAGCACGTGTGTAATGTAATGAGCATGCTTATTTAGAGCGTGCTCAAAAATCAAACCACGTTTGATTTTCGAGCATGCTACCTGAGGCGCGGGTAGGGGGGGGCGTGATCCGAGCACGTCTGAACATGTTTGCTCTTGCTTTGAACATGCTTATTTAGGAGTATGCTTTAAAACAAGCATGCTTATTTCCGGCAAAGTTTGCAGAGCATGCTAATTTTAAGCAAGCTTATTGGCATGCTTTTTTTGAGCACGTCTGTCAATACCTTTATGAGCACTTGCTCAATAAAAGCATGCTTTTGTGCTAGTAATGAGCACGTCTGTCCGTACCTTTACTTAAGTTTTTGCTGTTGCACACATCAATCCTTTGCATGTGATTGTTGCTGAGGTATATCACTTCAAAAAATAAGATGAGAAGTCAAAAATTTAAATACTGGCCACACTTTGCATGATGTGCCATCGCATGTCAGCTCGTTGAATTATTTTCCTAAACTTGTGTATTTTCGAGTGTTAATGTATACTAAATGGTGAATTAATATTCATTAAGTGCTCGTAAACGTGCTTTAGTGTGGGAAAGTGATATAACGAGGGGAAACTGGTGTTTCGTGTTGTTTCCAAAACTACATAGGGGCCTCTTGTAAAGTCTCTCCCATTTTACAGGGGCATGCGTTTGACTTGACCGTGACTTACTTAGCTTGACTCTGACTGTGACTTGTTTGACGTTAAAAGATTATGTAAACATGGGTTTTATTACTAGTAAAGGACATTGAATGCACGGTCAGGAAAATTTTAATAAAAAAAAAACGTGCCATCGCTGATAGATTTGGCGCCAACGTGGAAAAGAACATGTCATGTCGGCTCGTTGTATTATTTACCTAAACCTATGTATTTTCGAGGGTTAATGTGCAATAATAGTGGATTATTATTTATTATGTGGTCGAATGTGGGCAAATGATATAACGAGCTGAAACATGTCTTTTCGTGTAGTTTCCAAAACTCCATAGAATCCTCTTGTAAAGTCTCCACCACTTTACAGGAGCATGAGTTTGACTTGACCGTGACTTACTTTGCTTGACTCTGACTGTGACTTGTTTGACGATTTTAATTTAATACTATGTAAACTTGATTAATATTACGACTAAACGACAATGAATCCACGGTCATGAAAATTTTAACAAAAAAAAACAAAATATCTATGATTAGTAAACGCAATGAGCCAAGAGTTTTGGCGCCAACGTGGAAAAAAACATGTCGGCTCGTTGGATTATTTTCCTAAACTAGTGCATTTTCGAGTGTTAATGTGTTCTAAATGGTGAATTATTATTCATTAAGTGCTCGTAAACGTGCTCGAGTGTGGCCAAGTGATATAACGAGGTGAAACGTGTCTTTTCGTGTTGTTGCCAAAACTCCATAGGAGCCTCTTGTAAAGTTCCCACC
Organism: Agriopis marginaria; assembly: GCA_932305915.1. Taxonomy (NCBI): domain Eukaryota; kingdom Metazoa; phylum Arthropoda; class Insecta; order Lepidoptera; family Geometridae; genus Agriopis; species Agriopis marginaria. The sequence continues at coordinate 14,682,121 of OW029916.1, read as the reverse complement.
ACTTTACAGAGGCATGAGTTTGACTTGACCGTGACTTACTTAGCTTGACTCTGACTGTGACTATGACTTGTTTGACGTTATTAAGACTATAAAAAACAGAAGAATAGGCGGTATGGCCTTAAAAGCTTTAGCCTGCCCGATGGGCGAATTATATTTAAAAAAAAAAAAAAACAATGAGCCAATCGTAGTATTTATATTCTCTTTGGAGCCAATGAGTAAACGCCTAAACGGAGGTCGGAGTATTATACTTTGTGTTATTTGTTTATTGCGATCAATTGCGATTGCCGGCGATTGCGACTTTTTAACGATTATTGATTAATATCTATTGTATCAAAGAGTAGTATTGTATTCTCTTTGATTAATATCAAGATCAAGCACAGAAGACAGAACCACAGAATCCTCCCAGAAGACATCACAGTAAAAGTAAATTTAATTGTTTGATGCTTTTTAAGACTATGAAACTTCATACGACCGAAGGACTGCATCCATCATGCAGGTCATGAAATGAAACAAAAACTAACAACAATACTTCAACCTTCAACAATAGTGGTAAGAGTTCTGTGATTACTACCTTACGAGTAAATTACATTATATTCCGGTTTCTCCGCTAGAGCTGAGTTAACTAATAAGTGTTCTGTGCCTGTATTTCACCAATTTTAAGGCAATGCTACGGTTTACATAACCCTAGAATACTAATGTAAAATTATCACTTAATACTACTGAACTACTGATCGCTTGGGAGGCTACTTATTTAAAACACGAAATATTCTAATAACCCTTTATTATAATTTGAAAATATTCCAACCAATTCAACGAAAATGTTCTACCCTATTAAATACAAACAAAAAAAAAAAAAATTTTATTTATTCAGTCTCAGAATAAGGCTTAAATCCTATACTATCTTAATGAAATTTGGTGACACAGGCCTCTGAAAAAAAATTATATGGCAATATCATGTTTGTGCTCTCATAAAAACTTAAATATAATATACAAACTTATAAAACATAACTAATAACAGTTAAAATCTATCATATTTTTTGCTTCAGGATAAATTAAAATGAGTCTTAATTTTTTTGTCCCAGGCGTTGCAGTTTGGGGGCCGATTTATAATAATACGCGATATAAAACACATAGTAAAACGCGATTTTGTTCATTGAATCTGTTAAAGTCGGTACTGCGGGCGTCTAAACAGTAATACTAATGTAATAATAATCGCCTCCCAGGCGACCCAATTGAAAAGCCTGCGAGACCTGCAATTGCCCCCCGCTCCGCCAAAAGCCCCGATGAGATGGCACGAACGCACAACTCTATACTATCCCGAAATTTTTAATTATCTCAAAAGGAACTGCTTCGCGGCCTCCCAGGCGATGATTAATACTCTAGGGTTAATCTGATCCAAAGACCTAAGAGAATTCTGTGATTTGTTTGTAGAACATGAAGACCCTGACCACTACGGATTCTTTGCTCGAAGAGTACAACACCAAGGAACCTAAAACGTCCTGTGTTGGAAACAATTGAGCTGCCGCCCCGTCGCCGTGTCGTATGTACTCTATCTACCTCCACAACAGCACCCTACAGTCAACAGAGGAAGATAACCAATATCAAAGTCAAAATATAAGGATTACAGGAGCACTCTAGTGAGAGAGCGAAATACATTCCTGTACCTTTCCGCAGTATACGAACAAAATAGTTAAATATACAGTATGATTATACTTAGAAGTGTCAACAAACCTAAACTGGAGTTGTGCCAGACTTCTATTACCTATATAAGGACAAAGTTGGCCTTAGTTAATTACTTACACTGCATGTAGTTACAAAAACTGCGAACAATGTAATAGTGTTGTAAAACAACGTTAGATTTACTGATAACAGCTGTTGTTTAGATCTACACTCATCCATAAGTAGCCGACAGTGACTGAAACATGGAAGGATCTTCACAGAGAGTTAAAAAGAGAGCAATAAAGAAATCACACGCATGTTCAATGTGTGATTATAAAACAGCAAATTCAAGTCATATAAAACAACATTTAAAAACACATACTGGAGAGAAGCCACATGAATGTGACATGTGTGATTATAAATCAACTGCCTTATATAATTTAAAATTACACAAACGAACACATACTGGAGAGAAGCCACATGAATGTGACATGTGTGATTATAAATCAGCACATGCAAATAATATGAAAAAACACAAACGAATACATACTGGAGAGAAGCCATATGAATGTGACATGTGTGATTATAAAGCTGTGCAAGCAACTCATTTGGAGCAACACAAACAAACACATACTGGAGAGAAGCCATATGAATGTGACATGTGTGATTATAAAGCAACTGTCTTATCTAATTTAAAATTACACAAACAAACACATACTGGAGAGAAGCCATATGAATGTGACATGTGTGATTATAAATCAATCAGAGCAGCTCATTTGAAACAACACAAACGAACACATACTGGTGAGAAGCCATATGAATGTGACATGTGTGATTATAAATCAGCACATGCAAATAATATGAAAGAACACAAACGAATACATACTGGAGAGAAGCCATATGAATGTGACATGTGTGATTATAAATCAACTGTCTTATCTAATTTAAAATTACACAAACGAACACATACTGGAGAGAAGCCATATGAATGTGACATGTGTGATTATAAATCAGTGCAAGCAATTAATTTGAAACGACATAAACGAACACATACTGGAGAGAAGCCATATGAATGTGACATGTGTGATTATAAATCAACTGTCTTATCTAATTTAAAATTACACAAACGAACACATACTGGAGAGAAGCCATATGAATGTGACATTTGTGATTATAAATCAGTGCAAGCAATTAATTTGAAACGACATAAACGAACACATACTGGAGAGAAGCCATATGAATGTGACATGTGTGATTATAAATCAGCACATGCAAATAATATGAAAGAACACAAACGAATACATACTGGAGAGAAGCCATATGAATGTGACATGTGTGATTATAAATCAACTGTCTTATCTAATTTAAAATTACACAAACGAACACATACTGGAGAGAAGCCATATGAATGTGACATGTGTGATTATAAATCAGTGCAAGCAATTAATTTGAAACGACATAAACGAACACATACTGGAGAGAAGCCATATGAATGTGACATGTGTGATTATAAATCAGCACATGCAAATAATATGAAAGAACACAAACGAATACATACTGGAGAGAAGCCATATGAATGTGACATGTGTGATTATAAAGCAACTGTCTTATCTAATTTAAAATTACACAAACAAACACACACTGGAGAGAAGCCATATGAATGTGACATGTGTGATTATAAAGCAACACAAGCAGGTTGTTTAAGACGACACAAACAAGTGCATACTGGAGAAAGACTACGGAAGACTTGACTCGAAGCATGTGTGAGGAGCCGATGTGTCACTGACTAACATTTTAAATTGCGCACGCGCCTCCGAGTTCGAATATACGCTCCGGAATTTTTAAATTACAAAATTACACTAAAAGTGATAGAAAGTAACGTTAACGAAGTACTGTACCCTTAGTCCCAGATTTAAAAGTTTACGAAAACTTTTTCGTTTTCGTCTTGTTCCATACATTGCTGGGCTAAAAGGTATTCGAAAATTTTTTCGTAGTAGAGTGAAGCAATCTATACCGCCGATAACTGCCAAATTTAGTTCCTCCACATTTCCGATAGAGGCGCTTTACTAAAATTTATGGTACAATACGTAAACGATAAAAGTTTTCGTAAACTATCAAATCTGGGACTTAGGGCACAGAAGTCCATCTCTTACCTCACGGGTGAAGTGGGCTCGCTTCGATCCATGATGAAGGAACAAAACACCCTTATATCCAAACAAGCTGCAATAATATCCATCTAAGGTGAACTCATTGCACAAATAAAAACGGATTTGGAGTCACTCACCGAAACTGCGAAAAGACCGACTGCGGCAAGCCAGGAGGCAATACCTGCAAGGCAGAGACCAATACGACAAGTAAGCCCCAAACCCCATGAAATACTGACTAACTAAATAATTTAAATTCAGGTCCTATGCCGTTAAAGCAACGTTTAACTTAGCTTGCTTATATTTTTCACCTTATGAAAATTCGACATTGTGAATTCATCTACTATTTAATGTTAACCTTTAGTTTAGATATTTTTGAGCACTGGCTCAAAACCCAAGTGTCTCTAGATGAGAGAACCAAGAGTTAAAATGTTTCCTATTATTTAAGAGCAACATCAGTGTGACGAGAGATATTTGACTATGGAAATTACCAGCATTATATTTGTATGCATGTATTGTTATATCCCCACCTTAATTTTAAAGTGCCTACATCTTTCAATAAGTAGAACTGAAATCAGTTTTTATTTCGTAGCTATACTAATAGTGCCAGATGCGGTATTTTATTATCGTAAATGATTTTTAGTTGTAAAATGTTTTGCTTGTTTACTCTATGTATGTTTTCAAACACTTTTTAGTTTGTATCTAGTTTGCTCATTTAGCAAAAGTATTGGGGTTCTTTGTTTCAAATGAAGTGTTTCTTTTGAAATTATATCTTAACTGTTACATACATACAATTATATAAAAACAGATTAAAACTGATATTGAATAAAAGCCTGTCAATAAAATATTTAAAGACCTATCAGGGCGACTGGTCGAAACAACTCGTGAACAAAATGCTGGCCTATATTTTGCCCAAAGAATAAGCATTGCCATACAACGTGGCAATGCAGCCAGCATTTTGGGAACACTGCCCACTGGTAGCGGACTGTTAGATTAGTTTTAGATTAATTTTAGTTTTAAATTAGTTTTTTAGTTATAAATTTAACCTTAAGATAGTTTTTATTATACCTGTAATTTTTATTGACTAAATTAGGTACTGAATAAAAAAGCCTGTCATAGAAATGATTTTAAAGTATTTTTTATTTTGATTTAATAGTTACTGCCGCTAGTGATGGTATGAGTACAGAAGAGAATAAGCCAGTCAGTTTGCAAAGAAACTGCTGCTAACTTACAATTTTTTTAGTTCTATTTTGGTGAGCTATTCGTATTAAGGTGGTTCGATTTACCTATGGCGGGAAATTTAAATTTTAAACAGTGTTTGGTCCTAGTAGCCAGGCCAAGTAATTATTTTTAAATAACACAGTGTTTGCGCAAAATGTTGGCTGTTCTTTACATTATAATGTACAATTATTTAACAGTAACGCACCATGTTACTTACATTTGTGAATAAACCGTTTGAAACAGCAAAAATTTGTTTATTCACAAATGTAAGTAATAATGGGCATTAGAGATAAATAGCTTTACATGATTTTGTAAAGAATAATAATCAATCTGCGCAAACATCATGGTTGTTTACAATAATTACCCGGCCTAGCTACAAGGACAAGAAAACTGTTTGTAATTTGAATTTCCCGCCATTTGTGCCACGAACCACCTTAACCTCACTGTGCTTACTAGATATTCAGATGGAACACGAAATGTACAGGGTTATTTTTAATATACAAAAATTTGTTTCTTATATCACAGATGGTATTTTTGTTCCATACAGAAGCAAAAATTTTAATTAGACCTATGGCTATATATTTTGCTGGATTTGGCTGGAATTTTGCACCAGGCGGCCGACTGAACAGCCGCGGTCGGCGTCACTAATACAGACCAATTTCTTCAATTTCAACTTCGTTGTCCGTCTGTCCGTCTGTCAAGAGCATTTTTCTCAAGAACGGGGAAGTACCCTATAGGTTTTGATTTCCTTGTGAAATCGCAAAATATGCGACATAAACGTTCATATCTTTTGATTGCTTACAACTTTTATTTTTTTACAGCCGAAAGAAACCGTAGACCCAAGTATTTAGTATAAATTTCAACTTGATACCTTTACGCGCTCTTGAGAAAAAGGGTCTTGACAGACGGACAACGAAGTGATCCTATAAGGGTTCCGTTTTTTCCTTTGAGGTACGGAACCCTAAAAAAATGGGGTTGCGTGATTCGCTGGGTTCAGTTATTTAAGTCTATTCACCATTCAAACATCTGCCAGGCCAGGAATTCAACCTTAGATCTCCTGCTCTTACAGCACCATGTACTTACAATCCAGGATGAAATAGTTACATAAAACGTATTCAGTAGCGTCCTAATATAAAACTTTTTGCAGAGAACTCCATAATTTTTCCCCAGAACAACGCGGGCGAAGCCGCGGGCGGAAGCTAGTTGTAATATTTGTTTTTAGGATACTTAATCGGAAAAACGGAATAAGTCTTCGATGGGCGAACTATTGAACTTATAATACTTAGACAAGTTTGTACGGAACCCTCGGTGCGCGAGTCCATCGCGCACTTGGCCGGTTTTTGTTTCTACTGTCTTTGGTTTGTCGACTCAAATGGCGTTGACAATTAATGACAGCTGAAGGCGTGCAATAAATTAAAAAAGTTTTTTTATTTTTTCTTTCTCTTCTCTGTAAAGATTTTGGCGTCGCACTCTTGTGCTTTTGCCAGTGTCAAGTATTATTATTATTATTTATTTTAATTATAAAGTTCGATGTAATGTAGTCAAACAAGTCAGTCAGAGTCAGAAAAAGTAAGTCACGGTCAAGTCAAAGTCAATTGAAGTTTTCAATACTTGACACTGGCAAAGTGACTGGCAAACACAGATCTACTACTTAGGCAAAGCAAAGAGAATATAACCGCTAAATGCACAAGACGTGTGAAGTCAAAATCCTCGCAGGAAGAAAGAAGAAAAATAAAACGATGCCAACAGAACAGGCAGGCAGGACTCAAGAGTTGCAAGTGCTAAAGTTTCGTAATTTTCCTCTAGGGCGTACTTGTGGGGCGAACTGAAAAAACAGAAAATACCAACGTTAATCATTAATCAAAAACGTTTCCATCTCTGAATAAAGCATTTACTTTAATAACTACGGCAATAATAATTAGTGAGCGAGATTAGTACAAAATATAAATACGTGACAGCATTTCAAATAATCTTATTTAGTTAACGTTAGAAGCGTGATGTTTATTGTTGTAATTCATCGTTGATCTGCTGTTGGGATACGAGAAGAGTGCGGGTTCTATATGCTAGTGTTAGAGATAGGGTTGCTAGAAAGATCGTAAGTTCGTAATGTGGTACGACCAAGCAGTGTTATGAATGAGGAGGCTCTCTTGGCTCGGGCTTCCGAGGAGAGGGAGCGGATATTCCAGCGGTACGAAAGAGGCCGAGAGAACCTCGCTGGGCAGATCGACCCGTGGGAGGACCCTGAGTTCGAAGAGTACCACAAAACTGACAGGTAAGCCAGCTTCACGAATCAATCTTTGCCCACTTGGTATTGCATCCTTTACTATTTATGGCTGCGGCATTCCATGGCTACTCAATCTACTTTGAGTAATATTGTAATCATCATCATCAGCCAGAAGACGTCCACTGCTGAACATAGGCCTCCCCCTTTAACTTCCACACTGAACGACAGCCTGCCTTTTGCATCCACTGGATGCCCGCGACTCTCATAATGTCGTCGGTCCATCTAGTGGGAGGCCTACCTACGCTGCATCTTCCGGTTCGTGGTCTCCACTCCAGAACATTTCTTCCCCATCGGTTATCGGTTCTTCGAGCGATGTGGCCTGCCCATTGCCACTTCAACTTGCAAATTTTAACAGCTATGTCGGTGACTCTGGTTCTTTGGAGAATATCCATGTTTTGGATTTTATCGCGCAAAGAAACTCCAAGCATAGCTCTCTCCATTGCCCGCTGTGTGACTCTGAGTTTTTCCAAAAGGCCAACAGTTAAGCACCACGTCTCAGTACCATATGTCATCACTGGCAACGCACACTGGTCAAAGACCTTCGTCTTGAGGCACTGTGGTATCTTGGACGAGAAGATGTCACGTAATTTCCCAAACGCTGCCCATCCGAGTTGGATTCTTCGGGCGACCTCTTTGCCTAAGTTGGACTTACCTAACTGAACAATCTGTCCAAGATAAGTGTAATGGTCAACAACTTCGAGAGTATTGTTCCCAACGACTACTGGCACGGGTTCAACATGGACATTGGACATAATTTTTGTCTTGTCCATGTTCATGTACCCATACCATACATTGTAATACCCATAGAATATTATTATCTAATATGGTTAAAGAGTTTGCGGGACAGGGTACTTTCTCAATGCTCAATAAGCTGGTGGTTGACAGGTTTAATAATCTGTCATTCCATTTCGTAAAGTCTTAATTGCATTCCATATGTAAGTACATAAAAATAAAATAAAAATTGCCTTTATTTTCTGATCTAAACTTCTACCTACTATAGCACTGGTAGTTTCTTATTACTAATGCTTAATCCCATTTATTTCTAATGATTCTAGAAAATTTGTCAGCGAAATAATTAGAAAATGTAAATATTGAATGCCCAATGAGGGTAGACTGATAAATACAATGGTTGCACCAACATCTAGTATAATAATAATGTATCAGATGATCAAACCAAATGTTTTGAATCTACGTTTCTAATCTGTACAGCCAAGGATTGGAATAACCTGCCAGCTTCCTGAGAGATATAATCTGGGCCTTTTCAAGGCCATAGTGAATAGGTATCTTCTAAGCCTGCGTGCTTCATCTTCGACCACATCGTTGCTTATGGCGAGTTGGTGGTCAAACGATGACTTATCCGCAATAAAAAAAAAAAAAAAACTGATGCCAATTAATCACCCTTTCGGGGGTAGGCTAAAAGTCCAGCAGTAGACTGTTAAAAGGCTGATTATGATGATGCTAAAAAATACATAGTGATACTCGTTGAGCAAATTTGATCTTTTGGACCGATTCAACTGTTATTGCCCACACTTCGACACTGTAAGTCATAACAAATACAATACGGTAGTTAAAGAATATTGTCTTAAAACTTAGCGGGATATGTGACGAGAAAATTCGATGGAGTTATGTCTAATCCAGCCTAACCCAACATTACTCTTAGCCTCACTCTCAAATCTGTTTTTTCCTAGTTCAAGCTTCATCCCTAGGTAATTATAGTTTTGAACTCCAGAGTCAAGCGTCAATGCAAACGTCCATGTCGAACATGACCTTGGGTTTACCAAGTGCATCTGGAGACCTCATGGATTAAGTTTCTTTTTTCTCGAACAGATTAGCTTTTTGTGTGTTTATGCTTGAGGGTAGATTATAACATCACACAGGTAATTCCAAAGCCTGTGAGTAATAAGTGACTGGACATTCTATGTTATTCTGATTCATTCATTGTTAAATTTGTAATTATACCTAATTGGGTAGAACTGTACAGCAATGTTTTACTGAGGTCATTATTGAAAACTTATTTCACTGCTGGCCACGGGCTTCCAAGGCACACCTCGCAGCCTGCTTGGCTTTTTGTATTCACCTACTTCCTTCTGCCTTACATATATTGCTCCAGCCATCAAATTATGCCCATCATGGTTCACCAATGTTCATCGACCGTGTGAGTGTATTGTTCCACTGCCGTCGTCACTGTATGTAACAAGCCAAAGCCATCCGAATGCCAAGACGGTCTTGCAATGTGCTGTTACGTTATATCCTTGTCTTATCCTTGGCAGTCAGTGTGCTTTTCTTCTGAAAATACTCTGATCTGCGCGGATGCTGTGACGGATGTGTTGCGTCAGGCCATGGAGTACGATATTCCTTACTCTGATGTACCACTGTCAGGCAAAGCCCGTTTATAGTTTGGGCCTCAGAGTAGTCGTGCAGAAACAAGTATGTTTACCTAGCCTGAACCTGACCCTGATGCTTGATGCTCGACATCGTAAAATGAAGGATTTGCATACAAAAGAATTACGAAGAAGGTGTTTAACAAGGCTTCCAAGTCTTCTAAAAAGGTTCTACAGAGGCTTGCTTTGACCACATTAGAATAGGGAACAAACTGGCTTTGTACGCTGCTGGTAGTAATGCATTATGGTCGCTAACTAAATCAGTCAAACTGAGAAACCTGATAGGAAGCTGATTTACACCTCTGAAGAGAACGCAAACTTGTTTGCTTCTCAGTTTGTGGAGTATTCGCATCTAGATACTGGTAGGGCGATATCTCCCACATTTCCTGGCTGTACGACTTTTTTTCTGAAATTCGCATTCACCAAATGGAGGTTCGTTAATCGCTCCGCAATCTTGACATGAACAGAACCAGTAGTCCGAATGGTATTACTGCCGTAGCCGCTCGGAGCACTTGCTTTCCCGAGCAAGACCACCCTAGACGAAAAGTACTTGACACGCGCCCGATAAGTGTGCGGCTGGGGGGCGGCGGCGGCCATAAAAACCATGATGAATGGCGTTTGTTGAGAGCCGCTAACCCAATGTAAACTTTTTGTAAACACACTTGAATAAAGGGACCGGCAGGTACATAAATTGTTTAGATTAACGGTCTCTTTCTTGGAAAGAAGCCGCTTGTAATACGAGCCGGCTGGAAAATGACACCATTTGTACTCTCGAGATTTTTAGTTTATTTTTTATAGCGATGACATGTATATTTTATATTTTTTATAGATTGTAAGTGAACATATAATTACGAAATAAAAATAAAAACACCAACTCTAGAACAAAAAATATTAAATTCAATGGTTTATTTACAACGTAGAAATTTTTGGCAGCGCGGCATTTTACGCTGCCAGTTTAGAATTATTTTTTACATTATTCTTACAGATACATTAAAAATATAAGTATTGTCGGATAGCTTATTTCATAGCCAAGCTAAAATAATTTTCCTGGCGGGATTCTATGTACTACCGCTGAAAAATATAGGTAAAACCAGGTAGGTACTACCATACCTAAACTTTTCTTTCTACTTTACCTACTTTACTTAAGTTTTTTGGTTCAACAGTGTTTATTTCAAAGAAATTGTTTTTACAACTCGTTTCTACACATTTCTACCATTCTATTGACATATTACACTTATTTTTAGAACCTAATCGAAAAAAGTTAGATACATTACAAACTTGCTAGGTACGAAATGTTTCAGTTCGTCAAATGTTCGGGCGGTGACGTCACCCCGAGTCGGCCGGCGGAGAGTCGGTCGGAGAAATTAGCCATCCGAACACTATATTGACATATTTCTACAATTAATCATCGTTATACTGTTCTGATATGATGGTTTTTGCAATATTAAGGCAGATTATAACGTTGAATGCTAAAATTATAGCAAAAAACTTGAAAATGGATGACGCAATGTTTACATTTTGTTTACATTTCAGTCGGCCTGACAAATAACCTAAATTTTTTTTTGATTCACAAGGTTTCACGACGAAATTAATGACAGAGCACCTAGATATTGAACTAATCTAGAATAAAATAACACTTTACTTACGGTTTCCACGAAAAAACCCACTATTTCAATTTTTTTCACCCGCACACACGCACCTGCTCCGAACAAAAATTTACGAAGTAATTTTTTTTTTTTTTGTAACCATAGATTACTGATTTTGGGCTGCCAGAAACGTAAAAACATTGGTAAATTCGGCTAGAAAGGGATGAAATACGTTCCTTACGAGGATTTGCTCTAGTAAGAAGAGAAAAGACGAAATAATAGACCGCAAAATGCGTGGCGACTTTTGGGGACGATCGTCCCCAAGGGTGCTTCTACGGCATTTTTATTCTTGGGGACGATCGTACCCAAAGTGCTTTGAGCGGGTAGTTAGCATACATGCTAATCATCATCATCATAATCAGCCTTTTTTTAACAGTCCACTGCTGGACTTTTAGGCTACCCCCCAAAGGGTGATTGGGCCATATCCACCACGCTGGCCCAGTGCGGATTGGTGGATTAACATACGCCATTGAATTCCTTCTCCGCACGTATGCAGGTTTCCACACGATGTTTTCCTTCACCGAAAAGCCAGTGGTATGAAAATCCGTACATAAGCTCCAAAGAGCTCATTGGTACGGGCCCGGTGTTTAAACTCGCGACCTCACGCTTTCAAGTCTAGCGGTCTCCCAAATGGGCTACCACGGCTATACATGTTAATATGTAAAAGCATTTAATAAATATTTATTTTATTTTATACTAGTAAATAGCAAAACCCATGTTCACTGGTTTTCATTTAATAAAGTGAGCAATTGGTGAATAATACAACCAAACAAATGTGTGAAAACCACATCAGTTGCCACAATACAATTGTAAATCCATTGCTATCATGTCATTTCTGTGGCAGGAAATTTGTAGAACATATTACAGAGAATTATTTTTATGATACATTGTACTGTACAGTTGATAGTTTGTGTGTAAAAAAGTATTTTGAGTATTAGGTATGTTAAAGATAAGCACAATATAATTATTCATTGTTTGATGTTGTGTTTGCTATCAACTTCCCGTGTTTTCGTGTGTGTAAACTATGTGAAAGGTCCAAATATCCATATAGCAGTAAATTATATAATACTAGCTGCGCCCCGCGGTTTCTTCTGCGTTATATACCTCCTTGAAGCAACCTCCTTTGACTTAGATGTTATGTGTGAATAGAAAAAGTATGGGAAAATGATTTTTATTCATAATTTTTTTTCCGTCAATTTTCCTATATTTGATTACTTATTCTGCTTTTGGGTGGAGAGGAATCCAACAAATCAAAGATCATAAAAATCGGTCCAGCTGTTCTTGTGTTATAAAGAGTGTAACCAACCCGACTTTGTTTTATATAATACTAGCGGTCCGCCCCTGCTTCGCATAGGTATAGATTATAGCCTATGTCACCCGGGGACAGTGTAGCTTCCCAACAGTGAAATAATTTTTCAAATCGGTTTAGTAGTTTCCGAGCCTATTCAAAGCAAACAAACAAATAAACAAACAATCAAATCTTTCCTCTTTATAATATTAGTATAGATAAGATCACATAGACTATCGTCAGTTACAGGTTCAATTGTGGTAACTGACAAAACATGACTTTTCAGTAGTAGCATTTAAAGTTTTTTTTCGTGATTATAACATAACCTTTTTTGTGAGTGGCAGTCAGTTACAACATTGTTTCGAAGGAAATCTAAAAATTTCATGGCTAAAATGTGTGGTATAAAAAAATACGAAAATTTTATACTCAACTTATTTTACCTGTTTTGTCAGTTACTCCTATTGTACCTACTTGCAACTGACGTTATATACTCTACTAAGAAATTTCACTGGTCGATAAAAATTAAATAAAAAAATCGATACTCGGCTTTGTATCTATACTATAATAATAATATAATATTATAAAGAGGAAAGATTTGATTGTTTGATTGTTTGTTTGCATTAAATAGGCTCCGGAACTACTGAACCGATTTGAAAAATTCTTTCACTGTTGGGAATCTACACTATCCCCGGGTGACATAGGCTATATCATATTAAAAAAAATAGGGATCCCTACTAAAACTCCAATAATGTAACCCAAGGTGTAAAAAAATTAGATTTACAATTTGAACTTTGCGTGTTTGACAGTTGTAGGACAGGACAACGTCTGTCAGGTCAGCTAGTCATTGATATATAATATGTTATGACCTAAAATTAATAAACAAGTACAAACTATAATATATAGAGCATTGTGCGAATACCTTATTAGGTATTGCATCTGTGTGTGGGGTAGCGCAGATAAAACTAACCTTATTTCTGCAGAACAAGCTCTACGCGCTGTTCTAAAAGTCATGATGTATCTACCTTTTGGACAGCCTACTACGTACTGAACTTTCCAAAAAGCAAATGTTTTGACGGTACGAACACCTTTCATTAATGAGAGTATAAGGAGACACCATAGAAAAATTCCAACAAACCAATCAGCCAGCAGTAAAAGTCAAATATGTCGTGCCCCTTTTTTCAACACCAGATAAGCACAAAAACCATTCACGTAGGGACTATATCACAAAATAAACAAATCTGTCAAATCAACCCACTCACCGATACAGAACTTAAAAATACTATTATGAAGTGCCTCAAGGAGTATGACTACAAGGGCATTGAGGATATGCTGTAGGGTCGGAATATTTTATGCAACAAAAAAATTATGTCTGTGATAATAGAAATTAAAAAGGTTCTATTTTTTTTTACGGAATTCTAAAAAATGCATTAACGTCGCTGTATTCGTGTAAGGCGCCCAAAAAGCTAGCGACATTACCATGTTTTTTTTGTTTGTTGTAATTTTTTTTTAATATCGATAATGATAATATTTCCCAAGAAATTAGTGTACAAAATGAGAATAGACAGTACCCATACTTTGTAAACTGGAAACCGCAGAGAGCAGCCACAAGTCTAGTATGGTAAGCGATGATGTGGTCAACATTGGAGTATGGATGTTTTTAATTGCCAATAATTTAATTGCACATTAAAACTGTAAGCTCGGTCCTAGCATTTATTTGGTGTGACAGCTGCATTGACACTTTAAAAATGAATCTTCTTTTTATTTCACTGAGGTATATCGGGAACCTGCTACGGTCTTACGTTCATAAACGTAGCAACAGTTATCAGAATTCGGGGTTGTCATTCAGCTTTTTACAATGCTAATGCAGCTGTCAGAGCAATTAAATGCTTGGATCGAGAAACTTGCTGGATGTTTTTCGGTTCGTCACCAACTGGACACGCGGATCTGAGCGTGGGGCCAGTTAGTGGAACACTATTTGGAACATGTTGCAATGGCTGTGTTTACGAGATGAGCTGGCATATTTGTGTTCAAGTCGCGAAAGTTTAAAGTTACATTGGAGTTTGCACTCAAATTCCGAGTAGAAATGTTTCCTAAGTGCGAATTTGAAATATACACAAAATAGTTTGATTACTTTACATAATTTTGTATAATGGAATTGGTATTTATTATTGATGCATTTGCGAATTCAAAATAATGTATATTTTAAAGTAGTTTACATAAGCACAACGATTGCACGCGATTACGGTGTCATTAGATGCGATAATATCTGTTGTGAAAAATGAAGTTATTTAAACGTGACTGTGTACATTACAGATATGGCTTCATTCATGACGAGCGGCTGCCGCAAAAGACGGCGCCGCAAAAGGTCAACATCGAGGTCGAACGGGAAAAGAAATGGGTCAAAATGCTCGGCGCATGGGACATACCCGGAACTAAGGAGAAAATTCATCGGCGGATATACAAAGGCATTCCAAACTCGCTCCGCATAAAAGTGTGGTGTAAACTGCTAGACGTAAACCGGAAGAAATCAGATAATCCCGGCAAGTTCCAGGAGATGCTGCGGCTCGCGAAGCAATGGTCCACCGACGTCAGGCAGATAGACTCGGACGTCAACAGGCAGTTCCGTGAACACCAATTTTATAGAGAACGATATTCTGAAAAGCAATGCTCGCTGTTTAACGTCCTCTGCGCGTATAGTATGTACAATTCCGAGGTGGGGTATTGCCAGGGCATGTCCGGTCTAGCGGGCGTCCTGCTCATGTACATGGACGAAGAAGACGCCTTCTGGGCTCTCGCGATACTACTATCTGAAAAGAAGTACGTGATGCACGGACTGTACATAGAAGGGTTCCCAAAACTGACCAGATTTCTCGAACACCACGACAAAATACTCACAAAGTTTATGCCGAAATTGAAAATTCATTTTGATAAGTTCGGTTTGGATGCTATCTTATATTCGCTGAAGTGGTTCTTCGTTTGTTTCGTCGAAAGAGTTCCGTTCAGCCTCTGCCTGAGAGTTTGGGACATTTATTTGTTGGACGGCGAGAGAGTGATCACTGCCATGGCCTACACAATACTCAAACTACATAAAAAAGCTATAATGAAATTGAACGACATGGATCTTATTGTTAATTATATTCAGGTACTGTTACTTTGCACACTGCGAATTTTATTTGACAATTTGAAAGATACCTGATCTTTTTATTGGTCTGCAGGTTAAGCTTCACAAAGATTTCGGTTTCGAGGATGATGTGGTGATATATCACTTGGAGCGTTCGATGGATGAGCTGAAACGAGCGAAGTTGGACCACCCGGGGCCTCCGCCACCGGGCGAGCTGCCCAAGCGCAAGCTTGGCGTGTTCGTGGAGCCCGACAAGAAGGCCAAGATAGGACAGCGGGCTGAAAACTTCTCAGACACTGAAAAACAGGCGCGGGCGACTGTCATATTAAGGTACAATCAGGAACGGGAGACATAGTCTTTAAAGTCAGTTGTTTTACGGGCAAAATTTGTTTTTTTCTCTTTAGATTCCATTTTTTACCGACTCAATAAGAGGAGGATCTCAATTTGGTTTTTTTAGGGTTCCGTACCTCAAAAGGAAAAAACGGAATCCTTATAGGATCACTTCGTTGTCCGTCTGTCCGTCTGTCCGTCTGTCAAGACCCTTTTACTCAAGAACGCGTAAAGGTATCAAGTTGAAATTTATACTAAATACTTGGGTCTACGGTTTCTTTCGGCTGTAAAAAAATAAAATTTGTAAGTCAACGTAATCAAAAGATATAAACATTTATGTCGCATATTTTGCGATTTCACAGGGAAATCAAAACCTATAGGGTACTTCACGTTGACCTAGAATCATAAAATTTGGTAAAAGGCAAGCTCTTATAGCACGTATATAGGAATAAATCTGAAAGTTACAAATTTTAAGTTATATCATTTAAAAATTATTATTTTGCTATTACAAACTTACATTTTGTAGTTGGAATGTATAGAAGAACTTTATAGTCAACTACAAAGTTAAGTTTGTCTTTCAATATTTCAACTTTAGGTTTTTTTGGACTCGCGCTCTGAGGGTTCTGTCCAACGGAACCCTCAGAGCACGAGTCCTACTCGTACTTGTCCGGTTTTTTTTTGTTTGTTACTTCAGAACTTCGTCATTTATAAACCGATTTGGAATACTCTTTACTTGAAAGGATATAATATCAGATTAGTCCCATAGAAATTTCATCAAAATCGGTTCAGTAGTTTGGTTTTTACTAATTTTGTAAGTGGTCTTTTAAATTGATAATTATTTCTCTTTTCCACTTTTTCCAATCATTTTATTAAATTTTCTAATTTCAGGCGAGAGAAAACTGCTTTGGAGCTGCAGGACCTTCGCGTGTCGCAGAGCGACACCGTATCAGGTAACTTGGACTGCTCACCGCTCTCATCACGAACCAGCTCGGATGAGACTTTTGGCTCAGATCACTTCACACATTTATAGTTCCACCCGGGCACTGCGAGCGCCCGAGTAGAAACAGCGGAGCGACCTGTGCGCACTACCTCAAATATAATCACAAAATACGACCATGGGCCGAAGATATGTCATGAAATGTCTTATTAACCTCTTCGATATAGTGATACGTGAAAAACTAAGCCAATTGAAATATGTTTCACAACTTATTGTGCGAGCTAGTATTTCAATCATCAAATAAGTTTTAACAGAGGAAAAAAATTCATTGAAAATATTTATATATTGGAGTGTCCACACTTGGATTTATTGTATATATTTTAAAGTTATAGACAATTCAACGATTCCTAATAAATAAAAATAATTATCAAGTTATAACTACTATGTATAACATTTTAAAGAATACATGTCTCGGCAGTCTTCACAAAAGCCGTTGAATCTCATCTATACATATTACCAGCTGCGCTTGCCAATAAGCGCATACCAGATTAGACGATAAATATATTTTAGGGCACGACCGTTTTAAATATCGATTTAATGAAATTCAAATTGTATAGAAAATAGTAAAATCCAGAAATAAACCCGATTACATTTTTTGTGCAAGCCAGCCTAAGTATGCAGAAAAATTTAGTAACTTAATTATTTTGGCTTAGTTTCTGACGTTTTCTACTGTATTGACCTAGCCAACATCATTTTAGGATCATCTTTAAGTTATACCGTATTCGTATTCAGTAAAACATTAAAATTGCGAAACTCTGTAAAGTAACCCGTGATTTTAACATAAAATGTACGGGATGAATTGAGACCCCATTAATTGAAGTCAGTTAAATAGTTTTACTCTTAAGACCGTAATAGCACTTTGCGGTGTAAGACTCAGACACTAGTGATGTTCGCTCGTCGCTCCGCTCTCACATGGACGCGGCCTTAGCGATGTGACACACATGTTAAGTTATGCCTTGCAAGTTGACGCAAAGCCGAACCTCGTCCAGTTCGTTGCGTAAACCATTTTAAAGATTGCGCTTGCGACTCGTTTTTTTGCAATACGACGTCTTTGGAAAGTTACTTCTCATTCCCTATAGTTTGTTAACGGTTCATGTAGTTCCACTTTATTTAACAACCATACTGTTTAGTGTTGTTTGATTTAAGTGGAAATTCACAATTTTCTGCCGTATTTAACTAAACAAGTCTTGATACGCTTGGGTACATAATTATCAATTTGAATATGCACACCAAGATTTATCAAAATCGGACGAGTGTTCAAAAAACCATAAAATAATAATATTTATGGATAGAAGTCTTGAAAACTATAGAGCGGCTTCAAAGTTACAATACAGCACCAAATTTTTACACTGTTTTGACCCGTTAAAATATATTAATAGCTTTTCTTTTTATTCTAATGAAAATTCTTATATTCACCTGTTTAATAATTTTAATTTTTTTCTTTGTCGGGTATGTTTTGTGAAAATATAGTGCAGAGTTAAGCCCTCAATAAAAGCGTAAGCGCAATTTATCTTATTAAAATCTTATCAACGAAACATGTCTCTCACTTCCTAAGATTCTAACCCTGAACAATGTTGTGTGTAATAGTGGCTATATTTTATGCATGCTACGCACTTAAGTGTTAAATTGCATGGAATTGAAAAAATAAAACTCTTGCCTGTCAAGTGTTCTGACTGAATTAGCGAACCATTACAAAGATAAGTACTTATTCACAAACGTTCGATACGCTATGCTAAAGTGCTTTGTCTACTTTTCTCTGACGAAATATGATATACGCGAAAATGAGTTAATGCACATTTTAGCCTGTTGGACGTCTGGATAAGAC
Organism: Agriopis marginaria; assembly: GCA_932305915.1. NCBI lineage: Eukaryota > Metazoa > Arthropoda > Insecta > Lepidoptera > Geometridae > Agriopis > Agriopis marginaria. The sequence goes on along the minus strand of OW029916.1, from coordinate 14,663,225 downwards.
CGCTAGTATTTTCTTGTTGTGTTACTGAATTGCTAGAATGATATCAAATTTCATTTAGAGTACAAATCATGCCAATCATTGTACATACTATTGTATTCACTAAGTCACAAAAACATCGGTCCACATATACTAAGAAAGCTAAATAGACATTATATTGTGTACATGCCAATGGTTCGGATTAAACATTATTATTACGAAACCTATGCTGATATTAATTGCTGATTTTGCCAAAATTTATTTGCAATTGCAAATGGTATCGCTTACAAGAATTGATGTTCATGTGCTGATTATGTAAATGATCTAATTATTGTTATATTGAAAATTGTGAAAGAATTTACAATGGCATGCAGTATACGCTTACTAAAATGTAGGTATTTAAGAGAGTTATCTATAGTCAGCTATCTCGCTCACTTTTCAATTTTTTATTAATATAAAAGCAGATTGCTATTGAAAGAAGTAAGTAAATACGGGGACATATTTTTTTAAAAGGTATTTACTTTAAAAAAATATATGTATAAATATCCACAAAAACTTCAATTCATGTAAATGTCTCTTTAAGAATTGATTGTTCTTAACATTTTCTCTCCTTTTTTGAAGAAGGTTAATCAGATTTAGATCATACTTAAAATCCATTCGAATGCTTTTTGAAATAAATGTTTGTAACTTGATTTTTCAATACCATACAATACACAATTACAATGTTATACATAATTAAATATGTATACGTTTTAAAATATTGAAACTGTAAGCGAGAAAGCGCGTGAACCTAGAAATCCCTCTTAAAATAGAAAATCAAAGTCAGCGTTCGAATTATCATTGATTAAACATTGATCACTCAATCAAATGAGTTCGAATCATTACAATGTTCGATAGAAAACCACTAAATATAAATATATTTGTCTAAAACACATTGCATATTATATTATGCTTCGCAAATCCCACCGTACGGCATTATCCTGACATTTGTACAAATGCCTCATACTCGTATACATTGTATTATAAGATACATTGATCATAAATTTTTCGTTTGTATACAGTTATGATCTTCATAAAGTTTCAACCTCTGACTACACGTACCATAGCCGTAGCAATTTGTGTCATTTAAGGGTTCCCCGGACTTCGGGTCTTCCTTACAGTTTTTATTACGTATTTTACTGCGAAAGCCCAAGGCTTCGAAAGAAACAGAACTGTGTGTGTTATTGCGAATCATTTTAAAACTGCGTTGTTGATAGTGGACGAATTTTTAGTCTCGTAGTTCATGTTGGCTTAGTTGTACACTTACATACTCGTAGTTATAATGGAAAATATCTATTACAATATTTTTTAGAATAATTGAAAACCTTATTATGTATCTTCTTCCTATCTATCTTCTTCTTCTATCTATATACTCTTTAAACGAAACTCAAGGGACTGAGCATTTTTTGTCGTTATAGAGAGTTATCGTTATATGGAGTGAACAAAAAAACAACCAAATTAACAAGAATTTTCGTCAACACTAATCGCTTTCCGTTTACTGGCCATGTTCACAGTTTCAAAGTAGGTTTACGACTGATAATACGATAGGTACCCAGCAGTGTTGTTATCGTAAAAATCTGGGTTGCCGTATGTCACATTCTGATTTGCTGTATTTTAAGAGAAAAAATACTAAAATGCCGTATATAATTTTAAAATGATATTCCTTATTTGTTTCTTCTCCATAATGGATTCTTATCGTTTCTACCACTTCAGATTCATCCTACTTGTTCTTGTTTCTCATTCTGTCACACAAGTCGCGCGACACCTTTAACTTCGTACAGTAGGTACAGTACATTTGACTCATAGATAAACCCAATTTACTTTAGTTCAGTACGTTGTCTCATTCATTTTTAACTTAGGCGAAAGAAGACGCGAGTCGGGATTTCCCCGGCTGTGGTACAAACGTACCACGAAAGTTTGTAGTGGTGCGTTTCGCTGCGCTAGTTAAAAAAACGTTTCGAATCGCTTACAGCCAATTGCCGTATTTTTTGATACGGCATTGAAAGGCCTGCCGTATACCGTATTTTCTGAGAAAAAAACGTGGATTACCGTATATTACGGTAATTGCTGTATCAATAACAACACTGGTACCCAGTATGCTTGGTCGAAGACCATCACTTCCGAGAAAACAATGCGTCATACTGCACGTGTTCAAGGCAATTAAGGATAATAAAAGCTAGACCGACCTCGGATGTTTCGGAGCTTCAAAGTCTTTTGTTACCTGATAACATTACATAAACAATAATACCGATAATAAATATTTACTGTCTAAAAATATGAACACATTTCTTCGTAATAGAGAATGGCGTATCGCTATAAAGAGTGTTTCAATATGTGGGTTTTAACGCAAACCAACCAAGTTGGGCTCACTTCAACGTTACAGGGAGTTTATTGTTATAAAGGATAACGTTATAAAGAGTTTACACTGTATATAAATCAATTGCCGTGCGTTAGTCTCGCAAAAGCTCGAAAATGCCTTGACTGATTTAAATATATTTTTTTGTTTAGTTCACCTCAATAAAGACAGGGCTGCCAATTCCCACACAAAATCCAAATTCTTATTTAGTACTTTCGAAGTTTTCGAAGGGTTTTTGTTAAATAAATAATATTTTCAGTTTTAAAACATTTATTTTCTCTCCATTGACAACCATTTTTATATCATTCTCTAGACAGACCTATCAAACATTTTAAATTTCGTATTCTAACTATGAAGGCTTTTACCGTAAACTCACACCTCTTTTACACACCTCCTTGATTTTAATAAAAAATAACATTTTAATTTAAATAACATTCAATCAATTAAATACTATAACATAACATTACATAACATAGCATTAAAATAAACAACCACTTATAACATTAACATACCACACAGAACACAAGAAATCATTCATTAATCAAATTCTTAAATCTCTATGTTTTTAAGAATACAACATCTAATAACATAATTAATAAATATTAAGTAATCCTCTCATTTTATGAAATTTATTTTTACCTAATGCCTTGGTCAGTATATCAGCTAATTGATCATTGGTACTAACCTTTGTTACATTTATTTTGCCTTTCTTTTCGTAATCATTAACAAAATGATAGCTTACATCAATATGTTTCGAATTTTTACAGAATTTATCGTTTTTGGAAAGAGCTATGGCGCCACTATTATCTTCATAAATTTTAATTGGGTCTTTAATCGCAACATCTTAATCATTTAACACGCCTATCACTGGTAAAACTTCAGTCACACAATCGGCTAACGCGTAATATTCAGCATGAGTAGATGCTCTAGAAACAATTTTCTGCTTTTGTGTCTTCCACATCACTGGATTGTTATATGCTCTTAACACAATACCAGTAGTTGACTTTCTGTCATTTTTATCCGCTGCCCAATCAGCATCCACAAACGCATCTAGACATTCTTCATATTCTGCATTGTAGTTTAGTGCCATATCACGAGTATAATACAGATATTTCAAAACACGTAAAGCGTATTTATAATGAGAGTCACTGTACGCATTTTGAAACCGGCTTAAATAATTCACACTATATGAAATATCAGGTCGAGTTCCACTTGCAACACATAAGAGAGCGCCAATCAAATTTCTGTACCTTAGGTCGTTATTGTTGATTTCCCCTGGTTCAATTGCTAAGTTTTGTTCCATAGGTGTTTCATATTTCTTTGAATCTTTTACATTATATTTATCTGCTAAGCCTTCTATATATTTTCTTTGTCTCAAAGTTATTTTCTTTAATTTCGGGTTATAATCAATATCGATTCCTAAATATTGTGTCACTGTTCCCAAATCTTTCATTCTAAATCTGTTACTCAACATTAGTTTCACTTTTCCAATTGTTTCTTCATTATCTGCACAGATGAAAATATCATCAACGTACATACATATGTAAACTCTTGTATTATCAATACATCCCGTATACAGACAATAATCATAGTTTGATCTTTTGAAATCGATTCTGATCATAAAATCGTTAAAACACTCATACCAATCTCTCGGACTCTCTCCCAATCCATATAAAGCTTTTCTCAGCTTGTATACTTTATTATCTTCAATTTCAAAGCCATCTGGTGGATAAATATAAACTTCTGATTTTATTATTCCATTCAAAAAAGCTGTTTCCACGTCCATGCTTTCTATTAGCCAACCTCTGACACACGCTATTGACATCAAAGTCTTTAGTGTTGTCAATCTAGCTACAGGCGAATATATCTCTTCATTTTCATTATAGATTTGTTGAAAGCCTTTTGCCACAACACGCGCTTTATATATTCCGTTTGACTTTATTCTAAAAATCCATTTCACTTCAATAATATTCTTGTTCATTGGTTCATCAACAATTTTTCACGTTTCATTTTTTTCTAAGCTGTTAATCTCGTTATTCATTGCACTCTTCCACTTTTTTGCTTCCAGACTGTTTATAGCTTCCTGGTAGGTTTCTGGTACTGTAGCATCACAAACATTTATATAAACAACATGATCATTAAATTTTCCAGGTAATTTTCTTTCTCTTCTTGGGCGACTTGGTTCGCTCACCTCCTCAACATCAAGTTTCTTCCTTTCTTCATCTTCATTTTCAACAGTATCATAAAATTCATCGTTATCACTAGCTTCTTTACTTTTTGGTTTTATATTTTCAATACCCCGTGTTCTTTTGGTGTCATTTCTTTCATTAATACTTCTTTATTCACATTTCATTTCATCATCTGAGTCTTCAACTCGATATCTGATCACTTCTGCTTTAGGATTTATGAAAATAACATGACGGCTTATTACTATCTTGTTATTCACCAAAACTTTATATCCTGTATCGGTGTAACCAACCAAGATCTCTTTCATGCCTTTTGAAGTTCTTACTTCTTCAGGAATACTAACAAAGCATTGACTTCCATAAAGTTTTAAATTTTTTTATGTCTAGTTTTATGCCGTAAAATATTTCATATGGACTTTTCATTTCTGCGGTATTGGTAAGCAACCTGTTACCAAGATATGCAGCTGTTAATATGCATTCAGGCCAATAGTTTTTATTAACTTTAGCTTCGGTCATCAAACACCTGGCTCGATCCATTACTGTTCTGTTAAATCTCTCAGCAACTCCATTTAATTGGTGTGTGTACGCTGGACCTGGCTTTAAATAAATTCCATGCTGTTTTGTAAATTCATAAAAATCTCTATTTAAGTACTCACTGCCTCTGTCGCATCTAATCTCCTTCACACGCTTTCCTGTTTGATTATGCATCGCATTCACATAGGTTTTGAAACAGTCAAACACTTCACTCGTATTTTTGATCACACAAACTGCCGCATGCCAGCTATAGTCGTCTATAAATGAGACAAAATATCTCTGACCCTGGTGTTATTGGGCCATTCACATCCGTATGCAAGATCTCTAAAATTTCAGTCGCTCTGCGTCTGTTGTTTTCAAAGGGCAAATTAGTCATTTTATTTTGCAAAAAAATTTCACATTGTACATAATTATCACTGAGCTTTTCGGGTAAATCGTCTAACAGTTCCTGTCTACACATTACGTTTAGCTTTTTAAAATTAACATGTCCTAGGTGCGGTGCCATTTCTCTTTCACTGACATTGCCGGTTCATTTGTGTTTACAAATTTTTCATTGCCTATTCTACATTCTAGTTCGTATAATTTATTCTTTTTCTTTGCTACAGCTACTAAATTATGCTTCAAATTATATATTTGAGCAGTGTCATTTTGAAATTTGATCATATTGCCTTTGTTTACAATACACGAAACACTTAGTAAGTTTCTTTTCATATTTGGTACGTAATACACATTATCAACATCAATTTTGTGCAAAGTATTTTCTGCATGACAATACATAGTTATCTTTCCAACCTTTTCCGACTTTAAAGCAAAACCATCACCTACTCTAATATCGATAGGATTATTAAGTGTTTTATACTCACAGAAGTATTTGTCATCGTTTATAATATGATCGCTACAACCGCTGTCCAATAACCAGTTAAAAGTTTCTGAAGTTCCTTCTTCTGTAGTCATCACCTCCACATTAAATCCCGTTGTAAAATTTCCGGCTATACTAAATTCAGAGTTGTTGTTACCTTGTCCACGAAAACCTCTGTATCCACGTCCGCGTCCGCGGTAATTTCGCTGACCTCGTCCACCACGATAAAATCTTGGATAATTTCCACGATAACTGTTTCTTAACTTAGGACAGTCTCTTTTGAAATGTCCCTCTTGGTTGCATTCATAACATTTTTTACTGTTGGTGCTACTGCTTGCAAATGTTTACTCTATATTTTCTTCCTTGGTTTCTTTTTTCTTGAAGTTCAACATTAATTTCGACTTGACATATTCTACTGTCTGATTCATTTTTGGCATGGCATCTACGATATTTACTATGTGGGAGAATTTTTCAGGTAGTGCCAATAATAAGTAATTCAATCTATCTTCCTCACTTACTACTTCTCCTGTACTCTTCAACTCGTTTATTTGTTTTTCGAACAAGTGAAAAAAATCTATGGGACCCCTTCTTTGAATTTAGTTTCCAAAATTTTTCTTTTTATTAAAAGTTTATTTGCGCATCCTCTTATCACGTATAAATCATCAAGCTTTTTCATCATGTTGTAGGCTGTCACTTCTGTTATTATAATATCTAGCTGGGAATTGCTCATACTGTTGACCACGTAGTTTTGCGCCTTCAGTTCAATTTTTCTCCACTCACTTTCTGATATTCCTTCTACTTTTGTTTCGTTTTCAATAACTAGGTCGCAATTTTTCATTTTTAGAAATAATTTTAGACGAAACTTCCATTTGTCGTAGCTTGTCCCATTGAATATCGGAACTCTAAATTCTTCCTTACCTTCCATGTTGTTCTAACCACTCAAATATTGGCGTTATACTTAAATTGTCCGTGTTTCGTCATTAAAACTCTGTCTGAGCTCTGCTACCATGTTAATTAAATAATATTTTCAGTTTTAAAACATTTATTTTCTCTCCACTGACAACCATTTTTATATCATTCTCTAGACAGATCTATCAAACATTTTAAATTTCGTATTCTAACTATGAAGGCTTTTACCGTAAACTCACACCTCTTTTACAGTTTTAATAATTCGCAATACCACAACGTAGCAGTTCTGTTCTTTCGTGGTCTTTGGTTTTTGCGGTAACGTGCGTCGCTGTCTGTTATTCTATTAACGTACAGTCACCAAAAATGTGCATTAAATGCATCCTCGCCTATTTCAATATAATATTTTTAATACTTCGGGGGGGAAGATAGAACGAAATTCCGACGTCATTTTTTTATGGTAACTCTTTAAATTAAAAAAAATACTTAAGTATTAGTACTGTAAAAAAACCCGATGTCCGTAGCACCGTTAGAGCCCTTTGAGGGCCGTGTTTTAGACCTTAGCGGGCATCTGTATGGCGGCGAGAGAGAGGCGGAGGTCATCATCAGCCAGAAGACTTCCACTGCTGAACATAGGCCTCTCCTTTTAACCTCCACACTGAACGACAGCCTGCCTTTTGCATCCACTGGATGCCCGCGACTCTCACAATGTCGTCGGTCTATCTAGTGGGAGGCCTCCCTACGCTGCGTCTTCCGGTTCGTGGTCTCCACTCCAGAACCTTTCTTCCCCATCGGTTATCGGTTCTTCGAGCGATGTGGCCTGCCCATTGCCACTTCAACTTGCAAATTTTAACAGCTATGTCGGTGACTCTAGTTCTTTGTCGAATATCCACGTTTCAGATTTTATCGCGCAATGAAACTCAAAGCATAGCTCTCTCCATTGCCCGCTGTGTGACTCTGAGTTTTTCCAAAAGGCCAACAGTTAAGGACCACGTCTCAGTACCATATGTCATCACTGGCAACACACACTGGTCAAAGACCTTCGTCTTGAGGCACTGTGGTATCTTGGACGAGAAGATGTAACGCAATTTCCCGAACGCTGCCCATCCCAATTGGATTCTTCGGGCGACCTCTTTGCCTAAGTTGGACTTACCTAACTGAACAATCTGTCCAAGATAGGTGTAATGGTCAACAACTTCTAGGGTATCGTTCCCAACGACTATCGGCACGGGTTCAACATGGACGTTGGACATGATTTTTGTCTTGTCAATGTTCATTTTAAGACCCACATGTTGGGAAAGGCTACTGAGGTCACTGAGCATCGTATTTAGGTCCTCCAACGACTCTGCCATGATGACTATATCATCGGCAAAACGAAGGTGAGTGATGTATTCGCCATTGATGTTGATGCCTAATCCGTTCCAGTCCAAGAGCTTGAAAACATCTTCCAATGTGTTCGTGAACAGTTTCGGAGAGATAACATTTTCCTGTCTCACGCCTTTCTGCAATTGGATTGGTTCCGTGCTCTCGTTCAATAATCTGATCGACATGGTGGCGTTTCTATACAAACACTTCAACACTTCGATATACCTATAGTCGATATGACAACGCTGGAGGGACTGCAATACTGCCCAGGTCTCGATTGAATCAAAGGCTTTCTCATAGTCCACAAACGCTAGGCATAATGGCCGATTATACTCCTCAGTCTTCTGTATAATCTGGCGGAGCGTGTGTATGTGGTCTATGGTGCTCCAGCCTTTACGGAAACTGGCTTGTTCGGGAGGCTGAAAGTCATCAAACCTGCTTTCGAGATGGTTCAAATGACTCTGGAGAACAACTTGTACACATGGCTAAGGAGTGAGATGGGTCTATAATTCTTCAATAAGGTGTTTCACATAATGTAACTTTCGCATAACGTCATTTTCGCATAATGTTATTTTCTTAGAACGTCATCTTATAAAGAAGCGATGGCGAACCATCCATTCAAATGAAGCCGTCTGCGCTCACCATCATCGCTTCGCTCCGTTACCCGCTGAGGTCGAAAACACGGCATAAAAGTTATATCGTGACTAAAATATTTAAGCACGAAAATCTTTAAATGTAGGTACTCATGTCCAAGGATTTTAAAATCATCTGATAATTAGCTCAGTTAGTAATAAGTTACATTTTTACGAGTGAATCTATCGCGGCGGTGTCCCCGGACATGAAATGCTGGATTTCTATAGATTCCGTCATTCATGCGGAAATTCGGTTGACATATTTTGTCTAGTTCTGATTTTTTGCCTCAGAAATATTACTGCGACAGATTCGCACGTAGAATTGCCATAAATAATCAAAAGTCGCGATAGAGGCAGAAAAAAAACACTGAAATTTGAAACCTATATGTTACGTACAAAAGAATTTTCAAATGACAAACTTCTTAACAACAGTACTGCTTTGGCGCCGCTCAGTTGTTTTATTCTGTTCTGATTCTGATAACTGTACGTAATGGTATATAAAGTTGATATTACAATGCTTTTTTGGATCCGCCATTAATGTTAGACCCAATGCAGACAAGATATTAGGGCGGCTTCGCGGTATACAAGCGGCTGTGGAAAAGTGAGCTGTATAGTGTATACGCTGCGACGCTCCGCCGCCGCCTCGTCAAGTGGGCGTTAGACCTTAGTCAATTAGCGCCGGGCTTTAGGCTCTCGCTTGTTTGTGTGATTAATGCCTAATGTATGATCTACAGCACCAATGAGCTTATCATTCGTTTTCCTGTTGAATAAGATCTTCTGACTCTTGTAACTTAGTATTATATAATGTCTAAATTCCTGCACTAGCATGTTTGGTGTGGCGGTGGGTTTATGTAATAATTAACACCAAGGAGAGGTCTGCAGTTAACACGCGTACTTATAAGGTTTGTGGAGGTTACATCTACAAAGTGGCATTGAGTGTTTGCAGTTTCATGTACTTTAGAAAAGCGCTTAAACCACAGGTTGTGTATTTCTCATTGATTACTGAGAAGTTTTGCCTACTAACTCATTAATGCCATTTGAAAATGGAGGGAGATAAAACCCCATATTTCATGTTTTTTTTAAATATCACTATGCTTTCTTGAGAGAAACTATATGTATTTGTTACGATGGGTGCATTTGTTTGGTCTCTGGTTTTTTTTTTGTGTTATCTACTAACTTGGGATTGACCACATATCGCCATTGCGGTCGATGGATCACGCTTTTTCATGAAAACCCCGATGCCAACGCAGATTATATATTTTATTAATATAATTTTATCATGCCTCATCCTATGATAATATATCCTCCAGCGATCTTAAAACGCATCTTTGTCTTTTGACGTCGCCTCGTCGTTCGAAAAGATAGCTTTAGACCTTCCTTGTATACCTAACATATAGCGCAATAATTTTTCTACGTATTTATAATTAACACTTATCTTTAATTCTTTGTGGAAGATTTAGTCACTTCTTCCGCTTGTTTTTAGATATTTTATATATAAAGCAATTGAAACGAATCTCTGCTCGCGTTTTAATATGTTTTCGTTATTAAAAAGTTAATTTATTGCATAAACCCACCCCTATCGTATTTTTTATGTTGGAGTCGTTTTTTTAAAATTTATAGCATTAAGAGATATTATAAATAAGAAATGCCTATTACAATCAGAACCCAAGGTTAAGTGAAATGAATATGGGTGGATATAATATAAATTTAATCAATAAATCCATACTAATTGATTAAAGCATAATTAGTTTTTCTTCGTTTCCTAATTGTCAAATTGTCTCTTGTAACGATTATTTTTTTTAACTTTATTTTTAGTTTTGCCTCCTGTGATGCTCTGACAAATACCAGTAAATACGACTTTAATCAGACTCGATCGTACATGGTACGTTTAGAACCATAAAATTCATCACAATAAGTAAACGACAGCACATTACATTTATCTTATCGGCACTTAATAGTTTAGTTATCACAAGAATATAGCGTAACAAGTAACTAGTTGGCTGGATGTATGTTTTGCCCCGATTAATAGATAATAATTTTTTTTCATCGTTTTAAGTGCATTTATGTTGTTCAGATGAAATTCCTGTGGGCGAACCTCTGCGTAATTCCCAAGCCTCGGCCGATCTCCACCTTGAGACACCTTTCCTTGGCCCCGTCCAAATCCCAAGAAGCAATGAAACCAAATCTCGCACGAGCTACCTCATCCTCTCGGACACTTCTAGAACTAGACAGATAAAAAAACAAAAGCATTGATTTAAGTTGTACGCTACTGTAAATAGTTATGCAATAAATAATAACTAGACGATTCATTTTGTTTTTTGGTATGAGCAGAGGTTTATGTTTCATGTACAAAATGCTCGAGCATGTGAGTTTGGTGGCATTATACTCGCTTGAAAATGTGTATTGATGAAGAAAATTGCGGGTAAGTATCATCAATATTCGATATTTTTTTGCATTTCTCTCACGCTTGTGTTTCGCTTAATTTAGAGCAAGCTTTTAGCATAATTTTAATTCATAAGTTAATTAGATAAGACAAAAGTAGTATATCCTAGATGTAATAACGGATAATTATAAGTAGTCAAGATAAAAAAAAACGTGCAGCAAAAACAAGTCCAGGTGATCCGAGACGTGCATTTTAATGTAGCTAACGTAAAAAGTGTGGGGCTTAGAACCGGTTCCAGAAGCGCGGCAGCGTGTCGGGCCAAGTTCAGAGCAAACAGGCCGCACCAGCCGTATGTAATATATTGCCCCGTTGGCCCAGTTGGTAATGAACCTTCCTTCTGAGCTTGGGGGCATGGGTTCGATTCCCACCTAAGACAAACATTTAATATATGTATATATAAATATAAAGAATCCCAAATTTTCTCTCAAACTTTAAAGGTTATCGAGAAACTTGTTATTTTTAATTATTGTTGAGTATAACACACAATTATTTCGTGTATATTAAAGATGAAGAGCGTTGTAAATTTCTCTACATAGTATTTAATTACCAAATTTCCGTAAAACTTGTACTCTTATATTTTTTTCCCGTAGGTACTTGCTGAACTTGGCCCCTTTCTTCAGATTTGTTTTTATTGCGATTAGTTTTTTTTTTTTTTTTTTTTTTTTAGATATTCAGGTAGAAAGCAGAGTGAGAGAGTACGCATTCATTTGATGTAATTACATAGTTAATGTTTTCTATACGGTCATAGTACAAACATTATGTACCAGCGGAATATATTATTGATAGATTAGACATAAAATTGCCAAACAGAAAAATCTACGTAAAGGTGCTTGTGGTATAATAGCCAAAGAGTTTTTATATTATTTAAAAGAAAATGTTTTTTTGTTTTGTAAGGTTTGTCAGTTTTTAGTTAGCTACATAATAAACAAGATTGTTTATAATAAAATGGATATTATTATACTAAAAACTCATCAGTGCTGGTCTCTAAACTAAACAACTAAAAGTGAAGCTATATGATTATTTACGGGATATTTACTGTGGTAAGGTTGTGGAATGAGCTCCCGATATTTCGGCGCAGTTACATGCACCAAGTTCACGGGAAGACTGAAGCCTAACAACAAAAAGACCATAACCAATTATATAACTTTAGTGAACAACCGTGATAGTTTGAAACAGTGTTTAAAAACAAAAAATTGAAATATGAGCTCTATGAAAAATAAGTAGGGCGTATATGAATTTTTGTTGTACGGAGTACGATGCCCTTATTTCCATTATTTTGGACATTTTTGTTGAAAATCCGCTGGTTAGAGATTTTATAGTTTTGTCATCTCTACATAGTATAAATTAAAGTCGCTTTCCCCGTCTGTCTGTGTGTCTGTATGGCCGCTAACTCCTCCTAAACCACGCAACGGATTTTGATGCGGTTTTCACCATTAGTTAGGTACATTTTCACGGAAGGTTTATATAATATATAAACCTTGGCGGGTAAAAGCCGGGGCGGGTCGCTAGTTATATATTATATAACTAGCGACCCGCCCCGGCTTCGCACGTAAATTATACCCGTGCGAAGCCGGGCGGGCGGCTCGCTAGTAGAATACATATCTAAAAGTACTAGTGTAGTTTTTGTTCTCAAAACAACAAGTGAGGTCAGGAATTGCGCACTCCGCACTTAGATTATGAAGCTACAAAGTAGACGACTTGACGGGCCTACCGCTTCCGCTGCCGCGCGATAGACAGAGAGGCAAATTATAGGTTAATCTAGCTGTAGGTAGTTAGCGCTCGCACGTCCTGAATTGTACTTTATTGTGTAGTAGCAAGAGCCGATAATTTTGCGGAGTGAATCTTCTGTACCTGTACTAATATGTATTATGTGGTGAGGTGTCCATTGAGTGACGTTTGTGTGTGTATGTCCGCGCAGAGCACAGCGGTGTGGCGGGTGGGGTGCGGTGCGACGACTCCGTGTCGGCGCTGGGGTCGCGGCGCTCGTTGGCGGACACCAGCGTCACCAGCACCGCTGACCTGAGCGTCTTCTCCAGCGGCAGGTCGCACGCGCCGGACAACTCCCTAGATGACCACAGCAACGTCTCCGACGATGGCACTGGGTCAGATGGGTGAGATGTTTTTGGTAGAAGCGGCGACGTAACGTTTGGTATCTCACAACACTTCTTGCAGCCTGATTACGTTGGCTGTTACTTGCCCTAAAAGAGGTGCAAGTATTGTTTCAGTCAAAGATAATTTATATCGTCATTAGTATGGGTATTTGATTCGTGTCTCGAACTGATTGACTTTGTAAATAGTATAAATTAACGTCGGCAATATTTTTCAGAGCGATGATTTACCATGGCGATACCATTACAATAGTCCATAACGAAATTTAAGCCTAAGTTTCCTTTTGGACTTTACTCAGCAGAGTTATTAGCTTAGTGAAGCTTATCGAAAAGAAGGTCCTGAAAAACTTAGAAAGCATCGCGATCAAGACAAATGCTCAATTTGAACCATTTGTGTTTATTAGTAGTTTGTACAGAACGACCTCAGTAGCGTTTCCCAACAGGTGGGTCTTAAAATGAACATGGGCAAGACGAAAATCATGTCCAATGTTCTTGTTGTACTCGTGCCGGTAGTCGTGGGAACGATACTCTTGAAGTTGTTGACCATTACACTAATCTTGGACAGATTGTTCAGTTAAATAAGTCCAACTTAGGCAAAAAGTTCGGCCAAAGGATCCAACTCGGATGGGCATTGTTCGGGAAATTACGTGACATCTTTTCGACCAAAATATCACAGTGCCTAAAGATAAGGGTCTTTAACCAGTGTGTACAACACACACTGTGTGATCCAGTGGATGCAGATGGCAGGCTGTGGTTCAGTGTTAGGTCACAGGGGGAGGTCTATGTTCAGCAATGTTTGTCTTCCGGATGATGATGATGATGATGATGAAAGTTTACCTAAGGGAAAGGAAGAAAAGCTTTTTTAAAAGTTTAACAAGCATTGATTGTGTTAAAAATATTTCTCCTTTTGAAGTTTTTAGCATTTTTTATTAAATACCAAACGAGACGTCTGAAAAAGTCCGCATTAGGCATGTTGCAGGTTTGAGCTAGCTATAAAAGATGGTATAGTATTACTAGTATATAAAAGTAATATATACGACTCACTAGTAATTCACTAGTAATTCGAGCGAGTCGTAAACAAATTCTTTTATCAGGATAAAGATATATGGCCGGTAAGTATATTTTTTATGTTTGGGTTTGTTTTTATTTGGTTTTATTTATTAGTAGACGTCGTGGTGGTGGTAACAGTGGTCTATTTTGGAGGTTTTAGCTAATATAACTACCTAACTAAAGTATTGCTGTCTTTATTTGACTTGCCTAATAAAAAGGGACGGATTTTTCTAGTTATTTCAATTAAAGCTCTCAAAATTGGCTACCATATTTAGTTAAAGTTATTATATATTTTAGCCAAGAGAAGGCCAAAGCTTATTAGTTAGTTTTCCTAGTTGTTGTTTTTTTTGTACAATTTCATTAATGCTAATGTTTGCTATAGTATACGAATGCTCAAAAACGAGTCTGGGTTCCACACGATTGTAGGACGTTTTAGAGACTATATAGACCAGGGTAGATAATTTTTTGAAACAATTTTTTTTGATAGTAGGATGAAACCCATTGGTAAAGGAAGAGAATATAACAAAAATGAAAGGAAAAATAATTTACGGGTGATCTGAGGTCGGGAAGTGGAGGTGAGGGGGTTTAAGGGTAAAAAACGGTTTAACTCGATTTCCGGCAAAACCACAAGTCTTATGGAAAAAAAGTTAAATAGCAAAGTTGTAGGTAATCAGCATATCAACAACTTTTGTCTACACACTTTTTTCACATAACCTCAGAATGTATGTGAAAAATTCAAATAACCAAGTTTTTGGTTTTTAATTTTTGTTTGTAAATTTGATGAAATTATGCCACAAACACAGTTTTTTTTTTGAATTAATTTTTTACCTTATTTCGAAAAAGCACCCTAATTTTCAATCGAAAATTCTCATGTCAAAATATCACCATTTTGAAAAAAGTCGGTGGGCTTTTTGTTTATAGAAATCTCTGATTTCTGATGGTATAAAAAAATATTCATTACTATGGTAAATGTTTTCACGTTCTTTTAATGTTCTCTTCCACTTCCCGACCTCAGATCGCCCGTAAATAATTTTTCCTTTAATTTTTGCCATATTTTCTTCCTTTTCCAATGGGTTTCATCCTACTATTATTTTTTTCACTTTATTACTATTTTGAAAAGCTTCTCCACTGGTCTATATACATTTGGTGTTCGAATTTGGGAGTTCATAGGAATGAAAGTTAAGGAAAAATGATGATCAAAAAAATGAACGTTCGAGGCTTTCGTTTTAGCGTACAATAAACATTAGGGGAACTTACGTATCGAACCTGTTTAAAAAAAATATATAATGTGTGAAAACCACGTCCATTTCTATAATAAATTTTTAACCTAATTTTAGACAAACAATAAAATGAACATTCGAGGCTTTTGTTTGAGGTTTTTCAGCAAAAAAACTGCTGAATAAGCATTCGGGGAATTTACGTAACGAACCTGTACCATTTTAACCTCTGGTCAGACAAACAAGGGAGATATGGTAAGGTGGCATGGTGGGTGCGAATGCATCAGGCATAAATCAGGCTTGACACCTTTAGTCGAACCCACCCAGCAGACGTACTTGCTGTCCATGTTTTTTTGCATTTGGACAATTAGTTCGTTGGTGTTGCTGCAAGTTATTTAGTGTGCCTGAAAAACGAGTAAATTTGCCATACTTACAGTTTACAGTTTTTTACAGTTACAGTTTTTGCGTTAAGCGGTATAGTGAAAAAGTGAAAAAGATTTATTTAAACACGAACTATAATTGTACGCGTATCTCCCTTGTTTGTCTAATCGGCGATTTAAATTAAAGTTGGTATGTAATCAGCATTTTATGCTTGCTTATAAGAATTTTCAACAATACAAAGTTTATCTTACAAATATATTAATTTAAAATTTGGTACATTTCAGTTCTGGGATATGCGGCTTGAGCATACAGCGAGCGCCGTCGACAGCGCACTCCACTCCGCGCGCCACGCCGCATCCCCCCTCCGTGTCACCCCTCTCGGATGACGTAGTTCGCATTCACGTGACGTACAACCCTCTGGCCAACGCCAGCCCTTCTCACCTACATCCTATATCATCGAGCAAGTATCGCTACTCGGAAGATCACCACAAGCCATCCTCTCTAGGGCTCGGTTTCTACGCGACCAACGGTACCAACCTTCCGGCTGATAACAGAATCAGAATCCAAGTCCCCTCAGAAGAACTCCTCACTCCAGTCGTGGACTCTGGGAGGATTATTACGCAGAGATATTATGAATCTCATTCGGACATGTATGATCTGAAGTAGATTAGTCTTGAAATTATATATGCTATATCTAAAATCTACACTTTTATACTCTTCAATTCAGAGGCAATTTTACCAAAATATTGAGTAAATATTTTCGAACTTATTTTCGATGCAGAAGTGAGTTCTTAGGGAATGTGCATGTTTTAACTGTTGCGACTTCAGAAAAGGATGCTGTAATTTCAGCCATTGTTTCGTTAAAAGTTGGGATACTAAAGTCAAATTGGCGCCACGCTTAAACTACCAAAAAGAAACGGACAATGACAAGATAACCACTTGACTGCGCATCCTTTATCCCGCGTGATAAAAAGGGTACATAATTTTCAACATACTTTTTTCGAGCGGGCCTATCCTAGGCACGAATCGTACGAATGACTTTTGAGTCACAAGCCACCGTTAGATACGCCCCCGCGACCGACGTGGCTTACTTGTGCAAAAGGGAATGACGACATGCAAGATCAAGTGGTTATAATATTATCTATGGAAATGGATATAAATATAACAAAATTTAATATCTTTGACGTCAAATGCATTATTCCCTATTGTTTATTGGTGTATTAAATGCCCATACGTACCTTAATATGAGTACTAAAAGCAATATGTAACGTTCAACTTAGGAATAAAATATTTTAAATGATCAAGTCAAAAGCTACCTTTATAGGAGGATTTTATGTTTTTTTAGACAGTCAAAGAAACATTTTCTTTGTGTTATCATATAACACATAGAAAATGGAGACACGGACATAAGAACAAATATTTAAAGACCAATTACGGCAGTATGACAATTTTATCATGTCTTTAGATTTATCGTCCGCTTAGGCTCTCCTTTAGAGACTTGCTCTGTGACTCTGAGAGGTTACATTATTCTTTTATAATACCATGACTCAATGTCTATGGGTCACTTGGAGCTATCGAAGTTTCACTCTAGTCCTTTCGCACGCGTGAGGCATCTCATCTCAGATTTTGACAGATGTAAGTGACTCACAAAAAAGCTTTTACTCAAGATTTCACTTACTGTCTGGTCTGTCCGATTATTGAAGTATACGCAATTGATTTATAAACATGGATGTTGGGTCCTATACAAAATTTGTGAAAGAAGTGTCCTGCGTTTACATAAATTTAGGAATACCAACAGACTAATAAAAAAAACCTATGTTGTTGTATGTAACAATGTATGATTTAGTTTGCAACAAATTAAGACTATATGCACAGATTACCTTATTTAGTAGTTAATTTGGTATTAGACTACTTTTGGTTCGGACATTTTAGTGAGCTGACCAAGGCATCCATAGTTTCAAATATTATTGATTATTTTTTTGGTATAACATTGACTCAAACAAATTAAGTTATTTATACTATTTATTTTGTTGAGTCTGTAGCGTATTTAGCCTCATTGTAGCGTAACGGTAGACAGTTTTACATGTGAGGGTTAATAAATAATAAAGAATAAAAATTTACGGCTAAGTTTCAATATTTCAGTGAGAATTGCAATAATGTCAGTGTAACTGCCTGATTTATGAATATAGAAGTGCTACGCTGCAAAGTGTAACGTTAATGTAAATATGATTAGTGATGATTAAGTGTAACTGGATATATGATAAATTGTAATTAACCTGCGGACCTTGCGTGTATGCCAGTGTACTGTTTAAAGACAAAGTCTTGCTGAGTGAAATTTAGCTTCATTCCTTGTATTAAGGGTCAGTTTTATTTGATTATTCTGCAAAACTTTTGACGTTTACTATGTAGAGGCCCTCTATCAGATGCGATGCGTTTTAAACTAGTTGTCGACTTAAGCTGCACAGACTATCGATATTTTGGCGCGTGCGATCGATCTGGGCTAATTCCACTTGTTTATTATTTTCTGTCCCTATGGTCATACCTTAAAACGATATCCAAATTCACTGATAGTGACCGTAGATGGGACTAAGCAATGAAACTGTAGACAGCCAGTTTCAAACGCGCGTTCAATGTGTGTGATGCCTAAAGTACAGTAACTACACTTTAGGTACCACACGAGTACGGAGTCTCGCTTACTACTATAACTGTTAAAGAAGTCATATATATATGGACTTGGTACTAGTTTAGATACGTTATACTCATTATTAGAATTGCCTAGAGCAGGTTTGTTGGTGTAATTTAAACTCGGATACTGAAAAATTATTGTATAGGTAAAAATACACTGATGTTACATATAACCAAGGAAGATAGACTAAGAGGAAAGACAATAGCGGAACATTAGAGCGTAGCTCGGAAATTTGCTTAAAAACGGTATAAACTTAGATGGCGCCGCAATTTGAGCGTGCTATAGGTTGTCTCGAACTTCCGTAAGCGCTGCAGTCAGATAGCGTACGAAAGGGTTCTACAAATTACCGTAGCGCTAGTATCGTAGTCAAGTTTCGCAACATTTCAAGAGAATAAAGTGAAGCGCCATCTACTGGTATGGGTTGCGCTTCTCTTGCCATCTAGTTCATATCGGTTTTAGGCAAATTTCCGAGCTACGCTCTAATGTTCCGCTATTGTCTTCCCTCTTAGTCTATCTTCCTTGATATAACGTACTTGGAATGCAAAAGTACATTTAGGTCAACACACGGAGACGTGCTCCACTCTTTTTGCTTGCAGTGCGGGTGTGCATTGCTGTGCCCGTGATTAGCCAATGACCTGAAATGAGAACCAACACCGTCTGGAAAGATGTGACCGTGGAAAAGTTAACTCATCCCTCATATCAGACAAACAAGGCAGATATCATCATCATCATTTCAGCCGTAGGACGTCCACTGCTGGACATAGGCCTCCCCATCGATCTCCAAAAGGGCCGGTGGGAAGCGGCCTGCATCCAGCGTTTCCTGCGGTCTCTTTTAGGTCGTCTGTCCATCTCGTGGACATCCTACGCTGCACTTATCGGTCCGTGGTCTCCATTCGAGAACCTTTCGGCCCCATCGGCCATCTGTTTTGCGCGCTATGTGCCCTGCCCACTGCCACTTCAACTTGCTAATCCGGTGGTCTATGTCGGTCACCTTCGTTCGTTTACAGATATGCCTTAGTACAATTATTAACTTACTAACTTAGTACAATTGTTGTGTTTAATTATCTCCATTTTTCATAAATTTTTATCACTATTCCGGGAGACTTAACGCAAAAACTGTAAGCACGGCTCACTTACTAATTTTTCACGCACACTAAAAAATATGTGACTCTAATGAACTAATAGCCCACATGCAAAAAAGAGCGACAAGATCCTCTGCTGGGCGAGTTCGAATTAAGGCATCAAGCCTGATTTAAGCTAGATACGTTCGCACCCGCCACGCCATTTTACCATATCTCCCTTGTTTGTCTGATCTGAGAGTCATCTTCATTGACCGTAGGACCGCCGACGCCGCCACGACTTAACAGTGGCCGTTGTGCGTTAGTGTACGTGCGCCCACAGTTAACACAGATGTTAGTGTGTATGTGTGTGTATGTGACACTTACACACTATCAGAGAATCACACTTACATATAAGCGATAAGAAAGAGGTGGAGTAAGACTTCGTGTATTGATCATTTTAATACACAAAATTAAATAAGAAAAACACGTGCACTATATGAATTTGAATTCGTCGGTTCATTTCATATTACATAGTGTAATTAGAGATTTTAAAGAAGCGCGAGAAATAATAGCATCAAGCATTTTATTGTATAAGTTTGAAATAGAAATTTTAACGTCCAAATTAAGGTACCACAAAAATCTGTGCCATCACTAAATTAAGAAACCATTTGTAAGTCACTAAAAATATATATTTTGTTATTTAAGCATTTTGTGAATTATATAACTGCAAATGCTCCGTGTAATTGTTCAAATTTATACTTATTTTTATTATAACGGGTTAAATGTAAAATTTGTGTGGGATATTATAAAAAAAACTATATCATTAAGCATAATTTGCTATACGAGTTTGCCGTAACATGTCGAATTATAGATTACTTGGTAAAAGTATTTTTTTTTGTCTTATGTTACGTGTTTGTTTGTCTTTCATCAAGCACAAGCGCATACAATTAAGCGCCGGAGAAATAGCCGTCCATCAAAATTAACTTCAAACAGTCTTTTGTTTATGAAACACATTAAAACTGCGCAACACTATTAATTGTTTGACAAACATGTTTGAACGGTTACCGGCTGTACTCAATAAGTACCTATTTTATAAGTCAAGTTTAGACTGACACAGACTACCTGCTATTTATATCACCTATAATAACTACATAAATACTTTCAAAAGTGAAATTACCACGATTTTTTGAGTAGGAACTTGCTGGCAGAAGTGAAGTTTTAAAGGTTGCAAGTTTAAATTTATTTATAAAGTGACTGTACGACTGGCAAAATCGATTTTGTCGGTTTTATAAATAGGACGAGAGCCGACCTAAAATGTTTTATAGGTGATTGTATGCTTGAGCATTCGCGTGTGAATTCTTTGAATGGTTAATTACAAGAAAACACTCACTATTTGGGAATTTTGTCGAACGGGAGCGTTCAATGTATTATTGAAAATTTGCTTCGAACCATTTGCTCACCGCAAAGTTAAGTCTAACATCTTTCAGAAGAGATGATTTCGAAGAATATTTACATATTTATACACTTCAAACAAAATGTTCAAGTTGATGTTTGGCTCAATCAGTTATTCAATTGGACACAATTAAAAAAACGGTGAATGCTCAGTTTTACCATCATCTTTAGACTAAGGGCTACGCTCATAATAAATTAGAATTTTAGTCGTTACTCAACGTGGACGGTTTTTTGTTGCGTTTAATTTGATACGTAGAACATTACATCAATAGTTGCTTCTCTAGACAAAATAATGATTAAAGTTTAGCAAAATGGGGGCTTTTCAGGGTCCTTCCGGTAAGCTTCGTCAGAACCTGTAAGTTTCATGAGAGCTTTTCATGGTCCTTCCGATAAGCTTCATCAGAACCTATAAGTTTCAGAGCTTTTCATGGTCTTTCCGGTAAGCTTCACCAGAACCTGTAAGTTTTTTATAATAATAGTCACTATTAAGACGCGTGCCATAGAATATACACACGCTAAAATGTCACTAACCTTTACAAATTGACTGTCCTAGATTTAGACACTATTTAGATTGTTTCGGACCCTAGACTCAACTGCGAGGCTCAACTAGTAGAGCCGTTTGGACTTTTTTCCCTTAGGCGCAACTAGTTGTGTCGATTAGGATAACGTAGTGATGCCACTTTCTTCGCAATGCCAAAAAGTAGTTCCATAGTTTCTCGCATAGCTGTATCTAACCGAATCCTACGTGTTTTAATTATGCTAGACAGTTCAAACATTCGATTAGAACTACGTTGTCTTTGTTTTGAAACAGCGCTCTGAAAAGCTTTCTTTGTTAAATGATGCTCGATCGTGCATAATTTACCCATTGAAATAAAGAAAAAATAATTGCCTGTTTATTATTTTCGGCTTGATTTCAATGCAATCTGGTAAAAATGGTAAAAAAAAACAAGATAACCTTTGAATGGCACCACCATTTTCCCGTTGATACAGATAAGTGGCAAAGCCATACCCCAACAGGTAGGCCGGGAACCGGCGCCCGGTTCCCTGCCATTTCGAGCACAAACCGCGCGTAACCGGGAGGCGGTGAGGTTCCATTCAAGGGTTTAACTGATGTTATTTAGCTAAAATTTGTTAACGGCCTGCGCAGACGGTAGGCCTTTCACGGACTTTTCTCTGTCGCTTGTAACTCTTGCAGGTTTTCTGTATCCCCAGGGGGATGGAAAAGGTCGCGTTTCTGTCAAACCGCAGTTGTCTGTCGTCTGCAGAGGTTAAAAGGTCTTCAAGTTACCAAAAATACTATGTGATTCCGTTCTACGTTACAAGTTATTTTAGAAGTAGTGGTCCGTCCATTGATTTCGATATAGACTGAAATTATTGTAATTGTTTTTAACTATACACTTAAGGGTCGTCCATCGAAAGCTTGTGCCATCACTGTAAATCATCGAGATTCAATACATATATAGAATCACAATCGTGCCAAAAAAATGTCCGAACCAAAACTCGGCGAACGCTACGAATTGCGCCGACTTTTGGTTAGTTACAATACAAGGTAACCGCGATCCGACTACAACGCCACGCGATGCCGGAGGTAAGATGACAGCGTAAATGTGGCAATAGTGTAAAATATAAATGTGGCATTGTGAACTATACAATTGATTCAATATATGTACAATGACGTATGGACGTTTTTTAACTGTTTTCACTGAGAGATTGTGACTATATAGGAATTGTATCTCGATGCTGTACATCCATAAAATGAAGTATTTACTAGCACTCTGTATGAACGCATTCCATTAAAAAAAACGGAACATTAAATTTGTGCAAATTGGATTAGCGGCACACCCAGTGCTAATCCAGGACCCGCATTCGCTAACTACAAACACGCTCGTAACGCGGCGCGTAAAGTTAACCTCTAAAAGTTGGTCTTTATTCCCTAGGGAATAGAGGCCAAATTTTAAGACGTTAATTTAACGCGTCGCGTTACGTGCGTGTTTTAGTTATTGAATAAGGGCGTACGGATACACTAAGGCAGTATTTAACGCTAATGGACGATTCTCTATTCCCAGCAAGGTTAGACATTGGATTGCAATGTGATGACGCCAGCCTTCGTTGCAAGACCTATACTTAACGCAACATTGTTTTTAATGTGCTTTAATAAAATTACATTGTACTGAAATAAGATAATTAAAATTTGTTCGTGACAATTAATTTCAAATGAACTTGAAATTCTAGTTGTGGTCTTTGGGGAAAATAAGCAACTTTAGTTATAGCATGAGATCAATGTAAAAGTGCTTCTTTTCGAAGTCAATGTACGCTAAGACTAAAAGACATACCTATGAATAATGTATATTGAAAAAACAAAGTAAAAAGACTTCTGACGTTCAGTACGCTTAGTCCCAGATTTGATAGTTTACGAAAACTTTTTTCTTTTACGTATTGTTCCATACATTTTAGTAAAGCTCCTCTAACGGAAACGTTGAGGAACTAAAATCGGTAGTAAGCGGCGGTATAGATTGCTTCACTCTAATACGAAAAAAGTTTTCGAATACTATCAAAACTTGTACTAAGGGTAGTTCTCATTTTACTAGATCGACGCATTGAGCCACACGATGCGTTGCTGCTACAGAGCAAGACATTTCAAACTATAATTTTCTTTATAGCGCTAACAGACGTGTGGATTTGATTGACGGACCGCCGTCCAACCAACGGGAGAGAAAGAGTGAGAATACCATACTTCCCTCTCTTTCTCTCTCGTTGGTCAGACGGCATGGCAGTAGTAAGGTCAATATCCACACGTTTGATAGGGCTTTAACAGCAAAATGTGGCCATGCGTAGGGTGAGGGGATTTACACCTCGCATTATTCGACTGTACGCTAGATGGCAGACGCACTTTATCATGTATAATGTGGTGCCACCTTTTGTTGAGAAGTAAAAACAGGCACATGTTAGTTTAACGCATACAATGTGGCGCCACTCTTAGCTGAATGTTACACTATTCAACAAAAGGTGGCGCTACTTGTGTGTACACTTGGAAGTCATTGTGGTCAGTTGCTTATGCCTTCTTTGTACTTGAGTTGCTATAGTGGCGCGGCGGAAAAAGCGATGTTATATAAACTTTTTATCGTTTAAAGTTTCTACAAAGTTTTAAATGACAACGGTGCTGTGAGAAAACTCTTCATGTCTACTTGAATCAAACACCTATTTAGTGGAGACTTATAGGGCAGTCGCATAATTCAGGTATCATCCGTGATGCTATGACAAAGGGGTCGCACGGGTATATAAATTAGGGTTGGACTACACTGGTACAACCTCTATTAAGTCTCCACAGAGAATGCGGTGCTAGTTAGTTAGATATGGTATGTTTTCTCCACCTTTACTTACCTCCTTCATCTTCATGATTGTTCAATGAAATTTTGCTTTTCTCGCCACGTGACGCCGCAATGTGTCGTGTGACCTCGCCTTAATAGATATAAATAATTGCATTTGAAACGTGTCATTTAATGCCTTTACGTTAGCCAGTAATGTTAGGCAATAGTATTAAGGTCTCGAATTGTACCTAAGCGTGTTTTTACTACGTGTCTAAGTAGATTACTAGCGATGTAGCGTTACGGATAATATCCCAAACTTGTACAGCTATTTCACTTGTTACTACTTGTTGAAAATAAGGAAGTTTATGTCTGATTCACATTACACGAACGGGCTTTATAATATAAACCCTATACTACATACATACAGCTGAATTTCAAATGACACAGCTTGCAGTGCGACAAGGCTGTAAGGTGGTCATGGTGGTAAAACTCGAAAAGTAACTAAAACGCAGCGCTTTTTTAATACGGAAATCTTTTATAAAATGATATAGTAATTAAATTCGCAGCCACGGGCTCTTTCCAGTGCGTTCCGTGCTGCGCGAATGACGGCACGTTTGTGGTTTTTTAAGCCCCCCCTCTCCCCCTTGTCTAGTGCCCGACGACGGCCCAAGCCGAGGTTCGTACCTTCGAGGTGCCCTTGTGCTAGTCGCCCAAAACTTTAATCACCAAGTTATGCCGAACGCACTCTGCGTTCGCTAACTAGTCCGGTCATACTATAGAGGCCAAAAGGCCAACAGGGGCCATACGGACAACTGCTATAGCGGCACCTAGCCCGCTCAGTTGGAAAATCACGCGACCGCAAACCGTATCTGGGCGTGATAAGGTTCACGTTCGCGTGATTTTCCAACTGAGAGGATTAGGTGCCGCAATAGCAGGTGTCCGTAAGGCCCCTGTACAAGTCAGTATATAAAAAAAACCTTGTCTTGTTATGCGTGGGGCCATTGAAAAGTCCACGTTTCTATAGTTATTATTTCGTTGCTATAAATTAAGTTTTATATGGACATGCCCCTAAAAAATATTAAAAATTATTTTAGCACTAATTTTTTGGAGATTATTTTCATTTTCAATTAACGTAATGTACTCTAAGCGAGTAGGTTAACGATAGAAACAAAAGGGGATACTTGGATACTTTAAGAGTTTTTCTAGGCCAAAGTTGTGTGAAAATTAGACGTTATGTTAAGCTCTTGCAAAGCATTGGCGGATCCAGGGCCATGGGGGCCATGGCCCCCCCCCCAACACACCTAGCAATTCCATACATTCGACTCAATTTTTCGATTCCTTCGAACCTTGTCAGAATGCCCCCCCCCCCAAAATGATATCCTGGATCCGCCCCTGTTGCAAAGGTACTACATTTGCCGTCTTATTTTCTTTATAGTGTTAAAGACAGACGCGTATCTGTAGTGGTAAGTTACAGCCGCCTATAAGCCACCTTCATCTAAAGCCATCTCGCACTGCAGGTCTTTAAACCCGTCTAGGCCCACCCAAGCCCGAACGGGGCCCGGGCCGGGTGTAATATGAATCGACTTTTTAACCGACTTCAAAAAAAGGAGGGGTTCTCAATTTAGTTGTATATTTTTTATGTATGTTATCTCAGAACTCCGTCTTTTAGAAACCGATTTGGAAAAATATTTTTTATTTGAAAAGATATACCTACCTACTTTCAGGTTGTTTTCAAAATTTTATTCAAACCGGTTCAGTAGTTTGGTTTTTTAATTAAAATATGCATCCACGAAAGCGAAATTGCGTACCTATTTACTAATTTTAAAATCGTTTTTTTTTTTATTGTAAATTATCTATGTACCAGTTGATATTTTTATATTATGTACTCAATATCGAATCTCGTTTTAATGTTTTATAAATACATGGAGAATGTAGGTAGCAACGTATTCTCACGTGCAAAACGTCTTACCGTTATTATGCAGGCCAGACTAGCGATAATTCCTGCTAGAAAGTACCTATAATGCTCTGGTTTCCTCGGACAGCGGCATCGTCACGTAGCGGCCGCTACATTATAGTGCTAACAGACGAGACGGACTTTGTTGACGGTCCGCCGTCCAACGATTTCTCTTTCTCTCCCGTTGGTCAGACGGCAATCCGTCAACCAAATCCACACGTCTATTAGTACTATTACGGACGCAATGACCGTCATGCAAATGGCAGCATAACTTTTTGACATTACGGTTTTAAATACCGCTCTCTAGAAACCGCGCTTGAAGAAACACGCACGAATCAAGCTTGATTCACATTACTCCGGCTCCGGACTTATCCGCGCCCGGACAGATTTCTAGGTGGGCATTGCAATGTGACTCGCATGTGAGCCCTACGTCGAAGATAATTCAGCAACTTTTTTAAATACGTTACATGACATGCGTGAAATAGTTAACATACTGGGTGCATTCGAAGTCTGTCGTTTGAGTTTCAACTTTACGGGTGCATTCGAAGTCTGTCGTTTGAGTTTCAACTTTACGGGTGCATTCGAAGTCTGTCGTTTGAGTTTCAACTTTACGCAATACAATATACTATTCTCATTTCAATACTCGTCAGGGACTGAACGTAGCACAGAACCGGTGTGATGGGAATCATTCTTTAGATATATGTATAAGTGGAACTCACGTCATTTAATGACTTCTTTTTACCTATGTGGAATACTCCCTCTGCAGTTTCTATTAAAGAACACATTCGGCAGTCTCTTTAAAAGGAGAGTGGGGGCGCGCGTGCGTCATTTTGTTTTACCTATTGACATTAACGAAAACTGGAAAAGTATTTGTATAGACTAAGAGCAAAAAAAAATACAGAGGGACTACCGCGAACACGAAAAGTGAAGCCACTTTTAGAAACATGTGTGCGTAGTCGAAGTTCGTGTCGTGTAAGTGTGGAAATATTCCATCCTTCTTCTTATTTACTTTTGTGTTGTTTTTACAGTTATTAACACTGCAAGAAGTCATTGTTTCTTTTTAAACTGATGTTTTCAGTACGACGTTCTGACAAGAAATTCACGTAGTTTTGAATGCGTATGTGTGCGTGCGTCGTGTATTTATAGGGAATTCACGTAGTTTTGGAAGCTATTTTGGCGTCACTTTGGCAGTGCGCCGTAGGGACTCTGTATTTTTATTTGCTCTGAGTGTATAGTAAGTGCCACGAATGATGAGACTTGACGAGCGTCAGTAGTGGGGAGCCTGCGCAGGTACAGTCGTGAACAAACTAGTTAGCCAGAATTTTTATATATATTCAGGTACTTTTCAATAACTATCGGATATACATAAGTGTATAGCCATAGTATATTACGTATAAAAATCTTTACAATATTTTGTCAAGGCTCATCTCTGGTGGCGCCTACTATATGCAGCAACTAAACAGCGTTCATATTGATCGTGAAATAATCTATATTTTTTATGACGTGATTTAATAGTTTTTATGACGTGATTTAATAGTTTTTATGACGTGATTTCCCCTAAATGGGTATAAGCTAGTTTGAAGTCGGAGTATAAAGTAGTCGTGCAATAGGCCTAAAGAAACAAACCATCATTACCTTTCAAACCTACTTAATATAGCAATATTTTTTCTATACGTAGTGTGATTAGTATAACCAGATTACGTACGCTTGCGCAGAGGGCTCATTCCAGAAATCCCCTTAGACAATCCCTTGCGAAGGGGCAAGGAGTAACCATGACATTTGCTGCACTTTCTAAAACATTTAGTCCTCGAACTCACTCCCAAGGAAAAAACGTTTATTTCACACACTGTATGCAAAAGCGCAAAACTAGTAAATGTAGAAAACTATGGCAAAAAGTATGACTACACAGTGGTCTTTAAATATATAAAATTGCATATGACTACGAAAAATCACGTTAGCGATGTTTTAAACCACAGTAGTGATTTTTGGTTAGTTAAAAATTTGACGAACCCCTTTGCAATTTAGTTGTTAAGACCGTGCCCTAAAATAGACTGACAAAATATCAGATGTCAATACTTTGTATATAGTGTTGTATGATACCATGTTAATTAAATATTTTAATTTTTAGCACGAGTCTTAATTATGTACAATATCTATAAAATAGTTATACAATCTAACATAAAAATAATGAAATAAATAATAATGGGAAAAGTAATGTTATTTTTAAATACTATTGAGCTCTAGAATATATATATATATCTATATTATTTATTGCTCTGCAGGATGTCTTGTGTTTCTTTAGGCAAACAAAAGTGACTCACATAAATTCGAAAATAATATTATTTTGTATTTTTTACCTTACCGTTCTTGCTATCGAAATGTTTGTTAGTGTACTTGTTACATAATTTATTTTATTATTAATATATGTACCTAGCCTGTAATTAAAGAGCAGTCTCTCTCGTTTCAATAATACCAAGAATATTATAGATACCTACCTATGTACTGATTGTAATAAACAATTAATTATTATCTCAAACCGTTTTTTATTCACGTTGGATCATCGCTAACTTGCCTATAATTACCAAGTGACGAAAGTCGAGTGATGGGGGGAGTGGTCGACACGTCGTGCATTCGATGTTCGTAATCTTTTACCCACAACGCAAAAAGAGGGGTGTTATATAAGTTTAACGTGTGTATGTGTCTGGGCGGTTCCTCGTCGCCTAACTAGGTTTCCAAACTGGTTTGGATACGAAGAATTAATTTTCGTCATGTCCAAACTATACTTGTCAAAAATATTTTGACTCAACCTGTTCAAAGGATTTATTCCCCAGAGATACACTTTCCATGGGCTATGTAGAGTGTTTTTCATGAAAGAAGACTCAGACGCGGCGCTGTCATCGCGTATCAATCACTATCAGTATCATTTCTGGAGCAGTACTTGTAACAACTTTATGCTGACTTTAGGCATCGCACACAACTCTTTAACGATGGCTTTTTTTTAAAATTAATTTTAAAATTTTGTTATTTTTATTAAAAACCGGCCAAGTGCGAGAAGGACTCGCGCACCGAGGGTTCCGTACAAACTTGTCCAAGTATTATAAGTTCAATAGTTCGCCCATCGAAGACTAATTCCGTTTTTCCGATTAAGTATCTCAAAAACATATATTACAACTAGCTTCCGCCTGCGGCTTCGCCCGCGTTATTCAAGGGAAAAACTAAGGAGTTCTCTGCAAAAAGCTTTATTTTAGGATGCTACTAAATACGTTTTATGTATTTCATCCTGGATATTGATGGTCGGTGGGTACACGGTGATTTATGAGCAGGAGATCGAACCACCGACCTAGAAAGTTTTTTTTTTCTTTTTTGTACGTCACTTGTGCTTGACACTCGCCCTCGCGGGCCGCTTGCGGCCCAGCGAACCACGCAACCTAGAAAGTTTTTTTTTTCTTTTTTGTACGTCACTTGTGCTTGACACTCGCCCTCGCGGGCCGCTTGCGGCCCAGCGAACCACGCAACCTAGAAAGTTTTTTTTTTCTTTTTTGTACGTCACTTGTGCTTGACACTCGCCCTCGCGGGCCGCTTGCGGCCCAGCGAACCACGCAACCTAGAAAGTTTTTTTTTTCTTTTTTGTACGTCACTTGTGCTTGACACTCGCCCTCGCGGGCCGCTTGCGGCCCAGCGAACCACGCAACCTAGAAAGTTTTTTTTTTTCTTTTTTGTACGTCACTTGTGCTTGACACTCGCCCTCGCGGGCCGCTTGCGGCCCAGCGAACCACGCAACCTAGAAAGTTTTTTCTTTTTCTTTTTTGTACGTCACTTGTGCTTGACACTCGCCCTCGCGGGCCGCTTGTGGCCCAGCGAACCACGCAACCTAGAAAGTTTTTTTTTTTCTTTTTTGTACGTCACTTGTGCTTGACACTCGCCCTCGCGGGCCGCTTGCGGCCCAGCGAACCACCAACCTAGAAAGTTTTTTTTTTTCTTTTTTGTACGTCACTTGTGATTGACACTCGCCCTCGCGGGCCGCTTGCGGCCCAGCGAACCACGCAACCTAGAAAGTTTTTTTTTCTTTTTTGTACGTCACTTGTGCTTGACACTCGCCCTCGCGGGCCGCTTGCGGCCCAGCGAACCACGCAACCTAGAAAGTTTGTTTTATTTCTTTTTTGTACGTCACTTGTGCTTGACACTCGCCCTCGCGGGCCGCTTGCGGCCCAGCGAACCACGCAACCTAGAAAGTTTTTTTTTTCTTTTTTGTACGTCACTTGAGCTTGACACTCGCCCTCGCGGGCCGCTTGCGTCCCAGCGAACCACGCAACCTAGAAAGTTTTTTTTTCTTTTTTGTACGTCACTTGTGCTTGACACTCGCCCTCGCGGGCCGCTTGCGGCCCAGCGAACCGCGCGACCTCAAAAAGTTTTTTTTTTCTTTTTGGTAAGTCACTTGTGCTTGACACTCGTCCTCGCGGACCGCTTGCGGCCCAGCGAACCACGCAACCTAGATTTTTTTTTCTCTTTTTTTACGTCACTTGAACTTGACACTCGCCCTCGCGGGCCACTTGCGGCCCAGTGAATCGCGCGACCTAGAAAGTTTTTTTTCCCTTTTTTGTACGTCACTTGTGCTTGACACTCGCCCTCGCGGGCCACTTGCGGCCCAGATTTTTTTTTTTTTTACGTCACTTGTGCTTGATTAACCCTCGCGGGCCGCTTGCGGCTTGCTAAATCTGTTAAACAGTTACGGAGTTGAATGATTGAAATTATCCTACAGGAACTTACATTTTGTTGGTTGGTTTGGTTGGTTGGTTGGCCTTAGTTTTAATCCAGGGAATATGCTACCTCCATACCAAATTTTATCGAAATCCGTTAAACAGTCACAGAGTTGAGTGATTGATGTTATTACTACAGGAACCATAATTTTTTTTCGGGGTAAAAAGTAACTCATGTGATAATCCAAAGAATATGGTATCTTCATACCAAATTTCATCGAAATCTGTTAATTCAGGGAATATGCTACCTCCATACCAAATTTCATCTAAATCGGAGCAGTAGTTTCGGCGGTGACTTCAGCCAAACATACACACTTACACACAAACTTTCGCATTTATAATATTAGTAGATAAGATTATTATAGTGTAGCTGAAATTTTATTGCGGTTAGTTTCTATAGCAGTATTACTTAAGTAAAAAATAAAAATGTTATTTGATTAATTGCTTATGTTTTAAATTTGAACCAAATCTGTAGGTGGTGAACGAAAAAGGAATGAATAGTGCCGCATTGTATATCGAAGATACAAGAAAAAGGGTCTTGACAGACGGACAGACAGACAGACGGACAACAAAGTGATCTTATAAGGGTTCTGTTTTTTTCCTTTTGGGGTACGGAACCCTAAAAACGAACTGAAGTTGAAATATTAAAAGACAAACTTAACTTTGTAGTTGACATTTAGGCTCTTCCATACATTCCAACTACAAGATGTAAGTTTGTAATAGTAAAATAATTATTTTTAAATGATATAACTTCAAATTTGTAACTTTCGGATTTATTCCTATATATGTGCTATGTGAACTTACTTTTTGTAAAATTTCATGATTCTAGGTCAACGGAAAGTACCCTATAGGTTTTGATTTCCCTGTAAAATCGCAAAATATGCGACATAAACGTTCATATCTTTTGATTGAGTAAACTTACAACTTTTATTTTTTTACAGCCGAAAGAAACAGTAGACCCAAGTATTTGTTATAAATTTCAACTTGATACCTTTACGCGTTCTTGAGAAAAAGGGTCTTGACAGACGGACAGACGGACAGACGGACAGACGGACAGACGGACAGACGGACAACGAAGTGATCCTATAAGGGTTCCGTTTTTTCCTTTTGAGGTACGGAACCCTAAAAATGACAGTAGCGTCCACAGACGGTAACAACACCTGAAGAAAAGGGAAGAACTACAACATGGTTTAGTTCCACTGTTTGCTTTGGGACTTCAAACATGAAAAGCACTCTAAAGTCATATACCTATGCATAGAAAAGAAAAAATTGTGGTCATATGCACAAGCATATGACCACAAGAGATAGCCCGTTGGTCGAGTTGGTAGTGAACCTGCCTTCTGAGCTTGGGGGCGTGGGTTCGATTCCCACCTAGGACAAACATTTGTGTGATGAACATTTGTGTTTGTTCTATATCTGGGTGTTAATATCTATTTAAGTATGTATTTAATCCTATATATGTATATATATCAGTCTCTGGCAGCCATATCACAAGCTTTGCTTAGTTTGGGGTCAGATGACCGTGTGTGTAAAAAAAAAAAAACAAAAAAACAAAAAAAACAAATGACAAATGTCTAGTTACCTACTTAACTAATACCCACCCCAACAAAAAACAAACATTCCATTCAAAAATAAATAAAAAAACAGTATTTTAATTATTTATTTTAATTTCAATTGCTAGGAACATATTAGATACATATATTTATTTTAATGTCTTGAAACAAAAGATTGTGTACTGTGTTGCGTCGTAGCTCCCAAACGGATGAACCGTTTATGATATTTTTTTTTGAAAGCTGACTTGATCGACAGTGCTCTTAGATAAGATTAAAAAAAAATCTGTTTAGCCGTTTGAAAATTATCCGTAAACATATAATATATAATTTTAAAACAACAATGTAGGTATAAAAGAAGGTAATTGTACTCATGAACAAATTTTACTATGGGACTGCTGTTCTATAGAAAACGGTCATTACCACTCGACAAAATATATGGATCAGCTGATTTTTTTTCGCGATTTCAGGGCTGGTTCCATAGTAAAAGTTGTACATAATGATGAGTACAATTACCTTCTTTTGGCTTCGAGAGTGTTCCCCTTACACCACGTATATGCTTGCACGGTTCAAATAAAACAACACTAGTAGAACTTGTACATTTTGTATTTAAATAACAATAAATTCATTTTCATTCCATTAAATTATATCATATAACTGATATAGGTATAATTCACATCTATTTCATCTGTAAGACCGATTCTTAATTTGAATGTATAATTTTAATAATAATTATGTTGTTAGGAACTATTTTCACAGTGCTGCATACAAGCTGCATATTATAATTTTATAGGTTCTTTGTTGATTTTAAGGTTAGAAACAAATGATCGGACGCGTCGGACGTGCGGACGGTGTGTCGGTCGCTACGACTCATTGCTAAGAATTTATTCCGTGCATCATGACGTTTAGTGAAGATCAATTATTTGAATTGGCAGTAGCTGCAACTGTTGTTTTCCAAAAATATAAATAAAAGTAAGATTTTGGGTTCATGACATCAATAAAAAACGATATAAACATTTGTATGCATGAACTGTCTCTATAAGTTTTTCTACATTCATTGTCGCTTGTAGAACAGAACTAGAACGTCAAGACTCCTGGGCAGTTGGTGACCGAACCCCTATGCGCACGCGACCGCGTCCGCGACTGATCGGACGTCCGAGCGCCCGGCGGTGCCCGAACTGGCCAGATACAGCATCAGTAGCGCCTTACTACTGTACCGTACCGTTAGGTACATCTGATAATTTGTTCCTAGCTTTACCATTGTAAAATAAGATTGTATAGTAAAGACCTATTCAGGAATGGTGGTACGCAACATTCGCTCCTAGTAGCGGGAATAGGTCCTCTTTTCCCACTTTTAGCAATTTTGGTTAATCTAGTTTGTCTACTTCCATGGTTAGGCTAAAATTATAAAAATGGTGTCAATATTTAATGTTTTATCTCGGAAACTGTAAGGACAGAAAACCGATTAAGCAGAACATTTCACTCGATAAAAAAAATTAAAGTAACACTGATTTGTGCTTTACTCCGTTTTTTATTTTTTGGATTCATTCAAATACCTTATTTACTAAATGACGACTACGATATCTTAATATACAGATTTCATAATTATGGAGGGAACCATAAAGGTATGTATTTTACATTACAGCTATACTCTACTCAAAAATAGAGGTAGCGAAACGCACGACTGTGTGTAAGGGCCATGGTTTTGTTTCACTAAATACGACTTTAATACATTAAACCTTATGGTCATCTTTAGTAACAATGGTTGCATAAAAGTGGAAAAACCTCGCCTTAGCGCCAGAATAACGGGTACAGTGATCTCGCTCGACCAGAATAAATAAGAAAACTGATTATTCCATTTTTTGTGGTCATAATAAAAAAGAATAATTAAAACAAAAAAAAATATCTAAATGTTTTGAAATATTAACTTCGCAAAATAGCCGAAGTAGATTTCAAAAGTAGAGAGTAGGTAATTTTATATCAAGAGACCCAATTAATGTGCGAGTGAGATAGCGGCGCGCAATATTCTGGGCCTTAAATGAAAACTTAATCGGATAGCACTGTTTGTAGAAAAAAAATAGACGTGTTGGATTCACCAGAGGAAGCGAAAACCGCAGCGGTAATCTGAATAGGTCTTATCTGTATAATTTACACATTACATAATTAGTATACAATATTTGTTATAAAATACAAAAATATCCTGTTACAAATATTTCTACAGTAAATAAGCAGTAAAGTACTACGTTATACCTAGGTATCAAAACTGGTCGGTTTGTTTCCTGAATTTTTATCACATTATTTATTTTATTTTGATGATCTAAGAATATTTACGTTCTTTATTTTGGTTATTTTATACTTACTTATGATAATTAAAAAGTTATAAAAGACGATACAAATACGATAAGCTTACACTGATTAAATGCATATTGATTTATGATAATTCATGAAGTATTGGGATTTATGTTGTATGCATATAATATTGGGAAAGGGATTCACCAGTAGTTTAAAGGCAGACTTCCGCATAGTCGCTACGACCGCTGCGGTTGATCGCAGCCGCGCGCGTCTTACGCATGCGTCTAACGCGCGCGGCTGATGCGGAAAGTATTCACACTATGCAAATGTATGACGCCGTTTCCTAGGTCTCTGTCAGACCAAGTAAACCTAAACCTAAAGAGAATTCAACCTTATGACTACTAAGTGACGTATCTACCGAAAGGATAAATCAGACAGCAAACAGGGGCCTTACGACCAACTTCTTACGCGGTCTCAAATTAGCGCTAAAACAGCGCTGTTCGGAAAATCACGTGAACGTTAACGAACCCAGATATGGTTTGCAGTTACGCATACGCAACTTTTTTCATCACCTAAACAGAATTGCTTAAACAGCTAGCTGTTTAAGCAATTCTGTTTCTGTGTGAGGCGCCTGAACGTAAAAACCTGCGCCAGTTTCTCCTGAACTTGATAACAATGTTACACTATAATTAAATTAAATATAATTACTTTCATTATAATTAAAACCAATAAAAATTATACATTTGATTTATACATATTTTTATAATTATTTCAAACAAAACGGCACGAATTACTTATTTTTAAGTTTCTGTACCTAATATTTTCTATGATATTATTAAAACAAGTGTACTAGTTTGTTATATAACGTAAATAAACACTTAGATATTATATTAGTGTGTCTAAAACCAATATTTGGTCAGGTTTAATACCATTTAATCACGCAGACAAACGTCCATTGCATTCTGATAAACCATAACGCTTGTTTACACAGCTTAGAGTTCTTACTTACATTACAACAATATTATTCAGTATAAACCAAAAGCAAACTCGCAACTCATTTTTAGCTCATACAAAGTTCCACATGTCATGGAATAATAGGCTTTTCCATACTGAAAACCAGAAACTGAGCCATAACTTTCTCTCGGTTTTGCTCCAATGAGGACTGACTACTCTCGCGTCGCTTCTGAGCCGCTTTCAGTGTGTACAAATTCTTAACACTTACTCATTTAACACTTTTGATCCTGGGTTGGGAATGTTAACGATTTTTCATAAGATTTCTAAGTATCCAAATATATTTAGAATACTATTCGCGTACGAATATCACTTGCATTTACCTATCTTAAAAATTAATAAAACGTTGATAGCCTATCTAAATAAGGCACAAACCATGCATCTCTTTAAGGGCCACAGCACACAGTGTAAACGCGATATTAAACTCGCAATTTCGATTTCGCAATAGCGGTCCCACGTTACATAGTAAGTGAAAAAATGCGACGTGGTTGCAAAACTCCACATAAAAGTATCTAACTTATTCTGTGGCCCTAAAAACTGTCGCAGATCAGTTGGTACAGTGTTCGCTAATTGTTTCTCCTGTGACATATACCTACCTATACCTACGATTACTCAAATAAGTGACTTGCCCTGATTTGCACATTTTTTCCATCAAAGCTTACAAACCGAACAGC
This sequence comes from Agriopis marginaria, assembly GCA_932305915.1. Classification (NCBI taxonomy): domain Eukaryota; kingdom Metazoa; phylum Arthropoda; class Insecta; order Lepidoptera; family Geometridae; genus Agriopis; species Agriopis marginaria. The sequence goes on along the minus strand of OW029916.1, from coordinate 14,626,428 downwards.
CATACCTATGTATAGCTGCTGTATATAGGTAGACCATGATATCACATGGTATGATGGTACGTCTGTATGTATATCACTCAGATCAGATAAACAAGGGAAATATGCCTTAGTACAATTATCGTTCGTGTTCAAATGTATCCATTTTTCATTAAAAAAATTCACTACATTGCTAAACCTCTTAAAGCAAAAACAGTACGTGAGTATATACGGCTCACTTACTCATTAATCACACACACTAAAATACTTGCAGCCGATGAACCGATGATTAACTAGACACCGATGAACTAACTAATAGACCACATGCAAAAAAGGGCAGCAATGTCGTCTGACTTCGATTAAAGGCATCCAGACTCATTTACACTGGATGCCTGCTGCCAGGCCACCTTACCATATCTCCCTTGTTTGAATGATTTGAGGTGTATCAGATCTGATCGTGTGTAACTAAAAGTCACAGTGTGATAAAGTGGTCTTTACGTATCGAACTGTCTGACCATCTTACATAACCTTTAGCAGGTATTGTACGAAATTAGCCTCAAAATAATTAAATTTTAAATAAGTGTGGTGTAGCACTTATTTGGGTGATCGTAGGTGTTTGTGTTTAGCTTACAAGATTTTATTATGCAAGTTAAATACTACCTAATCCTGCAAAATTCGGTTTTGTAAAAAAATCTATACTCTCATTAATTTACCTAATTCTAAATTATTCATCGCCAATAATTATTTTCTCGTCCCCAGATGAATTGAGACCCCAAAATTCCAATGAACGTATTACTGTACGTCTCCGGTTTTTATATTTAATTACTCTGTTGGCCTTTCGGCCTCTACAGCATGAACGGGCTAGTTAGCGAACGCAGAGGGCGTTCGGCCTAACTTGATGGTTTAATAGGACTCCGGATTTCGTGTCACGATTTATATATAGGCTGGCTGCATAATTCGGTTATCGCCCGCGACACTACAGGTGTGCGAGGCAATCCGTTTGCTCCTATGTACAGTTTCAATTCCTGTTTATCGTGGAAAACCCAAGATCTGTTCTTAAAATATACGAAGCCTACTTTTTATTGCGTTGATAGACCCTGCATTCACGTGTAATGAACATCCAATAGAAAATAAAGAAACAAAAATGTTGATTAAACCAACCAAAACAACTCAGGCAAATTTATTCATTCTTTAGTTCGTCATAATTTATAGACGGCGAGTGCGTCTTCAAGCTACGTGGAATGCTCAGGTCTATTTTCGCCTTAACTATCCACGCTATTTGGACGCTGACAGCTTAAAATGTCGCGCTGTAATTAATTAGGTCTATTTACTTAATTAGGATTACATATTCACTTACTTATTTTATTAACTATATAGCTTGATAATGCTGCTGATAGCTTCCTTGGTACCAAAAATGAGCGCGAACATACCGAAAATAAAAACGAGGAGGTTTTTCCAGATGAGGTATTTTCCGGGGCCGAAGCCGACATCCCAGTAGGTGATGATTTCGATGAAAGCCGGTGCAATGAGGCCGAGAATGGAGAAACAGAAGGCACCGATGACGCCCATGAAGGGCGAGATGGTGGGTACGGCCACTGCCAGCGAAACGCACAGCGTCACCAGGACGGTGCGGATCACGTAGTTGGCCAGGTCAGGTCGCTTGCTGAACCTGTCTTTGTAGGAGTCCCAGATTATCTCTATGCACACGAAGACCTGGAGGCCGAAGGTGCAGAACACCGCGATGGCAATTGCAATCTTCACAACTTGAGCGGGACTGAAAGAAGTAATTTATCCTTTAATAATGTCGCCTTTGTAACAGTAAAGGCGCTTGCAGACCATGCGTAGCAAACACAAGTAGGCGTTCAAATGATAAGTAGTCACTCGCGCGGTGACGTCACAACTCGCGTGTGAGTACGGACTCGCACGTGTATTCTAACTAGACGAACGATGCGCAGAGGCCATCGCGCAAGCATGCCCGACACGAAGCTTCACTTAGCGCCAAGTTCCAGCGCGAGGTACCACTTGGCGCCAAGTATCACTGCTACGTTCACTATGCACACCATTGCAGACGATGCGTAGTCAGCACTTGCTACTTCTACTTGTTACTGTACTACGCATCGTCTGCAAGCGCTTAATTCCAAGGGATTTATCTTTATCATAAAATAATTAGCCGAAATGAGTGATGGGTGTTATTCACCAAAAAAAAAATGTGCCATAGGTGGCAAACAAGCTAACGGGCCATCTAAAGGTAAGTGAACACCGTCGTTTAGGATACCTGTAACACCAGGAGCATCACAAACGTTGCCGACCCTTAAATACTCTATTACAGTGGCGTAGCTAGGTGAACAAATGACCTCGTCCATAAAATGGGGCCCTATCTAAACTGTCAGGTTTTATCAAGTAAAAATATAAATACAATACTTTAAGATGGTTCGTTTCACAAATGGCGGGAAATTCAAATTTCAAACAGTATTCTAGTCCTTGTAGCTAGGCCGGGTAATTATTGTAAACGATCATAATGTTTGCGCAAATTGATTATTATTCTTTACAAAATTACATAAAGCTATTTATCTCTAATACACATTATTACTTACATTTGTGAATAAACTAATTTTTGCTGTTTCAAACGGTGTATTGACAAAGGTAAGTACTGTTACTGTTGAATAGTTGTACATTATAATGTAAAGAACAGCCAACATTTTGCGTAAATACTGTGTTATTTAAAAATAATTACCTGGCCTGGCTACAAGGACCAAAAAAAACTGTTTATAAAATTTGGATTTCCCGCCATGGGTGAATCGTACCACCTTAAAGGTACAAACTTACTTTACTATCAGCTCTACATTGTGCTTAAAAACTCCCTACTACATGTATGTGCATGAGTTTTCTTGTGTGAGCTTTAGGTAGTGATCCAGCGGGTTAGCAGCAATAGCCATAAAAATAATATATGTTTCACTCGTTTCTTTCTTGCCGTAATCCTTTATATATAACGCCAACTCCGTCAAGAAGAATTTTCGAATTTCTTTCAACTGAGTTGGCATGATTAAAGTCGTGTCGTTATGTTTATATTCTGGAGGTGGCACAAAAATCGCAAATTCAGTTTGAGGTTCGCTTATCTAGGTTCGAGGGCCCCTGAGATTGAGGGCCCCGGTCGTGCACGGCACAGCCTATCCCTCCGATAGCTACGCCACTGCTCTATTAACTGCCCTTTTGAAAAACCTCATATTATAGTTAAACGGAATTACCGCAGGAGGATTAGGTATTGGTGTTATTATCATGTTTTTCTGTCATTTTATCTTTGGCTAAATTGTCAAAAACAGTCGGTTATACATAACTAGCTGTTTCATTTGCCCTAAGATGTTAATCGATGCTTTACTGCTTTGTCAACCGTGAAAATGAGACAAAGCAAATATTAGCTTAGGTGCTAATATTTGCGCGTAACTGACGTGTCACACACGTGGAACTGACGTTTCGTTGTAGACGTTTGTTAAAGGATATTATGCATGTAAGTACTCACATAAGATCGATGCTCAGACTGAGAGTGATGGAGTCGAGAACTTCCTCGCCATACCGCAGGTATCCAAGGAAACCAAGGATGATGTAGATAAAAGTGACGGCCGTCATACTGCGGCTCAGCACTCCGCAGATGCCCAGCATCGAGCGCGGGGTCTTCATGGCGTTCTCCAGAGGCATCACCACTCCGATCGCTTCCATTGCAAATATACTCAGCGAAAAGAACTCGGGCCATTCCTGTGCTGGCTTGAAAAGCATGTTTTTCATATTATCCGTTTTCATTTCATTGGTTCCCACGAGGTAGTAGATCGTGATCGCTAGACCCACACCCATGCAGATGTTGGCCAGCATAGACACTGGCGCCAGATACTTAAGGTTGCGGATCCAAGACATGAAGATCAGTGGGATTAGCAGAGCTAAGATAAAGAGTCTGATATCTGCATCTTCTGAGCCAGTGTAAAACACTACCACCTGAAAATAACAATTACCAATAAATAAGCAAACCTTAAATAAGTATAAATTAATAAATTTTTAAAACCCCCTATAATGAGCAGAAAATCTTCGGCTGAACAGATTTTCTTGAATCGTAGCTAAGAACGCTTTCGATAAAGTAACCTTTGAAACAAAATAAAATACTTAATCAAAATCGGTTCAGGCGTTTGGGAGCTACGATACCGCAGACAGAAACTTAGATACACAGACGCACAGATACACACATTAAACTTACAACACTCTTCTTTTTTGGGTTAAAATGACAGTAATTATCATAGGGAAAAGTCACCGAGATACAACACATTATAGAGTCACAATCGTGCAAAAAAAATGTCCGAACCAAAACTCGGCGCACGCTATGAATTGCGCCGACTTTTTGGTTAGTTACAAGGTAACCACGATCCGACTACAACGTTACGATGCTAGAGTGATGCCAGAGCTACGATGACATAGCGGACAACTAACGTCTAACACTATGCAAGCGACATAACGTCTTATTTGGAGTAAATGTGGCATTGTGAACTATAGAATTGATTTATGTATGTACAATGACGCTCGGACGTTTTTTGATTGTTTTCACTGAGAGATTGTGACTCTCTAGGAATTGTATCTCGGTGGGAAAATTAGAAAATCTTTTGGTGAATGTTCATTGCTCACCTGTTTTATGTTCTCAGCAATAATTACAGTATACACGGAGCAAGTCCCAAAGTACGTTGCAAATAAACTTATTCGGATGAAGGTACTGAAAAATAAAAAAATAAATACGTTTTTTTATTGTGAATCACGTTTTAAATTTTTATTAGCTTTTAATTTTAAAGAAAGTAGGTAAACATGGATTTCATTGTTATTCATTAATTCATTCTGTTCTGTGTACTTATAGTATTTAAAGTTTCAAATCTCCAACTCATTTGAAAGTTAGTATGAAATCGATTTTAAAATTTGTATTACGTAATTCGAAAGCGAGTTTATAAACAGTGGTAAAAAATAAGTTAAAACCTTGGCACTCAGTAACTGCGAAGGGTCAATATCCTGCGAAGCCTTAAAAAATAACGACACTGATCATACTATGTATCAACAGCATCGCATACCTGCAGGATACTTTCCAGTGAATTAATAGGTAGTTAGGTATAATGTAGGTAGATACATTGTTGAAACACGAATCGAACAGAACTGTAAACAGTACTATGTACTTATAACATTCCAATAAGACTTTATTTTGGTTTATTTATACCACAGATCAGACAAACAAGAGAGATATGGTTATGTGCGGTTTTCGTTCGTGTTAAAACGTCTCAATTTTTCTCCCACTTTTCATTGTACCGCTTAACCGCTTAACTATGCTATTATGTCTTATTATTATTGAATATTGACTTATTGCTTAACGCAAAAATATAAAAAGAATTGAAGCTTACCCAAAGCTGCTACCCCATCCTCGTAGACGCTGGGGCCCATTTTCTAATGCTGCTTCACCGACTTCGGGAAATGTCATTTGGGTCCTTCTAGTTTTCCTATACAACACGTGGGCGCATTTGATCTGTAACAATAAGCGTAACATCTGGCATCGCACATCAGGCGTGGTGGGTGGGCGGTCAAATGCAAGCCTATCAATCAATAATAATAAAAAAGAATATAATATTTGAATAAAAACAAACTTTTTTCTTTCTTTTCTAATAACCCGACTGCAAATAGAAGCCTATGCAAAATGATGCAAATGCATGAAGACGAATCAATCACCTCACACATCAGAATTGGTCTGAAGTTTATGTTTTGAAAATGGTATTTTTTTTTTATAGTATTAGCAAATTAGCAATATGCAACCGGACTGATAATATTTATTGACTTATAGCAACTTATTGACTATATAACACCCATACAGACAGACAGACGCGGAAAGCGACTTTAATTTATACTATGTAGAGATTTTCACCAGTGTCAAAAGTACCCTAATAGTGCAACGTCAAAATCTTCACAGACGAAATAATAATAAAAAATGCCTTGTGACTTTGACAGGAGTAATCATACTAATAATATAAATGCGAAAAGTTTCGTTGGTTTGTTTGTTCCTCTTTCACGCAACAGAACAACAGATCGACCTGATATTTTGCATGGGTATACTTCAAAGGCCGGAGAGTGACATAGGCTACTTTTCATTATGATCAACATCATCACCATTTATCATCACTACGCGGGTGAAACCGCGGGGCGCAGCTAGTAGCATAATATACTACTCTTTGATTGAGTAAGTGTTCCGTGGTTCCGTGCATTTGACTATATTGAGAATGGAATAAGTTTATTTTATTTCAAGAAGAAACACAATACATAATTCAAATAATATCTTATGTACTTACAAGGACGTAGGCGCAGTGAGTGCAGATTATGGCTACTAGCACGGTGAAGAAGATGCCATTGACAAGACCAGCGCACTTGAACGCCTTTGGCATGGCGAGGATTCCCGTTCCCAGCGACGCTTTCAGCAGATGAGTCTGAGTGTCGTTATTTCTGAAACAAGTAATTGTCTTCGATTTTCAGAAGCTGCCGCGTTTATCTTTTACTTGAAGTACGCGCACAAGCTAGTTATTACCGGGGAAGCTGTGTTAAGTCAATTTATAAAATAACGAAATATTAGCTAACCAAAATAGTTTAAGGGCTCACTGAGTTCCTGATTTTCACGCAAAATACGCCGTCAGTAACTTGAATCTAAAGGGACAATGCTGTTTTGTATTATCTATAATGCAGTGTCAGTTTCAAGATTAAAAAAAAAAAGTTTCAACGCAAACTTGCCAAAAACGCAAAAAATCAAACACATCAGCAAACCCAATTTCCTGACATGATATTATTGTTAGAATACCATACTTAGGTGCTAAGTACTAGCTCCTATTAGAATATGCTGACAATGTTCAATATCGCTGTAAGTTTGCAAGATTGAATATTTTGTGCCAGTTCATTTGTTCGAGAATTGCGTAAAATAATTGATCTAAAACAAACAAATTCGCATCTTCGCATTTGCTAACGATTGAAATACTCGCCTGGCGCAGATTATAATTATTCCTTCACCAATCTATGTTGCCAACTTGTTAACTGGCCAAGAGCATGTCAAGATACGCAAATGCTAAAGTTCCGTAGCCAAAGCCATATAACTGGAAGCTCTGTGGAGTGTGGATTTAGGGAAATTTCAGAGATGTCTCAAATTAAAATAATTTCATCCCGACATAATAGTGCTAACAAACGAGATGTAGGTGCTTGGTTGATTTTTTTTCTCCTTCCCTCCTGTTGGTTGGACGGCGGTTCGTCAACCAAGTACGTCTCGTCTGTTAGCAAAAGTTATAACATATAACTTTTTATGGCTTATTAAAGTGTTCTTTGATAAGATAATTTTACAAAAAGGTCTATGATCTTTGAGCTAGGACGTCTTAAATTTAATACAGTTTTATACTTAACTCAAAATTATAATCAAAAATGTTCGAAAATTTTGAATGAAGGTTTTTAATAACAACTTATAAAAGCACTGTAAGTTACGAGTTTCTATGTCTAATGATGTAGATAAAGATTTTGAAAAAGCGGCAAGAAGTTGCCACTTTGGTGAGTCATTTGTTATTTTGCAAAGTATACACTTGATAAAAAGGTGATGTATGAAACCTTTCTTACATTATAAAATACCTAATCAACGATACGACAGACGATGGGGTGTAGAGAAATTAATTTAAAAATTCATCCCCATTTCACATGTACTAAGCCAACCCTTTAAATGCAAAATTATATTTTTTATACTTATATTATCTATTGTAATCTATACTAACACTGTAATTGTACAAAGTTTCATGCACTTATCTTAATAACTATAGAAGTAAAAGTAAGAAGTATAGTTTAATAACTATAAAAGTAAGAAGGTTCTAAAGAATTAGGACAGACGGAGAGACTGACAGACGGACAGACGGACTACGAATTCGGTCACGCTCAAGGCTCTGAGTTAAAACCTACCTATAACATAATTACAGTATAATTATTTCTCCGGGACTAAAAAAACTATATCTAATTTTTGAGTCACTTGATACTGATGGAAATTGAAATCAAGAAGTAGCCGCTCTATTTTTTATGCATTCGCGATAGCAAAATTCAAGGTTGCACAAGTAACATAGGTTGTAACAACCTATATGCCATGATAAAAGTAGCTTGGCGTTCATGGAAATTGAAAATAATGTCGCTGTTGCAATTGCGCTAGCAGTTTGATGATGACATTAGTTTAGGGTCATTTATCATCATCATCATCTGCCCGAGGACGTCCACTGCTGAACATAGGCCTCTCCCTTCGACGTTCCATACTGAACGACAGCCTGCCAGCTACATCCACCTGGATGCCCGTGGCTCTCACGATGTCGTCGGTCCATCTAGTGGGACCTACTTACGCTGCATCTTCCGGTTCGTGGTCTCCACCAAAGAACCTGTCTTCCTCATCGGTTATCGGTTCATCGAGCGATGTGGCCTGCTCGTTGCCATTTCAATTTTAAGGCTAATTAAATGACGCTAAAACGGCTGTATAGACTGATATCAAAGACATCAAAAGATAGTTTGTTAAAATTATGAGTACCTAAATATGTGATTTAAAATATTCTTACAAAATTTACTTCTAGGCATATTGAGAATGAGGTCAATTGTCAAGGAACATTATCTATACCTTCATTATCATATGTATAATATCTACTATTTAAATGACTTTGTTGGTATATAAGACAAAGAAACGGCCTTACATAGAAATACTATCTTAGTTAATCAATCCTTATAATTTCGCTTCCAGGGCATTATATGTGAATTTCAAAATACTTACTGTAGCAAGTGTCACTTTAACCATTGAATAATTTAACTTACGCTTCTAAGTAAGGTAGGACATAGTAATTTTGTACTTACGATGTGGGATTGTCCAGTTTTCTCTCAGCAAAAGGGTCGAACTCTGCAGATTCGGCATCTTTGCTCAATTTGTATCTGTGCGAAACAACAGAAAATTTAAATGGCAGAGGAAGGATGTATTATACCTATGCATTCCGGAAAAGAATTTTAAATAAACCGGCCAGCAAAAGCCCTGGTGCAAAAAAAATTGGGGCCCTATCTAAACTGGTTAGGTTTGATCACATAAAAATATTATAATAATTTTATGAATACTATAGAGGTGCAAAGCTTCTTATTACATGATGAGCTGTCATGATTAAAGTCGTGTTGCAACCTGTTATACATATTTATATTCTGAAGGTGGGAGAAATTTTCTCAATTTTTAGTTTGAGGTTTGCTGGTCAAGACCCGAGGGCCTCTGAGCTTGAGGGCCCTGGTGCACGGACCGCCTAGCCTCCGATAGCTACGCCCTAGGTTATACGAAGGCAGATCTACTCACTTGCTGACAATCTTCTCCTTGCTCTTTTCTTCCGGAGATAGGAATGTTTCCATCTCCTGGGGCGCGTGTATCGCGCCATTAGTTTCCTGTAAATATACATGTTATAGTTTTATATGACCACCCTTAAAATTAACTACGTTAAGGCGAAATCTGCTTTCACGCCCTTCTCTAACAAAAAATTTTTTTACGCCAACTGCTCTACAATGTCCAATTATGTACTATACAAACCTAGCCTAAAGTATATCATTTTAGTCCACAGAAAAGTTTTTTTTTTTGTTTAAATTAGAACGGCTGTTAAGGCATTTTTGGAAGAAAGTTGTAGCCAGTTGCACTCATATAAACGAAACGTCAGTCATTCAAAATCAGTTAGCAACAGTGATGCGAAAAATGTAAGGTCCAAGTTTTTAAAAGCTAGTTTTATAGATTCGTTTTAGTATTTGTGTTATGAAAATATATGTACTAAAACATTTGAAAATTTGTTGTGTAAAAATACTTTACTTTAAAAAAAAACAGGGACTATTCCCTGAGGCATCGCTAGTGAAATCGGGCGGAGCAACTAGTCAGTAAAAAACGTGTAGAGCATTAAACTTCGGTAGAAGCATTGAGACTATTGCAAAATGTATAAAAGAGACCTTTAGATAATATATACTTACATTGACCATCTTGAATTGGTGCTGTACTGGCAGTTGTCTGATAAATATGTCCCTCAGTAACTTGCTTTATCTGAAAACAAAGAAAATTAAATTTGTAATACAGGTAAATATTTGTAAACCTAATTATAATTAAAAAAAAAAATATCTGCAACTTTTCTGTCAACTGTAAATTTTTAAGATTCCGTTCCTAAAGAGTGTTAATGAACCCTATTACTATGCCGTCTGTCTGTCGTCTTTCCTACTTTTAAAGGGATATTGAACCGTAATATAGGTAGTCGGTATCGTCATTTTTTTTCTTTTTTTGATTAATAATAGGCTTGCATTTTACCGCCAGCTCGCCTGATGTTAACAAGTATAAAAATAATTAAGTAGTGTAAAAAAAAAAGTTGCATTTTAGAACTTGGTACTTGTGAAATGGGGATACAAATTTTGTCGCTGCACCGCCTTGTGTGGGTTTTTGTTGACAAGTCTTATAAAATTAAGGCAGGGTTTGTTACATCACTTTTTATCATGGGTATTTTTTTAATTAAATATTGTCCGCCAAAGTAGCAAATAGTTGCTCATATCCCTGCATTTCTTCAATATTATACATTGGTAGAGACTTTGTTTCTTACCTTGCTGACAGGTCATAATATTAAAAACCTTTATTTAAAATTATTTCGGTTATTTTGTGATTTGAACTTTTTGAGTTACAGCGATTAAACTATAATGACTATAATCTATAACAAATTCAAGATCTAGCTAGCTGAAAGGTCATTAACCTTGACGTAAAATGAAACTTAGCAAAAAAAAGTATAAAAAGAAAGAAGCTAAGAGTGTAGGTAGAGTCCAGTCGCTGGTAGAGTCATTTAAAATGGGGCCCATATTCAGTGTCCAGATAGATATCCATGACAATGGAATTTAAACAGATGTTAGGTACCTACTTACAGTTAAAAATCAGTTATACCTATGTAGGTATACGTGCTTGTTTCACAAGATTACGACATGTGCGTATAATTTTGCAATTCATGCTTTTTGGTTCACAGAGGCAAGTAGATAAATGTTTTCTAATGTGTCATGAAACTGATGTCATAGTAAAAAATATGGCGATTTATATCATCATCAGCCAGAAGATGTCCACTGCTGAACACTGGTCTCCCCCTTAGACTTTCACACTGAACGACAGCTTGCCATCACAATCATTGGATGCTCGTGACTCTTACGATGTCACCGGTCCATCTAGTGGGGGAGGCCTTCCTAGTCTACCTACGCATTGTCTTCTGGTGGTTTATATAGGTAACCAAAATACCCGAATCTACTACTCGTCCGTTTCAAAATAATTTTAATTCTTTGCAGTCAGCGAAATATAATCCTACTAATAATATCATAAACGCAAAAGTTTGTATGTATGGTTCACGCTGCAACGGAACAACGGATCGACCTGATTTTTTGCATGGGTATAGTTCAAAAGCTGGAAAGTGCCATAGGCTTTCATCTTCTTCATCACCATTTTTCATCACTACGCGGGTGAAACCGCGAGGCGCAGCTAGTAAATATATATTTCGCTGTTTGCAGCACATTTTTTGAGATAACCAAAACATTTTAAGAAATAGTTCAACACAGACAGCTTTAAAATACTGAATGATGACATAATATAAACATGTTATCGCGTTTTTATTATCATCACTGCAATATTATTATTTTTACATAATTCTTTATCAACAAAATATAGATAATTAGTGGTTGTTATGACAAGATATGTACGTGACAAGCATTATTTTTGTGCTAATTATTTTATATATATTTATTTTTAGATGGTTTGAGTTGGGGTGCCACCGGGCCCACTATAGTTTTATAAATAACTTTTCTTAACAATATCGTAGATTTTCACAAACTGAAGTACCACAACAGTAATGGATGAATAACCAAACAAGTTCGTGAAAAATATCTGAATTTAATCTTTTTCATCTCAGTAGATGCAGAAAACTGAAAAACTTCTGGTAACACCGCGGGATTTAGCTAGTATATTACAAAGCATACAAAGATTTTTGATAAAAGAAAATACAAACCTAATTTTATTCTAAATAAGTATTTTTTTCTTATATCGACACTTTTGCGGCTCGGTCTCGGTAGCTCGGCGCGCGTTTGAGATATTTTTTTTTTCTTTTTTGTAAATATATAAAAGTAAGTTACGGATAGGTACTTACCCTATTTTTTATTTTCTTATTACTATAACAAAAAAAAAACTTCACCAATTTTTTTACTGGTCAAATGACTTTTTTATCTAAACAAAATACAAGCTAATAATAACACTACAAATACAGTTAGACTGCCCATAGTTCGTTGAAGGTCTGAAGACATTTAAGGGTGTACATAAAAAAAGAACATATATTTTTTTTAAACAATATTATTTATATCGAATATACATGGTTCTTATTAACTTATTTTGTCAGTAATTTCCCATTAAGAATCCGTATCTCTATCTATGTAAAAAAATATGTAATTCTAAGTACTGTAATACCATAATACCAATAAATACCTAACACTGCATTAGTAAGCTAAAATAGACTTACATGCGTAGCGTGATAGCACAAAATTTGCTGATTTTTATTTAACACGTCCTACCACTTCTGTCACCCAGTCACTAGTGAGGTGAACTCGACTCAAAGACTCAAACGTCTGAAACCCAAAATTAGTAGGTACTATCTGTTGCAGACGGCGCCGACGCCGCGATACCGTTTTTTTATACATTCTGTTACCGGAAATAATGCCAATATAAAAGAAGCCTAGGTAGTATGCTATTCCGGCCTGATTTATCCTAGACAACGACTAAAATTGCTATTTAATTTCAAATATCTCCTAGAAAATGTATAGATGCCTAGGTGTTATGTGAAATGCCAAACTAGTGTAAGGAAATAAATACATAAAAGGAGATGAAATATCTAACTAGTGTCGGGGACTGTATAAAAAATATAAATTCAGTACCTACCTACAGTAAAGATAGCTTGGCTAATAATAAACAATTGTCAAAAAATTACTTAACCTACCTGTCACCTGAGTCGATTCTGACACGGGAATAGTTTCCGGGTTGTCATCAAAGCATAACTAAAATTATCACGCAAATGAAGTTGCGGGTACAGTTAGCATAAAATAAAACCTTATTTTTAAATATAAAAAAAAAAACTGGTTATTGAATTGAACCCATAAGAAGCCAAATTATACAGTACACTTGTAAATACATTATTATATTCAAAAACGTTGCCTGGCCAGTTTGGGCGTAGCGTTCAAAACCTAGGCATTGTATATAATTACGAATTCAATGCTTTTCGGTAACTCATATATCCAAACTCGAATATATCATACCTAATCTGTGATTAAAATATAATACACACGACACGCTTTTGCGAACCGTTAAGTAAATAAGTACACATTTTAACCAATTAGCATAAAATGATGTGTTTTTACCATACTCACTCGGAAATAAGTCCAATTTTTTATTTGAAAAACAGGGTTATTATACTCCTGTTTTTCCATATACATAGTTATATTATTACGTTTCATACAAAGAATTTATAATAAAGAATTTGGGATCTTTTTTTTTACACCTAAACAAAAACTAATTAGTAATTGTTAAACTTCGTTAACTTTCGCGATTTGAACACATGTTTTAAATGTTTATCGGGACTTATCACGTTAGTTTTCAGTCAGCTCGTGACCACGACTATTATAACATGGTTGAAACGTCGACCGAAAGGTACCTATTTTTACCTAAATAAAATAATACGTGATAAGTCCCGATAAACATTTAAAAAATTAATTATACGTACTCGGAATTAAAACTGTTATTGCACGAACTTTGTTAATGATTTTGGTAACTAATATAGACACTTATTAATATGTTTATTTTGTTAATTAAGTTTTAATAGAAAACTAAACCAATATGTGATTTTGACAATATACCTTACCTTTTACCTTTTATTCACTTAAACAAAAACTAACTAATAATAAATAAAAATATTTATTCAAAAAACTAATATTTGTACGCCAAAGCGGAAATACTACACTAGATATTCGTTTAATTATATTACAGGGTTATAAGGCAAGGGTGCATACCATTTAAAAACGATCATTCACACTTGACAATATGAATGGAACAGCTGATATTTTTTGCGATTTCAGGGCTAGTCCCATCTTAAAAGTTGTTCATATTGATGAGTATAAAGAACCACTTTCGGCTTACTTGCCTTTCTTTTATAACCCTGTATTATAGGTAATTCAATTAAATTAATAATATTATTAGTTAATTAGATAACTAACAACTTAATCTACGTACTTTAAAAGCCATGTATTACTCTTTTATTTGTATAATTATGTGTACCTACTTTGTTTAGTTTATAGCATACCTTGTGAGAAATAAAAAATAAACTGTTATTAAACTCATTATTTATTATCATTATATTATTATTTTAATGTATTAATTTTTATATGTGACTTGTGTGTGAAATGTGTCCTGAATGTTATAAATTGTCTACTGTTTAGCTGTGTATGGGTTATAAGTACCTGAAATAAATGAATAATTATTATTACATTATTTATTATTTATTTGGTTATACCTTGCTTTTAAACTCAGCAACTTACCAAGTAACAAAACAAGGTTCCATATTACTATTAACATAATAAAATACAAAGTAATGTTGTATCGGAATGATACATGCAAGTATTATCAATTGAGTGCAGTACTGTGCACTGTGATAATTGCCATTGATTGACATGATTTAGATTCCTATCGCAACCCTTTTATTTATTTTGTTTTACTCTTTGCAATCATCGTATACGTACTATGCTTATGCACAACAGAAGGACTTAACGGCCTCTTATAGCAAATTTGACGGTGTTAAATCAATTTTATTCATTTATTACAGTATTTGAGCTGGAAAAACATACATTTCACAGATACATCTGTGTTTGAGTTTATGATTTGGTTCAAAACACGATAGAATAAACTTTCCTCGATCCAAATAAAATCTGAAACAAAGTCGATTCAGTTTATTATTTTCGTTTTATGCTCTAATGAAAGCTCGTAACAACCTGGAAATTGCATGTACTGAAAGGCAATTTTATTCAACTTTTTTTTATTTGGATAGAATTTTGATAGTGAATAGTTTCGTTTTTTAGTGAAATTAAAACCGTAAAAAGGTCGCGAGAATTTGCGCGCACCGCGTTCAGTACCGCGCCAGGCGTCATCGAGGTCGGACCTATGTTCGTTTTTGTCGTTGCACTCCCCCCGCGGGCGTCCTGACTATTGGGTGGCAAAATACATCGTCGCTATAACTTGGCGGGGGTTGAGGGAGCGTTTTCTTGCCTACGCGACTCGGATAATAGGCCGTTGAGCGGAACCAGAGGTTGTATATTTTTTAGGATTCCGAATACCCAAAGGGGTAAGCGGGACCCTATTACTAAGCCTACGCTATGCCCCGATAGGTGTAGAAAATACCTCTGGCATTCGAGCCGTGCATTAGGTATATTACTCCGTCGTCACGAATTGATATGCGCCGCTCATGATTCTGTACGCTTGACAGTGGTTGGTTCCATAGTAAAAGTAGTTCATCATGAAGAGTATAGGTACAATAAACTCCTTACGCTTAGTACCACCGTGTGGAATTCGCTGCCTGAATGGGTGTTCCCCGATGGTTACAATCTGGGCGTCTTCAAATCACGAGTGAATCGGTTCCTTGTAGGTAAGCGTGCTCCAACGTAGACCGCATCATCGCTTGGCGTGATGCGTGGGCGTGATGGTGGTCAAACGCAAGCCTATTATTTATAAAAATAAAAATAAAACCATTCCGGGTAACCTGGGGCTCTATTCACATTTTCGTAACTTTAATTACGAATTTTGACAGTTGCTGAAATGAACATAACAAAATCCGCGATGAAAAAAAATTGTAAATAAAGCCACTCTATTTATTTTTATTATACAGACTTGGGACAACATTTATTGTCAGAGAGCATGCGGTAATCTAGATAAGATATTTCATATTTGATCTTTGACAGATTTGTAGATATGCTGTCACCTTCCTGTATTCAAAACACTATAGTCACGCGATCTCTGCATGCTTGTAATCGTAGATTTCTATGCTATCAGCTCAGAACGCATGAATCCTGTGGAAATACATATTCTTTCTTTTCAACTCAATTTATTTATTTTTTCAATATGTGTAACGAATTTAGTATTCATCGGTAAACCTGTTATCCTACTAATATTAAATACGCGAAAGTTTGTATGTATAGATGTATGGATGTTTGTTCCTCTTTCACGCTGCAACGGAACAACGGATCGACCTGATTTTTTGCATGGGTATATTATAGTTCAATAGCTAGAGAGTGCCATAGGCTGTCATCATCATCATCATCATCATCACCATGTTTCATCACTACGCGGGTGAAACCGCGGGGCGCAGCTAGTAATGTATAAAATCTTTTAGGCTGAAGACTGGCAGTGCAAGGGTCTCATATTTTTTTTGTAAACGGGGCTAGACCATGTTTTATAGACCGGCCGCATTACTCAGATATCGCCCGCGACACTACAGGGGTGTGAGAAAGACGACAAAAGTAATCGCGCGGAGAGTAGGTGGCGGCCCATTTACCTATGCGGCCGCCCTTCAGCCCCCTTATTAAACGCAGAGTCTTTTTCAATCGAGTTCAAAATTTTAATGATCGATAATGAAATGACAAAACATGGCGTAACTATTCCAAGGTTACTACGCGTTATGGCGCTTGCTGACGATGCGTAGCAGAAGTAACAAGTTGAAGTAGCAAGTGCCTACTACGTATCGTCTGCAACGGTATGCATAGTGATACTTGGCACCAAGTGGGTACTTCGCGCTGGTAATTAGCGCTAAGTGAAGTTTCTTTTCCCCGCGCTACTCTCGCGTCGCCCACTGCGCATCGTTCGTGGACACTCGTGGGCGTCCTTACACCGCGCGAGTGGCTAGTTATCGTTTAAAGGCCTACTTCTACATGTTTACTTATACTACGCATCGTCTGCAAGCGCCTTTATCGTAAAAACAAAATTTTAATTCTGTAACCCCATGACGTTATTTTATAATTTTTTATTCATATTTTTTCGTGATTTTTCACAACCTAGAGACCAACTTTTAAAATGTATTTTGTTCTATTCATCGGGGCTATGTTCATCAGGTAGGGTTATCTAAATCTTGGTAGGTTTACATAAAGAAATAAGGGAGTCGGATTTCCATGGCCTTGTTGATATCCCGGTTTCCCCATAATATATTCTTCAGCTTGTAGGTATGTATTGTGTAGGTATATATGTATACACTTTTTTCTACTTAAAAGCAATCATAAAATCATGTATAATGAGTTTCTTTGGCATATAAAATACTACTTACTGTGATACTCATTTCGTGATTGAAGGTGGGTTGCAAATTAGCTCTGATAATCAGCAGAACGTAAGCAAAAGTAGAAGCTATTTGCGCACTTTAATTATCTGCCAATCGATTTGATATCAATCTATGACGTACACAGAAAACAGCTAGCTTATTCTCAGGCAAAATCATAAAACTAGTTTCTTTCTTTTTCGGATTATTTTTCGTTAACGGTGCACCTGAAAACATCAGTTTACAAAACGATTTAACGACTAGAACGATGACCTTTAAGGTCAATTGGGTTGATAGTACGATAGGTTACGCGTACGAAGCCGCGGGCAAAGGTTAGTTTACTAAATATACATTTGATCAATACTTCAACGTCGTTATCACTTATTTCAGGCTAACTAGGTTAGGTATCACATATCGGAACCATAGCCGACATGACAAAATGAAACTCACTGTATCGTTTTTCATGCGGTTGTATAAGGTTACACGGAGCAGTGACGCTAAGCCGAAAGGAGGTCGCTGTAGTCATCATTTCGAAAAACTTTTACGGGAGTGGCAATATCGACAAAACTCCTTCATAAAGAATAATAAATAAACTACAATTCTTCCTATTCAAGGGTTCCTTTACTATACAAGGTTTTTGTAACTTGATAAATTACGAATTTTGACAGTTTTAGTGCAGTAAAGATGTCAAAAACCATGACAAAAATGTTGTACGTGAAAATATGTTAGCCTCGTTTTCGCGATTTCTGCGTTGATTCCGGAATGATAGTAGTTCAATTCAAATTATGAACCTCTTTTCTGCTTCGTACCACCTTTCCGTGAAACCCTATATACCTAAGTATTACGAAGCCGCGCCATATTGTGTTACAGTATAGGAAGCCATGCTAAGCTGTTAGTACCTACTCTAAATATCCTCTTTCTATTTTGGCTATAAAGATCTTGTGGTAGAAAAGTGGTAAAAAGATACGTGTACCTAATGTACTCCTCATTTTACTACCTAACCTAAACAGAAACGTGACCAATAATTTTAAGGGCTAAAAATATTTTTCTTTAATACTAGCTGCGCCCCGCAGTGTCGCCTGCGCTCGCAATCCTTTAGAGAACATAAATTTATCCGGGATAATAATATTTTAGAAGAAAATAACGACTTCAAAACTATACCTACATGAAAAAACTTAAACTAAAATGTAGATATAGATAAGCTTTTAAATTGACCCCACTATGAGAAAGCTTTAACTGAATAGCACGGTAATCATAGTTAAGACGTTTGATCATAATATGTATTAGGACGCATCCTTACAAACCATTCACAAACACATATGGTTCTTGGCATGTTCTTGGCTAATGTTTCTATGACAGTTAAAACCACAGAAGAGAAAAAAATACTTCTCTTCTCTGTGGTTAAATCCAATGAGCTTAGAAAGTTAATTTTGTCTTTGACTAAAACAGAGATTGACAATCCTTATAAAAAAAACACGCTGAAGGGAACTACAAAACGTAACCTGTGTATATTTCAGAATAATGACTTATTATACAATTATTTTTTGTTTTTGTTGATTTTCAAAAACGCTGAATCAATTACGATTAAATTTATAAGGAACCATCTCTGAAGTATGACCAACCAAACAAAATAAGAATAATCAAAATCAACTTATATATGGCGGAGTAATCGCGGAACAAACATACAAAAAAAATACAGCTGAATTAATAACCTCCTCCTGAAGTATCCTATGTCACTTTCCAGGCTTTGAACTATAAAACAGTGTGTTTAAAACAGTGTTTTTTGAACTATATCTATGCAAAAAATAATGTTGATCTGTTGCTCTGATACTACGTAAAAGAACAAACAAACCAATGAACACACTTTCGCATTTATAATTATTAGTATGATTTAACTCCACGAACACACCCTGACGCAGCGTGGGTAGGCCTCCCACTAGATGGACCGACGACATAGTGAGAGTCGCTGGCATCCAGTGGATGCAAAAGGCAGGCTGTCGTTCAGTGTGGAGGTTAAAGGAGGAGGCCTATGTTCAGCAGTGGACGTCTTCTGGCTGATGATGATGATGATGACACACCCTGTTATATTTAACTGCAATTTTGTGTAAGACGCGGGGTTTTTGTTATAAAGACAAAATTTATCAAATATTTAATTAGTCCGATACAAACGGGATTTATAACTAACTTAAAACCTAGTCGAATTCGTGGAAAGTCGCCTCCTTGTGTCTCCCGGACGGCCACGGTAAAGCCAGACGTAGCTAAGCGGTTTTGCCGCCTATGCACTTATTTGCACCGTTTCGTTCCATGTGCCAGGGTGCATAACTACGTTTCTGTATATGTTTGTTAATCAATGACAACAACAACAAAATATGTACAAATAAAATGACAAAACTACTTAAGACGCCTATTACAAAATGAACCGTTCAATTTTAAGTATGTATGTATTTGTATTTTCGGGCATAAAACGAATCAATAAAGCCATTATTTTCAAGATAAATATAAGTAAACCATAACATATTTTTCTTTTATGACAGTAATTTAACGAAGTCCATTATCAAACTTTCCCTCCTAAAGTTTTACGAAAAACTACTTTTGTAAATTGGAGGATTTGGAGGTAACAAATGGATATGTTGTGTTTTACCAAAATCTGAAGCCGCTCTACATTCAATAAAAAATACAGATCTATTTAAACAGCAACTGAATTTTCTAATCTTATTAGTTGTAAGAAATATTATACAAAAAATTCAAAAAATGTGATAGGACCCTTATAATGACAACTAAAACAAACTCACCTAATAAATACCAGTGTGATCCAAAATGATGCTATTGAATATGTTACTTTCCTCAAATAGGCGCCGCGATCATCGACGCGGTCACTTTGAATACAAAATGATAATGTTGTGCTGATAACAGTTATATATACCGTAATACGATACCCAAGGGACAGAACAATAGGCAATGTACGAGTCACCTTACTTAAGTATACACAACAATTGGAATTTAAAGTTCACGATGCGTATTATTGGAGCTCCTCAAGTCCTCGTGCAACACCGTCGAAATCGTCGATCAATGATTTTACAAATGCATTACATGTACGGTTCACACCGCATAGAGTTTGTCCCTTTGGCTTAGCGGCCGAATCTGGTACATACGTGCTTCTACCGCGGAAGTAGAAGTTAACACTATCAATAGAATTAACTAGCATTATTGAGTAGTAACTAAGACACCACATGTGTAACATCGCTGGAGTAAAATATATCAACAATCATCAAGCAGAGGTTCTCTTCGGCACCCACTACTCCACACTCCACTGTAAAGCATCAGCCACACTACGACAGACTGTACAGTTGGGTAGTACAAAATATGTGTTTACATATACATATATTATATAAATTAAGATTCATTTTACCTACCGACAAATTTAAATTTTATTACATTATTAGTCTAATTTAGCTTGCAAGTTGCAGTAAATGCAATAAAGGTAGCCAAGTGCGAGTCGGGCTCGCATACGGAGGGTTCCGTAGTTTCCGTACCACAACAGGCGGTCACCCATCCAAGTAGCGACGGCGCCAGACGTTGCTTAACTTCGGTGATCGTACGAGAACCGGTGGTGATTAGAAATTTGTCACCGACTCGTACTTGGCCATTATTTATTATTTCGCAGGCTCACTATTACAAGGTTCTATGTTATTTTCTTACACGTTCTGTAATTTCAATTTAAAATTTTTGACTGTCATAAATATTGACTTAGCAGGGTTTATGCTTGAGTGCAAATATTTCTCTCAAGCATAAACCCTGCTAAGTCAATATTTGTGAAAGTATTTTTTTTTAATTGAAATTACAGAACGTGTAAGAAAATAACATAGAATCTTGTAATAGTGAGCCAGCGATTTGTTGTTATACTTTAGGACGGACGGACGGACGGACAGACAGATATAGACAGACATCGTAGGCTTAGTAATAGGGTCCCGATTTTACCCTTTGGGTACGGAACCCTAAAATGCACTTATTACTTTAATTGAGTATGGTTTTAGTCTAAACTGTTATGGTTTTAGACGAATCTCTAGTGTATTTCCGCTTCGTCGTAAATCCGGGGATTAATTATTAAGTTAAATTAGTATAAATAAATTCCTGTACAGGAAAACGCTAATTATTAATATCCCTATTTATTTATTGTACCTACTTGATACAACGAAGCGGAAATAGGTACTAATTGTTACAAGGTAATAGGTACAAGGAATTCGCTTACGAAACAATTTTGAACCGCCTGACTTAGTCTACTTTTAGTTTGAAAATGTTTAGCTCTGACAGACAAATTTATCCATATTATTTAATATCATTGGATTTTGTTCTTAAATTAAACTCTTTCTGCTAAAAATAGTATGAAACATCTTTAACTCATCATTATCATCATAAGATCAAAGCCGTAGCCAGGAATTCAATATCGTGGAGATCCGAGCTCTATAGGCAAGGCTGCTGTCTTCGTGGAGAAAAATTGTGAATTTGTTATTAATTGAAACCATTTTTGAGTTTTATTTAATTACTATTATTTTAATGTGGGGGTTCTCAATATGGCCCATATTTTATATGATAAACATGTTGGAAATATGGGTATTTGCACATTAAAAATAGTGCGTGGAGTCCCTCCGCGTGGAAGAAGTTATACTTCAACAAAAAACCCTAAAATTATAACTAGGGCAAAAATATCAACAATTTAAAAACATGCTTTTCTCGAGATTCGAACCTAGCTCCTTAGGCTTCTCAATCCATTAGCGACACCATTACACTACCGGATTTCGCAACCATACGAGAGAGAAAAATTCCCCCTCCATGTTTAACGCAACCTTGTTGCAAGTCGCATAAGAAGTATAACTTCAATAATGAATACATGGCGAACAGCTCTACCTAATCTGTGTGGCGAACCCTGAATACGGCGCGCAACCCCTGAACTTTGACTTCACTGGTACTTGACTGGTACTGAATTACTGATACTAGTAAAGCGATAAGGCGCGTCTATATACCTAAACCCATTTTATTAACTTTGGTGGTTTTACCCACTCGTGTTTTTAGGGTTCCGTAGCAAACAAAACTCTTATAGTTTCGCAGTATCCCTCTGTGCTTTTGTCCTTACGTCCTTCCGTCTGTATGTCATGGTATTTTTTTACAGTTGCTATAGTTACCGCTGAAATTTGGTGCACGTAAGTATACATATTTATAACCCCTACATTAGAAAATCTGTAAAAATACAATTATATAACTAGCAGCATATGGTCTGAAATTTGGTACTTTTAAAATATTACGATTTTTTACAACCTCACTATGAGTAATAGTTAGTATGGTTTTAGTCTACTTTTGGCTCGGAAGTTTTGGAACGCTGACACAACATCCTCAGTTTAAATATCTTTGTTACGGGAATATGTTATAGTACTTTATGCCTGGCTTACGCGAAGAAGGAAGGAAGTTCTACACATAGGTACCTACTACTACTTTTTTATTCTAGTCTAGTTCTATATTATTAATGTTTTATCTAATTTATTATTTTATTGATATAATTTATTATTTGATTAGTTTGACATGTAAAATAACATTTCTATACTAATATTATAAAGAGGAAAGATTTGATTGTTTGTTTGTTTGTTTGCATTGAATAGGCTCCGAAACTACTGAACCGATTTGAAAAATTATTTCACCGACGGGAAGCTACTCTATCCCCGGGTGACATAGGCTATAATCTATACCCGTGCGAAGCTGGGGCGGACCGCTAGTTTATTTTAATATGAATATGAATACTAATTTATTAATGGCAGGTATTCTACGACAAAAGTCAATTGTTAGTAGGTACTTTAGAAACGTTTTGCTTTCTTCCGTAAAGAGTTCACGTTTAAAATAATTTGGATCACATCGGCGAACACAATGGTGATAACAAAGGAAAGTTTGTATAAATACACAGTGCCTGGCGTGAAGCCAAAACCGATAAAAGTGCAGCAAGGTTTTTTATTAAGTAGGCTAATTGAATATGCAGTATATTGATATATAAGTAAAATATAATTATATTGTTTGTCTTAACAATATAATCATATTTCAATTTAATGAAATAATCTAGCTTAGAAACCTTGTGTTAACGATATCCGAACTGTCCGAAATTAGCAGTTCGCGACTTCATGCCAGAAAATCGTTGGTCTCGGAAGAAATTGGGAAAGACGTAAGTTAGGAGTAGATGAAATGTTATAGAAGAAGATGAACACCAATCGTCACATCACCCTAGTCGGAGTCTGCCTTGAGAGAGGTCAAGCGCTCAACTATAACCTCTCTCAGAGACTAGATTTGTGATCGACTGGTTTTCGCATTGGATATATCAGGAAGAGCGATGCAGAGAGTACTGACTCCCAGGGGACACCAACATTAATTCAAACGGATGATCAATGACCACTCTAATCGATATTTCCCTCGGGAAGTCCGATATCCACGCAATGAACTGGTGGATAAACCAAATGAAAAGCTTACTAATATAGCCGGTACCACCGGAAGATAGGCAGCAGAGCAGCGTCCTATTAGTACAATGTGAACGTGCTGCGATCCCCAAGCCGGTTGCCAAGTGGGGGATTGTGGCAACACTCCTCTCTAAAAGGGAGGCCTTTGTTCAACAGTGGACATTAACTGGCTGATGATGTGAATATAGCTGGTATGCCCTGTGTCAAAAGCTACTACGGCTAGTAGTGCTTTTCACGTGTACGCTACAAGATTCCCAGTAGACCGGCTTCAGCGGAATCCTTAAAGCTGGTCACTGAGGAGATCCTTAGCTTCCAGGTACACCAGTTTCCTGTTGTCGGGAACATAGTCCATAGTCTTACAGAGCATGGTAGTGACAGAGATTGGCAACTAGAGTTGGATTGTCTCTAGATCTTCAACAGTGTATGGGTAATTCTTTTTTGTAAAACAGGCTACATTTTATAAGTATTAAGCATTAGTTTGCTTGTTTTAAAGGCACTTGGCCGTTAAAAGAATAGTGGTTAGTAAGTTATTAAGTAAGTATTTACATACTATTTTTAATCTAACCTATGCTTACGTCGCTCCGTCGTATTTTTATTTGTGGTTTACACAGTAAATAGTTAGGTTCTATCTATCTACCCTTACTTATAGGTATACAATATTATTCAAAGGAATGTTAACTTTGTTTGTATCTCATTGCTTAGAAGGCATATCATGTGCTCCGGCAACGGTAAGTGGATAGCTGTACCCACAATAGACACGTTGATCGCCTGACGAGTGGACCACACACAGAGCTCCTGCACCTGCTAATACAGAGTTACACGGAATGGTGGTTCTAAGCCGAAAGGAGGTCAACGGAGTGTAGTAATATGTCAAATTCAAATAAATGTAATAATTCAATAACAATAATAATAAATAATAAATAACGCTGGGGCGGCTTTATGGCGAGCCGTCGGTGAGTGGCGACACCGCGTACCCCGATTCCATGGGTCTAAAACCCTAGAGACTCTGACCCCTGGCTTGCCTTAACCGGCCGTCTGGGGGTGGAAACCGCAAGAGCTAAGAAACTAAGTCCAGTGTAGAAGTGTTAAAGGGCATAACGCCGCGAGTAGCTCTTAGTGAAAGTGCAGCACACCTCTCGACACCCTAAGCCACCCACGCCAATGTTGCCCCTCCGGTGCCAATATGCGGCAGCCATTATGGGGGGCCCATTAAGTGGGTGGCTAGTCATCACCTGCCTAAGTATTTTTGAGATGAGGCATAATTGGCAGGCGCCGTACCTCATACCATAGACCTGCCCATCAACAACTTGTTCACCTCAATAGCCCAGACTTTTTATATCCCATACTGTACAATAGTTTTTATATTCCATTTTATACACATTCCATAATTGTATTTTTAAATTCAATGGACCTCTTGGTGTTGGCTTCGGCCCCACCAATGCCTACCAAATGTCCGGCGCTAGACCCGAGAATGATTTTTATAAATAAAGGGAAATAATAAGAAATATTATAAAGAGGAAGGATTTGGTTGTTTGTTTGCATTGAATAAGCTCCGAAGCTACTGAACCGATTTGAAAAATTCTTCCACTGTTAGGAAGGTACACTATCCCCGGGTGACAGGCAATATTATATTTTCAACAAAAAAAATAGGGGGTCTTACTAAAACTCTAATAATACCCGTGCGAAGCCGGGGCGGACCGCTAGTAATTAAATAAGATTGATTTTGGTTATTTTATTTCATTATTAAACAGTTACTTGAAGCCATGTCAATATTTATACTTTGCCATGCCTTTTTATCTTTAAAATATTTAATTCACACCCAACGAAATGAACCTATAATTATTAAGATCATATAAAGGTTTTGGGGTAGATGTGTTCTAGAGGGGAAATCGAGAATCGGCAAACGTAGCGTAGAGTGCCCTGAAACTTGACGGAGAGACGAGATACGTAAGGTGGCAGTGACTGCAAACAAAAAACTGAAGAACGGACTAAGTGGCGAGCATTGGGAGAGGCTTATGTCCAGCAGTGGACTAAGATTGGCTGATTATCAGGATGAAGTTTGAGTATGATATTTAAACCGGGGCTCGATTTTTGAATCGCTCGTATGATTTCGCGCTAAAATATCATGCGTTATGGAAGATTTTCTATTGATAGAAAGTAAATTTTATTGGTCCAAACTACACGATGCGTTATTATTAAAAAAATGCGACTTTTGTTTGAGATTTCGTTCGAAAGTCAATCATGAAATATTCTTGCGAATTAGCATACTTTACAGCGATTTAAAAATCGAGCCCCAGGCGTGGTGCTTATCAGCAGAACGAATACTTCACCACTATATTATTTAGTTAGTCTATAGTAGTAACTAATAGTTTTACGACTATAGGTAAATGGTCTATACTATATCTATGGTACAGACTAACTGTAATTTAAACTTATTTCCTTAAGACGCTCTTTTCCGACATTTAGCAATTATGGTCATTCTAGTTTAAGTGTGCATACCTCCATGGTTAGCTTAAAATGATAATAATGGTGTCATAATAAAATTGAATGCTTTATCTAGGAAACCCACGAAACCGAAACACGATTAAGCACATTTTTCTCGATAGAAAAAATATATCAAAGTAGCACTGACTTGAGCTTTTATCCCTGTTTTTTTGGATTCATTCAATTACCTATTTATTAAATGATGTTTGCCATATCTTGATATATAGATTTCATAATTATGATGGAAACCGGTGAGGTACATTTTACATTACAGCTATACTTTACGAAAAATATGAGAAAAACCGCAAAAATAGAATTAGCGAAACGCACGACTGTGTGTAAGCGCCATGATTTTGCTCCGCTAAATGCGACTTTAATATAATAAACCAAGGATTATGGTTATCTGTAGTAATAAGCGTTGCTTAAAAGTGGGAAAACCTCGCCTTAATCATTTTTAATTACATACCTACTAGTTTGAGTTTTAACTTACTCTGTTTTATTTTGATTTGTTTATGACTTGCTAATCTTGTTTTATTGCTTGCTTAATGCTTAGTGACTAAACAATAGTAAACTATAGTAAACAATAAACTATGTTAGAATATACCATAAACATTAGTAGAATTATTAGCATTCGCAAGCCAGTTCCTAGTTCCTACCGTGTAAACAATACGTGCAAGGTCACTCGTGCAAAAGTATACTTTTAAGATTTACAGGCGTGAGTGTATCTAGATTTGTAAGGATTGGCTTCGGACTTGCTGTAATAGGCATGATGACTAATATTTTTCGATTACTTTATAAAAAAGCTGATCATAAATAGCGATAAAACAAAATTAAAATTAGTTCAAAGTTTAATTTCATGCTTGACAGAGAGCGCACTATACTGAGTTATGACGTCACGACTCACACCTCAGGCGCGCCATACAAGTGCTATACTAACAAACGCTTTGCGAGAAGGGACAGAATATCCCTTATCTATCCCCACCTAAAACTTCTCAGATAATTATCATATAAATTAATTTAAAAAATGGGAAAATGGTTTTTAGTTATATTCATCGCTAAACCTGTTATTTGTAATAAATTTAACATTAGGACACATGCCTATTCATACAAACGAAAAGTTTTAGAAAGTTATTGACCATCTGCAAAAAATCACTTGTTCCATACATTTTGTTGGGTGTAAATGACCGTTTACTATAAAACTGATATGTTTTTGCGATTGCAGGGTTAGTCCCAAAGTAAACCGAAAGGGGCAGTTATATCCATAATGATGGGTATTACAGACCCCGTTCGGCTTACACGTTACATACACGCTAAACACAATACTCTCCTCTTTGCATCGTCGGCTAATAAGCATAGTTATACACATAGAAAGAGAAGATAGAAAGTTTCAACTGTCGGGACTTTCAAAGAAATAATGGTTCATCCACGAATAGCTTGTTCTGTTATTATGAAATTAGTCTTTTACAACTTGTTTCCGTTTTCCGTTATTAGTATCTACTAGAAATTGTCCAATTAATCGGCATATTCAGTATGTATATAGGAATGTGATGGCTGTTATTCTCATCCAATTTACTCGTTTCCTTTGTCTTATATTACTACTAGGTAGGTACAGTAGGTAACAAGGCAAACATCTCCAAAATACCCAATTTAATCGATTTAAAATTCCGTACCCATAGGGTAAAAACGGGACCCTATTACTAAGCCTACATTGTCTGTCTGTCCGTTTGTTTATTTGTCTGTCTGTCTGTCCGTCCGCCTGTCTGTCTGTCCGTCCTAACTTTAAACGGCTGTAACTTACGAACCGTAAATAGATAGCCAGTTGAATTTTTTTACAGAATATGCAATGTTACGGCGGAACAAACAAAAAAAAAAATATTGCTTAGCTATCTATTACAGTTCGAAAGATAGGTCGTTAAAAGGTAGGATGGACGGAGCGTAGGCTTAGTAATAAGGTCCTGTTTATACCATTTGTTTGCGGAACCCTAAAAACCTCTCCTGAAGTCGGTTAAAAATGGTAAAGGTCATTTCGCCAGTTTGCGACTAATTAATGGAGTAGCAAACATTGCGCCATGGAATGTACAGGATATATTCATCACACACCGTTTAACTATCTGTAGAGATAACAGATACGAGTATGTTTGAGATATGATTACAAAATAAAAGATTCTGGGTGTCAGTTATCCGACCACCTGGGCGCAAAGTAAAATATCTACCTACAAAATCCATGTATGAGTTTGCAACCACCTTTATGCGCATTGTTTTATGCATTTTATTATATTTTTTATAAATATAAATATAATTTTAGGTATCTGGATTTACAGGCATATAAGGAAAAAATAAAGCCGTAGGTAATTGTCAAGACGAATATAAAACAAGTAAACCATAATTTTAATATTGTTTATTTTTAGTCAGTAATTTACCAAAATCCACTCTTAATCTTAAGTCATACAATCATGAGTTTTTTCAAAAATGTGAAGCCATTACATTCAATTTAAAATACATATCTATTTATTACTGACACTGAGTTTTCTATTGATTTCACTAATAGATAGAATCAGAACGTCAAAATCAAGTTTTCATTACTACTTCCTAAAATACCTAACTACGGAAAGCCCAATCTAACTAACAGAATTTGGATCTGCCCTGATACTCATTTGATATTATTACAGTCGCAATCAGTAATTCCAATCAGCTACTTAGATTTTTGATATGCATAATTTCACTAACCGACTTCGAAAATGGAGAAAGGTTCTCGATTCGGCGCGTTTAAAAAAAAGTTATTGACGTCGATTACGTCGACAACAGTTTACCAATTTACATGTTTCTTTTTTTATCATATAGAAGAAACTCTCGAGGTGGTCCCACAAAAATTTCATTAATTAGGGCTCAGTAGTTTTAGTCCAGCTCGAATAACATGTATAATTTTGCTAGAGTGCCTACGAATTTCGCGATAGCAAATAAATATAATTACAATACTTTTGTTCGAGTCAAAACAAGGAGGTATCTATTCATGCATGGATGTGTAATCGTATCTATAAAGAAACTAGTAGTTAAAGAAGGTTTTAAGCATTCCACCATAATAGGAAAACAAATTGCTGCATATTCTAAAATAAATTATCTTTAAAAAAACCGACTTCAAAAAACCACCAAACACATTCTCAGTTAATATTGGGTGGTATATAATAGTTTTTGCGTAAAGTTGACTAATATTGATAAGTAAAAAAGTTGATAATATGTTAGGTACTTAAAAATATATCGTAAAAACCCGACTTAAAAGAACACACACAAATTATTATATACCACCCAAGTAACATACCTATTCTCATTATAAGTGGCCAAGTATTTTCTATTCGCTTTTTAGTTTAACTGCAGTAGTTCATCAAAACAGTGGCAAAGTAACGCATGGTCGCATACCGAAAAATTGTCCCTAGTTTAGGCACTGAATAGATAATAAATAGATACCAGGGTTAGGTACTCTTTTAGATTGTACTCTGGGCACTTTAAACAAGTTTACACAGTGTTCATCAATTAAGAATGACGTTATCTCCCAACCGGTTGTTAAGACATTTCTATTGTTAAATTTAACTACAA
Source organism: Agriopis marginaria (assembly GCA_932305915.1). Lineage (NCBI taxonomy): Eukaryota > Metazoa > Arthropoda > Insecta > Lepidoptera > Geometridae > Agriopis > Agriopis marginaria. The sequence continues at coordinate 14,596,475 of OW029916.1, read as the reverse complement.
ATAAACAAAGACCTTTCGAAATTAATTGTAGAAAGAACAAAATGGAGGAACAAAAGGCTTTAGGTTAACAGAGTGAAAACAATGCTTATCTTTTACAATTGTATTATAATTAATACTGCAATAATTATTTATCAATTTCCGTCGCTAAATAAAGACAAGGGATATGATGAACAATTATTTGCGATAAAGGTTTCAAAGTAGGCGTGAGTCGACATTCAAGGCAACACCATTATGTTAATCATTTTGGTATCAGCATTGCATAGATTCCTACCCTTACATATGTAAGTACGTGGAATATCAACTTTGTATAATATATAATAATAAGTTTGGGATGGATCAGCCAAGTACCAGCTTGAGGCATTGGAGTCTATTGAGAAACGTGCCAAGAGGCTCATCAGCAACGAATCCTTAGTTCGGACTAAGCTTCTTAGTCTTGAGCATAGACACTAAGTTGCTAGACTATCGGTTTTTTTTATCGGATATAGGTACATTTCGGAGAGTGTGCATCGGATCTGCATGATCTAATTCCCCCCTGCCCATTTTTCTATCGGACTGCCAGAGTGAGTACGAAAAATCGTCAGCGCTTTATGGTTGATATTCCGAAAACCCGTACGAAGCGCTTTGATTCCACTTTTATTGTGAAACTGCTAGTCCGTGGAACGCGCTTCCTGAATGGGTGTTCTCCGATAGTTACAACCTGGGTGTCTTCAAATCACAAGTAAATCGGTTTCTTCTAGGCAAGCGTGCATTATCGTAGACCGCATCATCACTTAACATTAGCCGAATTGGCGGTCATACACAAGCCTAATATTAATTAAAAATAAGGTACAAGTAAAAAACATGTTTGAAAATAATATTTTATCCATAGTATATATAATTTATTAAAATATCCATTTGACATATTTTAATGGGGTATCTTGTTGCGTTCCTATGGCCACGTTCCATCATCATCATCAGACCTTGAATATAACCTAGGGGTATATTACTCATTAAGACCAATCCCAAAGAGCCCAAACACGATGGGGTTATCTTGTTGCGTTCATTAGTCCAATGACCTACCGACTCCATCATCAGAAAAAGCTCTATGGTAGCATATTAATTTGTTAGCTCCATGGTAGCATTGTCTTCCAAGTTACATAAGTGTACCAAATTTCAACTCAATTGAACGCCAGCTAGTGGACCAAATTAGGCTTGCTTCATCTTCGACCACATCATCGTTTACCAACAGGCGAGTTGGAGGTCAAACGCGGACTTATCAGCGTTAAAATATATATATAAACACATAAAAGAGAAGTTACCAGGCATTATGAGTGAACCTTGATTGAACATTCATATTTAGATCAACGCGTCGAACTCCGCATCACGGTTGCTAACTGATTTCGAATAACTGACTTTTTGTTTATATGGGTGCAACTGGCTACAACAAATATCTTACAAAAATGCCTTGACAGCCGTTATAATTAAAACATTTCTTTTCTGTGTATACAAACATGAAAAGTTAAATAAAAGCTTGTAAAAAAGGGACTCAGGTTGAAATGTAGCAACCACTGTCCAACTTTGCGTAAGTACTTATGTTACTTAGCGAGAGTGACGGACTTTATTAATACGACACTATCGATCGGCCCCGATCTATTATAGAATTGGGTTATTAACCCGCAGTTACAGGCGGACGAACAATCACCTTTACTTACTGTCGAGTCAACAATGTTATAAAAACATATCTTTAAGACTACGAGTAGTAATTATTAGTTTACAATTCAGGTTGCATCCAGGTAGATTCAACAGTAGCCATAAAGGATTCCGTACGCAAAGGGTTTAAACAGGACTCTATTACTAAGCCTATACAGAGTGTAAGGGGAACACTCTCGAAGCCAAAAGAAGGTAATTGTACTCATCATTATAAACCACTTTTAGTATGGGACCAACCCTGAAATCGCGAAAAACAGTCATAAAGCAAACTTTTATTCAAAGTATTTTTGTATTTGTTCTATATCATGATCTGATACAACACGAGTTGTATCAGTAACACTCGTGAGCTTTAAATTGTCTAGTCTCTACCTACAGTCTTATAAAATTGCTCTATTAGCTCTATATATTATCATCCAACTTAAGTCTGGAATAAATAGCCACGATAAACTGTTTTTTTTTCGCGTATTCGGGTTTGGTTCCATAGTAAAAGTTCTTTGTAAAGATGAGTATAACGAACCTCTTTCAGCTTAGCATACCCTTTCTTTTTAACTCTGGATAACAGCTTGGTTAATTTTGCTGAGTTTCGAAATTGGTAACGACAAGTATTTATACCGCATGTTCAAAATTAGTAAATAAAAAATAAAATTAAATGTTACCAGTTTCGTATAAATGAGATCGTCCACGATATAATAATATTTTTTCGCAGCTTCGCAACTTATACAACGATTTTTTTTAACTAGAATACTTACATTATCAAAACAATTGTACCAATTGTCTAAAGATCTGAAACGAAAGTTTATTTTCCTTACATTTTGTGAAAACAAATAAAACTTGGTTATTAGAAATAATGGAAGTTTATCAAAATGTTACAATAGTCGGTAGGTACGGCCAACAACTTGCTAAAAACCGTAACAAAAAGTGCGTAACTGGCTGAGTAACTTAAGCTAACGGTGCTTTTTTGCAGATAGATTGTATCTTTCACATTCCCGGCCAAACAATTAGAATACAAAAGATCACGTGCTTTTAGGTAGGCATGAAAGCTGATCAGACACAAAAAACATCTAGACACAAAAAAAATCTAGTTCACAAGAAATCCAGCGCCCTGCTTCGATTTTAGTTTCTATTAACTTAACACTGCCTTTATAAATAACAATTTTCAATGTATTTTTTATGTTTTACCGGCTTTATGTTTAAACCAAAGCTCATCTGGGGCTCGATTTTTTTATCACACGTATGTATTCGCACGAAAATATTATGCGTATTGAAAGGTTTTCTATTGATAGAAAGCAAATTTTAATGTTTCAATCCACGCGTTGCATTAGCGAATATAATATAATAACTAAAAAAATATTACTTTTGTTTAGGATTTTGTTCGAAAATCAGTAATTTCGCATGATAATATCATGCGAAATCTATCGCAAGAAAACAAACAACATAATATGTTCTTGCGATATATCATACGAACGATTAAAAAATTTAACACCTGATGATAAGTAAATGGTGTGGTTAAAGATGGTAAACAACGTATAAAATTTGAATGAGAACTGGCTAGCTTTATTTTATGTATGTGAACTGAAAATAAATATTAGGTTAAAATACGTTACCAATTCATTAACCATTCGTTAACCATTTCACGATAGTCTTTGACCTCGACACGACATTTGGTGATCCGGATATCGGGTCACTTTAACTTACACTTCATTCAGTATATACCAGTAAAATTTATTTAGGAGTTATTCGTACGATTTTGATGAAATTCGTTGAGTATATTTAAATTAGGAATTTTCGATAATATTACCTTATTTGAAAACCCAATAAAAATGATATAACGTGAATGCTTGTTATTAACCAAGTTGCATTAATATCGAACGAGTTATTTTCGAAAAGAAGGTGTAGCACGATTGTGTGAAAAGCAAAATGACGCGACCTTCGAAGGAGCCTTAAAACCGACCGACAGTAATGTTAAAGTAATACATAAAATATATGTAAGTACAGAATATACCAGACGAATGTATGACGTATACGGCTCCAAAGCGAGTATGATGACTTGTATGTAAACTTTCTGAATGCAAGTTGAATTAGAGGATTTAGAGGTCAAGACTTGAATGAGTAGGTAAGAATAATAATGCGTACATAATTGTATGTACGCTCGAAATGCAAACATCTCTACATCGGGCGATAGCTAAAGTGGCAAGTTGCATCCATTGAACAGTCAACATATCTGTCTGTTAAACTAACAGTTAACTAATATTAATGTACAGACAACATAATATATCCGTGTCAAAATCCGACGAAGAACAAAGTTCGAGACGTCGGAATCGCGGTAATGAAATTAAAGTGGAGCTGGGCAGGACACGTTGCTAGGCTCAGTGATGGTAGGTAGAGTAAGATTGTGAAAGAGTGATGGCCGAGGTAAGTAAGGGTAAGTGGAGCGTTGGTCATCCAGCTGCAAGATGGGTCGACGAAGTTATCATCGCGGGTCGGACCTGGACTGGATTAGCACATGACCGAGGCTGATGACATAACAAGAGAGACGCATACACCCAGCAGTGGGATAAGGAAGGCTGTGGATGATGATAAATAAACAGAATATGTAATTTCTACCCAATCACTAAGTAGTACAAAATCTGTGTGTTCAGGTTACACACACAGCAATATTATTTCATGCAATATAAAATTTACATAAGAAAATCATACATATTCGGAATAAGAAAGGACTACAATTAAAACTACTTATAAATAATGTATTAAATAACGAAACTAAGACTAGTTTGAAAGCACCTTGTTGTAAGGAAAAGTGGCAGCATTGCTACACTGACTGGCAATGCTTACTATTTGTCAAAGTTGGGGCTGGCATTTTGGTCACCGTTGCCTACACTAAACGTTTGCCAGGTCCATGTAATAATAATCCTTATATTGCTTATATACTACTATTAACTATTGCCTACGACCTTGTACGTACAGACTTTCATTTAGTATTTCAACTCTCTTTTGTCGCCTTTTATTCGTCTTTCGCAAAATCCTTTCTTTGTGCCTGCTAAATTTTAGCTTCGTAGGTCAAGTAGTTTTCGAAAATTCGTGATGGGGCAGTGAGTGAGTGAGTGAGTTATCCGCTTTCATATACCTACTACTATAACTTGACCATCCTTGCATGCAAACTCTGCATTTCTGAAAAAGTTCAATATACTAGTAGAAAGTACTTAATACACGTAAATTGTTTACTATACGAATATCTTATGTCATTCCACTTAGATGACGTCAAGGTGTCAAATACTGTGAGAAATAAGGAATCAATTACTGATATCTCATTTTACAGGAATTTGCCAGTAAAGCTAATTGAAACTACAAACCACAGTCAATACTTACATATTTAACTCATTAAATTTATTAATAAATCCTGTAAAGTGATAAAATTTATAATTGATTATACTTTATCACACTCATATTAAAGCGGAAATAACTGAGTAAATGAAACAAATTTTAAACATAAACTTCCGCAAAGAATCGTCTGATTCTTTGCGGAAGTTATAAGAACTCTGGGTATTGTTTTTTTCTTACAACCCCCTCCGAAATCAACTCCTTGGTACGCCTATGAGTAACTGATCGCTTATAATTAGAGCTAACAGCAAATAAGACGATTTCAAAGTTGGATGTTTCGCTTCGTAGTTAATGAAAACATTAGTACAAGCTCACGTACTTAGAACTGTTTTTAGTGAGTCACTGGTCAACGTTACTATTTCAACCACCTTCCACCCTTTCTCACCCTACTGCCAAAATGCCAAGGTGTCACCAAGGGGGGAGCGAGATTTGACTCGAGTCATAGCCTAACAAATTTATTTAGTTATTGCAACAATTTATTTTAATTTATTCACGGTTCTAGCCTGAAGATTTGAGAGGCATTTATAAGGCTGAAACCAACACCAAGAGGTATAATAAAAAATATAATTATGGCTTTCATACACATGAAAGGGAATATGAAATTATATTGCACAGTATAGGATATAAAAGGTTTGGGTTGAGTCCTAATGGCGGTGAGCTGGTCTGTGGTACGAAGTGCGGCATATAATATTATTATTGATTATTATACGCATTAAATACTTGATATTGGACGTAGGTACGTATCGATAAGGTATCGACGCGACAACAATATGTGATCTAGGTAACAAATAACATGCTTTTTAACAGACTTAAAAAAACAGGAGGTTATCAATTTTGTTGTTTTTTTTTTACCTTAGAACTTAATAATCTAAAAGTATATATTTCAGATTGAATCCCGTAGAAATTTAATTAAAATCGGTTAAGTAGTTTCGTTTTTTGCAGTCTTTTCTTGAATGGAGTCTTATTTTGATTATAGAATTGGGAGATTATCTTGAAGTCATCCAAGTAAATAATATAGCATATTTAGAAATAGATTTTTTTTAAATAGATAATATTTTTTATGGTGAGTAAGTTTACAATAGGCTTGATGCGGTCTAGGATGGAGCACGCTTACCTAAAAGAAAGTACAAATATTCATGTGCGTAAAATATACGTATCAAATTCTATAAAAGTGTCAACTTTCGAAATTGTGATTTGTATGGAATTTGTTTAGTATATAATACATACATGTATTAGCCATTCTTAATTTAATTTTTTTTGTAAAAGTTGATTTGCTTTTTTAAGACAGTCATTCTTTAATGGAGTCATTTTGTTTACTTTACACAGACTTTTTGCAATCCGGACGATATGACTCTAACCCGTAAAAATTTGTACCTCGCCCCTCAGAGCAAATTATTTCTATTTGCTTTGAGACTTACCCGCTGTTGGTTTCAAGATGTGCGTGAATGTGGTATTGCCACAAGCTGCTATACGTGCAGTCAAAGAAGATGTATTATAAATACTATTACTATACAGGGTTATAAGGAAAGGGTATGCTAAGCCGAAAGGGGTTCGTTATATTCATCATTATGAACAACTTTTACTATAAGACTGAACCTGAAATCGCAAAAAAAAACAGTTGTTTCATACATTTTGTGGAGTGTCAATTACTGTTTTCTATGGAACAGCTGATATTTTTTTGTGATTTCAGGCCTGGTCCCATAGTAAAAGTTGTTCATAATTATGAGCACAATGACCTCTTTTCAGCTTAGCATATCCTTTCTTTTTAACCCTGTATAGTTGTGAATGAGGTCCGTGCTGTTTAAATTTTATAGAAAACGAAGGGGCGATGGAAGCGCTCACAAGTTCACAACACAATAGTTCGGTGAAGGGTGCTCGGTTAGCAGGTAGTGAGGTGGCCTGTTTCATCTCGCTCTCTTCGACCGGTTATCACTATTTGCACTCTGAATGTCAAGTAGGTAAACATCTATAAAATGCATTTTTTACACGTTTGTTTTCGCGATTTTGTTTTTTCCTATTAACCCAGCTGTTGATAGCACGAACTAGCTTAGATAAGGGGAAATAGAGCACATCGCGTTACGTCTACATGACGAGTACTTCTAATCACGGTTCACTTCAATCATGACACAGAAAATAATAAGCAAATTGCATACTTTTTACTTAAACATCACAAGCCTCTATGTCTAGTTTCAACCTGAAGATTTGATGATATGTGACCTAATTCACAGGTGCAGTTTGCGGCAGAAATGTAACCACCACAACACTAAACACCAACTTTCTTTTTTTAACACACACAATTAGACAGAGACGGGTACTCGAGTTAAATACAGTGTGCCGGCTGTCTGTTGAAAATTATTTTCATTTCAGTAATTTGAAAAGCTTTACGTGTCAACTTTCGTCGGGGCTCGCTAAATCGATACTCTTTGATAGAAAACTATTTTAATAAGTTCATGCTCAGACTCACCTGTACAGTCTAGTGGGAGCGGTGTCTGCTATCGTGTAGAGGTTATAAGTGACACCGAAGCATCACCACGTGCGTACAGTGATGCGAGTTTACGCGAGCGGCTCTGGCGCTAGTTAATTGCGGAATGAACGTCGGTGAGGCGACTCGGTTGCCGGCGATACGGCCGAGCACATAGCACAGGGCACGGGCAAGTCTCAGTGAATGTTGCGTCACTTACATGCACGATTCTACCACCAGGCGTTGGTTTACCCGCCCAAATTCTGGCGCTCTCTCCAACCCAGCGATGTGACGCCGACACCCGACACTGTGATTCGGTCTGTTTCACTTTATTATTGCACGCGACTGTGTTATTATCGTAAAATCATGAACGCCACGTTATTCAGGCGCCTGAAGGTTCTTCGAACGTTTTTGATAGAAATCGCAGCTCTACGGTTGAGGGGATCGTGGACAATTAGCGCATTTTGTCTAGTTTGTTGACACTATAGGTAGTTATGGAGATGACACAGTTTCGACGGCGCGTGATTCACGTTGCTGACGTTTGGCACAGTTTTCAGTAACACTCCAAATTTATCATCGGTGAATGACATTGCCTAGATTAAAAATAGATAGCTTTCATCTATACATTATGTTATAAATAGCTTATTAGCAGTTTTTTATGTCATAGGTGACAAAAAAGCAGTCAGGCTGCCTGATGGTAAGCTGTCACCGTCGCCTATGGATACTTGTAACGCCAGGGGCATCACAAATACGTTGCCAACCCTTAGGACTCTATTAACTTGCCTTTTGAAGAACCCCAGTTGCATTTACGTTGTGCGAATTATTTTATTAGCAGAATTAAATCTATTCACGTCACGTTCGAAACGACGATTTATTTATTTGATACTTTATTGCACACTTACAAATAATTTTAACTTTGGTTTGGTTTTGGTTTAACTTTGCTTAATTACGAATTTTGACAGATTTTTTATGGTAAAGCTGTCAAAAACCATCATGTCGTAGGTAAATTGTGGATTTGTGGTTCAGAAATCTTTCGAGGTGTATCCACAATTTTTTTTTGTTAACTTAGACTCAGTAGTCTCTTAGTCAGCTCCAATAGTATCTATGAATAATTTTGTTGAAGCTCCTGTTAATTTGGCAATAGCAATAAAGTTGTTCCTTCGCTTATTAATGTTGAAGATTTTATTTATTTTTTATTTATTGCAAATATACTATAAACTAGCTGCGCCCCGCGGTTTCACCCGCGTAGTGATGAAAGATGGTGATGATGATGATGAAAAGTAGCCTATGTCACTCTCTGGTTCTTGAACTATACCCATGCAAAAAATCAGGTCGATCCGTTATTCCGTTGCAGCGTGAAAGAGGAACAAACATCCATACATCCATACATACAACCTTTCGCGTTTATAATATTACTAATATTTGATTTTAGTAATATTATAGGATAGTAGGATTTTCTTCTTCTAAGAGTTTTTAGAGTACATTATGTAATATACCTTGCATAAAGGGTGCAGCAATGGTTTATGTGGTGTAGCTGGTCACACACCAGACGTAATTGTACATCTTATTAAATACACTTATAAATACATTTATCTACGATTTAAACTTAACTTAGGATGAAGCTGTAAAAAAAAACCTAATGCGATAGGTTAGGTTAACATACGAAACAATATACAAAAAACCTACTTTCCTACCTCCTAAACTTAAGAGATCGGTATTAAAGTTCGATTTAAAAATTTCTAATTATATTTTATTGTCGAACATTTCATCTATTTAGTAATAACATTTTTGGGAGTTGGCTTGTAAACGTAGGTTTCTTTCTAATGTAATTAAAGTATGTAATCTCTTGTAATAAATTATTAATATTTATAAGTTTTTTTTAGTTTGCATATTCTTATATACTCGTCTGTAACTGATTTAATTTCACCACCGTCAAAATTCTAATTATAAATCTTAATTCACTCATCTAAAGGTTGTTTGAAAAAGGTCGGTTTTAGCGATAAGACATCTTTCGCCCCTTTTTCTAACGTGTTTTTCTTGTAATGTCTTTTTTTGTGCGGCCAGTAGAGTTTTGTATGGTATAGTATTGTACGATGTAAGTATCATTTGCATGTCATATCCTATTCCATATTTCTCTCTATCCTTCCTTTCCTTTACTCTCCCAGCCTTTCAAATCCTATATTATATTAATCCTCCTATCCGATCTTATCTCACAACTTAAGCATAAAATTTGCACCTATCCAATATCTATATAAATTGTTAATCTATACTAATATTATAAAGAGGAAAGATTTGATTGTTTGTTTGTTTGTTTGCATTGAATAGGTTCCTAAACTACTGAACCGATTTGAAAAAATCTTTCACTGTTGGGAAGCTACACTATCCCCGGGTAACACAGGCTATATTATATTTTCAAAAAAATAGGGATCCTTACTAAAACTCCAATAATGTAACCCAAGGTGTAAAAAATAAAAATTTACAATTTTAACTTTGCGTGTTTGACAGTTCTAAGACAGGACAACGTCTGTCAGGTGAGCTAGTTAGCTATAATCAGCTATAATAAAATTCTACTTAAGTACGTGTAGAGTAGACATATTAGTGTTGTAGTGACCGAAGAACATTACGGCGCAAGTGAAGCTAGTTCTGTTCGAAGTTATTCTAACTGCACTAGCTCACCTACAAATCAGTACCTTGAAGGTTGAAAGCTTGAAATGTATCTAAGATATTTCATCAGAACATTGCGTTGGCTGAAATTATAGTTGACCTCGGCAGCTTTACAACCACGAGCTTGACACTTTCAGCACCTAAACTTCATCAGCCCCGAATGACCCACTGCTGGGTATAGGCCTCTTATTGTTTATGCCATCTTTTTATGCCATAATTGGCACACAAGAAGATGAGCTGACTGATGGTAAACAGTCACCGTCGCCTATGGATATTATAACACCAGAGGCATCACAATCACGTTGCGGACGCTTTAAGAATCTATTAACTCGCCTTTTGAATAACTCCATGTTGTAGCTTCTCGGAAACACCGCGAAAGGTAGCACATTCCACATTTTGCAAGTGTGAGGCAAGAACGATCGCGTAAATCGCACAGTGTGCAATTTCCACTGATCCTCACCTGGCCCTGCTAGGTGGTCGTATGACATGCCATTCGATCGTGATTATTGCCCAATGCCCACAGCTCATTTTACATTTGACTGACGTGGCTGGCTGGGACTGAGATGTAAATAACATTGAAATAGTATATAATAAACCCGTCAAGTGCAAGTTCGCGCACTGCGATTTCCATACCACCACATAAATTGGTATAAAAAAAATAAAAACGGTAATACGTAAAAGCGTAAAACTTGGCATGATCATAGTTGTACACTCTAAATTAAAACAACAAATAATGACTTCCTCGTCGCTAGAATCACTCATTTTAGTTTTTTCACTTGTTTTCAAGTTTATTGTTTTCAACCTAAAGTTTTAACAATATGACGTGAAAAGAAAATGGTGCGCGCAAAGCAGATAAAAAAAAAATACACCAAGAAGGTTCTGAGTCTGAGTTTTTAACAAATTAAAAAGTTAGTATGATAATTTCGTCACCATGGATGTAGAAGTAAATAGGTTTAATGATGTTTTGAATTCACAAACTTAGTGCACACGATGTTCTAAATTCAATTTACCTTATCCTCTAGCGGATGAAAACGGATTTTGCACTCAGATATCGAAGAGCAAAAATACTGTTTCCGAGATGGGGGGATGAAAAAACATTTATACCTCTTGTTTTAGTACGAGTCGACTGAAGAGTCGACTTTTACCACCCAGGTGATCAAAGTGGAATAGACCCCGCGTTTGAGCACCAACTCGTTTGTTAGTAAGCGATAATGTGCTCGAATTCATCTTATTCCAATAGTTTTACCCAGAGAAAAAAAGTGCTATTACCTAGTGTGTCTTATTCACTCTCCTTATGACATGTAAATCCCACTGAAAAGCAAACTTGTTGGTTTAGGTAAATCCTCGTTTACGTAGTCCACACGTTCTTGGATTCTTGTACGACCTTTCACATTAAAATAAGTACCATAAAATGTAGCAGCATTCATGATAGGTATTAATTTTATAACACTTTTTAATATTCCAAGTTTATGGTCACGCTATTCATAAGCATGGCATGGTGAATTTCAGTAACGTAACTCTCTGATAAGCGTAAAGTTGCGTAATAATATTAATATTAGCTGTAGCTAGGCAATGAATAATGTCTTAACATTATTCAATGAACAGATGGCCGATGGGGCCGAAAGATTCTGGAATGGAGACCACGGACCGGTCAGCGCAGCGTAGGACGCCACCTACAGGATGGACAGACGACCTAAAAGAGACCGCAGGGAAACGCTGGATGCAGGCCGCTTCCAACCAGCCCTTTTAGAGATCTGATTAGAATGGACGTCCTATAGCTGAAATGATGATGATGATGATGACTATTTATTATATTACCTGCATTTTTGATAATAACCAAGATATATTAAATTACAAAAAAATATAACCCGACTGCATTGTATAAAAGTTAGGTAAACTCAAAAGAAATAATAAAATTTTAATAAAAAATATTTCGCGGACTCCATCTTGTATTTTTGTACCCTATAATCAATCCCACAAGCACAGAGAAGAAAAAAATCCTAACCTTTTCTGTGCCCACACGATTCAAATGACACCTCGCATAGCCGTTTAGGCTGTAAGGCGTGCCTGCGTGCGTGAGAAATTAATCTCATACATATACATACATACACACATACATTAGAAAAATATAAACCTCCTTCAAGAGCAGTCAGGTAAAAAATATTATGTCCGTCTATTCCCCCTGCATGCTTCCATCATGATAAATATCAATAGATGTCTATACGAATATATCAATTGATAATAAGTGAGATTACAGTTTTATAAATACTTTAATCACAATCTAATGGAAATTCCAGGAATCTCACGTATTAGGTAAGTGAAACGATAGCTATGTAGGACTATGAGGTTTCAATTGAGACAAATAACAAATACTGTTAAAATGCTGGCGTGTTTCTGGCTCAACGCATAAGCATTGCCATTCAACGTGGTAATGCCGCCAGCATGCTGGGTACGCTGCCAACTGGTAGTGGGCTTGAGCATCTGGATTGTCTTTAGACCTTTAATGGTCTATGGACAGTGTAACTGTATTTGTAATTATAGTTTTAGCTTGTATTTTGTTTAGTTAATAAAGGCACTTGCCCAGTAATTAATACTATTAAAACATCTCAGATGACTTTGTCTTGTCCATAGCCCACCGGATTAGCAAGTTGAAGTGGCAGTGGGCAGGGCACATATTACGCAGAACAGATGGCCGATGGGGCCGAAAGGTTCTGGACGGACTGGTAAGCGCAGCGTAGGACGTCCACCCACAAGATGGACAGACGACCTAAAAGAGACCGCAGGGAAACGCTGGATGCAGGCCACTTCCAACCGGCCCTATTGGAGATCGATGCGAGGCCTATGTCCAGCAGTGGACGTCCTATGGCTGAAATGATGATGATGATGATGATGATGATCTCAGATGACATAATAAAGAAAATCAATAGAAAACGTTTTTAAAACTCTATCAGATAAAATTATTGCCAGTGCGAGCGAGAGGGCGCGTAATCCATTCGCGTTCATAAACCAGACGATTTGACCTTAAACAGCCGCGCACGGATGACTTGCTGTAGAACACATTAACAAATAACAACATTTGCATAACTTATACACACCTACACAAGCAAGCTTTACGTCATTGCTATTATGATATAAGTAATTTATTTACCTACCTTGTAAAGTTAAGATCACATGTGAAGGAAATAAAATTTGTAAACGGCTCCAAGGACCATGTTTATGGGCCCGTAGTTTACTATCAAATACCTACTTGGTGTAAGGGGAACACTCTTGAAGCCAAAAGAAGGTAATTGTACTCATCATTATGAACCACTTTTAGTATGGGACCAACCAGGAAAACGCGAAAAAATAATCAGCTGTTCCATACATTTTGTCGAGTGTCAATGACCGTTTTCTATAGTACAGCAGATATTTTTTTCGCTATTTCAGGGCTGGTCCCATACAGGGGCGGATCCAGGATTTCATTTTGGGGTGGGGGGGCATTCTGACAAGTTTCGAAGGAATCAAATCGAAAAATTGAGTCTAAGTGAGAGAATGTATGGAATTGCTAGGTGTTCTAGGATGGGCCATGGCCCCCATGCCCCCCCCTCCCCTAGATCCGCCAATGGTCCCATAGTAAAAGTTGTTCATAATGATGAGTACAATTACCTTCTTTTGGCTTCGAGAGTGTTCCCCTTACTTCCCGTATAGGTACATTCCATTTTGATCTCCTGGGTGATGATGTGGACTATTTAGTGTCCTTTGATCATCTGGGAATATAATCACCTAGGTGACCATAGGCGACTCCATTTAAATTATTATTTGGATATTCTTAGATCACATGCACCTAGGTGACCATACGGAGGCGGGATCAGTAGATTGAAAAAAAGTTAGTCGTGGGGTTCTGCCCAGGAATTTGCATTGATGAAGTTCTAAATTTTAGACATCGTCACGGTTATTAGCGTGCCAGGTTTTTAAGGCTTACTGGAGAGTCGTGAATGAGTGAGTGATATTTCGCTTTTATACATTTGTAAAATTTGCATTTGTGTTTGATTGCTGTTGTTTTTGTTATTATTTATTGTGATCAAACTCACAATCTGCGTGGCACTGCAATGCACTCGTCGCTCTCAGATATACGAGCAGCTGATATTTATATTGCAGTGGATATGTTTTTAACTTAAGTTCAATTACAAGTACTTCTGTATCTCATTGCATAATGGTTTATCTATTCTAGCAGCAATCCGCAGTTTAACCCTCTATCTTACATCATCATCATCATTATCAGCCTATCATGTTCCCACTGCTGGAACACAAGCCTTCTCTCTGAAAGAGAGAGAGGATGGGCTCTAATCCACCAAGCTGGCCCAATGCGTGTTGGTGAATTTCATGTCTTTGAACTTTTGTTCTTGGACATACCAGTTTACTTCACCATTTTTGAGCGATGGCATAATTTATTTAGGTACTTACTAAAAAATCATTGGTGCAGGGCCGAGGATCGAATCGGGTGCTTTCAGATTTTAAAGCGCACACATACCGCTCGGCCATCATTCCTCAAAAAACTCTCTATCTTACAGGACCCACATATTTTTTCGGAATAAAATGCAGTGAATTTATTGTATTAATCCAGGTTATAGAGGCGGATAGGGGTAAACTAATATTCATCATAGAAAACGGTCCGCTATACTCGTCATTATGAACAAATGCCTTATTATAGATGTCTTATCGAGATTCGGATTGTGATCGCGATCGCGTGCCATCTCACTTACGCACGTGGTGCAAATAGATGCGAACGGGACGGCATGCAATCCCGATCACAATCAAACTTCTATATTAAGGCCGCAACTTTTTGGATGGGACCAAAAATGGTATCACGGAAAAAAAACGATGTATCCACCGAGATACAATTCCTGTAGAGTCATAATCTCTCAGTGAAAACAGTCAAATAACGCCCGAGCGTCATTGTACATACATTTTATCAATTATATAGTTCACAATGCCACATTTACTCCAATTTAGACGTTATGTCGCTTGCATAGTGATCAACGTTAATTATTGTCCGCTATGTCATCGTAGCTCTGACATCGCGCAGCGTTGTAGTTGGATCGCGGTTACCTTGTAACTAACCAAAAAGTCTTCGCAATTCATAGCGTGCGCCGAGTTTGGGTTAGGAAATTTTTTGGCACGATTATGACTCTTTGTCTAACTTGTTTTACTCTATGTATTATATCTCGATGGATGTATCTTAAAAACTAGATCACATCGCACTCGACAAAATGTTTGATACATTTTGGTGTAGAGCCCCATAGTAAAAGGATTTATACCGGGTCCATATCTTTTTCTTTTTTGGAGAGCCCATAGTAAAAGGCTTTATACCGGACCCATTTCTTTTTTTTTTATTATTATAATTAGGCTTGCGCTTGGCTGCCAACTCGCCTGATGTTAAGCGATGATGTGGCCTACGGAACACGCTTGACTATAAGAAACCTATTCACTCTCGGATTGAAGACACCCATATTGTAACTATCGGGGAGGCCTATAGTCCAGCAGTGGACGTCCTATGGCTGAAATTATGATGAACATTTTTTTTTGCTCTGTCTGCAGCAATAACATTGTAAAACGTTGAATGACTATTTTCTTTCTATAGTATAAAGGTATATCAACTACCAACAATGCCACATTTTTTTTTCATAAATTATAAGAATTTATGACAAGTCTTTTCACAAGTGTGATTAGAACTTTACCGTTTAACTGACCTTGCTTGTGCAGCTGTGTATAAGATTATAAAACGTAAACGACTAAAGTTACGTGTAAGTATTCTTGCATTTACGCGAGGGAATAGTAACCTTGATAGATAGAGCTGGCTGGCTTAATTCAAACTATAGAATGATTTATTTGAAAACTAGCGACCCGCCCGGGCTTCGCACGAGTGCAATGCTGATACTAAATATACTACAGAATGTCTTTATATACAACGTTCACAACCTTTTTGTCATTAGACAATACAAACATGATTTCTTTAGAGGTGACTCTTGAAAGAGCAACACATAATTGGCCTTGTGAAATACACGCCGCCGGCCCCCATATCTTCGAAAATATTTATTTAAATTACATGCTGTAAAGGGCTATATAGATCTATATTAAATGCACAATGTATTTAAGGTACTTAATTGGATAATAATTAATGCTGTATTGCTTAAAATCGCTTCGTAAATAAGCCATTATTTCTCGTAATAAATAAATGATAAAAAATGGTTATTGTGGGTTATCCCTAAGAGATAGACATATACCAACTGTAATTTTTTTGTAGACCTTTTTAAGGTGTACAATACTTTAGTACATTATTTTGATCTATCTTGTAGGGTTCAGCCAGCGTTTGCAATGTAAGCGTAAAAAAATGTGTTCATTTACGGCATCACATTAGAAACCTCTACAATTATCAGTGTTTCTCTACTATATTAGGCATGTATTATATATGAACCTTCCTCTTCAATCACTCTATTTATTTAAAAAACCGCATCGAAAACCACTAAGCACACATAGGGACAGACAGACAACGGGGCGAATTTGTTTTATACTATGTATTGATATCTGTTTACTTGACCGAAAGAAAATACAGTAAATGCTGAATGTACATTTTTTGAACTTAAAGGTTTTCTGGGATTGGCTTCGAAATATTTTCACCACACTTGTTTTCTTCGCTGAATCATATTGTAAAATTAAATCAAACCTAGTAAATTCCAGAATCAATTATGATCAGTTTAGTTGGTTAGATTGGCATGACCGGAACAGCAATATTTTTCCACGCGCCAATGTTTTCGTTTGTTTCTTTCTATATTTTTTTACATTAAACATTTGATTATATTACGAAGCCAAAAAAATATAGGTCTGTGACTGGAGGCGGTAATCTATGTGCGAATGTTACTATAAATTGGCTAATTACGAGCGAAACACTGCTCACTTCAGGTATTACTTAGAAACTTTAAACAAGAATATTATCAAAATTACTTAACTGAAATTCGTCTCGTTTCGGGCGGGAGTGACAATTTCTGCAAGCAAAAAGCAGGCAGAGCATGTTTCTAGGAAAGATAGTTCCACTAGCTGTCAGCTATCTCTAGGTAATTGATACCAAGAATACCACGTACTGAACACCAACAGACATTTAAGGTACTTTAAAAATAAAATCAAGCCATATAGCCGTTGCCTGCAATTTGGTACACGTATAACTTTTACATTAATTTTATACGACCATTTGCCAACATTTAATTATTTGGTCCTTACGTGAAATTCTTTCTGAGCGGACCTCTACCTAGGTACGCCCCATAAGGAATCTACTCGCCACCAAGTTACCCCAAAATATTTATGCACATTTTTACTCGAATTTGAACGCAATATACTCATGTATGCTGGCCTTGGCTACGCCTCAGCCAACAATTTCACGTTCATAAATGCTTCTATTACCTACTTGCTACTGTAGTATCATAATATTTGTTTAAGAATAAGATATATTATAACTGTTACAGGTTTCTGTAGTCGTTATATTTAGTTACTATTACCTTTCTAGTCCGGTCAATTTAGACCAAAAAATGAGAGTGAAGTTACATAAAGTCCCAACAAGCTGAATTTTTGTGAAGTTGTTCAAAACATAATTACAAACAATGTCTAGAAGTTCCCCATCATTCCCCTGTAAGGAAAAAATTTAATTCAAGGTCAAAGGTCAAAAAAATTAGTTTTTCGCGATTTTCAGCAAAACGGTAAGTTTTATCATAAAAGTACCTCAGACAAAAATTGTAGATCATAAAATTATCTATAAAAAAAGTCTCAATAATTTTTTTTTTACGAGCCACCGTTTCTGAGATATAACGATTCTAAAGGTTATAAAAGTTGTTA
This sequence comes from Agriopis marginaria, assembly GCA_932305915.1. NCBI lineage: Eukaryota > Metazoa > Arthropoda > Insecta > Lepidoptera > Geometridae > Agriopis > Agriopis marginaria. Next base: position 14,578,420 of record OW029916.1, on the reverse strand, counting down.
TCGTCATAATATGCATGAGTACGCCACATATATACATCTAGAGTTGTAAAATTTTATATAATATATATATATATATATAGATATATATATATATAAAATGTTTAAATATTTTTCTAAAACTAAACTAAACTACCTGTTTAGATAAACATCGATATGCATGTTTCGTTAAAAATACTAAAAATAAAAAACAAGTTAAATTAGCTTGTCTTCCTCCAACCTCAGTTGCTGCTCACCAACATCTTCTTCGAGTATATTACCAAGTTCAAGTGTGGCTTGGTTATCAGCTAGACCCTACAGACTGGGGTTGGAAGTTGGTCAACAATATATTAGAGCCAGTTCAAACTTTACTTCCACCTGCGCCGGAAAAACTGCTGAACACTATTTTTTGCAACTGCAAAAAGGGATGCAGTGCTAAATGTGGTTGCAAAAAAGTCGGTCTGTCTTGTTCTTTGGCATGCACAAATTGTCAAGGCCGGTCGTGCTCTAATATTGAATCACAAACAATGGAGGATTCGTTTGACTCCGACGAAGTATCATGCGATACATCGCTATTGACGCAATTTACTTGCATCCAAAATGAAGATGAAGAAGAAGCAGGAGAAGAAGAACAAGAAGAAGAACAAGAATTTGAAACTTACAAATAAGACGAATAAACTTCAACACTTTTTTTTCATTTACATCGCTTTTATCTTTCCCAATCTTTGAAAATTTCCGTTATTTTGCAATAGTTTTACATTAAACAGGATCACAACTGACCCGTGGAGTAGGCCTACTGGGGAAACCACGTTAACAAAAACGCGCTAAGTACACTACCTCATAGGTGGCGTGGAAACGTGTGCATATTATGACGATAACAACTTTTATAACTTTTAGAATCGTTATATCTCAGAAACGGTGGCTCGTAAGAAAAAAAGTATTAATAAATTTTTTATAGATAATTTTATGATCTACAATTTTTGTCTGAGGTACTTTTATGATAAAACTTACCGTTTTGCTGAAAATCGCGAAAAACTCATTTTTTTGACCTTTGACCTTGAATTAAATTTTTTCCTTACAGGGGAATGATAGGGAACTTCTAGACATTGTTTGTAATTATGTTTTGAACAACTTCACAGAAATTCAGCTTGTTGGGACTTTATGTAACTTCGAATGTCTAAATTGACCGGACTATTCGACTTGGATATAATTTTTAGGGTTCCGTACCCGAAGGGTATAAACGGGAGCCTATTATTAAGCCTACGCTGTGTCTGTCCGGTCTATATTTTATTGCTGTATCTTTCGAACCGTAATAGATAGGCAATTATGCAACGTTACGGCAAATTATAATAAAGTCAAAACGTAGAAACTAAAGGTACAACAAAGGTTTTTTATCATACAAACCCCACACAACAAACGGTTTTTTTAACGTATTTTTGTATTTGCTCTAGTGTAAAAGCGGGAATACGTATAAGCGTCAAAACCGCATGATTATACACATGCAAAAAAAACTGGACAAGTGCGAGTCGGTAACAAATTTCTGTTTACCAAAATTAAGCAACGTAGTTGTCAGGTGCGGTTGTTACTGGGATAGCTGACCGCATGGGTATGATGTTGTCTTTTTGTACTTAATTAATGCGTTGGTACGGAACCCTCAGTGCGTGAGCCCGACTTGCACTTGGCTGGTTTAGTTTTTGTAACGATTTCTCTTTGTGAGTCATTTGATTTACAAAGAGCTCTCTAAATCTTTATTTGATCTTTATCCGAGCTATTTACGCTCGGCTCCGAGCTGCAATTCAATGTCAGTAGGCGAATCAAGGCGTTCACAAGTTCATTGCCGTGGAAACACACAAGCGTTTCGAACAGTCGGAATGATGCAATATTTACGTGTTTTGCCGTATTACTTACTATTGAATTTACCGCGATTTCTCCAATGAGCTTAGGAACGCTGTTTATATGTATGAAATTATACTTTTATGTGTGTATACTTGTACATATTATGCAATTTTTAAGGGTTCTGTAGTACTACAAGGAACCCTTGTAAGTTCTTACTGTCCATCCGTCTGTCTATCCGTCTGTCTGTCGGTGTCTGGTATGAGCCAATCGCAGGGAATCTGGATTAGCCATCTGTTTTAGTTTGACCTTTTCGAAAAACCCAGAGTCACACCACGGGCAATGGAGAGTATGCTCGGAGTTTCTCTGCGCGATAAAATGAAGATATTCACCCTACAGTCACCGACATAGATGCCAAGATTTGCAAGTTGAAGTAGCAATTAGCAAGCCACATCGCTCGAAGAATCGATAACCGAAACCGAATAAATTACAACCTACGAACCGAAAGGTTCTTGAGTCGAGATGACGACCCGGAAGCGTGGGTAGGCCTCCCACTACATGGTTGACATCGTCAGAGTCGCGGGCATCCAGTGGATGCAGATGGAAGGCTGTCGTTCAGTGTGACGTGCTAAGGGGGAGGCCTATGTTCAGCAGTGGACGTCTCATGGCTGATGATGACGATGGTTTGTCTGTAAATTCTAACATAACCAAGGACATGATCGATCTCAGCAATGATGTCTCCAGTTAATTGTAACGCTTGTTTTAACATTTTGTTCTATGTATAAAATTTTGGTGTGAACAATATAGTTTTTTATCTTACATATTAAAAGATTCGGTTATTCGTAAAATGTAACATATAGTTATTTTCATATTATTGTGTAGAATTAACAATACTATAGAGGTCAGCAAAAGAACTACAAAACATGAATTTATTTTAAAGAAACCCGAGAGTTGAGATAGGAATAAAAGCGTAGTTTTATTAAAAGTGTCTCTACGGGAAAAGTGTATCTCTAGGGAATAAATCACATTGAAGCATTGATGTGTATGTGTGTATATTTTCAAATTTTTTGTATAAGAGACAACATGTAATAAGGATATAATAAAGTAATACTTATAAATGTGGATATTCAAATTCAAAACACTTCATTTTTAGGTTCAGATTAAATTATGCCGCGAAAACTGAGTCGGGATATCGACCGTCCTAATAATCAACATTAAATTTCTAACTTATAAATTTAATATTTAGAATCAGAATCAACAGTTTAAAATTATTTAAGATTCATATTTGAATTTATTCTTTCATTATAAGCTAGATAATCACAAATTGTTTCAACGGATAGTTAGTAACGAAAATCAAATAGTCCCTCAAATTCGTCTGCCCACCATTTCTCAACCTTTGTTAGCGATGTGGTTGGATTTGTGATTTTGAAGGTGTGACTCGTTTAAATTATCAAACGTTGGTTCTAAGGACGGATTATCGTGGGTTTTTTGTTTAGCAAATACATCTAGAGCGTCTAATCTTGCGTTTCTTGGGCACGGTAATACGGCAGGCCCGGCACGGCCCGCAGCAGGGGATGTCCTCCTCTTCACATTGGATCTGTTTGCACGAGTGGGCCATCGGCTTCATTTTTGCAGGGGCACGAGGTGTCACTAGCTCCACCTTGAAAAAAAAATACACCTGTGAGTTTTTTTTTAGGTGATAGACAGTATGTTCAGTATTTATGTCAAATTTTCTCAGGGTGAAATAAAATAAGGTTCATAGGTTCATAGCACGATAATTATACAACTGTAATTACAATAACACAGGACAAAGATACAAAACTAAGGGCCACCAAACTATTCGTAGTCTAATCGTCATTTGGCGTCCAAAGTACGGGCGAGGAGCCAAGCGTGGGGCCTTAGCAAAATAAAATCTACAACTTAAATTTTTATGAAGTCTAAATTTCATTTTATAATTATTATGTTTAAGTTTTATAACATATTAGCAAGACTAACGAACAGCAATTTATTTTTATATATAAGAAGATTAATATATATAATTCTTCTGTACGTGCGTGTGTCACCTAGCTCCTCCTAAACGGCTGGACCGATATGGATGAAATTTTGTGTGTATATTTCAATTCCCTGGATGGTTTGACAACACAATTGGACCCGGTCGGTGGGGCTGCTGTCCTCGGAACACTATTACTGCTGTCGGTATGTCACCAAATTTGATTTGCTGTACAATTAACAACATTACATAATTTTGAGCGGTACTTTTTATTGTTTATTGCTTAGAAAGAATAGAAAATTATAAGTTACCTGACATTGAAATTTTGGTACACATCACATAGAACGCAAAAAACGCGTCGAAAGCGCTAGCTTCGAATCAAAAGAATTTAAATAAAGGTTTTCGCCAATATTTCCACCATAAAATATTTCGAAGAAAATGAATAATTAAGAAAAAGAGATTAGTACCTACCTAAACAGTGAGATATCAAGAAATGATGACTTCGTTAGAAGTAATTAGGAATCGCATAATTATAACAAATTAATGTTATATGATTATTTACGGTATATTTACCGTCGTAAGGTTGTGGAATGAGCTCCCGATATAACATAAACAACAACAAAATATATATAAATAATCATATAACTTTAGTGAACCACCGTGATAGTTTAAAACAGTGTATAATAAATTAAATGTTAAATTTAAAATGTCATATTTAATGTAGCGCTGCTTTTCCTGGCAGGTCCGCTAGTTATTACATAAATTAAGATTCCACAGCTAGTTTCAGAGAATAAAGATTAATATTACTATTAAAAATAACAACGGTTTTAAATGTTTGTCGGGACTTATCACGTATTAAGTCCTGATAAACATTTAAAACATGTGTTCAAATAGCGAAAGTTTAAAAATTACTATAACAACGGTATCCAAATACGTTCAGCTGTTTTAAAGAAAAAAGGTAACTGCATACACACAACCTCTGTAGATGTACATACCTTCTCCGTTACGAGAAATTACTTCGATTGAAAGTTGAAACAAACGATCTATTACTATACTACGTATTGAAACCAAGTAGCTTTACCCAGTCTGTGTACACAGATATCAGGGGCACGATTTTTGAATCGATCGTATGATTTCGCACGAAAATATGCAAAATGAAAGATTTTGTAATGACGGAAAGCAAATTCGAATGGTTCAAACCACTAGTTGCGTTCTTCGGCCAAAATAAAATAAATGGACGGGCCCAGAAGGAGCGTATTTTTGAAGATTACAAAATGAGCACCGGTCCTCACTTCGTTTCAGTCGGTCTCTAGCCGTAGGAAGGTTGACTGGTGACACAACACTATTGTTACATGATAACGAAAAACTTGAAAAAATTATGCCTTCGTGTGCTCTCCCTAAGTGTAATAACACAACAAAAAACCGCTATTTATTTTTTGTAACAATTGTACTGTACCTACATGGTTATAATTAAGTGTTGATGTATATGACTGACGGTTTTGACTCATTTTTACCGAGCAAGTTCAATGGTTATGTCCCGTCCATTCATTTTATTTTGGTCGAAGGATTTGTCAGCAATTGGTGTGATTATTACAAAAATGCGACTTGTTTTGGGATTTCGTTCGAAAGTCAGACATTTCACGTGAAATTTCCGTGCGAAATATCATACGAGCCAATAAAAAATCGAGCACCATATCGCATTCTCAAGTCGTTGCAAAAAGTTGCGTGCCATTGGATCGTCCCACTGATGCAATATCAGGCGCAGTATTGCAGTTTGGGATCGTACAGCTGATGCAATAGCAGGTGCAGCGTTGCAGTTTCATTATTACAATTGATGCCGCACTGCTATCTGGTGGTTACCATTTGCCGTTTGATCTCTTGTATAATTGCTCAGCTAATTTGAAAAATGTAGTCATTACTTTATTCCTAATCCTAAGTAAGTAAATGTTAGGTTCATTAAACATCAACTATTCCAGGCATGTTCAGCATATTTGTTCCTCTTCGTTGATTAGGTGGGCTGTGGTCGAATGCTTAGGTACTCAATATCAAAATTACTTACTTCTATATTTCCAGTGCGGTTGGGTTCATCTGTTTGCTTGCCGATTTTCAGTATAAAAACGTCTTTGTCGGGATGCAGGATCTTCTGCGCCTGAACCCCTTTCGGAGCGTCGCGTGGGGTGACATTGCAGAGTGTGCAAAGGTTGTCGTGGGCTTCTCTCTTGCTGTAAACCATCTCAGAGTTCTGCTGCGTGCGGTTGGTGTACGCCTCCGTAATATCGTCCGGTATCTACGGAAAAATATCGGTTTTAACGGCCGGTTATCCGAGTCGCGTAGGCAACAAAACGCTCCCTCAGCCCACGCCAAGTTATAGCGACGATGTATTTTGCCACGCTAGAGTCAGGACAGCCGCGGGGGAGTGCAACGACAAAAACGAGCATAGGTCCGACCTCGATGACGCCTGGCGCGGTACTGAACACGGCGCGTCAAAATTCTCGCGACCTTTTTACGCTTTTAATTCGCACTAAAAACGACACAATTCACTAGCAAAAATCTATCCAAATAAAAAATTTTTGAATAAAATTGCCTTTCAGTACATGCAATTTCCAGATTGTTACGAGCTTTCATCTATACTAATATTATAAATAAGAAAGATTTGTTTGTTTGTTTGTTTGTTTGCATTGAATAGGCTCCGAAACTACTGAACCGATTTGAAAAATTCTTTCACTGACGGGAAGCTACACTATCCCCGGGTGACATAGGCTATAATCTATACCCGTGCGAAGCTGGGGCGGACCGCTAGTTAGAGCATAAAATGAAAAAAATAAACTAAGTCGACTTTGTTTCACATTTTTTTTGATCGAGGAAAGTTTATTCTGTCCTGTTTTGAACCTCTAACACGGATGCATCTGTGACATGTATTTTTTTCCAGCTGAAATATTGTAATTTAACTGAATAAAATTGATTTAAAACCGTCAAATTTGATAAAAGAGGCTCGCTGGTGTGCGCATGGTTACCGTGGGAGTAATAAAAAAATACAGACAAGTACGAGTAGGACTCACGCTGTGAGGGTTCCGTTGGCCGGAACTCTCAGAACGCGAGTCCAAACAAAAAACAACAACAAAAATAGAAATATTGAAAGACAAACATAACTTTGTAGTGGACAATAGGTTATTCCATGCATACCAACTACTAAATGTAAGTTTTTAATCGCAAAACAATTCGCAAAAACGGTTATTTTAACCATTTGTTAATTTTAACTTTAGTTTTAAGACATACCCGGGTCTATAAAAATTGCGGTTAAATATGAGACATAAACGGTCATATCATTGGATCGCATTAACTTACGATTTAGATTTTTTTCACAACTGAAAGAGACCGTAGACCCAAGTATCTCTATCTCTATCTCTACATAGTATAAATTAAAGTCGCTTTCCGCGTCTGTCTGTTTGTCGTATGGCCGCTAACTCCTCCTAAACCACGCAACGGATTTTGATACAGTTTTCACCATCAGTTAGATACATTTTCACGGAAGGTTTATACCTATATATAACTAACGACCCGCCCCGGCTTCGCACGTAAACTACACCCGTGCGAAGCCCTTCGCTAGTTTAATATAAATTTCAACTTGATACCTCTACGCGTTTCTGAGAAAAGTGTCTTGGCAAACAGATAGACAGACAGACAGACGGTTAACACAGTGATCCTATAAGAGTTCCGCTTTTTCCTTTTCAGGTACGGAACTCAAAAAAATTGGCATAGTGCATGTCTTTTACACCCTTTAGGTACGGAATTCTAAAAAAAGAGCCAGTGCTCAGCGATACAGTCGCGTTTCAGTTTACGCTATGGCATAATATGTTATTATTAACTAGACTTCCCCAAGACCCATAAAAAAAACTTGTCTGCCATAGTTTACTGGACTTACTTAACAAGAGTTAACTTAGCAGTCAAATAGTTGATTTATTCAAGTTTTAGTGTTACTTTCTAAGTCAGGTTGCGTTATTCGGTAATTCAGACCTAATGTTTCAACGAATGGGAATTTACAGACAAGTACGGACTATTGGTTCCATCAACTCTTTACAGCTTGATATATACTTACACCCATCTAAAAACAATACAAGGTTACGCGGAAAGGGTCTACTAAGCCTAAAGGAGTCCGTTATACTCATGATTATGAACAATTTACTATGGGACTAAATCTGAAATCGCGAAAAAAATATCAGCTGTTTCATACATTTTGTCGATTGTTTTGTTTTTGTTGTTCCATACATTGAAATTAGAGTAGGTATAGAGAGTTGATAAAAAAATATATTTATCAAAAAATCGACTGTATTTACCTAACGCGAGTGGTACTTAACAATAAATTCTGTAGTTAATTTATTCAAGTTTTCCACCCGGTTTCTGAAAGGCTGATCAACACAAAAACTAACTGACACGTTGTAGAATCTCATGTCAACTGACGTGATTGGTTGAAAGAAAAAAACAATAGCCAATTAAGTCACTTGACATGAGTTTTACAATATGTATATTAAATTGAACAAGCTTTCAGAAACTGGAGTGTGTAAACTTTCCAACTCAGATTGCGTTAATCAGTCAGTCTTAATCAGACAAATGAGCATAAACAGGGAAAATGATTTATTTTCCTTTTATCGCTCATTAGATACGTCTTAATCAGACAAATGGGCATTAACAGGAAAAATGATAAATTTTCCTTGAAACTCAATCAATAATTTATCATTTTGATAATCTCTACATAGTATAAATTAAAGTAGCTTCCGCGTCTGTCTGTCTGGCCATTCGTCCATATGGATCCGTATGGATCCATACGATTGGTCCGTATGGATGGTATGTTTGTATGGCCGATAACTCCTCCTAAACCACGGAACGGATTTTGATGCGGTTTTCACTATCAGCTAGATAAATTTCAACAGAAGGTTTATATATAACTAGCGACCCGCCCTGGCTTCGCACGTAAATTACACCCGTGCGAAGCCGGGTGGGCAGGTCGCTAGTAAATAATAAAATAAATAAACGATTGGGTTCAAGGTCAGATAAAGAAGGCCTCAGACAAGACAAACAAGGGAGATATGCCTTATTATAGTTTTGAACTTATATCAGATTTGTTTCAAAACTAGCGAAGAAAAATATTTTTCTTTTATTTTTATTTTTAGTAGACACGCCAAGTCCTAATATTTTATTTATTATAAACTAGAAGGCCGCCCCTGCTTCGCACGGGCGAAGCCGGGATATATAGCCTATGTCAACCGGGGATAGTGCAGCATCCCAACAGTGAAATAATTTTTCAAATTGGTTCAGTAGTTTCGGAGCCTATTCAATGCAAACAAACAAACAAACAATCAAATCTTTCCTCTTTATAATATTAGTATAGAAGTATAGATAACAGACTTAGCAAAGGATATAACTAAATACATTACACACACTGAAAAAATAAATTAAATTGAATGAAAAATCTCTGAGATATGAGCTTTTTTTTTTTTTGGTATAGATATAGAGCGGATCCTTTATCGTATATATCGTATCCTCTCTCGCAAAGCGTGTGCTACTATAGCATTTGTATGGCGCGCGCACGGCTTGACGTCATAGTGTGCTACAGTGCGCTCTCTGTCTAGCATGAAATAAAAAATTTGTTTTCTTTGTTGGGCTTTATTTAAATAAAAATTAGGACACAAGCCTATTATTTATTTAACAGGTCCTTTTTTCCATTTTCATAAATAGGGTAAGATAAAACGAGACAGAGGCATACAAGGTCAAAATTACAATAAACAGAATAGAATGGAACAAAAGACATCAACTGGTTCCTATTTCTATTTTTATGCAGAATAGAACGGAACAAAAGACATCAACGGGTTTCTGTTTTTAACTTTATTTCATAACTACCTATGCTCTAAAAAAATATTGCAATGTTGCGCGATTTATTTGATGTATCAAGTAGGTACATTTTAAGAGTCTGTAGTCTCAATTTTAAAATATTTTTATTATTATATATTTAAGTACAAAGGTATATCAAACGAAGAAAATAAAAAAGCCTGAATTATAACTTATTACTAACTAGCTGCGCCCCGCGGTTTCACCCGCGTAGTGATGAAAAATGCTGATGATGATGATGATAAAAATTAAAAGTTGCCTATTTATGTCTTGAACTATACCCATGCAAAAAATCAGGTCGATCCGTTGCTCTGTTGCTGCGTGAAATAGGAACTAACAAACCAACAAACTTTTCACATTTATAATATTAGTATGATTATCACTAATATTATTAATCATCATCATCATCAGCCAGA